>OY720632.1:138023035-139287031 GCA_963169105.1 Ceriagrion tenellum
CAGCCCTTCGAGTTAAAACATATCTACGATTCTCACCATAAGCGAGAAAAGTAAACCATATTCTATAGAGAGGATGAGTTGCCAGAAGGAGCCATTATTTTTGTCTTTAAATACTTGGAGGATGGAGACAGGGAACGTTCGGTATTTTATTTCGATATTTAACATTTCGAATCTCTGCTATTTCTACTTTTGCAAAAGTTTCAAGATATATTCTCTGAATTTCGAGTCACCATCTTTGGGGCATTGCACATTTCTACGATATATCCGACTCCAGGTTTTAATATGAGAATTAACTATAGTCATACCCTTCATATTAAGTTCGAGTACCACACCGTATTTGTACGGAATGGCCGCTTTTTCCGATGGCAAAGGATTGAAGGTTGTTTGTAACGTCTGAGATAAAACGCATGTTAAGTACTTTTTAATTGCCTTCGAAGGAGTCATCAGTCTTCCATGTATTCTTAAATACGTAAGAACTCAGAAGAACGGCATTTAGCTGAGCATAAATATGGCTGGCCATGGAGCACTAATATGCAAAAGTTAAGATAAAACAGCAAAAAATGCCAACTGTTACACCCCGTGATTCGGGTTTGCATGCTTGGAAGAATACTACAAAAATTCATTCCACAACATATCTGAAATAAATATAAAAATCACAAAACTACGCATTATCTCGGGATAAATTATTAGATAAGCCATCAAGAGCATTCCTATTAAATTAATAGCCATAATTTGCTTGTGCCAGAAACGCCTTAAGACTTTTTTAAAAATTTTGTTTGACGAATTTATGTTTTGAACACAGATAAACTACTAATGGAAAAGTTACAATAATAATTGACATTGTTGCTCTTTTAAAGGCACCCATAAAAAATCCCAAAGATCCTTCGACTCCAGTTAATAAATCGCAAATATCAGTGACAGAAGAGGATTATTCCGACAGCAGGTATGCAAATGTCTATTATTTACTATTTTTAAACGATCTTATGGGTATAGTGCTTTGCTGGGAAACCAGAACTATGATCGATCTCTCCAGTGATATTATTGTAGTTGTTAATTGAATGTTGTATTCAAACGTTTTACATTTTATTTCCATTTTCGATAATGCAGGACGATTGAAAGTTTGATCTTAAAAAAAAATTATGCGTGTGAAGAGCTAAATGCAAGTTACCAGACAAGGACTTGGTTGCTACCTCTTGTGAATCATTTTCATCATTGTTATCTTCTGAGTCTTACATGAACATGATAATTGTCTTTTGCTACTAAAGCGGAGCTAAGTCACACCCATGGTAAAGATACAGGCTCTCTGGAGGCTGATGATGGGGCGAGGGGAAAGCCGAAGGGAAAAAAGGGCTATTTGACGTAATCGTACTTTGAACCTGCATCGCGGAGGTACTTCACATTTTCTTGAACTCAGTTCTCTTTCGAGGCTAAACGTCGAACTGTTTGAAAAATAGACAAATAATTCCATAAATCTCGTCTAAATCATCTTCTGTAATGTGTACTATCTGTTCTGTAACGTGACCTATCCTCAGCAAAGCAAGCTTGAACATCTCGCCATCTAGTCTCGACATATTTTGCTATCTGATTTCGTTCCTAGAACACGATGGGTAGGAATTAACGGAAAAAATGTATAAAAATATAATGGTAACACTATGCATGCATGTTACAGATGAACAAAAGTTAAGAAAAATATTACAGGCAACCAAATAAATTTTCGCTATCATTTACATGATTCTCCATAGTGATAATGACGACTTGTCTACCATTGTGCTGCATATTCATTCTAATTGCTCGGTGCTAACGGAGCGATGGGCGTGATTTCAATAAAAAAGTATGGGATTCGTTGGTCCAACACAACAAAAGTCAATGATTCCATTTGGCAAAAACTGAATGAAAAAATCAAGGATCGTACATAATAGAGAAATGGGTAAATTATTGGAAAAAACTTTTGAATAAAAAGATGGAGACTATAGTTCATAGCGTCATGTTCACCCTACTGGTTTATCGGCAAACTTAGCCACAATTTTCAAGGATCAAATTGTCAAGAAGGGAATAAATATCTTTACAAATGTGTAACTAAATGACTTTGTATTTTACTCTTAAATTTTAATTTCTATGCAGTTCCAATCCATCATCGGGTGCCGGGAGATCTCTTTCAATCAACAGTGTCATCAAAGCTGAAAAATGTGTGAAGACGACCCGTTTACAAATTGATTACACGGAAAAAACCCGCGCTGGGGAAAATGCATGGTAAGTGCAAACTCATTCTCCTCCAGATTCCAAGTCGATACGTAGGAGAATGGATTATTGCGGACAAAGTTATGGGGGAGATGGTACAACATTGAAAACGGAATAAATAATATTATTTCATTATACCGTATAAGGACAGGTGTTTAATTTTTATAACCATATTTTATAAATAATAATACCTATAATACCTGTCTACATTACCCAGTCATCTTTTAACGATATACCGTTAGTTTCGACTGGAAAAGTATGCTCAAAATGATTATCGGTGAGATAATCTCCCAGTATAAAAAAAGATATGTCTCTTCGTAGTTTCTGGTAAAATTTTCCATCAGTTTTTCAAAGAGTGTATGAAAAATGCTTCTCTCAAGAGTGAGTGAAATGTTGCGTGGATTTAAATTTTGGGTAAAAAGTTCTGATATTAAGTTTAAATATATAATTATTCATTAAAATTTTCCTATGATATAAAGATCCAATGATACCGTAGAATAGAGAGTACCATGGATTGCAGTACGGCTCTTGACCTGTTTTAAATAAAATGCGAATTCAGACGATATGTTCGGCGGTCTTAATTATTTTTTAATGATTGAGGAAATCAGGCGGTTGGCGCGATGGAGCTGCTTCCGCAAGCAAATTTTGAACAGTTTTTTCGTCTTAAGGCCGCTTTACACGGTGCAATTTATTGTACAAACGAATGTATGAACTCTTGCATAAGGAAAATTGTACCGTGTAAAGCGGCAAATAATATGATTGTCTGAATGACTTAACGGGAAATAGAACCTGCTCTATTTCCATTCAGTTTCTTATATAATCTACGACACATTCCTTTGTACAATAAAATGTACCGTATAAAGCGGTCTTTAGAGAAGACAAAGAGGTCTTACTCTCCTCTCAAAAAAATTTTCAGGTACTCTTCATAACTACGGTCATTGACGGTGAAATCAGTTCTCTTGTAAAATCATTTGCTCTAACATATTCAAATTATTCGCCCAAAGCTGTAAAATTGAGTATCGCACTCAATTTTCGTACACTCTTGTCCCAGTAGGTGAAGTAATTCTATCATAATAAAGTTAAAATATCTACTTGAAAGATAAATTAATGGTCCAAGGGCGTCTACCATCTCTCCATTACCAGAAACAATAAATGTAAATTCGCGTATTCCACTCAATTTTTGTATAATCACGTCCCAGTAGGTGTAGTAATTCTATCATAATAAAATTAAAATATCTACTTGAAAGATAAATTAATGGTTCAAGGGCATCTACCATCTCTCCATTACCGGATTCTCAACATTTTCTCCGATTGATCTAAGTTGGCGTTCGGGTGTCACTGAAGAAGTTAAGTTTTGGTTCACATGACAAGTTTTGTGCCGAGAGTAAAGAACTCTTTAACAAAGATGATTTTTTCCAGAGTACGCATAGCCCATACCATGTAATATCTGATCGTGTAACATGGAGCCCATTTCACATGCAATTACTTCAAATTTGATGATTACATTTTTTATTATGACATAAAACGAAATTTTGGTGCACATTCGAATGAGAAATTATTATAATCTTGCCATACGCAGCCCTCAACCGACGAACCCACCAAAGGAAAATATTGGAAGTAAATGTGGGACGAATGCGGACTTAAGTATGCATTTTGATGAACAAACTAATCCAAATGATTCAATGCCCAGTGAGTACAGTACTGGAGAAGATAGTGAAACTGACGCCCAAGTGTACTACACAACTAAGGGTGAATCCAAACATTTGGGAAGCGGAGAAGGTGACTACAACCAAGGTAGTAATCGATAAGATAGCTTATTGGCTTGTAAATAAAAATTTGCTGACTCATGCTGACAAAAATTAAAATATAATAAATTTTAGTGTATTTGTATTTCTCTCAGAAATGAGACTTCTTTTGGCCATAGGGTAATACTTGCAATTACATATTTCCTTTTTATGAGGAGATTATTTTTCCATGAGAAATGCTTTAAAGGATTGAGCTATTTTTCTATGCTCACTAGGTATATCTATATTTGTTCATTTGCAATAGGTACTATAAATTTTCGAGTTTCATGTTCAGGATGCCAGTTCTTGTATTGATGCTGAGCGTACCTTTTTTTCTCCGGAAATTAATTGACATTTTATCTCTTATTGGTAAATCTGGGGTCGTAATTCTTCTTTAAATTTTCACAAGGTATGGGAGAAAGATTCTATTTATATGTTTGCTCTTTACATCACCAGTCATGGATGTGTATTTTTGGGCAATTGGATATTATCTCACGGCTCTGCTTTCATCGGGATATAATTTTTCTCTTTTGGAACATATTATTATTACTATAAGTCATTAAACATTCCCTAAATGCCTTGTATTTTTCTTCTATTGCCAGTAATTCTTATGGAAAAAGCGTGATATTTTACCTGTACCCTTCAGGTGAGGATTTAGCCGGCAGATGTATTTCCTTTGATTTTTCTGCCATTGATGCTGAAGGCAATGAGTAGATTCATATACTTAATCTTTGTCCTGGCCTTTTCACTAATAATGCCAAGGACTTAATAAAGACTTTTTTTCAGAGGCTGCTAAAACATTGGGTATTTGCCCGCAGGAACCCTCTAGATAATGCGAATTGAAAGTGCTATTTTTCTTTGCATCATATCTAACACGTATAATCTAGATGAATAAGAAATATCTTTTTAATTAGATGAATTAATAGATAAATAAGAAATATCTTTTTAATTGAAGACAGAAGATTTTTCACATTATTTCAGATTTAAATGAGAAGAATGAGTCTAAATATTTTTCCAATGAATATCCGGGAACATGTAGTGAAAGTTCCTATGGGGAATGGAAGTCGGCGAACAATGTACATATCAAATGTGGAAAGAAAATTCGTAAAAGGGAGAGACGGAAAACTTTCGAATATAGAGCCAATGAGGAAAGACAAGTATTCGATTCAACTTCTGAGAGCGAATCAGGTAATCTTTCAATGGTTCATAAATAAAATAGGTCAAATTTTATTCTAAAAGAGTTTTTAAAACAAGATGAATATCTCTGAAATGACATCTTATCTAATCTGTGGAAAAGTTTTTACACTGACACGCAAAAAATAGAAATACTAATTGCTCTATTCTCTTTGTTAGAAACGGAGCATGATATTTCTATGAAACAGAAGAAGGCATCTAGTGGCATTAATTGGAACTTTCTGAAAGCTGTCTTGTCGTCTATTATCTTGATTGGGGTAATTCTTGTGGCAACAAGTTACTTTATTCCAATTTATGTGGAGTGGCTGACTTCATTTTATAATGGGGAAAACCGGGAGGAGCAAAGTACAATGAACTGGATTCCCAATATATTTCAGAAAGTGTTTTCTTTTGTTATGAATATATTCACACAACCAGTAAGTATAATCATACATCTCTTAAACATTTCTAATATTATTTTATAAAATTTGGCTATTTTTTCTTGGTTCGATGTTGAAATCCACAGGTGAAAATACATTGAGGGTGGATGATACTTTCTTAAAACTTCATAGTAAGATACATATGTGAATACTTTATGGCTACAGAATCTAGACATACATTCACGGATTGAATAGAGTTTTTGAATTTGCTGCAGAGTTAAGATGAAAAGGGGTAACTGCTTAAAACTCTCAGGCCTGACTTTATAATATCTGGTTAACATTTCCTCGTTACGAAAACAAAGTCAATATATTCTACCATCGATATATTCTCTCACGTTAAATTAACGATAGTTTGATGCAGTGTACATAACCCAAACTCTAAAATGACATCAATTCTCGAAAAGGCTATGTCTATTTATGGCTAACATTAACCAAACATTATTAAACTGAGCCTCAGGCGAATGACAATATTTTTGGAATCATCCATTGGAAAGTAAATATGCCTCTTGTTTATGCCACTTACGTTTTTTCACAATGAATGTTGCTTATTTCACCATATATTCAAGGTTATCCAAAGGGAGAGAGTAAAAGGATTACTCATGTGGCACGAAAACAGAGCGAGCCGAAAATCAATTCAAGTTACCTTAACACTTACATAAATATCCAAATCTTGTTCCACTCAACGTGGGTCTATGAGTTCACTAAGCCTCACCATTGCCCTCTATCGTTCCATAGCTCTTGTCAGACAACTTCATCCCAATGGTACCCTCTTGCCTCGACGACCCTACTCACTTCGTCAATCCAACGTCTCCTCGGCCTTCCTCTCGGTATTTTACCTTCCTCTATTGTGTTTAGCATTACTTTTGGCATTCTTGTTTCTTCCATTCTTTTAACATGTCCTAACCATCTAATCCTATTATCTACTATTTTTGTCTAATACTTTATATTTTTAATCACTCCCTTATGTTGGTATTTCTCACTCTGTCTAGTTGGGTTTTCGCCAGTTTTGATCTCAAAAACTTCATTTCTCCTGCTGTTACCCTACTCCACTGTCTTTTTGTCATTGTCCAAGTTTCAGCTCCATATTGGTAGATATTACGTCTTAAACATGATCATTTTTTCCTGATGTGGTATCTTCCTATCCCATACTAGATGCTTAATGCTCTGATAAAATCTACCTCCTTTACTTAGTTTATTTGACATTTCATGTTCTATCCTACCATCTTTACTTATTGCAGAACATAGGTATGAAAAATTATCCACTTTTTTCACTGGTAGACCATCAATTGTTATATTTAATCGGTCGTTTTAATCTCTGCCGACAACCACCACTAAACTTATTCCCAAAATTTGTTCTCACTCTGCACTTGTGTGCCCTAAACATTTATTTTATCAAATCAATGTAGGGCAATTCAACACCCTAGTAGCAGAGAACGTTGTCACAACGTTGTGAGCACGTTACAATGGGAAGATCCGTAGGTGCTCGCAACGTTGTCGTTGGTGCACGCAACGTTGCGTGTACGTGCTCACAACGTACGAAGTTCCCGGTAGAGCACGTTGTCACAACGTTACATTGTAACGTTCGAAAAACGTTTTGCTCTCGCAGGTTACTGGTATTATTATTATAGTTTTTCCTATGAGAAAATATTTACAAATACTTAGGAATAACGCTGAATTCGGATTGGTTGAGGAGAAATTACATACGACCCTACTAGCACAATTTGTTTTCAGCATATGCTAAGCACATTTTCAACATATACGTGTAATGTGTAAAGCATATTTTGAGCATGTGCTGAGCATATGTAAATGTCCAGGAGGGCATATGCTGAAAATATGCTAAACATATGCGGAAAAAATGTCCAGCATGTTCTCAAAATATGCTCAACATATGTTTTTAACATATGCCAGGCATATTTTGAGAACAAGCTGGACATATGTTTCCAAAATACCTATCATGCCTATATATGTTGCCAAAATGCCTATCATGCTCTCAAAACATGCTTAGCATAAGGTCGTGTCCATTTATCCCCTCTCAAGTCAGTTAGTCAAGCAATTCTACAAATACATCTCCATGGCCAATAAAACAAAATATATCGGCTGGTCAAAACATGTTCACTTCCTTAACACTTTAGGCACACGCAACAACAATTAATGACTAGTCTCTATAACCTCGAATATATCATAATGAATGCCACCGTTGATGGGTGTATGTAAAAGGGTTTAAGTATACATGCTCTAATAAAATCGAAGCTATTTCCTGACTGGCCTTTAGAATAAAATCTCGGAATATATTTAGAGATTTTTATTGAAATTCTTACTGCACTCATCATTACAACCAATGTGGAAACAGTAAAGAAGTAAACACAAGGACCATTACGCAACTCAGTTGAAGTTCAAAAGCTTTCACTTATCGTTTCATGTTAAATTTTCACGCGAATAATTCATACACTGTTAATAGCGTTCACAACAAGGACTAGGGTAGGCACTATCTTTTTAGGGGGAAATAACAGCAACACACGCTAACACATCTTCGGCAATAAATGATATTGTATCCATCGTACACGAACGTTGCACAACACCAGTGAAACTCACTACGTATGTCTCGTGAAACGCTTTCAATCTATGCTTGAGACACTAATATAAATTTGACCCTAAAGCCCCTAAAGATACCTCCGAATGAATGCCTACGAATCACCACTTTGTTTTGATTAATACTTTCAATGCATGCAAACAGTAGACTACCGCCAAGCGATGGCGACTCGACTTGTGACCCCCCTCCGTCGAGGGTGACTTTGGGAGGCGAATATAGCCACGGCTACGAGAAAATCATGATGCGTAATGGCAAAATTTGACTACTGAGTTGCAGGCCACTCCGAGTCACCGTAAACCGAGTTATCGCTGGGTGACTCGTGATACATAATATCTCTCCAGAACATAATAGAACAATATATATTACTTGACGTTAATTAGATTCCTTGCACGCAGTATTCGTACGCTGAACCCTCCATATATTTAATATGAAATGTGTATGCTTGTGTGTGGCCGTGAGTCATAAGATATATTTTGAGAACGTTGGAGTACCTGTAATAAGCATATTTTCATAGCACATGCTGTACATATGCTCTCGGTATGTTGACAAAATATTTTCCTGAACATATTTCGACGAAAATATGCTCAACACATCTTCGGAGCATATGCTGGAGATATGTCCAACATATGTTGAATAAATATGTATCAGAATATTTCTTGAGCACATTTTCAGCACATGCTCATATTGTGATCAAAACATATTTCCCTGGCATAACCTGAGCATATGCGCAACATATCTTGTGCTACTAGAGGAAGAAATGCTATGTTGAAGAACTTGGAGGAAGATGCTCGGATGAAAAAGTTAAGATGTTATTTCGCTTTTGTTAGGCCAAATTCCGAATACACATCGACAAGGTGGCTACTGATATCCAATTTTCAAATTCCCTGACCTGTAAACGGAATGGAAGAGATAATAATGTAAACGGAATGTAAGAGATAATAAATGGAGATTATTGAGAGCTGCAAATAGTTTCGGCGGTTTCGGCGACAACGTTGATAGCACGTTGCACGTTACATTGTGACGTTGCAGTGGAAGGTTATTGCAACGTGGTCACAACGTGCACGTTACATAGTAACCTTGTGCACGTGCGTACAACGTTGTGACAACGTTCTCTGCTACTAGGGTTGTATCCTCTTTCATAGCCTTTCCGGAGGAAAAGTGCTGCACTAAATGTCAGAAATGTATGTATTGCTGAATCTCATTTGATAATACTGTCACTTCTCTTCATTCTAAACTCATTTATCTGGAACTGCATTGCGGTAAATGTCGTTAACTTGGGCCAATCGTACACCCACACACTCTATGTCTCGGTCTCCCTATAATAAAAATTGGCATATTTGAACAGGTAGAGGTGTAATGAGACTGTTAGATAATTTTTTCTGCTATTTAGGACATATATTTGGTTATTATAAACTTATGAACTGGATTTGGTGGTACGATATTGATTTTTAGAAGTATTTAGTTTAATAAATATATTATCATGACTAAAAAAATACGACGTTTATTATCTCTTCATCAGTGATCATCAGTCTGGAGGTTGGTTTGCATCAACTCTCCATGCCACTCTCTTCCTTGCCAACTGCTTCATTTCTATACGAGTATTCGCTTTGACGCCACTTGTGATTTGATAAATATATCCCATTCTCGGTCGTCCGCTGAAAGTCTTCCCATTTATTTCTCTTCCAATGTTGTTTTTATTTGGCACATGTGTCGCAAAATGTGTCCATTAAGTTTGCGTCTCTTTCGTTGAGGTTCATTGTAATTTATCTCTCTCCCACTCTTCGTAAGACTTATTCCTCAGTGATTCTCTCCGACCATTTAATCTTCACCACTCTTCGATAACACCACATCTCCTTTGCTCTGCTGGTGTTACTGTCCAGACTTCACAGTCATACATGAGCAAACTCGAATTAGGTATATGATTTAACAAAGTGTTCCCTTACTTTCAGACGTGTGTTAAAGGCGGTCTGCAGACCCCTCTTCTGGGAGAATGCCCTCTTTGCTTGGGCTATTCTGCTCATATAGTCTTTCTTTCTTCACCCATCGCTTGGGATCCTGCTTATCAGATAACGAAATTCTTCCACTGGTGCAAGTTTCTCCTGCTCAAGTTTAACGGTGATTCTGTCTTCTTGATTTCTTCCACTAAATATTCAATAAGTGAAAGCATGCATGATCCATTTATTTACGTATTTGCGGAAAAATATTCTAAATCTGGTAAGATATCCGTTCTCTATCAGTCAATATGCTGCTTTTTCAGTACTGAAGGTATTATTGCTGCCAATATTTGAGGGGTATACACTTCTAGCTGCATTCGACTGCAGTAAATTAATTCAAGCAAACAAGTCTGTTCATCCACTGCATTTCTTTTTATTCCTCACGAAAAAAGGGTCAGATTTTTTTATTTAACTGTCCTAAGGACTTGATTGCGAAAACCTGATGTATGCTGTTCACGGGCTTTACAATGGGTCAGGTCTGGTGGTCAAAATTTCGAGTGGAGGCGTTCTTATCGTCTACAAGCCAACTGAATGAAGTTCAGGGAAAGTCTCCTCTCGAAATTTCGGCTATCAGTTCTGACCCGGTGTGAAGCCCAGGAACACTTTATCTTAGCAGTTACATGCTTTTGAGAAGGAAATATCAAGAGATTTACTAGTCCCCTTTGATCATAATGGCAGGGTAAAAGCATACGCACATTATTAAATAATTTAAAATTTTGAAAAATGATACTTAACTCTCTGCATGTTTACGAAGACATTCACGCACAATGTGTTTCATTACCGATATATAATATTCGATAATAAGAGGAGATGAAAGTTACATAAGACTATTTGAAGAGCTGAATGGGAAATAGTTAAATGAAATACTCTGTCCAGTACGAGGAAATTGCAATGCCTTTAAATATAACAAGAAAATTTTTGTTTTTAATAATATTTGTGAGACAACTTGGTGATAAAAATAAATATTTCTCCCTAAGTCATGGAACCAGGATCCTTCCTCACTGGCAAGATTTACCACTGTTTGATGTGATGGAAATTAAGTAATAATTGTCTTTAAAAGTCTCATTTTTGATGAATTCTGTCACGAGAAAAGGTCGTCACTTCATTAACTCTAATAAAGGGATTAATACTTGAATTAAAAATGGTCATAATACCTCAATCAGTCCCGTTTATGTATACACGTTTCTAGTGCAAGCACCAGGTATGGGAGATGTGTGATTTTTTCCTGTAATAGACATTCATAGAGCTGCTTACCTAAGTCTGGGAGTGACGGGAGGGGTGCTAAAAAAAATTCCCCGTACAGCTATGTTTTCAAGTTTGAACAAAAGATTTCAAGGTCGGTACACACGGAGTCGACGAAAAAACTGGAAAGTATTTCTCAGAAGTAATTTTAATTTCTATAATAAGATAATTAATCCATTTAAGACCATTGGGATCAAGAATTACATGTCATAAACATATTAGGAGGCTGGAAAAAATTTATTATGATTATGGCACTAATTACTGCATGCACAATTTTTTTTCAGAGACGATGTAACAATCCTGGCTGGATTAGTCGAAAAAATTGCGAGCGTCGTTGAAGAAAATTGTGTAATTGTACTGTGAACTTTTTTGTGAACTACGTCTCCATGAGCATATGTTATTTCATCTCTTTCTGTAAAAGTTAGTTCCTATAAATTAATTTTAGCTGAAATTTTTTTGCATAAAAAGAACTAAATCCATAGGCAAATGGTGTATTTGCGAAATATTTCGTCTTTATATAATTCGGTGATAACCCCCAGTTGGGAAATCTGAAACGCTCTTTTATTTCGCTCAATGAAATCCCATGATGATGAATAATGCGGTAAACATGAAATAATTTAATTGGGAGTACCGTGAAAAGCCATCCATTATCATACATCGATGGCCGTCCATTTTTGTTAGGTATCTGTGCAACGTTTTCTTTCTTCCTCTTCTTCTTTCAGTACCCATCTACTCAATACGACCAGTATAAGGCTTGAATAAAACGGCATTTGAGTATTCAAGCAAATATCTAAAATATATACAAGTGTTATCAGACGATAGAGTTGGTATTTTTTATGTTTACTTGTACCTCTAGTATGGCTCACCAAAAAATAAAATATACACAGAGACTCGGCCGTCGGCAAGTCTAACTTACCGAATTTCCCGGCCCATAATACTCACTTTTTTTTACTCCAAAATGTGCTTTAAAATCAGCTTGCGTCTTATGAGCCGGGGGTATACTTCATCCTCTAAGACGCAAGCTAATTCGTCGAGAAAGATGCTATTTAATATTTTTCCCGCATCAGGCATGGAAAATAGTCGCCTTTACTACAAATATTGATAATAACACTGCTTTGAGCCAGTAGAAAACAATAGAGTTTTAATATTTCCTTGGCAGTAAAATTCTCAATTCTCAGACATTCTCAAATAAATCGTATGTATATAAAATGTAGCGTACATTTATGTATACTATAAAAAGTAATGAAGTTTAGTTTCATCTCACATGTTGTTCTGTTGCGAAACTTATACGCATTGGAAAAACGGGGAAGTCACTCCTGTGCTAGTTCATTGTATCTCTTACGAAAAAACTCTGAGTTTACAGGTAATCAAACTTTAGTATGAGAGTGTCGTTCGATGCATAATACGTTCCTTTCTCTTTAATTCGTTGTTATTAATTCCCATCTTAAACTTACAACGGTACAGTAGACCCCCGCTTTACGATGGGTACAATCTACTATCTGCATGCTATTGCGAGCGATTTTCAAATTTGAAATTTCGACGATATTTTACACGCATAATTTATTACAAATTTCTTGAAAGTTTGACCCTCATTTGTTAACAGGCTGCATTTTTTCAAAATAGAAACGTATAAATATTTATTTTTGCGTGAAAAACGATCTAGGGGCCAGTAAAATGCTGGTTCACTTTAAGACGGAATTCACTGAACGAATGGACCCGTGGAACGTACTAATATCGTAAAGCGGCAGTCTACTGTACTTTAATCGATGTCATTGACAAGGAAAGACATTATTCAAAATAACACAAGACATTGACATGTCTAGCGTTATGATATGATCCACATACTCCCAGTGACTTTAAGAGAGCGTATTGGTAAAAACATTATGGAATATAAGGTTTCCATCTTCGACAATAAACACTTGTACAATTTCTTGTTCAATTCATCATTACCCTCATTGCACGATCATTCTAACCATTACTCTATAATATTTACCCATTCAAGACTACTACTCTGGTATTTTACGAACTTATTCTCAAATCCACTCTCCTTGTTGCTTTCTAAATGTTATTTTTGGATCATTTAAAGAGCTCCAAGGTTCAATTATGACTCTCTTTTCATATAAAAACTCAGCGTAGCAGTTATTACAGTTTGAAAAAAATGGTCGAATAAAATGAAGTCAATGAAACATACATATATACGCATCACGCCATTACATTTCGAGGAAGGCAAAGTTAAAGAGTTTATATATTGCCGTTTGCCCGAGAAAACTGTCGGATGCACCTTTCTTCTCACACCCTCCACTCAACTATCAACATTTTCGTTTAGTTATTTATGTCTCTTCCATTCTCTCGATATGACCAGGCCAAAGTACCACTCCTTTCACTTAGCATGTCCATTACTGGAGCATCCAATTCGCATTATTTCTACGGCCTCTCTCATCCCTCACCCTACACATGCTACTTAACCCGTGAAAAATTTTCAGGTACCCCACTACCACTGCATTTTCATGCTTATGCTGACATACCTAGTTTTCGCTACAATTGAATAACGTTGGGAGGAACACACAAGAAAACTGTAAATTCCGCATCCCTTGACCCCACAATTGAGTGCTTCACTTGTTCCTAAATATACTACACATACTACCGGCGATTTTCCTACCTCCATTCGCATCCCTTACAATCGCTCATCTATCCGTCCTTGTTTCGCAAACATGTGACATAAAGCCGACCACTTGTTCAGTTACTTCATCATTTACCCTCATTGTGCAATCATTCTAACCATTATTATAATATATTTGACCATTCAATACTAATACTCTGGTATTTTATGCAGTTATGCTCAAATCCATTCTCCTTGTTGCTTCCTAGAAGTTATCCAGGTGCCATTGCAATGTCTGCGGTCTCTCAGATCGAAACGCCGGAACATTTGCGTACAATAGAACTCCCCAGTTTAAATCTCCAACAGTTACACCAGTATTATCCTTACACTCACATTTTACACATTTATCCATAAAAATATTGAACAGCCACGGTGACGACATATCTCTACATTACACCTTGTTTCATTTCAAACCCTGAAGAAACCCATTAACTTTCACACTCGCTTTGCTATAATCATACGTCCTAACATAACTTTATACATCATATTTCCATTTACACTATTAAATGCCTTCTCTAAATCCACAAAAGCAAAATGAACCTTCTCGAACGTTCATTCATTTATTAAGCACCTGCGGAAGTGAGAACAGCTGATCAATTCATCCCCTACCAGGCATAGACCTCCTCTTTATGTCCCAGATCCTGTAGATTTTCCTCATTTTCCTCATTGTTTCAGATTCAGTTTCCTGTAGATTTTCCTATTTTCCTCATTGTTTCAGTCAATATTTTACTGAACTCTTTTCCCGGAATTCTCAATAAACTAACTGATTTGTTATTTTTATACTCAGTCTATCCACCCTTTCCTTAGTTCAACAGAAATTTATCGAATTATTCCAATCTTCTGGAACAAGAGAAGTTGTCAAGCATAAAATCACACAACTCATACAATTTATGAACAAATTACCCCTACAATTGAGTATTTCACTCAATATCCCATATATATATGTATGTATCCCATCTGTGTATGTAAACTGGGTTGGGAGAAGAGGGGACGGTTCTGAGCCATCCAACCCAGGATAAATAAAATACAAGTAATAATAATAGCAAGTAATAATAATAATAATAATCTATGCGTGAAACCTTCACTTTTTCACCGTTCTCACGCCCATTAAGACCCCATTCTCACATTTCCTTATCCATGTAGACATTCTCGCAAAATGCACCTTCGCTAGACACATCCTTATCGCTTGAAACATTTTTTAACAATCATTCAAAATAACTCCCTCTATCAGTCTCTGACGTTACTCTCATCGTAGCCTATCAGGCCACTATGGTTATTTAATATATCCACTCACCTTGCATCCATCTCCTCACCTAGCCTTGCTCTTTTTAACCGTATCCAAAATAACTTTTTATAACCTTCAAAATTATTCTCCATTTTGTTAGTCTTATCCGAACGCACACTTTCCTTGCTCTTTTTCACAATGATTGTTTATTTCTCTGCATTCATCGTATGCTTTATCTCGTTCTTCCTCAAGTTGACTAAAATACATCTCTTTTACTCTCATTTTCACTCCTTCATACAACCATGCATTGCATCCACCATATACCATCGCATCGCCTTTTACTTTCCCTTCCATTCCCTTTGCTCAGACACGTTCTGAACTTTCTACAATTATTCCTTTCATACACACTCACGCGTCATTCACTCTCCCACGACCGATATATCCGACCGATATTCGTCCAATTCTCTCTGCATTGAAGATAGCATATCCTGAAGCACGCGTCCATTCTGTTCTGACACCTCGCTGTCTAAAGACCTCTTCACTTTTACTCTCATCCTGTAACGTGTACTTCTCTTCCTCGGGACCAAATCTTCAGGTGTGCAAATTCGGGACATCTTCAGGTGTGTAACATACCACATTCACATCTCTTCGAATATGTACACACTTTCATACGAAGCCAGAGAAATTTAGGCGATACAAAACTTCTTGCATTTTCCTTCCTTGCATCTTAATTACTTCATTGAGGATAAAGCTTATACCTTAAATTCCATGAATACTGTCTTTAACTCCTGGCAACAAATACCTGACCTATTCCGTCATCAGTCGTTACAACGTCTTTCCACCGGCGTGCCAGTTTCACGGACCCACAAAACATTCACTTTGTCTGATGTTTATTTAATTCATGATATAGTCCTATTTAATTCACATCTATTTAATTCCAAGCACCGATTGTCTAGTTTGTATTGTTATGGCCGGATCTCTATGGGCCAACCTTATGCAGCTTCCGCCGCCTATCGAGACTTCAACATTTTGAAGCCATTCTGTGACTTTTAAGCCGCGGCCGAATTCATAAGTAGTCATGGACACAAGGCTAGAAAACAAGACGAGGTGTCAAGGCGTCTCCTCGAGGATTCACGAGTTCAGATGTCCCCACTCTTAAGCCTGAATCACACGATCATTTTTTCCTTCCCTCTGAGGGATAGCTCCAATGATAGCTTTTCAGGGACCGTGATAATGATAGCTCGAGCAATCATTTTCTGAATCACATGGTCATTTTGGCCGTCCCTTTTCGCATCATTTCCATATGTTTAATACTCTCATTCCACTGAAAGCCGAACGTGGCGTTAGAGTCGCTGTTTGCGGCTGAGCGCTCTGATTGGCTAAATGGCGGAGTCAGCGATGCCTCAGGGACGGAAAAAGGGACGTGCCCAGTAATGGAAAAAGCGATAGGGATCCCTATCGCTGGAGCCATTCCTGACTATGTTCGCGTCACACGATCATTTTCGAGCGATCATTTGAGCTATCATTGGAGCTATCCCTTAAAAGGGTCGGAAAAATCATCGTGTGATTCAGGCTTTAGGGCTATCATCTATGAGTTGAAACTGCGAGGAGAAAAATTTGAAGACTACGAAACAACTGAGCAAAGATTTATGCAAAATCCCGCTACATTCAAACAGGCCATTTTATTTGCGAGATTTGACCGTGCTAAGTGCCCAAAGTTGCCATCACTTGGGATCAAGCTTATTCATCACTCATAAGAGTGTGTTTCAAACATCTTGGTGTGTCACATATAATGATTTATGTCAGGGTTTTAGAAACGTAATAATTTTCTTTGCAAGTTGGTTTGTTAATTGTAATTATCCTTGAATTCGCTGATTTCTCTTTTATCTTAAAAAAAATTCAAATAACTGTTTTAGGTTTAATTTTTAATTCTTTTTTGTATTTCTTAGCATTTATGTACATCTAAGCATCTTGCATCTCATTTTCAGAACGAGGTAATATTTTCGTTTTGAAATAACAGTTTAGCCAATAATTATTTATAAAACATGACCAAACCAAACCAAACTCCCAAAATGAAAATAAATCGAGAAAACTACAGTTGAAATTAGTTAAAGTAAAGAAAAGCTTTAAAAATTCCTAGTGAATTAAAACACACATGACTACGTATATGAAAATGCATGTCAGGTAAGTTAGAGTTAACTTTCGCATTTCTAAAACTTACCTTTACTTTTATCTAATTTAAGCTCTTGTTTATCCAGTTTATTCCAGAGAATTTTAATCCATTAAATTGGTCATTTCCTTCGTGGTTTTAGACCTTAATTTTCACTATTAAGACATACGTACACGAAAACTCGATATTTCAAGCATGAACACTTAGTACTCAATTGTACTGTGAAAATATACGGAAGAATCCTGGATATGGTTAAAAAAAACCAACTGGCACACATCTATATATTCGAGGTTGATATAATTTCAATAGGGCTGCCTTTCTAATTCATATGCATAATATATATTTAATCATCAACACCTCAGCTCTTGGTAGATAAAGCACCATTAGAAGCAGAAGGCAACGACGTGGTATCATACCTAATTAGTGAATTTATAAACTTCTTGGAATCATTATAATTCATTACAAAAATATATCGATCTATTCTAAATACTCGTTATAAAATGAATTTGCTCCCTAGAGGCTTTGTAAACTTCATTTGCATGCAATAATTCAACACGCCAACTCTGCGATCTGTACTAAATTGTCCCTCTCAAATGAAGTTGTTATGTAAACAAATGCGAAACGTGCTGCATGCCTCCGCTGATGCATTCCAAGTGTGCGACTTCCCAAAATGGCGTTCCAAGGACGTGTGGAAATGTGCACCCAACGTATCCTCGGCGGATACGTCCTCGCACGGATCCTTGGGAAGAGGCTCAAGCAATTCAAACGTCCTTCAAGATGGCCGCCGCCTTAGTAAGGACGCGTATGCGACCTTTTGAGGACCCTTGCGGTGAATTCGGTGGTAATGCGGATTTAGCAGCAATTTTCAGTAAACTATGTATAGTTACTTTTGCAGAACCTGTGACACTTGTAGTTTTCCCTGCTAACGGTTACGGCGCTCTAACGGTCAGTTTTGGCTCATTTTCCCTAGCATGCCAAAAGAGAAACCGAAGCCATGTAATAACCTATGCCCGCTTTCACTCTCTTACTCATCCTAGGGTCCCTTATAAAAGGAGATCCAGCATACCGTTGCCTACGATCCACTATTTTGAGATACAAGTGGTGTAATGATACACGGGGAAGCAGGCGATGAAAATTTTCGAATACGTCTTTATGTGTTTCGCATTCGAACATTCAATTGTCCTCATTTCTTTGGTCTTCAGATTCATATTGACTACAATTTCAAATCTTATATTACACACAAAAATAACCTCATATCTAGATGAAACGCATATAATACTAGCAAGTGTAAGGCTTTTCACGCAGAATCCGTGGTTTATCTTAAATAAATTTCCCAAATATTATTTCTTTTTATACTATATGTTCTTACGTCCTGCAAATAATGGTCGGAAATAATATCAACATCAAGGCTAATCTACTTGTTGATAATCTACCGGAAAATTTTAAATCTAATGAAGGTCTATTCAATCACATGTCAGCAAAATTTCAGTGAATATTTCAATTTAATTAGGCACAATAAAATCAGCTCCGAATTTTGTCTAAAGCTAAAAAATACTGCCATTAATGATATTAGATTTTATGTTAATTTGACTATTTCAATAAATTAAAGTACCTGTGAATGAAAGTATCCATTAATTCTATACTATGAAGTTTCTGTGTCATAAGGTGGATAATTAACTATATCTGGGGAATAATAGGCTACATTTGAAAGAGAAAGGTGAAGGAGTGTTTAATGCAGAATGGTCGAAAATGTGGCCTATGTACGTACCATCTATTTTTCGCCCGGGTGGAATCGGTTGGAGTAAATGAACATGACCAGTAAACATAATGTTTTTTAAAATAATAACAATAATGATGTTTATTACTCCAACACCAATTACATTCACAATGACAAGTTGCGAGTAATTTTAGGTAGCCTTGAAGGAGAACCTGTTTAAGGCTACCATCAAATGATAAAATGTTATGCTTACACTTGAACATACATACAGCTCATGTAGTGAGACAATTACTTAACAATGTAAGTGTGTATCTTAAGAAACTACAAATTAAGAGTTTATAGAGCATTTCAAACATAATCATGTTTACTCAGATGCACCCTTTTTAAGGTAGTCATATATACTTTCATGAGTACATATTCGCGGCATTACTTTCAGAAAGCGAATTCGATCCATCCGATGAGGTAGTATTTAAGTATCATTTTAGGATTCACTGCAGAATTAGGCACCGTCGAGATATTTTTTAATAGGTCTGACTAGGATAGGTACATATGTATAGCACGCATAAAAAAGAAAAATCTCTACTTATCTGCAAGGGCAAAGCTGTACTCAATCTTAAGCGTTTGTTTCGAAAAGTTTTTTTTCTGAGCGCTTAAAAAAATCTAATTTTTTTAACTTTAGACTTAGGAAGCAGCAGTTGTTCTTGTTTCAAGAGGATGTTTCTGCCGGCGACTCCAACATCATCCCTCGCCGAGAACTAGATTTCCTTCCCACAGAAGCTCGATGAGGGAGAAAAAGGGTGTGCGCATTTGGTGACGAGAAAATGGGCTTCGAATGGCAGACTAGAGACAAACCAAAGAGACATTTTGAGGCAAGGCAAAGAGGCGGGTCGTGGGAAGGAACCAAGGGGATTTGGCTGTGGACCCCAACCCAATCTGCAAACGCGACGGAAGAAGAAAAGGGGAGCACGGCAAAGAACAAAGGGAGATAATGCTCCCGTTTATCGCGTGCGGGAGAGTTGGGAAAAGTGCGGCAGGGACGTCTCTCTGGAATGGGGTCAGGTCTTCGGCGCGGGGGGGAAAAAGGACAAGAGAAGGATGGGGCGGGCAAACGAGGAGCATGCGAAAGTAAAGCGGGGACACACCAACTGCGACTCCAAAAAGTTCCGAGGAAAAAAAATCAGAAAGGTCTCTCGACGTGAAAAAAAAACTTGTCTTGCAAGTCGGTTTCTTATGTTTGAACGTCCTTAGCGTCCCTTGTTCTCTCCGTTTTGCCGTCAACCGCCCGTATTCCTCGTCCTTAAAACGTTCAAGCCCCCTCGAAAAAGCTTTACTCTGACCTTACGACCCTCTCTTTCTTCGACATCCTTTTCTTCTGTTGTTTTTTCTTTCCCTTGCCCATATGAGAAGAGGAAAAACGTGAGCACACGATGCAGCAGATGCATGCATGTGTTTGCTAATTATTCATTAGACGCAGCCCTACTTTCCCTCGAATTTTATCTCTTCCGCATCTCTTCCAGCCATTCGAATGTTCATTTATCTCCGTCTTCTACATGCGATTCAAAGGTGCTCCATGTATACACATGATTAAAACTCTTTATGGTGAAGGGGGTCGCTGAATCTACCGACAATTTCTGCGGAAATTCTCAGAAAAAAGATTTCGGTTATTTTCAGCTGACACCAATCGCAAAAATGTTTTCTCATGAGATGTTCTTGTGACTTTGAACATGAAAAAGGATGAAAAGCGGTATAGTCTCAACTGTCGTGAACCGGGGCTACTCTGTGATAGCGGGTACAAATTTTTGGTACACATGCTCCAAAACCCTATTTTATATTTTATGGCTATCAGAGTTGGTTCAGGTAGAAACTATATTTTGGAAGTGTGTTCCCAGATCCTTCTGTCATTTATTGGTGACTCTTGGAAATAAATACACAGAGGTGGCAACAGTCCTGTTAAGATTTTTTAGGTTATGCTCTCATTGATTTTCAGAATAGTGTAGAAACTGTGCTGGTAAATAATACGAGGGTCGTTCATTAAGTCCTTGGAAAAAAGATAGAAAAATAAATTATTTTGTGTAATTTTTTTTTATTTTTCAACGTAATCTTCCTTTAACACCATATACTTTTCCAAGCGTTTCTACAACTTTTTTAAGCCGTCCAAAAAGTAGGATTTTCGACTTCTTCAAAGTAGGCATCTGTTTGGGCAATGGACTCCTCTTTCGACGTGAACCGTTTTCGCCGAACCATTTTTTCGAGTCTGGAGATAAAAAAAAGTCACTGGGGGCGAAATCCGGAGAATACGATGGATTTTGTAATAATTCGAACTTTAATTCCACAATTTTGGTCATCGAAACTGCGCAGGTGTGCACCCGTGCATTGTCTTGATGGAGGAGGATCTTTGTCTTTTTCAAATGAGGACGTTTTTTCTTGATTTCTTCATTCAGCCGGTGCAATAACGACGCATAATACACTCCAGTTATTATTTTTCCTTTTACCACGTAATTGGTGTAAATGATTCCGCGTGCATCCCAAAAACCATAGCCATCACCTTTCCGGCTAATTTCACCGTTTTCGCCTTCTTCGGACCCCGTTCGCCTACAAAAACCCATTGTTTTGATTATTCCTTTGTCTCTGGAGTGTAGTATTGTATCCATGTTTCATCCACAGTTAGGTATCGACGCAGAAACTCGTCAGGGTTGCGACGGAAAAGGGCCACAATAGCCTCATAGTCGACCACACATTTTCGTTTATTCTCCACTGAGAGCAAACGCGGCACTCATCTTGCCGAGATTATTTTCACACCCAATTTTTCGTGAAAAATGGAAAACACTGTACCATACGATATGCCTGTGGCCTCGACTATTTTGCGCACTTTGATTCGTCGATCAGTCAAATTCATATCGTGGATTTCACAATTCATTTCGGGAGTAGTCACTTTCACTGAACGTCCTGAACGATGCTAATCTTTTGTAGATGTACGGCCACGTTTGAACTCATTTGCCCAATTTTAAACGGTTGCAAATACAAAAGCAGATGTGCCATGAACTTCATCCAACACTGCTTTGATCTCTTTCGGTGTTAAGCCATTTAAATATAAATGCTTTATCACCACTCGAAACTCACTTTTTTCCATTTTTATAAGTAAACAAAAGTTCTTTGCTTCGATCGACAATTAAAATGAAACCATGGTGATGTATGTAACTGAGAATTTAACAGCTGACTAGTGAGTGATAATTTTTACTAAAAACAAACCATTTTAGATTCTACGAGCGCCATTTCTAGGATTTTCTAAGGACTTATTAAACTATTGAAAGGGTCTCGTATATAGAGCAGCTTCAAATTTTTAAGTTATTTTATTTGGATACGTAATTTACTATGACAATACAGTGAAAAGAGCGAGTTGGTTCAAAATCATTTGGTTGCATTTTTAAACAAAATACGTGTTACTTGCAGAAGTGTGGTTCATCATTGTGATAGTATAAGTCACTGTCATAAAGTCGTCCGTTGATATCTTGTCATGCTTTTCTTTTATTTTACGATTTATAATGCCTAGAATAAACGGAAGGAAGATCATATCTCCTGTATGTTGTGAAAATGCAAACTTGTACGATAACTAGAGCCAATAAAAACTCTCGTAGAAAAATTCAATAATCTTATTCTTTATAAGAAAGTGACGCTGAGTTTATTGCGTATGAAAAATCAGATAACGGTCTGAAACAGACTCTATCTAGAATAAGAAGTCAACATCATCCTTGCGATCACGGCAGAAAATAAAATATAGGGGTCAAGAGGCAAACTCTGGAGATAGCTTAATGAGATGGATTAAATCTGATTCGTCGGACAAAAAATTGTGTACAGAGAGACTAAGAAATAGTGAGCAGCGTAGGTACTCCAAAGCAAAGAGGAAAACGAAACCCAAAAATCTCCCTGAATTATTTAACAATTGTTTTCTTTTATCCTTCAGAGTCCTAAAGTTACTACATATAGGTTAATGACAAAGGACAGGCAATAATAGAGGGAAACTGACTGTCATAAAGTTGCACTGTACGAAGGGGTAACATTGTGACAGTTATTGTGACAGTGTGACAGAAGGGGTAATATTGTGAAATTTTATCTTTCCAAATAACGTTCAATAACAAGAAACACCGATATTTAAAAAAATAAGCGATGATTTTGACCAATAATGTAATATTTTATAAAAATATTCATATGCCCACCTGGATACTTTACAATAACATAAAAAAAACTGTCACACGGTAGTCACGGTTTGCAGTATTTGAGTTCTCATTTATCCAAATTTTGTATTATTCCTGGAACATAATCTTATGCTGTGACTGTACAAAGACAGTTAAGCTCAGGCAAGCAAACGTCATAGATAGACAATAATGATGCTCATTGATTCGTTCTTTTATCGCATCTTTTGATGGGAAAAAATTAAGTGCCGTATAGCGCAGAAATATTTTTTTCTTGTTAATTTATTCCCGCACATAAGCTTTCCGTATTATATGTGTTTTGGACTATTCAAGGGGTTCATTGTCAATATTACCTCGGATTATGGAACTTATGCGTATGGCCTTAAATTAAAAAATTGAATTTTCGACATTTCACCGAGCTTCGACCTCTCATCAATAAGCTAATCTCCTCTTTTCCTCGCACTCTAATTGAACGCCAAGAACGATTATGGATTTGAAATTGCCTCTATGCAGTGGAGTTTGAATTTTATAAAGTGCAGAAGTTGACATATCATACTTTGGAACCAAGGAAAGGAAAATATAATGATCTACTCTAGTAGTAATGATTAAATTGATCGCTACATCTTTCTTTTATTCCATTGTTTTCAATGGTTTTATTTTTAATTTTGTAACATATTGCATTACTTTTTGCATTTTAATCTCGCTATTTTGTATCATATAATTCATATTAGTTATGTTCTTTAAGATCGCTTGTACCGAATAGAATAAGTATATTATTATCCTAATGAAAATCAGTTATCTTGTTCACAGTGTTTCTTCCGACACTCACTGGTAGGAATCGTCTGGGCCGAACCAAAAATGTCTCGCATCGTCGGAACATGATATCTGTCAGTATACAGGCGTTTTTAGATTGAGCTGAAATTCGAAAAAAATGCATAGGCTCGATGGATTGGGAATAAGCTTTTCATCCCTGAAAATGTGATGATCATTAAGTTGCATCTAATCAACTATCAGATAGTATATTCTGGTTAATTGAGGTTTCTACAGAGATCGAGGGAAACAAAATTAAAAAAGAATTAGAACGTTGGCAAGGAGACGAAGAGAGAAGATATTCAAATTTTGAAACTGAGAAATGGATCGTCTTCTTGAATTTATTACTGCTTTGGTACCACACAGCCAAGGCAAATGAGAGTACGTATTTTTGACGTTAAAAGATAATGATAGTATTGAAGTTTTCCTGACTAGAGATGTCTTTCATTGGAACAAAAAATTTCCATTTTAATCGTAGATTTGAAAATATATTTTTAGAAAGTAATAAGTAACTTCTACAGCTTTAATAACCATGCTTAACAATACACACACTTTGTAAACAACCACTCAAGTAGATTAAAAGAACGCTGTTGCTAGGCGACATCTTTTCGAGCTCAAGTAAACCAATCATTTGGCTTTTCACCTCTGAAGAATTTCTTGAAGCATCGTCAAGAAAGCGGTTTTCATATCTGGAATCTCCGCGAGCTATAATAAAGACTTTTTGTTTATCTTGCACTCAGTGAAAATGGCCATTTTCCAGCAGCATACGAAAAAAAGGCTACCATGGAAGGACCAAAGAGGAACCAGCTCTTTAACTTACTAAAACCTCCGGAGTAATTTACCGCTATTTTATCATTATGAACCCCGCAGTTTCCCCTGTCGATATCTCTGGAAAGAGAGCGAGGAAGAGACTTAAAAGGACGATAAATTACGACAATTATATAATTTTTTGTTTCCATGTACGCAAGTGACTTTTATCGCCCGGCAATTCGATTAGTTCATGGGTCGAGTGTGACTTTCTCACTCCTGGTTCAGAAACGAAGTCCATTCAAAAAATGTTGGAATAGAGAGACCGGTAAAAATCCAAGAGTTTTAACTAAGTCCTTCATCGAATTCACGGTAGAAGTCACGGATCAGTTTAAATTGAATACGATGCTCAATGGTTAAAGAGCGGTGTTACAATTCGGGTAGTAGCAAAAATATGACCTACCCACACAGACGTAAATTTATATGAAATCATGCCATAATTATTCCAAAGCCAAATGCTTAAGTGCCATTGAAGTGCCTTTTCACACTTGACCATGTTGTGGTTTACATTTACCATCAAAATCATCCCATCAAATGTTTCAATGAGAGCATGAATCCATGTTTCCTCGAAAACTGAGGGCATGGTTATTTTTCAAAATGATGTGGATATACTTTCTGAAAGACCACATCAAAGGTTTTTATTTTACATGTCTGCTATTGAAAATGTAACCTTTTACATGTTATTTCATCAAATGAAGCAACTGAAGGGGTGGTGTTGAGATGTAAACTGATACAGCCAGATGATTCTTTATTACTGTGCCCATTACCAAACTATTTCTTTCATATTCAAGGAATGACAACCCCAAAATGAGAATTCTATCTTCTCTGGTGATAATTTAAAGCCTAATTCCATAATATTATTGCCTTTTTCAGTAATGTGAAGTGAACGTTATGATTGCAAAATTAAGAATTGTTCTGTCACTCCGTTTTGAAAACTTGAACGCATCCATTTTTAGCCTACTTGAACTGGAGTTAGCCCATTGAAGAGGCAAAAATACAAAATACAAGTTGCAAATAAAATAGGTGTGCTAAATAATTTCTGTAGCCACCAGGAGATTTTTTCTTGTGAGAGAAGTTTAAAGTGAATACTTCAATTTGATAGTGAATGGGTCAACTGATTGTTTAGACAATTGAGATAGATGGGGAATGTCATTGAGATGGCATTATGTCATCAAACTGTAGTCTGGTAACCAAAATCACCACCGTATTGGTTATTCCCGCCTTACCTTCCTTTGGATAGTGCGACGGCATGGACGAATTAGCGGATGTATAGCAAAAGTATCCACCATCTGTTCGAAATTTAAGGCAAGTAACTCTTTTAAAATACGTGGGAAACTTGATGTGATGAATTCGACTCAATATTATAATAGTTTTTTCCAGGAGTGCGGATAATTAAAATAAATAAAAAATAAATTTTTTATGAGAATAAATATTTAAAAAAGTTAATGCGTGCTGATTTATGGTGTTCTTGATGAAAAACATCGTAAAATAGAAAAACTAGTGCGTCAGCCCGTAAGCGCTAAGTGAAAATAGGGGTTGACAAAGATAGCGAACAGGCCACGCCCATGTTAAAGCTTCTAGCTTTAGTCAAAGAGGCACTGTATTATCATAGTAGAGGGCCTCTAATTAGTCACAATAGCAAGCGCCCTCTCCTTCTACTTCAATGTTTTAGACGTTGACGCGAAGGCAAATGACGATATTAATGAAGTAGGTTATTATGGATTAGAATTTGCTTTGAAGGAAATCGACTACCAAGTGAAATATATCAAGGGTAAATCTCCGTTTCCGTCGAATATTAAAATTTTTTTTTCGACCCTTTACTATTTCTTAGCTGGAGAAAATTAGGGTATATTTTAGAAGTGGAATAAGTCACTTTTCCTCTATCGGAGTTCCGATGAAACTTAAGAAATTGCGTCGAAGAAATGATGAAATAGGAAAATATTACGAAAGTTGGTAATTTTATAAGGTAAATATCTCAAAAACCGCTGGTTTCGCAGTTTTCATTTAACATTTATATAAAAATGTGTTTATCATAAAAGTAAACTATGTTGAGTTATTTCCCTAAAACTACGGTTTTCTTGGAAAAAATTTGAAAAAGTGTGTGACGGAAGCGAAAATTTACCTATTTCAAGCTTTCCTCGGTTACTATATTTCTCAAGAAAGGGTAAAAATGCGTTAAATATTTCATAATATTCTTCAAAATTTTATTAAAGTAAGTTATTTTGGCTCTATAATGATAAATGAGTGCGACTTTAAATTACAGGCTGCAACGGCACAAGTATAGCAACTTGGCAGGATTGACACTATTTGTGTTAGATTTCAGTATGCAACCTTGTAACTCCTTTAACTTGAACTCTTGGTGTTTTACTTTTCATTTTGTGAGGAAAGAGAAAATTAGCGAGGAAGGAACAAGAAGAATTTCTGGGTGAGCTGCAGTGAGCGAGCAAGGAGCCGCCGAGGAAGGGGAGTTGGGAGACGGTGGGTAGGAGAGAGAAATGGTATATATCGAACTCGTTGTGCGGGTTCGTTCACCTCAGACATTCAAAATTCAAACGGTAGCCCCGAAATGATTACCTGAAACAGCGCCTCGTTAAAAAACAGCATCACCTGCGGTTAAACGGCCCCCAATCTCCCCAGTACACAATCTGATGATTGGCCCACTATCGGACTCAACTTCCCACTGTCGTCGAAAAAATAATTCCTCTCATCGCCCGCTCAGATCATTTCTATCATAAAAAGAACCTGTTCTAATCAGCTTTCCTTCGGACTCTTTTAAATATTTTGCCAAGATTGCATAACCAACCTTAGCCATCCAATTCTCGGTTATCAATGTTCAGTTCAATGTATTTAGCTCGCTCACACGGTCAAATGCGGAACACATTTAAATGAAGACGGTGAATTGGTTGCTTCTCTATAGCAATAACTTAATCCAACCTAATACCGCTGTCAGATTTTGGGTTTGATTTACAATTAGGCTGAGTTATGGCAATCATCCCCGTCGATGGGCTCTAGAAAATTAATAGATAATGCCATACTAAGAATATATTTATTCCAGGCAATGGGTGAATTTCGTCTTAATAATATCAGCTGCTAAATTAGCGAAAAGGAATTTTCCGCCCTGCAAATCAAGTAATATTTAAAGCCTAAACTATAAGCCACATGCCGCCACGAAACCGTTAGTAAAAAGTGCATAAATTGAGTCATGTGTTTCTCTGTATATCTTTGGGGAAATATTTGTGACTAATAAAAAAAACATTTAACGGTTTATACATATAATTTGTAGGGCATTTTAAAACATTTGGCTCTTGAAGAGGACGAAAAGTTTTTCTCATGCGGTTTTTCTCCGTAAGATTAAATACTAGAAGATCCTACGCATACATTTCGGTGTGTTATGTCTGCGCGACACCAATGCCGGATAGAAAACTAAACTCTCGTTCATAAATTTAAAGCTTTAGATATGAAATGATAAATGCCACGGACAAATGTGAACGTTTTCAAGGAAGCCAGAGAACTGTCGTTGGTGACACTGATGTGAACCATTTAGACTTCATTATTTCTTGTCAAATGGAAATGTTAACTTTAAAAGAATTTAAAAAAATCAATGAGATGTAGCTAACCAAAAAATACTTGCAGACTAAATATTTACATTTTTCGTGATACTTCGCGAAAAATTCATACGTCCTGCATGCATCTTGAAAACTTATGCCCTTGCACAATTTCTTAATTACCGTGGGGTACATGACACGATTTTATGGCTGAAGGGCAGCGAGAAAGTTTTTGCTCAACCTTCCTCTTGTGGGCATTCCGAGGGAGGCGAACTTGTTCTTGTGAGGCGACTTTAAAGCGACAAAAAGAAAACAACAACATCGACCGGGGTGGCGCACTAAATTGGCGTGTAACGTCAGTGCGACTGTGAAAACACGGCACGGACTCGATCTCGCGCTCTTTTCGAACAACATTTCCCCCCAAACCCACGGTATCCTTTTCGAACTTAACTGCCTCCGAGATCCCTAAATTCGAATTTCCTAGTCTACCCCCGCCCCACGCCCTTCCTTCCAGAACCCCCGGGGTGCCAACGCGAAAGACTTGCATCTTTTCGCGGGTGAGGGGTAGGCGGGTGGGGAGATTCTGCCAAACCTCCGCTACTATATAACCCTCCCCACTCCTCTATCCCCCCGTGCCATCCTGCGGAGGGAGAGCAGGGCAGGAATAAAAAAAAAGATCCTTCCCGGGCGTGTGGCACTACATTATCGTTTCATATGCATGAGCCACCCTCTTGAATATCTTTTAACTGTATCATTCCATCATCACTCAACCCAAGTCGCTACAAACCCCACCCCCCCAGGCACGGCCCGCGCCCCCCCCCCTCCGCCACCCTCCCCTCCCCGCCGACCTTTCGCCTCCCTTCACGCTCACCTCCCGTCAAAATTTTTTTCTTCCCCTATCCCCCGCATCCCTCTCCGTTAACCCTCCCCGCTTCCCCAAAACCAGAAGGTCTGTTTTGCCCCTGCAGCAATGGCGGTGGAGGTTTGGGTCCATGCGGGAGGGGATTTTGAGGTCGGTACTCCCGTATCTTCCACAGCTTTCCCCCACAAACGTCTCCCGCTAATCCAAAGTCCGATGTGTCCCGACCTTCCTCCAGCAACCGCGGTCTCAGACCCCCAGAAGGTTCTCCTCATCCTCCCCTTTCCCACAAAAAGATGAGCTCCCGAAGATTCCCCCATGTCTGCCGACAGGGTCCCCGCCCGAACACAATATAGGATTAACGGTTGCCTCCCGCGAATCCCATATCACAAAACCGGATTTCTGCTTCCTATAAGTATGTGTCTGCTTACCTGACCCGACTCCTCCGCCCAAGGAGAGATCGCTCCTTCCGACACAATCACACGCGCGGAACACCGCACCCCTTCCCCATACTCTTGGATCCTTTGCTCACGAAACAAAGGGGTTTCCTTCGCGGGAGTCATTCCGCTCCTTGTCTCGGGAGATGGGGGAGGGTCTGGCAGGTGCCATGGAGGAGGTAAGGGGTCTGTGGCGGCCGGGGCCCTCCTTTCGCTGGGAAACCGTCGCCGCCGGGGGAGGCTGTAGCGATGTTGTGTGCTAGATGCCCTGGGCGTCGACGGGCTTCCCGCCATTGTTGATCTGCGGTGGCGTGCTGGAGGCTGATGATTGATTCTCCGGAACACGAGTCCCATCAGATAGAACCTCCTTCGGCGAGCTTCCACTTCACTCAAATCATGACCCTCAGGCGTTGAAACGTGCCTTCGGCTTTGGTAGCTTTGTTTGAGATTATTAGCGATGTTCGCAACCATGAGTTGTCCCACCATGAAATTCATGATAAAATGCGTTTGAAGTTACCTGACTTGAATGAATGATGAATTTTCACTCTCCTATAATTATCAAATGAACGCATTTTTGATGAATTTGATTCATCGACTGCGCTGTAGAGATATGCTGGAGTCAAGGGAATGGGTCTGCTTGGATGCTGGGGTCTCCACCGCCTCTTACTGTAGATTTGATATACAGGTGAAAATTCACATTTCGTTGTGTGAGAATGAGCCACAGATCACTAAATTGGTGTTTCTAAACTAGAACTCCAATTTCTGGAAATATAGCCTCGCTAACTTATTATAAAGATAATTGTGCCTATCCGGAACCTTTCTTTTATCAGAGAAAATCAATGTGCAGAGTGGATTATCTTTTTATAAGAGACGTGTTTCATTCAGAATCGTTCCGAGGCAGTTATGGACCTTCATTACACGTTTCCTCCCTATAGTGGCCGTCAACGACGAAATTCGTGTCATGACTGGCATGTCGTGAATATATATATTAGATCGATCGTTTTAGATAGGCATCTTAAACGGTAGTAAGTTTTGCGTCTTTTTTTGAGCGAATTATGTCCTTTCCTATCTCAATACGCGCCTTTCCACATATTGTCATTATATGAACTATTCTTAAGCTACTTTTTTCTCATTTCTTTTAATAAGTGTCTTGTATGACAAACTACTCGCTATAATATGTAATAACAATATTTGAGACCCACTTTTCGCTGGATATCTGGCTTTATTGCCCCACTTATTTACTGTATCGGCTTTAAAGCCCGCATCGTCCGAACCCGCGCCGATAGCTTCAGCCAATTGACCTATCCAGGCGTCCTCTTCCTCCTTTGATTTCTGATGGATAGGGCGCCGTGGTAACTTAATTGATTATGAATCTCTACGCACAAATGGAAATTGATCGATCAGTGTATTTTGCTCATTCTCACAACACCTCAGCGGGTGATTTCTGCTAAAGTTACTGTAGCCACTGATCCATTGGATTCATACTTTGAACAAAAGAGCTTGTTAAATACCTTAAAATACCCAAATCATGTAAAATATTTCGTCGTTACACTTGATCCAGTGAAGTATTTTGGAATAAATTGTGCGACAACATCGGTAAATAAAACAAGTTTCAATTAGGTATCTGCTGCAATAAAATTACATGACTATATGAAGGATACACATAAAATTATGAAATGTCCATATCTATTATTTAACTAAGCTTAACTGTTTACTAATTTACTGCTTAATTTTATATTCAGTAGATAGTGACATATTTTTGATTTAGAGAAAATACGCTCCATTATGAGAATTAAGCCAAGAAAAATCCTACAATGCAGAAGAAGGAATCTGAAAGTAGAAGTTACACTGAGAGGAGAGAAATTAGATCAAGTGGATTCCTTCACCTATCTCGGAAATACCATCAGGTGGGACGGAAGAAGTTCAACGGAATACATGCGAATTATGGTCCAAGTTAAGGGTTCATGGTAAAGAGACAACTACAGTACTCAAAGAAGATAGGACAAGAAACCAGGAAACAGTATGTGAAAACATTCAACAACAGGAAACAAATGAAAAAAACGCGTGGCACTCTATGGATCGTAAGCATGGACCATTAGAAAAGCTGATAAGAAAAGACTAGAAGCCTTCGAAACCTGGTACTGGAGGAGGATGCTGGAGAGAAAATGAACGAAAAAAATAAGAACTGATGGGTTGTACAAAAAAGTAGAAGAGGAAAAGGCCATATGGAACACGATAGAGAAAAGAAGAACAAGATGTATTGGACACACCCTAAGAAACATGGATTTGTGAAGATGATAATTGAAGGGAAAATAAAGGGAAAAGTCCCCAAAGTAAGACTCAGGCATAAGCTCATGGACCAAATAAAGAAAACAGTACGTGTGAAAAGATACCAGGAGGTAAGGGAACTAGTATTAGATAGGGAAGGGTGGAGGGCTGCAGTCAACCAATCTTAGGATTGAACAACCAATGACAAGCTCAGAAAAAATTATGTATTGCATTGCGCTAGTTCATCATTGCATGTAGTTTCTTAAATAAGGCCATGAAGACAAGAATAGTTGTGATAACTGCTGGAACGTTTAAACTGTTACATTAATTATTTATTTTGGATCTCACTCGGCCTAATTACCATATATTTTCGGACCACGAAGAATGAAAGTATCGTAAAATTCGATGAAAGGTAAAGGAAAAACAGGTTGACGCTCCAGAAAGTATCTACGAGTCTTTTCTATAGTCTTTTTCATTGATCAAAGCTTGAAGAAGAGCGAAGTTCAAGGAGAAAGTTTAATTAAGTAAACATACAACAACTAATATTTTCTTTGAATTCTCCATAAAGGTTTAATCTCTTTCGAAAAGAAGCGAGTTAAGTGAAAATTTTCAAATATGGACGAAAAATATTGTGAACATATATTCATTAGTTGTGATACTTAATGCTAACTTACTCCAAAATCTGAGGGTTTTTTGAAGAAATGTGATAAAATTATTTACGATTGTCTATGACTTAATACCTGTCTACTGAATGAAATTGAAGCAAGTATGTTACGTTAAAATAGACAGCAATATGGTATTGAAATGTTACGCCCAACATAGTATTAAATCTATTTCCATAATATTTAATTGCCAGACCAAAGGTTAAATACAAGACTAGATGGAATCTCACAATAGGATAGTACAGAGGATTATTGGAGTCGTCATCATGCACAATTTTGCTTATTAAATGGATCAGTTGCGCAGATGAAACGCCGAAAACATTGAGGTCTTAGCTATGGTATTACCACGATACCGTAATGACATTCTATAGAAAAATCGAAATAATTTACACGCAAAACTGTTTTATATATAAAATGTATGGATAACTAGTATCCGTTTGCCATGTTGAGTGGGTCAAATTTCGCAAAAAACAGGCTTATTTTTAAGTACCGAAACGCCTACTTCTCACTTCGTAAAGCTATGGGCTTGAAAACATCGCCTAAGTGAAATTATTGCTCACAATTCTTTTATTTTCACCCTTAAGTTTTTCTAACATTTTTTGTGCTGCTGAGGTTCTGGCTTAAGAAGCACAGTCATTTTTATTAAATTGTGTGCTTAAAAATGCTTGTACGCATTAAAGCCGATCGATTTCCAATTACAAAGGAGTAGTACTAAATTCATATTATGAATTTTTTAACATCGTACTTCCCTTCTGGGCATACTTTTGGGAATAGTTAGAGTATAGTTTTTACTTTCAATAGCCCAGAAAATGGAATTTTTCCTTTTCCTTACATGGAAGAAATGGATTTTAGTGATGGAAAATTCTTGCAATGTTTTAAATATTTTAACTAATCAATAATACGCTATATCAATTAAATTAACGGGAAACCACAATATTGAATTGTTTAAAACATTGAGATTATTTAATTACATAGAGAGAATTGAAAATTTGACATGGTAACATTTCACTTTTCCTCAGCTCTTTATCCTCTCACTTCAAATCAATTCATACATTCTTTACGTTTTTTTAGTCCATATGTTTAGGAAATCATTCATTCCTGATTTTGGCCATAATATCCGTTCACACGTTCTTCACGTTTATATATTCTATTTGTTTAGTTTCAGAGGGAACATTATTTCCAAGCTGGAAATGTAACCAACCCATTAACTCGCTGCTTTGCATGAGAAACTTCACAAATGTGAGCCCTGTTATTTTCTTAATTCTCATTCCGGCGAGTAATCTTCAAGGTACCATTCGAAGGAAAAAAATCAACGGACACTTCGTTGTCCCTTTTCAAGGTTTACGATTGCCCATTAAAATTGGACATCGGTAGTAAACACAGGTCTTTCTCTTTGTTCAATGCTTTTAGGTACTTGAGCGGTTTCGAAGAGGGTGAAAAACACAATGGGCGAGTGGTTTTTAAGTTCTCACAAAGAGACGAAAGTATTGGGAGAGGAGGTGGGGCGATTCTAAGGAGACTTATCCATTCCTTTTTTTTTACATTCCCGGGAAAAACTTTTTCCTCAACAATGGAGGGTGATGGGGGGAGGGGAGGGAGGAGGGGACACCGGCGCTATTCGAAGAGAAGAGTATCCCCACGGCCTCTTTATGCGTCAGGGGAAGGGAGGGGACGGGAGCGATAGGAATTCGTAAAGAATGAGATACAGGAAGGGGTGGAGAGGAGGGATGGGCGGGAGAGATTGAAGAGGGGAGGAGGGGAGGGAATTTAAGAGTGTGGGGTGGGTGTAGGGCGAGGAGGGGGGATAGGGAGGTGGTGAGGGGAGGAGGGAAGGTGGATAGGGTCAGGAGATGGTGGTTGTTGTGTAGAGGAGGCGTACGCGAGTCGAATTTAAAATTGCGAACGTATCGAAGCCGGCATGCATGTGCGGGGTTTTGGGTTGGGAGGAATAGGGGCGGGAGAGATTTATTGTGCGGTTGGGATGGGAGGGGGGTAGGGGAGGGAAGAGGGAGGGAGGGACTCGAAGGAGGGAGAAGGCGGAAGGAGGTTGAGAAGGTGAAACTCCCTCTATATAGAGAGAGAATCCTCCCTTCCTCGCAGGCGAAATTTTCTCTCTCCCACTCTCCTTTTGTTTTTATTTCCTTTTTTTTGTAAATTTAATTCGAATGCCCCCTCCTCCGCTATCTTCCTTATTCGACCCTCGCGCTCTGCCTTCTGCCCTGCCCTCTCGCCCCACCTCATCTCCTCTCTCTCTTCCCGCCTATCCTTTCCTGCTCTTCCCCTCTCCTCTCGAAAGATTTTCATTACATCTTTCTCAGCTCTTTATAATGTATCGTGTTCGCTACAATCTGCGAATTGTTCTGCGTGGCCAAGGGTTTGATGCGCGAACTGTTGGAACATGCACTTTATTTCCCAGATTTTGTTCCCAACTGACTTCTTCCTGTTACCAAACTCAAAGCAAGTCGAGGGTGGAAACGTTTTGAATGATATCCAGAGGTGATGGCAACCGTAGAGTAGTATTTAACTGAACTTTCAAAACAACACTTTCAGGATGGACTCCATCCATTACAGAAAAGTTGGAAAATGCCATCGAACTGAATGGAGACTAAAGAGAGCTATAAATGCATGGTTGAACTAAAAATAGACACTGCTTGGCCAAGAACTATTCACTACGACTTTATTATTAAAACAAAAGTCTCAATCCGAATATTGATGAGCTATAGTTCTCACTCCATTCCATTTCAAGATTCATTCAGGAGGGAATAAAGTATGTCTCAGAAATGCTCTATTATTTTGTGCGTCTTATTTAGACGGATGTTATTAAGCATCTTTTCCTTCTTGCTTCCCTTAAGACTGCTTCGATTGGTATTATTTCCCTTCATTTGATCTTCATCAACGTTCTGTAATCCCACATTCCCATTGTTTTAATCTCCTTTGCTTTTTGGTTTTGAATATTGGGATCCAATGATGGTAGAATATCCTGATAGTAGAATGGCAGCTGGTTCATTCAAAGAACCTTGGTTTAAACCGAGCTTCTCTGACAAATTAGTACATGCTTCATTCATATGCTATAATGAACAGTGTCTTTACTTCCACGATGGTGTTTCTAGATATTCTGATAAAATCCTTTAATATGTGACTGTAACTGTGGCGATTTATTACTGTTTTTAATAGATGTTTTCTACGAGCGTGAATACTTGGCGCGACTAACTTTTAGTTAGTGGAGTAAACTTTATATTTTTCAAACTTTTAAAATTTATTTTCATGCTTAACAATCTGCATTTTATGTATTGCATGCAACAATCTTATTGTGCCGTGGGGCAAGGAGTTAAAGCGGAATAGGGGTCTTCAGGCTTCAAATCTCGCCCTATAAAATAAAGACACTTATCTATCGTTCTATCCATCTCTCTTTCGTTCGCCCCGCCTCTTTCCATCTCCGCCCATCTCTTCTTATTAGCGAAACTCTTCCCCAGAGGTCTAATTTCTCCCCAACGAGATGCGCTTCGGAGGCGATTGGAAGGCAGATAGTTTTCAAAATGCGGGGTATGAGGATGGCTGCCAAAATATCGCTGTCTCATCATGATGTTTCCACCGCTCTCGGAAATTTCACCCGAGCCGAAAGTGGAGCGAAGTTCGGCTCTGCCGGTTGGATCTCTCGTTTTTTTGTCAATGAAACGGTCCATTGCGAGGCAATTGGGAGCAGGTTCAATGGAACGTGAGTTAATTATAGAATGATAACTCTGAAAGTACACGTACTTCTTCAGTGCTAAAGGTTCGTTGAATTGCGGAAGAAAATGATGAGTCCATCTGCTCAGTCACTGAAAACTATAAAGGAAGGTAAGGTCCTACTTGACTGAAATACCAATGATGAAGCTTGTATGTCGGGAAAATACAGTGAGAACCGATAATAATCCTTAGCCATCGCCTATTTTGATTGAAGAAATCACCAGGGGAAATTAGGTGGGGTTCCTTTACTGATGGATTGATGAGTTCTCAAGCATGAAAAAGAATTTACTGTTTTTGTGCCTTTTCTTGGAAACGTGAGACATATTAAGTATCCATGTACATGAGGTCACTTCATGGATTACTTCTGCCTAATCACTCCTCTTGCAATACTCATTTGTAATGACGCCTGAAATAGGGAGCTGAGTGGATGAACTAGTCACTTTCGAATCGTCTACGTCTGGAGCGCTGCCAGGCTTTCACTTCACTTGCAGACCGTATCATCTCATTGAAAATACTTTTACTCCAAGGAATATGATGGCACTACACGAAACCTGACTCTAAAAATGATATTTTCTAAATTTCATTGGGTCGGCTACCCAATTTGGATTGACTAAAACGGGAATGCCATTGCAAGTCCTTAACTTGCGATCCCTTATTGGCTCTTATCGGTAAATATTTTATCATCAATTTTAAATTCATTGGTGACTGTCAGATAAAATATGTGGTAAAGAGAAATCTCTACAGTAGGATTTTCTCTTTTGCTTTACAGTAATCAATAATGCCTTTTGAGATTCATTTAGGCACAACTATTTTGAATAAGATACATAAAAGACAAAAAATATCGCAACCTTAGGATTTCATGGAGAGAATTCTTCATGAAAGCTTTGGAGGGTCTTGGAGAATCAAAATTTATTTCGAGAGTACATTGTATAAGCTATGGTAATATCTAATTTCAGAGGGTATACCAAGTGTAGGCACATCTCCGAGTAACTATGAGAGCAAGCATTAGGTCAAATCGTGTCATACCATCACCCGACGGTGGAGAACCTCTGGTATATGTATTAAACGTTGAGGAGTACTAAGCAATAATATAGTAGAATAAAAATTATGACTTCAAAACGAAAACAGACACTAGCTGGCGCAATAAAGTCTTCATATTGATAAAAATGCACTTTCATAAAACGTGAGTGCATACCATTTAATAGGTTCTCGATTAGCTTTAAAGGAAGCGGAGAAATTGCTTCCTTGGCTGCTGAATGGTGGAAAGTCACCGACAACTTTCAACCCTTTGGGCCATGCCTCTGTGCTGAAGGAAGAGCTACTTGACGCTCATTAGATAGCCAACCCCCAATGATGCGATAATGCCCATATTAGTTGATATTACTTTTAATGAAGATTAATTGCATGTGCCGTCGTCACTCGACCACAATGGGATGAGAAGTCGCGGAATCCGGAGGCATATCCACAAGAGATATCGTCGACATCCTTGCAACAGTCGCCCTTCCTTTAGCTGCATTATTTAAGCTTTCAGAGGGTCCACATGGGAGGGGGGAAGGAGGAGAAGAGGTGGGACAGGGAGAGGAGGAGGATGTACAGAAGAGCGCAGGGGGAGACGGAGAGGGGGAGGGATTAATGGGCTCGTGGATGAGGAGGGTAAATGGGTAGGCGTGGCAACCAATGAATTGGATGTCTTGCATAAGTGGGGGGTCGTCGTCGAGCGGGAGACGGGAGGTGGGAGCGTTGGGCCGGGAGGTGGAATAGGGGGTTCGAACGGGGGAGGGGGGGGGGAAGAGGGTGGTAATTGCCGAGAGTATCGGGGGGATGATTGGAGGTTTAAGGGGTTTGATCATCCCGAAAAGAGCGAGGCATCGGCGGGAGGAGACGGAATGAATGAGGCGGGGAGGCGGGGATAAATGACGGGTGAGGAGACGGCGGAATGAGCAGCAAGCGGTGGCGGCATCGGAAGTGTATTTCGGTCAGTCTCCCCGCGGAGTTCGAGAGAAATGCAACCCAACGCCGGCTGCGCTCGACGTGGGCTTTGATAAATGGAGCGTAGTGTTGTGTTTAGGGCACGTCGGGAATTTTAAAACGCGGAGTAGTTGCAACAGACGAAACGGCACCTGCGATCTATTCACCGGAAATCTGTTTTCATATCCAAAACAATGAGTCGCTGCCTTCAGAGCCATCAATAAACCTCTCTATCTTTCTTTGATAGAATTATCTAACGGATATTAACTTTATAATTAGAGAAAAATGCTATAGATGCTACGATTAATTAGTTTTACTTTAATCAGCCCAGAATATCTTATACGGTTGGAGTTAAGTAAGTATGGAAGTACGTAAGACATACTTCAAAGTATGGAAATCATGGCGACCTTTCACTCTTTCAGTGGTCAGGCGAGTAAATTTTTTAATGGCGTCATAGAAGTAAACAATATAATGACACGACCTCAGATTTGCATAGACAGAACTCAAAACATTATTTTCTTTGAAGGAGAGTTCTCCTCAAAATATAAATTCTTGACATAGTTAGCGGACCTCTTTTTTTACAATGATTTAAGGAGGAATATTTTATAAACACAAAATTTACACGTAATTACCACAGATAATTATGTCGAAAAATATTAAGTACAACTCTTATTGGGATTTAAATATTTGAAAGCTGATATCACGCATAAATTAGTTGAGGGAATGAAATGAACAGACCGGTAATATTTTGTGGGATTTCTCAAGAGATTAGGGGGAAGAGAATGGAAATTATAAGAGGGATTCAGACAGATTTGTGAGGAAAAAGAATAACTGTAAGTGTTTGCTAAGTCAATGTCGAATACCACCTCGAAGATTTAAGCAAGAGGGCATGACATCATGGAACAACCAGTTGTGTTTTGCACGTGGCAAATGTAAATCAGTGCAAGTATAGGTGTTGTAATTTGAAGAACTCCGATTAGGATTTAAAAAAGAGATTCGGAATCGCCACGGAAGAAACCAGAGAGTTATCGGAGGGACATTCAATACATTGTGAAGTTATCAGATGATCTTCGTGTCTTGATAAGTATCGAAAATTATAGATAGATGGTGCAAGTAACGTAGACTTACTTGGCATCACTGTTGCTTTTTTGATATTCTCTCTGGGAAAATCACAAGGAGGGGTTCATGCATATATCGGTACTGTTACGAGGAAAGATTATAAGGCAATAAGGCCAGATTATCGAAATAAAAGATTCTATTAGCCATTGAGCCATGGAGATTCAGTTAGTGCACAGTGTTTTGCAGGGTCGGTGCAACAGGGTTAGATAAAAAAGTACACGGTGATAGGTAAGAATAATTGAAGGAATAATAGAGGAAATGTCCACAGAAGAAGATCCAGTAGTAAATTCATTGACCAAATTAAGACCAAGAATGAAGGGAACTATAATTAGATAGGCAAGGATAGAGGGCTACAGTCAACTAATCTTAGGATTGAACGACCAATGATGAATAAGTACGAATGTTTCGCTAATTTCAAGATGCCAATCTATGTTGTGTGAGCGGCTAGAGTGCTAGTGCGGAAGGCGAAACGGCAATGCCAACGCTGAAGTGATGAAAACAGACGTACGGTCGAATGTCGGCTCACTTCCCTCACTACATACACTCTTCATCGTTGGCCATTGTGGCTGACGCATAAGCGGCATGCAGATTGGTTCCTTCTTCCAATGTTCAAAGTTCGATTGTAGAAATAAATATCTCACTCGCGTAATATTTTCGTAGGAGTTTTCGTCTGAGATGTTCACCCGGTTCTTAATGTTACATAATCTTGAACTTCTATCACTTCTGTAAGTTGAAATTTTATTTTTCGAAAGAAATTTTTTCAGGTCATTTTTGTTACCCACATCGTACGTAAGGGTCTTATGTGTGACTCAAAATTATTTCAACTTGAAAAATTTTTGAGTACCGGAGATGCTTTGATTTAAAGGGGTAGGTATACTACTTTTTTGAACGAACTTTGTATGAGGATACAAAGAAAGGAATCGTATGGGTCATTAAAATTTTAGCGAAGAAAAACGAATTATTGAAGCCGTGAAAGCACGTTAAAGAAAGACTTAAACTCTGTGAGGTTCCAAAGTTAGGTCATTAGATAATAGGGAGAGGATAGATTGATGGTTTTGGAAAAATTCAGATGAAGAAATTAATATTAGGTGACGGAAAAAATATTTAACAAGCAATGGGGCGAATAAAGATGGTGGCAGAAATTTGCACGAGACAGAAAAAGCAAATGGAGGACCTCTAAGAGGGATAACGGGATTTCAGAAGATGAGAAAAAAATAGCTTGGGTGGGATTACGGGAGGTAGGAGAGTGAGGAGGAGGTAAAACATAGAATGAGGAGATAGAGTAAAGGAGAGAAGTAAAGAGGAGAATGAGGAGTGAAGAGGAGGACTGAGGAGTAAAGAGGAGAATGAGGAGGTAAACTATAAAATAACATAATTGATATGAGGGGGTTGTAGGTAGACTTGATGAAGCAGAAACATTTAGGTGGGGACAGCACTAACCTCAGGTAATTCTTTGGAAAGATAAACCATATTCAAAACGCAAGAAGAGCACAGAGTATGGACATCGCAAAGGAATCACCCTTTCCTGCCCTTTTACTTTGACCGTACAGGCTCAGAAGGCCACTGATGAGCAAAAGTGAGGTGATTAAGTTTTAGTATTGAATAACAAATATTCTTTGGTAAATCATTGATATTTTGTGACAAAAGTTTCTAAGTTAACTTTGAGAGTCGCCTATTTTATAGATTTGAACAGCAAGTGAGGGAAAATCACAATCAATGCAAAAAACCCCATTTTTAAACCACCCCTGAGACCTAAATTGATGGCAGTTGGATGCTGGGTTGATAGAATACCGTTGTATCTAATGCTAGTTCCCTTACCTCCTGGTATCTCTTTCTATGTACTTTCCTCTTTATTTGGTCCATGAACTAATTCCTGGGTCTTCCACTGGGGACTCTTTCCTCTATTTTTCCTTTGATTATGCTCTTCACAAACCTATTGTGTCTGAGGGTGTGTCCAATCTATCTGATTCTTCTTTTCTGTATTGTGTTTCATATAATCCTCTCCTCTTCTACTCTTAATAATTTCATTATTTCTTATTTTACCCATCCTTTTTATATTCAGCGTCCTCCATACTTAGAGAATACCATCTCGTAATATTCCACAGAATTTTATTTTGTGTGGTGCAACGCATTTCATTGACTTGCGGCATCATCAGGCACAAAAATCGAATTTTTGTGCCTGATGATAACGCAAGTCGATGAAACGCGTTGGATCACACAAAATGAAATTCTGTGGAAAAGTACGAGATTGTATTATCTTAGTATGGATACTATTAACTACCACGAAGTGAAGCCTGAAACTGTGGAGTGTATTCAGCATCCTCCTCCAGCAACAGGTTTCGAAGGCTTCTGGTATCTCCTGGTCAGCTTTTGCAATGGTCCATATTTCCATTTCATAGAGTGCCACGCTCCACACGATGTCTTCCTATGCTGTTTTAATTTATTTCTATTTTATTTCCATGATGTTGCACGGTGTTATGTAGTTGTGGTGGTGGGAAATCACAGTATTTTCATGAACTTGAAAGGTCGCTTTTAAGAAGGATAAAAGGACAAGCTAGTAGTGTGAGTAATACACTAATTCTGTTTTGTCTGGACTTAAATGTGACATGTTTTAGAATTACTTTAATCGACAACTCTAACTAAAATGATTTTTACGATAATTATAATAATAATTTTACTGAACACAGGAAAAATGTTAATTTCATCGATTAATATGTTTAAGGTCACTCGCCTGACACACAAATGATTTAATCCGATCATCCTCACTTTTTTTCCCTCGTTGAAACTTTCCGAGTTCACTCAGGTGAAACTCAATCGTGTGCAGAGCCCAAGGGGTACCGGATGGAATGGTAGGAGAGAGGTGGGGTGAGGGAAGAAGATTTATGAATTTATTAAGCAATAAAAATTCTGACTACCGTCCCAAAAAATCTCAGCGGCGATGAAATCATGTATTCCTCTCTCTGCCTTCTCATTTTTTTTCTGCTCGGATACGTAAGTGTATCCATAAACAATCCATTTTTTTGAGTGTCTTATAATTTACGCTTCGAAAAACCCGGGGCGAGCCAGATGGAAATTTGGTCTTTTTTAAATCGAGAGAGCTGCTTCACCGCCACGCCCTTGTGATTACGGCAACGCAAAAATATAAGAAGGAAATTGGGAAGGCGTTTTGTGCTCCCGGCGTGCCGGGCCATTACCAAAGTCACGCCTCCTCGCGCAGAATCTGTTACATTTATTCTTTTATTAATGTCTTAGCCACAAAAATTATCCGACATATCGATACCGGGAAAATTTCCGGCTTTATAAGGCTGGATTAGGAAGGCGGAAATACGTGTTTAGGTCGCCACCTGCACCTACCTACTTGTTACCTTGAGCATTAAAATGCTGAGTGAGAGGTTATTTTGCTCATCGCCAAAAACGGCAGCCTACACGCTGTAAATTGTAGCCAACGGTTAATCTGACTTAATAGCTGCACAGAGAACTGCCCACTTTCATGTCACCAAAAATACCACTAAACTTTATAGCAGCATTAGTCGTTCTCCATATTCTCCGAGAAGATGATGTGCGACTGAATATAGCAGTATCTCAGTATTATCGGTTTTTCAATTCAAGATAGATTAGTTTCAACCATTGAAGTAGACAGAGTGGGCAGTATACCATCAAACCTATCAGTCTGGCAAAGCCTGGCAGTCTAAATAAGAATCATATTGGTTATCCCTGCTCTTTCCTTACTTTACTTTGGATTACTTACTTATTTTCTCGAACAACAGAATGGACGAATTGGCGGATGTAAAGCAAGAATATCTACCATCTGTATGAAATTTGAGTCAAGCAATTCGTGAAACACATATTATCTACATAGTTAAATAGATTCTACTCGATTTTAACCATAGTTTTCACTGGGAATGCGTCTTATTATTAATTTAAATGAATAAACAATATATGTTAGGAGGGCGTATATTCAAGAAGTACATGCTGATTTCTAGTAAGTTATTGATGGAAAATATCACAAAATTGCAAAATTAGTGCGTCAGACTGTAAGCATTGAAGGAAAATTGGGGTTAACAAAGATGGCGGAGGCCACGCTACAGCTTATAGTATTGGCTACAATAGCCAGCGTCCTCTTCATCTACCTCCATGGCCTCAATGATTTCCAGTTTTGACTCATTTCACTTCCCGTGACACTCTTTGCTCATATTTATCTCTGTATTCCTTATCATGTTCACATTATTTCTCCTTTTAGGACTTACTTTTCTGTTTTCCAGTTCTTCCTTCACCAAAGTCGTTCAAAAATGTCTTCGTTCAGATTTATCCCCTCAATTTTTAAGTTTACGAGCGTACAAACTGCCTCTTTGTCACGAATGCCTTATTTGCTAGAGTTATTCTTCTCTTGTTATTCGTGATACTTTTTTTATCCCACGTCTCACAGATTCTGAGATTGTTGAATGATCCACTTGATCTTATCTCTCACCTTCTTAAAACTCACGCCTTTATTCGTTTTCTTTCTTCCGTAAACGAGTAAATTGGCTTTTTCTTCGTTGATTTTAATATTTATTGATGATAAACTTCTTTAATTGCATTGAAGAAGGATCGTGAATCTTTTAGACTTTCCCTTCTTTCCCTTCATTCCCTTTAGTTCCTGTATTATTTTTCCCTACGCCTTCCCATGCATGCTGAAGTAAAACAGCGTTTTATTAAAATATATGACGAAGAGGACTGGTGGCAGATTACACTCGATATGACCGCTTTGCTCATTTTTGCATATTTTTACCCCTTCTTCCATGTGTTGAGAGACCAATATCTTTTTACAAATTCCGCTGTCGCTGAAACCTTTTTTTCCAATTACCATACCTCTAAACTGTGGCTTCACTCGTTCCTCCACAATTCATAAATACAAACGTTTTTATCCCAATTCCTCTATTTCTTCTTCGAAACACCTGTTAATTTTAAGCGTTAGAATTTTGAATGGTTGTGTAACTTTACAGGGAATCGGCAGTACTGTTTGATGGATGGAAATATGGTATTTCCCTATCATAACTCGCTGAATTTATGCTAAAGAAAGTATTCGCTTGAATTTATGGCTCGGGTACATTTCAACATGTTTCATATCCAATGCATACATTTCTAACCAGAGATATTCTAATTTACGAGGTCTGTTAAAAAACGGAACTTTTCGTAAAAAAATTATTTTATAGTATTTATGACTCCAATACCTCATAACTATATTTCCAAGCACTCTACTTGTCCAGAGGTACACTAATTGTAGCGGTGTTTCCACTTCGTCCTACAGTGCAGGAATGCTTCTCTGGCCATCACCTACGTATCCCGAGCCAAATTCTCTTTAATATCGTAAATTTTGTCAAAGCAACGACCTTGAAGCAATGAATTTCATTTTCAAAATGAAAGGAAGTCATAAGAGGACAGATCACGTGAGTAGGGAGGCTGAGACCTGAGGTATTTGATTATTTTGCTCAAGACTCACGAAATGACAACGCTTAGTGGGCGGGCGCGTAGCCGTTGTAGAGGAAGGAAGTTCTGTTCGACTGCTATCTAGCGAGGAGCAAACCTTGCTGCAACCCGATGCATGTTCAATTGTTCGGTCAAAATGGCATGATATGACCAAATCTAGATTAAAAATTCTTCGGCTAGTTATCTGGCTCTGAGAAGACGGTTAGCGAGCGACAGAACCTCGTTTTCTCTTTGTTACAACCATCAGTTGACTTCGAAGATCTTCCAAATCGAAGGAAGATATCCTGAGCTGACTGACGACCAATTTTGAACCAAATAAACGATTCTCAACACTTCGTACGACTAACAGCTCCATAAGCCGTATTAATCCGTAAGCTATCTTCAAGAGGACGAAGGTTCCGATGAAAAATTCCGAAGTTACACGCAAAATTTCCCGTTGGAACTTTATTCCTGAAACTCTGGCATTGCAAAAAATTTCACGGCGACTAATACACCTTCCTCTGATATTGGTATGTAACGGAAAATAAACAAGGTTTTAGAAAATGAAAAACCATGGTTACTCGGTATGTGGTGAAGATGCTGAGTCGCCAAGTAGACGTCAATAGGACTTTGTTACTGCGCAATAAAAATAGTCTCGCTATTTTTTTACAGACCTCATATTTCTCTTTGACTTACGGTTAGCTACGTAATGAGTAAAACTTACGTACTCGTTAAGCAGTGTTGGGTATTACTAAAAGCTTATTGATAGCTTGTTGTACACCGATGTGCATAACGAAGCCAATTCGTGATGCGATGCCAAGATACAATCAGCCTGCTGATGGAGGAGAAGGCGTTGAAGATGTCGATGTTTTTATTGTTTTAACGCTGGTTGTAAACTAAGGTAGTTCTAACTTTATATCACCGTATGTCTCCAAGAGATAGCAGTATCATTTTGTTTAGGAGGATAAAAATAATTGTTCTCTCACCAGATGCTATTTTTAGTAATGCAGTACATATTTCATCCTCCCTCATTCAAATTTTTGTCTCTCTCAAGCTGTCAAACTCGTCAAACTCATCCATCTTAATTCGAATACATATCCGCATCACAGCATGTGTATCACTGTTTTTTCATCCCAAATATGCCGTTAGCCAGCTGTTTGCATTATAATTGTGGTACAACAATTCCCAATTTCCTTAATCAAGGGGATTTCTTCACGATTTCCTTAGATCAACTGCTCTTCAACAAAATTAGATAGAAAATTACAATTAAACATCTTTGGTGCATGCGTACGGCCACGCCTCATCTGCAACTGAGGAATCACTTGAAGCAAAATTATGCTCTAGGGGCGTCATCGACATATTACCCTAAAAGCCACCTGAAGGGCGTTTGCAGGGGATTGTGCAGAAGGACACCTGAATTCACAAATTTACCTTTTTCTCTGAACTGTGAATGAAAGTTTTCGTGAATTGTAATAGGCAATTGCAAAAAAAATTGCTGTTGTAAGAATAAATGTTTTCTGGCATAATGGATAACCTGCATTCTAGAAATCTGTTTAAGTCAGCGTCGAGGTAACCAGCGTTCGTAATTAGAGCTTCCGCTTACAAGGATATGAGATTCACGTCACCATTTTTCTGCCTACGCCGGCGCTCGAACATCCCCAATGGGTCTTTTTGCCAGAGTGTAGAGGTCTTTTATAATTAGCGTAAGATATTACAGCTTGAAATAATACCTTTAATGATGAGAATACATTTAAAATTTGCTTTAAGATCTGTTTTATTGCAAAAAAATCTGAAACAAATGCGATGAAGGAAGCTTTGATAAACGATATAGAGAATCAAAGAGCCGTCACATATTATTTTTCTGTTAAACTGAGCCAACACTAATGAAGATAATTTTTTTGACATGCAAGGCCACCGATTCCATCACCTCGCGTCGTGATTAGCAAATGATAATTATTAAGACGTTGATCTATGACATCCATTTGCAATTGCAGCGTGAGAGTCGCGGGCGATGGCGTAATGCACCGAGAGAAAGCAACAAGGACAAGGAATGTGGCAGTCACGACGAAATTGGAAGACGAGACTTGAGCGCGAAGGAAATGTATTTTGCTGTCAGCTTACGTTTAAATTCAGGAAAAAGCACTGTTGATTTATGTAGCTTTCAGTTTGCTAAGGAATACGCCTCATTTGTTGTACCAAAAATCTCGATAGCTAAATTAGAACTTAGACTATTATTTCATCAAAACAAGCACCTGAATTTTTCTTATTCCATTATATCAACTATCTCTTAATTAGTATTTAAAATGATATACGAATATGTGTGGAACTTTCACTGATGGAACGTTTTCCTTGTTTAAGCTTTTAAATTGGAATCTAGGCGATTCTTAATTTAAAAAGTACTTTATTCAACTCAAAACGTATTTGCCCTGGATGAGAATGAACGGCATTGCTTTCTATCCCTCTAGAAATTCAAGAGTTCTTTTTGTAGCCTGCAAGCTATACTCTTTCTATCTGAAACAGCCTAATGTTTCATTTTGCTGCATACTTAGCAACTGTTGTCTTCAATTCCTCTAAAAACTCTTAAAATAGCCTCTCATTTCATTCTGATACCGATTTACTTTTTGGTCTGTGTTTACAAAACCTCAAGTTATTATCACTCCCCACGATTCTATATGATTTCCAACTTAACAGAAGAGCAAATCTGTAATTTGAAAATTCAAAGCGCCTAGGGTATGTCTAGAGCAGACTATTTGCTCAACTGGATACGATATTTTGTGAGTATTCTATGCTTTTTTGCAGATGGTAATTTCAATTTAGTTTTCAGATGATTGAATTCTCTGGCGGTGGGTGATATGCTGCAATTTTTTGAGTTGATTGATGTTGCCAGTGTCTATGGCGTTATTCAATTCTTAATTATTTATATTCGGTTATACATCAAAGTGACATTATAAGTCGAAAATGAATGCAATTGTCAATTAACAGGCAATGTAATTTACAAATTTATACTTTTATAAACGTCAGCAGAATTTTTGTTACTAATACTCCAAAATCTTATATTAACTTCCCTCTTATAGTCCCACCTTATCTTTATATTATAATTCTTCTGTACGTGTGTATATCACTAAACTCCTCCTAAACGACTGGACCGATTTTGATGAATTTTTTTGTGTGTATTTGAGTGGGTCCCTGGATGTTTTAGATTCACAAATAGACCCGGTAGGTGGCGCTTCAATTGGATTCTAGGAAATTTTTGACGACATTTTTGTGGCGACAGTAAATGGTGCCATCATCTTCTATATTGTTGCCAAAGAGGCCTTGCTGATTTGTTGATGTTTATGTAACTATTTCAGAGGACTGAGATTGTAGAGGACATTGATAAAGGCTCAAATAAATTGATTTGATAAACGTGGAGATCTACTCACTTACCCATCTCCACATTGGTGACCCCGACAAGGAGAATAAATAGTCAACTTTTGGTGAAAATCGTTTTGCCGCGCGATGACGAGCTTCAACGCTTACGCGAAGAAAACGCCCAGCTCCATCAACAACTAAATGATTCTGATTCAAAACGCAGCCACACAGACACCGAGCAGAACCCGCCTGCGGTTCGTCGCGTCGCCGTTACCACTATTTTGGCCTGAGAAACCGAGTATTTGGTTTTCACGGGCGGAATCTCAGTTCGTTCTGTCGGAGATCACAAGCGAGGTAACGAATTTCCATTACGTTGCCTCACATTTAGATTCTCGCGTGGCCCTTGAGGTTGAGGACATAATCACGAATCCTCCGTCTCAAAAACCTTTTCGACTCTACGATCGAAGCTTATAGAACGTCGGTCAGCCTCTGAGGAGCAGCGCGTTCGCCAGTTAGTGTCGGACGAGTATCTCGGAGATCGCAAGCTTTCCCAATTCTTGCGGCATCTTCGCTCCCTCGCCGGAACGACCGCTCTTCCGGATAACCTCCGGATAAAGACAAGTCGCGGAGCTGTCGGTTTTACAAGGTCATCGTTCCCGGTCGCGCGACCGTCGGTGGTCAAACTCTAGAAGCCAGCCGCCCTCTCGAGGTGGTAGATGGTGTTGGCACCATAACCCCAAAATTTCACCCCCCACCCTCTCCCCCAATGCTTTTAAAAGGAAAAAAATCACAAGTTTATGAATAATTGACCGTTAAAACCTTCTGAGAAGTTCATGAATAATTGACCATCTGAGAATAATTTATAGTGTACCATAGGTGGCGCTGACGTCGAATTCTGTGTTATTTGACGTACACATCAATACATGCGCAAGTCGTCGCACTTAGCATCGTAGCTAGGCGTTAGTTTGACGGAACGAAAAGAATGAAATATTAAACTCAATGTCAAATGTCACTTAGTATGTAGTGTATGTACTTTATCAAAAATTCGAATATCGAAAAAATGTTTGCTGAACCCGCTAATAGCTGGCAAACCAACGTTTGGGCAGGACAACGTCAGTCGGGTCCGCTAGTGTAAAATATATTAGTGCAAAGACTTGCATGTCCTTGATGATGAAAGAATAGAGTATAAAAATCAAAGTACAATTTGCATCTCCCAATGACTTGTAGAACAGGTTGCTGAAGGGCGTTCATGACAAATTTAGATCAATTCTCTCCCCCTTGCGCTTTCCGCAACATTGGGCTTTTTTTGCTCATGGCGGAAAGAAAGTAACGGAGAACCTATTCCTCTGGTTTCTTTTTAATGCTGTGGAAGGGAAAGGGCTTTAAGATCGCATCTTAATTTCGGTTTAGCGGGGCCGTCGATATTTGCTTCATTAAAGATATCTGATTGAAAATGACGTCAACGGATGAAATTGACGCACGAACCGGGGCCTGCAGGTATCCATCCTATATATTGAACAGCAAAATTTCTCTTAATCACTATACAATGGGAAAAGGAGGCAATAAAAAATGAAAAATTCATTTCGTTTAGTTATTACGGATTTTTTACTTTTTAATACCTTCATAAATATTTTATGAACCTTAAAATAATTGAACCTTATTGATCTCAGTAATTTAACTATTCAAGGTTACTTATTTTCTGTCACACATTTTGGACATATTAACGCGTCAGTCAGCTTGATTCTAGGGCTATGATGGCTATGATCGCTAAAATTTATTTTTTTTGTAAATTATGAGCGGAAAATATGATAACAATTTTTTCCGCCAAAACATATTTCCTTTGGCTTTAAGGGTATGTACCTATAGTGTTTTTTAAAAATATTACTTAAGTAATATTTCAAATGCTGGTTAATAATATTTTTGACGCCACGTGATAATGCATTAACCCGCCGAAAAAAGTTAGTCCAATTTTCCTCTTTTTCAAACTATTATTGTGATTCGAAAATCCATTCGCTAAGTCAATTAGTGAATTTTACATCAATGGGTATTTATTCCAGTGTGAAGATTACGGCTGCAGGCGTTATTGTGGAAGTGTTATATTTTTTTAGTTTCTGTCCGTTGGCTAAAGTTAAACCATTTTGTCTATGAGGTCTGAGAAATTGAACCTGGGATGATTAATTTATCAAATCGTACCAAAGCCCTCTTTCTTGAAGCTGTGATTGAACGAGCGTTTCTGCTTAGTTCAAGCACATCGTAGTATACCTGATTGACAATACAATTAGACTAATGAGAGGAATTCTTCGAAGAAACTATTTACATAACATAAAAATAGACTTTTCTTACATATATTAGATCCATGTGTCAGTATTATAAAGCAGAATAGCCCAATCAGAGTACTTATTTCATTACACTGGGCGGGGATTGGCAAAGTCTTTCGCAACATTTTTTGGCGAAACCTTTTGTTTCCATCTATATGAGCCCATCGACTCTGAGAATGCTCCATTGCCCTTCAGAATGAATCGACGAGGATGTGATTATTATATCGATTATCATTTCGATTTCTTTGAAAGTGCACTGGGAGACGGTTCTACCAGAGTGTAGCCAGAATATTGAAGGGATTGACTCGAGTAAAAGATGTGGATTACATATCTCAAACGACGACCCTATCCCGCTTGTACTCCTGTATCTCTGAGTCTCGTATCGACTCTTGGTTTTCTCAAGCGAGACATTAAGGGAATACTTCTCGTTCTTGACACCTCCCTGTCGATCGACAACCACCCTTCGACGACGAACCTTCAAGACACCGGCCTTTCTCCCAACCGATCCGTCTTCGTCTTCACCCCATTCTTCTCCGAGATCTTGTCTCTGCTTCATTTGCAAGCGTAATCAGCACGTCAAGCCTTCGCACTCTCTTCCCTGTCCGTCAAAGCGAGCTTCACGAGGTCACACCCAACGCTGAAAGGGATGGGAAAGCGTTCCCCGCAAGACAGTGGGGAGGTACACTCTTCGAGAATGGGAGATAAAAAAACAATGCTGAATAATAATTAACGTCACTTTAAGATGAGGGAAGGAGGTGAAAGATACGAGTAGTGAAATGCAGTTGTCATGGCGACGGGACGATTAAATCATGTTCCAAAGTGAGGGGGACTGCGTCACGTGAGCGACTGTGGTGCCCCCCGCGGTGAAAGAGGAAAAAAAGTGGCGAGTAGCGCGGCGGCAACGTGCGCCGTAAATAGCTGCGTTACGAGGTGGTGGGAAAAGTCTTCGAGTATCGTAATGGTAATCTATTACGAAGAGATTTCACATTTCACTGCTCTGTAAATACTCGTCGCAAACCGCCATTATTCGAGGCACAAATTGCTCTCCTGTGCGAGAGCGATGATTTTCACTGTGGATTTTTGTCTTACTTTATGCCCTTGTCTTCTCCTGCATTATTGTTGTTTTTCAGATTCAAAAGAATAGCTATAGATAATAATTACTGTATATGATACACGCTGTCAGAGAGTAAACAAATAGGTTTAGTTGATGAAGATGATTCTAGTTAGTTTGGAGCAAAATGCGTGGATTTTATTTTCAGATTCATAAAAATAGCTATGTTGATATTTATTTTCCACGATGCTGACTGCCAAAGAAAAATTAGGTTTTATATTAGAAGATACTTCGTTTTAATTTGGAACTAAATGCGGGAACTTTATTTTCAGATTCAGAAGAATAGCTATATACGATGCCTACTCTCAGAGCAAATAATAATAGACGGAAATCCGTTTAACAGATGGAGATGCTTCGATTTTTAAGTTAAGCAAAATGCGCTAGGTAGGTACTAGTAGTAGAAGCGATCGCAAAGTAAATGCAGACATAAATGCCCTTTCAAATTGGGTTGCAAAGAACCTTCTTGCTCAGTACCAATCTAAGACCAAAGAAATGTTAGTCGGAGGCAAAACATTGTTGAACTCAATCAATCTAGACTCTATCCCCAAAGTAAAACTTGAAAATATCTTGATTACTAATTCAAATTCAGTGACTAATCTTGGTATTACGATGGGCAAACACCTTTCTTGGAACGAGCATACTTCAATTAGCAAAACTCTGTACCAATTAAAACAAAATAGAAATTTAATTTCTTAAACATAGATATGGATGCACCTAATCTCTATTTTGGTGTTTCCTAATCTTGATTACTGCTCCTTAGTCTTTAATGACCTTTCTTTTGAACAGAACGTAAAATTGCAAATATCTTTAAATTTATGTGTAAGATTTATATTCAATCTCCGGCGGGACGAGCAAATCTCCCCGTATCTCCAGCAACTTGGATGGCTATCTACAAATTCTCGTCGAACGTACCTACTGGCCAAATTCCTCTACTCCCTCTTCCATAAAAAGCAACCCGAATACCTCTTAAACCTCTTACCAGTCTCACCATCTACTCAAAGAGTCGTCACAAGATCCTCATCTCAATATCTGTACTACCCAGGACACCGAACCGTAACCCTCCAACAGTCATTTCAAGTTGCTGGTACAAAACTGTGGAACTCCCTACCTGATGATCTAAATAAACTGCAGTCTCTGAATCTATTTAAAAACCGTATTTTTAGTATGTTAACTGGCCATTTTTTTCATCTCCTGTATATGTATCACCCAAATTTTATACATGTTTTTACGTATTTTTGTGATTTATTATAACATATTCCGTAAAATATTGTATTTTTGCTTGAAAAATGTATATTCTCTAACTGTTATGTACTGGAACCTTGAATTCAAACTGTTTGTAGTGTTTTTTTGTACCTAAGGGGTGATGTCCCAGTGCAAATAAATTATTTATCAATCTATCTATTATTACTTCCACCCCATGCAAATGCTCAAAGCGTTCTTCTTCAATGTATAAATGGAAAAAATAAAAGGTATTCCTTACTCAACAATTTTCATGAAGACAGTTTCCTCGAGATATATTTGTCGTAGCACATTATAGATGCTAAACACCGTAGGGGAATTTTCACTGTTCACTAAATTCATTTCAAATTTTACCACACGATTCAAGCTGAAAAAGGACTAGATGTATTTTCTAATTACAAAAGATTCAAATATATATGAATACCTTAGAGAATTGAAATATATCCCTCATGGTTAAAGCCCAGCCAACCTTGAGCCTAAAAAAGCGAACTTTGGTGAAAATCAACACCTAAAAATGTTATGCTCAAACTAACCGTTTTTATCAAATTTACGAACTCATCCGGTGTATTTAGAGGTTAAACTTGCAGTGGTTAAAATACAACAGGTTATATGAAATAGCAGTAAAAAATAGAAGATATAGATAGTTAATGCATGAAGTGAAACCGGTTTGCTCGAATTCCGATTTTACGCAAGTATCAAAGAATATTGGTGAATCAACTTGACTTTGATGATCAGTTAAATATTTTCTGATTCAAGTCAGCTGATACTCATGCCCGACCGGCGATTCTATGCTCATAGATAAGGATAAAAATTAGGCTTACTCTACGCTGCCCATCTCATCGCTGACTTCGAACAACCTTCAAACTATAATACCATTGCGAATGACGCCGACGAGGCTTTACAAGTGACTGCAAGAATTAGACGAACGGCTGGCTTAAATTATTTATGCTTTGTAATTATATGGGCTTTATGCATATATTAACGCTTTATTGATCGTGGATTCCTCCTATGCTGATTAACTGAATTTATAATATATCCTATCCCTATAGTTAGCTACATTATGGTAGTCGATAATGACCCTCAATCGAAATCTTGCACAAGGAAAATTATGAACGAATTGCTCGTATACATTTAGAAGTAATTTCTGATGCAATTTTGTAATGTCGACATGAGATTGACGGTGCTTCTAGTTCCAATACCTCTGGCTTTGTTCCTGATACCTTTTCCACCTCCCTTTGTTGATAAAAATGCATTGGGAGAACGTAGCGCATACCACCAGCTGCCATAAATCCTCATTTTAAATGTTGCACTCGACAATAATTGCTCAATATATATCCACTGGTACTAAGCCTTCAATGCATTTGCTTTTCCCATTGGCTGTCCGCCTCCTCTGAGTTCGATCTCTCTTGGCAGCCTTCCGCATCGCATTGTGAATGGCCGTGCCAAGTTGGATCCTATTGGTCGTCACCTCGTGTCGCTGGGGTAGATGAGTGCGTCGAAAGGGAGGTGGCCCATGATTTAATCGACGCATTTGATATTGACATTTGAGGAAGGTAGGAATATGCTAGGAGAGGGTTGTCTAATTGAGGGATATAGAAATTCGGAAAACACCCTGTCGACTAGGGTGCTATTTCTTGTGCCACCGACCAATGCTACTCGGCCATTGAGAAAATGAACTAAGAAAACTTGTATTATTTACACAGCAATCTATAGACAAGGCAAATTTTGTTCTTATTAGTTTGTTCGTTCGTATGTTCTGTATTCAGTCAGGATGTTCATTGTTTCCAGAAAGTTAGATTCATTAGTGTCAGGCGAAACATGATGGAACTCCTTTCCTTTCTGAGTCATCCAGAAAGTTAGGCCTGATTCCTTCAAGTTTGTGCCACTCGGCATTCAGCCATCATTTAAGAATCCGCGAGATGCATGTCTCACGCGGTCAAGCAAGAGAAAGGGGCACAATTTTAGTTAGTTTTTCATTAACTGTATTCAGACTGGTTTAGCAAACCACTGTCCGTGACCTATGTCTCCTGAATGAAACGTAGTGCAGCAATTATGATGAAACAGGAGAAACATTAAATAAGACTCAAGAAGAAAATTAAATAGGTCAGAATAAAGCGTGAATTATATTGCTAGCCACTTGAATAAATTTTTTATAGAAAAGAACGAAAATGGTAACTACACACAAATAGCACAGATATGACTGCCAATAATTAGATACGGACGTAAACGTTGTATCTTACAAATGTTATCAATGTAAATAAAAAGGAACGGAGAGAGACCGTATCCTGTTCTTTGCACTCATCTGTCACTCCTTCACTCTCCTCCTCCACTCGATCCTTATGGACAGATGTTTCACCTTCACCAGCCAAACCTATCCTCATTTACCCTCGTTTTCAATACAGTTGAGCTCATTGGGACTTTGTCCTAGCGTTTGAATGGGAATAGAATGGGAATTAGCAAGGATGATTGAATCATTTAATTTTGAAAAGATAAAGTTTTCGACTAGGCTTTCAAAATAAATGCTGAGATACCTTTATTTAACCATCATATTGGACCAGGGATTCAGGGTGAGGTAGTTGCAGCGACCTGGTTTGCAATGAATAAGACTGAAATGATTCATGTTTCCATCTCTTTGGGCTCAGCTTATTTATCTTTACACAAAATTCTCGATAGCCCTTTGAATCATTTTGATATATATTTTATCAGGTGCAATTAAACTAAATGACATGAGCCTACCTCTCCTTAAAAAGTTTAATAGTAAATTAACAGAGTGGTATCTCGGATAATCTGGCTATCAAAATCTTTGAAGATTTTTCCACTGCTTTTCACACTCTGTTAACGTAAGGCGTTCCAGCTATCGAATAACTGAGAGGATGAGTGCCATCCAAAGCCAAATATATATATCGCCAAAGGTAGCTGCGTTTGTAGTTGAATTTTTCAGCAATGGTCTTCAGAATCACTGTCACTTGAGGCCGATGAATTGATGCCCACTTCAGAATGGCTTTCCATAAATACATTTTTTTCTTTCTTATTACGTTTCATCGAAAATTAAATGCGCTAAAAGAAAATGCTTGTTTCAAAAAGCGAAAGCCGAAAAAGCCGAAAAGTTTATGCCCGCTTCGGAATAGCTTTCCAGAAATGCCATTTTTCTTTCTTATGACATTTCATCGAAAATACATAAATGAGCCAAAAGGGATCGCTTGTTTCAAACCTCATTTAAGCTTGAAATCTTCAAATATACAGGTGTATGAAAATATAAATGTGGGTTTGACCCCGACAGAAAAATACGGAAACATCATCAATTAATACAATTTTGAGGAAAAAATAAGGTATTATGGTTGCTTAAGTTGCATCTGCCTTGAAAACGTCGGTCTTTCCTAAAAATCCTATGAATGAATTGGTGGGGAAACTAATTGTGATCTGGATGAAGAAGCGTCTTATTACTGGGAGAACTACGGCTCAACAGTTAACCTGTAGAAGAGTCCGAATGACGATTTGAAGAAAGATGTGGCAGGATCAAGTGGTGCAGGGACAGAGGGAGATTTCAAAAGAAAAAGAGAACTATGTCCGAAGTTTAAGAGGAACTGATGGATCCTTATGGTAATTATATTTAAAGAATGAAACAGACCAGTGACGTTGAAGTCAGAAGTATGACAGACAATATCAACTGTGGGCCATCATGCAAGTAGAAAAGTCCTGGCAAAGGCTTGATTGAGATGAAGCTGAATAATATAAAAAAATGCTTTATATCAGCAAAGAGGAGAAGTTTTAGCAGTAGGAACAAGCATTCGAAAGAGGAGGAAAAGGACAGCAATCAATTGGGAATAATGCAAATAGGTGACAAAAAAGGCTACATAATTAGGAATCATTTCAGTTATTGGCTGAAAAAAGGCATCCCAACGAAGATGAAACGAACAGACTTGGCGTCTTCACGTAAGACGCTACTAAATGCAAATGACATTCCAATTCATTCTTGAAGCCAAGTACGCCATTAAAGTAGGCACCATTTGGAACTTACATAGACCCGCGTTTCTGTAGTCGCGTTCTATTTTCGTAAAATCTTAGGGTTGATGCTAAACTTTCAACTATTATCGTGGTTTTTGGTTACGTACACGCTATCCTCTGGTCATCTTTGATCCGATTTTTCGAATTGTTCGTAAACAACAACCATCACCCTCTGTCTCAAGTTCAACTGACTCGCTCCCCCTTCCCCTAGAATTACATTGTAGACTAGGTTGCTGCGAGCGGCCATTTTATAACTACAAAAAAAGAACAAATTACGTCAGGTCAAAAAAGACCCGACGATAGCAGTTAAGGGCTAAGTATTGCAATGTTTGTCGACTGGTAAGCAACGCCCAATCAGCACAATACCCATCCCATACACCCATGCTCATGCTTCCCCTATGTGAGTTTTATCTATGTCTCCTACATTCTATTTTACCCTCCCTGGTTACACCACGTTGTGACATCATCATGGGTACATTAATTGAGATAGCCCATGAGTTTCATCGGTTAATTGAAAAAGCGAACATTCTTATAGGAAGGGAGTGGATGGATTTTCATGGTGATGAACTGTAAACTGTATTGCCCAGTTTGTTTGAATGTAGGTAATAAAATAAATGCATGAGAATTTCTGTTCACGACGTGTGTTATTCTATTGCTTTGCTCTTCTAGAGTTATTTAATAGGTTCTGATTTTTTAATATCCATAATTCCTCCTCTTTAAAGCAGAAACGACATTAAAGGCACATCAAAGATAGATAACGAAAAATGTACACACTAAGCCTAACCACTTAACTATGCACTTAGATTTTAATTATGACGCAGTATCGTTATATAGTACAAAAAAACCAGGAAAAGAGAAAGCTTACGGTTCTTTTTTACTAAACGTCTCTTACAGCTTTTTTCTCAAAAAATATATGTACTTAAAAAAAAATTATATTTCAAAATTAAGATGTACATTGGCATACAATTACTGTATTAACTAACCAAATTGATGATTGAATAATTCATTTACAATCAAAAGCCGAGTTCAATGGGTAACACACAAAGCTTTTAAGGCTTTCAAGTTTTAGCTTTAGTAGAGATGATTGAAAAACGGTTAATAATAATGGTTGCCTGATGTATTGTACTGCCACAGCTTTACATGAATTTGTAATAAATATCTCTATAATGAGCGGAATACAATAAAAATATCCTCCATATTCTTCCATTGGGTTATTTAATGGTATGAGTCCTATGAATATAGCTTTCTTCTATCACTCAGAATTTGGCTAATACTATTATCCCCTTTTGAAACCGTTGTTAGGAGAAAAATAATGAGGGAAAAGATTTTAAAAAGGATAAATAAATGTTCCTCAAATATCTGTTAGAGAATTTTATCTCTAAAGGCAGTATGGCTGCCTTATGATTAACGGACTTAAAACTTTGGCAAGCAAAAAATCTCCTGTTCTAGGAGGCTGCTACTAATCTGCCTAAAGAGAGCAAAATAACCAGCATTGAAAGATAGAATGCTATATTTGAGGACAGCATGCGCATAAAATATAACTATTTTCTTTTTATAGAGCCTGCACAATTCTACCGAATGAATGAAATATATTAATGGAATGAATATCATGAAACAAAAAAGAATAAAGAGTTGAAGAATAAAAATGATTGATTCGGAGGAGACCGATAAACCTTATTCCTACTCTAAAATAATAAAATGGGAAAGGACACGTGTAAAAGCTGCAAATAAAGTATCGTCATAGGAGCTTCATCGTATTTTCTCAAGCTCTATGATCTATTGTAAAATTTGTAGGAGGCAACGCGAGACTTGAATGAAAATTATTCCTACTCTACCCTTAAGGTGTGCTCATCTTAACGTGTTAGTTAGGGCGCCAAAAGATTATTTTACTCACGTGATCAAAACTACCTTTTCAATAACCGTAATTTACAACATTAGTATGGATGAGATAATTCTTTCTTGCGTTTATCGATTTCTCACGATATGAAACCTGGATATTATTGCCAAATCTATCGGTAAGACCTTGAATATTAAAAATAAATTTCTTTTACGGGCTTGGAAAATTTATTGAAGAACGATTCCGTTAGCGTAGCCAATGAGTGCTTCCCTTTCAGAAATTTGCCATACATACTCACCAATAGCGGTGTCTGCTAGTATACTAAAATTTTAATTGGCATTTGAGCGGAATTCAATAAGAACATTCTGCATCTGATTCGATTGGGTTATTTAATGGTATGATTCCTATGAATATAGCTTTATTCTATCACTCAGAATTGGGCTAATACTATTTTCCCCTATTGATACCTTTGTTAGGAACAAAATAATGGGCGAAAAGTGATCTGCTGCTAAATACTGATCATATCTCGTTCTGTACTCGCTACAAATCTGCCGGTGTATTTAACCAAGGAATCCTTCGACGCTTTTTAATGGGTATTAGGTACCCATGACTCGTAGATATGTGAATATATATGTATAAGATTCTAATTTACTTGCCGCGACAAAGCTATTTAAAGAATCAAGAACAAATAACTTATTATATCCACGTAAAATATTTCATTCAAGGTCTGGGTGTGTTCAAGGGCGGCGTGGATGCTCAGGGGCCCGGGCCGCTGCACGTCCAGAGGAACCCGGTTTTTGTGACCGCCCTCCCCCTTCTGAAAAAATTTGTACCTAGTTTAACTACAATTTCATAGGTATTTATGTACCGTATGACAAAATTGTACTTTCACTCAGAGATGTTTGGCTTGGCTGTTGAGCCGGGCCCTTCGGACCCGAGCCCGAAACCTAGTTCGTGGCCCGGGAGCCGGGGCCCGGAGCCTGAGCCACAACCCGGGCCAGGGAGGGAATCCCCGCCTTCCCGCCCTGGCCACGCAGTCCCTGGGTGTATTGTATCCTAACATCATAAGATACTGATGCCTGAAAAGGTTACAATACGGCAAAATCTTGGTCATAAGAATCATTTACGTTGATACTCTTAACTATTAATTGCTATCAGTGTGAAATGCCTCCATTAAGATAAACAAAAAACAAATAGTTTTACTAAAGAGTCATGAAAGTAAGTACCTAAATGTGTCCGAGGTCTCTCTCTCATTTTTACATGTTTTCGACAGTTAATTTTTTCCACATGGTTTGACTGCTCCGGGGAAGATAACGAGAGCGGATGAAAAGGCACGGACGGAACATGAGACGGCAAAAGGACGAGGGGAAATAAAACAAAAAAAAGGCAGTCCGTAATTAGTCCTGGTGAGTGAGCACACGGGAAGGATTACCACGAAATTATTTCCGGTGCTGATACGAAGTCGAGAAAATGAAATTTGCATCGGATGAACGGGAGGCGTGGGTGAGGAGAAAAGAGGGCGTGGTTTCATAGGACGCTCTGAGCGAGGTAAAAAAAACTCGAACGTCTTCATTTCCCGGAGGTGAAATTTTATGGGCACGACCTCTCCTTGTCAGCCGGAGAGAGATGATGAAGATTAAGCTGGAGGAAACCCGGCTCATTCGAGATTATGGATGGATTTAAAAGTCTGGATTCTGTCAAGGTTGAGGGCGAGGTTTAGTGGGTGGAGTGAGAATCCAAATCAATTAACATGAGCGAGGATTTTTTAAAAGCTCTTTAGACCGCAGAGGAAGTAGAAAAGCAATCAAAGCGCGGTGAAAATTCGGGTTGACGAATAATCGAAAAGGAAATAATTAATATTTCGAGACTAAAATTTCCTGCACCGGAAAGACAAACACGATAAAAAAATTGCCATCAATGGACATGTTAATTGTCTTTCGACCAACATTCGGCTTTATTTACCCATGCCTTTGAGCGATAGATCGGGATTGACGGCGATATAGAAGGCGGTTATGTAAAGGTTTTTGATTGGAGGAAGTCGGTAGAGAATCTTGCAAACGGGTGAGCACAGTGAAAGCCATTCACGGAACGGATTGATGGAAGAGGCTCATAGATGGATACACAAAAGTGTTAAGAAATGGCTCACTGCGGATAAAAGGCGGCATAAATAGCTCTGATCATGGATGTACACGCATCGAGAATAGAGAAATAACAGAGGAGTGATAGAGACAAGGTCAGCCACGTGATCACAGCTCAAATCACCCTTTGTAAACAAAAGTATAGAATATTCTTTCTCCGCTGCAAAACACTCATATGGATGCAAAGAGATCGCATAAGTTACGAATGGCTTCCAAACAGGATTTTACTTGCTAATAATTTAATGACATGAAAAAAAATCCTTCACATCCATTGATATTGCATCGATCTAAACATATATAATTCCAAGGGACTCAGAAGAGCAATTCTTAGGTAGATCTCATATTTTATGGATGCTTGTCTCTGGACCCAAGACTTCCTGGGGTGCACGGACCATTTCAAACGTCCTGCGCCCCACCCTGTACCGTTGGAGCCTCTATTCTGAGGGGAAAAACTTCTCTACTAAGTTTTATTTCTATTGACTAGTTTCACCTAATTTTTATTTCACATTGGCTTATCCCAATCATCGTATGAAATCATGAATACTAATCACGCATTGTTATCATGTTTCCTTCGAATCAAAGAATCCCCACCAGCAGCACACCATGGGCACGCTTAATAGTCATGGTTCTCATAACAATTATTTTAAGTTGTACTTTAATTTTTTCGTGAACTATGGGATTATTATGTTTCAATTTTCATATCTCCGCTTAAGTTGATCCGTGGGTATAATTTTTGTTAAGCCTATTTTTGGAACCTTTCTTCTTGGACAAAAAATTCTTTCATTTTCTTACATAAAGAATAAAATATTCTGTCGGTCTGTCAAATACTTCATTCAGCTTCCTACTCCAGATTGGTTTTCAAAATCACTATTGAAATTGATTGCGAAGCAAGCATTCTCATCATCACCGAACCTGAGTATCCCTTGTCATATTACTTTCCCTATTTTTTATCACTTGAACTAAGTAAACATTATTTTGTACTTTCACAGCCTCGTATATTTGTTTTGTTTTATTCATTGCCTTCTATTCCGCTAAAGGACTCAACTGTCTTGAAAGAGATCTTTTGGGTCAGGAAGTCCCTTGAAGGACATGGACTGCGTGACTTGATAGAAATCCATAGAAAATTATATCCAGTTAACACGTCAGGAAAACACTGAAGTCCTATTTGTCCTCCATGTGGCCTTTCTTCTTGCTTTATTTCATAATTATCTGTCAAGTGAGTTTTCTACTAGATGTTCCTTTATTTATTACATTTAATGTCAAATTTTCCTCCAATGCTTATATTCTCCTTTCCTTACTTATATCGTTATTAACTAATCCATCGAAATCCATTCTTAATATTCTTTCATAATTTTTATCTTATTTCTTCGCCCTTTTTCCATCTTCAACTCTTCTATTTGTTACTAAACAGTCATACGAAACAGTTTAAATATTTGTTTTTACTTTCAATCATAATGCGATTTAGTCTAAGCTTTGTTCATCACCCCTCTCTTGTTGATATTAACAGCAATACAGCCAATGTAACAGCAATTAACAGCAACTAACCATACAAAAACGCGCTTTGTATCTAATTGTTCCATTATGAAGTTTTCCCGGGTGAACATGACTTTTTTTGGGTTCGGTTTTTACTCTCTAATTAAGCATTTGTTAGCCAATGCCTTTGGTTGTTCTTGTAGTACACGTCCTTCTCTTGTAGTACTGGTCCTCTAGAACTTCTTCCATCAGCTCAGCTTCATTGCCACCGCTGCGCCAATCCCCTGGGTGATCTGGCTGAACTTGTTTCTTCAAGTTACGTATCCATTTTTTCTTTTTTCATCTTACACACCCTGTATTTCATCATAACTGTGACGATTATCGATGCAAACCCTTGGATCACAGACAACTACCTAAGTCCATTTTACAGCGTCTGCTTCTGTTTGATTACATATTTTGTACTTCGAGAACTCACGGCTCAGCTCCTTCTTTTAAATGGTCTAAAAATAGTTTTTAACTTCCTTCGCTCCAAATTACCCTGAAAATATTGCATTTTGCTCAAGTTCCTCTATTTTCTTCTGCTCTCTCTCATACTCAAGTTCCTCTCATCTTTTTATCTCTCACCACTCAAATGCAATCTTGTCCCAACATACTATCTAATTGTATGAGGTGTTTTTCAGCTTCTTGAAAATCGCCTAAGTAATCCACGAACCTTTTCAAACTATTATATTAATCTCTTTATAGGCATTATTTCGACGGCAATCAAGATTTATCAGACATTTGGGCTCAAATATCTCCACAATTACCTCCATCTTGATTTGTGCTAAAACTAATAATATTTTTCGATTCATAAATGAAAATGAAAGAACTTTGTAATATTCCACCAATTTATTTTATGGTACAACTAGTTTCGTCGCAGCGGCGACATCTTCAGGTACCTTGAAGTACCCGAAGATGTCGCCGCTGCGACGAAACTAGTTGTGCCATAAAATAAATTGGTGGAATATTACAAAGTTCTTTTATTTTCATTTACGAAATGAACTTCCACAAAGTTAAGCCTGAGATGATAGAGATAATTTTTCGATTCATAATGTTTTATAGGGAAACACATGACACATACAGGATCAATGTCATTAATTACTTGAACCAATCAATTTAATAAGCGCTCACCGAAATCAATGGGTTGCGCTCCGTTTCTGAGAGACAGTATTATTAGTGCAGGCCAAACCTGACAACCGTTACATCTGCCTCCACTCTTCAAATTTAGACAAAGAAGTCTGTGGCGTTTTAAAGAACCAGAAGGGTCACTTTAAATTTCATTTCATTATTCTACTTCAGCATTTCAATCAACAAAATGTAAAACACGGACATACGAAAGCCTCTAAAGTTAAAGCTGAGAACTGACAAATGAATGTTTCATGTCGTGCAGTCGACTCTTTGACTATCACAGACATCTCTGTCTATACAATAATACGACTGCCTAAATGACTGCACACTTTCTATGCGTTTGAAGGCAGTACAGAAAAGTGCTCAGTTATCCATAGCCCATCAAAAGAAATTTATTTAATGATGGTTTCTCTCACATTGCAAGAGGTATTGAGATGGAACATATTAACGGGATTGTAGCCCAAATGAAGATAACCATATACATTTAGAGAAATTAGTTAAAACTGTAAATCAGCCACCGATGAATCTTTACATGATTAAGGCATTAATAAAATAGTTGCTTGAGTAATGCAGAAGGAACCAAGGACCTCCAGTATTAGGATCATGAAATACGATTGATACATTCACGATATCTTTTAAAACTTGCATCGATACTCTGGCAGGAAACATGTGAGAATATGATTAATATATTTACTACAAGAACCTGTAGGGAAATTAGCTAGAATGCGATCCATATCGCCATTTTATTCCGGGCCGAGTTTCCTCGCGTGCCCGTGGGTCCTTTTCCGGTGAGTGTCGGACACGAGGACGCATTGAAACTTCGACTGAGACCAAAGGCGATATTTTTTTGCCTATAATTTACTGTAGGTACAGCCTCCGAGCGAACGCTCCTAGCTGTGGGTATGGGTGTTTCCCGCTATTCGCCCTCTATGATGTGTGGCGCAAACTCCTCGCTCGAATGAGAAAATATATCTCTTCGGGGTCCTCCATTATAGGTTTTTCAAGAGTCAACCGCCAAGTTTTCCACATTCGTCATGTCCAGCACCTGCTACGCAGCTTGTGAGTCTGGTGGCGAGCGCTGATCGAGAACGGGATTATTACTACTCCCTTGGATACACCTGTTATCCCTTGCTTTTGCCGAGCCCCGTGTCGGTTGCCACACCAATGGCAAACATGCATTCTGCGGTTCAACTGTGATGAGTGTGCCGGGTATTTAAAAACATTTTTTGAAGCAATTTATAACCATCTCATTAGCAAATGAAATTAATGTGTGATGCACGGAAGAGGATTAAAATAAATGAAAGCGATGAGAACCAATTAGAGGAGCTTTTAAGGTCAAATGCACATGTGAGTGATGAAAATAAATAAATAATTAATATCGGAACGGAAAAATATGCTTGATTATTTCACGAAAAACGATTGGACACCTAAGTTCTTTGATTAATCTTGTGATCGTTGATTTACTTATACTCGATTTTAATAAAAAGACCAATGACTACGAGTAATCAAATTAACGCAAAATGTGATTTTAGAGCTCCTATTATTGAATGATGGTTATTACTGGTATTACGAGTTCTGAGATTTATGTTATTTTGATCACATATGTCGTTCATCGGATCGGTAATCTTTCATGGAGGCATGTCTAATACCACATTATTCATCTAAGTAAATATTTTCCCGTTCTCTGCGTAGGAACGTTCAGGGTCACATCTCTACCACCAATTCATGGCGTAAACTAAAACACACTTTTATGAATCACATTTATTTATATATTCATAGAAAATATACACTATAGGGCCATGTGCATATTTTCACAAAATTTTATATGTATTTCGCAAGACAGCGCAAAGTTAACAATGGACGTATCAATCGCCTCGACTGAGATTCTGACCCAGGTCCGCAAGACATTCAAATCAAAGTTCTTGCGTATTATTTTCAATCGTGGAAAAACCATTCACACACTCGGATGAATTACCCCGGGGGGTGACGTGGAAGAAAAGTATTTTATATTTTTATTTGAAATTTCACTTGTTTGTAATTTTGAAAAATTCAACTCTATGCTTTTTTTTGAATATTGGATTTATAACATCGTTCAAAAAGTACACTTTTGGCTACGGACCGACCTGGTAATCGGAAGCTCGCGGATTCAATCTCTGACACTAATATGGTCACATCAAAGGTTTCTGGTTATGCGGTAAGTCGTATCCTATGCAGCTGGAGTACTAAAAATCTCAAGTTACTACTAATCCCAAGGCGTTTTCAAAAAGTACTCCTTGAATATAAATCAAAACTTTCCAAAACGGAGACCATAAGACTTTCTTACCTGGCACAGGGTCTTAGACAGGGCCAGAATTCACGTATCAAAGTCTGCTTGGGAACTCTTGATATAGAAGAGTCTGAGTTGAGATACTGACATTGCATTGATATTATCGATAAATTCAACTTGGCAGTGGAACGTAATGAATTATTTCACAAGCTATTCAGCACTAATGACTGAGGATAATCCAAAAATAAGGACGAAAAATGTATAACTATTCAAATCGGCCCCGGTGGCGGCGACACCCTGGTCGAAAATGAGACTACTAGCATCTTACAATTACTGGCTAGTTTTGGCAGTATGCTACAACAACAGACTCTTATGTTCCAGGACATGTTGACCAAGATATCGGGCATCCTGTTGAAAATTACGACCAAAAAGGATGGTAAAAACAAAAGGATGTCACTGGTCATATCCATTTGGAACGCAAATGGAGATCTAAAAAACAAGACGCCAGAACTGTACATGTTCCTAAAAAAATATGATATTGACGTGTGCCTCATATCAGAAATACATTTTAAACCAGAAATCACATGGGAAGTCCCAGAATATACAATTAAAAGGAAAGACAAAGAACGTCTCACGGGCCAAAAGGCCACTGGTGGAGTAGCCATTTTAATTAAAGACTATGCATCACAACGAACTTTCAGAAACAGATCTGGCGAATCTAGAGGCTGTCGGTGTCACAGTAGAAACCGAACAAGGTGACATTAATGTGTACTCTTGCTACTTATCCCCATCAAAGAGTTTTGACCACGAGGAATTTTCCTTAATCTTACATCTAAGTGACGTAACAATCCTGGGAGGAGATTTTAACTGTAAGCACCCGGATAGGAACTGCCCGAAAGAAAACAATATTGGAAAATCATTACTAAATTGAACTCATGATAATAAAAAATCATGATATAAAAATAATTGCTCCCACGGAACCCACCAATACATATGGTAATAGTGTGATAGACCTGACGCTTCAAAAGAATATAGGCAGAAACATGAAAGCGATCACAATAAACCCACTAACAAGTGATCACTATCCAGTCCTAGTGTATACAGGAACAATGCCTGTATTAACTCAAGACATGGAAAAGCCATTTTGCTATGGACTAGGCGATTGGGGCCTTTTCCAAAAGACTATTAGCGACTCCCTTCCAAATATAAACCTATCAGATTCCATAACACACAAAGAATTAGACCATTTGGCTGAAAAACTCGAAAAATCTATCCTAAAAGCCACTCAACAAGCCGTGCCCCGAAAACGAAAGAGACCACCAGATCATATTAAACTAGATGAAGCATTAAGGAAGACTATTAAAGAAAGAAATACACTAATTAGGAAACATTATAGACTCGGCACTCAATACTTAAAAATACAAATAAGGAATCTAAACATGTTAATTAAAAAATCAATAAAAGAAAAAAGGACTAAAAGATGGAGGGAACAACTGGAATCACTGAGCACCACAGACGGGTCCCTATGAAAAATTGCCTGGCAGCTCAGAAAGACCCCACATGCAGAACCTAGGGTGAAAATAGACGAAAGTACCATCTTGTACACATTTAAAGACAAAGCCAATTACATGGCGGATGAGCTGGAAAAGTATTTAGTGCAAACGTACTAAACGACAGGCCAGATGACATAGAGCTCCACCCAGAAAATTGGTATTCCATTAATGAGCACCATCGTCCCATAGTAACTACCACAGAAATTAAAAACATAATAGAAAAGCTACCAAATAGAAAAGCACCCGGGGAAGACAACATTACAAATGAAAAAATGAAAAGACTTCCACCGACAGCAATACAATATATCACAAAACTCGCAAATGCGAGAATTTGTTCTGGGCATTTCCCAGCTATATGGAAAAGGGCAATAATTAAATGCATCCCGAAAAAAGGGGGTAAAAATCTAAAACCACAAGACCTTAGGCCCCTATCGCTCCTTTCGAACCTGGGAAAATTGCTACAGCGATAGGGCGATTGCGTTAGGGCGATAGTCCCAAAAATACAGAGCATTGCCGACGAATGAGGCATAATCCCCGAGGAACAGTTTGGGTTCCGACAACACTACTCGACAACCAAACAGATTCACCGGGTGATTGATTTTATCAATGACGGCTTTAATAAAAAGTAAATGACGATAGGAATCTTTCTAGATATTTCGAAAGCCTTTGACAAAGTCTGGTACGAGGGACTTCTTTATAAAATGGAGCAACTTGGGTTCCCAAAATGGACTTTAAAATGGACACTCTCTTATTTAAGAGAAAGAGATTTTAAAGTAAAATGGGGACATGAGGTCAGCAACTCAAAGAGGATGACAGCTGGTGTACCTCAAGGGTCTATATACGGGCCGTTATTATTTAACATTTTCACATCTGATTTTCCAAAAGACAACAGTGACTGGCGCATGAGAAAAGCCCTATACGCAGATGACGCAGCCATATTAGCAAAGAGCAAAAATGCAGAACTTGGTGTCAAAAAGGCGCAGAAAGCACTGGACGAAGCCATAAAATGGTATGAAAAATGGCGAATTAAAATCAATCCAGGGAAGACGCAGGCTATTTTATTTACAAGGCCCAAAATTGAAACACTTCGGTGCCGCTGCCTGACCATGAAGAACCACAATATAGACTGGACTGACGGGGCCAAATATCTTGGGGTCACCATTGACAAAAAATTAACATTTAAAGCAAATACGGAAAACATTATCGAAAAAGCAATTGGAGGTAGAGCAGGTCTCTCGCCCATATTAAAAAGAAGCTCTGTACCAGATACCATCAGAAAAACAATATACGAGACATATATCAGACCCATTGTCCTGTATGCAACGCCGGCATGGGCAGGATTACTGACTGAGGGAAATATCAAGAAAATCGAAGTAATGGAGAGAAATTCCATTAGATCGATTTTCAAAATAAAATACTCCACAAACCACGACATATACAGGACAACAAATATAGAAGATGCATGACAAGTAATCAAAGAACAAGCCAATAATTATTACAATAAATTAAAAGACAGTGACATAAAATTGATAAGGGACCTGGCGAGTAATAAAACAAGCCCGTGGGATAAATATGCGAGAACTGTGAATGTTCTAACCATATAACTGGCAGGGTGAGCCAAAGACAAAGCCACAAAGCATAAGTCCCCTTCTTTTGGGACATTCTCTGATAACAAAGCTGCTTACGCAGCAGGCCACTCTGCAAACACGGCATCAGAACCTCTGAAGATGGAGAACAAGTCGTTCTCCGTAACGTCGGGACTTATGGACCTACTTACCAGGTGGAGCACCCGAGAAAAATTTATCCAGTTGATAGTTAGAGAAGATTATTGAGGGCACAGAACAGGATGACTTTTTCATGGGATAAACATTCGGTAGCTATCTATCTACGATAGTTGTTTTCAGCCGTCCAAATGCACACTCGCTACAATGGCAGCGTGATCAATCGTCATGTGTCTCAAGTGGGTAGTAAATACTAGCTGTACCAGGGTGATTGAAGACAGGTGCAAATGCGGGAAGATATAACCAAAGTTTTGTGCTAGGGAAGGAAGCTGGTGATGCAACTGGGTATTAGAGAAAGAGTTGGTACATAATAGATTGTTAAAGAAAAATACAATTTGTAATTATCCATACTGTTTCAATATAGTCGATCGATTTCTATGACACACGTCATCATGAGAGATTGCCTCTGATAGTATTGGCACTGGTCAGTTATATAAAAAGTTTGGAAAATCACAAAGTTATATATCCTTTTTCTGTATCACGATTCCAGGAAGTCGTCTGCCATCCGGTGAATACATAATAGGAGGTTGCACGGACCACTATGAAGATGCCAATTATAGACTGTATTAAACATAAATTTCTTACAAATTTATTTATACTATGTAATGCGGTTGCTTGGACAGATGTCCTACATTAAAGTACTGCATAGTACCACAAGAGTATTATTATTATCCTAATATAATTGGTGGTGGAGCGATAGGAGTGTGGTAAGTGAGAGGAACATAGATTACTCGACCTCTGGACATATACATTGACATTAAATTGTCATACTAACGGTAATTAGGCATCATCAGATTAGATTAGAAAACTTATTCCAGATTTTTGCTCAAATTCAACGCTGTAGAAGGGATGGATATTAAATACGGGATTAAATCTGTTAATTTATTTTCCTGGAGGACAAAAATAGCTCTGAAATCGGAATTAATGTCAGAAATTTTCATGACAACCGAGGTAATCTTCAGAGAAACGGCAGAAATGGCCACCCAAATTTCTCATTTGTTGCAAAGCCTGTGGCATAGCTCGTTTCTTCTCCGACGGCTGGCAGCAAATCTCGCCTTCAAGCAGTAAACAAAACGGAAAATAGATAAATGATGTGGTACACAATCACGCGCAGATGCGAACATAAAACTCCAAATATATTGCCATGACGTAGTGGCGGGAAGGCATGCTCAATGTATCGAAACATACACTTTTCCATACTTGTTATTTATTAGGCGTGCAGCGCGTTCAAGCTCAACCAGCCATCATCTGTTCTGATACATCGAATATCGTTAGAATCTAATCAGGGGAATTCTCGAAGCACGTTTTTGAGCTGAGCGAGGACGAATGCGGGTCTATATATCGCCGGTCGGGTATGTCAATTAGTTACACTACCCAAATATTTAACTTCAATTCATTTCTCCGGGGTGTTTAATGGTGGCAAGTATTTCTTACATCCAATTTACAGCTTAGTGCAGGAAGTGCTGTCTAACCTACAACACCACAATCGCCTGAAGATTAATTCGATTCCAATTCCGATCAAGAGAAATGATTTTTTAAATGATTTATTCCCTCCTTTCGCAGGCATGACCTCGCAGGTCTCCCTACGCCATACATTGAATTTCTACACTCCTGAAGGTTCGGGACGTCACGGCTGCGGGGAGCGGGGGACTTGGGGACAGGACAGGAGGACCAAAAGAGGAGCAGGAGTCCAGGGATGTTCCGCTGCGGAAGATTCCGCGTACTGCCAAGAGATGGCGCGTGGATCTTCTCCCCGAAAGGGAATGGGCCGCGCCCCGAAAGACTCGCTAGGAGTTGCCCGAGGCGCCCGATATTCCGCGATGTGTCGCTGGATGGACCTATTAGTTTACAGCGCGGAAGCACTATCTTGACGTGTAATCTTCCCCGAGATACACCACTACAAGTGACTCGCGTTTAGATATGCAGAGGAAAGAGATACAACCTGAGAATCATGACTGAAAGAGTAGGTAAACTTCTGCTACTTTGGCGGTATAACATGTAATTTAACGCTTAAACTCGCTATTAAAAAATAAAATATTTCAAGAGGAAGGTCTTTTTATCACTTAATTGCATAGATGACCAATAACGTATATATTTCGATGAAAAATGGAAAAGATTTGAAAACGTCAACAAATTAAGTACCGCTCTGTAACTAAGAGCAATGAATTTCATTATGCCTATTCTATGTCATCTCGGCGGAATGTTTTCAAACAATCGAAATAGAATTATGCATGTTAATTCCACTTTGATATATGATGATGAAGTATTCTTGGAATACAGAAATTACGATTGAGAATAATTAAGAGCAGTGAAACGGGCGTGGAGGAATGTGCACACCATATGAATGATGAATTCATTAATAAAATATTAAAATACGCAGTCAATGTGAAACGAAGAGAGATATTATTAGTTAAGTCTACCAGAGGGAGCAGTTTTGATTGAAATACAACTACGCAATGGATAAACATTTAAGTTTCAAAGACGAAAGAGAAATAATAACAAATGCTGATTAAACAGCCAGGTAATATCTAGAAGTTTGATGTGAGTATAAAATTAATTAGTAAAAAATACCAGTGCAGCTGGAAACCTACTGGCTTAAAATATCAGGTTAAACTTGTTTATATTACTTAATGATATGGGGAAATGAAACAGCATATCATATTTTCAAAAGGAGAAATGTCAATTTCCTCTCCCGTTGCTGAAACTGGTTTGGCAAAAGAAAATGATGATGAAGGGAGTAAATTGAAAGAAAATGGCACGATTGCAAACGATCCGAGTTTAGCTAAATAAAGTATACTATTCGAAATGCCTTTCATTCTAACATTATTTACTTAATCAAACAAGGAACTCGCTAGAGCGGGTCACAGCCAGTGCTAAATAATAATCTGTACAGCTCATCGGTCGAGGGGATAGTCGAGAAAATGCACTTTGTGATTACATCTACTAAAAATAGACAAGCAATATGTTAATTTTTAAGGGCAAGTGGAAAGCAATGTAACACGGAGGAAGCAGGAGGGGATTGCGGAGAGAATAGACTTATATACGATTTATCGATAATTCCAGTGATTCTAATGCGCTGCCAATTTTCTTGAATGTTAATTAATGGTAAAAGTAATAAATTAAAGGATCTCTTACCTTGGAGTGACCCATGGAGGAATCATGAACTCCATGCTTTTCCCTTTACGGTCACGGATTGGATCGAGGAAAGTGGATGAATGTTCTCAAATTGAAAACATGGTTATATTGAAGGGGAAGGATATAATTTTACTAAAAGATACATTCCATGCACTATGAAATGATGAGAACATTTTAGAGCTCTGGTATTCAGAAACGTCAGTAGATGCTGCTTAATATTCGGTGATCTGGCATTTTATGCTGAAAGATTGCAATCTTGAGAGCGCTGTTTGTTAAGGCAAACAAAGTTTCAGAATTAAAGTTGACATTGATTTTTGTGTTTTAGAGGGCGGATAAAAGTTCTATGAAAATCCTTTATAAAATTAAATTCCCTGTGGAGGGATAAAGATTTTGTGGTTTACCTCGTTGAGGAGTTTCAGCTTCTTTTTCTCATCTGCTACTTTTTATGCCCCATCTTGGCTCGTCAGCAGCGATGAGAAGATAAAGTTCCTAAATATCTTCCAACAGTTTCAATATCTGTCTATAATTAACGTAAAATTAATCTTACAGTTGAACCACTGTAATCACTTGAAAAGTAAAGGTTACTTTCCACATTCCAATAGATATGGTAACCTAATTTCGGAGAAAAGACTACTCCAAGTAATTCATCTGAAATATTTTATACAAGTATACTTAATTTGGGTTCGCCATTTGAAATAGCATTGATATTTCTCAAATTTTTTAAGGTTTGCTATTTCTATTCGTTCAGAAAGTTGCCAGAGAAAACATCATTGTCTGTTATATAGAAATGAAATCATTCGCTCTTATCGTTCATGTCCATCAATCAAGAGTATTATTATACTGACAGGTTGCACTCAAAATTTCACATTATAATCATTACAAAAATAAGTTCGGAACCATTCTGATAATCAGCAGTAACAGATCAAATTTTACCACTAATGGGAATCCAATTACATCTAATTATTGATTCTTACATCCACAGCTATTTATCAAACAGAATATTCAATTCTGGTAATAACGTAGTGCACATATGCTAAAGACTAATTTTACTTGACAATTGATCTGCACCTAAGGAATTCAATGTAACTCCTCATTTTATAGTAATACTGTGTTTCAGCTGCATGCAATGGTAGCAACACATCCATAAAAACATAAGAATTTCAAAATAAGTTGGCCTTCACATTCTTGAACATGTATGAGTTGCAAAAGGAATAGGAATCAAATAACAGTATTACTCCAAGTAGGCCAGAATGAATTATTATATGAAATATATTAACAGAGAATCTCATTAAAATTTTTATAAAATAATCTAATTTGAACTTCTAGTTAAATATTCTCTGTTCATTTATATAAATTATATGTATATAAGTTAAATATTCTTTCTCTGTTTATTTATTATTTCATATTTTCCTCTTCTAGCTTAATTTAAGCACACATAAGGTGTGGTGTATTCATGTCTTAAATGCTATTCTTAAACCAGTAATGAACCGCAAAAGGCAAAAACTCAGGCGTTGAGGATCTAGATTTGTGTATCCAATCAACCTCAAATTCAAGTTTTGAGACATTTGCCCTATTACATTTTTCTGCCGCCTTATGAATCGAAATGTTCTATTCCACAACTTTAGCTGGGTTCCAAAAGTAATGCCTAGCCTGTTACATAGATGAACTAACACATACGCACGTGTATTTCTCGGGGGTACGAGAGTAGTACGAGTGAGCATTCTCAAATGCATGCGCACAAGCAAATATTGCTTCACCATGCATTTATATTCTTCCCGAGTTGAAATTTGTGAAACAAATCAATAATTTCACCATTTTATTTACGCTCCTATTACCAGAGAAGGCATGGCCTCTTACCTATGATTTCTCTTGTAGTATACAATTCTAACGGATAATATAATAATTTTATTTATTCTTTAATGTTAATAACAAGTTTACAATCGGGCACCCTCCATTCTGCATGATGAGCAGGATAGCGGAGCTTTAATTTCAGGAATATCTTTCACAAAAAACAGCTAATTAATTGCAAAACAGAAAATTTTGCAGATTAATTATAAGAAAAAACTGGTGATATTATTGATGATTTCTTTCCATTGGAAAAAAAATCATAAGTATTTGAACCTTCTGCGCTCATGCATTCATGGAATAGTAATTTCACTGTACTATAATCAGCAGGAGAACTATTCCAGTATGTACTTCTTCACGCCATTTTACGGTCTTCTACTTTTCATTTCAATTTTATGTTTGGGAATGACAATTTTAACCCCTCTGCGCGGGTGAGGGGGAAGTAAAAAATAGGGTAAAACACAACCACCCTTCCCCGTGAAAAAAGAGCAGTGAGAAGCAGTGGAAATTTTCACGAGCACTTGATCCTACCATTAAAAGGGTTAATTTTTACCAGTTTCAACGGTGACCCATTTCCGAATCCGAGGCGGACACATGAACCGGAGGGGGATGGAGGGGCGGCTTGGCGCGGGGTGGTAGATTATGTGGTAGTGGAAGCGAGAGGAAACCGGGGTTAACTTTGAAAGAAGAAAAAATAATAGGATGCTAGGAAACTCGGTCGCGATCGGTTTTTGATCGACGCGGCTGCCCACACCCTCCTCCATCTAAGCGTCTCTCTCTCTCTCTGTCCGCACTTAACCCTTTGGCCGATCATCATCGAATGCCATCGCCTATAAACGCGCACAAGCATCCCCATCGGCCATCCTCCCCGCTCCCCTAGTCCATCTCCCGCCCACGTCCGCGTTCACAGTTACACGGAGTAGCATACCTGCTCAGCGGTGCCAGGCATTCCGATCGGCAGGTTGCGTTGTGAAGTAATGCCACTGTTTCTGCGGAAGGGGACTTGGTGGACGAGATGAAGATTTCCGCTTCCATTGGTAAAAAAGGGAAGTTAAGGAGCGCAAAATACCATAGAGTAGCTTAAAATTCTGCGGGTGAAACACATTAAAAGGCGAACTATCAGTATCAAACACAAGAACATGCGTCTCTAAAGAATTGCATGCTGACGGATGGATCAAGTATTTAACGATTGTGTCGATGGCTCTATGCCAGTAAATTATTGAATACGAAGTAATAACAGTTTTGCTTTATCAGTAGTAAAACATTTTCAGAGGTATTTTCCTAAATAATGTAGTATCTTGTGGGCAGCACCACAAATTGGTTTCCACACTAGGTTATTCCAATCATAATGCAAAGAAGTTTGAGTTTTTAATACTAATTGCTATGAGAAATCATTTTATCTTTTACTTTCTTCTGAAAAATTATAAATTCTCATCAATCTCCTCCCTCTTTGCGCTTGACAAATATTCTCCCCTCTATTAAACGCTCAAACAACCTGTTTACCCACAGTATGTTCTCTATATCGTCAATATTAATATTTAATTCCTGGCATTTTAATGCGCTATGTCTGTGGTATGAAGATCCTTTTGCTAGACTTGCGGAGGCTGGCATAGTTAAACGCTGATAGGTATCATTCTTGGCTCACTCTACATGTGAAAGCTATTTACGAGCATTGAAAGATTATCTAAATTTTAAGTCCAAGAGTTATTTCTATTCCAAGTCAACATTCAAACTAATATACCAATCCAAACTCTCCATCCATAAAGTGCTACACTCTTGTGGAGCGTAGCACTCTATGGGTGGATGAAGCATGGTCCATTGGTAAAGCAAACAATAAGAGACTAGAAGCTCTCGAAGCCTGGTGCTGGAGATAAATTGGATGCACAAAATGAAAAATGATAAAGTTTAAAGAAGAGTAGAAGAGGAAAGGACCATAAGAAATATCATAAAAAAATGAAGAACCAGACAGATGGGAAGGTTTGTGTAGAACAAATTTGAAGGCAAAAAAAGGGGTTAAGGAAGGAAAGGAGAGGGAAAAATCCCCTGAGTAAGAACCAGGACCAAATAAAGAGGAAGAGATACCAGGAGGTCAGGAAACTAGCATTAGATAGAAGTGTGGAGGGCTGCAGTCAACAATCTTAGGATAGAACAACCAATGAATTCAAACTCTAATTCATCGAAAATGATTTTATTTTATATTTTACTCTTTTCTCGAATTTTCCTTTTTCGCATCCCTCTTTTTCACGACTGATGCTGACCTACTCTACTGCCACTAAGGTTTGTAGAGGTATCTGTAGAGTGATGCATTTGAAGGGTGAAGGTGTGGCATCTGACGGGAGAGTTGGTGGAACGACGAGACATGAGAGGAAAGATTGCGGGGGTAAGTGAGAAACAAGAGAGTGCTGCGCAGCGATGGGACATGGGCGTGGAAGATGAATGGTCAGGGATGACCGCGGTCGGAGGGCTTAACCGAGGGTTGGGCGACGAGTGGCCAGGGTTCGAAGTGAATGCGTGAAGCATTTTGCTGTCGGCACAACACCTCTCTCTCTCTCACTCCCTCAGTGTTTTGTCCATTCTTTCCTCTCCAGCTCCACTGGAACGCTGTTAGTGCTCGGCAACACATCGTAAAATATGTCAGGAACCTGGCACTTTACATAACCCGCATTTGCTTCTCTTAAATCATCCATTATCTTAAACCGAGTCCAGAGAATGTTGGCGAAGCGGCGGGGTGAAAGGCGCGTGTGTGCGACTTATCCTTAGAGCAGTATGCATGAGATGCAGGAAGTGCGTATCCCTCAACCTACGAGCGTTGACCACTTCTAAGCATCGTGCAGTCGATAGACAGAGAAGCCGCCCATCGCCGGACGAGAGACTAACAATGGCAGGAAGATCGTCTTATTAAGAGCTAACACTTGCTTGTAAGACTCTTGCTCAAGGTTGTTTTCATTATTTATGTAAAAAGTTAAGTTTCAAAATTTAATTTATACCAAAGCCTTACTCAATTTGATAGCCGAATGTTGATTTTATCTTCCCTGTAAGGTGTTTATAATACTGTTCTTTCCGTAAATTTTCAGATTTATTTTTAACAATCATGCATATATGTTTAAGAAGAAGAAATAAGTATATGCCGCTTTTTACTTCCTTTAATTTTGTCGTTGATTCTGTGAAAAGATGATAATAATAAATAAATGAAAAACACTGGCAGAGTTTTGACTTTCAAAAAAATATTTCGCAAATAAATATCAAATGATAAGACACCAATATAGTCCTTTATTTTCTTTACTCGTATATACCTGCAAATGAATAAAGAGTTTATAAGGATGGCATGAATTTAATTAAAGAAATGGACATTAAAATTAACTTGAGCCAGATTTGATTGGCATTTTTCATAAATTTCAAAACTGGATCTATGACGCCGGTACTGGTACTGACTGAAGGATAACCTATTAAGAACGCATATAATTTCTCTGCAAATTTCAGCTCTTTTCATGATTAGATATGTACTATGTGTTTAATGTGCTCAGCGTCAGCCTTATAAAGGTGAGCAAAAAATTCCACCAGTAAGGACGTTCGGTGAACATAATTCACATGCCGTTCACACATCAATTAATCTGGCACATCAAAAAAAACTCAACGGTGATAAATGAATTGCATTGCTAATGTGCAAGTTCATTAAAATCATCTGAGCAGAACTTGGAATCAGTTTATGCCTTTTTTTCCAAGTGCCGACATTTATTTATAAGGTGAGTCGTATGCGAGTCTGAAAGCAAGCACGTAGAAAAACTGACAAACGGAAATTAATAAGCATTTGTCATGGCATAAAAATGCACTTAATTTTATTAATTTGAGTACAGCAGAAATAAAACGGCAGATGAGCTTTTCGACAAGTTAATTAAATCAGAATCGTCCATCTGTAACTGACCGTGTAAGGGTAGGTTAACAGTTAATGAAATGAAATTAGCGAACCACCATTTCTCCCAGTATACATTTATGAAACTTTTTTAATACAGGAAGACTCAATTAAGGATGCGTACAATTGGCGAATCAAAATATAACGATATTCATGGTCCAACAAATTCATATAAAATTTCAGAGGAAATGCTAAGAGGAACGCAGGAAGACGTTTTTGGCATTTTTCAGCATTAAGACTGGAAATCGGAGCAATATTGAGGGGTTGGTTTTCATAATTGATTCACCGATGAGACAAGAATTATCAGTGTTTAACTAGTTTTTAACTATAATGAAAATAACCTTGAGAGAAAAAGCTATGTTATACTGTCAAATTTAGTAAAGTCATGAGGAATTAGAGATTGGTTATTGAATGATGTTCATCAAACGTCGTCTTTAGGCTGGTGAATACAGTTTTTGAAGGAATAAGTTAAATTAATAAAAGTTTTTATGAAAATAGTGGGGAAAAAACTTTTATTATATTTGCATCAATATTTAACAAGAAGTCAATGACCCTAATGTAGGCTTAAAAATTAACATGCGTTGAATTCTAGTCACGTTAAACCAATGTAGACGATGATGGTATCTACTTTGACCAACTTGGCGGTATTTTTTCTTCAGGAAATTGCGAGATCATCTGTCGCTTACGAGTAAAACACCACTACAATCGATGATAATGGCGATGCCGAATAAAAGCGAGGTCACTTATTTAGTTTAATTAGCTCTGGTCAAAATAGGCGGAGCCATGGGAATATAAAAGAGACGATATTCAATGTGTGATGGGAGGGCCATCATTTTAGACTGCATACCGATGGGAGAAAAACACACTCTAACAAATTTGGGACCAATGTTTGCATTCCTGAAAGGGTTGATTTGAAACACCTTGAATGACCACAGATTTTTTAGAAACATGCGGAAGGGGAAAAGAGAAGTAAAGGTTCTTATAAGAAGACTATTGCTGGGTTTCTGAATGGTATAGCAACCGCGCTTTCCGTCTGACTAACGCGTAAAGACGCCTTCGATGCGGAGTAAACCAGGACTTGAAACGCTATTCTGAGAAACAGCGCGGTTTTTCAAATTCAAAATAGCAACCCAAGGGGCAAACACCCAAAACGAACAAATACCTTGGGTATTTGGACTACAGGGCCTGAGGGTGGTTTCCGACCGTACTAGGGCGAATGCCAGGCCAATATCTTCCCGTTCCAGTACTATAAAACTCCAGTGAACATACGTCATACACACCCTGAACAGGCGCCAGCCTAGAACGGGGACCACACAGGTAGTTTTTGTTTATTGTTATTTCTGTGTCTTGTTTTGAGTGTGGAATAAATATATTATTGAATTTAATTGACTTACAGGGCAGTGAAGGAAATATTATGGAAGAGGTGCTGCACTTTACCTTATCATTGAACAGGGAGTCTATTGACGATAATCTACGAAGGAGAGATTCCATACGGAAATGGAAATCGCATCAGAATCCAGCAGATGTACTCGGTGTGTTTGTAGCTTTACAGCAAAAAAAAATATACGGCCCGCATAAATCAATGGGGAGAAAGCGGGCAAAGAAGCGTACGAAGCTCGCGGGAGGTGCTGGCCAAGTGGCACTTGAAAGGAGACCCAAAGGGTGCGACAATGACCACTGCCCTCGAATCGGCATCGTCAGAGCTGGACACCACAGGGCAGTCGGACGGAGTCGGGACCCGACTCCACAACGCGGCGGCGAACGCAGCAGGAAGTCGCCCGTGGTCTACTCCGGGTAGGAGAGGGTTGAGGAGATGGGAAGATATGAGGGGGAGGGGATCTCTTAGAGAGGAAAAGAGGGGGGAGATGGGGGAAGTCAGGAGGAGGGAGACGTGGTATAATCTCGTGGAGGGGAGAGGGAACGGGGCTGAGATAGGGAGGGAGGCAGACAGAAGAGTAGAAGAGAAGACGCTCATTCCTAAATCATCACTGATAGGCCGGCTGAGGGGACCGGTGACGCGTATCCGTCCCGGCTTGAGTGATGTTCTGCGATTGGTCGCTTGAGGCGTGGCTCTGGAGGGGACCGCCTCCCTCCTCCTCTCCCTCTCTCTCCCTCTGCCGTCTTCTCCCTTCTTATTCTTCTTTCCCATTCTTCCTCTCCTTCCCCTTCCGTCCTTCCTCGCTCGCATGCCGCCTCCGGCCTCTCTCCCTTCGCCTCCTCCCCGCCAGAGGCACTTCATCCCCCAGCCTCATGTCTATCCGTCTTCTGCTTAGTTCTTCACTCTTGTTGGGATTCAGCATCTTATTGCGCCGATCGAAATATTTCCACTATAGTTTATGCATTATAATTTGTCCTCAGTTAATATTCTTACTTAATTCGACAGGTTGTTTTTTTTTTCGATTTTAATACAATTTTTTAATAAAAAGCTTCATAAAAATTTTGAAAATTTAGAAAGTTCTCCCACAGTTTTCATCTGAATATGAGCAGTGCAGAGAAATTAATATGAAAACCTGGCTTAATTATGACAAAATATCAAGTTAGCGAAGATAGTGTCTTTAACCTAGCGCTGTGCTAAATTTGAAAGCTTTGTCTCACATGAATATAAAGTATTTTATTTACGCTTTCTAAACATCTGTTGGGACCTTAGTACTACTTGAAATTACATGAAATACTTCTAGCTGTCGGCCTTAAGTAACACTTACTTTTTTGGTATTATGTGTAAATTATTTTATAGAATTTAGAAAAATGTTTATCTGAAGTAGTCTTACTCCGCACTCATCAGGTTAAAATAATTCAAAGTACAACATCGTCAATTCCAAAGGGGCAAGCCATATCCTTCGAGGATTGAAATGCATTAGCAAGAAAGGTATGTCTATGCATCAGAGCGATGATAACGGCTGTTAGTTGGTGACTTCAATGCCTGCCTGCGCAATGCAAAATGCGTGAGAGCTTCCGCGATGATCTAAAACCTGAAATCGGGGGAGATTTTTCAATCCAGTATAGCATAATCAAAAGAAGCAAATTCAGTCGATGGGAGAGATAGAAAAATATAAGTAAACTTAATATTTCAACTTGTTCCGCTCGATTTGAAAGAATACGCCTTATGCGCGAGAATAATTTACGTAAGAATGCAATCCGTATAATGCTGGAAAATTCATTCAAACTCGAACTTGCTTAAAATCGGTGAAGTAGAAATGCTGTCAATTTCGACAAATTTCACTGTCAAATATGCTCTATAATGATAAATTCAAGTTATGACTACGGTCACGTAATAATGATATTGAAAAACTTGCATATGGACCGTTCTCAAAGATATAGCTCAAACGTTCTCCCGCTCCAATGAATTTATTGGGATAGAATATTCGTTTCCATTTTTATTTAGCTATAAATTTATTAAGTTTAAACAGTGAAAATATAATTTTTTCTGCACTAATATCAGAGGTTAGGTTTTCTTCTAAAATTGTAAGCGTGCTAATTGAATAATTATATTTATGGATTACATAAAATTAAGTTATTTTAGTATGTTGGCACTATTTACTCTAGACTTAAGTCATTGCTCGGTCCAACGAATAATCTGTGAAAAATGGTAGATCAATTTTTTTGGCTGCAGTGGTGTCCAAATGTTCAAAATAATTATGTAAGGAAAATAGTTCTGAAGAAATATTACCAAATTTTCTGCATAAAAATTGATATTTATATCATAACGTTTTTTAGAACCTAAATAGGGAGTAAATAAACCACAGTTCATTACTTTTCTACCAATCATCTCATACAATAGATGCTTTGGGTAAGATTTGTCTATGCCACCTCTTGGAAGGAACATATCGTAATGTCGTGGTATTGACTATATTGTGTGCTGTGCATAGATGGAAACATCATTAATAATGTGCTGAACTTTGCAGGCGATATCTTCTAATGCTTTGTGATCTGGATGGCACTTCTATTGGGCTCACTATAATGTATTTTAATCAAATAGCTGCTGTATATTATCTAATAACAGGGAGATAGGAAAAATTACTACCTATCGCCAGAAAAAATTGATTCTAAGAACGCTAGACCACTCAAAATATTGAAACATTACCGTCGGCATTCCTTTTCTTTAACGGTAGAACTAAAGACAAATTATTAAAAAATATTTAAACCTTGTAGCTATGAGTACTAACGGAAGCTCTAATCTTCCCTCGCGACTTGTTTAAAAGATTTGTGGGCACCTATGAAAGTACACACAGCCCAAATGAACCATACTCATACAATTAGTATTCATTGGTCGTTCAATCCTAGGATTGGTTGTCTGCAGCCTTCCACCCTTCCCTATCTAATGCTAGTCCCCTTACCTCCTGGTATCTCTTCCTACGTACTGTCCTCTTTATTTGATCCATGACAGTTTTCCATATGGTTCTTTCCTCTTCTTCTCTTCTGTACACTTCATCATTTCTTAGTTTGCAATTATTTCTTGGTGTTCTTCTGGAGGTTTTTTTCTCTATTTTTCCTTCAGTTATGTTCTTCACAAATCCATTGTGTCTCGGGTTGTGTCCAATCCATCTTGTTCTTCTCTTCTGTGTAGTTTTCCATATGGTTCTTTCCTCTTCTACTCTTCTATACATCTCATCATTTCTTATTTTGCAATTCTTCATCTTTTTGCATTCAAACATCTTACAAATAATATTTAGGAAGTCAATTCCTTTTTACTGAGGGAATTGGCAGGGAAGGAGAAAAATAACTCTGGCACGGCAATTACTTTGGAAAACCATGGCATCTATGAATTCATCACCTGCTTCATTGGTACCTGAGAGTACATGGTAAGAATTGGAGCAGATGTTCACTTGCCCATCACTTAACTGTTTATCGATACATCCATTACCCCGTGGAAAATGTCCAAGTTCTGGTGCGCGGGAGTGGTAATGTCAGCGATTTAATTTTACGGCCGCAGGAATGAATCTTAAAATATATTAACCAACCGGGAGAAATGAATCATTTCTGCCAACATCATCCGGTTTCCAGGACCTTCAAACATCTACGAGATTTCCGAAACCATAGTCCCTTAACTCTCGATTTTGCCCTTCAGTCTTGATTCATATCATCAATCCATATTATCCAAAGACTCAATTTTTGCCTTCCGAGCGCTTCAGATATATATCATTACATATGACTGCCCTCCTACGTATTATATTACATAATCACATAGCGCCTAAAGAATTGTCCAATCGATCCAAGCCGTTCGATTCCTTAAGCTAGAGATCAAGGTCTTGGAGTCGGAGGGAATGCCGTTTTGGGAGGAGAGAGTAATAGTCTCTGGCGTTTTTATTACCCATGCATAATATTCATGAAGAAAATTTTTATTTGATTTTGTACTAGCTATGTCGGTTAAATTATGATCACCTATTTTAAAAGTCCTTATGTGACTGCTTGTGATTCACCAATAAATGTTCAATAAAATTTTACCAGAATTGCAATCAACTGTCAGCTACGAAAATTTCAAGCAAGAAACTTTAGATCATGAAATAGCTTCATTATAGTTGATGATCGGGCAGCATTAGAATTTTTACTAAAGACAACAATGCAGTAGCTTTGCCGTCGGTCAATGTGGTATACATATTAAACACTACATTCACCTACCGGAGAAAATAGTCTATCTACATTATTTCCCATTTGTACCCCTCGGTCAATTATGATGTTTGCTATGGAGTTTTATGAAGCGGAGTCCTGCTATGCATTACTCTTTTACAGTTTGATATTTTTGTGCTACGCGATTTCATGGAATCAAATATCGATGCTAGTCCAATACACCCGGGATTGGTATCGGTACGTAGGTACTTAATCTTGTGTGCCATTGACAAATTCCACCGAAGGCATCATGACCTATATCTATCTGGACTCATAAACTGCAGTTAAATGCATTAATTAAGTTTAATTAAGTTTAAAAATCAGTACGTACACACTAGTAGTTTTCATTTGTAGAAGAGGATGGTATAAATCCTTGTTAAGAGAAGTACGGGCGATTCATGCCATGAGGTAATTTTTTTAAATATTTTCTATCGTGATGGTTGTTAGCAGATAAATCTGCATCACAGACGTGTTAAACAGACTTAAAATGTAATTTAAAGCAATAGGAAGTTCCCTATATCTTTGCGTCGATTAAAATGTTCGATATTTTTATATTTTGGTATTATAGGTTACTCTACGAATGAAGAAGAGGAAGAAGGATATCAACTGCCTATATGTAGCAGTTGACTCGTGTTGACTACGAACTTATATCTTAACTTCGACTCTAACTGATGAATCTCTTTATGTTCATCCTGCATGAGAATTTTCGACTCAATTTGTACTAAAAAGTCAGACCCAATCACATCAACGTCAAGAAAATTGGTTTCGGCGTATAAATGAATGGCTGAACCCTCCATGCAGCATCCTGAAGTTTCGTGAATCAGCAGATATGCGACTCAGTAAATAATTATTTTATATTTTAAACGTTTTTGACCAAGTACAAAAATTTAGCTTTTTTATAATATAATTTTCTTGATTTTTTTCCGTCAATCAAATGGACCAGATCAGAAGACGCCGGAGAAGAAAAGCATATGGAGCATGAATTTTAATCCATTTAAAGGTTTCCTAAATAGCTTACGTAATATCCCATAGGAATTGGTATGAGTGGGAAAAGTCTCTAATCATGACGCCTGATAAAAACATGTTTAAAAAAATAACGTTGTTTTATGAAAGATTGACAATTTGCACTGTCAATGCTTAGCATGAATAATATCATATCGAAAACAAACTTGCATCCCTCTTCTCTAACTTTAACATCTAAGAGTAAAGGGAAAATTGATTTAAGTACTCTCTTATTTCTCCATTTTCATGCCTCCATGATTTTATTGTAATATGTGCATTACAAATCTTAAAACTATTTTTTGTATAAAACTTACTTATAACTATTAAATTTAAAAATGTCATTTAATTTGCACCACATCTCACCCTATCCCATGAAGATCTTCTTTTTCGCCGTCCACCGACAAGGCTAAGTATGCGTCTTTTTCCGTTTTCTACCGTGCCAGCAGAAAAGTAAATTAATGGGTTTTAAATTAAGCCAATAAAAATACTGACGGATGTGCACAAATTACACAGATTTATTCCCTTTTTGCTTAACATTGCCATTTATAGTTATAATTTTATATTAACTATTGGCGTCATACCTTTCTTGAACGACCTGTATTAAATTTCCTGCGGTCGGATCAGAGTTCCTCTTCTTTAATGTTAGATGAAAGAAATATAAAGTAGGAATATTTCGTTATAAAATCCAAGTATAACATTCAAACAACTGCAAAAAATAAATCTGATTTGGCTACCCTTCAGCGCTCATTGCTACAGACTTTGCTTTTAAATAAAGATCTAGTGTGGTATATAATCAATCAGTATATAATCAATTTGCTTTTATATTCGCTTACGCCCATCCATTTGTTCTGTAATTGTGTATGTACTGTATATGTAAATATCTGCATGACTCTAGCCTTTTTATACAAAAATCGATTTTGCTGAAATTTAGCTTCTAAATGACTCATGGAAGATATTACAACTAAAATTTGACACGATTAATACATTAATAAAAGGTGGAAACTCGGGACGAATATAGCAACAATATTTTGATGGCTGGGGAAATTATCACAAAGTAACATAAAGCAAAATGTAATTTACTACCAGATTACTAACCGTGAATTGTCTTTACGGAGTAGGTAGTTGTATAAAACCAGCACTTCGTCAACGAAAACTATGATTTGGGTGGATTGCAATGCTCCAACTGGCTGAAAGGAGTTTCCAAAATTCACTTGATTTAATTAAGAACACCTCATGTTAATAATCCAAGTAGTATTCCATTTTCATTTTAACTAAAAGAAATACAGCCTTCATGTAGCTCCGCTCTTATGTACATACTAATTAAACGGTCATATCGCTGATAATCTCTTGCCATAAAGTGGTTAAAGAAAACAGTTGCTAAATTCACCTCAGCTGACATTAATCTCAGAAAAAGTTATCATAAGCAAAATGTCTGCCTAAATTCAGCGTATCAACACACGGATAAAGGGAGAAAATAATTTTTGCTGCCATCTGGCTTTTAACAAAATCAAAGCGAAGATCATTATATGGATTGGGTTTTCCACGCTTTATGTTATAAAATTGACTAGTAATGAAACAAAAATTATGGAGGAATTTATCACATAAACTTTACAACGTAATGGGAATCGGCCAAGATCAATAACCTTCCTTTCATTCACTATCACAATCGCAAAGTAGTTTCCTCGATAGTGGTTGATGTAAAAATATTTGTATAAACTTTTATTGAAATGGCTACAAGTAAAGATAGCCTTGGGGCAACAATGAAGGTTTTTCAGCTGCTAATCTGTAAATACTTTGGCCAAAGAATGGGAAAATTTCGTCTCTCATTCCGCCATTTCTATACCATTCATTGGTTGTTCAATCCTAAGATTGGTTGACTGCGGCCCTCCACGCTTCCCTATCTAATGCTCGTACCCTTACCTCCTGGTATCTCTTACTATCCTCTTTATTTGGTCCATGAACTTATTCCTGGGTCTTCCTCAGGGCACTTTTCCCTCTATTTTACCATTAGTTATGTTCTTCACACACCCATTGTGTCTCAGAGTATGTCCAAGCCATCTGGTTCTTCTTTTCTGTATGGTGTATCGTATGGTCCTTTCCTCTACAACCCCTCTGCAAATTTATTATTTTTTCCGTCCATTTTATCTTCAGCAGCCTCTTTTAACATCAGGTTTCAAATGCTTTTAGTCGTTTCTGGCCACCTTTTCCAATGGTCCATGCTTCCGATCCATAGAGTGCTACGCTCCGCAAGAAATCGTTTCCTGATTTGGAGTCCTATCTTCTTTAAGTAGGGCAGTTGTCTTGTTCCCATGAAATCCTTCTTAGTTTGGGTTATTATTCGCTTGATGTCCGTTGTACTTCCTCCGTCCCATGAGATGGAACATACAATGGTGTATATTAAAGATTAAAGATATGTAAATTCCTGGAGAAACTGCAATATAATATTGGTGTCATCTGTGAAAATGTTTTTAATCAGAAATAAAGGATTAAACTGGTGTAACCCTCAAGATTTACTTGGAGAGGGAAATAGAATTCAGGCAAACGCGAAAGAAAATATTTTACCTCAACTGGAGATGCAGAAACTGGCGCGTGATTATTTTACTTTATGTGCTACCGGGACATACTTTACCAGACTCTCCCCGAAGAGGTCCACTCGACACATTTGTATTGTCGCTCTCTGTGCGAACGAAGACGGATGGTACTTGTACCTCTTTAATGGTCCCTTGTTAGATTGGATACGCTAATTAAAGGTGGACGCAACAACTGCCTGCAGGGGACAATGTGTACTTGGAATTCCCTCCATAAACTTTGGTTAGGAACATGGAGAGTTGACTGGACGATCTCACTTTACAATAAATATAGTGGATTTTCTCCATGGCCTAAAAACTTCCTCGTAATCCATTACCCATTCTTACAGACGACTATCTCTGCCGGGATGATGTTTTAATCCCCATACTAATGGAATGCCTTCTCAATATTTTCATGAAAACCCGTACGAAAAAGATACGGGAAAGTTTTCATCTACATTTTAAGACGTCAGTGATTTCCCTGGCAACTCGGTTTCTTACACTACCAAATAATAAATAACACGTTTCAGTTCATGAGCTGTAATCTACTTTACTAGTTACAGGGATAAGTTTTAAGAAAATATTTGTTTTTACTTTAATTTCGTTGCATAATCCAACCTAATTCAATGGGTAGTTTTACGATAGAATAACAAAGTTTAATCGATAACAATAGTCTTAAAAACCTGAAATTCTAAACTTTTCCCACAGACTAACTTTTATGAGTTCAGACAATTCAAATACAAAGAACTTAGCTGGAGTTGATAATAGGAGAGATTTCTGATTCAATCATAATTTACAAAACAAGGTATGATAATTCTGGCAGAGAGTTGGCTCTTGGATCGAGATATTTAAAAATTTTGGACTAGGCAATTTTTGCTTTTCGTATATTGATGATATTTTTTTCCTCGAAAAATATTATGCTTATTAAGCTCACAGAGTTAACCTGAGGATACTCCTGATTGATTGCATGGACTATTACTGGAGACGTTTCTGTCGGCACTGGTCGCTTTATCTTCGGGGCTCTCGCTCTCGCAACTGTTGCAAAATAACTGGTTTAAAATGTACAAGGAAGTATCACTAGGGTTATTAAGTAAATTAAGAGAAAAAATAAGCGATGCGTAAATGTGATGGCCATGGGAATGTTTTATGGCTGAATTTTTTTTGACATCCTGAAAGTCTTTCTTGGGATTCTTCAGTTGCAGCGAATCCCTAACCAAGTCATTAAGTGATATCTTTGGTTGCTAAATGGGATGAAAGATAGATAAATAGCTTCCATTTCATAGTTATTCATCGTGTTATTTAAGTCAGTCCATTGCTGAATAGCCTAAGCAAAAAGTAGTAGTAGATTCAGCAGAGATACACATAAGAAATAACCTTGACGACATTAGGCATTATTTCGTAGAACAACTTTACATTAGTATCCATATTGCAAAGAATACTGTTTACTTTTCTACAATAATTTTATTTGTATGACACAATTCACAGCTTTACCGCGTCGTCAGGTAAAATTGTTTGTGTAATATTTATTTATTTTTCATTGTGATCGTTGAGGTATATGGAGAGGGCGCTACGTCATCAAACTGAACCCTGACAACCTAAGCAACAGCAATATTGTTTAACCCTGCTATCTCCTTACTTTTCAATGGATAATGCGATGGAATGGATGAATTAGCGGATGTAAAGCAAAAATATCAAATATCTATTGGAAAATTAAGGCAAATAAGTCTTGAAACACATTATCGCCACTTAGTGCTACGGTTTCCATTAACTTTTACCCTAGTATTTATATAGAATGCGGATTAGTATTAATTTTAATAAATGAACAATGTACTTACGGAGAGTGCATATGAAAGAATTTAAACGCATGCTGGTTTCTTGTAAGTCATTTAAGGAAAACATTTTTCAATTTCAAAAATAGTTCGTTGGCCCAAAAATGCTATAGGAAAATAGGGCTCAATAAAGATGGCGGGATGACTTCAGCCTCTATTATTGGCCAGCATAGCAATTGTCTTCTCCATATACCTCAATGATTGTGATAGTAACGTGATGTGAGAGGGGGAGGGGTTAGAGAATAACAAACTTAAGGTAGGGAAGACATGGGAACATAAATTAAGGGCTTGTGAGTTGGGAAATGTTATTATTCAACAAAGAAATTTTGAAGGACTTCTTCCACACCCCTCCTTACTCTTATCCGAAAACATTCCATAGTTGAATAATAACCTTTCCGAGCTAAAAAGTCTTTAATGTATATTCTCCTGCCTTCCATCCCGAAAGTTAGATTTTCTTCACACCCCCCACATTACGTTACTATCATAACAATTAATAAGTAATTATTATGCAAGCAGTTGTACCTGTGAGTAGGAGAGCTGTGAAACGCGTCGAACAAATTAAATAACTGAAAAAAGTACAAATTAATCTTTGCTATATAGATAATTAAACACAATGATTTTTTGCACGACATCCGGATCGAAACACAATTCAAGGAATGCGGGACACTAGTTAGGATTCAGACCAACTCTCTGTACCCCTTACTTGGTACATATTCAGAAACTTAATCCCAAAAAAAAGGAAGTGTCCAATGAAGACGGGCGAGGCAATTCTTTATTTCGTTGGGCTTGAGTCTCCCATAAATAAATCACCACTGCCTCTAGCACGTGCAGATGGAGTTGAAATTCCATTTTTGACGTATTTGGAGTTGACATGTTTCCGATCCCCTGTCTCTGGATGCACGGGGAATAACTTTGAAGAGAATGCAACCAGAAAAGCGTACGAAAGGGACAAAGTTTCCTTCATGGAATTCTCACAAGGGGGATTGGGAGAGAAGAACGCAAAGCTTTGCTCGCCAGATTTCTCTCTCACAAGAGTTTGGTGTGACAACAGAGAAGGTATTCATATCACGAAATAAGAATTGGATATAAAAAATGACATTATGCTCACAATCTGCTAAATTTTACATAAGTTGACGATGACTGCAAAGCTAAAGTACATTTCAAAAATTCATAGCCACCAATATTTTCCGGCCTGCTGCTAGGCATTAGAGAATTAAAGGTTGTTACGTGAAATAGAAGAATGTCATTACATAGTAATTGTGAGAGTAACTGTCGAGTGGAGTATTTAAGTAATTAATAAGAGGACACATTTGAATTTTACCAAATGATCCTGCTCTTGTTTAAATGGTATAGAAAAAAGTATTGAATTTGTAGAACATAATTTCCTCTTACTAATAAATTCTACTAAATGATCAGAAGAAAAAATATTTACATATTAATAATGTCTTTTTCGACTGATTATCGGAAGTTATTTAGTTTTTGATTCCACTCTTCCTTGTTTCCTATAGCATATGCTCCTAGGGTGTTAAAAATCACCTCGATTTTGTCAGGTACATGAATATGAAAATAAATGAGTCCCATCGTGAATATATTTAGATTATCTTAAGATTATATGTACGAGATTTCGCATCTTATTGGCGATTGGGGCTTTAAGAATGGCCAAAATTTTATTAAAAGATGAAATCATTTTTATATCGCTTAAAGGCATTTTTCACACCGGCGTCAATCATCCCCATGATTTGCATTGCGATTAATTGGGCAAGGTGCGATATATAATCCACCATTTAAATCGAGAGACTATTCAAGTGATGTAACATAAAAGTTGGTAGAGGGACTATTAATTCAAAATGGGCAGATGCAGGATCACTAATACACATTTGAAAGGTTACTTGTCACGAGGGGTGATATGCATTATAATTACGCCAAGCCATTAAAAATAAGACGTAAAATATATTGGCCATGAATCTGCCAAATAGGTGTAAGAAAAATTGTTGTTAGAAATACTGCTGGTGTTTGATTATGTTTAGAAATGCTTTCATTAAAAATAATTTGGCTGGTGATACTTTGAGAGGTAGTTCAAAGAAAATCAAATTTTTTCCCAAAAATGCATGGTTATATTTTGAAAGCTTTGAAAGAAAAATTGTTTTGAAAGCTGTTGATTTTAGCCTAAATTTTGAATGACTCATACATGATTTCCCATACAGCAATGAGAGATACTTGAGGATCATCCTGTTGCATTCGATTGTTTCTCAATCGTAAACGTTCTCAATTTCCGTCTATCAAATAGAGAAACACAAAAATTCATAAATAACTTCACTGTTCAAATGAACAGCGATTCTACAGCTCATGCAATTCTTAACAGTAATTATAAGAGTAAACTCTTAACATACACAACAGTTCTTTTACGCATTCGTAAAAGGTATTTCGGCAAGGCATTTCGATGTAAATTAGCTAATGATTGAGGTAAATTGACATTTGATGTCGCCGTTGCTGCAATAATTGTGAATCCCGAGAAACATTTCTGTGTAAATGTAGTGGAAACCATAATTTTACAATATTACCTAACTAGAGAGAGATTTGAAAATAGTATATTCTTCTTATACCTATGTATGAATTATTCCATTTACTATTTACCTTCATTGTAAACCTCGTATCCATTGTAAACCTCGTATCCATTGTAAAATAAATTTTTGAATTAGTTATTATTTTACTTATTGGCTGCTCGCAAAATATGTTTATTAGAGCATTGACGATATCTTAAGGAAAACTAACTTGCAGTTTGAAATATCCATTTTTAATCTTCGTGAACACACTGTAGACATTTATGGGTTACTTAACAAATACTCAATTAAATTGGAATTTCGTTTTAACATTCATAATGGCATAACAAATCCGCACCAAACCTGGATTTATTCCTCACTCTTTAATATTTTTTTATAATATATCCACTATTCGCGGTGATAGTTCCTCTTGCCGAGAAATAGTCGCGGTATCCACATTGAATTTTTTCCTTGAAATGACGTGAGCACTTATTTTGTGCATTTTCGATGTAAATTAAAAATTAAATTTTCTGAACCTAAGTTAACAGTATATTAACAATCGATAAATGTTGACCTTAGTGTCAGATTTACTCATGGCCAGGATACTAGCGTTTTCATGATACACAAGGATTTATATCAAGCTTGCAATGTCTAAGATGAGGTCGGGTTTTGGAATATCAAGTATTTAGTTCCGGTGGATTGACTTTGAGGGCATGAGTTTTCACCATGACCTAATAACTCCGCGTGAAAACATGTAATTGCACTTCTCAATGAACTCATGCCAATCAAGTGTGACATTGCCTTATGACAACACGTCATTATACCTGTCCTTTCAAAGATTTATGATTCAGTGTCTGGAGATTTCCAACTGATTGCGCTTGAAAATTCTTACGCATCCGACACCCACTTACACATTTTTTCTAATGCTATGAACAGAGCTACTTCAAACCTAACAAAATATTCCTTCTACTGTCAAGAACACAACACCCATTGATAGTGAAGAGCATTATTGCTATTTCCAGAAGTGAAGCCTAAAAACGTTCGGTAAATCTGAGTCTACCTTTCAGTTTTTTTCATTATGTCTACTCTTACTCATTTACGAGTCGAAAAACAAAATTCCTTTAATCGAGTGAATTTTTATCGTAAATGGTGTATGAGGGAGGGTTAGATTGAGAAAATCATAGTTAAATGGAATGGTGGAAAACACTTTAATTAGGAAGAATATTTAACGTCTTTTGAGCAAGAGAGCATCGATGACGCAGTCATTACATGAATACATATAAGAATAAATGGTGTGTTAGGATAGGACAAATGAGAGAAAATAATAAAACGAAGCCTATATTCCTGGCGTTTAACTGAAAGCTGAGATTTTTTGAGTTTTTATGCCGCATAAAGGGCCGGCATGATGGGTATATAAAGTATGAGTGTAGCAATTCTTTATTATGTTATGCGTTTGACGTTAAACACTACTGATAGGTAAGTATATTTGAGAACTATTTATTTCATCGAAATTCAGTTATTATTTCTATATTTCATGTAATTACACTGTGAATATTTATTTGATTTTTCCTGCGAGCTTGAAAATATAGTGGTAGCTTTTAGTGTGGCCCTTTTTTGGTTAAGAAATAAAAATGTAACCAAATTCTCTTCGGACCGTTTTCCTTGTAGATCTGCTAATATTTTTCACTCATATATTGATGAAATTTTATCGCAATTCCCATTATCTATTTCATGATGATTCTTCAATATATTTTGCAATATTGGTCATTTAAATTTCAGTCACCCCTTTACAAATAATTAAATACAGTTTTGGTTTTTATTTTGTGTCACTCGACAGTCTGAAAATTGACGCTGGGTACGCGCCACTTTGAAATCACTGCAAGTCCGATGAAAAGCGGAAATTGCACAGAACTTTTTTTCATAATTTGGCTTATTGACGGACTATAGCTAAAGACCATTAAAATTAAGTCAATCAAAATTGAAATAGACAACTTTACGCTCTTTTTCAGAATAATATAGGTAATGAAAATTGTAATGCGATAATTATTTAATATGATTGGATAAATTTGGTGGCATGAAATGCCTAGGTTAAGACCCGATTATTTCAATTACATTTTCTGTGTATATTAAATGCATTCTGAGAGCTCCTAAATCTTTAAAAAATTTTGAAAGAACATTTCTACCGATGATTTTGAACCTCACATATGATTTGTCCGTGGAAAAGCCACCGCATGCAAGGGGATCTTTCACTACGTATAGGTCTTTGGTGGAGACCAAATTAACATTTCCTAGTTCAGTGTTATTTTTATTCTTTTGTCACATACTGAAAAGCAATTTAGAGAATATTTTGTCCGGTTGTATAGCGCGGCTATAACCGGGTTTCTAGTGGAGCTAGTTGCCATACATCCTGCTTATCGATCCAAATTTATCTCCATTTCCACTCATCATCATCATTGGTTGTTCAATCCTAAGATTGGTTAACTGCAGCCCTCCAACCCTTCCTTATCCCTTCGAGTGCGGCATGACGTGATATAACGTCATGGTTACGCTATATCGCATCAAGCATGACGCTATATCACGTCGCATTACGCATGACGCTATATCACGTCAAGGGTACCGTGAGTGTTCCAGCTATCACTAAGAAACTTTCAATAGACCCCATAATGAAATCTGGAACACTCACAGTACTCATGACGTGATATGACGTCTTCAGCACCAGCGCAAAGACAACCATGACGTGATAACACATCGTACCGCGCTCAAAGGGTTATTTAATGCTAGTTCCCTTGCCTCATGATATCTCTTCCTATCTACTTTCCTCTTTATTCGGTCCATGAACGGGTCTTCCTCTGGGGACCTGGGTCTTCCTCTGAGGACTTTTCCCTCTATTTTTCCTTTAGTTATGTTCTTCACAAACCCATCGTCTCACAGGGTGTGTCCAATCCATCTGGTTCATATTTTCTGTACGGCATTACATATGGTCCTTTCCACTGCAATGCGTATCCACTCACAGAGGTATTTTTCCGAGGATTTGCGTTACCATTTCAACTTAGCATCCAGAATTGACTCCTGCAGTAAATTTTTCTTGATAAAAAGTGTTGTTGTAGATTTTCAGTGTTTGAAAGAGAATTTGCAAATATTTTGACCTAGAAATTGTATTTCTGGAAATAGAGATGGATAATAGACAGGTCACGGTTCCCTTTAGTAGGTGAAAAAATGTAAAATTTTCCAAAATATTCCTCAGAGAAAATGCAAGAGTGAGACCATAAACAAATCGGAACTTAGGACGTCATCCCTTTTCGCCCCGAAGAATTACCAAATTACGGTACAGCTGTTGATTTTTTTGCGTCTTTATGAATTCAAAATTTGAAGCGAGCATGAAATCATTGGTTAATGTTCTCATTGACTCAAAGAGTGAGTATAATAAAACAAAACAAAATTTACTTTCCTATGATGAAGATAAAGAGAGATAGATATCTTAGTTATTTATGTAATAGTCGTTAGATATTGCAAAGCATTTGAAACTCTAAAAGCTTCTGTAAACCATGATGGTTGAATTTCAAGAAAATTTTATTTCAAAATTTCATTTCTTTCAATTTAAATTGATATTTATATATATGAACCTTTCGCGACTGCTTTATCTTCGTTATAAATTGATGGCCCTTATATATCACCAAGTTATGAAGCTAATTTACAAGTTGAGAAAAGCGATAAATGGTTTCCTGATTCAATACACTACCATGATATTGAAAAACGGCGCCCTGAGAAAGGTGTTCCAGTTTGAAGAGCGCCGAGGAATTTTGAAAGTAGTCAGTATTTGCGTACCAGGATTTTTGTGGCAAGGAGATTTAATCTAGCCTCAGGTGCTGACGTTGGCCTTGGCAACATGAATCACTTCGTTTTGCTGGCAGAACAAATTTAAAGAAATTCATCTGCTAAATTCATGCGTCACTTAACTTTCTCTATCTGCGTCAGAGGTGCTTGCTCCGTACCCATTCCATGACACGTTGGAAACTGGTCATCGAAGGATTTCCGAAACCTGGGGTCTACAGACTCTTGAAGATGGAATTAAGGTGGGAAGTGAACTTCAAAACAATTTGGCCGATTCTCTGATTCTCCCTGAATACGTCTGTGTAAATCTAAATTTCTCTTTTCACTGATAGATTAAAGTAAGAAAGAGAGCTTTCCTTGTTCACATAGATAATATGAAAAATATTGGAGTGAAATGCCTTTACCAATGGGTAGCGGGCTAGCTGCAGTAAAAATCTGGGCCAGAGAGTTCTTAGAACAAGAGAATGATCACTATTTTCAGGTTCGATGACATCAACAGCCGCAGCATCACAAAATTATTTATTCCTACAATGGATAAATTTCAATCAAATATGAAATGCCTTGGGTTTCAGTAGGTTCAAGAAGTCTATAAGTAAAAATAAAGCAAAATGCGAGGTTGAAGCTCATTTACCATCGCAAGAAACATCTGAAGAAAATATAGAATAATCGATTAATTTAAAGACTAACAAGTGAATATACGTCTACCGTTTGCCAAATACTCAGATTTTCCTATTGATTGACCATGGAAAACACTAACTGAGGTCCTAAATCTGCTGATGTACCTTATTAGAGCAGGCTTATAATTTGGGTATTCACTCAAATACTCAACCAAGGATTCAGATAACCATTTGCAAGTGTCAAAATTAATGTCAACATGCACAAGGCTTAAAGAAAAATAATATCTATTAAAAATAATTGTTTTAAAGTGAATAAAGCTTTTATATATAATTAATAAAACCATTTTCAAAATTCAATTTTCACTAAGTACGTAAAAAATAACGAATTTTTAAATGATAAATGTAAGATGGGAAAAATACAAAAAACCGAGAAACATAGCGTGTTATGGAATTTTTTCGTTCCCCAAGCACGACTCATTGGCACTGGATGTACACAGACGCGCACAGATGTCTCCGTGTAGCGAATCCTCCAATCCCTCCCCTTCGACTCGTCCCACCTCCCCTCCACCGCCTCCGGCTTCTGCGCCGCGCGCGGCCTCCTGAGGACGGGGAGGAGGAGGCACCTGAGAATCTGGCCGCCCACTTCCCTACCACCACGTCCCCTCTCCCTCCCCCACTCTATTCCTTATCCCGATGCGTCCTCCTTCCGACGAGCCCCGACTCTCCCGCCCACTCCAGCCGCCGTCGCTGCCGCGCGAGAGGTCAAAACTGAAAATTCGCGCGGAATTTTTGTACCGAAGAGGAGAAGAAGAACATCCCGTTAACGGTTCTCTCTCTCTCCGCGGGATGTGGAGATGGCGGCAGGGAGGCTGGGGGAAGGGGGCGGGAATCAAGAGCGTGCATGAGCCCCTTTTACTGTGCACGTATGCCCTTCCCCCCATCCCCCGGTAAGGAGTTCTCACTTCAAAGGGTGGAGGGCGCTCAGAAGGGGGTTTGGAAGAGCTATTGGAAATGGAGATGGAAGGGAGTTGAGAAGGTTAAGACAGAGAGGAGTGGATGAGGGAGGAGGGTGGAGGATTTCGATTGAGGATATGGTGGGAGGGTGGTGTCATGCCATGGGGTTAATCAGACCCCTCCAAAGACACCTTGTCCTCCACCTCTCTCCCCTATGCTCACTCTCTCCATGAACTGACGAAGGTGCTTGACGAGCTGTGTTTCTAAATCTTGCTCTTACCTACTCTGCGTTGTTCTTTAGCCGTTGATGTTCTTAACAAAGACTCATGCCTACGATACTGTATTTCCCCACTAGTACAGAATTGTTTACTTATGTTATCTTGTGTATTTTAATACAAATATGACAAAGACCACTTACTTGACCTCACAGCGGATCACTTTGAATAACACATTACACTTATTTTAACATTTATATCGTCATATGTCATCCTAAAAAAATACAGAATACAGTTTGATCTATAAACTCCTGATGGCTTATTTCAAATGAGATAAATGTATCAATTTTAACTCATGGAAAAATATTTTACGAAAAATTTATACATACTTATATTTTTATGCATAAATTTTTCGTTCAAGTATATATTTTTCAAAAATATTTATTATCCATTTTATATTTACGTTAAATGTTGTTCTATTATATGTAAATATATACTATTTGTATCAAAATATGTATAAAAACTGTTCAAACAGAATATATATTTAAGTAAAATATATTTATATTAAATTAGATTGATCACATTTGCCAATTAAAATGACCCAACTAGGGGTCTACAGATCATACTGAATACTTTGTTTTTAGGAGTTTATATGTGGTTACCTAACTGTGACAAGAAGTTGGGGGCAAGAGGAAACTAGAATCTCATTTACGCTGAAAAATAAAGACATCTAATGATCATGAAGAGGTGACCTCTCCTTCCAACGGACAAGCCGATCTTATGGTTTAGGAATGTTTTTATTTCATAGCGTATCTTTTTATGGAGAGCGCTCCTTGACGTTTTCTCTTTTTATTATTTTTCCAATAGTTTCATAAAATTTATCGCTGATTGATTTATGTATTTGAATATGCCGACTATATCTGCCATTATTTACGACATTCGAAGTTATGTCTCGGAAATGATACCCATTTTAATATTATTGCGGTGACTGTGGAAGCCATTTACCATAGTGATCTCATTAAGAGATTGTCACATCTGGGATAATGAAGAGTCTCAAATTTATTATTTAAATTGCCCATGAACATCTATGTCAAAGTAGAAGGCTTCCCTATGTCTGAGATTTATCGATGTACCTTTGGTTTTCCGACCATCACTACCAATTTTCTCTTGCCATTGAATTTTCTTCGTATATTAATTACCTTTTTAAGCTGCAATTTAATTGTAATAATTCATCCCAGTGTTTTTTATCCTAATACCCCCTATTGAAAGCCATGTTCATGCTCCCATAAAACAGATTGGTGATGTAAGACGAGGAGTGACAGTTGGTAGTGAAAAGAAAATTAGCAAAAAATTACATATATCGCCCAATATTTAGGATGAAAGATCTAAGACTTTCCCGGCGTATGTAGTCGTTGAAGGTTATTCGGATTTCCCACCGGGTCAAACTCTCCATCATGCACTTAGGCATGCCCTGGTGACGATGGACGACTCGTTCATCGAAACGTCGGCCGAGATGGAGAGTTTGACCCGGTGGGAAACCCGAATAATCTTCAACGAAAATATTTAGGATATATTTCATAGAAATATGTGATTGGAAATTTCAGTGAGCAGCTACGTAGGTGCATACTTGAATTATTTTTCAGTAGATAGTATCTGTTACCGAACAGTATATGGTATGGTCTTATTCATGGCCACATGAAGATAAATTGATGCGGAGACTCTTCCTTAGTTGCGTAGCAGAGATTTCGTGCTGAGGTCAAAGGTATCATCTGCCGTCATTCATGTATGGTAATCATCTCACTTGATGGGAAAATATTGCGTTGCAACTCTGGCTATAGTAAAGAGCCGCGCCTCTACATCGAACACATGAAGCATCGTGTCGCAAGAAAGTACAGCCACCATTAGCAATTGAAAATTTGTAGATATAAGCTATTGAATGCAATATCCAGGAGATAAATCACCAATAAGATCTAGTAGTCATCTGATGTAATGTAATAGTCTCGATTCTAGTAGCCCAGATTTATCATAGAAATAAATATCGCAAAGATGGAGTAAAAAAGAATTTGGGAAGAAATTCGTTGATGATTCCTATTCACTGAGCGGTTGCGGTTTAAAGATCCCTTAGTATGTTGCAACTAGGAATTGTGCGCTAATTTAACGCTAAATTTTCTCTAAGAAATTATGAAATATATAAGAGTGTCCAGACGATTCTGGTGCAGAAAGGTTTCTCGGGTGCTCCACCGGGTAAGAGGTGTACATACATTTATGTGTCCGTCGACCAGGAAATGTACACCCGTGTATGTCACCCAAAGCTTGGACTTGCTGCCTCCGGCCAAAAAGCAGTTCAGGATAGGAGGAGAAACTTTGTCGGAAAAACAACGACGCAGCTGGAATCCCGGAAGAAGAATTGGAGCAAGTACCCATTAGCCGCAGAAATCTTAAGTATTGCTCTATTTAATGTGAAATTATTTCATGTAAAAGCTATAAGAATTGTGGTGTCCAAAACTGTCAATCGACCGATACCATTTTCGCTATACCACATCGACGAGAGATGGCGTGATCTGCGTCATTCACAACTACATCAATTGATAACAATTGTGAAATTTCCTGCATTTGTCCAATTTTTAAGTAAATCTGGTTTAATGCTTACACTTCATGTAATGTTTGTGGACTTCATGATGACTCCACAAGGCCGCAGGTGGAGAGTACTGCGGGCATTAGCTTTGATTTCTCGGTGGGATTGCAACATGAGACTCGAATCACCACACACCCCTGTTGAACTCTCGAGCCATCCGCACTTGTGCACCGCACTCGAGGCTCAAAAAGGCTGGTTCCGTGAAGGCAAGCACCCACCGCTGGTGGACGGTGACTGGGCATCATAAAAAGGGGCGAGGAAACACTACGCCCTGATCCCGTGGAGTTGCATTTCCAGTGATGGAGTTTGAGGAAGAGAATTAAAGTAAGGAATGAAGTAAGAGCCACGTACAAAATATGGAAGTTGGTGAAATGACCTAATGGTAGTTAGATTCAAGGCCTGGTTACAGAGTACATAAACCAGTTCGTATTTATGTACAAGCTCAAGTATGAATGCACAAACCAAAAAGAGCAAGTTCTATTTTCCTGTTAATGCGTTCGTGAAAGTTTGTGTGGTTAGACGGTGAATTTTCGCGTTCAATCACGTGTTCATCCAGTCACACATTAACCTGTACAGGTTGATGTATCGTGTAACCAGGCCTTTAAAATGAGTGATGGAAGGATAAAGAAGAAGTTTATGAATTTGTGGAAGAAGCGTTAATGAAAATGAACAGAAATATTTTTTAAGCAGCTCTGGAAATTACTTTGCTAAGCCAATTATTGACATGAAGTATCCTAACGGCATTCAAAAGTTAAGTATCTTAACAGATTGGCTGACAGTGTAGTACATTGTAGTATAATTGTAGATAAATCAAAAGCCATCTAAATATTCACCACGAATGAAGATAATATGTAAATTGCTATTAGTCTCAAATTTACACATAAAATGACCTCAGAAATTATAAACCAATCATATTAAAATAAGGTCCATTTCAAAATGAAAAACAATTGTAACTTTCCACACAAAATTTTTAATCTTTGCCGACCATGGTTTCAGCACCTAGTGCCATTATCAAGGTCTTGAATTGAGAAACTTCTCAGAGTTATTATACACTAGAAAAAAATGTGGATAGTAATACTAATAATAAGAACAAACAATTAGAAGTTATCCTTAACAAATATGAAATACAGTTATAAGGTATGTCAACCTTTTAGAAGTTAGTTGGGACATGAAGTGGATGGAGGCTGAAAGCATAATAGAAGGAGTAAACCCGATAGAGGTCGCAAGGAACGGAAAAAGGTAAAATAAGGTTTGATTAGATGCCAAATGTGAAGTGAGGAGTCACATGAGGGAGGTGGGACGGGTTGGGAGGATAGCTTGCTCCGGAGTGACCAAATTGAGTGGGTGAAAGAAAAATTCTTATGGGAGACTTAGTGTGCCAGGGAGCGGATATCAATACATTTACCTACTAAGAGCTGCAAGTGAAAGCGGCGCAGGTATTTACCGCTAAACATGAAAAATGTCGAAAAAAGACGAGGAACCATAGATGCTTGTTTTAGAATATAGACTATTAATACTACCTGTTTATGTTGGGATCGCGCAGCTTGCGGATGATATATTAATACTTCTAACATCTAATAAATAACCTATGAGCCATCTCAATTATGTGTGGCAGGTATGGTTTGTCACCAACATGCATTTCACCACACCCTAATTAGGGTAAAGGGACTACAACTATTAATGTATAACCAAAAATCTTCAAACTATTGATGGGGGGTGACATATTGCCTGCATACGCCAAATTATACGCAACTCAATAATGCACAGAAATAAAAAGAAGTAAGGAGAGCGAAAAATATAGAAACAGACATTTGGGAGCAAAGAAATAATTAGCGACACTACCTATTGGCAAATCTAGTTCCAAGTCTCATTACTAGCTGCAATGGTCAATAATCTACCCTTAGAAAAAATTACATTTTAAACATGTCTATTCCAATTTTAACCCAGGTGTCGCAAACATTAAGATCTTTGATGTCTCTGTGGTAACATTAAGCGAGCATCAAAGCATCGGGTATCCAAGGTTTCTTAATCTAGATTTTTCAAGAAAACGGGCGATAATTTTTGGTATCTCATGGGAGCTTCGGTGAAACTCCCGGAGATGAAGGCAGAAATGGAGTATTCATACTATGGTGGAGCAGATCAGAGGCAAGTGGTTAGGGAGAAAAACTGCAGAGGGAAGTAGCGAGTGATGTGCGTGGATTGGAGTTGTGTTTGGGAGGAGGAGGTGAAGTGAGGGGAAGGGACGACGGGGTGGGAAGAAAGGTATAATAGATATGTAGATAACTGTTTATATTTTATGGGGTAAGATTGAAGCCACTGATTCTCCTAAAGCACGGGTCTCTATGTCATATGGAAGAATAGCATGTGAGCAAATCATTGATTTTGTATATAGAAACGAGTGTTAAGTGTATATTCACAAGTTTCCAATGGAGAGCCAAGCCTGGTAAAAATTGCTTTGTCTAGACAAATATTGGCGTCTTTGAAAGGAGAAATCATCGTGAATCCACCGGAAAATGACTTTAAAATCATTAAATTAAATAATTGCTAGTGATGGTAAAGTTTTTCATAAGAACAGTAATATCCAACTTGACATCATTAAATTAATGTTAAATATATTGCATAAAGTAAGCACATTATTTTATTCATTAAAAATATTTCAACATAGGATATGTTATTTTCAAATTGAACTTGAGTTTTTATAGCGTTCAACGCTAGAATGAGTGTAAAATTTGGAAAAATAATACTTTTACCCCTAATTTAAATGCTATTTTTGCGAAAATCTATTATTAAAATGAGAAAAACTGCATTGATTAAATTAAACTAAATTTCAATCCATCTTTAAATATTACTATTTTAGTTTTTTGCAAATTACTGCAGTAATTGAAGCAAAAATACGATAGCGCATCATAAACGCTGTTGCAGTTGAATAAGTGTTTATTTATACAATGATTGTTGAATAATCACATATTTTGCGACTTTATTTTGTTTTTTATTAGGTTAGTTAACTCAAGAGTGGAATCAGTTTCTTTTTAAATAAATGTATAAAAAGGTGGAGCTTAATTTATTTTGACACAGGAACGGTTACATTTTGTCTAGTTTTGTTCTTAGTTACGGCTAGATTCACGATTTTACATAAGAAGACATGCGTGTGGCTGAGGCCAGCCGGAACCAGAGCCGTTAGCAATCACCAAGCACAATCATGACGTAACCTAATTACTAAATGCAATAGACACACTAATGCGTTTAATTATCCATATCAAATAATGCGTAATAAAAAAGAGCATATAGAAACTTAAAACTTACTTAAAACTCCGATAAAATATTAAGATTTTCCTTTAATCCTTAGGTTTAATGAAATAATTTCTCACTTTGTAAATTCCACCTTTTTATTTTCACCGACCATGGTTTCGACATACTATGTCATTTTCAAGGTGGATATCCCTTATTTCAGTGTCCTTATATACTCAAACCGGGAGGTGGGTGGGGAACGTGAAATAGAGGGAAGGGGAAGGAGGCCATCGGTTGGTTAGGAGGGAAGGGTGTTACCAGTGTGAAAAACTACTTTATCACCAGATAGTACTTTGTAACCTTTTTGCAATACCGTCGTTAGGAGGGTAGGAAGTGTTGGGGAAGGGGTCATTCTGAGCCTTGGGGGTTGGTGTTTCAAAGTAAATGACTGAAGGGGAAGGGGGAGAGGAAACATACACAATGACAAGGACGGAGGTAATGACGTATACAGATCGGGCAACATTCTAAAATGTTATTGACATCATTGGTGAATGCAAGTCCAAATTAAGATAGTTAACAAGATATTTTTCTGTACAGCATTTATACTCTCATATTGCTCTAAAAAAATACAACTTTTTACCTTTACTCTGTTCATGTAAAATTCCCGGTTCAAAGTTACTTGAATGGTCACACTCCAGTAGATGCTTAGCAAACATGGATGAAACATTACAGGTTACAAAGCACTCTTTATGTTCTTTAATTCTAGTGACAAATTTGCGTGCAGTTTGGCCAACAAATAATTATTTCATGTGTTGCGTTTACACAATGTTAAGCCTAATACAGTAACTTATACTTAGGTTTAATACCCACTTAAGGAAAACACACTCGGAAAGGGATGTGCGAAAAACCTGTGAAACCCAATGACAAAGTAAAGAGAGGTAGAGGAGGAAGAGGAGCTTTTTAGAGAAGTGAGAGAAGTGGAGCAACGGTTAGATGCCATTTGCGATAGGGACACGGGGGACGAAGAGGAGGAGTGTGGGGTTAGGAGCCGGGGGAGAAGGGGATTCGGGGGCTGGAGAAAGGGTGAGCCGAGAAGAGGGGAAACGGAGGAGAGGGCGGAGGGAAGAGGAGAGAGGGATATGGAGGCGAGAAGGTGGTGGGAGACAGGGAAGGAGAAGGAGGGATGAGTAGCGGAAGGCGGCGTAAGTGAGGAGGAGAAGAGGTTTACTCGCGAGACGGCGGGGAGATTCGGGAGATGAACTCAAAAGGGAAGGGATGGACGGGAAAACGCAGAGAGACGGAGGACCACTTGCGCTACCGAACGCGGCGACACGGCAGATGACCGTTTTGGGGGGGGGGGTCGGTGGGGAACAGGAGGTGAAAGAAAAAAGAAAAGGGTTCGAGGGAAGGAGGAGAGAGAGAGGGACGCGAGGGGGTTGATGCTTAAAAGGGAGAGGTGAGAGAGGAAAGGTAAAAAAAATGGCTGAGATATCGGAAGGAGACGGTCGAAGGAGAAGAGAAGAATGCCAGCGCTAGAGAGCAGGGGCTGAGGGATGAAGGAATGGGGTGGTTGGAGGGTGCCGAGATGGCCGAAGGGATAATGGGGTGGGGATGAGACGAAGGCGGGCGGGAAGGGGAGGGGATATTGGGGGAGGATGGGAAGGAGAGGAGGAAAGAGGCCTGTGTGTGTTTGTGTGTGCGTAAGAAAGGGAGGGATTGTGGAGGAGGAGGAGGGGAGGGATTGGGGGAGAAGAGCAATGCGGGTGGGTGGGAGAAAAGGGTAGGGTGGATTCCGTCGTCCCTTTCCGTATGCGATGTTCCTGTCACGAGAGGAATTCCGCCGACTCTTTTTGTTCGCCTACCTCTCTCTACGCCGGGAAGACCTTTGTCGGCATGGGAGGGGCGAGGCGGGAGGGACAGCGGACCTCTTAGAGTGGAGGAAGAGATAGGAATGGATGGTAGAAGAGGAGGAAAGAGAGTGGAGAGAGAGAGAGCAAAAAAGACTGAGAATGAGAGGAGGTGGAATGGGAATCATCGCGGGTATGGGAGGATGGTGCCCGAGTGAAAACAGAGGAGCGACGGTAGGAGGACGCGGTCGGATGACAAAGGGTCGGGATGGAAAGGGAGCGAGGAGAAGGAGCCCTTGGTTGTGCCCTGTCGGGTCGGGAAGAAATGGATAGCGGTAGGGGAAGATAGAGAAGAAATGAGAGCGTTCATCGAATTGATTTCCGACCTCAGTTCGTCCATGAATAAAAGAGACTAGAACGACCGACGACCAAATATCTGCCATTTACTTTAAATCCGTGAATACGTCCTCGCCTTTAGCAAATGTTGAATCATGGAAGAAAAAATAGAAATGTTGTATTTGTAGTAATATTTTTAGAGTGGCAGTACCACACACAGTTAAATAAGTACAGTTGTGTCATCAAAAGTCGAAGAAAAATAAAGGAAGCAGTTAATTACTATTGGAGAATTCCAAAGAATATTTCGAGAGCAAAGTTACTTGCGGAAAACTGAGAAGATGAAGAGACAAATTTATTCGACCTATTTAAACGGCATCTTCAAAACAATAATTTAAGGAGAAATAAATGGCAATTAAAAGAATTAATGTACAAGGGTGGAAGTCGTCATGGCAATGATGAGCGGCTGTTGAGATTTGTTGTAAGATTAACGACTGTTGATGATGCTAATTAAAGGACGGAGATTACAGCTGGTGAGATTTTTTTCCTAATGAAATTGTTTTTTTTCACACTCTTCATGACTTTATTGAGTTCCAAATCCATCCGGGGAGTTAAAGTGCATTGACAGTTATTCCAAATTCGGGTATCCTTTGGCATATGCATGGCTACCTCAAGTACTAAATACCTCCCGATCATTAAATGTATGAATGTGACGGCTCTTAATAAACTTGGTAAGTAAACGAAGCAAAGAAAGTAGGAGTTTTAAGATTGCTTCAGTAAATGGAAATTAAAGTAGTTAAATCTGAAAACTGGTTGGTTCTACAATGGTAAAACTTTAAAGCCATGAGTTTTGTGATAGGTTTATTTTTTCCAAGGATAGAAAATATGGCTTACTTTTGATAATCAGAATGAGATGATTAATTTGGAAGAATTGTAGAAAGAGTAAATAGGAACAGGATTGCTGGTGCTTCAGTTTCAGAGCATGTGAGGCAATAAAGAGAGGGGAACCCGAGAAGTTACGTAAGAATAGTTCACCAATGCGTGAAGGAATTGCAAAAAATTGTAAAGGTGTAAGTAACAATGCGCATTTCATTGTATAACCCAGCGAAATGTGTTAATGTGATAGCTGAAATAGAACTGCATCAGGCTCGTATCATTGACGTCGAAATAAGTGTCATGGGAATTTCCAATTAGGAATTATCGTTTGCATCTTCACAGGGTTAATCGAAGAACATTGTTGGGATTCACACAATATGTATGCCCGAATTCTTAAAGTGAAAATTTTGTATCCATTTATTTATGCGATGTAATTCATGTCAACCATTATGTTAACCAGTCGCTCAACTGGTTTTGAATGATCTTGGTCGCATTTTGATTGATAAGTGTGTTGATTGGAGTCGTAGGAGCATGCACGGATATAAATCACATGTTGGTAGCCATTTTCCCTGAGGTGGCTGTAGGAGCATCACAATTGAGAGTGTGCACTTTTCCCGGTACTATTTTATGAAATCCAATTCCCAGTCTTCTTGAACCCCTATCTGAAACTCAATAAAGAATCCAATTCGACTAATTTTAATTGTAATATGAAAATGTAATATGGAATGACGTTAATGATATATTCCTTAGTGGAATATTTATGGCTAAATTATAACCATGTATTTTGACACGCACCTAATGTGAACCCTCCGCTTCGATTGAATTTATATTTTACTTAGGAAGTATTCGCTATTCTATTCGCAGAAAACAGTCTTGCGCGATATGGCAGCGTTCAAGTTGATTGGACTTTTTCGGGAGGGTCCTCAAGCCAAGACTGCACCTGAAGCTGTATTGCATATTCTTCACTGATTTGAATACCAAGAGAAATACAAACGCCATTTGTTTCTACAAAGGTAGATATCTCCTTCTGATTTAACGCTGACATTAAATACCTTAAATTAGTCCTCAATGTTTCGTTATTCCCGGACGGTTCTGCTGGTCTTTGTGTCCCTGCAATCCCGATGGGACATTTTCGATATGTAATTATGCATCTCAAGGGCCAAATTACCAGAACTTGAAAGAAACACCCAAGCCCATTTTCCAACAAAACTCTAATTGAACTGTTATAAATACATGTGTCATGAGCTATTATTAATTGATTACGTTCGTGTGAATTCAAAAACGGTGCATGCGTCTTTGTATCTATATCCCTTTCTTCGAGCACAATCCTTTCATCGTCGTTCCATTCAAATGCTTCAACGCAAATATTTAGCAACTAAGATGAGGATAAACGTGGAAAGATACGCTTCAAAGCTAAGCTTTAATGCACGCGCAAGTATTAATTAAATATCCATCTCGGTTGGTTTAATGGAAAATGGAGGTGTGTAATTAAATACAAGGATGGAATTTAAATCAACAGGTGGAACTCTCATGCTTGCACCTTGGTCGTGGAAACTTGTTGCAAAACCAATTAAACGGAGTGGAGAGCTCATGGATACACAATAAATTAGAGGTGGCAGAGAAATCATTATTGCATGCCAATGAAAAATGAAAAGAAACAGCTAATTTTTTTTTGGAAGGGGGCTGCAGCAACAACGGCGAGGTGGTGTACAAGGAAGAGGAAAGAGTTTTGGAGAAAGGAAAGGTTTGAAGGCGGAGAGATGGACGGAGATACGACGCACAGGAGTGAGTAAAGAGAGTCTTTGGGGCGTAAGAAGGGGGGGGGGAGGAGGATGAGGGTGGAAATGCGTGAAATATTCATTACCGTTCGGCCACGCATTGAGCGCGCGTTGATTTACTGTGTGCGCTGTCTTGTGTTCTCTTGCAACGGGGTTTTGAGTCTCACGTCACGAAGCAGCAACGTTCGATCATGTGAACGAATCGATGGGGCTTCGACTCCAGGCATCGAGTGTTAGAGCCGTGGATTTTTCTCAGGGGAACAAAAGTCATGTCGGCGCTCACAGTCCTATTTCAAAGTCTGCCGTTAATATCCAATCTGTGCGAGTCGCTCAACATGTGCTTTGAATGTAAGCTCGTATAGTACTCACAAGTTAATCTGGAAAGAGCATCTCACAAGGAAAGCCATGTAGTTAACCCAAATAAAATGGTATAATTGCATCGCTTATTTTTGTAACTTGGGCATGCAAGAATAATTGACTCGTACATAGAATGCCATCGAGAATCTGTAGGTTGAAAATTTTACTGATGTCAAAATAATGACACTATTTATCCTTCTTATGTAACTTCCTTTTCCATTTGTAAAATCTGGAAAATGTATTTTGAAGCACGTATTTTACTAACACAGCTTCCAATTTTATCTGAGGGTAAAATGAGAACTTTAAAATTTCATTAGAAATTTCTAAGTTCTCATTTCATTCTTACATCATACGAGGGTAAGTCAATAAATAAGTCGCAAACGTCAGCATTTCATCATCAGTATCAGTTGTAAACATTTCATTGGGAACGCTTGAAACATCTTCCGTACAGTCCCGACTTAGGTCCCCGGTGATTTTCATCTGTTCGGGCCCCTAAAAAATCGTTTGGGTGGTCGAAATTTTGAAAAGGAGAATGCCGTAGTCCACGAGGATACTCGTTGGCTGCAACAGCAAACAAAAGACTTCTTTGCTGTCGGCTATCAAGGACTTGCAAAGAGACGGGATAAGTGTCTGAATATATAGGGTGAATGTGTAGGAAAGTGAAATAAATTTCAGGAAGTTACTTTGATAATTATTGCCTCTGTCCTGTTTTGCGAGTTATTTATTGACTTACCCTCGTACATAGGCCAGAAATAAAAGAAAGTTATTGCGGATAATTTATTAAACTTATTTGCTATTAATTTTTTTGCGGATATTTCACATTAATATGTTACGGGCGCCGAAAAATTACGAATTAAGTCTTTTAGCAGTAACAACAACAATCTTTGCTTTATCCTCACAATTTACCTGGGAATTATTTTGAAGGGGAGAATGCATAATTAGGAAATGCATGAAATTCTCTCGCATTCAAAATACAGCGGAGATCCTGGTAAATTATCGTTTTGTCCTGATGTATCATTGAAGTAGATGGAGTGGGCATTATGTAATCAAACTGAAGCCTGACAACCTAAATAACAACTATATTGTTTAACCCTGCTCTCTTCTTACTTTGCCGTGGTTTTCACGACAAAATGGACGAATTTACGGATATAGAGAAAAAACTATCAACCATCTGTTTAAAATTTAAGGCAAGCAACTCTTAAAATATATATTGATTGCTTAGTGCTATGGATTCAACTGGATTTTACTAAAGTTTTCATCGGAAATGGGGATGAATATTAATTATAATAAATAAACGCTATATATGTGAGGATAATTCAAATAAAGAAGTGCATTGTAATGTATAGTAAGTTATCGATGTAAAACATAGTAAAATTACATAATTAGTGCGTTAGCACGCAAGAGCTATAGGAAAATGAGGGCTAACGAAAATGGCAGACTGACTTCAGCATGTAGCATTGGCTAGCATAGCAAGCACCTACTCTAGCTACCTCAGTGTGATGTATTCCTCATCTACACCTTAATTAGCAGAAGGTGAAGTTGCAATGCAAAATCTTTTCGCTCCGTGATAGGCACTTATGCAGACATAGCCACGTATGGACGTTCGGAAAGTAATGAAAGCTGTCCACATCGTGAACGTTCAGCAATGCGCTTCATCTCTCCAGACGCCTGAAATGAAACTGTCACGGTACTCGCGCTTAGAGTAAAAATGCTGGAGAGAGAGAGAGACTTGTGAGCGAGCGACTGAATATGAGAGATGCCGCGGAGTCCGCCGCCCGGGACACGCTCTCGTCCGTTGATGGATGGTCACTCTCAGCAATTCCATTCATGATGTTGGTAAACAAGTCCGGCTCTCCGCTCGCATAAAGACATCAACAAGTAGATCCGCCACTTTCGAATCGAGAAAGCGAAGAGGATATCTTTCAGCCCGCGGAATCCGGCGTATCAAAAGAGCCCTTTCTTATTATCCTTGATGCTCTTGTTTCGCTCGGTCGCTAACTCTCCAGTCATAGCGACTATAGCTCCCATATCTTGGAGAGAATATCTCTCCCGCTCCCTCCCATGGCCGATCTAAATAACAGATGGCAACAAGTGCTTCGCTCATCGGAGAAGATGATGTGTTGTTCCGCGAAGGCGTTTTGTCTCCATAAAGACGTGTATATCAGATTGACAGATATGCGAAATCAGTTGATTGCTCCATCATTCTCTTAAGTGGGTTCCGTACTCCACAAGGAAAGAGATGTCACGGTTCGACTCGCTAATCATACTTTATAACACCTCTACTTAACGAGAGGGTTTTATACAGAGGATGTGTTTTCTCTTCTCTTTGCCTCAATGGCTGAGTTCGCATTTTTTGGGCATAGAATTTAATTATTGAACGCATTGTAGAACTCATCTGATTTTCTTCAAGAATATAGCAATACTAGTAATAAGTATTTGCCTTGGTGTATGGTTGGAAGCAACAAAGAGCTTAACAAGAAAAGGCGGCCACCTTCAGAATAAATATTGCGAGTTTTTCACGTGGGCACAATACCTACATCAAAAGAAGGCAAGAGGAGTCCACCTAACTTTAAAAAAACTGTAATTATTTCAATGAAGAAAAAGAAAAGTTTAAGTTAAAATGAAGATTACTTATGAGAACAGCGTTTAAGTTCTCTAAATGTCCTACTTGGTTAAAATTCCAAAAAATTACTGAAATAGGTCGTGAGGTAAACATTGTGGGGATTTAATATGGTGAGTTCGTTGACTTAGTGATTCAACTTCAGTTTCTATAGAAATCATGGTATCTGAACAATATTTAAAAAACCGTAATATTCATCTCATTTTTTCTTCATTTCTTGGCAGAAAATTTCATTACCATGGTGGAAGTTTTTGATTGATGAATTTAAAACCTTGTTCAAATCGTTTTTCCCATTGCATTGCTAAATTGATTTCCTCAGAGAATGTCAAATTTTAATGTTGCGCTTGGTCTAGGAACTGTCATGCTTACCCCTAGGGCCAAGGATTGAATCCTCATTTGGCTAGAATTGAAGTGTCTTCAATTAGTGCTTGAAGAAGACATCCTCCATTGAAAGCAATCTTAAGAAAAGCATCACATAGGCGGCGTCAAATGGCACTTCCAATCAGATACTGGGACATAAGTAAAGAGAGTGTTTGCCAAAACCGATTGCGCAGACATATATATCTCTCCGTATCACTACTAAGTAGGGACTGCGACCTACGTAGACCTAAATTACTTTGTAAGGTTGGTAAGTTGGTTAAAAACTTAGTATTCCTCGGCAATTCAATTAACTTACTCAAGATACTCCTGCAGTAACAATACCACCCCCAATAGAGTACATATTACAATTATTAGAGAAAGCAAATGCTATATGATTGGAGGCTGCAGAATGGCCGACGGTTAGAAGTTTCCTATTGGAATTCTTTGAGTTCAAATTCAGCCTTTCCAGTTTAAAAAAATAGCATTGCATGTAAAAATTATTTGTATTAAAAACATATAAGACCTTGATCTAGGGATAAAATTAAAGAAATGATTCGTGATCAAATTCAATATCATTAGCTAATTTGAATTTTAATCGTTGCGACACGGACGGGAAACGAGAGCACTGGCGGATAAGTTAAAAAAATCTATACCAAAGCATTCATTACTGACCAACAGAAACAGTTGGTGAAAGGAATCACTGGAACTCTTCTGTTTTCACTGTCCCAATCTATTTTGGGGAAAAAAATAAAGTCCCTTGTGAGCACAAGTGAAGAAATTGACTTACAGCATTAGATGTGTAATTTAAAAAACAGCTGAATAACTGTAGCACTTTTACGTGAGAGTAGACAATACAATTCTTGGTTTACTTTCATCTATGCATCTGAGACAGTGTATTTATCGCTTTCTTTAAGTGTGCTATAAGAGTAGCCATATACTCTTAGACACAGAAAACGTCAGCAATATTCATGTAGGTACTACTCTACTTACTCTGCAAAATTAGTCCATAAAGTAAATATTCACCTATTTATCTTAAATACTCATGGTAACCGGCCACAACGTGCGGCAGTTGAGGTTCTGTCTTATGTTATATCCTTTGAAGTCTCTGAGTGATGATGTATCATCTTTGTATAGTCTTCTCCAACGAGGAAAATTACCGAAGGACTCCAGACCTTCCTCCTTTTAGGTAATAAGTTGGTTGTCTTAAACACTAGATTACATTGGAAGCATATTGAATCTGCATTTCTCCAGCGCTGCAAAGCGTATAATTTGGAGCGCAGTAATTATATCTATATTTTAGGAAAACATGCCTATATTTGGCCGAGGACTAAGTGAGCTTTAGAATAAATCCATTTTCAATCACCCGATGGTAGTAGCACGGCTATATCAATAAATATTCAACAATAAATACGCAGAATAAAATAGTTATGCTTTGATTAAATATGATATTAGGTTAAAAAGCATAGGGCTTAGTAAAAGTAGGACGATGAAGAAACGGAATATGGAAGCATGTAAAGGGTTCAAATGGAGGGAATACCATAAGTTTTTGGAAAGGAATTTATGTAAAGCAACGGAAATGAGAGCAATCAAAGAAAAATGAGAAAGTATAAAAAGGAACGCAGTAAGTCGGGCTCGTTAAGGTAACGTTGACTCTGATCTTGGCAAGAAGAAGTTTAAGGAATGAAATAATGAACTTTCGTGAGTGACCAGTCGGGCGAAGGGGAACTGGTGGAAGGAACTACGCAAGGGAAAGGAATGCGAGGGAATAGAAAGAGATGATACAGATGATGAAGACAAAACCGGAAAGATAATAATTGAATACGAATTTTTGCATGATTATTTGAGAAAATCCGTGGAAGGGCGTGTAATGCAGGGGCAATTGACCTGTAAACATTGGTAAAGAGAATAAGATAACGATACGCAAGGATTACTTCGTCCCGGAGGTACTCTACAGCGAAATGCAGGCGGCACTACTAGATATGAAGGAGAAAAAAATAGGCGTGAGTTGACAAAATACCAAAGGGGTTACTAATGCATTTAGGTGTTTAGGGATAAAAATATTTTTACGAACTTATTCGTAGGATCAACGAGGAAGGATTATGGACAGAGGATTTCGTGAAAATTGCCATAATACCTACCCCGAAGAAGGAAGAGTTGGAATGCTAGGAGTATAATACATTTAGCTTGATTTCACACGCAGCAAAAGTGTGAGCAATAATTAAAGGTTGGAGAGTTGAGAAAATTACTAGTTAGGGGTAGCCAGTTTTGGTTCCGAAAGTGAGGACCACTTGAGATTCAATTTTGGTGAAGATAATATAAGACGCTTATATCTAGAGTCAAAGGGTGACTTTTTGCTTGCTTTATGAATTTCAAAGGGGCCTTTGATAGTGATAGAAACACGCACATTCTAGCGAAATAGTAACGCGAGAATCTTGTAGGCTGGCGAGATAGGAGACACATCCAAAATTTATGCCCCGGGGGATACAAGTGGGCATGGCTGACGGTTAAGAGGACATATCTTACCGTTCAATAATATCTGTAGAAAATCATCCAGGTACCAGCACCAGCACCGATTGAGGCCAAGGTCCTTATACCCAATTTAAACCAATAATGTAGACCAAAATATACCTCGTAGAGCTTACCTAATCCATTCATAATTTAAAGTATACAAATAATTTTATGTTTAAAGAAGAGCTAATGTTACATTAAACAAGGCTAAACACTTTTGTTTACTCACTGAAAAGTGACTATACTACACAACTTCGAGCCCGATCCAAAACGGAGAAATCAGTGTGCATCATGGGATCGTGTCATGACCTGGGTATAACGACCTTGATTAAGGAGTATAGAAGTTTAGAGCCTCACACGCCAGGTTAATTCTCGCTCAAGGCAACAGTCTACATTAAATTGTTGCCAAGTCTTCAGCAAGCAAGGTCCTTATATCTAAATGGTATTAGGACCTTGCCAGCAAGTAGGTATAGGCAGGGCTGACCGAGGGTCTGCGAGGAAAGACTGAACTATTTGCGTTATCATCCGAGCTTATCATGGCCATAATATACTCAGGTAAATTATCGAAATGAACCGATCAGAGATTTTATCTTACAATCATGACATCTGTCACATAGCATTCTGATGGAGGAAGGATTGATACATCTCCCTATGCTTACAATTTTTCAATACAGATATTATTTTTATTGAAAGGATACTGAATATTTTGCTGATTTGCCGGTGATTCATATCATCACCATGATGGCATTGTCATATATGAGATAAAGGTCTTCCTTGGCAAAAGTCTATTATTTATGTTCAGAAAATTTGAAGTTGATGATTTGACATGAGTTTTTAACAAAAATCTGGGGTCGGAATTCATGACAAATTCGACCGGTTGAACAGGTGTTATACCGTCTTGGGTTGAGGAAAAGGCGAGAGTACACGTTTCCGCCTTTTCTTTTAACGATTATTCGAGAAAGAATGATGGGAGAGGCATAATATGAGCTAGATGTGGGGATTGAAGTAGGAGGCCAGATGACGAGATCAGTTAGATCCGCGGACGACAAGACGTTGGTTAGTGAATCATCATAGGGATTGATACCATAAAAAAGTAATGCAATAAATTCAGAATAAATGTAAATCATAATGAAACAAGATTTTGTAGATTATCTAGCCCAGAGAAACAAGGGTGGTCATAAAAGTGAGAGGGTAAAACCTTGAGCTGGTGTAGCATTTCAATTTCTTGGGTGAAACGCTAAATAAATGGGCATAGTAGCAAAAACTTGAGGAATAATGTCAGCAAAGGAATAATTTAATTATAGAAAGGACCTGATGACGGGTATCTAGGGTAGACCATGCCAAAAGAAGATGAGAATAGCCGAGATGTGGGTGTGATGGAAATGAAGACAAATGTAGAATCGTTGGGTGTGACTGGTGAGGGAGGGGAATTTCTGGGTGCTGAGGAGGATCCAAATTAAGTGGCTGAAAGAGGTAATTTAATACGAAGGGTTGATTAACCCTTATGCCAATGGCAGGGTACCCATTTTGCAGAAAACTGAAAAATTGCCAATCCTCTAATGAATACTTGTAAAAAATCTCCAGGACCAGCTTCAACTCTCCGATTTCCTATATAGATATGCATAGAACATGAAAAAATTCTTTTTTGTTTTTTTTTAGAAATAATTTTTCAACATTTACTTCCCAGTCATGGCAGGGCTACCCGAGTACCCATACAATTAGAAGCAGTGATTTCGCTGTCATGAATATGAATAATTTTTTATGCTAACAAATAATTATACATAGGTAGATTGAAGTTACATAATAAATAAACAAAAATTGTTTATTAAAACCATGAAATCAATTGCAAGCAAAATACCATACAATATCTACCAAATAATACAAACTGGTAAACAACATGATTGACAATTTGTTCTCAATTTTCTTCTTTTTGCTACTGGTTACCGGCTGTTCGTGTAGCAGCATCCACGAACAATGTACATCTCCGTAGAATATCTTTTATCTGCATCCCCAGGCGGTGTTGAACTTCGGATTTTACTTTTCCAAAGAAACATTCTATTGCGTACCTCTTTGATGATACTCTCTGTTCTCGGTCATTTGCAGCGTGCTCTCCGATTATACTGGCTAATTCCTCTCCTATCCGTCAAAGATATTGACGTCTATCACGGTTTTTCTTTCAGCATGCTGTCATTTTCGTAATTAGCGGTGAAGGCTGCTAAGGCTGCTTAACATATTCTACGATAGAACACTGTCACTGGCTATGTTTTTACGACGCTGGGTAAAATAGCGGGTTGTCATTTTGTCCGCTGTAGTAGGTATAGATACCTCGATTATATCCACCACAATATATATTGATTTCTAGTTCCTTTTTTGCACCATATACCACCATATCATTCAATTGTATACTCAATAAAAAATAATAGATTTGTTCCAGTTTGACATGCGCAAATAATTATTATTTTATCTAGAAATCTAAAGTAGTTGGCTATACCTCTCTTGTGTTTTTAGAAACCAATATCTTTTTGAATATACATCATATTTTTTATCACTGTTCCGACGGTTGTAAATTTTCAACTAAGCACATGTTGTGCGAGTGACAATGTCGTGAAAAATTATTCACCAATATTTCTTCCTCTAGTCTTGTAAGAGCGGAAAGCGGTCTTAATGCTTTTCCCGATAGTTTTTCTTCTCGTATATAACCAATTGTTCCAATATAAAATATTCATAGATAAGGGTTTCAAGTTTCTGAATTATCTCAACCAAACCTTGGTCCCACACTTCTCTGATTTACTCGAAATGTAGTGTGAGAAAATTGTGCACCCTTGATAAGGACATAGCTGTCCGTCTACTGCCTAATTTGCTGCAGGCTAACACAATCGGCCATAATAATTATCATGCATGTCTAAAATATTGCTCCTTGAAGATGGTTTATCTAATATTTCCCACTTTTTGAGTGTATTTGAATCGTATAATCTTATGCAACGCCCAATAGTACCCCAAAAACAGTTTTGGCTCATCGTAACTCTATGCAACGGATACGAAGATAATTTCCACATTTCAATAGTATAATCGATATTGGAATTGTAAGCTGAAGTAGCAATTGAAATCCCATAATAAATGTACATTTCAGTTACAGTGACTTCTTTCTGAACGCCTGGGTTACGATTAAGATGCTGATCGTTATACGCCAACGAAGCCTTTTTGGTCGTATGGTGCACTATTAATGTGATGGTATACATTTTGGAGCAATGGTCATGTGCTCACCCAGAAGTCTTGCGAAACCCAATTGGCCCTCTTCGTTCATGACATCTTGCTCTCGGGTGAAAATAATGTCCAAGTTGACGCGATATTCCTCGATTTTAGGAAAGCTTTTGATAAGGTACCTCACGTTAAGTTGCTCTCAAAACTAGAAGCATATGGAATAGATAAAAACATTATTAGTTGGATTAATCAATTCTTACATGGGCGGGAACAAAGGGTTGTCATAGACGGTATCATGTCAAACACAGTTAGCGTTACATCGGGTGTTCCTCAGGGAAGTGTAATTGGTCCACTTTTATTTCTCTTGTACATTAATGATATTAGTAACGTCGTTAAAAGTAAGCTTAGACTCTTCGCAGACGACGCGGTTGTGTATAGGGATATTAACAATTCCGAAGATAGCGACTCGTTAACAATCGACCTACTTGCTATTCATGCTTGGTGCGAAAAGTGGCAGATGGAACTAAACATAAAAAAGTGCGTAGCAGTCAGCTTTTGGAAAAAGAAAAATTGGCCATTTAGGGCATACAGAATTGAAAATACAGAAATTATTCACGCCGAGTCTGTTAAGTACTTAGGAGTCACAATTAGTCACGACCTATCTTGGGGAAAACATATTAGGGAAATATGCGGTCAAGCATATAGGAAGCTAGGCTTTATCAAGAGAGTACTCGGAAAATGTGATGAGAAAGTGAAAGAACGTTGTTATTTTTCAATCGTTAGGCCTCATCTGGAATATGCTGTTAGTGTATGGGATCCATACGAAACGGGCTTGATATCAGAGTTAGATCGCGTACAGCGAAGAGGAGCTAGGTTTGTGAAACGATGCTACGATAAGTTGGCTAGTGTGTCTGGACTGTTAGAAGAATTAGGATGGGAATCGCTATCACAGCGTAGATTAAATTATAGGCTTAACCTCCTAAATAAATTTCAGGAAAATCATTTTACTGACGACGTAAAAAACATACTATTAACCCCTTCGTACTACGGCAGATTAGATCGCGCCAATAAAATTAGAGAGCTAGATTGTAGAACCGATAGGTATAAAATGTCATTTTTTCCGCGTACCATTCGGGACCATAACAGCTGTGATCGTCGTCATGAATAGTTCGAGTATTGACAATAGGCAGGCAGTTAATCTTTCTCATTATATTCTCCTCTTTCTTATTTATGCATGATGTAAATAATGATGTTCTTATTTATGCATGATATTTTGAATCTGTAGTAGTAGTCTTTGTATCCCTTGCATGTTAGAACGATTGGAGATACAATGTTTCTTGGGTATTAGATTTGTAATTGGCGCTTTGCATGTGTGGTACGCGGGTTTTTAATGTAATGTCGGTGTTCTACCATATCATTCATGCATGCCTGGTGCGAAAGCACCCCCTGCCACACACCCTTTGGGTGGCTTGCAGGGTATGACGTAGATGTAGATGTAGATGAAGACGCATAATTACTTTCAAACCGATAAACTATTCCTTTTCCAGCTGATTGCATACCTATTGAATCATTTGCTGAAGTAAAAGTACGTATTATTTAGCATTCTAGAACGTTATTATTCTCCCATTTCAAATTTCAGGAGCCGTTGCGCCAGAATAGCTAAAATTGCACGCACCACTACAAAGTTGCTTACTCTTAATTTGTTTTGAAAGCCAAATACTGAGCTACATGGCTCATAATTGTACTTTTAAGATGTGGTAAGAGTATAGCTCTCGATTGTACTTTGTAGAGATAAATATTTTTTATTATAACAATATTTTATTCGTGAATTTCATGCGTGGGTACTGGGGCACCCATGCCATTGAATAACATATGTAATACCTTTGTTTGAAGGTTTTCGCAGCGACTCTTTACTATATTCAAGTTATTCGGGGTATCCCGCTGCGTATTGAGCATTTTAAATTTACTCAACGTTTCGTTCTTCATACTGAGAACGTCGTCAGGAGAATGAAAGAGTTTGTTTTTGTTGCATCTATATGTAGGTTCTTCGTTGAGACGGTTGACCATTGTTAAGGGTTTTAAATTTAAAAAATGATGCGTGCCGTTAAAGATCTTCGGTGGTTAGGTGTCTTTTCCATACATTGCTCAGGCGATAGCCGTATTCCCTATTGATTGCTTTCCTTATTAGTCGAGGATAATAAAGACTAATTTTGGCCAGAACTTTAGCCTCATCGAAGAGTATCTTGTGTCCTGGATCTGACATAATGTGCTCTGCGACGGCTGAAGTCATCCACTGCCTTGCCTCTAGCGCTCTTTTATGCTCTTTTAGCCTGATCTTAATTGGCCGTTTGGTTTGCCCCACATAGCTTGAGCCACAGGTAGATGGACTCTCATACACACCCTCCGACGGAAAGATACGCAAAGACCGACGAAATTTTTTCCCTATGGGTCATAACTTACCCTGATTGCCCTCATTTTGGCAGTTTTCGCGAAATCGTATGACAAATTAAGGGTGTTGGTATTTAGGCGCCTCTCGCTAACTAATTATTTAACATTTTTCAAAAATCTTTTTTTGCCTATCCTTGTATACCCGAGGGTCATCGAAATCCGATTGACGATTTTGAAATAAAAAAAAAATGTTTTTTTGGGACAGCCTAAGTCCCTCCGTGTTGAGAGGCGGAATAGCATCTTTCGCAGAAGGCAGCAAATGCCTATATTCAACCGTCTCAACGAAGAACCTATATACAGAGGCAACAAAAACAAAGTCTTTCATTCTCCTGACGACGTTCTGAGTATGAAGAACGAATAGTTGAGTAAATTTAAAATGCTCAATACGCAACGGGATACCCCGAATAACTTTAATATAATATGTAATATCTGCCATTAATATAAGGGTTAAGGTTGCTATAGACGACAGGATGCTGGACAAGTGGAAGAAAGAGAAATGTTTATGGACTGGATGAAGAAGGGTAGGGTGTATGCTGAGATGGAGAAAGGACATAGGCAGACAGAGCCCTGCACAAATAAAAAACGAGAGAAAACTTATATTCACTTCCATTTAACCAACTTTAACAGGTTGATCACCTTATAACAATAAAAAATTGCCTTGGAAGAGAATATGGCCTCAAATATTGATTTTATGAAAATATTATGGCCTCGAATATTGTTTATCTACTTACATCTACCAGACCAGGCGTAAAAATCTACCAGAGAAAAAGTGTCTTCAGAAAGAAAAGCTTCGGGATTTTCCATCAAAATTTCCATCCTCGAATAATACTCTTAATATGTTTTAGGCTTATCACATATCCCTTTCCTTCTTAAGAAAGAACAAAATATGCATTCGGCTGAAAAGTAACCATTGTTGGACTATATTTCGCTGCTAAATAAAAATGCTCGGAAGTGATTGGGTCGCTGCCGGGGAAGAGGCGGGATTTCACGGAGTGGGCAGCCAGGATCGGGCAAAGGAGAGGATGAAGAGGCGGGGATAGGCGCTCGAGGGGAGGAGGGAGAGAAATAAAAGGGAGAAGGGGCATGGGAAGAGTCGGAATGTGCGGTTTCTAGGGAGTGAGAGGGGGATGGTTCGTGGGGGAGACGACTTAATTCGGACGAAATTGAGTGCATCTGGCCTCTTGTTCCACGGCGGCGTTCCCTCGGTGTTGCCTTCGGGAGAGGGTGGAGGATGGGAGGGGGGGGGGGGGGTCGGAGGGAGTTAAACGACTGAGCAAGCAACAGGACCCGGCGCATTAAGAAAGTTGCTAAATGGAGAGAAATCAGGGAAGAGTGAGCTGGCTGAAAAAACGGAAGAATTATACGGATTCCTTCATGAACCAAACGATGCGTAAAAAAGTAGAGAGTATTTCGGATGGGTTCCGAAAATCGCCAGGCTCTTGACACCAATTGGCTCAGAGCTTTCTATGGGTGGAACAGGTTGGCGCTGTGACTTTCCATTTTGAGGGCTAGGGTTCGAATACCTTTAGGGGTGAAGTAATTCAGGGGTAACCCAGGGCGTCATTACCATTAGAATGGAGTAGATTTTGTACTTGTGCTTAACATCTTACCATCATTATTAATGACTCACCCCTCATGAAATTTCCGGCATGATTTAGCATTATGCATAGCTTGGTACGTTGTGGGAGTAGTTGTCAATCGCATTAATAATACAAGTCATTAGTAGCATCATAACTAATGTTGCAAGGTTGCATGTTGGTCTACGTAACACCCTTCTAGTTTCTGGGATGACCGCGCATTGTTATCCTGACTGATTTTGGCCAGCGCCTAGCGGCCGGGGAAGATGCGCGGTTCTGATTTGAACTGGAACGAATGCTGAATTCCTGTTGTGGAACCACCCCGTGCCACACACCCTTGTGGTGGTATGCACGGTTTTTCGTAGATGCAGACGTACCTTTCTCCCTAGTACATGCGCTCTCGTTATCGTTTGTATCCATGTTTTACATATAAGGTTTTCACGTTGCGCTCATGAGAACGAAAGTAAGGTTGTCATTCTATAAAAATTGCCAGGTGCTTTTAGTAACCAGTTTTAAGTAATATAGTGCCTTACTAGAACAGTGACTGTGAGATTTGCCATACAAGAGCGATGTGCGTTTAGGATAGCGATAATGACAACGCAAAACAAGGAACCCTATTCCCACCTATGGCACGCAATCATGAATCTTAATAACACTTGCTTTCGCGTTATTGTCATTTTGTATTGATTGATAATACTTAGAAGAAATCTAAAAATTAACCTCGTTAACAAAAATTACTCTCCTCTCGTGGTAGAATAATGGGTAGAACATTGAAGTATAGTAGATGTTAGTGAGGGTGCCAATTGTTAAGCTATTTCTTGCCCTTATCTCAAGATTCTTTACTTCTCCCAGGTTACTAACCTTACATTTTTTCCTCACCGCAGCTGTCCGGTCACAACAAGTGGAAACCACAATTTCAACACAAAAAAGTAACATGCAATTCAATTTAATACATGCCAGATATTTACTCTCCGTTAATTGTACATATACAATTGTGAAAACTCTTGTTGGCGTGCACACTTATGGCCATTCATATACTAATTTTAAATCATACAATATCTCCCTCCTCGTACATGCCTTAAAATTTGGCTCGCATACAAATGCCGAAACTCCGGTGCCCTCAAATGGTGAACCCGGCTATCTGAGATAGTCCACTCTAGTGGTGGTCCCCGTCCCTGGATCTCCCCAGTGTACTCCAAAGATCCTCTCACTGCAACTGCCCACTCTGTATACGTCCTACTTCCTCCACAGTTATTATAGAAGTCCCTCGCCTCGCTACGACCCCCGTTGTTCAATCAATACTCGTGCCAATGCTGAGTCATTCGAGTTATTGTTAATATGTTTAGCATTCTTTCATAACATCTTGAACATTTCTCAGGGCATCTGTTGAGAGGGATTTCACAAGCTCCACAACACTCTTGCCCCCTTTACATAATTCAGAGCCATATTTTATGGGTCTTATGGTTGTTGTAGTCTTGATGGTAATGCTGGAGTCTTGATGACTTACCAGAAATTGTTTGCTTGAACGATATGAACTTCTCAATCCCTTGACGGATTTTAACAAAATTTAGCATGCATATTTTTTGGGACCTACAAGGATTGAAAAGCTATAGGTATTAGAGAAATGCAAGTGACCCGGATGCCCATTCGTAGACTCTATAAATATCCATCTTTAACTTCCTTAAAGTCTGAATTCAATAATAATTTTCAAGGTCAGATTCAAGGGTCATTAAAGGGACGCTTTTAGTAATCACTCAAGTGATAGGGATAACGATATTTATCAATCATCACACGATTATTTGCGTCGTAAGTAGGATCATGAATTCCGTTCACGGAAGTTTGTTTGCTTTCAACAGTCGCCATGCGCTCTGGTTGGACGTTGGGCATTCTACGTGCTGTCATTTCATAAACTATCGTCACGCGCTATGCTAGCAATTCGTACAGGTCAGCTGTCAAAGCTCGAAATACGTTGGCTATCCTGGGTCGTCTCTGGTGACAATGAGAACTTTCGGGTACACTCTGCAATATATTCTTCTAAGCTTCATTTTGCCTTCCAGTGCACTAACTTGCTCATTTACTCCACTCAATATTGGTTTTTCACCGCATTTCCCTCTTTCAGCGCTCCTTATTCGTGTCTTTCCACCCAAAGTCAGTATTCACCTCTGAAAAAGAACACCCAGAATGCGGTTCCATTTAACCTGGCCTAATCACTCAGGATATTGAAAAGTTGGCCCACCAATCCTGATAGTCACCTGAGACGGCACAGGATAGCCAACGTCTTTCGATCGTCGAAAGCCGACCACAACGAAGCCCTAGTGTAGTGTTTTATGCTAGTGCAATATTTTGTGCTGTGACTGTACGTGCTCAGGGGCGGAAAATGCGACCGTCAGACCGATCGAAAAAGCGATAGGGACTCCCTAATATTGCCGCCATCCCTGAAAATGATGACATCTGTGAGCCATAATTGAAGATGTCATTGTCGCCGTCCCTGAACTTGTCCGTGAAAAATTATCGTGTGATCCACGCTTAAGAAAATAATTGGGCTCGTTATAGAGGTTTCATTTTATGCTCTTTTTAATTATTCCCACATTAGACATACCGTCGGAATATTCTCTACCAGATGACTGAAAGAAATCAATTCTTTCATTTTTGCATGCGCTTCATTTTATGTTGAAGTTTGAGTGTTTGGCTACAAAATCACCATTTTTAACATTATTCAAACGGCAGAAATGTTTATTTTCCTGGCAACTACGTCAAAGAAATAAATTGGGAACTTATCATCGAGCCTCATATGACTCATGTGAAAATGACCCATACAGCATAATTACAGCAAGATTTTAGATCGAGAATTTTTCACTCAAACCTCTAAATGTAGGGTTAATTACTGCTACATTTCAGATAATTTTGAATACCCCAATAGAAGATCTTATGCGAAAAATTGAATTTATTCTCCTTTCAGTTGAAAAATCAATGGTAACTCTTCTATAATCTTTCCCAATGTTATACATTGTTTCACACTGCCACACCTTGACGGCGCTTTAACGTGTGAAGCAATAGTGGCCGACACGCAAAAGAACTTATGGGAAAACTTCGACGGCAGAATTTTATCTTTCACAGTATTCTCGAGTATTATATGGAAGATAATGGCGTAACGCCGGCAGTTTATAAATAATTAAACCATAAAGTACATCATAGTTGTGATTGTTATCTACCTGTTTCTTCAGATATGAATACGGTAAGCTTCAGGCGGAGTTCTATCCTTATCCCAGGTGAATCAACATTAATATTATTGAATGCAGAGTCAAGTCAACCTACTTAACATCTTTCTCATGATCATTTCACCTAGATAAACGATTGGCTGCGGCTGGTAAAGTGACGATTTTGTTCTTGATAATCGGAAGCTTATTAAATGGAAACATGAGTATTTTCTTGGAAGGGAAAATAATTAATTTTCTGAGCATACATGAATACCAATCAGAGTGGTCTCGCGGTGCTTGGAACTCGTAAAAAAAATGGCTGCATGCTATCATGGTGATGAGGAAATACTGAAATGGTAAAAGACAACTATCTATATCGCTGGATACGCCGCAGCTATCAATGTTTCATCTAATATGTTAAGCAGCAACGTATCCAATCAAAGTTGGAATTTACTGATGTTAAATTCCATGTAAGCAGAAGGATAATGAATATTACAAAATTGGCATTGTCTATTGTAAATAATACTTTCGAGGCTCTTCTGGACACGCATTTAATCTTTATTTCTTTTTCCTAACCATAAATTATTATTCCTTCAATTTATTTCATGCATATTGCATTAATACGAGCTTACACAGACGGGATATCTAGTCCGGATACTAAAATCTATCTCTTTACTATGTGTATTGTTCACACCACAAAACTAGCCATGTCCACAAAGATTGCATGAAATGGAATTGACAATTGAGTGGGTTTTATGAAAATAATTTTATTACTCCTTCTAATTCCTTTAACTATTACTGCTTAAGATACCATGACAAGGGGAGATTGTTGTGAGGTGTGAAATTTACATGAGGTGAGTACAGAGGTGGAAATTAGTATCTGGGATAAAAGTATGCTACGTGAAACTATATGTACACGCCCTCTTTCTATGGATTAGTTGGTTGTCCATAGCTATGAGTAAGCTGGTGGATGCGTGAATTACAACTATTTTGAAAAGTCTAAAATAATGTGATAGCACTCCATATCGTTTCAAAAGATAGCTTATTGAAAAGAAAATTTGAAGAAGCACACAGTGAAGCATATAACTTATCCCCAAGGAGTTTAGAAATTTACAAAATCCTTCACACAGTTGTGGTAATGCTCGTAGAGCACACTGGTTCAAATCAAAATACCATGACTTTTTTTGAAGAAGAATACAAGATTTTACTCGATGAACCCCCAACAATAACCGCTTACTACCTTGAAAAATGGAAGGAAGAAGCCTACTATCAAAACCATGGAAATATGTGAAGACAAATATATTTATATAGTCTGCAGTAAGAGCCATCTACATTACGCCAACTACTTTCTGTAGTTGCACTGGCGCTATGAAGAGGTCTCTGTCTACGATAGCTCATGAGTGCCATCTACTGACACATACATGAAAATTTCAAAATATGGCCGAGAGCTCGTTGAACTTTGACCTCCTTAATTTTATAATCTTCTTGATTACCCTCATGCGATGCTGAAAATATTTATTTCTTAGGATGTCCAAGGATTAGAACGCCGTATAATATATTGGTCAAAATGTGAGAGGCGAAAATGAGTGTCTGGATGATTAAGAAACCCAATGTAGGTAAGAGAGAGAGAGAGAGAGAGGGAGCTCTGTATTACCGTCGAGTCCGATGGCCGAGGCGAAAATAAGCTGTTCTATGAAACAACAGTGAGGGACGAGGTTTTAGAGGACAACATGTTGTGGAGCTGGTTGTTTGTGGGGGAATGAGAAGGAAAAGTTAAAAGGAGGGGTCTGGTCCTGTGGCGAACGTTGCGTTGGGTGAAAGACTTCTGAGGGAAAGGCGTCTGGTATGGATTTGCAGTGTTTCGGCGGGACGTGGAACAAGGAAGTGGTCTCTTGGCGCCCATAAATCGTGGGCGTGTGGGAACGGGAAGAGTGAGATGGGAATCCGAGGAGGAGGGGGAAAGAGCGTCGGGTGTTGGGGGGAGGCGGGGAGAGGGGGAAGAGGGAGGAGAGGAGGGGGTATGGAGCGGCCGACGGAAAAAAATTCTGCCCCGTGATTTTTGAGTTCCGGCCGAGCGAGAATGTTCCTATCCACTACTTTAAACGTAGAAAGAGAAGAACAAAAAACCGTTATGGAGGATATAAAAAGGACTGGCGTCCTCAAAATTATTTTAAGCCGGGGATTTTTTCTTTCAACCCTACTCCTCAGACACTGCTTGCAATTAAATTGGTGTTTATGCCCCTAACCAGATACTCGTAAAAATGTCCCACGATCTGATATACTTCGAATTAAATAAGTTAAAACTTAATGGGTGAACGGAACTGACCCCAAAACTTCAAGAATAAAAGAATAAGTGAATATTTTCAAATTTAAACTTAGAAATAAATACTTTCTTAGAAATAAATACTTTGAAAGTGTCATTGATATGAGGTTCTAGCCGAAAAATACATTATTGATATTTTTCAAAAGAGGTGACGTAATCTGCAGCCAATTATGAGAAATAATAAAATACAAAATACATTCTACCATGCTATGTTGGCCAGTTAAATTGACACAGATGGTTTTAATCCAGGGGAAAAGTGACGGGAGTCATATCCCCGAGGACGGGATCTCCATTACATGTGCACTCGCGTTATCTTTATTTTTCGAATGCGTTCAAGAGAGAGAAAACAAGATCGTTATCCTTCCAATGTTGTCAGGTGCCTTTTATCACTATTTTTAACTTTTATAGTGCATTATTAGGACGTTAAGAATGAGTATTGTCCTTTTATAGTAGTTTGCGTTATGGATAAAGAATAATGGCATAAAAGAAGGTGCCGAGACCCCACCCCAAGTTACACCTACTCTAAGAGATTATAAGAACATTGGATGTGCCACGTTTGTGTTCCCGGATGGGTTTATCTTCCCGCAGGAAATTTTTACAGGCCAGGAAATGTTGGTCGAGAAACCTGGATTATTACTAAATGAATGCAACAATAATAACTCAATAAAAATTTCGGGAAAACCTAAAATAAATGTAAATGAGTCCAAGCTAAAATGATCTGCCAAGCAGAATCATAGCGATCCTGTTAGTATGAACCTGATGATGAAGCACTGAAACCCGGATCGTGGTGGCGCGTATTTATTTATTTTTTTAAGCTTTTTCATGTTAATAATTATTAGTGATTCTGTTTGACTTCCTGGGCAAAAGATGTACAGGTATTGACACCCTTTCCTCTCTTATTTAGCAAAGCAATGTCTAATATATCGTCAACCGTGTAAAGCAGCGTAACTCTATGACAGACTGTGTTCCCCCGTTTTGTGTTCCGGTTGTACAGCCCTGACTTAGTCCTTGCTATGAACTAAAAGGCAAATTCATAGTCATTGTTACTGACAATGAATGCAAATGAAGTAATGGAATTTTGGGCAGGTACTGTTCAGAATCTTCGAGAAATACGGTTAATTAGTCTCGAATCCCTAAGGTTCCAAAATGTCGGGAATTTCGAAACTCAAGTTCCGAGACATCACAGAGGGATCAGAGGCAAGTACTGCATTCCAAGTCATATATGGGAACTTCACACGCTAGAGACTTTGCATAAGATAAACTCCACCCTCACCTAACATTCTTAGCATTTGGAAGAAGACTATTGCAGTGACTCATATGCTACTAACGTATTCCGACACCTTTGAAACCGCCAGAATGAAAGAAAAAAAAAGACAAAGAACAAGGCAGAAAGACTAAAGTGTTGTTTATGTAATTTTATACTGTAATCCGCAAGAAAAAAACAGCTGGCATAATAAATTCGGGAAATGTCCCGGATTTACAGTGACAACTTCTCCCAGCAATTCATACCCGTATTAAAGGCATAATGATGGTGGGAGCGTCTGCATTAAGAGATATGTGAAGGGCATTTGACTACTGCGTAAAAAACTCCGAGAGGGGGCCACCTCCGGCAAATTAACCCGGAAAACCAACGTGACTGAAAGGCAATATATAACGGCCGAAATGTGAAATGAAACGGAGGGAAGCACCGTGGGGGTTCCCGAGATTTAGTAGCGGGTCAACTATGAAAAGAATTCGGAAACGTAAGAAAGAACGGGACTGCGTACGTGGACTTGAAATAGCGCTTGGGTAATTAAAAAAAAAAATAAAAATCACGGCAGAGCAGACTGTTCACAGTTTCAATTTAACATAGAATTCAGTTGCAGATGGTTAAATAAATGAAACTTAGTAATAGGTCCATTTAGCTGGTACTACCTCCGTATAGATTTTTTTCAACAACTTATCAACGCTTCATATCGGAATGGAGGAGGTTATTATTTATTGCAGCCAGTTATTAAATTGTATTGCCTCAAACTCTGAGAAAAAGACATATGACTACACCAAAAAGTCAAGATGTGTGAGTTATGGTAGTTTCATCATCCGAACTGGGGAAGCATATTTCCATACAAAGCTATCTGTTGAGAATCGGATTGGTGTATAAAACTTTAACATATTGAAGAATCAGCGCAGTGTCCCAGTAGAATAAGTTCATGGTCTGTGCCAAGAAGTTTCCCTTTTTTATGTCCAGGGGCTTCTTATTTACACGTGCAATGAATACTAAAGCCGAACTTCGCAGTATTTACTCATTTAGAGGAAAAGGATTAGTTAATCTACATAACATTAACCGAACCTCGCACTATACCATAAGGACCGTTACGTTATTATCTCCATAAATTTGTCAATATCACTCTTCGTGTCATTGGGCTCCGAGCTGTGTGTCATACTCTCTCAGCTGCTTTAGTGCTCGTACAACAGTTGATCATTGGTTTGACGAGGCGACCGACTAGTGATATTTAAGGGGTCATTAAGGATAGGTGGGTAGGTGAGATTGAGAATGATTTCAGGAATAGTGGTTGAGTAGAAAGTAACTCTAGAGGGGTATTACCTTGCTCCTGCCCCTATCCAAAGGACAAATTGCTACTCTTGAAATTACTCAAACAATAGGTGATTAAATTAACCATGGAAAAATGAAGGAATTACGAATAGCATAATCTGGTATGACCGCATCCATTTGTCCATGGCTTAGAATCCATTTGTCCATCACTCCAATGGCATAAATGATAGACGTCACGTTGTAGGACAATATTACATACATGTAGGACATTATTATTAATTAATCCATACAAGTATGGCATAATATTTTAGGCGGTCAATATAAGTAGGCTGTGTACAAGTGAAGCAACATAGTTGATGTATCTAAAATACTTTCTCGTAAGTGTGGCAACATCCTACTGTGGCATGCTATGATGGGATTAGAATTAGTTAATCTATACTTTAGAGTGATTTATTGTATATTATATTTATAGTTTTTTATAGTATATACATTAATAGTATAGTATATATATTTTGAGTATGTTATAGTATAAAATAATATTGTTTCAGCGCACGAATGAACTATACGGGGATATATGAATGCGGTAACTTCGTGTTTATTTCATTTAATCTATAGGCAATTGGAATGGAAGGACATTATATCATAAGGTCATATAAAAAGAAGTCGTGTAAAGCCATTTCAGGAGTAACTCTATCTTGTTCATGCAAAATTCAATCGGTAAAAATAATTAACTTGGAATATCCATCCATCTGAAAAATTATCGAAAACAAAAATATCTCGATTCTTTACAGCTTAAAAATTTTTAATGGACGCCATCCATGCCTTTTTCAACTATTTTTCTTTCAAATGGAGGCTCTAAAATTTTAGGAGCTAGCCATTCATCAAATCAAAGACTCCAAAAAACGCTAATACTCGAATTCCTTTTTTGGCTCAGTACGCAGCTAAGTGGTGCGTAAATGAATGTATATATGTATATATATAAATACCTTCCCGTAGCCACAACCTCGGGGACGGTTACAAAAAATCCGTCCCTGAGGAACCCTATCGATGTGATTTCTTAGGAACTGGGAGCATTTGAGAAACCTTAAGTGGCCCAGTAAAGAAAAGGTTGCGATTACCATTCGGATTAATTTGGTGCAAATGTCCATCTTTGGGCAAGAAAGCGAAATACTCATTCGCTAAATTTATCGAGTCAACTATCTGGTATTCTTGTAGACAGAAATAGCAGAAAAATTGTAAAACTAAGTTAGAAATCCCCGAAAAAAACTGGGTTACCGTTTTAAATACCAGGTTAACCATATATGCGATCAGATTGTGGAAGGGTATTCAATAACTTGTGCGTTTTGCAATGAGCTCTTTCGCCGGATTCTAGCACCAATCATCTCCTGAGTAGTACATAAATTAAGAAAATGACACTTCCAGAGTATATCATGTTGATTTTTTCTTCCAAGAGTAATATAACTGTGGACAAGATTATCACACAGTTTTGGTGAGACTTCCGGGTAAATAATGACGAAAAAATTAAATCCCAAATTATGAGATCGATAATAAGTGAAGCTTTGTATTCACAATATTGAAGTGATGGTATCAGTCCCTGAAAATATTTCGGACGAATGCCAGATCCCCTATTAAATATGTGGGTACAATCTACAGTATATATTAGTTCTAAAGTATTTGTTAGAAATGAAAATTGGATTTTCCGGAGATACGAGGTTACTGAAATCCGCGGAGACAGTGGTGGGTGTAGTAGTGTTACTTGTCCAAGGGGACAGGAAAATCAAGTGGGTATTAAATTTTTTCTGAAGTGATGGGTTCAGAATAGAACTAATGCAGAGTGACCCATTGTGAAACAGCATAGAATAAAAGAGAAAATATGAGATGATCAAAATTTACAAAACAACTAAAAGATGAGTAGAAGATTGATTACGCTGAGAGGATAATGATCACTGAGCCAATACTTCCGTGAAAACTACGTTAGACACTCTCAGATTGTGATAGTCTCAGAATAAAAACGCAGAAAGCTAAAAAATTTGACCATCGATGAGATGCCTAATTACGACAATGGATGGATTTTGAAAACAAATCAATGGTAAAATGGAAAATAAAGATATAGATTGGGAAAGGAAATATTGCCATATTTAGGCATGATTGTATTGAAGTGGTGTAAGTACGTAAACTTTTGAGCTCAATAAGTCAATTAGATACACTGAATGAAATAAAACGAAAGGGGAAAATAGGAGATAAAATCGAACTTTGTTTCGTAATGAAGGGTATCCATCAACTGAGAAAAAATAGCGACTAAATTAAAGAACCTATGGAACTAAAAAAAACTAGATTGGATAGAAATACGAGATTGCTGCAGAACTATAATTCTTCATTAAAACAATATAACCTTAGATCCAATGATACAAGCAGCTCGTTTAAATGGACATTGAGTGATTTCAAATTTATAAAGGGAAACTACATAATCATTGATGTGAATAGGCTCAAGTACAAATTGATAACATATATTTGGATTTCAGGCCATAACTTCCTACGGAACCTCGATACCCGAGGGAATAGGTCCTGTTTACAATCCTCACTACATGCATCGGTTCGCCGCATACTCAATAGTGATACCCGAGATAACCGGAGAACGTCGTGATCTCCTGTATAATGCACCGGTCAGAGATTCGTAAAGGGCTTTGGTTAAACGAGGAGCCACTGCAATCCCAAACCGTACTCAATTACTCTCGCTCTATCTCGCAAACACGGGTGCAGCAAAAAAACCTGTCGCAAACACGAGCATTCAGTATCAAGAGACTTCATTTTACGAGCAATTCAAAATCGATTTCGGGAGATCTCTGCCTGCAACGAGGGCGACAAGGAAACCGGAGTGTATGTCTTTCCTTATTTTCTTTTCGGTCGCCGAGGAACATGATTGCATGGACCGGGGCGAGAGAGGGCAGTCGACTTTAAGAGGCGAGGTTTCTGTGGGAACGAGCTCAGAGCCAGAATTATCGTAATTTGTCTGGATTCCGAGAGGTCCACCTCTGGTGATGGTGGGGCGGGGGGGGGGGGACGAGGGAAATGGGAAGAGAGGAGTTGAAAACACGAGATGTGGAGGGATGGTGTGTCCAGGGTGAGACTGATCAAGTGCCGCTCAAGTGCCGAAGTGGCGCGAATGTACCACCAAGATGCTTCCATTGAAGGTGATGAGGTGAGAGGGCAACTGCTTGAAGGGATAAGGAAGGGAGAAGAAGGTGAAAAATTATTACGTGGACAAGGACGGTGACCATTAGCACTAAATCGAAAAAGGAATGGCTGGCTGGTTGTTTTGGGAGGTGACCGACCGTTGAGGTCGTTACACGGAGGGGATGAGAGGGATATTAAGAGAAAGATTATTGGAGAAACAGAGGAAATGAGGGGTGTGAGAGATTCGGCAATGGCCCATTCTAAATAAAAGGCGCCTGGAGTGGGCTATTAAAAGGTCACCGCGCCTAAGTGTAATCCTGGTGACCCTTGATTGATCCTTAAAGCTGAAGGTAGTTTGAGCTTGATAGTTCCCCAGTCATAGTGGAGATTATATTCGAATCATACGTTTTAGTTTCCGCAGCTGTAGGCAGCGTGAATTAAATATTGGATTCTTTATCGTGTAGTAATGTACTTTAATATGAATGAAATTCTATAAATTAAAAAAATGTTAAATCATTCTCTAAATTGAATTTTTTTTCGCGTGGTTAGTTTAAAGCTCCTTCTCAACGGAAGGTTTTTTTGCGATTCTGAAAAAAATAACTGCGGTGACAATATGATTTATTTTAAAAAATAGTCGAAAAACATACAAACCACACACTGTTAATTTTTCGACGAGAAATAAGTTGAATAAATTCCTCGTTTTATAAATTAAGTCTCTCTGGAACGTATACGCGTACCATTACCCATGTAATAAGGTAATATTTTTCATCTGATATCTCGGAAAGTAGTTCAGTAAGGGCAAGGTATTTTGGTATCATTGGAAGAATAAGATATTTTTCTTTCGATCAAATTCATATTTTGCTAGGCGCAGTGAAGGTTTGCTCTAACTACATTAACTACGGATGATGTACCACACCAAGATCTGGTTTCATAACATCTGGTCAAATATTTTCTCTGGGTGAAAAGAGATGCCATTGCGTTTTGCCCTCGATATGGTTCAGGTCAACTAACTGGCAGTCTCAAGCGATATTCAAAACTCACACTCTCAGTTTATATCGAGTTAGTGTAAATGCTACCCCATTTCGCTTTCAATACTGACCATCTACAATGAAACCACAATGATTTCATGCTTCCATTTGGAATACTTGCAAAGTGGAGACGCTATACGGTACGTTGGCGCCAAGCCACAGATGTCAAGCCAAGTTTCGGATCACACGACTTTTCAAAAATTTATATGCACTTTTGAATTGACGTACAAATATACTCTACTTTATTTCACCATATCTCTAAAGCAATAATCAATGAATGCATTACCTCGTCTGACTCATTAACTAATACTTGACATTCAAGGAATCTGACATAATCATCCTCCTTCCACCTTTTATTCCTATGTGATCTCTTCCCATTTATCTTCAATAATTTCCTCTGAAGATATCGTTAAAATATATGGCGTGGGAAACATAAACATTTTTTCTCATCACATCGATGCAACTTTAGTTTTCAGCCATTACAAAAATGCTTTATTTTCTACCATTCTGATTTTGCTTCCTTGTTCATTCAAAACTATGATATCAGTGTCCATTGAAATTAGTCATAAAAAAGAAGTTTTGACTAATTATTTTCTAATACTAATGTGCAATCAGTAACTCAGGTTGAGAACCTGAGGACATTAGCGGAAGGGAGAGTCCTAAGCAAAGGGAGAGATGGAGGAAAAGGATTTAATTGCGAGAAGCAGGAGTATGTTGGTATAAAGAGCTAATTTATGTGAGAAAACAGTGGAACCCTATCTTGATCAGTGATAGGGTTGCATTGATCCTTGTTTACCCTACCCCAACCGACTGATGTCCAAATAACAATATATCTCTAAATTTGATGGAATTTATTTTACCGTAAGTATTAAATTATGCTGTTGTATGTCTACAACTCTATTCAACATCTATAGAGAAGAATTAATTGAAGAAGCCATAGGCAATGAAGGTGAAATCCTTGTGGAAGGACAGAGAGTGACCATTATAATATATGCAGCTGATCAAGTGGCAATATCAGGGAGTGAGAAACTGTTACAGGAAATGGTGGATAAAATGGAGAGGGTAGAAAATCATTTTAGAATGAAAAATAACATTGGGAAAACTTAAGCAACGAAGGCAGGAAAAGAGGAAGGAGTTCTTAATGTCACAATTGATGTAAAAAAGCTACAAAAATACCATCCTATAGATACCTCTGAAGTTTTATAATATGGAATGGAAGTTTTGCAGAGGAAATAAGAAGTAGAATAAGGTTATTCGCGCTTTTCACCGGGTCAAAATCTCCATCTTGGCCGACGTTTCGATGAACGAGTCGTCCAACGTCATAGAAGCATGCCCAGAAGATGGAGAACTCGTTCATCGAAGCGTCTGCCAAGATGGAGAGCCAGAGTATCCTTTTACGGCATCATACGATGGGAAAGTCTTATATCTTTTTTCGGAATAAGAAGTAGAATAGCACAGGGAAAGACAGCCTCCAGTAAAGCCAATTCAGTAAACCAATTACTTTTAGGTGTAACATAAGTATCACCTGAAGATGATACTTATGTATTGAAACCCGGGTTGTATTTTTTATGTGGTTAAATAAAAGTTATCAATAAATATGTCAATTACTTTTAGCTAAATCAATCAATATTTGATTTGGAAAATTTAAGGAAAAGATTTTCTTAATGTTTTATTTGTATAGTTGTGCTTTAAGGAGCAGAAACATGGACAGTCAGGAGGAAAGAGGTGAAATATCTAGAGAATTTTGAAATGTGGCTATGGAGAAGGATGGAAAGAGTAAAATACAGTGATTAAGTGAGAAACGAGGAAGTTCTAGGAAGGATGAATGAGAAAAGGAATATTTGAAGATCAATAAGAATAAGGCAAACTGGATGAGACGCGTCCTGAGGAAAAATTGCCTGCTGAAAAGAATATTAGAAGGAAAGATCGAGGGAAAGAAAGAAAAAGGAAGACGAAGAAATCATACGTTGACTGATATTATGAATGGAAAAAGTTACGAAGAGATGAGGGAGGCAGCACAGGATAGACGAGCATGGAGGGAGCAGTTCAATTGAAACCTGTCTGAGGACATTCACCCTAGAAGAAGAAGAAGTAGTAAAATGAATGGCAGAAAATGTTAATGGCCAATACTAATAGCACTTCTCTCTCGCGAAAAACAAAATTTGAGTAGCATCCAGTTCATTTATTCCCTTGAGTAAAGTGATCAGACATTCCATGCAGTATCCAGCAATTAAGAGTGATAGTAGGTCAATTACAAGGCGAAAACACTAGAAAAAAGTTCTAGTCTTGGGGCTCGCCACCGATAAATCCGCCGACGAGAGAAACGGACGGGTAATGTATACAAGTTAATTACGAAATTGAGTGTGCTCGGACTGAGAATGGAAGGGTAGGGCAAAGATAAGCAGAAATGGAAAATGACTGAAATGGAAAAAATGGAATGGAAAATGGGAGGAAGACAATGGGGAAATAGAGAAAAGGAACAAAGAGTAGAAGGTGAGGAAGCAAGGTTGTGAGCATATTAACACTCGGACGCCAGGACTTTTCGACATAATTCAACCCAACAAAATTAATTGATTAATTTCTCCTTTGTACCCATAAGTCCTTGCGGCAAAACTAATCCTCGGATTAATATTTTTTCATTGAAATCTAATCTAATACTTCACTTTCATCGAAGTTTCCACTTTGTTGCTATCGAAAGTTTGCCAATAGTTATGATTTATTGAAATATCGACTATCAGAATTAGTATCGTTCTTTCTTTCGTTCTTATTATTTCTTATTAGTTAGAATTGCAAATATTTATAAACTATAAAGATACCTTAATAAGAATTTTTTATTTAATTCTGTTGTAATGTTGAAGAAATTGACTCGTTTACAATATTCGTTCCGCAACGATACGGGAATTTTCCGAAAAATAAAAAGCAAAACGTCGAAAGTTTTTTCGCTAGGATTGCAACAAAATATATTCCTCTCAATTTATTATATGGTTTAATCATAAATGCGTTAAAAGTTTTATTTTATTATCAAAAGGAAGAAGATATGAAGCTGTGATTGGGCTGTGCTGTGATTATAACTGTGAATAATACGGATGGAATTGGTCGGAGGGCGAAAAGAGGAGCCGAGGCAAGAAACGAAGAGGGACATGGAGAAGACTCGAAGCGAATTTACGACGATGGGAATAAGTGGAATCACTCCGTGCCAAGCTAAGTGGGCGAATTTAGCGCCGGAGTTTTTGTGCGTACTCACGGAGAGAAGGGAGGAAATGGACAAGTCTCCCCTAAAAGCTTTCTCGAATGAAAGACGGATATTGCGTTTTAGTTTGGAAGGACTACGGTAATACAAATAACCATCAGTTGTAAGTAACAGCCATTGGTAAACGACTAACGGCATTTCGTGTTTCCCGATCGGGTCCGCATGCTTGGAACGAAGAGTACATAGTTTTCCCTTTAAGGGACCTGAGAAAAATTAGGCGCACGATGAAAAGTTCGCACTGGCTACATTTAAGTCCAGAGGTTGTTTGCGTGAAAGGTATTCCTCTTTAATGTTTGCCCACGCCTCAAAATATATCACAGAATCTAAGGCATTACTTTTTTCTGCGCTCGGAGTGCTTTCAAGTACGCAGGCGTCTTTAAAATATATCGGTGTATTTATTGGCTCGGCGTAGTTTTACATGCGCTTTCGCCTTGGTGCATAAAAAGAGAGAATAGACCAATAAATCTCCGCTGATGTGACGCACGTACCGAGAAATATCATTTATCCCAGTCCGATGTAATTGCATTTATTATCCAGCTTCACTTGATCGCTTATCACAAGAAAGTAACTACCTGACAAGTCATGCCATGCCTTTGCTTCCGTAGAGTGGATTGAATAAATAAACGAGTAAGAAAGGCGTTTCTGAAAAATATATGTTTTAGGCGAGACACCTGGTGTTATAACCAGCCGCATGTGGAGTTTTAGCGCACATAAGGTGCTAACCTAGTTTCATATGCCTAACCAAACAGTGATGGAGCCCCTAGAAATGTAAATAGATCGCAGATCTTATTCGTATTCTTGCGTTGTATATTTGCGCACGTAAGGTACTTCCCTATTAATGAAGTCCCGAAATGTGTACATTTTCCGAAGGATATTCAGACCACCCTACTGAAAGTCAACTAGGGGAAGGGATCGATAAAGGGAAAATCAATGTTCAATGGCATAAGAGAAATATAATTTCTTGAGATAAAAAAATACTTCCATGATGACTGTGTTAACATATTCCTGCCGTTGTGCCGCAGACACCGTTCGCGACCATTTCCGCTCGCCCGTAAGATCAGTAACGGCACTATTTCCGCACTGTAGTGCCGCTGTCACTCCCGGCTGTACTATCGAGGAGGGGGTCCCTTGTTTTGCATACGCTTATGGCACGACGAGCGGGGGACTCAAACGCCCACGACCATCGCCACAATCCCCTCTTTTAACGCTCACCCACCTACACTTCCCCTCTGCGGCCACCCATCTCCCACTCCGCACAAGAGAGGGACAACCCTCCCCGCGGGAGAGACCCCTCCCACTCCTGCGGTGCTCGCACCGTCCCCAGCGAGGCCCCGCACCGCCGCCGAGCACGTTCCATTCACTCGGCTTGAAGCATTTCATCTTGGCCGATCAGAGAGGACTTTTCCCGCGAGACGTCCAATGCCGTCGCCGGGTGCGGAGTGTCACACTCGCAGCGGGAGTCCTTCCTTAACCCACCCTCCATCCTCCGCGCCACTTCATCCTTCCCTCTCTCTCTCTCTCTCTCTGTTGGCGCCTCCGTCGTTACACGCAGCAATGTGTCCGCCACGGCGAGATAACCTCAGCGATATCGGCCGCGGACGGCCCCGATACGTATATGCATGTGCGAATGGGGGAAGTCGGGCACGGTGTAGCACCCCTGCCTCCCTCCCCACCACCCACCCCATCCGTGGGGAGGAGAGCGGGGGCGGGGCGACACAAAGAGGCGGAGGAGTGGGCCGCCGTCGGCGGGGCGCGCGTGGCAAGGGCGGGAGGAATGGTGGTGGAGTTAAAAAGAGTCGCCACCTGTAAAAACAGGAGGAGGCGGCTATATTGCCCCTTTCTTGTGCTCTCCTTCGGTTTTACTTACGGCAGCTCCCCGTGCGCGCGCGCGCGCCGGAACGTGTAACAGGTGAGGGATATGACCGCGCAATGCGGCCGCCCGTCGCATTACCATCATAATGCTCGCGGAGGGAACCTGTTATGCATAGGCGGTTAAAAGGGGGATATTTACTCATTTCCCGGAGTATTAACCCTTAATTTACATCAAAACTTCCTACCTTATGCTCCCCCGCCGTCGGATGGCACGTAAAAAGACGACCTCTTTAGAGATGGATGTCTTCCAACCATTAGACGCCGAGCGATTTGTATTCCGATCAATTATGTAATGATGATCATGTTCTAGGGATGCCCCGTTGATCACGTCGGAATTCGAGATGGGATTCCTTTTAAATAGAGGAAAGTCAGTCGGTATACGATGGATTATCGGTTGCTACTCTCGACTAGATAACCGCGACTAATTACTACGCGAGGATGATGAATTAGGTTTATGGTCCGTGAAAGAGCATGGGTTGCAGGAAGCATTGAAAAAATTGGTACGAATCCAGCGACGTCACGAGCTTATTCTTAAGATTAGCGGTATCCCCCATGCATACTGAGGTCAGAGCGCTATGCATCTATAAATATCCACGTGATACCATGGACTAATTATTCTACTGAGATTCATACCATTATCTTGGGTGAAATAATTTCTACCACATTTATAACGTTCCTTGAATTTCTCTGTATCAGCGTGTACAATTAATGCGACCTTTCTGCTGCATTGACCTGGTTACCGCATTAACCTCGTATCGGGCTCCTTGAGGGACGATAATTCATTTCAACAATATTTTTATTTCCAGAAAGCCTTTAAATATGATGAAATGCTTTGAAAGGCACTCAAAGGTCGCGCGGGGATTCGAGCGGAAAAGAAATACACGCCTGCGCGCAGAGCGGAGGAACGGCGCATAAATTTCGTGCCGATGTGAGCGACAGGTGTTGTGGGCCTCCGGCCGACGCTAAAGTGTACTTACATGCGTGCTCTTGAAGTGTTAATGAGCCACAAAGATGGAAATGCGAGGGAGAATTTCAATCAAGTGAACATCCCGGGAGTATTTTCTCATCTCATGCGTGATACTAAATATGAGATCGTTGGCTGCGATCAAACCTCACTCCGATGATTGCATTAGTGGTACTAATTACATTGAGAATTGTCTTCAAGTTGAAACTTCAGAGAAAATGCGGTAAAAGTTTTAGTTTTATGACTATTTTTACTTTTAAAAATTGCGCACACCTTCGCAATATAAAATGTGCTTGCAATGAGTCATCTTTCCTTACCAAATTAACTCCACCTAAGGCAGGATCGAAAGATTTCTGTTTTTTTTTCAGGCTCTTGATATCTTTAATCCACGTTTTAGAATGAAGGTTAGTTATTTAAGTTAATTATTATTTCACTCGAAAGTTGAAAGAGCATGACCATCCATGATATAATTTTGAATATTGAAACGAGAATGAATGTTTTGGTCGATGAATGGGTGGATGAAAATCTGGTTGAAAAATCACGGATAAAAATTCATGCAACAAATCGGGGTTGCACGTTCATTATGAATTGATCAGAGTTGTAATTATAAATGGCTGTGACCTCTTGAGCCTTAAGGCCGCTTTACACGGTACATTTTATGGTACAAACGAATGTATCATAGACTGTACAATGAAATGAAAGCAATTAGAGCAGGTTATATTTCCCGTTTAGTCATTGAGTCAATCATACAATTTTCCGCTTTACACGGTACAATTTTTCTCATGAAAAAATTCATGTATTCGTTTGTACAATGAAATATACCAAATAAAGTGGTCTTTAACCCATATTCAGACTAAAACGTGTGCAAACTAGTTAATCAGAGAGGAGAGTATTTATTCAGAGAATTCAGAATACGGGGTATAAAATTTAAAATAGAAGAACCTAATTGAAGGCAAATAGAGGGAAAAGCCCCCAGAGGAAGACCAAGGAATAAGTTCATGGACCAAGTATAGATAAAAGTACATAGGAAGAGGTACTAGGAGGTAAAGGAACTAGCATTATATAGGGAAAGGTGGAGGACTGCAATCAACAAATCCTAGGGTTGAACGACCAATGAATGAAATGAATAAAATTTTTGATGCATTAAGCCGTGTAGTTGGTAAATCTAGGGGTGGATGACTTACCTTTTTATCACCCCCCTGAATTAAAACCATGTCAACGTTCAATATCACCTTTACCACGGCATTCAAATGAGCCGGTCAGGCTTAGGAGAGTATTGACTCATGATGAGATTCAAGGCATCAGTCCTCCTATCTCCTTCATTGCACGCCCTGAGATTAGAGATCCTTTTTTCTCCACAGCACTGAAGTCCGCTCCATCAAGGCATTTCCTTTGCGGACAAGCACGATCCACCACTTAACTGCCACTAATCAGCTTTCCCCTCACCTTTCTAATCTTGCATACGCCATTCCCTTCCGCGACGTCAAACCCTTCACCCCACGGCCTCCATCTACCCCTTGGACACCACACATCGCGCGTTGGCCATTTTAAGATTCCCATCCACTCGCACAACCCTCTCCCCTCTATGCGCCGTCTCGTTCCGATCCTCTCGGTTGACATAGCGGCGTCCGTGCATTTGCTTCGCTATTCCGATCCCATCCGTTCCCCGAAGCACGCCTTGTAATGAAAGCATTGCGCCCCCTTCACTCAATTCTGCCCCATTACAGTTGCTTTCATGTCTCTCACATTCATCACCTTCGTGCACTCGATCTTCACCTTGGCTCGTCTCGTTTCGCCCGGAGCACTTCCCCTTTACTCCCAACTGCAGCCCTAATTTCCTTCTCAAAGGTAAGGTCACGGTGAACGAGGAAGTGTTAAGAAGCATAGCATCAAGTGGAGGAAAATAATTTATATGGTGATTCCAATTATCCCGAAAGATATTTTTCTCTAATGCCTGGAGATAACGAAGAAGGCTCTCGTTTTTGCTTTTTCCGGAGGATGATTTTATTTAAATTTGAAAAAAAATAAATTGAAGGTTTTTTTTCCAGTTTTTCCACCTGGAGAACCGAACAGTTCAATAATTTTGCTTATTTATTCATGATTTGACGGGACGATTTCTACTAGAATATCTGAGATTAAAAAGCACGAATCGTTTTATCACAAAAAATAAGAAATGAATATTAATATTTCCATGCTTTAAATTGCACTTTATAAATTGAAGGATTTTGAATGTGACATCGATAAGATTGTTTATTCTCCCACTCAGATAACCAATTATGTCGCAAGACAAAGTTAGAGCAATGAGTTAATAAGCACCAAATTCCTCGTATGAATAAGGGTAAGTTATAATTGCAGCAAACAACGTAGAGAAAACTTCCACGTACATTAGTATTTACTCAAAAAACTTTTAAAGAAAACTTTCCAGAGAAAACTTTCAGGCGTATGTGTGTTTGCAGGTTAACAAATCGAAAAAGAAGATTCCGAAAAGAATCAAGGAGAGGCAGTTTTCGTGCCTTCCAAACTCCTGCGGTTCAGCAATCGACTTGAACAATGTGCATAAAACGGGCACTCTTAAATTAGACGCTAGCTACTGATTAAGAGATCACTGGTTCACGAGGGTGAATTCCTTTCCTTATTATTTGAAAGTATACATGTCTACTAAAATTACAAATAATGGAGCAAGTGTGTCAGATAAGTTTTAATTAATCAACAGTACTCTATAAACGTCGAACCACTTATTCATTTAGCAATTCTAAGAGCAGTCATGTCAGAAAATTTTTACTCCAGACATCTCCCAATAATTTTTTCTTTTTTATTTCAAAAAGCCCCTCATAGCCTACAATCAAACCTAAAAAAATTAATAATCAATTCGTATCAAAAATTACTAACTTAGTTCCTAAATAAAATCAAAGGAAACAAACAAAAGGTAATAAGTATTAAAAATAGGTTCTTATTTTGCGGCGATCATATATCCCAGAACAAACATGCACAGTGAAATAATGTTGCTGAACACTCGAATTTCTGTAGGTAAGTAAACATTTTTATGGAATGTGCCAGTGCTAATTGTTTTTTGTGAGAGTTTCATGTCGGGTATTTTCGACATTTTACTTAATTTTTTTACAGTTGACTCAATCCATCAAAGGCTGGGATTAAGAAGAATTCATTAATTAAAAGAAGAGGAATTTCTAACTGGAACGGAAGTCATAATAAGCTAATAGTTGGCAAGCAGAAAAATCGCCTCTAGGTTCATGGCGCCAGTGTATGCGCACACATCACATCACATTGCGATGGTGGAGAGGAGGAGCCGCCGTTCTCACGACACAGATACCCACCCTCCTCATCCTCCTCTTTAAAGAGGGTAGGACACGGCGTAACTCATTTGCCCCTGGCACCTTCTCATCTCTGCCCGTCTTTGCCCCCGTTCCCCGTCTCCCCACCCACACATCCTATCGAACCTCCCCTCTCTTCACCCCCGCGAATCTCGCGGCGGGTCCTTGCAGATCTCCACTCCCTCGGGACCGAGGCGCTCGGAGGACTCACTCCATTACGCCGCCGACTTGACGTTGCACTCCGTCTTTCAAGTACCACCGGCGGCTCAGGGATGCTGCGTGTCTCTCTTGGCGGGAGGAGGCGGAGAGGGTTAGCGACGTCCTCGAGTGCGGAACGGGCGCGGGAGTTGGATTGCCAAGGACTTGGGATGGGGATGGAACGAGTTGATGGGCGGGGGTTGGTGGTTGGAGGCCGAAGCGACGGTGAAGCGCTAATTTGCAGTCCGCGCGGCATGGACAGGGAAGCAATAAACCAATCAAAGAAAGTCCATGACCCACATTTATACGCACTTACACATTTATTTCTCAAAGCTCGGTGATATTAATTGCCGACATAAATTAAGCGAATACAAGATTCCCGTGATTTTTATCCGATATTTGCATCAGTGAAAGTGTTTACAACTTCGTCTCGCTCCGTTTCAAATACTTTATAACTCACTCGTTTCGTTTCTCGTTACAGTTGTGTTAAATTGGAGACTGTTAGATTCAACGCCTTTATGGTCCTCTTGTAGAATGCTCTTCTAAGGGAACAAGGTTCGGTATTATGTGTATTTGAGTTGGTCTTCATTTCCTCAAGCTGTTCCTTTTCGCAGCAATTGGTATCCGGTGACCCTATACTTGCCTCAATAAATCCTCTCAAGTCGGTATTAGGCATGTCAATGTTTTCCTCCGGGGCAATCATCAATAAACAATCATGTTCCGATAACTTGGAAGTTAATCTTGCAGCTGATGGGTAATTCCGTGGAGAACTGAATGGCTGCCTATTCTGAATTTTTAATTTCAGGCATATAGTGTGCGTTGCGGTAATGACCGAATATACTTCTTACATGTATACATCTTAAAATGATTGCACCCATCGTTATAAAATAATAAATTCACATAAGTAGTATGGTGAATTTCCGGGTCCATTCCGCTTCTCACTGACGGCTATATTGAAATGGCAATGTCAGTCTAATAGCTTCTCATCTACATATTGCCAACCACTGCTTTGTCATGATGCATGAAAATATCCATACGTTTTCATGTGGTGCGCGGTTAAGTTAAATCATACGATAGAATTCAATTTAAGTAAATTTATGCATTGAGATTTATCTGGAACTAATTCCCTACCTTGATGTAATAACAAGTTTGAAAAGGCCGTGCACTTGACCAACTATTACCAATCCATTAACAAAGAAAAGTTAGTGTTTGGATGCGGAACGCCGGAACACATAGGGAAATGAAAGAAATCTCTCATGCAGTACCTATAGTTAAAATGTGTGGCGAAGAAAATAAATTGCATTTTAAACATCAATAAGTGATTTTAAACCAGATTTTCTCATTTTTAATGCGTTCTATTCGAAAAAGAGCGATGATGACGGGCTAATTTTTTAATCAATAAAAAACCTTTTAGCAACCAATGCGTTTTCCCAGGCGAATATGCTATGAAAATGCTTTACGGTGTCGTGAGAGAATTCCGTAATTTAAGACTAACCAAGATTTATCTTGTTAATAGTGCTATTTAGCTCTCTAAAATGAAATAATAACCATTTAACTAAATGAATGAGAAAGAATTGACACAGAAAGGAATTTTGATGTTATGTTGTGAAAGGGAAATATTTTCTGGAGCATTATTCAGTGAGAAAGATTTATTTACTTAGAATCCTCTCGAGGAAAACTTTATTTCCGAGTATTCTTTGTGAGCAGTTGGATAAAATTTTTTTTAAATGTGACATTATATTTAAAAATCAGCTCTAATACAATCTCAAATCAATTAGAAATGTGTAGTTTTAAAAAGCTTAATCTATATAAATAAATTTTCCAAGGTAAATAAAATCGATTAATACTTGTGTTTTGCGTGAAAGAAGAATATCTCGTGCCGTAGGATGGACAACCTGAGATCCGCTAGCCAGATATGGCTTACTTGATATTTTCTAGAGCCTAAATAGTTCTTTTCAATTCGTCACTTACTCACTGAATATCACGAACGTGATAACATTAACTGGTCCATTGACAAACAGCTCAATCGGTAAATCATCAAATAAAACAAAAAAAGGCTTCCCATTTTTGCGGCCAGAGGGTGTCTAAGGAACTTCATATGCATGTAGTTGTATTCAATTCTGCATAGTGAGTCTTGAAAATTAGATTCGAAATATTTCCACCAGGCTATTTAGACACATCAAGAAATATGCTAATAGAACCCAGCATAGTTCGGCAATTAAACAGGGTGAAAAAAATTATCAATAAAGCTTTCATTTGAGCCCCCGGAGCGCTAGGTTTAGCAATATGAAGAAGGAAATGGTAAAGAGGAGCAAAGGATTGTATTCTCGGCTACAGGGAGACACCTTCGGTTGCGTTAAGACATGAATCCGAGACTTATGCTGAGCGAACAAACTCTTACAGTGGTACTAAAACAATGAGCCACTAATCTTTTGGGCAAGGCAAAAATACTCGATTTGGGTAATATAATTTCTCTATGCTTGTCACTGTTACAATTTTGCCATTCGTGGAGATCCGTCAAGTCTTTTTTTAATCACCAAATATTGTTAAGTATTAAGGGATTATTTGTGTTTATGATGATTAAACGTGCTGTGTTGGGCGCGATAAAAACTGGTAGTTATTTGCAATCAAAGAGCATCGTGGTGCGTTGTCCATTAGGGGTTGGTAAAATGTAATAGGTTATTGAACCTGAAAATCCATTATATATGTCTCAATGTAAATTAATAATGGACAATTTTTTCACTGATTAAAGGGACTATTTTACGACCATGATACGCATTAAAGACGTTTTCTGATGAGGGTAATATTTGGTGAATTTCTATGTGCTTCATTATCTATAGGGAATTATGCCTACAGCGTCGCAATCAGCTACTCCTCATAATTGTTTCTTACTTTGATGTAATCATTCCAAAATGAGCAATCGGTAAGTTATGAAGAATATGCGAGTGATTAAAAAAAAATATCCTTGTCCACTCAAAAGGAGAAAAAAATCAATTAAAAGGCAATAAATTTTCTAGAATGCCGGATTTTGTTTGTATTTTTGTGGATTATAATCCATTGTAGATTTACTTAACTATGGAGTTCTTGAGTAGCCGTAAAGAAAAATGTGTTCAAGCAGACGTAGTTGAATTTGTTACTCGGAAGTTATCTTTAACTAATAAAGAAATATTGATAAAAGCATAAGTTCCCCACGGCATTAACCCATCAATAATTACTTGAAGAGAAAATTGAAAGCAGCAACGACCTATTTTAGGCGAACATATTCATTTAATCGCGGAAAACAGTACGCAATTGCTAAAAGTGTGACGCGATAGTCTTCGCAGGGAGACACCTTCGGTTGCGTACGGTGTTGGTAAATACTGCTTTCGAGGGAACTAATTTGCGAGAAGAAATAACGATACCTTATTAACTTATATAACCGATACCAATCGCAAAAATTCAGTTCGCGGCGTCTGACATTCTCCTTAGAAGATCGACAGTCAAGCAAAACATTATCGCTCCTCCGCTCTGTAGGGCTGAACCTTGATGTTTATTATTATATATTTTGCGAGGAAGCAAGAGTATTGTGCGCCATATCACAGTTGTGAGATCCTTAGCAGTTGAACGGTTATTGGCGATAAGGGGATGTAAATAGGGGGAATTGGAGGGGAGGTGGGTGGAGCTTATAAAGCATTGTTGCGAAGAATGGGAGGAACTTTGCAGTTAAGTGTGACGCTGAGAGGAGGAATAGATGGAGTGGGAGAAGTAGAGAGGTGGGGTTTCGAATAATCAAGGAGGAGGAATAGACTGCACTCTCGCCTCTGATGCAACCAAGAGAATCGCAGGGAAGGAAAACGAGGAGATGGCTGGATAGCAAGGCCAAATGGCGGACAGGATAATAAAACAATTATGATTGGTGAATACCAGAAAATAAGCGGTGAAATATGTGGTTGGATCACTGTGATACATCACAAGAACATTATTCCTCAGTAAATGTAAGATAAGGGATTTACGATCGAGTTTATTTCACGAAATTTTAGCAATTCCGTATAATTTATCATATCTTCACTTTTAAGTAATAATAGGTTGGATTCAGGGTATACCTTGGCATGTATTGCAAGGGTTTCAGAGTAACTAGCTGTCCAAAAATGCAAATAAATTCCTTGTAGCGCCGTAAACGGATCGACTCAAAAGGTTTGACGCAATCATATTCAATCTGTGGGGCAATAGAAAATTATCTCCATAAAAAATTGAAAATGGCTCAAGCTCTGTACATTATTTTACATGTTTGTTTCAGTTCCTAGAACTTTATCCGGAAGATGTTGTATTCGAGGAAAATAGCTCATAGCAAGAAATATGATTTTATAAATGATATATAATTTCATTGGCAAAAAAGCTGACGTACGCGAGTGTTTAAATGTAAAAAAAGGAAGACCTTCAATGAAAGTACGCCATTTTTTCCGGCACGTGAGGCCTGCGCAATATCTGCCGATGTTCTCAACGTCTATGAGAAATGCTCTATTTTGCTCACCTTTTTTGTTCCACTTTTTGCTCTAATTTGTAAGTTTCTTCTTGTTATTTTCTTAATTTCATCAGATAATCAGATCAGAAATTATCAGATTTTACTTTGGTGCCCCTTAATGCATCCAATACTTTTAATAAACTACACACGTATTACAAACGATACTTAGTTTCCAAACAAAATTTTCTCTTCTTGCATCATCATATGCTTGTCGGATTAGTTTGTGCTGCTTTATCTATCTCACGAGCAAGAATTGAAAGAGGGTGAAAGCTAGAAAAGGAATCAAAATTTCTTTTTTATTGGAATCCGTACTTTTTTGTGTAAGGCAATAAACAAAAATTGGACTTGATAAGTTATCATTTCTATTAATTTTTGCTTCCCGTTTCATAAAATAAAATGTTAAAATACAATCAACTAGGTGAAATTATATTTTTAATTTCTGGAATTTTAAGATCTGGCAAGTACCATCTAAATATTTGGAAAATAAATGAAGTCTATAAAAATCACTTATATAGCAACGGAAGTCCTCCAATTAAGAAATAAACGATAGATATCTTAATTTACACTTACCGATAACTTTTATAGAAGAGAAATGTCTTCAAGTTTGTCAAAAAAAGTACGCCTCATCAAATTAAAAGGGATTAGAGTTTTGATAATCAATGACCCTAAACATTGTGTGCGTAGCATCACAAGTATACGAATTATGCATAAATACTGATCGTGTCTTCTATTGGGTCGCGGTGTCCATATGGGCCATTGATTCTATGTCCGACTCCAGTATCGTCCTGAGGGCAGTTGAAAGTCAAGTCGAGATTTTTGGCTATTTCACGAAAAAAATTCGGCAAACATGAAAACTCGATGGAAATCCCGAGAGAAATTTTTGTATCAAAGATGTCGGAAAATGCTAGATATTATTTCATATGAATTATATTTCTTTAAGATAGCTTCGAAGATTATGCATTGCTCTTCACTAATGGCAGAAGTAACTGAATGCACGACTGTGTCTACGGTTGCATTATAGAAAAAATATTTGAATTCTGATTGGTGTCATTAGAATTCGTATATTTGAAAGAGGTAAGACGAAAAAGCATTTATATATTTCATTCCTCAGATTAATATTGTCACTAGAACAAGTGTGGCAAACATCTTTTTGCGATGAAATTGAAAAAAAATAGATATGGCATGCATATTGATTTGAAGAAAACCCTTAGCGGAAGTCGATTTGAAATTTTGGGGTAAGTGGTATGATTAACGTAATTTACGGCAGTGTAACATGAGAAAAAAATTGATGGACATCAAAATGTAAAAAAATAACCCGATGTTGATTAATTATTAAGATTATGAAACTAATTAACCTGGAGTAGATATTTGAAAGCATGGAGTAAAAGGAAGGTAAAAACAGACACTCAGGACCATCAAATTCCATGAATGGGAGCCATGGACCACCGGAAAAGAAGAGAGAATTGTGGAGGGCTTAGGAAACTTTTGTGGATGATAAATATCAAGGGTGAGGATAAAATGTGAAATGAGATGTTGCGCATCACAGAAATGAAGAGAAGGCCATGCTGGATGCCATACACCCAAGAGTCATTACATGGACAGGGTATACCTTGAGACGTCTTTGACTTTTCCAACCAAGAATCGAAGGTTAAATAGAAGGGAAGGTTCTGTGGGCAATGCCAAGATGCTAAGAAATGGATTTAAGAAAAATTGTAATATGGCATCCTTCGTAGTCTAATATTCCTGTCATAAACATGTCTCTTTGGAACAACATCCCTTATTGCTGCAATATGGCCACAGTATTGGCTGAGGTGCATTGATTGATGGAAATTGGTAGTTTATATTCCTCCTTTCAGTCATATGAGGGAAAATACTGATGAATACATCATCACTCATGAACGTGTCATTTGCTATATAGTTATACAATATAGTTCAGCTTTACATTAAGCAGTGCGCAATCTATTTGTACATCCGCGTGCACAATCGAGAAAAGACCACCTAATAAATCTAGCTAGCGATATGAGCAAATTCAACGCCATCTAGGAAGTTAATTTCATAACCGAGTTATAGGAATATTCTGCGGCATGACTCGACCGTGATAAAACATGTCCCCCCGGCTACTCATCTTGTCCTCATTTAATTCACTCGTGCCAATCCAATTCGCGCATAAATATGAAATGCTCCGTATGCCGTGCTTGTTTTTATGGCGAATAAACCGCGGGGGTAATGAGCATTGATTGCAATGGGCATCACGGAGCGGACGGCTGATAAAAACCCCGAGCGACGACGACGACGAGGTGACTCCACGGAATTGCTTGAGCCCCCGCTCGGTGATGAAAGTTCTGGAATAATCTCCCGGGTCGTAAAAAGACCTAGAGAGATATAGAGAGGGAGAGAGAGATAGAGAGGGAAAGAGGGAAAGAGAGAGAGGTTTAGCCAGTGGGGAATTGAAGATTGCCGAGATTGCGTCAGGATTTGCTATGAGCACAAAAGAAAAACCAAACGGTGCGGCGGCGACGGTGCGGCAGCAGCAGCCATTGAGCGAGACAAGCAACCTGCTTTCCATAATTCTCATCGCGGAGCGTGCAGACATTTTCCTTTCTCGCGAGCTCTTCGCCTGGCCATTCGCTACACCATGCGTCCGCAGTTCCACCCCAGCTCCTCCCTTGCTACCCCCCCTCCCTCCACCAGCCATTCCCACTCCTCAGGTTAAATACGCACACCGCTTTACTCACTACCAACCCCTTCATCGCTCTACTCCCTGCAACCTCTCTCTCGACCTCAGCCATTCCCCCTCCACTCACCCTTCCAACTCTCACCCACTCCAAGGAGAATAATTCTCTTCGGTTTCTCTCTGCCTTTAGGGGCTGTCCATAATCCACGTAGACAAAAATAGCCCTCTTTTTAACCCCCCCACTCCCCATTGTCTACACTCGTAGACTTCATTCGGACCCCCTGTTGTCCGCGTAGACTTCTCCTTTTTTTGCGGAGAAAGCTGTGAAACGGGTATTAATTAATTGTCATGGACTATCTCTAACTTAAGGCTGATTTTAATGAAAGGGAAGTAAAAAAAAGTACTCTTGTAGCTATGATAACGTCATTTACTACGACCGTTGTCTATGCAGACATCCTTCCAACCGCCTCACCCCCCTCACTACCCAACGTGGACCTTCGTTGACAACCCTCGTATCCCCTCACCCCTATTTGGTTTCTTCACGAATTATGGACACCTCCTATCTCATCTTCTTATCTCACCTCCTTATCACCTCCTAACACAACCCAGAGCCCGTGGGCCAAAGTTCGAATCCTGATGAAGGCAGTTAATTTTCTGTTCAATCGCTTCAAGGGTGTATATTTCACACTTCGAGTGTGGCAAACTGTCTGTAAGAGAGGACGATAAACGGTGAAATCACTTTTGTGAAGGATGGGCTAATTTGGACGCCGGGTTTCATTCCGTCCTTCCTTGAATCCGCAACCAATTCACTTCATACTACTTGGAAGCTACACGTATAAGGCGGACCTCTTCCGTTAAGGGTAGTCCTATGCCGACGCCGTGTTTCTCTTCGCCTTTCCTTCTTTTACACAAAAAATGAATTCCCAAACCAATCCTCTAACCTGATCAGTGCAAAATATCTTAGCTGTCGGTTGTCTTTTCAAAACCATTTCTAAGTTATTTCCTCAAAATTTTATTCACTGAAGGAGGTTAACACGTGCGGAGTGCTGCGGTGTGTATTTACATATTTACCCAGTTGCCTGTATTGTGCGACTCAAATCTGAGATCGATTGGTAAACGTATGGATTAATGGTAAGTTGGAAATGAACTCGGACCACTCTAAAATCTCAAAGCGAGCCGACTCAGATCACCTGGTTTACCAACGTGGACTGAAAGTATCGATATTGATCATTCAAATCTATCAGTTGAAGCACGATCGACCAACTGTGTAAACAAGTGCAGAGTTGGAAATTTTCAGTCGCATTTCGAGTGAAAAAATATTGCTCTATGCTACGATATGATAAATGATACATACTTACGCCATTACTGCACTCTTGTCATAACTCTTTATCACACGCCTTGATAATAACGACTATATTTTGTTTCCAAATGACAACCAAAAGAATAACAAGGAGCGCCACAGATCCGCTGGTTCAGATCGATCTGAAATCTCAGGCTGGCTGAGCAAGCGAGCCGAGTCGGTCTGCTTTTCAGATCGATCCCACTCGCCCGTTGCGTTTAACATACCGAGCTGATCCGGTCAGATCGATCTGAGATCAATTGGTAAACGTAGTGATAATGTCCCAGAATATTCTACCATTCAAAAGCCTTAGTATATTGCCAGAAGTGAGAATATGAACCAACCAAATTTGAAAAAGGCAAGAGATGGCGCAAACTACCTGTTATCAGTCCTCTACCTAATAACCAAGTAATCCGACAACTCTTCCCCATTTTCCATTTCCCGCTCTCTTCGTACCCTTACCATCTTCAGGTGAATACCTTAACGTATCCATCGTCATTTCCACCCCCGAATCTCTCTTTTTCATTCTTCCTCTCTCCATTTGTTGCAGAATTCCCTCCTCTTCGCGTTCTGTTGCTCCTCCATCGGCATATCCCACTCCGTTACTCCTCGCCGAGTCTCGCTCTATGAAAAAGTTTCACGTTTCCGCGAAAAACTGTTTACAATGGGGACGGGGAAAGGTAAGATAGCGGCTAGCGTATAAATTGCTTTACACAGGTAGTACGCCCTCCAACCCAACCGAAGGCCGTGAGTCAGATTGCCCCCTTCTTCAGTCCAACAACGCTTAGGCTGACCTAATATGCGGTCTCGGCTCATTTTGCACAGTTTACATTCGAGACGCAACAATCAACTACCCTCCACCAATGATCCGATAGAGAGAATATCGTATCAATTAAAGTTGAACTTGATTTTCGCTTCGCTGCTAGCGTAATGCCTACTTCGGCGTGGATTTCAGCACTCCGTGCAAAGCCATTGTGATTTTTTATTTCACGTTTCATTATTTCCTGTTGACAAGTGGAAGGGTTGCTGCTATTAAAAAAAATCTGGAAGTGATTTGGCACTTCATTTAAATTTACATTTGGAGTACATTCTCCTATGGTTGAAAATCCCGGATAGTAACTGCCGCAAGACACATGAAATTAAAATCATCGGTGGTGTGGTGTAATTGAATAAAAATTATGATTAAATGGGAGGAGAGAATCACCAGCCAAGTCCTATGATGAGTTAAAGAGGGGAGAAGACTATGAAAAAACTAAAAAGGAGATGAAGAGACGAACTTATTCGGGACAGTATACAGCACAATAGACCATTGAAAGCAATATTGGAAGGAAATATTAATTGGGGAAATTACTCAGGAAGACCAAGAGAGAAATACTTAAGGTTAATTACGGAGGACTTCAGATTTATGAACTATGTGGGAATGAATGGGTTGGCTGAGAGGAGAGGAGTGGAGAGCTTCAGCAAACCAATTCTACTTATGATAGTGATAATAATGCCTCAAAGGGTTTATAAAGAAGTCGTCTTGATGATAAATGACGAAACATTTTGGAGAAATCCTCATCCTTTTGGTATTACAATCCCATTTATGTCTTCAGGTGTTCTTGGCAAGTCGTTGTTCCAAGATTTCTTCTCGCATAAATGGGAATTTCGTGTTGTAACTGGAATAATGGCTTCTCATCCAATGGGTACTTATTCGGATTCCGGCAATTGAAATGAAGTATTAGAGGGCTACCTATTTCTTTTTAGTGACATCTAGAGGGCACTTAAAGCACAGCCATTCAATCTTTGTGACTCTTATCAGCTCATCCATTGAAATAAAGCTACAGATGTTGGGTTTAATCCACTCTTCTTCTATTTCCCGAATCTACCTTTCCGAACCGCCGTCTATTTTTTTTAAGGTGCACATCATCTCAGTTTTCGGTTATCTAACCTCATAACTAAAACTAATTAAGAGAGATATGCCATTGACACACCACTATTTTAGAAATTTTAAAGTACTTTCGTTTGTTTGTTATTTCATAACGGAGCAATCATTAATCGTTTAAATTTAACTTTTGTTGACTATAGCATTCAGAAGAATCTGGGACACAAGGACCCCTCAGAGATTCATAGATAAATCACTTATTAGATGGGAATCTTCCGCGTCAAGCTATGGGCATCTCAGCGCCGCCAAGCGTTTGGACTCGAACTAAAATGTTTGTATTCCGGCTCTCCGCACTTATTTCATGTATTTTATATATTTTCCGAGTGGGCATTACGATTGCTGGCCCGGCAAGTGATTTTTGCTTCAATTATGAACAGATATTTCAAATATTGCTGAGAATGACTTTTACTTACGCAATGGATTACCGTTTATTCCCAAATACATTAAATAATCAATATTATTTCCCCTTAACAAAATTGAGAAGATTTTTATCTATATTTTTTTAAAGAGAATCACAATTTTAAAATAATTTAGGCAAAAAAATCTGCAGGGAAATTTTCTTGGGAAAATAGTTATTACAGAAAACGAGAACAACTCAATGAATTAACACACATGGATGTTTATTTTGGCGCTTAAATAAGAAGAAAGGAACTCTATTATTGGAAAATTAAGTTTGAATTAAAATGATACAATATTTCGAAAAGTAACAATTTTGCCATCACCTGTTAACACTAGAAGTAACATATGTATAATCACATCGCATCGAGCCCATACTTCATTTAGTCTTCTCCTGTAACATTACCACTTTAAATCTACAACATGCGATTAAATACAGATAACAAACCAGTGATATGAAGGCATAGGGTGAGAAGAGAGTAAACTCTGATATGGAAGAAATATAAATTTCGATACAATAACGATAATAATATAAATGCGGGGGGGGGGCACAAAATAAAAAAAATCGAGTAGGTTACGTATCTGTGTGGTATTTTGAAGACGGGATTTAGTTTTAGGAGCCAAAGATGTAGCATTGCCATGGTTAGTAAGAATTTTCAAAGAGGATGCAATTGATAATGAGGGTCTGAGAAGAGACATAAGAAAAGGCTGGTAAAATCTCTGGTATTTAGCGTGGCGCTGTAAGGGCTGGAGACTTGGTCATTACGGCGAGAGAATTTACGTATACTTGAGGCATTTGAGATGTTGGATTTGATGAGGGTGGAGAGGGTGAACTGGATGGCGAAAAGGATGAATGATGAGGAATTGGACATGGTCGGAGAAGAGAGGAAACTAGTGGCGGAGGATCAGAGGAGGCAGAATTGGATGAAGAAAGGAAGGAAGTTTTGAAAAGAAAGGAAATATTGAAGAGGAGAGATCACTGACAAAGCGTAGGAGATGAAGGAAGGGGATAGGAATTCTGCAAAAAATAAGAAGAGGGCTATGAGATGAGGAATTTAGAAGGGATCTAATGACGGGTTAACCATAGGAGTAAAAACTGAAGGATGTGCCAAAAATGAGGATTTAAGGAGAAAGCTACTTAAAAGCTGGGAAAAATATGCAAATGAAACACCAAATAAATGAGTTAGTTTTGGAAAATCAATATCACATACTCACAAGGAGGGGGTAAGAGAGACTGGGATAATAGTAAGGGTCACACCATAATCGATAGATAAATGAACTCAGAAGTGGATTGATAAAAGTTTATAAGTATTGGTGGAGGGGAACAGTAGAGATGGTGAATGTTATTAGAGCAGTTCATACTTATAGACATGTTGCATACCTATAGGAAGGATGGCGAAAGTATTTTGTTGGCACTGAAAGAGAGATGTTGCATTAGGGATTAAACTGCAATAAGCTGGGTATTTGGCTAGGTGTAACAAGAAATGAGGAATGATTTCTGTCCTCGATGAAAACTACAACGATGGAAGGAAAAGACTGATTCACAAGGTTAAGAATCTCAGACCTACCGAGAGTGCCAAGATGACTGCAGAAAGGAGTCGAAAGAGACCCATAACTTAGAATAAAAATCGAACAGAGGAGGTAAAAGGTAGTCATATTTAAGGAGCCTGTACAGCCTTACAGCCTACTTAGTCATACTAGTACAGGGAAGGCCTTGAAACCTGAAAGTGTGACTCTGATCTACAGATGATGATTGTAAAGTGCAATGTTAAGAGAGGAATGATAATTGTGGAATCGTAATAGCAAATGACATCAATATTACAAATGTCCACAATGAGGATGAAAAGTAGGAAAAGTCTGACGAAATTAGTTGTGAAATGAAGATTTTGCAGGATATAGGAAATAGCGGAAAGGACTGATGGGATAGAAACAGAAAGTAAGTAAAAGACATGGAGGGGAAACCTGCTAAAATTTATCATTTGGACGACGAGGCCTTGTGTAAGTTCACTGCATTGTGTTGATAATACATAAAGATGAGTATCATTATGAAAGAGAAAATATTGGACGAAAAAATTATGGAATATTTTAACACCTGATAATCATTAGTCATTCATTCCATTCGTTGTGCTATACATATCGCCATACACAAAACATTTACAGATCTGACCTCATTTACTGGTCAGATGAACGGGATATTTGCAACGTCCATCAACTAGGGAGCAATGTAAACACAAGTGGTTGAATAGCACTCATAGTAATGAGGATAAAGGCTAATAAGTTGCTAATTGCCTGAAAGTAACCATGTCGCATTTTTTCTTGTTCTCAAGAACTTATACATCCATGAAATCCAATGAAAGTTGCAAGTCTGATTGCTCTCACTGATAGTTCAACATCGCCGATGGAAAGCTGAAGCCACTTGTCCGAAATCTAGATTAAAAATCTAGTCTTTGTCCTATGGAGTAATCATCTTTGTCCTATGGAGGAATTTCATCCACACATTGTAGATTTGGCTCTCGGATTAATCGTTCGCTCTAGGGAAAAAACATTGCTAATTAGCTCTAAATTAGACGATTTAAAATATATTACGTAAGTATATAATAACTAATAGTACAAATACGAATGAATAAAGTGAAATTATGTCCATTAATTGAATGCATTTATTTAAAAGATTGCAAAATATGAATAACAACTTAAGGCGAATTTTTGTGATTTCTATCATTTCATGCGAACGACAACATATTTTATAGTCATTATCAATGCGAGTACAAGCTATGGCATATTTACTTCCACGATTGGATAAGAAAGTATTTTTAATCTACGTAATTAAGCGATAATTTATTTGGAGAATGTCGTCTTCTCATTAGTTAATAGGAATATAATAGTCCATTCCCATCAATATTTTAATAATGCGCTGTCCTTAATTAAATACATAATAACCATTTTAACTTCTACGGTAAAGGTAACGGACTTTATTGCTTCATCATAAAAAGCTAGCGATAAAGCATAAAATATGACATTATTTTCCAACTCACCATTGGTAAATTTTCTGCATTTTTAAGATGGCAAGACAAGCTTTTCTTTATGCATCGGATCTTTAATGAATTCGAAAGATGATTTCCAAATAGCTGAATACTTATCAAATACCAATTTTTAAGGAAAAAATCAATCCTCTTGGCGTCATTCTAGCTTGTTAACTTAATCAGAGATCTTTGAAATTCAATCCAAATTGAGCGGCAATAAAGAATTGTAATTATTATTATGGCAAAATCACCGAGTTGTTTATACTGATTGCCACAACGACGCTATGACGTATGCCAAGTAAGCCATAGACTAAAGAATTTACCATGTACGACTCTCGCGCCTCGTAGCGTTTGGACTCGAACCACAGAGAATAACTTCACGTCTGACTCCCATAAGAGATCGCAGGGCCTGCAGAGATTAAAGAATATAGCGGAAGTAGAGTTTAACACATTGTCGGAGATATATGAAACCTGGAAGTCATATAGGGTCCATTAGACCAGAGTAAGCGTGTGTCCCTGATCGACCCAACACCCTCAAGCCGGCGATTTCTTTTTGCAACGGATGAACTGATGTACAATAATCATGAAAATTTATCCTACACGGATGGTAGCACGGGGGAGGACAAGTGCTCATACAAAAGACCCATGGGTCTAAGGAGCCATAAAGTAGGTGAGTCCTCTATAGTATGAAGAATGTTAATGAGCTAGGATTTTGCACATTACTGAAGATTAAGGTATTGACCCTGTGAAGTTACATAAAGACCAGAAAGCTCTTATTTAAAGGTGGTTCTCGGATCTAAACTGGAGCCCTGATCAGACTCGATACATTTTATCAATAATATTGATGAATTCTATTGCTTTTTTCATTATTGCCTAGTCAATAAGCACCATTAACATTACTCTATTGAAAATGCCATTTTATTTTTTTAGAAGTGACAAATGAGACTTTAAGTCATGTAATTACTTTTATAATCCACACTTATCCACAATTTTTTACTATGGTAAAGTCATGCACCCTTAAAATCATCACAAAATGTATCGAGTCATCATCAGATACAGTCTTGTATCAGATGCTGACTCTGTGAGCCAAAACGCGTAGTACTGGTAATAAATGAATTGTGGTAAAGTGCAATTGTTGTTCTCACTATGACGAAATTCCACTACATTATGCCTGAATCAGTGAAACTTAACTTTTAAGCGATTTTTTAACCCCAGAGAATGTATAACTTTTCAATTATAGGCTAGCTATCTCCGAAAAAATAGCAGCAAATTTTGTAAAGCATTCTGAGCGAACCTGGGTACCTCGGCCAGCTTGGTTTTTAGCTCCTAAAGCTGGCAAGCTTTCAGAGAGAGTGAGAGGAATTATTCGTGTAGCTTTCACATGCTTGGTACACCATTATAATTTCTGTATCGTTGCCAAAACTAAATCACCTCGTAAATCAAATATAATATCAAATCCACTGCATCAATTTTGAAAATTACTCTGTTTTGATTAATTTTCTCCTGCAACTTTTATACGGTGCTCTTCCTTACGCCTTCCCAACTTAAAAATTTCCAGCATGGCCGAATTGTGTGAAGAGTCATGCAAAAGTTCCGCAAAGCGAATTTCGGCTAATAAGCACCTAAGTGTACGGAAGAACTGCGCAATTCATCAAACGCACATCGCTGCATGATAAATAAATGATTGTTGATCTATATATGGATCATTACTCCAAGTCTTGAACATCCATAGTAGACCTTTTTTACTTAAAAGTAATAATAGGTTGGTCTCAGATTGTTATGGATGCAAGGATGTGATTTGGTGATGATATATGGACGCACGCAACTAGGTGCGTGCGTCCATATTTTGAGTGCTTTTTATAGATGTAGTTTTAACTGGGGCAAGAGCCTACCGGCGTAATCGGAAAGTTCATGTACTCAGTCATATGCAAAGTACATTAAAAGACCGAGAAATAAAGTAGGCTTCCAAGGAAACTTTTTTAAGCCATAAAACTACAACTCCATCCATTTATTTTGGAAAAAAAGAATAAACGTCAAGAACTACCGAAACTAGAATTTTGAAATCATGATATTCTGTGTTCAAATTTGTATTTATAGAATATAACTCAAAGAAGTTAGAACTACAAACCAGGAGCCGGAATGTGAAAACATTCGTATGAAGCGTAGCGCCCTATGGATGGGAAGCATGGACCATTGGAAAAGCTGACTATAAACGATTAGAAGCCTCCGAAACCTGGTGCTTGAGAAGGATGGTGAAGATAAAATGGACGGACAAAATAAGAAATGATGAAGTCAACAGAAGAGTAGAAGAGGAAAGAACCATATGGAGCATCATAGAGTAAAGAAGAACCAGATGGATTGGACAAACCCTGAGACACAATGAGTTTGCGAAGAACATAATTGAAGGCAAAATAAGATGGAAAATCTTCAGACGAAGACTTAGCAGGTAAGGGAACTAGCATTAGATAGGAAAGGGTGGAGAGCTGCAGTCAACCAACCTTAGGATTGGAAAACCAAAGAATGAAGAATAAAACTAAGTGGCCCGAATATTTTGTAAGTGTGAGTTTTCGACTTTGATCTGGATCTAAGTCTTATGATGCAGATGAGTCTACATCTTTCTATCTATATCTACATACTACCCCACGAGCCGCCGCTTGGGCGTGTGGCAGGGGGTGTTAGGTCACCAGCTGTGTAAAGATGTAAAAGTTTTGGAGGTGAAATGGAGACATGTCCAATGAGAGTGTGTTTGGAGGAGCTCAGTTTAAATTTTGGTCACTTATTCTGCGCGGAAAGAACGAGTGTTTGTACCTATCTGTTCGGCAGAGTATCTCTCTTATTTTATTGCATCTGTCAGACCTATAAATGTAGTGAGACGTCATGATAATACTCTCTGTGTCGCTCTGAAACACACCAGTTCTGAATACCCCAAGCAGCCTAAGCCTAGCGTGTAGCCTCCGAGTCTCTAGGGGCTCCCACCTTAATCTATCTAACAGTTGTGTAACACTAGATGTTCGTTCGTAGCAGTTTTTAATGAAGAGTTCTGCTTTTCTTTGTACTTTGTTAATTTTTTTGGTTAAATCTTTATGACCAGGGTCCCAAATGCTCGTGGCGTATTCGAGGTGTGGCCTAACCAGAGCGAAGTAGCATCTCTCTTTGACTTTTTCATCCGAGGACCTTCCTATTATACGCTTAACAAAACCTAGGTTCTTTAATGCTGTACCACATATGTTTGTATGTGTGTTCACCACGATATATCTGAAGTTAAGGTAATTTCAAGATATTTTACTGTATTTGAATATTTTCTGTTTACTCCACCCATGGTGTAGCTATGGCTTTCGTGTGATGACTTTCGCAGGAAGTAAACAGTGGTGCATTCACTAATATTTAGTTCTAAACCCCACTCTTGGCACCACGAATGAACGTTGTTAAGGTCAGTTGACAGAACCTCAAAGTCCACATCTTCGCTTATTTCACGGTAGATTACTGTATCGTCGGCCAATAATCTTAATTTACTACTAACTCGAGGACTTAGGTCATTAATATAAATAATGAATAAAAGAGGGACAATCACGCTACCTTGAGGAACACCGGATGTGACTTCGACCATATCAGAGCTAAAACCATCAATAACTACTCTTTGTTTTCGATCTTTGAGAAAGTTCTTTATCCAGTTCACTATTTTTTTATTAACTCCGCATGAATACAATAAATGAGTTTTTTTGTGAGGAACCTTGTCGAATGCCTTCTTGAAATCAAGGAATATCGCGTCAATTTGCTTATTCGATTAATCTGATTTTAGGATAAAGAGTTATGAGGCATTGAAACGTCAAGAGACTTTAGCGACACCCGAAGTATTCCTACATTATAATTTATAGCCGCCGGAGTGCAATTGAAAAAAACCTTTTATATGTGCATTCATTCTTAATGAGTGCCCGGGTAATGTTAAAGGATGAGTTACCAATTAGAAATGCCTGACTCTGATACAATCTTCTCGGGCTCCCATCCGGGTTAGGAACTCCATTTTCATGTCTGTCGATGTTTCAATGAATGACTTAATAGTTTTTCATCGATACGTCGGCATAGATGGAAATGGAGCACATAACCTGGACGAAAGCCCGAGATGAATTTATTTCAATTATCCACCGGTAGAAAATCATATCTTACGCATCTCTGATTCAGATTTGCCAAACAAGGATATAGTGGTGGCTTTTAAGGTCAAAATTTAAAATGCTGAATGATTGAGAAACTGGAAATAAGCATAAGTATATAGGCTTAGGAAGCAAAACCCAGTAGAAGTGGTAGTATGGTATCTGAAAAATATGTTTGGAAAGTGCAGAAGGGATAAGGGCAGACCTAAGGGTGTCGAACATTGGATGAGTGCACCGGTAATGAAGATAGGAGCGTGGATAATTTTGGTTTTCCATATTGCGGGCAAGGATGATAGTCGAAAATTGAAACAAAATTATTACAGATTGAATGAAGAGGAGAAAGGGGTGATCTGCGAAAGGCATGCGCGAATGTGGTTGGCGAAGATAGGAATAATGGGAAGCATTAGAACAACAGAAGAGCGAGTATGAAGCAATTCGTGAATGAAGCAGAAGTGAAAGAGGTGTCCAAGGATTGGGCAGTTTGTGTGAAATTACCAAGACTGCCAGTTTCCTGGACATAGTAATCCCTTTTAACTGATTTTACTCTGAAAGGGAACGGCGTGATTTGCCCGTATACCTGTCTGAACTTAATTTGGTATAAGTCAATGGCGTTTGTATTTGACGAAGAAACTACCCTTTGTGGTATAATAAATAATTGCTAAATAGAAGAATTTTATGGAACGATGACAATGAAAAAGCCTTTCATCGAAACGTCGGCATAGATGTAAATGGAGCACATAACTCGGATGGAAGCCCGATTCTAACGCCTGTTGTATTAGAAACACATTTGATATCAATCAAAATTTACTTGCACCCATAAGCTTTTTAATTCCCATTTTAATGCCACTAATTATAAAATCCCAACAAAAATAAACTGATGAAAAAAAGGTTTAACCGCTGCACAAAGAGCTTAAAATATGGTCAGAATATTCTGATATTTGGCGTTGTAAAGATCACAAGATCGCTGATACAAACCATTATATACTCCTCGTAATTGAAAAAATATATTTAGATTAACTTTTCTCGTTGTGACAAAACTATGATGGCTTTCGCAATGTTTCCAGGATATCCTCAAATTTTTTAAGTAGCACTCAGAATTGAAAATTCATTTATTTCTACTTCCCAATGTATTGAGTCTCTGAATTGTTGCAGAACATTTATCTGGCATAGGATTTCACAGTAGTCGGGCCAACAACCAACTTAACGCCTTTACCAGAGGTTGAACATAAACCCTTACCCATTGTTTTACCTAGTCACTGGATGCCCCACCAACCAGAAAAACTAGTGAGCTGTTTTAAAGGGTTTCTTTTCTGGGATCGAGTCGATTTAGGTGGGCCTCTTACCAAGTTGATCTCGAAAATTCGACGGTTATGTTCGAGTTACACTGGGGCTTAACTACCCGAACATTCACAAATCAACACCTTGGGTGGTGATATAGCATTCCGGACACGACAGCAACATGGAATCTCTGGATTAGCTCTTGAAAACCTTACCCTGCCACCTGATGCCGGCAGATAATCAACCACCTCAATTGCTTAAAATTATTATATTAGAGTTACTGTATTCACCATATCGACCTATATTAATTATTACATGTAATATAAATTGCCATTGTAATTTTTATTGAAAGACTGTTCTATTTTACCTTGTATGTAGACTAGGTGACATATTATGATGCTCAGTTTAAAAAAACAGTATGTTGATATTGTGAAGCCAGCTACTACACACATAGGGCTCTCAATCACGTACTTGAATGCAATGCACAAAATTGTACCAATAAATATGGGTGCTATGGTAACCCGAAACAATGTTATAAGGTGTACTTTGTGACGTGATGTCTTATGATTTTATTGTTTTCATTCTAAGGTAATTGACATGTTGATATGTTTTTGATGACAAGATTTTGATGTATCTGTTTTATATGTGCTCGTTGTTTTTATTGACATTCAGAATAGATATTTTTTAGCCCTGATGATAGAATAAAGTATGTTCCGAAACGTTGGTAAAGAATAGCTGTGGCTGATTGTTCTGACCTTATATCGATAAACTCATCCCATTAAAATTGGCCTTGAACATTCCCATTGACTTTTGGATCTATTTCGTTATCTCTACTCTTATTAAGAAAAATCTGTTGTAACATTCGTTTATTTTACACCGGAATATTTCGTAATGTAACACTAGGTTAATGTCCACCTGAATTTTTCGTACTTCTTACTCAAAAAGAAACCCTCATTCTCCATTGTGTCTCGTCTTTTCTCTCGCCGACGTCTCCTTGGCCCTTTTTGATTGTTTTTTTATTTTTTTTCGCTTGGAGATGTTAAACAATCCCCGTAAAATAGCAAACAGCCAAGCAATTCAAACTATCATATTATTACAATGTGAAGGTTTACTTGCACAGATTAAAAAGCTGTAAATATGTGTATTAAAATAATTTCACTTTCCTGAATCTAAGACCTTTCTTCAACATATCGTCCCTCTACGATAGATCTTACAATGAGTTTCAAATTGAATTCCTCCCTCTCCAAGATAAGTGCTTTTATTCTTGCCTATCCTTCCATGAGTGACAGTTCTTCAGCTCTGCTTACTAAATAGGCTATAAATATAACAAATATTTTATTACTCTCTTCAACTCTTGATTCCTAGCGCTGGCTCGTCAATCTTATCGATCTGTTCCAGATAAACTTTAGAAAATTGAACATAAATTTAACTGTTGCAAATTAAAAACTTGTAGTAAACAAGCCTGAGCAATAAAATGTACGATTTGAATGATCTGGATATCCTATTTTATTGTCCTCGCGGACTGAATTACATATGCATTTCCTATCGATACCTTCTCTCGCACAGTTGTTTCGTGTGTCGTGCCAGACCTTTTAAAACTGCGAGGAATCGCACAGAACAGCTGTTGTCATAAAATTGCTGACCCACTCGTGAAATAAAATCTGAAGCTGAAAAGAATATGTTCGGGATTAAGAAAAATATGAATTCAGACATAGAAAAAAATTGAGATAGATTCCGATAAAGTAGAGCTAAGGGAGGTTATAAGGCTAGTGTTTTAATGGTAAGGGCCTAGTCTCATTGAAACACTAGTTCCCGTAAGATCACTGAAGTAAAGCAATGTTGGGCCTGGACGAGGGTTGGATGAGTGACCATTCATACCTTAACTGTGGCGCTCTTGTCCCCTGTCTGCAAGTGACAAGCAGTTTAAACATGGGGTTGGCACAATGGACCACTCCAGGTCTAGGTGCCCGAGCTCCTGTCAAAGCCTCACCCAGCTAACAATCTACTGTTTTAATGCTCAAGAAATGTATTTTACCAAGTTAAATATTCGTAAATACCACAACACGTAATTGGAAAAAAGATATACCAAGAATTAACAAAAATTATAGTGTGAAGAGGAGCTTAACCAACTTACTTTAAATTTTCATTCGAAAAATACTCAATAAAAATTAAGAATGATGCTAATTGAAGCTAATACACTCTGCTTCCACGGAGAAATTCATGCCCTCAAAACTGGAATTAAAATAAATCAGTCATTTGAGCGTAAACTTTGCTAAAACTCATCCGTCACTGGGAAAAATTAAGTCAACCGAGCCCTAGAACTTAAAAATTATCAGGCGAAACGATAAGTGACCACAACATCTCGGGAGCGGACTCAGAAGTTGATGGATTGCCTCGGGACCTGGGATTCTTGGCTCGGTGGAATCCTTTCCCTCGCTTGGGCGCTTCACATACCAGTGCGTACCGAGATGGAATGAAATTTCCTCCGCTAAAACCGACCCATAAAATAGTGTCAAGGCCTCCCATTACACTCACTGCCGAGAAATCCTAGAGCGCCGAGGGAAACAGAGGAGGAGGGAACGGCGGACGAGAGTGCCTGCCTATTCGCACAAGTGCCGTGCGCCAACGGGAGCAGGTGCGAGAGGAAATGAATGAGGCGTTCGACGAGAGGCGGAGGGAGGGAGGGGGGGGGTTCGAGGCGGGAGGGGGGAAAGGGTGGAGAAAGAGTGGATTCGCCGTGGAAGCGGAGGATGCTGTGCAAAGCCGCGAGCAGGTGAGCCCGGAACATTTTATGCCCGGCGAGCAAAGGTGCCGCTGGCGGGGAAAGAAAGATACGGCGATATGCAAGCGGTGCCGATGCATTTGGCCGCTGACGCTAAAGAAATACTTAGAAAGAGGCAACCGCATGGGCGAGAGCAGGTATCAATGTACAACGAGAGTGGGACGATATGTATTCATTTCGGGGACACATTTAGGTAGATATGTAAATCTTTTTCAATAAAAACTGGTCAAAAATAGTGATTAGATACAATCACTGAGAATTACCTGAGTAATTAAGCGACGAGCGCAATTAAATCAACCCCATAATAAAAAACGAAGTTTGATGGCAGTTTTTGCGTGCAGGTTTTTTTAAAATAAACACGAATATTGAAGAAAGCGGTAGCGTAAAATTATTAAATCTTGAAAATTGTGTTAAATGCATACTATTTGCTCAATGCTTTGGTCTATAAAACATTATCAATCGTTTTATAATAAAACATTTTTTAGTCGATAATGATTTTTTAAATTCCATTAACTTTCAAGATTTAAAAATTACACCACTGACCACAAATAAAACTACGCCATGCAGTAAACACTCCAGTTCAAAGATAATAAGTCATTTAACACACCCTGCAATTCAGTATTCCCTCCATGGAAGTTTTTAGCATCTGTACATAAAAAATACCACTTGTTTTTATCCACTGTGAATGTACAAGTTATATTCATTAAGTATGCATGAGGCATTTAACTTTGAGTTGAAAATCTATATTAAATAATTCCTTACAATTTTTAGTACAGGAGAAAATTTTTGTGCAGTTTTTAAACTTCTTTCTTAATTTAACACATCAACAACTGGAAGAAACAGATTTAAAATTGATCAATACATGAGAACGAGTGAAAAACTAAAGAGAACGGAACATAGTATTCTATATTCGTTCATGTAAATTGGCGCGGCATCCCTCTGCTTACCCTTGTCCCTCTGAAAAGCACATTTCCTCGGCGGTTGGCAGAAAAGATAGCCATCAAAGTGGTCGCTACCTTTTTCGTTGGATTTGTTATTCGTGAAGTTAAAAGGGGAAAAAATGGCAAGCCGGTAAAAAATTCTTCCTTAGGACGTCAAAAATCTTTTTTAACAGAACAGTGACTAACAGAGGGCCTTTGAGGCAAAGTTATGGCATCCAAAATAGCATAGATGGAAGAGAAAGGAGAGAACCTATGGAATAATGTATGCTTGCGCTGCTGTTGATGATTGGACTTGAGCCAGGAGATTTTTCAAAATCACCATGGGCACCTAGTTAGATGCATATTGATTTTGCAAATAGGATTACATAATACCATTGGAATGTATGGAACGTAAGTTGGCTAGACACACGTATTTAATCGCGATACACGGACTTCTTTTACGAACCAAGCTTATATCACAGTTAAGAAATTTAGGTATGACCAACAAAATCTTACCAATAGATTGACTTATAAGGTTTCATGCTTAAAAAGCTAGTAAAATAACGTTTTAAAGAGGAGTATATTGCATGATACCATAACTGAAATTCAAAACCGAAATCAATATCATCTTCAACATGCTTCTACCGAGACTCTAATGAATAGAAATATTTGACGCAACTTAGTAAAAGTTTTCTTATAACCATGTGGTCGTTCTTTTTTACTTTCTGATTCTTGTATACCTAATTGAATATTGATTATGTACCCAAGGACCAAAGGTTTAAGGACCCTTGAAACGCTTCTATAAATTTTATGCTGATATTTTATTATATGATTAAGTGTAATTTTAACATAAAAGAGCAAAAATGATTTATAAGTGCTAGATAAAAATAATAAAGCCCCCAGGAAAGTCTTGAATTTTACCCTGCGGTGCGATTTACTTTGGTGAATTACGGCACTGACTTTGCAGATCTACATAGTGACAGTGAAACCAATTTTGACATTCATGGGGGGACAAGACCTTAGACTTCTACCACAAAATAAACCAAGATCATTAAAAGGCTCATTGAAACAAGAGATATAAAAGTCCTATGAAAAATTTAAGCTATAACTCTATCGGGTAAAGAAAAGAAAACTATTGTTATTAGAGAATACAGCACGGAAAATGAACAAGGACGGGCTAAAAAATTAACAAGTAATGAGTTCATAAATAATGATGAGTGATGAAAAAAATGTCTTCACAAGTGAAATGAGAAAATCCCAAACGGTAAAGAGTATAAGAGGTTGACCAAGAAAAATATATCATGGTAGCATAGATGCTGAATGAAATGGACAAGGCACTCAAGATAACAGTCGTGAGTCCTAGGTGAAAGGAGTAAGAAAAAGAAATTCTGTCTCAGAATGTTAACTGACGTATTTCGTTCTCCCATTGATACTATCACGCCAACTTATTACCAGTTTGATAAAATATAAGAAGTCTGATCTATCAGTTATCATATTGAATTAAAATCTTATCGTAATATTAATGTTAACGTTGACTACATATCAAACTGGACGTAAGTACGCTCTTCACAGCAGGCTCTTTAATTGCATTGATAATTACTAGAAAAATCAAGAACTCATGAAAAGATACTTAGCAAGCATGTTAAAGAGAGATTCGAGTTGATAACCAAGCCGTCGAAGGAATATCAAGATGTATTTACCTCTGCTGCACCATTTACGCGGACTAGGATCATTTTTTAGAAATCAAATGTCGGAAAAAAAGAGAAACAGGTTTTCATCTACGAAGTCTTTGTTTACAGGATGAGATCCAGCCAGTGCAATCTTAATCGTCGTGCCCTTTCGACTTCATTTTTCATAGAGGTTTGAAATTTGATAGTGATCATAGAGAACAATATCCAAGCCTTTGAAATGCGGCTCCAAGGATGTATCTCAAATCTATAGTGTGGAGCATGTGACGAATGAAAAGTCCCTTACAGAATGGCTTGTCAACTCGGAACCATGTTGGTGGTTAAACGGCAGATATTAAACCATCTGCTTATTTGTCTAAAATATAGATATAATTAGACAAAAGGATCAAAATCAACTTCATTTAGCTATCTAAAGTAAGGCTAAGGGAAAATGAGGCCTGAAATCTGGTAGAAGATGAAATTTATGAATTGGCAAGAAGTGAAAATATTTTGGAGCACCATCCATGAGATTCTTCGGATCTGCAACAAGAAAATCAGATATCGCTGGGATGTTAGCCAACCTTCGGACCAAGCAAGACAGAAGAATAACGTTTGAGAGAGTGGAAACGAGAGTAATTAGTAACATCGCGAGGTGAAAACTTAGAGACATGGACAAAAGTTGTGCAATATGTCATAGAAATGTTTTAAACCAATAAGAAGTGGATTTAATACACCCTTATGAAACTATTCGCTGTACCCATACGCAAGAAGACAATTTAATCTCCATTTGTCGCGGTTAGGTTAATTCAAATTTCTATTTTCTCCGGTTATTCCAAGATACGATGACACCTTCTCAAAATAATCGTGAACAATAATAATTGTTGGCAATTAAAGATACTTTGCACAAATTATACAGCTCACTATGTCTAGATGAATTAAACTCTGTCTAATATTTTGAATTTTATTTTGACAGGATAATGCATTTATTGAGATAAGAAAAAGTGGACCTACGATTCTAAATATAGAATGTTGAAGAAATAAACAACGCATTTAAAATAGAATTAAGAGGAGAAAGTAACAGATCATGAAACAACGTAATTTGAAATAAGTCAGCCAAACTTGCCGTCTTCCTTCCGACAAAATAAAAAAATTATGAAACCCTTACCAACTTTAGCTAAATTTTTGTCAATCACAGGGGCAAAAGGCCAGTATATATGATAAGGAAACCCCGGTATCCGAAGGACAATGTCACCAAAGAATGTCATTAAATTGAACACTGCAGTTGGAGATAACCAAGTAATGAGGTTGAGGAAACTATTAATTGTGCTACCTCTTCGATACCAATGAACGGGCAAGTGTGACACCAAGCTTCATTACTGTCGTGACTTGCGATCTGAGATTACCCAAATTTTTTTGCAAAAGCCTTCAATGCTGTCTAATAGAAAATAATAAATACATATAAACTAAAGCTTACTTAGTAGCAAGTTTGGTATATTTGTGGAAAAGAACTAAGTGTTTTCATTTTAAAGATGATAACCAACTTTCACAAAGTAAACTCGCCAATCATTGATTTTATTTAGTAGCAAGTTATTGAAAACAGTTGCATAAATGCGAATGAAATGAAAAACTAGATGTATACGTTCCTTCTTGGAATTTAAATATATATTTGAATCCTCCATAGAGTTCATAACATATCATGATAAAAGATTAAACAAGACAAGTGTAGAAGCTGAAGGAATTAATCAAATCAACTATTGTAACAACTGATTAACTGCTGAGAAAAGTAATTAAAAGTACCAGACACACAGAAGCTAGAACAAAACTGGAACGGGGATTCTAATGTATAATTTAATGCAGAAATGGGTAATAAGATACTGCTTGCCACCTAATTAGTTGCCAATTTTGTTTTAGTTGTTGAGATGGATTAGTGCATGGTTTAATTTAGAAGAAGTTGGATAACCACAGTGCTTAGGTGGATTTCTAGAAAATCGGTCTATAATTCCAAGGTCTTCAGATATTTCACATATTTTTCAGCAACATCCTCGAAAACATTTGCGCTCCCATTTCATATGGCCTTTTAAAATTTTGATTTCGAATTTTTCAAAGTTTACAGCATTTGCTTCCAATATGCGTTATGTGGCTGGCTTTATGGATGAGCTCAACCCCTTGGACCTAAAAGCATTATTCTGGAATTAAATGCCCAGGAACTATGCCGGTAGTTTTCAGACTCCATCAATGAAGAATAGCAACATTTTAATGCTACCATGTGACAAATATTTATATTTTAATAGGAGTAAATATAAAAAATGTAAATAGATATATCTCCTTCCTATGGTAAGCAACGATATGCAAGAAGATTGGGAGAAAGACCAAACTAATATTCTACAAAACTCTGATTCCTTAATTCATTATCTGCGGAAGAGAAAGATGAACAATTAGGGAGACATTTTTGAATATATATTTGAAGCAAGACCCTTAGGAGAACTTTAGAATCACTGATGATATCGCACGTTAAAATGTTTTAATTTCTCGGTCTCTTGTTCATGATGAAAAGAACGACTTATTTGTTAGAGTGCGGAGATTTAATTTAACTTGGGACTCTGTAACTTGCTTTATAAGAAAGATCCGATATAATTAGACAAAGAGAATTACAGTAACCTGACCCTATGCAGATAATGATTTATTTTAGCGTCCTAAAAAGGCTGCTAATTACTCTGTTTGGAGGTAAGGGAACAGTGGATTTTCAAAGGATGAAGCAGTAAAATGTAGTAAAAGAAAATGCAATATGAATCGGAAGCAGGAATTGGAAACATTGTAAGTGATATAGAAACAAGCAATAGGCAGTGAAGAAGACTGGGGAAGGAACATTGATGAGGCCCAAAGCCCAGTACTGAATGCAAAGCCATTAGAGGACTTGAATTATTTAAAAATCAATTACTTACACTTAAAGAGCTCACTTGCTTAAGGTGACATATAGTAATGGTCTTACGAAACCGATCTCATGGCAACTCAATGCACATTGTTATCAGTTCTTGATACGGAAACGTAGCAACCGATCACTGCCATCATTAACCAATTAAATTAAAACTAATAAACCAGAGTATTACCCGCAATTTAAAGTCAAGGTATTAGAATTAACAAGTCCAATTTCCAATTTACTTATCCATAGGCAATCAACCTGCTCAATTTTTTCCATTCACTGCTTTAAATTGGTCTTTAATGTGCACGATGGTAATTTTTCTCGACCAGGGAGGAAAGGGAGAGAGAAAATGGCTATCGATCAATTGGGCTCAAAGCACTTCACAGTGGGTGCTGTACAGTGTTGCAACCAAGTAAACGATGGATAATATTTAGGGCCAAGTGGAAATTTCTTTCTATCCCACGCATTTTATTCCATGGGTTATCTGAGTTCTAAGCCATTATTAATCACAGAAAATTTTAAGTTTTTGAATTTTAAATCGTAATTTTCGTTGGCATGGGAGGTATATCGTCAATGATGCTAAATTGCTAAGACGACTATTTTTGAGCGTTATGTGATTTAAATTTTTCAAACTGTGACAAGGAATGCTTTGGAGCTTTTAGAGAAAGAGCACACTCATTTCATTCAGTCAAAATATTATATCCATCATCGGTAATCTGATCGTTTAGTTAAACATTTCTAGATATTATTCTTACCAATTGAAATTAAATAGACTGACTATTTGTACGTTACACTCAACAGGAAAACTCAAAAGGAAAGGCCACCATGATAGTGGTAGGCGAAATATTTTCCCTTAAGGCAAGAATTAATTCAAAATGCTTGTACTTGATTCCTATGAAAAACTATTGTTCGATAATAGAAATCGATGACGCATGTAAGAAGATATCATATAGCCAACCTTTGATATTAGATTTTGCATTTTCCATTCATGATATAATTAAGTTCCCATAAACATTTCAAACGCCCTTATTTAAATCGATGGCGCAAAAGCTTTGCCGCAATTACATATTTCTCGTTGGATGGATTGCAAAACCTGGTAGGGGAGGTACTAGAATGAAGACTGCAAAAACCATTTACGGAAATATAATTGGTATCTTTAATTTTTTTCTTGGAAAACTTCGATGAAATAGTATTATTTCTTGAAAGGCAGTGAGACTTCGTTGAATGGTTGTGAAACTGTGGTATTCAAGGATTAGTAAATGGTAGACTAAATGCAGTAGAATTGAGTTACCTGAGAAGAGTTGTTGTATAAGTAGGTGGAATTTTTCTCATGGCAATTTCTTAAACAAAAATTCACCCCCCATGTTTGAATTTCAGGTGGAATATGATTGGAAATAATGGGGTCAATAAAGTATTTTGATAGGTTGTCACAGTAATGGACTGGTATGTAAAGAGCGGTCTTCTTTGGCTGTGACAATTTGAGAAAATGGACGCTAATCGAAAATTGGAAGAATACTATACGAGGAAAGAATGGTGTGAGAGAAAGGGGTAGATAGACCTAGAGAACCATTGGTGAATGTGGTAGAATTGATCTTTAAGAGAGAAGAATTGTGGACCTTATTAGCAAATCAGCGTGTGTTAAGCAAGGCATGAATGAAGCTGAAACAAAAAAGGTATTCAGAAATATGGCATAATGGGGGAAATGATTAAAATATAGCCATTTTCCGAGGTCGTAAAACAATAACTAAGCTCATAGGCTTTGAATAAGCCGAACGGGGATGGTGTGATGTGAGCACATGCATGATGATTTCCAGCGCTTCAATACCACTTAACCTATAATTTTGCGATAAAAGGCGTAGGAGCGAGCAACGCAGAGCAAACCAGCGCCTCAGCTCTTTCTCCTCTACTGCTTCACAGAAATAATGTTATTTTACTTTTCTCTCCGAGAGTGTCTCCGTTGACTTCTAATTGGATCCAGCGAAATAACCTAGTTCCTGGTCAACCTTTCCGAGCTGTCGTAATTAGAACTCTTAAATCCTTCGCAGTGGACATCTCCCATTACACACTTCCGATGGAATTAGCATTCACTTAGTTCCCGCCCAACTCCTTAACCTCTTCGTCTGTCGCTCCTTCTCCATCTCATTCCCACAAACTGGAAACTGTCCTTCTTGTCCTTCTGTTTCTCTCTTAGGGCAGCTTCGTCGAAAAAAAATCCAAAATAAGTGAAACATTCAGTGAAAACTTAACCGAATGACTTATCAGGGCCCAGAAAAATAATCGCACAGCAAGGATGCCTTATGTTCGAACTTATTGAATTAATGGCAAACACTTGGTTAATTTCAAAATCGTCTTTATTAGTAAGAAATTTGGCCTCAAAATATTTAACTCCTTTCTCTTGTTGGTTACCTCCCATGTTGGGCAAGAACGCTCAACGAATGGCTGACTAAAATTGCCATAGTCAACGAAGTGACAGTTCCTTAAAGTCAATTTCTTCCGGTTATTTACCCAGTGTCGTAGGTATCGTTTCCTTGAGAAACTCCTTTAAACTCTTCCTTCTCTATAGTTCCTTTCCATAATTTTTAATTGCTTGGGTCCCTGTCTCTTTCGGTAGGCCTCCACTTCTTCTTCGCTCTGCTTTTGCTTCCAATGCCTCCATGTCCATTCCTGTTATTGTCCACTATACTGAGATGTAAATGTCATCAATGTTTGTTTTTTTCTGTTTATATCACTGAGGGTTTGTTCTCTTTGATTTCTTTCCATAATTTTTAATTGCTTAGACACATGTCTATTTCGCTAGGCGTATATTCTTCTTCTATCTGCTTTTGATTCCAATGCCTCCATGTATTACGTGGAGACGTAGATGCCATCCAAGTTTGTTTATTTCTATTTATATCACTGAGGGCTTCTACTGGAGTTAATTTCTGATTGTCATATTCCTCTCCAAATCTCTTTCTTAAGTCAATTTCGCCTGTCGTGGTTCACACGAATCTTATACCAATTTTTTTGTTACTCAACGCGAATTTTAAGCTAGCTTGCGCAGAGAGAGCCTCCACGACGGACAAGGTGGTGGAAACTGGCACTAAGTCGACGCTTAAGTTCATGTGGATTCAATTTTGTTTACAAAAACCAGCCTCACCTTCGCTCGCCATCTTCATCTTCTATGTCACCGCTGTTGGTCGGCGACCGCTGTGGTCCAGCGTGTGGCCACCTGGGGGGGCGGGAGAGGGGGGTGCGAGGGCAAAGCCTCTCCAACCCACCTTCGACCCACCCGCTGAGATAGGCGGGAAGAGGGCGAGGACTGAGAAACACATCCCGCCTAACATAAATACTTCAGAAATTTGTTCACGGCCTAATTAATCAAATTGAAACCAATGCACAAGCCTCCTCCTAGCCCCGGGTAAGGGTGTTTCCCGTACGTGGAAATGGGGTCGGTGAGTGGGGAGGAGTGCGGATGGCAAAAGGAGATGGGGAACGGTTTGTGGTGAACTTATCCGGACACTCCCAAAGGTGGAGATACATCGGGACGAGTCGTGCTGCGATAGGAAGTCATCTCTTACGAACCGAAATTACAGTGAGATATTCCTCGTGTGCCCGCCTAGCATTGGGTGTAGGCCTCCAAACGTCCCTCATTGTTTCCATCCGCGATCCTTGATATGTTTCTACGTGATGTCCTTGGTATTCAACTAGTATTCACTCATTCGTGAAGAATCCTTCGTTCAAAGATATCCACATTCCCGTATTTTCTACAATTGTCTTCCACTCTATCGAGAAAACTGATTTCGCAGTTGAAGATTGTCAGGTATCCATGTGATTACACCTAAATAAAACATTCCCAAACTGTGAGTACGGTGCTCCCCGACTAGCTTAGGTGCTGGGACTTAGAAAGTGGATGTTTACTGCTTCTCATATGACTGATATTTAGATAAAGCTTAAATATATCTTGGCTGACTCAAACCCAAAAATCTTAATGCCGTAATAAAATACAGTCGCTGCAAACAAGCATACATGGTTGAAGATAAAAATGGACTGAGTGACAGAGTTATATCTGAGAAAGGCGACTAATTTCAGTGTAAACTTCCGTTGCTATTATTCTGTTTCATCACTTATTTTAAGCACAAAGTGGGATAATAAAAGGCAGATAATACAAAACTTATTTTAAATAGCTTGGTAATTTTAACATTTAATGACCACACTTTAACTTGTTATTCTGGGCCATTTGGTTCGAGAAATACTCATTTGTGGACTAACACTAGCCAGTATTATTATTATTTCGTTCATAGATTATTTCGTTTACCGTCACGATAGTATTTCACAAATGATAAATTTTCCAGATATATCTGCTGCCCTTTCTTCGATAAAAATCTGGTAGGTTGTATAAATTTCATAGTGAACATCCTACGGGCACCGATATCTTCGGCATTATGCTTCTCAACCATTTAACTTCTGTGCAAGCACCGAGCCATTCAGATGCACTTGAGATCATTACCCAGGATAGCCTCCTACCAATGATATACCTATATTTGCTTATCTATTAATTATTTTCTCGCATTGAATATCTTATCCTTGGACCTAAATACACGAGTGCTTGGCTAATGGTCTCCAGTGCTACTCTCCGTGAGTCATCCAGGTCAATAAATGGCAAGATAACACAGCACGGGAGTGCCTTATCCAATAACAGAACACGTCGGCGTTCATATCCTGTGGCCATTTTGTTTCCGGCATTGAAAATGATAGACCTTCGAGACGATTCATGCTGGTAGGAGTCGGAACATAAAACAACCGCGTCTGCGTGTATCTTTTCAACGCATGGACTAACCACAAACGGTACGAGCTATGAAGTGACGGGCACTGTGCAGTCACCTCGGGGCCCTTCGCCCTTCCAGTGCCATAGTGCCGACCATCCTTCACGGATGCTTGAACCGCGGAGTGGCGTTTCGAGGGCGTGGGGGGGGGGGGGGAAATCATATGAGAGTAAAGAAGGGAGTGGTGGCGGGGTCGGACTAATACAGCCGACGGGTGTAATATCAACGGCTGACTGTGGAGTGGATGGAGTCGCTTCGAGAATAACTCAATGGCCACTACACGGCCGCCGAAGATGGTTTGGAGAGCGATTGAGAGCCTCTTGCGTTCAAATTGATCCGTGGACAAACGGAGGAAGTCCTTAGCTAGCCCCTCTTCCTCTCCTTACGTCAATGTGCTCGCTCGGTGAATAGAGATGAAGGGCCGCAATTTCGCATTCGGCCCCCGGCGGATCGTCCAAGAGAGAAGCGGCGATGACATTGCCGTTCCGAGGGAGTGGATAGCGTGGCGCAAGGCTGAATGCTCCCATTTGCTCGACTCAACGGCGGATAGGAAATTTATCTCGGAATGATGCGGGAGCGAGTGGACCGTGGAGGCAGGAATCAATTTGATAGAACGTTTCGAAATGGAATGCTCTACAATATTTTTTGCAATTCTTACATTGAAGAACGGAATAAGGCCCTTGGATTTTCGTCATTCGGAGAAGATCGTCAATAATTTGATGATTGTCTCATTGTTTTTGGGTGCTGACTCATCAGCTTGTAACCAGGCCATGTTTTTATACGATTAATGGGAAGAACTAATAATGAAAGACATTACTTATATTTTGGATACTATCTGCCGTAATCTGTCATACAAACATGCGAGAAGGGTAAGATAACACTGCGATTTCATTATGTTTCCGGTCATGCAGCTTTATGATGAAACCATGGGTGCGTAAACGAAGCGATTTGTAATCATTTCAAACTTTTCTTTGCTTCCTATTCCAATTGTTTCGCTTTTTAATGCGAAGTATTCTCAATTCCAATTGTATAGTTATGTAATGCAAAGTATAGTGGAGAATGAAACGATATAAATTTGTTTTACTCACCCACTGGTGAGATCCAATACGTGAGAAATTTAGAGTAAAAGTATAGCCCCCACCCATTGTATTTAATCAAGGAAATGTATGAAATGTTTTTCATTTAAGTTAATGTGGAAATCACTCAATTGAATGCAATTTTTCGAATTATTTAGAAAAATATCAAGGTTATTAAATAATGAATATATGGGTAGATCTTACCCCTTGGTTTTTTCAACTCCTCTTAGAACGAAGATGTAACGATAGGAAATACTGTGAATATTATGCAGAGGTGATTTGATGGTTATGATCATTCAAAACTGTGTTATCACACGAAAGCCACAACTTCTTCATACTTATTCAAATTGCGTAAGTTTATCTGTCAGCCATGGAGTGAATATTATAAATCCTATTTTATCTTGCATCGCCATCTGGCGAAATTTATTCGTGGTGGCCGTACGAAAAACTCCATCCGATAGGCAATAAACTCGACAAAGTCAACGCCACTCAGCCAACTAAATGGGACGATGCAGCCGAGATTCCCTCGGCAGCAAACGGCGATGAATACGATCGGTGGCTCTTGAATGGGACTGCTGCAGAGGGGAATAAAAGTGGAGACATCTAGCTCTCTCTCCTACGGTGAGCTCGCACTTATACCCGTGCGAAGCGCTCATATCGGCGACTCATCCCATTAACCCCTTCTTCCCATCCCACTTTTACATCCTCGTCCGTGACGTCTCTGTCCTAAAATGCAAGCCGAGAAGGGATTCTTATCTATAAAAAAAGCCTGGCCCATTAATCAGGGGGTGGGAGGAGGAGAAGGGAACACTGCAAGAGGTCGGACGCAAAACCCGAAATTCTTGACACAGTTTGGAGTCGCCTCGGTTAAAAAAATTCCTGGTAAAGGATATCAATGGAAGCGGCGGATATTTCCTTTTAGAGGGTGTGCAGGAGAGTGCGGCCGTGCGTTCCATCCTCCTCTTCCTCGCATTCCTCTCTTTCTCTCTCTGATGCTGCCTTGTAGTTCTCATCCTCCTCTTAGATGTCTCTCTCTCTCTCTCACTTACACACACAGTGTTTCCCTTGTTTCTCTCACGCCACCTCAAATCTCCATCCGCGAGGTCCGCAGTATAATTGAATGAATGCAGTCAGTTTCACATGCATGCCTTCTAGAGACAAACGAGTCCTCAATCGTATAAAATGCCAAAATATAATAAAGGTCTTACATTTAGACGTAATTTTTCCACAGGTTAATCATTTAATCATGATGAAATATATTAATATATTGGTAAAACAGCCTTATCTCATTATATATGTTTAATATTCTCATTGAAATGCGATGCATGATCTCTCTTGGGAATTTGAATGGGAGTAAAATACGAACAAGCCCTTCAAAGCATTCCCTTTCTGGGTAGATAAAGTCAAAGATCTTAGCTGAAGTTGAAAGGCTCTGAAAGAAAGGAAAGAAAGAAAGGAAAAGAAAAGAAAGAAGTTGAAAGGAAACTAGCTCTCTTTTAATGATTTTCTCCATAGTACGCGAATCTTCTATAGATAGTTTTCTTCAATTATATTCATGCCTTTCTTCACTCACTCTCTATCTTTAATTCAGCTAATATTCTTCTTCTTTAGAGTGTCTTCACCCACATTTATCCAGCACTTACTACTTCCACCCCTTCCTCTCAAATCAATCTTACACCTACCATAAATGTCATAATATGACATCCACTCACTCAAGAATTGAAAGTACAATCTTGACTCTACTTCAACTTACATTTTGAGGCTTTTGTTAATCACTGATATTGTTTAAGTTTAAATGCGTTAGTCACATGAAAATGACTCCGCAGTTTGATCTTCAGAGTAGAAAATAACACTTGTGCGCAAGACTCTGGAGATAGCATAACATGGCGAAATCATGGTTGGAAGTAAATAAAATGTTTTGGTGTACTAAAGTTATTTTCTCCTCTGAAGAAAGAGGTTGGGTATTTCTACTAAGTTAATGCCTGCACTATTTTTTATGACCCTGCCGCTGTATACTCGGGCTCTATGGAGCAAATATTTTTATATATACTCGGAAAATAATAAAAAGGTTAGATGACGTGCCAGTTTTTCAATAGGTTAGACATGTTGTAAGTAAAAATCCATTCTTTACAAATCACATTAGGGAAAAGATGGAGTTTCTCGGTTTTTTTGCCTAAAACAGTCGCAAAAGAACTTTCCTTATATTTCCTCGTCTCTCTTTAAGTTCTTGCTTTCCAGTGCCTTTATACCAGCTCTGAGCACAAACACCACTTACCGTTCCTCACCTGGCTGCCACCTCCAGTGAGCCACTCGCTCCGAACTGCGGGGCGGCCGTGGAAATTCTGCACAGCTTGTTTTCTGTGGAGACGTCCAGAATAGAGATACGGGATCGAACCTCGCCCGGGGGGGTTATTAGCGGCTTTTCCACCCTCATTGGAGCGACAAAATAGCTCAGGCGTTCAATCCGTCCGTTCAGCTGACCAACAGACCACTCCTAGGAGAACTAGCCGACAGTTTTAATTAAGCCGCTTATTTTAAATGAGTGTTTGATTTGACGCCTGAGTGATCATGTAGCGCGAAGTGTCTTCAAAGATAGATGAGAGGATGTTTAGGAATTAGAGCTTTATAAGATCCGGATACTTGTATTCTCTTCGTTCAAATAATTCTTAAGATACAAAATGACACGATAAAATGAAATGATCCGTTTTGGATTGCTTTCACTAACCGATGCTGGTTTATATATTTGGTCAGACTTTAAAAAGTCTTAAAGAAAGAGAAATAATGCCTTAGAAAGAACCATAGTTATGTAAATACTTTTTATTGAAGTAAAAAATAATTACCTCTTAGACATTCTTGCTTCATTTAAGTCCTGGCAAAGATTATTTTTGCGTCTATTTTCAGTAGATTTTTAGCTTGAGCATTCTAAGAAAGTTGATCAGATATCCTCATCTTCAAGAGTTGACAGACTTTTAATTTCTCCACTCATTAGATGCTGCTCAACGTACGAACTATTTTCAATATTTATCAATAGATAACAGTCACATATTTCTTGACAAAAATAAACGTGGAAACGTGAGATAATTGAAATGAATGAGTGACCTCCTACGGGCATAATAATTAAAAGTTTATATTTCCAACGGCTGTAAATAATATCTAATCATGTCTAGTGGAGATTTATTTATGTTCATACTTATTAATGGAATTGATGTGTATTATTGCGGCTGTTCCTTGCCTACAATTATTCTTCTCTGTGATCCCTCGCTGAACAGTCTCGGACCATGCTCAAGTTGTGATTTTATCTGCCCCTCCAGTCGTTCTACCGGAACAAATGTCTGAGAGACACTTGACAAAAGGTCTACACTGGTCCGTTACGCATTGATTTATTTTTCACTTTATTAACATTTTCTTGCAATGCATATTCATATGGAATATTTATTGCTGACTTGTTGAAAACCCCCTCCTCCGGCTGACCCCTCCTGACCCTCCTCTCTCGGACTACGCTTAGATTCGCTAAAACTCTTGGGAATCTTTTCCCGCTCCGCTGGCCTCGATGTCTGCGCATTCCTTTGGGAGGTTAACTGCTTCCTACGTCTAGCTTATCTGGATCCGTCCCTGAATCCTGGGAATGGATGAGACGTTGGAAGGTGCGACGTGTAGAGGTTGCCTGGACGTTTGTCTGTTAGTGTGCTCGAGAACTCGCGTAGGTCAGCAGAGAAGGTTGCAAATAGAAGATGGATTATACTCCTCATTTTCGACTTTCTATTCCTCCTTGCCAACAACCCCCGTTTGGATGGGCGTCGGTCAACATTCTTCGGTTTTCTTTTTCCCTCGAACTTCCGACGTGTCGCTCGTATTCACTTGACGAGATAATTAGGGCAAGAATCCAAAGAGGGCGCCGACTCTCGGTAGAACGCTTATCGGAGTTACGCACGCATTTAAAAGATTACCGTCTTAATTTTTTCAGGTCTAGTGACTTTAAAATTTGGCCCATCGGCCCATTGAAGCCAAAGGGGAAGAAAAAATGTTTTATGGTTTCCTTACACATTTTATGCTAACTCCACAGCAGGTTAAGCTCAATAATCTCCCTCATTAGAAGCATAAGGAATGAGTGAGTGTGGATGTGTTGCTATCCATATACTATGGTGAATTTTACTCACTATTAATTTTTAGCATATTGTTTTGGGGATATTTCCTCCATGCAAATGTGATGATTTAAATTCAGGAGCAAGTCGTTTGTCTTATGTATAGTCCTACTCATTACTCAGCCAGTCTTACTCTCTTTAAGTGACTGAAAATATTACCTATTCTCTGTATGTTTATTTATGTAGTATGAATGTTCACAAGAAGCAATCTATCCTTTGATAATTCCAATGACTGCATTCATAGTCATTTCACTAGAAAGTGCAATAATCTCCACCAAAGTTATGTGAAGACATCCAATGCTGCTCGTGAATCCAAGGCCATGGGCCTCATATTATACAAAAAACTACCAAACAAGCTGAAACTTGAAAACAAAACAGGTTTATTCAAAAGAAATGTACTTGAGTTTCTGTATGGTAAAATGTTTTACTCTGTGAATGAGTTCTAAAATCAATAATCATTGTACTATTTCCTATTATTTTATTCTTTTCATTATTTGACTTGTCCCATATTGGAGCACAATTGCATCAAAATACAGGGCAGATAAAATATTATTATTATCATAGTTGGTGTAACTACTTGCGTTTACAGTCATTTGTATATGCTACAACCATCATTCACGATATGGCTGTTGCAGGTGATATGTATCTGGTAGTTAGTGATAAATCAATTAAAAGCATTTTTCCTTCAATTTTTCATAACTTTGGGGCTAAAAATTGGATTCAGATCACTTAGAAAACAACGATTGGGTGATTTTGAGCACGACACGAGGGATATTTTCCAATCCAGCGCTATATCTCTAGGACTGATGGAAGTGACAATAGTGCACAATATACTGCCGAACTGACTAGTTTAAAATTTTCCTCTTGTCACAAAAAACTGATGGAAAAAACAGCGTGCAAATAAATTGTGACACATTGTAACTACAATGTTCACCACTATACTGTCCCCCCTTCTTTTTTCTATCCCCATCTCTATCATGGCTGGCATCCTAACATCCCCCACTGCACGCTTCTTCGGCTTGCAGAATATGCTTGTATGCTTATCTTCATAGCTTTGGATCGACAGTAGTATTACTTAAGACTTACATACTTCTGATACAGAATAGAAAAAGTTCTTGATGATTACTTCATTATACTTCCCTTCGCCGGCCCATAACTCTGTCCTCTTACTCGATCCGCCTCCAATCTGGTCAAGCGACTCCTACCCATCTATACTTCTCCATATTATGAAAAAAAAGTGCTCTTTAATTTTTAGATACACTAACTTACATAAAGGCGTACACGTACATGGATAAACATTCATATCTAATACGCATATATCGTTCCACAGCTCATTTGATACGAGCAGTAACAAGCATTCGAGTTAACTAACATATGGACAGTTTCCTAGAAATTAATTCATTTGCCGAGCAGAGTCTCAATGCAGAAAAATATATTACAGAGTATGCAAATTTATTTTCTGATGCTACCTGTTTTTTCTCAAATGAATTGCCAATTTAAAAAAAAGTAATTGTTCACTTCGTTAACTTGTGTGCATGCAGCAGTGTGGTAAGGATTCTTCGGAAGATTCTTTCGTGAAAAGATTTCACTGATTTCAGAGATGACAAGTACTGTCACCTTCTTAAAATTGAGGCTTTTAATAGGAAGACTTGTACTTGACCCGGTTGTTGGAAGATACATATTTCCACATTACCATTTCCCTCACAGAATCGTCATTTCCAAATTAAAATTGAAGGCTTATCGACTCAAATGCATGAATGGGAGAAGCAGATGAAAAGTAGTGCATCTTATTTCTAAATCATATAGGGCCTAATCTGTTTTCAAATAAACGCTAAGATTAAGGTCAAAATCCCCGAGTAAATTTCATACCAAGAACGAGATTGCCACAAAAAATTGCTGTCCCCACATTACTTAATAGATTAGAAACTTGAGCTTCTAAAACATGAGACAACAAACAGATTTTAACATAAGAAAACGAAAACCCTTTTTATCCGTGGAAGGGTGTACACACCTTAACATCCTGGGAAATGAAGAAATAAGACAAGACTTAGAAGCTGAACCAATGACAGATGTTGCAGTATATAATAAAGGAAGACGGATAGTGCATGTTGAACGCCTGAATCTATACAGAATTCCCAAAAAGTAATCGATGGTTCCAGGAATAAATTTACGGACTTGTTGACATAATAATGATAATTAGTGACCGCAGTGATTCCACATATTTAGACCCGGATATAGACGTTCATCGTCTGTCATTGGTTCAGCTTCTAAGAGCGGGTAGAAGGAAGGGCACCCTCTTGTCCTAGGGACGGGAAACCTTCCCTAAAGGAAGATGAACCACCAGGTCAACGGCATAGGATGGAGAAGGAAACGGAAAACCACTCTATTAGAGATCCTTTTGGATATCCCTTTCCTGGTTGTCAGGAGTTTCGTGAATGACGAAGCAGTCTCGAGTTAAAAATTCCGGAGTAATAGTCCCCCATTCGGATCTCCGGGAGTGGACAACAAGAGGCTACAAAGAAAAGAAGGGCAGTTTTAGCAGAATTGCAACGTGGAATGTTAGATCATTAAGGAAGATTGGAAAATTGGAAAATCAGAAACTAGAAATGAATAGAATGAAAGCAGACATCATGGCGGTAAGTGTAGTTAGGTGGCCCAATAATGGTGACTTCTGGAGTGGGGAGAATAGAATATTGTACTCAGGAAACGAAGAAGGAAGTGAAGGGATTGGTATTGTTTTGGAGAAGAAAATAGCTCAAAATATTTTGGAAATTTGGGGTTTTAGTGAGAGGATTATAATGATTCAAATTAAAATGGAACAAGGGAATATGGTATTGATTCAGGTGTATATGCCTACGTCAAATCATCCAGACCAAGAAGTAGAAGACATTTACGAACAAATCGATGAAGTTCTAATGAAATTAGATCAACGAGACAACCTTGTGATCTTAGGAGACTGGAATGCTGTTGTAGGAGAAGATGGGGAACAAGATCTAGCTGGGAAGTATGGGCTTGGAAAGAAGAATAAGAGAGGATCCACACTTCTTGAGTTCTGCCAAGCGCACAACCTTGTTATCACCAACACACTTTTTCAGCAGCCCAAAAGAAGAAGATATACTTGGTCAATGTCTGGAGATAAAGAACGATATCAAATAGATTATATTTTACTAAGGAACAGTTTTAAGAACCAGGTAAAAACAGCTAAAAGTTGCCCGGGTGCTGATACAGACTCTGACCATAACCCTGTTCTAATGATAAGTAAACTTATTCTAAAGAGAAAAAAGTTATTCCAAGGAATAATAGATGGAGTTTTACAAAAATCAGAGAGAAAAATTAGACCCAAGAGCTATTTAGCGAATTGACAAATGCAGTAAAGGAGAAATGCAAAAATGCAAATAGTGTATCAGAAAAATGGAGGTTATTTAAGGAGGAAGTTCTAAAATCCTCAAAAAACTGCATCGGAAAAAGAGAAAAGATTCCATACAAACCTTGGATATCAAATGATATTCTCTCAATGATGGAAGAAAGAAGGAGGTGTAAAATCCTAGAAGACCTAACCGGGTACAGAAAATACATAAATAAAGTAAACAGAGATGCCAAAAAGGCAAGAGAGAGTTGCCTGGAAAACAAATGTAAAGGAATAAATGAAAACATGGCTAAGGGAAATTTAGAAAAAGCATACGCAGATATACGCAGATCAGAGTTTAACAGAAAAACTAAGACCCTATCAGCAATGAGAGATAAAGAGGGAAGAGTGATAACAGATGAAATAGGGATAATCAACCACTGGCAGGAATACATCGAAGAGCTATATAGAGGAGAAGAGTTGGATAAAAACATCTTAGAAAACGAAGAAAGCATAGAAGAGAATGAGATTGGACCACCATTACTAAGAGAAGAATTTGACAGGGCACTAAAAGCGCTGAAAGATCATAAAGCTCAGGGTATAGATGAAATTCCGGGAGAAATCTTAAAATCTATTGGTAGCAAGGCAAAAGATTGCCTCTTTGAAATGATCAAGGAAATGTACAATAAAGGAATTGTGCCAGATGACTTTAAGAAAATACGCATGATAACCATCCCTAAGAAGAGCTCAGCACAAAAATGTGAGGATTATATGACCTTAAGCCTGGTGTCTCATACCTCAAAGATACTAACTAGAATAATATATCACCGGGTCTAAAATAAAATTGAAGAAAATCTACAAGATGATCAATTTGGTTTCCGAAGAAACCAAATTGATCATCTTGTAGATCACGAGATGCTATTTTAGCGTTAAGACTAATTACGGAAAAAATGATAAGACTTTATAAAAAGGTAGTCATAGCCTTTAGTGGCATTGAAAAAGCCTTCGACTGCATCAGTTGGAATACCTTGTTTAAAGTCCTTAAAGACGCTAAAATAGACTATAGGGATAGGAGGATAATTCTCCAACTTGACCAAAACCAAGAAGCAATCCTTAGTGCAGACGGAATAAAAGCAAAGATCTCTCGAGATGTTAGGCAGGGATGCAGTCTATCCCCAATACTGTTCAATTTATACATGGAACAGGCAATGAAGGAATTTACAGAAACAAATAAGAATGGATTCAAAGTGAATGGTAACCTCTACACAACCATCAGATTTGCGGACGACATTGCACTTTTAGCGAATAGTGACAATGAGCTAAAGGATGCATTACACGAAATTAACCAAATCTTTAAAAACAATTGGGACATGAAAATAAACAAAAAGAAAACTAAAATAATGAAATGCACTAGAGATGGACCAGAGGAAGCTGGGGTATATCTAGATGGAGAAAAACTAGTGCAAGTTACTACTTTTAAATATCTGGGTAGCTGTATCACATCTGATGGTAGATGCACAGCGGATGTGAAAAGTAGGGTTGCACAAGCAAAACAAGCATTTATCAAAAAGAAAACTCTTTCGACATCAAAAAATGTTTCTCTATCGACCCGGAAAGAATTTGTTAAAACGTATGTTTGGAGTATGGCAACCTATGGCTCAGAAACTTGGACTCTGAGGAAAGAGGAGAGGGAAAAGCTGGAGTCCTTTGAAATGCGGTGCAGAAGACTTATAAAAATATCTTGGACAGAGAGTGTTACCAACCGTGGAAGTATTACAAAGGATTGGGGAAGGACAAATGTTTGTTAATTCTATTTGTAAAAAAAGAAACGCAATGATTGGGCACCTTCTATGTCACTCAGAGTGGATGACTACTTTAATGGGAGGAGTGGTAGAGGGCCGTGCTGTAGGAGGTAGACCAAGAAAAGAATACCTGGAAGAGACCATAGCGGGGAGAAGATACATTGATATAAAGAGACTGGCTTTGGAAAGAAGGAATTTGAATGCCCACCAACCTTAGGGTTGAGGAGAAGAAGAAGATAAACTTTCACACTGAGGATGTTGTTGAACATTGAAATCTGAGCCGTTCCTAACAAAGACGTGAGGGACGGAAAAGGAACTAGATTTTATTACTATGCAGGTGGAATATCTCCATTTATTCTTCAGTTAAACTTGATGGCAAAAAGAACTGACTACTAACTGACTGCTCCTTTCCGACAGTGGCAACACCACTTGGCACCTACTGGATCATCTATATCGTAACTCGAGCCAAGCCCACAATGCTTAACATCGGCGATCGAGCCGAAACAGACGTTTCCGTCGTAAAATTCCATATTACTTAGCGACTATTATAAGGTTTATGAGTCAAAGATTTATCAGTACCTGAAGCTTAACCTATGTGCTGGAAAAAGAAGTGACTAAAATAGTCCCATTGAATTATGAAAAAATTGTTTTAAAAGTTTTTTCTACGACCTACCACAACAATGAAATTGATAATCCTTTGATCGATTAATAATTTTGATACTACCCATCACATTCCATTCCTCTCCCAATTCTTGAGTGCCCCTCTCCCAACCAGTCAACACCGTTCCCCACTATGCGTATACAACTCAGCCGCCTCTCAATTCCTTTCGGGCCACAGTGGTCATCGCCTGCCCTCCTTAGTGGGTTCAAGTATCACGTAAGGCAATTTATGCTATTTTTGACCTCCCCCTCTCTCCCTATGTAAGACAATGTAAGATTTTCCCTACCTCCTCCCCTACCTTTCAGTCTTACGTAAGATGTTAGATATTTGATTCTACTTATCGTTAAATGCTCACTTTCTGCAGTTTCACCTCTCCATAGAAGCCATCGCACAGCTTTGAGCACTAGATATCGTATAATTATGCAGTGTTGGAGTACCAAATTCATTAACATTAAGGGAGAAACAGTACCACAGCTGATGAAGTTGTGAACAGTCACAGGATATTTGAAACAAACACAACATATTTGGAAACGATACGAAGTTTCAAAATGGATAAAAATGTTAGGTAAAATAGGTCCAGACCCCTTGCCCCCCTCTATAAGACAAAGTTAGATCATCCCAACCCCCCCCCCACCTCCAAAAACGTCTTACGTAATACTTGAATGACCCCTTAAGACATAGCTCACATGAGAAAATCACACCATTATAAGGCCTCTCACACCTCCTCCATCGCTGGAAGACTTCAAACCTTTAATACCAGATCATCGTTAAATGGTCTTTCCGCTCTAATCGTCTTCTCCTCGGTTTTTCACTCTGCCTCCCAGCTCGCTGCACTCTTAAGATGAGATTGTTACACTTACCCAATATACGTCTCCACTTTCCAACGTACCCTATTCTACAGCTAACCCTCGTTATTCATTCAAATGCTCTTGGTTATAATAACCCTTGACCTTTTCTCTTCTCACCAAATCTTTTCCTCCCAACTGAAACGCACTGAGCAATATTCCTTTTTTCCGTCAAACACTTGCATAATGGCACACGACTGATATTGCCATGTGTGTATTATTGTTTCTCTTCAAATGTTATTTTTGATTTAATCTGTTTACCGAACCTACTTTTGAGGTCTTAGTTGTGGTTTTTGGTAATTTCATGCATGAATTAACAAATGGCGAAAATCAACTTTTAGTGAGAATCGCACAGTTGAGTGATGGCCAATTTACATTTAATGAAAATAAAGAAAAAGCTGACCGACGATAGAAAAGATTAGTAGGTATATTTACGAATGCAAAGACCAACAGCAGTTTGGCGATTTAAAAGAGTAATGCGATTGACCGTCATAAACGATAGCAGAGATTTTCAGCTGAAATTGACGGACGAGTGTTCAATGGCTATTCGGTAATTGACCTTTTTGGTGAGAAGAGAACTTGAGTAAAATGGTGAGAGCGAGGAAAAATAGAGATTAACAGGAGGATTAGAGGGTAACAAAGAACTTTCGAATTCCAAAAATAAATACATTCGCTTCCGATACTTTACTAGGAACATGACTTACATGGGCATAACGACATAATGTTCGACTGATGGATTCACGAATGTCTGATGAGTATTTTTAGATCTTTAATTTGGAATAGCTATGTACCATTTGCACCTTTCGGGTAGATGAGTTCCGCATTGAGCGTTACAGTGCTAGTTGCTTGAGTTCAATGCGTGATATAGCGAAAAACATATTGAAAATAATATTACTTCAGGGTGCACAATCACAATCAACGCATCAACTGTGATACTTTAATTCCGATCAAAATATTCGTTACTGAAAATTTTAAAGCCCATCATTAACCTTTAGTCATCGAATGCAACCTTTTCGAATGTTCGAATACGCCAAAAAGAACAGTTTTGTGAAAAATATAGTCACGAAGAATGATGGCGCCGCTTGTAAATGCAAGCTACCTGTCAGAGGTGGACGTGATTTTCAATTGCTAGGGAACTATTAGCGCAGTCATGACGCAAGATCATTCAATATCGATTGTATTCTTCTAGAGCTATTGATATTTCAGATCAAACGATCCTGATCGTCACTTGCCGACTGCTGCCATCTATCGGGTCAATAGCATAACTCTTATGGCTGGTTACAAGAACATTTAGTCATGGAATCAATAGTTATGAGATCCATTAAGTTATAGATCTCATAAAATATTCAGGTTGCAGAAACACATTTACTAGTTACACTACTTTTTTACCAATAGTCAATAGCTTCGAATATTTTACATATTTCTACCGCTGGATAAAATTTATGAAAGTGTTGCCCATGAATAATTGCTAATGTACATTAATTATGTGTAGTCTATAAGAGCAAACGAACTGGTCATCTATCTCAAAACAACTCTTTTAGCTAGTAATTAAGTCTCTAAGCGGTTCATTGCGCATCCACCATCTTGGCTACTCATGGAACTCATAGCAACATGCCATAAGTTCTTCTTCTTCTTCAGTGTTCAACCCTGGGGTTGGTTTGCAGCAGTACGCCATTCCTCTCTTCTGTCTGCTTTTCTCTTCATTTATGTGTAGGTATGTGGTGCAACCCATATCATTCACAATCTGCTGCATGAATGACATCCTTGGTCGTCCCCGGCGATTCCTTCCCTCTATATCTCCTTCTGCTATTGTTTTAACGATGTTGTAGTGTCTTAGAATGTGCCCTACGAGTTTGTCTCTTCTTGTTTGGATATGCCTCCACAGGGATCTGGTTTCTTGAACTCTTTTCAGTAACTCTTCATTCGTGACTCTATCTTTCCAGCTGAGCTTCAACATCCTTCTGTAGAGCCACATCTCCAGGGCTTCTAGCCGCCTTCTCTCTTGTTTTCTTATTACCCATGTTTCGCTCCCGTATAGGGCCACACTCCAAACAAATGCTTTCATCATCCGTTTCCTTATTTCCAAACTGATGTTCTTGCTGGTGAGTAGGTTCTTTCTAAGATAGAATGCAATTTTGGCCAGATTTATTCTCCTTACAATTTCTTTCTGGCTTCTACCATCTCTTGTTATTCTGCTTCCCAAGTAGGCAAATTCCTCTATTACTTCTAGCTTCTCTCCTCCAATTCTCATTATTGGGGGTTCATATTGTTCTTCATTACTGCAAACCATCTCCTTGGTTTTGCGTTTGTTTATTCTCATGCGATACTGTTAACAGAAAATCCTACCCATTGTGTTGAGCATCCTTTCTAGATCTTCTTTGGTCTCTGTGATCACAGCAATATCATCTGCATAACGCAGCATATCTATCTTCTGTCCATTAATTTTAATCCCCACCTAAGTAGTTTCACGAACTTGGTCTATAGCTTCCTGGATGTAAGCATTGAATATAAGAGGAGAGAGAGTACATCCTTGTCTCACGCCTTTTCTAACTTTTGCTTCTTGCTTTTGATGAAAATTCCTTATCACAACCATTTCGTTCTTATATAAGCTGAGTATTACCCGCATGTCTTTATATTTAGGCCTGCTTTCTTCAGCACTCTGAACATCTCTTTCCAGATAACATTGTCAAATGCCCTTTCCAGGTCAATGAAGGCAATATAAGTAGTTTTATTTCTCTGCATTTGTTTTTCAATAAGAAGCCTCAATGCCAGAATTGCCTCTCTTGTTCCTGATCCTCTTCTGAATCCAAACTGATCTTCACTCAGCATATCCTCTATCTTTCCTTCAATTCTTCTCAGGAATATCTTTATGAGGATTTTCGACGCATGCGATATTAGGCTTAAGGTTCGGTACTGTTCGCATTTTGTAGCTACCGCCTTCTTCGCTATAGGAACCATGATGCACTTCTGGAAGTCGGTTGGTATCTCTCCTGTGACATACATGGACCTAATCATTTTCAGCAGCATTGTTTTCATATTTTCACCAGCATTCTTGATTAGTTCTGAAGGAATCTCATCAATACCCGTTGCTTTGTTCTCCTGTAGGTCTTTAAGGGCTTTGTCGAATTCTTCAAGCAGGATGTCGTCTCCTTTGTCATCTTCGTTAACTTCCTCTTCTTTTCCTATTACACCATCTGATAGAGGTGGTCCGTCATACAATTCCTCAATGTACTCCTTCCACCTCTTCCCCACGACTTCACCAAACAACATTTTTCCCTCTTTATCTTCTATTTTGCCCGGTATTGTTGTTTTCCGTCTGTTAAAAAATTTGTTTGCTGTCCTGTAGGCTATGTCAGTTTTACCTTTATGCATATTTTCTTCCACTTCCCTGCACATTTCCTGAAGAAAACTTTCTTTTGCTTTCCTAGCTTCTCTGTTGACTAAGTTCCTCAGCCTTCTGTATTCAGCTTTTCCTTGTTCATCAATGGCGTTTTTGTATAGTCTTCTGTTTAGCCTAGTTTAGTATAGTGTTCTGTATAGCCGTAAGTTATGAAGCCAATAAATTTACCAAATGTTTCTGCATCACTTATTGAATGGCTACCGTGGATTATGGGTCCCGTAACTCTATAGAGCCCATATGTGTCGTTCCTGCAACTGACCATTAGAAGGTGGTGCTATATAGAACCGGTTTAGATCACCTTAACCAGCGGAATAATACTATCACCACTCCATATGTGGTCATGATAGTTGGAAATACTGTAACTTAAAGGTATGGAAAGCATTAGAAAGGTCCAAATTACTAACCGTAGCACCATGGATGACTACCACCTCTTGAGCGCACGCACTAGTAAGAAAGTTCTGGAATGTCTTCTTAATCAGTCCATTTTCATCTTCGGAGACAGTTTTTCTCTGGTTCCATCAGCACCTTCAGATCAGTGGTCACTTTTGTCGTGAGAGTGAATGGACCGAAGCATAAGACATGCCGTGCCACAAAGATATTCGTTAGTGAAACGCAGCATAAGCCTTCACAAGGCGGTGATTTCTGTTGGTTGAATAACCGTTTATAAATATCAGACATATCAGCCAACAAATGAGCACTATGCTGACTCATCGGAAAATATCGATAATGATATCATCAATCAAATCAGACTATAAAGGGCTATAAAATAATCAAAGATAAACAAAAAGATAGGAAAACAACAGGAGAAAATAAATGAGTGACAAATGAGGCAAAAAACGTTGCCCGATTTCCCTTATGCAAAATGCAAATAAGCTATGAAAAACACGTTGTTGGAACTACTTCTGAAACACGTGGATGGTGCCGCAGCCGCGTAGAAAACATTGTGAATTTATTATTTTACCTTCAGTCTAACTCACATTGTTAATTTTAGATAAGGTAAAGGTTAATTCAATATTCATTAACTAGACTTCTAATGCCAAGCTTTTAAAAAATTTGACGAGTTGCAAAAATGATCGCAGTTTATGTTTCTAATGTCCAGTTACAGGAACGGCACATACCTATTCCATGGATTTATGGGTCCCATAAGCCATGGAAACCATTCAATAAGTATTGAGGAGACATTTAATAAATTCATTGATTTCATAAATGGCTTCACAACTTATGTAATCAAATTATGAGCTCCATAAGTAGCCAAAATGGCCGAAGTTTAATGAACCGCTTGGAGAATTAATCACTTGATAATAGAGTTGTTTTGAGACGAAAGACCAGTTTGTTTATCCTTTCTGACAAACTATTATGTGCATTACCAATTAAAAATTGGATAATATTTTTATGATTTGATTCATTGGTGTAAGATTAGATCAAACATTCGAAGCAATCAACAATTATAAGATAAGTTATGAGACTGGTAAATGTGTCCCTGCAACCCGAATATCTTTATGAGACACATAACTTCATGGATCTCGTAACTATTGATTCGAGTCGAGTCGAGTTCGTTTCATCAAGGCTAAGTTGTTCGCTCTTAATGGAAATGAAACACCCCCCCATCTCTTTTCTACGCCGGTGTCACAAGGTTCTTACACAAGCATTAGAATTCAAACCTTAACGAATTATTGTCACTACTACAGACAAAGCATTGGTGGATTATCCAAACATCATAAATTATTAGTGGAAATCCGAACTATCAAAATAATCGTAAAATAAATCCAAGCTATGTAATGGAAAACACATTCCAAATGCACTTTCAAATTATTTATGTCAACCTGAAATTAAGTCACTTAGAGCTTTCACCGCAACAGTATCATTCTTGCTTCTGACAACCACTATTTATCCTAATGTACACCAAGAATAATCCTTCCACACCTCTGAGTGCTTGCAGTCCAAGTTTGACTGTAACTCAATCTTCTCTATTTCTTCCACCATCATGCGAACATGCGTCGGATATCCTTCGGTTTCTTCTTGCTCTCGAACTTCCAATGTGTCACTCGCTTTCACTTGACGAGATGGTTAGGGCGGTAATCCAAATGGGTCGCCACTACTCAGTAAATCATTGAGGAAACACATGCATGCCAAAGAATCACCGTTTTTATTCCGTAGATCGACCGACTTTCAAATTTGACCCTTTTACCTCTTCCTATCCCAACTAGGACAACGATTAGTGTATCATTCCTACCTCCACGGTGGGAAAAATGCGACTTTGAATCAACAGTTGTATTACTTTTATTGTTATTACATAGTAACTCGAAGTAGGCATCGTAGAGCATGTTGTAATTTCTTTCTTCTGTGATATTATCACGTTCATGTATCACGGAATGAGTGCTACATGCCTGGTGAGGAACCATCCTGTGCCACAAATCCTAGCCGAGGCTTGAACGGTGCATCGTAGATGTATAAGTAGGCATCATTCTTCTTCCATTACGGCTAGCCAGAAGTCAGGACTATGGTGGTCCATTGCGCTGACCAATAATCTAATTGTGTACTATTCCTATCGTTTAGTCGCAATTGAATTACTTCTCACTTTCCTCGATAGGTTCAGCTAACATTGAACTTGAACGCAAAAATTTGGCAGTAATATCTGCAATTTGTTTCAATTTGTGAGACATACGATTCTTCATCGTCTGACTGAAAGAAAACCACCCTATTGATTTCAAACTAAGGGCATTATCAATAAAAAGATTTTATTTTGAACTTTCATTTTAATTTAGCTCTAAGAAAAACAATCAAATAAAAACCTGAAATTCATATTTGAAAAATTGACATTCTACCATATAAATTATTTTCGTGAAAGCTGGGATTTTACTCATTTTATTCCATATAACCTCAGGATCATGGATCGATTCGTCGAGATCATGTGATCAATCAGTATCATGTTATATTGCCTGCACATTTCTTTAATGCTGAAACTTTGATGGTGGTTTTGTGTAAAACTCGCCGATTAAATCACATTTTCCTTCAAGCCACGTTACAGAACTAAGCTTCCAAAAGGTTTCTTTTCGTAATATTCATACCTTCCTTAATTACCGTATTTTATTTGATATTTTTCATGTTATAACTTCCTTCGCTCGCATTTCATCAATACAAATCTTGACTAAAGCAAATTAGTTACCCCATATCTCCTTTGAGGGAATATTTTGAGGTTGTCCGCAGTAAAAATGGTTTCCTTATTACACCTCTTAATTTCTTTAGATATCCTCCTCCATGCGCGTAATATGTTGTAGCTAGGTGCATAACCCACTGCACATAAAATGGGTAAAATAGAGCATAGATAGGAACGGAAATTTAAATCGGATATCTAGAGGAAAACACAAGAAAAGCCATAAAATAGATTCCACCAGATTAGTGCCGGAAGGCTGAGAACCAGATGATGAAAGTGAAGTCAAAAGAGGCTTAGAGCCTAATCCTGGAGTGAAGGAATGGATCTTTCACAGCATAAATGACCTTGTGAAGTGAGACAGCATCCTCTTGTAGCAACTACAACTGCAATATGTTGGTAATGTTATTGATAGTAAGTTTTAAATCGGAGAATAATTTTGGTTCAATAATTAGCTTAAAATTATATTTATTCATGACAGATACTGTAATTTATTTTGACTAATTGGAAAGGGAGAGCAAACCACAGTAATCCACATCAGTCCCACCTTTCATGTCAGATTATCTTTTAATACAGGTGCCATCACTATTAAACAGTTGTATTATTTTCGTTCTTATATTACGTAAGGGATCATACTGGTCTCACCCACCACTGATCGTCCTCTAAATTTTTGTCTTGGATAGCAAGCGGAGAGAGATTAGTCACAATGAGATACATACATTTCAGGATTTGATGATCTTCAAGCTTTCAATGCCCACAATTTTTCGTTCAACGAGGTAAAAAGTTTTCTAAAAAAAACACAGGCCTTTAATCTTCAACGGGAAAAAAGTGACGGTTCTGGGCTAAGAACTTGAGACATCCTGAAATTAGGCTGAGTGGCCTGAATTTGAAAGTCTAGCAAGCAGCACACGAAAACAACGTTCTCCAAAAATTGATAAAGAGTGTCTTGTATCATGTTGAAGCCAGCGTTCGTGGTACCTGTTTTTATATATTTACATATACATTGGTTTTATTAAGGCTGTAAACTGGCTTCATAATACTAGGAGAAAATGCATTAGCTTATTTGTTTGTTTGTAGCTGCCGAAACATTTTTAAAAATCATTTGAGTTTTTTTTTGGAGTTTTTCTGTTTTCCAGTCACGCCTGTGACATCTTTTGTCTTATCGTGTACCACGCGTGCTTTTTCATCGTTTGAATATACATAAATGTGCTACCTAGAGGGCAGTTGGAAACGACTCATGAACTCAACTTTAATCAGGCATTGAATTCCCTTGAAATCCTTTCCATTATATATTTTGATAACCGTAATTGAATAAACATGTAAAGTAACTATTCAACTCTTAGCAGTAACTCTTCCTTAAATACATATCCGCATGCACCGAAAGGGAATACTCTCGTCCCATTTAATCCCGGCGCGTAACTCATCTCCTATGATTGTTTTGGCGTGCCTCCTCCCTTTGAAGCACCGTCAGCCGGCCGTTGCCGAGCGTTTTATTCTCTGTGCGGACTCGAACGTAGAGAAGGGCGGGCTAATCGCCGCGAGTAAATTTTACTTAACTACCGCCATTGCCGCGAAAAAAACCTCCCTTCCCCAACACGAGAATTACGCTCTGCTTGGCAGCTCAGAAAATGAGTTTATCCCTTTCGGTGCGCGTAACAATTTAAACCCTTTACGGGAAACCGGTCTATACTACCACCACACTACTATGCACTAACCCCCCCCCCTCGTCTCCCTCCCCCGATAACTTTATGGATTCCTTTCGGTCTTCCGGAGCCATTCATTTTAAGTGCCACGCATATCCCGCTCGAGTGGCCGCCCGAGACTGCGACAGCTCACCCGGGTGACCGCCGGCTGCAAAGGCGCGGGGGAAACACGAGGGAGCAGCAGCGGACCTCTTCGCGGTGTCGGCGGCGCGAATCTCTCTTGCACCGGACTCCCGCGGCCGGCCGTAAAAACATCCGTCTCCCACCGTTAGAGGCTCCGTGGAGCGACGCGGCTCTAAGGCAAATATCTCGCGGGGGTCCCCGTCGCCAGGCCGCTTTTATTAATCCGAGATCATTTTCCCGCGAAGGCATGAGAAATGGCTGAAAAAAAGCAACATCGCCCAGCGTCGCCGGTCTTTCTCCCTCGATTGTGTGAGTCTATCTCCCCCTGGCGTGTGAGAAAGGAGGAGGCCGCTCCTCCCTCCCTCGACTATGAGAACCTAGAGATCTGACTGAACGCTCCGATGCAACGAGTTTGAATATCAAAAGGACTAAACTAGGGTGATCACCAGCTGTAAAATGCATGCGATTGGTGTGAGTTCCGCATATCTTGTTCTCTCGGAAAGGTAACTAGAATCGATATCTCTTGACTTTATCATTAGAAGCGGATCCCAAAATTTCTTTGAGTGTAATGTTTGTCTCCTTTTTTTATCATATTCAAAGTTACTGATTCCGAGAGTTTAAAGTTATCGAATCAAAATCGACGAAATTATAAGCCGTGTTAGAATAATGTCTCATTTATACTCGTAAGGTAATATTATTTATTTAAGGTGGACGAATTCAATGATAAATTGTCCCTTACGAAAAAATCCAAAAGTAGGTTTATTGTAGAGAAATCAGATCCCAAAGTACGGGTATAAACGATTATACAAGTAATGAATACTTTTAAATACTGTTTTCTCAAAAATTATTTTATCGCTTAATTATGTCAGACATTAAAATTGATTCAAAATCGCCACTTTCGCTAATCGCAACTTAACCATCTTAGTCATTAATCCAACCATGATCTTGATAGGGATGAGAAATAATCGCGTTTCGGTTAGCTAAACGTCTACATGGCAGTCTTTCGAAGGCAGAGTTTCATTGTCCATCGATGGCATGAAAATTATTTAGACTGAAATTACACTCGCATTGGATTATAAGTCTGCAGTAACCATTACTATTAGAGCATTTTGAGAAAATAACGGAAATTTCATGAAAGAATATTGCACATTATTTGTGCAATTCAGGAAGAAACTCAACACAATGCAAATTATCCTTAATTTCGTCTTAAAACTTTGCCAGAACTGCATCAGCATCTTAGTATTGACTTGTTGTTCTATGAACAATCTTCTTAGTAATAAATAACGCGCAGAATGTTAACATTCACACCGATGAGCTCGAACCTATAAATGCGAAGTTTGATTGAGGTAATTTGACAGTGAAATCATCTCATAATTTCCTATCTGTAGTTTTCCAAAGATTATCTGGAGGTTTGGAGTTACGTTTAGAAACATGAATGAGAGAATGTAAAAGTATAGCTCTGAACGTGGAATAAACTGGAAATGATAAATAATTATCGAGATGCCGACAAATAATTGCCTATGTGGAATGACATCTCATTACCATGCAGGCACTTAAGTGCATATATGTGAAATATAGCGTACATGTTTCATTGTGTTCCACACATATTGTTGATGTCTTGTATCAACATTAATTAAGAACGAGTCAATTAATAACAACAGATATGGCGTCGGTGCAGAAAAGATGGAATAACCTAAAATAATGAACAAATCAAAAACATGTTTACATATACAAACTGTCCGAAATGTATTTAGGAAGTTCAAAATTGCTAATATTAGCGCAACACGCGGAAGCAATGCATTAAAGGAAAACTTGGTGTGGGTAGGTATATTAAAAAAGTGAATTTTAACGAGTGATATGCATAATATTAATCAAGCAATGGCTGAAAGTTCAATTTTATCACGCGGCCACATCGCTTTCATTAGCGGGAAGGCTGATATTTATCTTTCCCTCTCCACCTGATATTTATGATATTTTTGAAGACATACTTCTACCGATGATGCACCTGCATAACGGGCGCTGGCGTAATGCTGCGGCCAATTAATGACGTCCCCCGAAGCGGACATAATCCACGCGGGAGTGCAATTTGTCATGGGGAGCGGAACGAGAGTCCGTCTGGGGACGACGCGGTCATCAATTCAGCCCGGGGAGGGAAGGGCAACGGACACCGCGCGCAACACTCGCTCTCGCCGGGATTCGACACCACACCGGGGAAAAACACTTGGAGGGGAGGAGTACGACTTGTGACGGTTGCGAATGTTTCCGAGGTCCATCAGAGTCAACAGCAGACTTCCCTCCCCCTCATGGTGACAGCATTCCCTAACGACACTTTCAGTGACACGATACACCAATGGTATGTAAGGTGTGGATGTCAATGTATTCACAGCTGGAAATAAAAAATGGGCTTTCCGCTATTTGCACTGTTTTCGTCTCCGTTTTTAACCAGAGGGGTTGTGTTTGAAGCCACTAGGAATGATTCTGAATACGTGACTAAGGAGCACTAGAATGCGGAAGCGAAAAGCTGAATGCAGATGTGATACTATGAGGAATGAAGTTAGAGCAAATGAATTAGTTGGAGCAAGAAGAACAACGGAAAGCAGAGAACAGCCAAAGCTAAGAAGGCGCTCATGGTAAAAAGGCAAAATCAGTGCTCAAAGAAGATGTGATTACAGACCAGGAAACAATACGTCAAAACACTCGTGTGGAGCATGGCATCCTATGGATCTGAAGCATAGACCATGAGAAAGATTACCAGAACAAACCAGAAGCCTTCAAAACCTGATACTGGAGGAGGATACTGAAGATAAAGTGGAAGGGAAAAATAAGAAATGATGAGGTTTACAGAAGAGTGGAAGCGAAGAGGACCATGTGGAATACCATGCAGAAAAGGAGAGCCAGATGGATTGGATACACTCTGAGGCAGAACAGGTTTGTAAAGAGAAATATTGAAGGTAAAACAGAGAAAAAAGTCTCCAGAGGATCTAAGAATCTAAGAATAAGTTCAAGGACCAAATAAAGGGAAAAATACATAGAAAGAGCTCCCAGGAAGTAAGATAACAAGAATTAGACAGCGAAGAGAGGAGAGCTGCAGTCGACCAATCTTAGGATTGAACCACCTCTGATGAAACTAAGGAGTATCATGGTTTAACAACGAACAGTTGGTGAATTAGGTGAGTTTCAACCTTTCGGATGGGTAACTTAGGTATCTAATATATCGTTTATTGTTTCTCTAATCGGCATATTCAACTCCATTAACATTATTTCCGCGATAAATTCTTGATTGATCGAGAAGGCTGCGTGAAAGTTTTACGAGTGGTTTGAATTATTCAAAATCTTGAACCCTTGGTGATTATAACACATGAGTCCTTAGGTAAGTTCTCAGTATCTTACCTGGTAGTCTCGAACACAACTCTCTCTGGGCTGACGTGGGAAATCAGATGACTCGCAGGCATTTCACTTAACTGCCTGAGCAATATCGTACATCTTGAACTACACCGCATATCATGCCCTAACTTACTAAATAAGGAATTCTTATCCGGACTGTGTATCCAAATCTACATTAATGTTTGCTTTGTAAGGGCTGAAACATATATACTTCCAACTCTATTTTCTTACATAGAATGATATTTTTCAAACTGCAAAATGCTTCCTTGCTCATTGCATTTTTAACGACACAAATTCGCATTTTTTGCGGCGCGAAATTACTCTCCACACTGGGTTCCTTATTAGGAACATTAGAAACTACTTGAAGAGGTCTCTCTGCTTCCCGATCTGATAATTATAAGGAGAGGGAGTTCTAGAAAGAGAATCGTGGCTGAACGCAGCTAAACCCAATACGCCATCCTCAAAGATATAATATGAAACGGTTGAAGATGTTGGATTTGGGATGGGAAGTAAAAACCGTTGAAAAACCTAGTGATCTTTGTGAAAGAAAGAATTCATGCCACCTAGGTAAGGGAAATGGCTGCATGCGTTTTCAGGGAAAGTGATCAAAGATATTTGCCTGTAATGTCATAAAACACTATGGTTTGTACACAACTTTTGCTATATGTGCATGCATAAATCATGCCACTTTTTTTTCACTTCCTTCTTCTGCCACTTCACTTCAGCTTTCCTTCTGTAGGAGGCAATTCAATATTCTGCCTTGGTCTCTTGGTCTATTCTTATGACGTTACTTTAAAAAAAATTTAATTCTTTCACTCCCTGACCCACTGCTGGTGACCAAATTCTCGCGGGATGTGTCTCCACCATTTCCGGTCGCACTCTCTCTCTCTCTCACCACGCCTCCCTTGACCTTCGACCACCTCTGTCCTCGCGAACGTCGCCCACTCGCCCTGATGCACCCGTTGCAGTCTCCTGTCGCCGCCTCCCTCTTTCCCCAAATTGCCTCTCTCCGAGAGCTGCTCGTTTGCGGTGACCCAGTGACACGAGATGCACCAGCCGGGCTAGGGGGTAATCGGATGCCTCGGCCGAAGTACGGCGGGTTATTCCTGTTTTCCGGTTGCGGGATGGCGAGGTGAAACTTCGCTGATGTTGACAACTTCTCTTATTTTTTTAAGGTGTGCGATCCAGTGATTGCCTGCACCGTGGTTCTCGGTCAATTCGAGAGAATTGCTCCGGTTGATAATTCACCATCCTTGGCCAAAGTATCAATTTCACCTCTGCATACCTCATGCATCCTAATGTCACTAAGGCATCTACGGTTAAACTCGATGAGTAGGTACCCATTGAGGGGACTTTGGTGTGAGGGAAAACGGATGGGTCACCGTAATAATGACCTATTTGTGGTATTTTATTAAAAAATAATATCACAAAAATTCCAAAAATAAATTCATTACAACCCTTCCCTAATTCTTTACTTAGTTCACTGTTGCTGTATGCAAGCCAAGAGTCAGTTACAGCTGGTAGTGTTTCCATTTTTATTTCTTTTTAAACTCTTAAGAGAAATATTCTTCGTGGTTTTCAGCTAAGTGACTCAATTGAGCATCCTGTTTGTTTTTCTATATATGAGAATTGAACGATTTGGACTGATTTACATTTTTACTATGCCAGGCTCAAGCAATGTGTCTAAAAATCGCTGGAGATTCCATAAATTGGCAAACATAAGTCTCCAATGCCCATAAGGTAATGACAAGGTGATAAGGACTTCCATTTCTGCTGGTTTGTTTTATTTTAATCACCACTGAGTGCACTTGTCCACATAAATTCTATAGGATAGAATTTGAAAAGTGGTAACGACTTTTACGATACAAAGCTACCACTAGATAGTCTAGATTTCGTTATTCACATCTAGGGCGGTGTAAGTTGGATTTAGTCATTGCATGAAAGTTGATAGAGAGAAGAGTATCATTATTTCCAATTTAAAAAAAATTATAACCGAACACGGTTTTGGCACCACGTACTATTCTAATCAAGGCTTATAACCTAGAAAACACTTCATTGTTACATCATTGCACTAACCTTAATTACACTACATTGTTAAATCAAACCGTGGTCGGTTAGAAAATATGAAGTATGTAAATTGACAATTTTTTCCCGCTCAACTTGTTGAATCAAAAACATTTCTGCCTAGTGAAGCCTGAAATATTTTGATATTTTTGAAAAGTGTATGGCCAAAGTATGGGGCAATGCTTATAGTGATTTTTCCATCTTCTTCCTCGTGACTTAGGTCTACTGTTGATAATTTTGCAATCCAGAGACGTCTGGTGGAAACTCACAGAGAAAATAAAAACATTAGCGTAGAAAAGCGCGGCTGAGTAGAAGGAAAATGTAAAAATTGACAAATTTTCCCCATTAAAATCTTAACTTGGCTTTGGAGACGATAATGTAGCGTTTGAAAACACGTATTACTGATCTAAGAAATGTGAATGACAAGAATGTTTTTGGTTTCAAATTTATCGACAGGTTAATTTTACTCAGGAAGATATATTAAAATTCCAATCGTCATATGTACAACCTAATACTAGAATAACTAATTTATAATATAATCACTAAGAATTTTCTATGCATGTATCATTTTTGCTGATACACCCTTGTGAAAACCATCCCGTCACCAGGAAGCAATTCTGTAAAAGTATTTTCATGTAAAACGAAATAAATGTGAAAAACTCTAAATTATAAATTATATTATATAAATTATATAAATTAACAATACGCTCTTTTGGACTTGAGTGATTCCATACAGCTGAAAAGAGTCGAAAAATATAAATGCATCAAATTCATTTAGAGCGGAAAAAGGAAAAACTTTTTTCAAATGCATTTTTCACTAATAAAAGACTTACTGCGACTAGTTTCAATGTTGCTACATCATTTTCAAATTGATTAAGTATCATCGACAGTGGTCGCTTTGAATATTGAGTAAATAACAACGTAATAGTGTTTTCATGCTGTCTTCATGGAACGGTTCCACCTCAACACACCTCTGTATTTTATATTCACAGATTGCTGCAGTAGTAAACCGCGCCCTTCCATTTTCGTTCGAGCCCCGGAGAGGCCATGCCGGAACCTTGCTCTCGCCGTGCCTCCTCCCGTCACCGCCTCTTCCCATCCCGGAACTGGAGACTTTTACGACCCCAGCCATCCGCACGAGACAGGAACTCTTTAAGAGCCAGTCTTCGAAGGAACAAAGTACTAACACCGAGGTCCGAAGGGGAGAGGGCCCTTTTCTCTCTCTCCCTCGTTAGCCCCATCCAACCACCCACCCTTACCCTGCCCGACATCCTTACGGGCGGCGGCTGGTGATCGACGATTCTCTCCCCCTCATCCCCAACGCGATGCGCCACTCTCCATTTACGGGAATCAAGGAGGTGTCGCTCCACAGTTCGGGGGAGGAGCGGGGGTGTGGTGAGTCGTTCGGCGCATTGGCGTTCTCTTTCTTGACGGGAGCGGCGAAGCGGAGGTGTTGAAGTATCGTGGTGCGGGCAAAAGGCGACCGCAGGCGGATTTGCGCGGTGCTCGCGGGGAAAGAGTGGCGGGAGTATTGGGCGTGTGGCGGGCGTCGAACCGGCGACGGCGGCTGCATTGGTCAGAGCAAACGATCCCTCCGCGGCCGTGTCATCGATCGCTTCCGCTGGCGACCGCCGCTAGCGTTCCTCCGACGACCCGTCTGATTACAGTTATGCGCGTGCAGTCGGCAAGGAGACAGCTGCTCACCAAATTTCACGCTTTATTGAACCGTCCCGCGCGCGCGCCCCTCAGCACATAAATGTCTCGCTCCGACAGACGCGATTGGAATGACGAGTCGAGGAGAGGTTAACTCAGAAGGTAACGAGTAGGTAGGAGCACATATATATTAGTACGATGCAGGTAGCGCGTGCATGCATGGGTAAATCGAACGAATGCACACGAGCCGGAAGTGAGCGGGAAATAATGTCTCATGGGAATGACAACTGTGTGATTTTTCTAAGCTTGTCGAAGAAAAATGTTGTTACTACTAAAAACCCGAGGGAGGTTTACCAGACGCCTAGATAAATTGGGATCATTCTCAATTTTTGCACATAAAAAACGAGGTATGATTGATATTATTGGGCTCCCTATAATACATTTTTTATATTTTCACATACTTTACCGTCTGATTAAATACTGGCAATCGTACCTCATAATGAGTGTGATAAGCTATTTTTTCCTTTTATCCGGATTTTCTTTCATGCAAATTATTGAATTGGTTTCCAAAATTTTCATTACTCTATCGAAAAGTCAATTCAGCTTGTTTTTTTTGTTGATTTTTCTATTGAAAAGTTGATTTTTCAAATGGCCCCAAGTATTCTCTTTTTCACCGCAGTTACTCATATTATTCACTCTCTTCAGTTGCATAGCTCTTGCCCATTACAATGTGTCCTTACGTCTGAAATTATACAGCTAAAACACTTCATCTGTCTGAATCCGAAGCTTCGCCACCAACGTGGTAATATTTAACTTTGAATTCTTTCCTTTGAACCTCTGCTGCAATTATGTCCCAAAAAGGTGGAATACCTCTTTCACCTTTTTAGTAACCGATATCTTTATCGACTCTTGGGTCCCAGAGATTTTCTTACGTTCTACTTTTGCTCTTCTTCCAATGTTGTCTTTTCCATGATTCTTCTTGAAGACTGCGTCTTCTCCTTATTTTCTATCTTTTTCCACCTTGCGGACTTAAATATTACGCCAAGGGTTGGAAGAATTTTTGGATGAATTTGGATTTATGGGCAGTTCAATTGTTAAGATCACATGTCATCAAAAGGTTCTTGCAAAATCGAGTGAAATTGTTACATAATGACTAAATAAGATGTGTAAATTAAGTTTTTTTAAATCTGCAAGTTATATTTCTCCTTTATCGTTTATCTCACGTAATAGTTTTCTTAAATAGGCAGTATGTTGACTTAATCCTATTGGCCCGACAAACTGCCGCATCATTTTCAACCTGATTTATCGTTTTTTCATTGTTACTATATGTGTATTTATGCAATAATCATTTTTAAAACATTACTTGGTGAAAAAACAGGCAAAGTTTCATTCACGAGCACAAGAAATCGACGTAAACATTTAAGCGATGGCTTCTTACGTATTACCTAATTCAAGAGATAAATAATCACCTCATGATCTAATATATTTCATATATAATAATATAAGATAAATAATCACCTCATGATCTAATATATTTCATATATAATAATATAATCTCCTCTCCTCCTTATAAAACGTATATCGATTATAAATAGGTTCAATTCATGTAAAATTAATCTTTAATAAAATTTAAAATTGATTTTTTTGGCATTGTATGAAATAATAACACCATCGGTATTGCATACTTGAAGAAATTTGATCAGCAGAGCTCAGAAAATTATAATATACTGCTCCTCATTTTATTTAAGTTGCGTTCCAGAGTTTGCTGCTGCTATTGCTTCAAGTGTTTTGAATGCCAAAAGGAAAGAAATGAAAGGACGATGACTAACATAACTTTATAGGAAAAGAATTACGCATATGCAACTCCACTACTACTTCCTCGTGATTAGAGATCATTTTCAGTAACCCGCGCCACCAAAAAGGAGACGCAGTGACGTAGGCAGAGGTTATAAGGTGTCCGTGTTTTCCTCTTTACCCTGACTGTTCAAATTAAAAGGCACCACAGAAGAAACGTATATTGGCTATAAATAAGTTGAATTCATGTCAAATTTCTCTTTAATAAAATGTATAATTTATTTTTGGGTATTGTCTGCAATAATAACACCATTGGTATTGCATACTTTCAGAAATTTGACCAGCAAAAATCAGAAAAGAGTTGGCCATTTCCTCAGTGCCTCTCGAATTTGAAATACTCATAAAAAATAGTTCTGAGTCAAATTTTCCACCCATTTGACTTAACAACTTCTGGCAGTTAGTTCTTCGATTGCCAAAGCACAGTAATGTAAACTCCACCCTTCCTCATTTTGATTCTCAACCTGGACCCTGCCGAAACGAAGTCCTGGCTGAGCCACTGACAGAAAGCTCAGGTTCGGAAATAGAGTGCATCTCGTGTTTAGCAGGGACACCGCATGCATCAGGAGTTGAAAGAATGTGTATTTGGTATTTATAAAATAGCAGCTAGTGCCACGACAAGTGGGTTATCAGGAATTCTCTAGAACACTTCAAAACCGTCAGATTTTCTTCAATCACACTGGGATATTTTACTCACCAGTTATTCCATGTTGTAGCATTGAATGTCATTTTAACGTCGTACTTCCGGAAGAGAAATTTTGTTTTGAAAGCTTGCTAGATCGTTTCCTACTGTGAAATCGTGTCATATATTCTAGAAAATTAAACAAAACCAGTTCGTTCTGAATTGAAGACCAGTAACACCTGTAGCAAGGCTTATGATAGCGTCATTATCATTGAGGAACACGAGCTGAATATACATTTTTCATATGCCGGAAAAATACGGATCATCCAGAGGAGTTCGCCAAGTAACAGCTATTTACAGTTGCCCATTGAAGTTTTATTCAGTGTCACACATTCATCGACGAAAAAGTAATTACAGTGTTGAATGAAATGTACAATTTTACCATTTCTCTATATACCAGGCTTTGCAAACATAATTTTACAAGAAAGAGGCTGGCTGATATAGGGAGTGTTTCGGATTCATGTCAATATTTTGTGATGAATGAAGCAGTGCCTGAGGATTTAAATAAATACTACATGGGGTTTTTAATAAATGTTACATTTCCCAGAAATTTATTTCTTCTTCCATTTTGATTCCGCAACAAAACTGTAGATGAAACCTTCACTTTTTATGGAAGAATGAATTTCTTGTTTTTGGCATATTTTTGCTTCAGGTAACAACCATATACTTGAAAGCTGGTATTTTTTACGAGAACAAGAAAAATATTCATTTATTATATTGCATAGTACGCAATAAGCCTCATGTTGGGAGGAATTAACGTCACCAATTGGCTAGATTATATTAATTGGTGGTTTAGCATATCATGAAACAACTTGATTATAACATTACAGTCAAATACTAAATTTTAACTCTTCCATCATATATAGCAGGATTACACTGGCAAAGAGAATGTACATACTCTTTTTTATAATTGATAAAAAAAACGACACAGCAGAAAATCTCTCATAATGTCACAGCAATACGCGTCAAAATACCAAACATCTGCACTTTCACTATTTGAATTACGCCTTAGGCAGCTTTTTTGAAAGCTCATCATCTTAGGCGGTATTTATATAAAATTATATTCGTCTATTAAAGTTAAAAAAAACCTGCGGCTTTTTATAATAGCTTAGAGCTCTGAGAAACATTATTGCCAATATTACCTCCATTATGTGGCGGAAGGCCATCATTATTCATCCTTGTTCATCGGCACGTGTATTATATACACGTATATTAAATACCCGAGGTTAATCGTGAGATGAAGGTCATATTCATCACACATCGGTAATTGACGAAACTTCTCAATAAAACGTGCACCAAGGGCAACCTTCAGCTTCAAAGGAACGTGCAATAGCTTCGACGACAACGGCATCATTAATCTGTGACATAGCAATTGGAAATGTTATTACATGAGGAGACCATGATTTACATACTCACTAGACTCAATGTCGTCATCTGATGGCAATATCTACAGCTAATATTATTATAAAGGCTATTGATTCTATTACTATCTACGACTAAATCGGCCAACTACTAAGTGTATATCTTACCTTTCTTCATGAAGCATTTTTCCTTATTTTTGTCTTTATTCTCTCCGCAAATATTTGACAAATGTCCAAATCGCCTTCATTATTCCTGCCGCATATTTATTTAATCCAACCTTTTAGACGAGATCGTTTACTGCAGCCAACTAAACAATGCGATGCGGCAAAATCTACTAGTAGCGGCATACAGTCCTCACTACCAATGCATAACGGACACCATTGCTCGATATTAAAACCCTCAACTGCGACATCTGTTCATTCCTGGTTTACTAACCAATCAGGCTTTAATTCTAACAAATAACCCATCATGATATCATAATCCACGGATGCTAACAACCATCTTTTTCTCTTCATCAACTGTGAATAGATAATACTCAATTAATGATATTGAAAATTATGTCCAAAAGTGGTTACCGTCCCGAGTTAAGTATCATTTTCTATGGGATGAGCAGAATAATCACGTGAATCTCAGTTTGCAGATTTTTAAAATGATTTTTATACATGGTTATTTTTTCTGCAGGATGAAAATGTATCGTATTATTTTTATATTAATAACAATTTTATGACAGTTTTTATTAAAAGTCAACATAGGCGGAAGGTGATTGGTGCTCTTGGGTACATTCAGTAACGTATCAAATGCATTACCAGAGCTCCGTATATTAATTAATCTCCTGTGTGTAGCTTTCATGTGAGCTGGCTTCTTACAAAACCCTGAACTTTACAGTATTATACGGTAGTAGGAGTCATTGTCAGTATTGTATTACTCATTCCATAAGAATTTTTTTTACCAACATCGGGCATTTGAGCACACAATACTTTGCTCACACGAGAAACAGTATTTTGCCTATGTTAATATTGATCACGAGAAACGCATGCAAATTTCATTGGACCAATTTCAAATATTCTCAAAATAAACCCTAGCTTAGTACTCTGATTAGATACGACACAATTTAACCAATTGTGTTATGAAACCAAGATGATTATAAACATATGTAAAACTAGGAACAAACTAAAAAGACATGTTGCCAGAAATTTTCCACTACTGTGGACCCCTTAAGAGCATGGTTAAGAGAGAGGGTGGCATAGGTGTAAAATGAGAAAGGAAGCAGAAAATAGGCTTGATGACTTTGAGAAACTATTCGGGATCACTTACGGTAGAAGAACTCTTCAGGGCACAATATAAACAAACGGATCTCAACACGTTGAGGAGGTCGAAATAGCATTATACATACAGAAAATCTTAGTGCGTTAAATAAGATGAGTGCTTCCAGAATAATTGCCAAAAATAAAATTACAGCTAGTTGAGGTATTTTGCGTTCTCGGCTCGAGTCTTCACTGGAAACAAGACATTGTAGAGAACGTCGTAAACAATTTACATTTATCTGCAAATATACATGCATTTCTCTAGCCATCACTGCATCTGTTGCGAATTATTGTACTAACTTATGAGCTGTCTCGAAATAGTTAGCAAGTATTTTCCTAATGTTTCTATGTTAATTGTCCAATATCTTAGATATTAACGTTATAATTAGAATACTTAATGCGATGGTAAAAAACCATGCAAATTTTGTTTGCAAATTGTTTACCGAACCACAAGTAAATTAAATTTTGCGGTATGATTTGAGTAAAACGTATTTAGCCCCGCTAAACGTAGGAAGTTGCATCAAAATTAAATCCAGTGAAATTTGTTACGCCAGTGAAATATTACGTACTCTTTAGCCGCACACCGACTCTTACTACAAGGGGTGATCAAATGAAAAGGTACAAAACGACACTGTGGGTATAATATAGTCTTTATTCAAAAGTTATCATCAGAGACCTGAGCACAACCATCCCACTGTTTCATGAGCTGAAGGATTCCCTGTTCCCAGAATTCCTGTGGCTGGGACAAGAGCCAGTCCTCCACTGTGTCCTTCAGTTCGTTATCCGAGTTGAAGCGCTTTCCTTTGAGACGTGTTTTTAGCGGACCAAAAGGATGGAAGTCGCAGGGCGATATGACCGGGCTGTATGGTGGATGCTCAAGCTGCTTCCACTTGAACTTGGCCAGTAAACTGCGTATGTCCCAGGAGACGTGTGGACGCGCGGAATCGTGGAGCAGAATCACTCCCTCCCAGCAGCCCAGGCCGTTTGCTCTTGATGGACTTGCGTAGGCTATGGAGTGTCTCACAGTACACGTCACTGTGAATGGTTTTTCCGTGCTCGAGGAATTCGATGAGTATCGGACCTTGGACGTCGAAAAAGACAGTGAGCATCACCTTGCCAGCTGAGGACACAGCTTGAATTTTTTAGGGGGAGGTGACGACGCAGGCATCCATTGCATGCTGTCCCGCTTTGTCTCTGGCTCGAAGTGATGGGACCAGCTCTCATCACCGGTGAGGATCCGCTCCAGGAAAGTCTTCATGTCAAAGAAAGGTCTTCATGATACCGGAACAGATGTTGCAATGCTGGCCCCATATGTAGTTATTTTGCGGTTAGCTGAGCATCTTCAGAACCCACTGCTCGCACACCTTCCGGTAACCCAACCTGTTGTCCACAATTGTCCACACTGTGTCACCGCGTCAGTTGGACGGAATACACAAGTGCCTGCTTCTCTCCTGCGTCATGTGCGGGTGCCCGTCTCATGCGCACAACCACGCCGGACACTACATTCGTGTCCCTAGATGTCTCACTACGTTTTCCCAAAGCGGCATATTCAAATTTCAACCGGTTTGGTTGTAACGACGTTTCGTGCCTTTTCATTTGAACACCAAAATACTTTCCGTAGTCGGTTATTAACCGGCAAAGTGAAACTAGTGGAAAAACTGATCAATTATTACTGATGAAACTTCCCCATAATTATGCAGCCACGACTAGTTTCATTGGCGGAATCAATGTAAAAAGTCACTAGCATACATAAAAGATGGGTTTTCGTTGATAAAAAGTTTACCTTGAGCGCACGCGGTGATGTTGCCCACCTTGATCTGGTAAAATAGACCCTGGCCTTTAGAACGATTATTAATAAAAAACAAGGAGAAAATGAGTCATGATTTATTTTGCAGGTTAAACGTTTTACTCAAACCAAAATGATCTCTGCGAGATATTTTCTATACAACATAAAACTATTTCCAAGTACAACGCAGTCATTGGGTTGAGTCACGTTGCCAAGAGTTTTGATCAGCGTCGCAGTTTGCTGTGTAGCATGGATGAAGCGATACCTTCCATGTAGCTGGAACTGAATTTCGTCATTAACCCCATTGAAAAATGATAAGTAAAAAGTTTACGTAAGCAACTTGTTTCGGAAATAGTTTTGGGAGGATATTAAATGAAAGTGAAAAGAGCATATGCTTAGAGCTGGTGGAAAATACAGTTGACTGCTTATTAGGAAAAATGCACTTTATAGTATTGCAAGAACTATTTCGCCTAGCCTGATCTCATATTTTCTGATTCATCAAGAGATATCACATTTCGGTGACATTAGGGCGGTGTTTTCATTCTACCAAATTCAATGAGTTACAACCGATTGCTAACAAATGACTAAGTCAAGTAGAGGCAGCCATCCTTACTTGAATCATCTGATCATACAATTCAAATGAAAAGAAATAACTATCGTCAATATCTTTCATACTTAAGGTTTTTAAATGGGCACGTAAGTAAGTTTTATGTGAATCAAATATGATCAGTTAAAAGACGTAGATCATTGCGGAAAACTCCTTAAAAAATGATTTTCGTAAATATGAGAGCACCTTTCTTGATTATTTTCTTCTTGTGATCCTCGATAATTCATACCCTGCAAAAGACAAACTAATGGAGATTGTACTCCTCCCTATTTCCCTTATACATGATTTTATGTCCACTCTAATCCTTGACACAAATTTTCTCTCCCACTTCATGCTACTTCTTAATATTTTCTCTAATTATATGTTTTTCATTTTGGAATTCTCTAATAGCTCAAACGCTATTGGAGCATGTTTCCAATCTGCCTCATCATGTTTAGCAAATTCAAATTGACGAATCAGTTTGGGTTTCTAATCTGTTTAAGTACATGTTTCTCGAAAACTATGCATTAGAAGAATTAAATGCTCCTGTTACATCTAACTATCCAGGACCAATTTATTTGAGTCACCAATTTGAATATCCTTCTTGAAATTCTTCCCCGTTTAAATGCTACTTCTTCCTTTAGAATTTTTCCTCTATATTCTCTTCTACGCCTACTCTATTTCAAAATACTTTAGAAATCAACTAATACTCCGATTGCTCCTCTTGTATTTAAGACTAATAATTCATTTATTAGTTATTATATAAAGCAAAAGTTTTTCACAAAACTAAATATGTTATGAAGAGATTTCAAAGAAAATGGATAAAAAAATTTTCCTGCAGTGTTGCAACACGGATTTACTTTAAAAATAACACAATTGATGCTGTAAAATTCCCTTTGAATACAATTTTCTCACCAAATAAGCCTACTTTTTTTTTAAAGCTTCGCAAATAACTTTAAATTACCATAGTATATGGGCCACAATTAAGACCAATATGTTTTTATTGTACGTACTGAGAAAATTCCTTATACAGTGGGTTTCCTTAAGCTAAATGGTCAATTATGCCTTGCGTGTTTTTTTGTGCTCGCTGCAGCGTGCGGTAATGAATAAGAAACGCATGGTTAATCGTATTTCTCCTTCCTGTGTATATTGGTCTATTCTCGTTAGCTACCAAACCGTTTCTCCTCAGATTCGGTTTTTAGGGTTTTTAGGATACGAAGAATCCATTGAACTAAAGCTTTTAGGACTGCAAGTGTCCCACGGCCTTCAAAATGAGGTCATTCACTATTTCACTCCCATAATACAAGCATTGGAGTTAGGGTAGAGGTTACTTTTTTATATTGCCGGGGCCGAACCATCGGCCCCGGTGGAGGCGGGGTAAAGTCCTCGCCTGCTAAACCGAGGGTCGCGGGTTCGAGTCCCGCCTGGGTGGGTTTTTCACCACCCAGGGCGTAGATATATCAAGTTCTGTTGTTTCGGTACCTGGAAAACCTGATGACAGGCTCAGCAGCCGATCGGGATTCCGGGGATATACGGGCCAACAGAATCGTCCGGCAGCAAAAAAAATCTTGTAATCACGACATTTGGCCTAACTTTTCCCTAGCAATAGCAAAGAGAGTGAAATAGTTTGTTATTTCAATCGATTTTGTTTTACACTACGTTTTTATTTTAATATTTCATTTTCAATAACAAAATGATCAATTCCTCTCATATTTCACCAATTGCAGTTGCACTGGCAACCTGAGCAATGGCTACTACTGGAAAATTTCCCCCAGCCGTTTTAAGGGTTTCATTCATTGGTCGTTCAATCCTAAGATTGTTTGACTGCAGTCCTCCACCATTCCCTATCTAATGCTAGTTCCCTTGCCTCCTGGTATCTCTTCCTATGTACTTTCCTCTTTATTTAGTCCATGAACTTATTCCTGAGTCTTTCTCTGGGGATTTTTCCCTCTATTTTGCTTTCAATTATGTTCCTCACCAACTCATTGCGCCTGAGGGTGTGTCCAGTCCATTGGATTCTTCTTTTCTGTACGATGTTCCATGTGGTCCTTTCCTCTTCTACTCTTCTGTATAGATTTCATCATTTCTTATTTTGTCCGTCCATTTCATCTTCAGCATCCTCTTCCAGCATCAGGTTTAGAAGACTTTTACTCTGTTTTTCCAGCGGTCCATGCTATAGATCCACGCTCTACACGAATGTTTCCAAGTTTAAAGGCCTATCTTCTTTGAGGACAGTAATTGTCTTTTTCCTATGAACCATTACTCGGATTGGGGTATTCTCCGCTTAATGTCCTTTTTACGTTTTAAGGCTCATCTTATTAAATGAGCAATATTTGGATATAAGCATTTGAATGAATACTTGTAATTAAAAGAACAAAATTAACATTAATAGTCAATACAACTCGTACGGTATAGTTGCAAACATTGCTACTCGGGCGGTTGGTCGCGCTTGCTTTGCTCGTGAGCCCAACGCCGCCCGTATGCGCTATTCGCAATTATACCGCGCTCGTTACATGATGTACCATAATTATTTCATTGACTTAGTTCAGTATAGGCGAGATATGGACTAATCCTATTTCTAATTGGCCCTAAAGAGTTGTCCTGCTAACAATAAACAATGATGTTATTAGTGGAAAACTTTTAAACAAATAAAAAAATAGATTAAGATAATTTGCTGTAAAATAATAAATTAACATTTGGATTTATTTGTCTTTAGACTTCCAAAATAGATTTAAATGTTACATTAATTCTCATACTTGTATTAAATTATTATGTACATTTTAATACCAGTAATTTGCAAAATCTGCTCATATCAATAACTAACAATTATATTGGTGTTTACATATCATTTGAATGCCAATTTTTATTTAAGTAAAGACCATTATACCTCACTGAAAATGGAAGCAACCTGGTCTCTGTTCAGCAATCGCATTCTTCAAGAATGCTGGAGCGAAATTCCATTGATAAAAAAATCATCCACCATGACCGGGATTCGAACCCGGATCCCTCGATAGCCGAGTGCTTTCGCCAGTTAAGCTACGGTCAAATTAATATTTATTGTCACAAATGTCCAGAGTACATACTTTTACAAACAGGAAAAAATTTCATTAATATTTTACTCTTTTGAAATGCAAATTATATTATTTAATGAGTTCTTGTCTAAAGTTTCTGTTTGAAAAATTAGAGATTCAATTTTTCCATCATTAGTATCAATGAAATAATTTCTTCATAGAACACTGGGTGTCTCGAACCGGCTACCTCTTGTATGACTGGACTACGGTGCCCGATGCCTTTGCCGGTGCGGCTACGCTGGAGGCATGGAAGATAATAAGCCTGCTGCCTTTGTATTCTGCTCTTTCCAGCGTTCTCGCCTGCAACGACGTCCCCGCGTCTGCGCACTGCTACGTCTGCGGTGTGGCTGGCGGAGTGGGGTCGTTCGTCACTGTTTCCGTTCTTGTCTCTATTTTTCTTTCCTCTTCCTCCGCTTTCACAAGTAATCTGTGGAGCCAGGTTGTGGTTGGATCAGCTGTAACTCGGTTCTCCACCTGTTTTAAGCAAAGGGAAAGGGGGGTGCCTGTCCTTTTTTTTCGTGTTCTTATATTGATATATGTTCCTATTATTTGAGTCAAAAGCTTGTTTCGTCTATTTGGAAATAATTTGAAGTCCAGACAGAGGAGGCGTTCATGATGAACCGATCCCCCTCCGAAGGTATCCCATAATCGATAAATGTTTCGAATTGTGTCCCAGACGGGCGTGTTTTTGTCACAACCTAGTATATGGTGTGCAGTATTGTCGATCTTTTGACATTTTAAGCAGAGAGGGGAGTCTTCCAAGCCGATTCGGTATCTGGACTCTCTTGTGTCTAATATCCCTGCTATTGTCTCGTATAGGGCACTCTGACTCTCCGCATCGGCCTTTTTGTTGGCCGCCCAGTTCCTCCACTTGTTTGGGGGAGGTGTGAGTGGGAATTCTCTCGCTTTTAGTCGGTCGTAGACAGTCTTTGTTTTGAATATTTCCCCTTCTCCCCTCTGGAGGCTCTCTACTATCTCCCTCGTATCTTTTATGCCACGCTTAAATGTGTTCGAAGAGGAACCTCCCCCCTCCCATGCCGAGCGATGAAGTGCTCGGCGCGGGGCGTCCCCACCCCCCAGAATCTTGGCACTTAGTTTTGTGTAGACCACCTTACACTTGAGCGGAATGTCGCACAGGTTTAACCCTCCCCTCTCCATAGGGGAGCACACTTGTTTTCGTGAGACCTTCCTAACATATCCGTTCCAGAGCATTTGATTCGTGTTTTTAATTATCTCTGCAGAAGTTCTTTTATTAAGCGGCCAGATATGGGCCGCAAAGAAAACCCCCGGGAGCACATGTTGCTCTATCAGACGGGCACGGGCTGTGAGGGGGAGGGAAGGGATGGTGAATCTCCTCGCCGCCCAAGCCACCGCCCCGCTCACTCCCTCCCAGTTCCTTTCTATCATTTCTTCCGTTGTTCCGCCCCACCAGAAACCAAGCACTTTAAGCGGGGGAATCGCCACATTCCAACCCGCCGCGGTCGCCTCGGTAAGGTGCCCTCTCAGAGGGAGCACTTTGGATTTGCTAACACTCACTTCTACGCCAGCCGGAGCGAACTCCCGGAGAATATCCGCAGCTGCCACGAGCTGGCAGGGGTCAGAGATGAAAAGTGAGAGGTCGTCCGCGTACACCACCCCGGGGTATGTGGTCCCAAAGCGGCGCACGCCCACCCCCACCTCCTCCATCGCTCTAATAATAGGGTCGACTGCGATGGCATATAAAAACATTGAGAGCGGGCATCCTTGACGTACTGAGTTCGTTATAGGGAAGAGACGTGACGTCCTCCCTTTTATTTTTATACATGCTCTTGCATTTTTATATAATGTTGTAATGAAATCAATAAAATTGGCAGGGAAAGCCATCTTTTTTAGTACTAATAAGATATATTCAGGCCGGATAAAATCAAAGGCTTTGTTAAAATCAATCGCTAAAATTGATAAAAAATTCTCGGAGGGGGGAGCCTCGGATAAGACTATGTCCCTAATTAGGACGCCAGCATCTAAAATACAACGGGAGTTTGACACCGCGTGCTGTGAATGATGTAAGATACTGTCAGCAACGGCTGATAAACGCGATTTTAAAACCCGAGTAAAAACTTTATTATCACAATTTATAAGAGCTATGGGCCGGTAATCATTTAGTGATTGCGGCCGGCCCTTCTTTGGTTTTAATGAGATCACAGCTGTCCGTTGGCTTAAAGTCATTCCGGCCGAATGACTTTTAAAACTATTAAAAATACGAGTTAAAACAGGAACTAAAATATCACGACACGTGGTATAAAATTCATAGGGGAGGCCGTCCGACCCAGGGGCCTTGCCCTTGGGAAGGGAGTGGAGAACTGCGTCCACTTCCTCGCCCCTAATCGCGTCGGCAATCGCATCTTTCTCGTCCTCAGAGAGTGTGGGTAGTGTAGGGAGTGGAGGGGAATCTTCCTCCCTCCATGTCCCGTAGCGATTGTATGTGTTTTCGAAGAAATGGGCGGCGTCCTCGAGCAGTCCATCGCCCGCAGGATCCGCCGGTGTCTGGTGGTCAACCGTCTCCTGGTGTAATTCGACAACACGCCGAAGTTCGGCGAGCGTATAGGGACCCCAGACGTCCGGGTTGACTTCACGCTGCCAGCGGCTAGGTGCATGCCTCTCCATCTCCCGCCTGAGGATTATATTCTTCAGCTCACGCACTTTTTCTTTAAAATTTTCCGGCCGGGGGTTGGTGTTGATTAACTCCCCGAGGGCAGAACGATAAAAACTAATGGTCTCGTTCTTTTCCTTTTTCCAATGTATCGTCTCCTTCTTTAAAAAATAAATTATTTTGCGCTTAAAATTTTCCTCCCACCAAGTTAAAATATTCCCCTGGTAGTTGTTGAGGGTAGAGATTATATCTTGTACTCTCCTTCTTACAGCAGTGAGAAATTCGTCGTCTTGCAGAGGCCTTGTATCCATACACCACATACGGGGGGAGGTCGGTTTATGAGGGAGGGAGGGGTCGGGAAGGGTTAGGTCGAGGAGAAGGGCACAGTGATCGGAGAGGGATATGGGAAGGGTACTAGTGGTGTAGGGGAGGGGTTTCAATTGACGAGAGAGGAGAACAAGATCGATGCGGGTACGAGAGTTATGGCCAACACGCGTGTATGAAGCGGGGCCCACAGAGCTATTTAGAAACGCATCTACCGCATGCGTAGACTCAATTAAGAGTTTCAAGGCTCGACTCGGACGATTCAAAACTTTGTCTCTATTGGACTCGGAGTCTTCGCGCCTATAAATACTGTTAAAATCACCCGCTAAGATGGCTTTCCCCGTAAAACAAAATAAATAAGGCATTAAAATATCGCTAAAAAAGACCTCCCTCTCGCGACGGTTCTTTTCGCCCGCAGGGGCATAAATATTTAGAATAGTGATATCGTTCACCGTCAAAGATATAATCCTTCCGGATTCGTGGAGGCGCACTGTGTGTGTCTTTAGGTTGCTTTTTATGAGGGTACAGGTCCCAAGATATGAGTCTCCAAAGTTTGTATATGCTACATATTGGGGGTCGGGCCACTTGACCCCCTCAACATACTCTTGGAGGCAGACGATATCTGCCTTACAGTCTGAGACGAATGTGGCTAGTAACTTCATCTTAAGGGCGTTTGACACCCCCGCTATATTGAGAGATAATATTCTCATTTTAAGATTTGAGTAAGTATAAGGCTTACTCCTCTCCATACCTATGTACTTTCTCACTTTCTCCTATTACCTCTACGTAAACCGCTTCTCTTTCTCTTACTTTTACTTTTGTTATTCCTATCTGAATCCGAATGAGTCTCCTTTGGTGAAGAACACCCGGGGTCGAATTTTGGTTGGGTTGGTGTTATCATAGAGACCTGCGTATTGTCGCTCGGGGGGACGGGGGGGAAGTCGAAGGAAGAGGGTGGAGTGCTCGTTGACATCTCTTCCTCCTCTGTGTCATCATCCGGCGTTGACTCGTCGTCCACTCTGGCCTCTGCTTCCATTTCCGTCTTCTGAGATTCGGGGGAGTCAGGGGGTGCTGGCTGGGATGTGATGATCTCCTCCGTTTCGGTCACCTTGTCCTGGTTCTTGTTTTCTTCGTCTCCTGCCTGGTGGAAGGGGGGGGGTGGAGGAGGTGCGGGAGATGAGGATCGGCGTGGGGAGGTAGGAGAGCGGGGAGGGAAGGGGGTGGGGTGTGAGGTGGTGGATAAGTGTAGGAAGGGGAAGTCCCTCTCATCAAGGTGGCGATCTCCTTTTTCTGTTGGTAATATTGGGCTAGACGTTCGGAGACGTTTGGTGGGCTCCGGGTCGTCTTCCGCTACGAGGCGCTTGACTGCTGTATCCTCAGCCGATGATCCTGTCTGACTGGGCGCAGCTTGGACTTCCTCCCCCTCTAAGCCAAGTAGGGAGGCCGCTCCCGCAATCAACTGCTCCTCGTTCACTTCTGGATCGCCCACTCGCCCAGCCTGGGCCACCTCGTTAAATCCACGTGGCCCATTATTTCGGGGGCAGTTCTTCCTCTCGTGCCCCTCGGCCGAACAGCGAGCACACGTCCGCTTCTGTCCATCGTATATTACAATTGCCCTATGCCCTCCGATCGTGATGTATGATGGTATGTTGGTGGCTACCGCCATACGCACGATTCTAGTTCCGGTGAAGCACTTGAAAAGGTGGTCGCCATTCCATCTGTTCTCGCTAATTTTATAAATTTTACCGAAGGTTTGGAGGGCTAGGCCAATTTCCTCCCTGGTGATTTCGATGGGTAGACATAGGATCTTCACGTTAATGGGGGATCCGGAGGTCTTGTCGACTGTCGCCGTTGTCCTCGGTGTTTCCATCGTAGGAAACGGCAGTTTTCTTGTGGTGGTTTCTATTATTCTAGAGACTATGCTCTCATTCCCGACTTTGATAAATGTCGTTCTTCTATTGAGGCCAAACTGTATGGCCAAAACCTCCTCTTCCGCGAGGCCCAACACCTCCCTAATGAAGGTGTGGACCTCGAGCGGGGTTGGAGCGCTCACATTCTCCTCTAATTGGAGGAAGAGGGTATTCTGTCGCTCGACAACCATGTCGAAGCGATGGAAAAAATAAGAAAGTTGGGGACAAGCCCCGGGGCACTAGCTACAGGGGGGTCACTGGGTCACAAAAATAACCACGAAACAGGAAAAAAAAGAAGTGCTACTTTGCACATAGAACACAAAATAGAACCGTGGCGTTTCACACAACACACTGAGAAAATAAATCCGTGGTCCTTCACTTGAACATAATAACAAAAACTCACAACGTGCGGCCGCATCCGCGGCCGCCGAAACGCAAACCGTAGAAAAAAACTTAAACAATTGTGATCACTTTTCACTCAGTAGAAAAACTCGGAGAGAGACCGAACGTCTCTCCCAAAATCCCGGGCGAGGGAAGGCTTTCCTTCCCGGGGAAGTCTGGCCTTGACGTCGGATTACGGAGCTCTTGCAAAACACGTCCGCTCTCCACAAGCTACCGAGGCGTCCTCTGTCCCTGTGGAATTTCGCACATTTGTGAATTGCGGGTAACTCTATAAAAGTGTAACTCCGTGGCTAGTCCCGGATAGCTTTAAATCTGTCAAATGCTAGAGCGCTTTAAATGGTGAGAAATGTAGGTTTTGAAACATGACACCATGAAATGCATAACGTCAGATATTTGAGTGGTTTATGTGGAAGGAATTTTATTATGTGAGCTTAGGGTGTTAAGAAGGCGAAAGAGGAAGAAAGGACTTTGGCATATATATAATCGTGGGTGAAACAACTTGCTACATTAATCAAAGACTAGTGATCACGTGTTGCTGACCGACTGTTGTTGCTAGCATGGGGGATTGGTGATGCATCGCCAATTACAGGTGAGTTAATCCCAAAACAATTGTACGCGGATACATGCTCAATGCATGCTCATGCCTTTAGTGCTAGCAATCGATCAAATGTACAAAGCTATGTATGTATGCCAATAGTTTTATGTGCAACAGTGTAAGGAAACTTTAAAAAGATACTTCAATAAAAAAATGAAAAATCTTCGTTTCCTTTAGGCGTTTGAGGAGTTTCAACTCACGACGTGGATAAGATAGTATTTTATTTTAGTATTTGGCTACATTTTCGTCGTTATATAAAAATATTTCTGGTTCCTATCTTTAATAGATAAGGTAAAGATAAGTGTGATCAACAGCAAAACTTCAAGAGGGTGATTGAGAGCTTTTGAACTGAATTTGTTATTTACATTTGGTAATTGGACGGAAAAAATAAGAAATGATAAAGTTTATAGAAGAGTAAAAGAGGAAAGGACCATATGGAACACCATACAGAAAAGAAAAACAAGATAGATTGGACACACCCTGAGACCATGAAATTGTGAAAAACATAACTGAATACAAAATAGAGGGATATTTCCCCAGAGGAAGACCCAGGAAGAAATTCCTGGACCAAATAAAGAGGAAATTACAGAGGAAGAGATATCAGGAGGTATTGGAACCAGCGTTAGATAGGTAAGGGTGGAGGGCTGCAGTCAACAAATCTTAGGATTGAACAACCATTGACTTGGCTTTAAACTAGTACAATACGTATTTATTTCCCCGTCTTCAAAATTACTGCATGCAACTTCACCTAATGATTACATCCTTCTATTCTAATTACAGACTGTTATCGAGCAAAGAGAGTGAAATTTTACGTTTTAAATAAATGCCACGATGTCATCCACACACATCCTATAATCGGACGAAAATCACGATGAAGCAGGAAGACGATAATCATGCCCATAAAATTACGCACGTTCATTGAACTCCATAATAATCATGCTCGAAGTGCGTCAAAATTTATTACTATTAGCCCTTAGGAGTCACGATTCTCGACTCGTGCCAGTTGGCCCTCGAGGCTGGAACGCATGAAAAAAATGCTCTAATTAAGACGAAGTGGGCATGTGCTTCCGGACGAGTCATTAAAATTTCACCGATTTCATTAGCACTGGCTTGAGATCGGGCACGTACGTAAAACATACCCACGTGCGCAGACAAACTTTCCAGGAAGGATAAGGTGGAAATGGGTGGGCGATTGGTTGCAGAGTGAGTTGCGAAGGAAACATTTGGAGAGGAAAAGGCGTTTGAAGTGGTTCCATTTCAACCTACCACGTCAAAAACAGCTGAGATATCCTAACTATTCGTCTGGATCGTTATAAGTGCATTGTTGTGTGAGATGACATCCATTGATTACTGGAAAATGAAACTGTAGTACTGCGAGTGCAAAATATCCGATGAATAATTTTAAGATATAAGAGACACATTTCCACGTCAAAAGAAGCCGTGTGCATCATAAGCTCTTTCAAAAAAATATTTGCTTTCAATGAATGAGCTCTAGTATTTTAATAATTACTAGTAAATAAATAATAATTGGAGCATCTATTTAACTATCATGCCTATGAGTAGGAGAATAGACTATCACAAAACAAAATACTTTTTTTTCACAAAAATTGGCATTTTATTCCATAAAAAAGACAATTTTTCCCCTTTCCATGTCATTTTTGGGCACTAATATGCATGAGGGCCTATGTGAAGTAATATAAATAGATAAAACCTGCTGTGGGCATCAAATAATCTTCAAGAATAGAATTATGTTAATATTAATCTACGTCTGTGTAATTTGAAGTTTGTTTTTAGAAATACTGACCGTGTAGAATTCTGTTTGAGCCTTCGGAGAAAGTAAACATTTTCCTCCAAGCAACGCGAGCGGTAAACTAATGACATAAATTTCAATTCATGTCGGGAACTCCTCAAGGACTGAAATGGCGAAAGAGATTGCGGAGGAGGACGCATGGTCCCAAAAGGGGGGGTCAGGAGGGGAGGAGCCAGAGTGGTGGACGAAAAGAGAAGGAAGGACCGGGGGTATAAGATAAGGGGGAGGGAGGAGGCGGGGTGTTGGGCGAATCGGTCGCGGGGAGGGTGGGTGCAGAAAGGGGGACATGGCGGAATGTGGGACAACTTTCGAACGGGGAGGACGGACGGACAGTGAAGGGGGTGGTCCGTGGGCGGAGGGCGGGCGGGCGGGAGGTCTCGGACTCGCATACGCGGAAGGGACGAGTCGACAGTCGGCCGACGCCAAACGAGAGTGATGTCTGGGCCGGGAGGGAGAAAGAGAAAAGGGGAGTGGGTAGAGGAATCATTGATCTCATACTTCCCGTCTCTCACTTAAATGACTGGTCTTCTTCATGATCATTGGAGATTTTCACACATTTGCTCCGCCCGTTACTTTTATAAATACTCATAAATCATACCCACTGCCGAAAATTCACGTCATTCCTAGAAATATTGGAGATTATAACGAAGCCTTTCTTTCTCATGATAATATATCTGCTCTAGAGTATATATCGAATACGCCGTGAGCATTTGGGTCCCTAGTCATAAAGATTTAACCAAAAAAATTAACAAAATACAAAGAAAAGCCGCACTTTTCGTTAGAAATTGCTACGAACGAACATATAGTGTTACACAACTGTTAGATAGATTAAGGTGGGAGCCCCTAGAGACTCGGAGGCTGCACGCTAGGCTTAGGCTGCTTGGGGTATTCAGAGCTGGTGTGTTTCAGAGCGACACAGAGAATATTATCATGACGTCTTACTACATTTCTAGGTCTGACAGATGCGATGAAATAAGAGAGATACTCTGCCAAACAGATGGGTACAAAAACTCGTTCTTTCCGCTCGCAATAAGCGACCACAATAAAAACTGAGCTCCTCTAAATACACTCCCATATGTCACCATTTCACCTCCAAAACTTTTACATCTTTACACGGCTGGTGACCTACCACCCCCTGCCACATGCCCATGCGGCGGCTCGCGGGGTAGTATATAGATGGAGATGTAGAGTTGGATTTGGAGTAAGAAAACACGTCTTTAAGTTGCCAAGTCTAGAAAACAGGTTTTGGCACACCGATACCATCTACACGTCTCCACGCACCACTTTTTGAGTGTACCATAAATATTGTACCATTTTTTCCTCAGAAAAAACTATGCAATTTTATAAGTTCTTTCTCGTTCCTAAGACACATACTATGCCTTCTCATTTCTGCACCCAAAATTCAATGGCGAGCGTCTCAATTAATTTAGTAACTTTCTGACAAAATACTCGAAATGAAGCACCATTTTCAACAAATTTATATCATAATTAAGTTTTAAAAGAATATTTATCCTAAGGTGAGAATGAAAGAGAGATAAATTGCATGTATCACTGTAAACACCAACAAAGACAGAAATTGAATTTTCCAGACGTGGTAAATGAATCATTAAATAACTTAAAATAGAGCAAGATTAAGACACTATGGGGTCCATTTCTTTACCAAAATTCTCTTAATGTGATAGATAGAGATACTAGAAATTTGAGTGTACTATAGTTAATTTATACGGTAGAACAAATATGGAAACTTTGAGTAAGAGGAGTAAGGATAAACATGTGAATGAGGCAATTGGGTGTTGAAGGCCACAAAAGTAGGGTGAATGTCGAGTTATATTCTGAGGTTAAGAAGAAGGATGCACACTATATAAGGAGGGTGGAAGTATGATAAGTCTAAGAATGAATTAAATAATCATAATAGTCGTTTGTGGGTTAAACGGAGCGTTTATAAATACTTTCTGAAGTTTATGCAAACATTCATTTCATGGATGAACTCCTGAAGTAAATGCATCTTGAAAAAATTGCATCGGGATATTAAAAAAAAACTGTAATGAGGTTTTTTCCTTTTAGAACATTTAGAACGTCGTAAAGTAAAAATTCCGTTTTGAAAATGGCATAAGTGGTAGTCACATAAACGGAATTACTCCAACAAAAAGGAGGGAATTAATGGCAGGATCTCTCTGTGAAACTATCGGAAAAAAGTTGAACTATCACAGGAAGTGCAACGCATTGTGATTGTGCAACTTTTTCACTAAGGATATAAGGCGCAAGTGCATTAGAGGATCTTAAAGCGCATGTTCATGAAAAGGATGCAGAAAGTAATAAAAAAAAATTAACATAAGCAAAGAGCTTGACATGCTAGATGAATTGAGGAGAAGTGTGGAGAGAAATTTAAAGAGGGCAGAAAAAGAGCACTTATAATATATGCTGAGAGTAAATAATATGTTGAATAGTGTGATTGAGGGGTCAATTTTGGATGATAGGGATATAAACGAAGCAATAGGAATTTTGGAATTCATGTAGTGAACCAAAATAAAATATGTATAGGGTTATGCAGGACACTGGTTTTCATGCATTTCAACTTCTGAAATTGAACCATACAAGTATACAGGGTGCTGCAGCATAAGTTGCTGAGTTGAATTGTCAAAATACAAAAAATCTTATAGGTATTGTCGAAATAATTTTTTCTCCATATTCTACAACAAATTTGTACAGCGATACATAAATATGTAGAAAATACAACATACAGTATATGCGTATATAGAACATAGAGTACAGTGCTACAATTCAAATCAGCAAATTATGCTGCCGGACTCTGTATTCTCATCCCTAAATCTTTTATAAATACCTGTTTCCCAGTCAGGATTTGATCCGGTGACTCATAGGCTTCAGTTGGCAGGCCGGTTCACCTGTGCTTTAGCTAAGTAAATAGCCTGGCCACGGCGGTCGTCTGTGATAATATAGAGCAGGCGCATGTAGAAATGCTCAGTTTACCCATACGTTTGGCGAAGGAAATCAACACACCAACCAAATGCGGTTGAGTAATTGCGATGATAGAAACATGTATTAACGCAGGTAATAAAAAGTATTGCAAAAAATAGGCACTGTAAAACCGCCCTTTTTCTCTCTCTCTTCTGCCTAAAATCTCATCCCAAGAGGCTCTCGTTCTCCTGAAAAACATGGATAAAACCTGTTTGGAGTGCATTTCAACACGCGGGGTGGCGCCGTCGTATGTTTTGGGAAAGGTTTCCTTGGGGAGAGGCAAGTCTGACGCCTATCACATGCAAAATTGGATGGATGGGTGGTAGTAATGCCTAATTATCTGAACAGGAGGAAAAAAACTCAAAATACCTCCCTCAAACGTTAGAGAAGCTAAAGACTAGATTGTAAACATAAGTTTTCTTTCAAACTTACTTTTCAACCATGGATTTGAAAGACTACTGAATTTATCAAGTCAATCGCGGTGGTGAAATGTTGGATTTGTATCGTTAACCGTGAAGGGGAAGCATATAAGTATATGGATTATATATCATATTCATACCCACTACGAGGAAACTTAAAACGTTATATGACCAATATTTATTTGTGGAATGTCGCTGATTTCCGAGTACATAAATTAGTTTCACCCATATGTGAAAGGTGAGATTGGATGGAGTCATGACGCACGAAAAGCCTGTTTTTTAAAAATTATTCATAAAAATTGGCAGTCGCGCGCCATTGGTCCATTAATTTTATGCGTATGCATTCCTTTAGTGAAATTTTGCACATTTTTTATTTCATTTAATGAGCCATTACGGTACAACGACAATTCCACTCCTACCACGCATCAACCGCAAAGCTGATCTGATCAAAATGGCCGATTGCACTTTTTTCATTCATTCTTTGGTCGTTCAATCCTGAGATTGATTGACTGCAGCCCTCCACCCTTCCCTATTTAATGCTAGTTCCTTTATCTCCTGGTGTCTCTTCCTATGTACTTTCCTCTTTATTTGGTCCATGAAATTATTCCTGAGTCTTCCTCTGGGGACTTTTCCCTCTATTTTTCCTTCAGTTATGTTCTTCACCAATCCATAGTGTCTCAGAGTGTGTCCACTCCATCTTGTTCTTCTTCTCTGTATGGTGTTCCATATGGTCCTTTCCTCTTCTACTCTTCTGTATACTTCATCATTTTTAATTTTGTCCGTCCATTTTATCTTCAGTATCCTCCTCCAGCACCAGGTTTCGAAGGCATCTATTCTTTTCTGGTCAGCATTTTCAATGGCCCATGCTTCCGATCCGAGGAGTTCTACGCTCCACACGAATGCATTTTTTTAATTCTTTCAATATTCCTTTCTGTTATCGCAACGAATAGTTCCATTTTCTATTCTGAAATATATAGTCTAGGTGAAATATTTTTGGGACCACTAACAAGCGTTTATGATTACTTTCCGGATTCTTTTTGGATTCAAACCGTCGGGTCAGCCGGCTTGTTTGTACACAGCACTCTAGGTTGGAGGAGGAGAGGGCAGGAGAATGAAACGGCTTCGACGCGACCAATGAACGGGAGGCGGCGGTCTGCTGACTGAACGGACTGGGAGTCGAATGGGAGGTTCGCGTATGATGGGACATAAGTGGAAGTCGAGGGGGAGGTGGAGAGACGGAGGAGGTTTGAGGGATGCAAAAAGAGAACTCTTTGAAAGGAGGATGTAGATGAGCTCACTTGAAAGTGAAAAAGAGAAAGTCCGGGCGTAGCTCCTCTTCCACTTCTGTTTATTTCGTTGCTCTCCTTTCCGAGGGCGGTAAAAGAAAAAAAAATATGTGAAAAACAGACGCAGTAAGCGCTCTAAGTAATGCGCTCACAACCCACCTGAAAGGGTTTTGGACGCGATCTATGCACGCAAGAGCGAATGCTCTTTTAGTAAGAACGAGATATGGAATCAAATTTGAGGTGAAAATTTCTTTGATGGAAAAATATCTGCTTAGCTTAATGATAGACTCCCGAAGACCGTTGAAATGGAGGCCACAGTCGAGCAGGGTGGACCGTGTCTCTCTTGTCCTGAAATAAATTAAAAGAATGTGAACTCTTCTCGGATTGTACCCTTGGATGAGGGGGATTTCTCGGTGTGGCTTAATAATTTCCTCGACAGTGTCGAAGTTTTGACGTCACTGTCTCAAAAATGACCAATTCATCCATTCAGAAGTTGAAACTGACTGGGACTGCGATGCCTCCAGACTTCCTGAAGCACTGAAGATTGTGAGACAGTCGCAGATCGTTTCGATCTATGGCTGTCTCATAATCATCAAATGATCTACGGCAGTACCGAGGTTCATCCATGTCGATTATTTATGGAATATGACCCAAGATCCTCCATCTTCGCCGACTTTTCAATGTGCAACATGCTTATCTGGTTGTCCGAGGACTTCTGGAATCCTCAGACTTCCAGAAGCACTGAAGATTATGAGACAATCGCAGATCGTTTCGATCTATGGCTGTCTCATAATCATAAAATGATCGAGACGGTCTGAGATGGTATGAGACGGTCCGAGACCGTCCAAGACAGTCACAGATCGAAATGATTATCTGACTGATCGAAAAGACTGTCCCAAATCGTCTCAACCGGCGGAGATGGAGGATCTGACCCAATAACCCGAGAAGAACTCGCATTCAACATTCACCGGGAAAGAATCCGTTCTAACCTGAATGATGAGAAATTAAAATGATCAACGTTTCACACAGCCGTATTATGTTATGTCACGCCTGCTTCTTTGCTCCAGATTCATTTATAACTAAAAGCTAGTATTCAATAATACCCGATTTTATTTTAAGAATGACGATAATCTTTTCGCTCTCTTTACCAATATCTACGAGACTTGAGAGTATAAAAGAATATTTAATTAAATATTTATCTAAAAATATGGATTTTCCCACGAAAATATTGATATCTGGTATAAAAATTCTGTTGTCTCATAATAAATCCGCTACTATGCAATCTAATGGTGTATTACAGTATTACTGTATCGTATCGCAGTACGTAATTTCAATGTAAGCTCGATGGGAAAAATTTGTAATTGGTTTGTCATTGTTTTTGTGTGGCGCATTTGAAATGTTATCACGCAATAAGATTTGTGTGCTTTACAAGTTCTTTTTTTAATTTAGCAAACGGCAGAGTATGCAATTAACGGAAGGCAGCCTCCCCAAAGGTCTGACCCTTGTGGCTGCCTAAAGCTTCAGAAAATTGTAAAAAAATCACTTTTGTGCTTAAAAGTGTGGATTGTTAAATGTATTATATATATATGTATTATATATATAATACAATATATATATATATATATATATATATATATATATATATATATATATATATGTATATTTATATATATATATGTAATTATTCTATCATGCAGGTGTGAATCTTAATATCCCTACATTGATTGAGAGGATTCATCAGTCGGCCGGTTCAAGAGTAAATACGAGGACCATATCCATAGCTACGTGATACGGGAGAGAGATAAGAGCACAGATGGAAAATTTCTGGAATATATTTATTATATATCATCATCATTGGTCATTCAATCATAAGATTGATTGATTAATGCAGGGCTGCATCTTCTAGGGACGAATGTAGTGGTTTCCCCGTTGCTTTCCACATCGTAGTGCCCCTGTCGATTCCATAAACTTCATTCTCGCCCCAATCTTTGGCTGATAATACCGATCTTCTGATCTACCTATCTCCTCCATCAATGACTTCTGCTGAGACTGATGCCTCTCAGTAGTGGAATCAGCTAGGGTAACGTCAGCAAACATTTTTCCGTCACCTGCCTCGAACCTGCGACCTTCGGAACGGGAGTCAAGCACTCTACCAGTGGTCCATACCGGACCCCCTTATTTTATATAGAATAGCCATATAATAATGAACATTTATAATATGCAGTACATAAACCATGGTTTAGTAGGTTGAGGAGGTGAAATGGAAGGAGTTCTGTCATTCAGTCCTACGGGTCTGGTTTTGTATCCCCGCGGCGGAGGAAATTTTTCAGATTTTCAATCCCTCATTGGGTGCAATGTGAAGAGCACTGCGAGTGTAGAGCACTTGATCTGTCGTAAATCGGCGTATATCGCTTGATTCTTTAAGAGTGAGTGTTCGTTTAAGTTGAAGTGGAGTGGAACTAGCACATGAGACATTTTATCTTCCAATATATCCTGATAGTTAATATTGGGGTTATCTACTGGTTAACATAGGTTTTAACACGAAAGAAGTCTCAAAATATCCTCTAGAGTTATAGAAAAACGGACCCAAATCCCTTTACACGATTTCTTTCTTCATCTTAGCATCCGTGTTACCTTTATTCATCCCACCCATAAAAAAATTCTTTCTTCCACGCTTACCCTACGTTCTCCATTCTGTTGCTGCCTTCAGCGCCCTTACCTCTCTATTCCGGTTCCAAGCACCTACTCTCTCTTCTCCTAATTTTCTCAAGTACTTCTTTCCTCTCCTAACCCACCATATCTACCAGTTCATTGCTCGTCCTCCTTTCAGTTCACCTCGCTTCATCCGTTCTCCTCCACACCCACATCTCAAACACCTCAACCATCTCTCGGCCGCTTTTTGGTGTATAACATTAGTACTTCGTTTTTTAGATCTTCTTTGAAGTTACACCTACACTGCACCTTCGGATTTATTTTCCATGCAGGCACAAATCTTGATCTGCCAGCTGCGGTTCCGTAAGTAAATCAATTTGCCGACTCTAGAACGAACAGGAGTAGAATTCCGACAATGGAATATGAGGGGTCGATGCCTGCCCTACTCTCCTAAACCTATCTTGTTTACTCTTTTGTGACTGGGAAAAATATAATCTTGCGGTAAGTAGCAAAGATAACCAGAAAAAGAAATATTTTGCTCGCTGAGCATGGGTCAAAGTCAAAAGAGACACATTTGATAGAAGCCTTTCTCTCGTGCTACTTCGTAAAATCTGTCAAGGCTGATTGAGCACCAACACACCTATGCTACAGCGCATATGCGGTGGCATCATTAATTCTATAAAATTTTTCACTATTGGGTGAACTCGTGATTAAGTGATTACAGCACTGACCTTTCAAGTAGAGAGTCGCGTAAAGCTCGCTGTTAATGGGAGCGTTCTTGCTCCGGGCCAATGGCAGACATATTCATTTAAGGCTGGAAATCACGGAAGAAACACTTGCTACACCTAACGAGAGAAAGGAAAAGAGAGGTTGTCATGTCTACCAGAGGTAGTTTTGTGTCCGCCTTTGTCTCACAAACGACTGGCTGCTTGATATACAGACCTTCATTTCTGTTGCAGCAGCAGAGCAGGAATCCGTACCAATATTTTACTCGCGCAATGGAAACCTTAATTTAAAAAAAGGGACAAGGCTACCCCTCTGCCTGAATAAAACTTGGAGGCGTTCAATATTTGTCTCTTGATACTGCGTATGATTCTATTAATATTTCCTTCCCGAGATGGTTATGCAAGGCTGACGTTTCAAAAAGGTCCAATAATCAAAAATACAATAATATCTTTTGAGAATTTGTTTTGTATTTTGTCTTTCTCCATAGTTTTTCCCACAGAAAATATCTAATTCAGATCTATATTGATTTTGAATGAACTGCAAGACTGAGCTGTGATGCATATCGCGTTTCGTTTGACTTACCTAAAAAAATCTAACAATAAAATATATCAATAGCATTATTTACTCATAGTTAAATTCTAGTAGTGCCAATTTTCAATCGATAAATATGAAAAATGAAACTAGAAATATCATATATACCGTCATCTTCTTCACTATTTGCAACAGCTGATTCTCATTCCAGTTGCTTCCTTTCTTTAAAATTCTTCACTTCAAAGTTCATACCTCTCTTTGACGGTTTCCATTTTGCTTCGATGTTGTTTCTTACTTGTCACGACTAGCCCTTTCTTTGGAATTCATCGCTTCTAAATTTTGGCCTCTTTTTGATGGCCTTTATTTTGCTTTGACATTATTTTTCAGTTAGTCAGGTCCAGCCCTATATTTCGTTTCGCATCTTTAGTCTGCCTAAATGTTATTCCTCGGTGTACCAAAGAAAGAACAAGGGACGAATCGGAGACAAAACCAAAGTACCAAAAAGCCGTTGTTTGTGAATATAATAAATGTTCAGGGGGGTTACTCCTTAATAGAAAGGAATGCGAGACCTTAGTGAACGAGTATTCGTGATGAAATAGTGATAACGATAATGGTCAAAATTCCCGGAATGTATTGTTCAATTAACGACAGATGGCAAGTTATTTATGCATAAGGAATTTTTCTCTTTCAATAGCATGAAATAGTGTAAACAGAAATAATTTTCCTGAATCAAATGGAACCTAACAATGCTATTAGCATACCTCATATTACATTACGCGTCAATGTAGTTACATTAAACTTCGAGGCTGAGAACTAAAACTCCCACTGCTACGAAATATTAGCAACATCAAGACCGTGGCGTATTCACGGCTTCTCGAATACCAAATAAATATGGAAATGAAGTGTTACTGGTGGTACTCAATTCTATTCCATTAAATAATGAATGGAAATGTATGTAAATTACTTGGAATGTAGGCACAAGTACGTCATGGGCGTTGGTTCAATTCTTCTGATATAATTGAATATACATTGATGAAGGAACTTCAAACAGATCGCCTTCAACTTGTAAGAATATATTAATGAGAAAGCCCAAAATAATCAAACATTGACATCATTCGATTCTGGGTGTCGCCTTTGTACCTACCTGATACAGTCGACAACCCCAAAGAATTTACACTATAAATGACCGAGTTTGACGTAATTGTCTATAACAAACGCTCAAGTAAAAAATGTTGCTTAAACCGTGTAGAATAGGGATTTTATTAACTTGAAGTCAAAGATAAACTTAAACATCATCAACAAATCAATTTGGAATGAGAAATCATTTATAAAATGCTATAAAAATTAGGTAATTAACTTTACCCTTGTAAAAATGAAATTAATTTGAAAATAATTAAAAGTTTTATTGAGTATGCATGACATGACTAAAAAGACAGAACTCTTAGTATTTTTCACCCTTAAAACTTTAATTCCCGACCCAGGTTTCGACTGCCTTGCAATCATTTTCATAGGTACATTATCACGCCGAGTACGGACCTGGGTCAAAAAGGACCCAGACCTATAAAATTGATTTCTAGTAACAATATTTTCTACCCAAGTAAGAAATGAACGAATATTGAATAAGGATAGTAATTTATACAAAATATAGAGTAAAAATGGTTTATATTCCAAAAACGAAATACCATATTTTACATTGAAATAAAAAATGAAATATTTATTTTCAAGAACAATATTTGAATAAAACAAAAAATATTTTTGAAAATAAAATTCAGTTAGTTTGATTAAGTTAACTTTAAGTTAGTTTGATTCACTTGAGTTGGAAATGCAATTAATACACATTATTCGAGTTTCTTTCATGGCGTGGTTTTTGCATACAAAACTGCTGCATTTGTCACATTTTGAAGTGTATTTATTGTCTCCACCAGGGAAAAAGCTGCATCTACCTCTCTTTCTTTTTTCATCTGTAGTTTCTTCAGGTTCCTGTCTTGCCAGAGAAACTTTCCTACCTGTCAACTCAGTACTCCGAATAATGGTTTTCTGGTAATTTTTCCCTCTGGTGTCTTCAATACACCTGACACGTCTATCAATGTTTTCTTTGATCAGTGCCATTCCTAAGGTTTCCAAATATAATTTTCTGGACTTACGCAAACTTGCTTCGGAAAATTTATTATTTTTCGTCCAAATAACAAAGGCATTGTACGCTGCTACGTTAAGGATGTTAAAAAAAGTCGTAACGGCCATCTTCTTACTGCTCTGGCACAGGAATACTCACGAATAATCTTATCTAGCTTATCAACACCAATCTTGTAAGTATTGTAGAAAAAATTTATTGATGGCTTGAAACTAGTTTCCTCGTCTGAAATATCATGTTTATGATGCATGGACGACAAAAGTATGACACACTTCTTGGGTTTCGGCATATATGAAACCAGGGTGAGGTCTTTGGTAAATAAGAACATAGAAGAATTCACTTCTCTGCCACAAGTTGAAGTCAACGATGGGGGCAAGCCTTTCCTATTCTTTCTAACAGTTCCAACCATTGTTAATTTCTTTGTCAAAAGTTCTTCTGATAGAGACAAGTTCGTAAAGAAATTGTCGGTGGTGACGTTACGGCCACTTCCATACCAAAACTCGCACAATTGCTTCACTACTCGTTGTGACTGTTGCTTTTCCACCACGTTGCCAACCTTTCCAAGGTAAACATCAAAATTACAGCAATAAAAATTGTCTACATCGCACAATGCTCAAATTTTGATTCCATACTTTTTGGGTTTGTTTGGCATATAGACTCTGAAAGGACACCGTCCACGGAAGGACACAAGCTGCTCGTCGATGGTCCCAAATGATGACGCAACATACGCTTTTCGGCAATTCTCTGCGAACATATTGGAAACTTCACGAAAGGGAGCAAATTTATCTTCTTGACCTCGTGTATTTCGGGTGTTGGTATCGTCGAAACGAATGAACTTCATAATAGCCATGAAGCGATCTCGAGACATGCCGGCTGTATATACGGGTCTTGTAAAAGCATTGTTTTTGTTCCACTAATTTTGAATGTCTTCACTGGATTCACGAAATCGTCCTATCAATAAAAAAATGCCAATGAACGCTTTCACTTCAACACTGTCAATATCAGTCCATGCCTTTTGATGATCCCTATGTGGTTGGTTGGCAAAATGTACTCTTGCTTTTATATTCGTATTGACAATTATCAAATTTATGATATCATTTGAAATAAATAATTCAAAAGTTTCCAAATGTGTTTTAGCATCTTTGCTGTAGTCAGTTACTTTACAAATATTACGAACTAAATTTTCGGGTCTACTTCTTGCAAGTTGTGGGGCAACGTAGCTCCAAAGCCTTCCTTCTACTTCTTCATTATAGCCCACCGTCACATCTTCTTTCCTTTCACACACGGAGATTTCATCTAAGTCGAATTCGTCCTCTATATCACCCACTTCAATTTCGACATTATCTGGTCCTAAATCACTTTCATCACTATTGCTTCCAAAATCCTCAGAAGCTTCTTCTTCCATTTCTTGACGGATAAATTCTGCAAAAATTTCTTTTTCACTTGTAAATATTCTATCTTCCATTTCAGAATAATTAGGGCCACAAAGAGTCAAAAATAATATTCCAATAAGATTCGGGAGGAAAACAACGATGTGAACGGCGGAGACGCAACGATAAGACTGAAAATCGAGCCGTCTAGAATTCGAGAACGATTACAATATATTACAGTGGTGAGCTGACTTTGTCTGCACCTTGAACTGCCCCGTCATAACAGCGATAAATTTTACAACGTAAGAGTACGGAGCCGGGTCCCCGTTCACCCTCAGTTCTATAAAGCCCGGTGATTCCTATAATTTAAATTAAGGTATACATTTTTTGTATATTATTAACTCCAAATGTGACTCTCTAGGAATACGTGAAGTATCAATTACAGCAATACAAAATTGAAAGAATTATATTTGAAAATATATTTCTCGGGTCTCCGGAGACCCGAGACTTTCTTTTGGATTTAACTTCTTTATGAGTCATATGATATAATATTTGCGGAGGAAATATTTACTTGAGCGTACTGTTTTGGTAAGTTTAACTTCTGCGAAGAGAATTCATGATGCTCTTAACGTTAAGGCTTGAGTGCGACTAGAGGACATACATTTAATATATTCATGCCACCAATTATTAACTCTGCCGTTTAAACATTTTCAAATATCATTGATCCACCCAAAAACCGTGCTTCATCCACTAATGGTTGGTTTGAGTGGCAAGGATCAAAGTTCATGTTATTACTTACAGGAATTCATTGGCGCATTCTAGAAATGCAGGTTGACTCAAAATTACTGCAGAAGCGGGAGACTGCAGGATAGGTAGCGAGTTGTTACATGTGAGTAAACAATGTGGGGAGAAGGGGTAGACTAATTGACAGTTTAAAATGCATGCGTTGCTAGCCAAAAAAGTTGATTGATAATAATCAAGCCAGGAATTCTGGTGTAAGAACGCACTAAGGTTCAATTTTACTAAAAATGAAACCTGAAATGGACAGTTATCATCATTATTATTATTATCATCATCATTATTAAAATTTTTCAGTAGTATTACCTACTGCCTGATCATCTTCCAGAATAGAGCTTCGATCTAAAGCAATGGAAAAGAAACTGCTCTATAATTTTCACCTGAGAAATATAGGCTTTCTTCCATAAATGATGAACATAATAGTGAAAATTTGTGCAATGGACCAAGATAGTGTACATAGTAATTCACATAGTGCATTAACAGAAGCTCAGAATTGATATGTCTAAGGAATTTCAAGCCACTGTCGCTTAGAAGCGAGCAACGGAGAAGATTGCTAAAATTCCACATTATTTCAGTTCATGCATCATACACAATAGTTAATAGAGCCGGCAAAGAAAAGATCCCGATGTTTGACAAATATTCTGAACAACCACCAATAGCTCTCTCTCAAAATTCAGTAGTTTAAAACGTACTATATTGGTGATGTAGATTTGTACATTGATGATGTTCATTTCAAAATGGGAGAATTTCCGCAACAAATTTAGAATAAGGAAAACTTTAGAAATAACAGATTACTGTAAGAGTACTTATTCAGTTGTAACCTTTTTTGTTTGTAAGAAGCCTGTTCCTTTCACCATGTTTCAATCTATCTAAAATTCAAGTCAAGGGTTTAATGAATAGCTAAAGAGCAAGCTACCGGTGAATGGTGAGAAATGTCATTGGTGAAATCTCTAAATGGCCGGAAAACTATCCATATAAATTTCTGGTGACTTTGATGTGATAAAATTACTATTTTGTGTGTACTTTATACCCAACCTGGAATGACTACCCTAGCTACTAAGACGAAATTTGACGCTTACGTTTACTGACAGGGCTGATAATTTTATCATCCACCTGCGCCCTCTTCATACTGTGTTCGAGTTAACGACTGATGAGCGTCATAACTGGATAACAGAGGAAGAATTTTCCCTTGACACCTGTTGAAACGGCAATGCATCTCAATTCCGTCCTCCATATCGTGATGCACATCGAAGCAGACACACGCTGTCAGACGTTCTGATAGCACGCCATCGGAATATAACCTCACCTGATCGGTCGAGGTGGTGCCGCAAAATTGATGGTTGCAACGCAAGGGGTACAATTACAATATCGCGACCTTTTATTGTTTAATATGCACTGATTGATAGAATTGCGAAATGCTGATGCCATGTGTCTGGAAATTCTCATGAATTTAAATGGAAATTACGCTTGTGGAACTAATGAATAGGCATCAGGCGGTTTTTTTCTTTCACTTCGCGAACTCCGATGGATTATAAGACTCCTTTGATTCTCAGACACGATCCCAGGGGGAGAATACGCCGTAGAAGGACGGATGTAAGAGAGGAAAAAACAAAAGCGATCGAGGCACGGTAGCATCGGCGGAGGCGGGTAAACGAGCATGTTCAGTGGCATTGATCACCTGCCGTGACATGCACACGGAGAGGAGAATGAGAGAGGAAGAAGGAACGGAGAGAGAGAGACGAGAAACGAGAAGTAAACGGGACGGACGTCTCAATGCTGTGCGTTGTGGCAGGTCGAGGAATAGACGGACAGCCCGGGACGACCGCGATATATATAATGAGCCGACGCGCCATCAAAACGAAATGAACGATGATTAATGGATGATCGGACCCGGCCCGGTCGCTCGCTCCGCAAGAGCGTGTTCTCAAGAGTCTCCGGACGCCGGGAGCCAGGAAGCAAGATCATTCGACGACGGGCAGATGAGGCATCACACGCGAAGGTCGTCCCATTTGATCCGCACGTCTCCCCATTTCACACTAGAGGACTTCCTGTCTCGATCGCGAACGGTGAAATTACGCGAGGAGAGAGGATTCGATGAATGCGGCAGATTGCGAAGTGAAAACGGAAGCCATCGTGTTGGTGGGCCGCCGTCGTGGGCGTCAGAATGCGGGCGCTTTTCTCTGGAATTTTGAAAGTATAGACTTGAGTTAATTTGGCGGCAGGCTGCGGTGGCGGGGTCAAATCCTGGAGTGTGGCGGAGATTTTTCAGAATGATCTTAGTAGAGTACGTGTATCCAGCCGATAATAAACGGACTTCCACCCTTATCTTAGAAGATGAATACACCAATACGCTATAGGGTACCATCCTCAGAAACTGAAATCGCCTTCGAAATCAGTCATTCGAGGAACTTTCCAAAATTAAAATATTTGTGATGATACTTCAGTGAAGCCACCGAGGTGAAAATATTTTCACAACAGGAGATTTTCAAGTTTTAAATTTTTTATTCCTCTTCCACAATATAAATCCCACTCAAGAATAGGGCGTTAAGTGGAGAGCTTTTTAAATGGACAACTTCTTCCGTCAGGTAGAACAATAAATTATATACCCTTGGGAACCTTGAAAAACGAGCCGTTTGATTCCGAGGACGGATTTTCCTCCATGTTTCCATCACTCCTCAAGAAATCCTTTCCTTTCCAGCGCAATCCTACCTCAAAAGACAGTCAGCCGTCGGTCGCTTCCCCAAATATCGAGCCTTCCGGGAATGAAAGTGTCATTACGGAAGCATTTGCGATAGCATGAAAGCGCCAACCATAAATTCGTGAGATGTATACAGATATAAATCTAAAAACTCGAGCTGGACCAAAACTCGAGCTGGACCAAAACCCAGCTCATGTGCCGTACGCCCCAAGAGTCACTTATTTTGCAGCCTTTTACGCTATGAAAGTACTTAAGGTCATGACTCTCCGTCCTTTATCAACAATCGGTACTCACCACAGTACTGTCTTGTCAATCAGTAAACCTGATGGTATAAAAACGGGACTGGAAAAAAGGAGGCGCCTATCACCAACTAAAAATCAGAACCAAATCAAAGAGGGACTACGATTTCGAGCAGCATTGATGCCGACTGCCGAGCGATCGTTTGATGAAGTCGTAGATGTGAATCTCATGCGCCGTTTCAAGTTGATGTCAAATCGGCCATGACGTATCTTCGGCGCCAGCGCTTTATATTTTGATCTCCGAGCGTCGTCGAGAGGATGAATTTTTTCATAAGAACGGGGAAAAAGGGCGATGTGGATGCGCACCCTTTCGACCGAGGGGTATCCATGCTGGGGAGACAGAGAGAGAGAGATGGATATCTCGATGCCGCGTGACTTTGCCCACCGGTGCGCGTCTCTCGCATGATTTATTATGCGTCAGCCGTCCGGGTGTTGACATAATGGCTCGTGAAGTATCTTCTCTGGCATGAGCATCGAGCAGAACCGGGGTTTGAAGAAAGTCTCACGTCCTTCCGGGCGCTGCACCACCTGTCCTCTCCGCTCCACTCTCCCGGAAACCTCAAACCCCCCATTGCCTCTAGACTAAAGGCTATTAACAAGACACTGAAGTCAGCACTAAATTCATCAAGCTCAAAATTGGGTACTGAGAGTCTCAGATAAATCTTTTTATACGATCAAATTCTCCGTTCCAATATCTGACCGGTGCATGCGCAAATTGTATTGATCTTGCTTGAAAAGAAATTCAAATACTATAGTACTTTCCACGAAAAACTAAAATAACACTAGAGTCAGAACGCGTGCTGAAAAGTTCAGCAAGATACATAAGAGGCAGTTATGATAGTCTCGCTAGTTTTACTAACTCCTTGCAACTACTGGGATGGAAAATGCTTGGAATGCTTCCAGACCACCGATTTACGTTAGACTTAATTTTTTATGTAAACTCAAGGCTAGTTTATTTGTCGACGAAGTTATTAAAATCTTAGGAAATTCTACGGTACATCAGATAATGAGAATAAAATTAGGGAATTAGACTGCGGAATAGATAGGTTTTAAGGGTCTTCTTTAGCGCGATCGATAAGAGACCATAACGGCCGAAAATGAGATTTTGAAGTAGGTTAGTCGACATATGGTCTAGCTGCTCAGTTGATTAACTCCCTAATGCTTGTTTTTTAATCTACCACATAGGACAAATATCAAATCTCGCATGATCCTTGCGTGAATCTTGTACCTCATCTACGTAGTTGCGTTATATCTTAATGCATAGTTCTTTGGCAATGGTAGCATACCTATAGTGTAGTGCATGTTCGTGAAAGTTTTATGTACGTTACAGTGCATGTTGGTGATAACTCATCCCCTGCAAAACACCATTGATGTCGCTTGCTGGGTAATAAGTAGATGTATATATAACACAACGCGTTTCGGTTCACTTAGCCATCAGGTCACATCTAGTGGGATCATCGTGTGACACTGTCACCCGACACCATACATGATTGTGTAATATGATTATGTCTGAATGAACGAGAACGCATTGTTTTAAGAAAGTTTTTAAAAATGAGATAATGTTATTTCATTTTTATACTATTGCAGTGTATTTGCTTAGTTCAAAACTATTGTATTTATATTATACAACTTCCAACATTTAAACCTGTCAAATAATTGTAATTTAGCCTCTTTGGGCGAGAACCACGGTTTAAAAGTACTAGAATGGTCACCTCTCACGTTACCATCCTTAATGCCGCCTCGTGATGAAAGTAATTTTGACTCGATTCAGACTCAATCACCGAAATTTTCATGAAAAGCTCTAAATTCATGCCTATAATTGGTTGTTGGAACCAAGAACCGGATGAAAAATAAGCACCGCACTTTTCTCTTTTCAGTCCTCAAAATTGAAACATCCATCGAGTACGATTGAATCTTTTACACGATGTAATTTTGAGCCCTCGAGTAGGTATTGGTCTCGGTTTAATATTTTACTGTACCGATTATAGTTATGAGCATCAATTAATAGGTATTATATAAGGACCTCGAACTACAAAGCTTGAGAAGCGTAGTGATCTGCTCATTGGTCCAAGAAGCTCATAGTCCACGGTTCGATTCCTAGTCCAGGTGATATTTTCTCGCAGGAATTCGTTCGTCTTTCATCGCCATACTTTCCGCAGCGATGGCTCTCATACAAGTAGCGAATCAATTCATCAGAGCTGTCACTGGATTCAAACTCAAAAGCTATAGCCTCTAAGAGGTCCTCCTTTATCTTGCGTTGCTACCTTTGTCTCACCGCAATGACATTACTTCTAGTTGTCACCATAAAACCTCCCAAATGTGCCAACAAATATTAAGAGGCCTGAGTTACGTGGTGGTTTGTGCGTCGAATCAAAAAAGTCAGTGAGCCAAAAGTCAGTGATGCGCTCCCGGTCCAAACCGACTTTTTCATGCCATGTTTCTACGTATTTCATTCTCATATTCATGCACATAAGTACTGGATTTCTTTACTAATTTAAGTAACAGATAGAAGCCAGTTAATTCTTCATTTTTCAAATTTTCCAAATCTGAAGTAGGTATATACTCAAATAGGAAATGTGATGAATTTGTGATGATCGATTGAAACGTCGAAGCAGTTTCATCTGTAGCATATTAAGATAATTCTGTCATCTCAGGCAATGCAATGGATCTTCATTGCATCTTAAAGTCAATGCTGTAATCGGTACTTCTCTACAAGTTTAATCAAGGAGCACACTATTCTTCAAAAGGCTAGTAAAAGTAATGTACATTATGTTATGGTGATTTGATCTCCCTTTATCTACTGCATTTTATTCCGTAGTGCTTATCAAAGCAACTCCTAAAACATCCGGTTGCATATGTATCATTGGGTAATGTAAACTCGTTGATGTAAAAATGAAAATTATGATGAGATATTAATTAAAGCTCGCGAAAATGATAACATCTTTCCTAATATAATTATTTTATATCATTGCTATCGTATAATTATTGGAATAAAAATGGTGAATGCAAAAATACAAACATCAAATCAATAAACGAGGATTTAGTGAACCTATTTTACCCCGTAGTCACTTCTGCAAAGAATCTACGCATTAACTGACCTGGAACAGAGAAAGATGGCTTGATGATGGCAAATCGCTGAAACAGCAGCATGATTTCAAGACGCATGTCTCATGCTCGACGTAAATAATGGCATTCTAAGTAACCTTAAACTCCAAGTCACTTCCCATGCTCTACGGCAAGAAAATCGCAATACGTAGTATTTCAGCGAGAGATTTCCCTTCTCCAAATTGATAACAGTTTCAACGCGTGATCTTACATGGGTGAAGATTGACTTAGTGCGTCCTTCCTGCGCCAGTTTCCGCAGCCATAAATCCAACCCTTTACAAGTCGATGGCCTCGGCGCAACCAGGGTCGAGTTTCGCGCTTCGTTCTCCTCCAAGACCATCCCCAATTGCTTTGGCAAACGGCCATAAGAAAGTGGAAAATCACGGGCATCTGAAATGAAAGTCAAAGAATTAATAATCGCACACCATAGGAAGTCATAGCAAATAAAGTTTCATAAGCTCAGCAGCGCAATTACAAGTTTTATCATCGTGTGACGTCTTGATATGACAAATTTTTATTAGGTCGTAATTTAAAATTATTATGCTAGGGAATCGTTTTGATTTCGCATGGATCGAACCGAGTGATGATATTGAAGTATGTTTTTTCAGATTGGTTCAGTGAAATATGGAGTGAATATAAACAAAAAAAATTGTAGTAAGCGAAACTCTCCTCGTTTGTTTCATTCATTGGTAAATTGATCTGACTACCTTTAACAGAATGTATGTCTATTAAAGGTATTTATCAATATTCCATGACAATGACTGATTACATGATATGGTATGTGCATTATTTTCCTTTCAATGTCTACGAAATCATAATTTTTGGTTTGGTATGAGTAAAAGAGAATTATTTTCCATTGCTCACAGAAATTGTCTCACTCAGTTGAATAAGTTTAAACTGAACCCGAAACTGTGAAGGGGACAGCCCTCATTGCTGCTGACAATCAGGCAGCCCCGATAGTTTTGTGCTGAGGGAAAAAATTTATCTATTTCATAATATATGATTTCAATTAAAATTGGGACATTGGAAAAGCTGACCAGATCAAAGTAGAAGCCTCTGGATCCTGGTGATGGAGGAGGATGACGAAGATAAAATGGACGGAAAAAATAAGAAATGAAGTTTACAGAAGAGTATAAGAGAAGAAAACCATATATAACAACATACAGAAAAAAAGAACCATATAGAATGGGCACATCCCGAGAAAATGGGTTTGTGAAGAACACCATTGAAGGAAAAATAGAGGGAAAAGTCCGTAGAGGAAGACCCAGGTATAAGTTCATGGACCTAATAATGAGGAGAGTACTTAAGAAAAGCTACCATGAGGTAAGGGAACTATGATTAGATAAGGAAGGATGGAGGACTGAAGTCAACCAATCTTAGGATTTATCGACCAATGATCATTAAATTAAAAATAATACTGAATTGACCGAGATAGAAGATACGGTGTTAAATTTTATTAGAACATATTTATAATTGTTTATACACATGCCCTGGGTGCCAGTGTCTCCTTATGCGGTCCAAGCCTGATATGAAATAAAATCCTTTTGTGCGAAAATTTTGTGCTCTATCGCATATTGAATTTCCGCAGCAAATAATTCAGCGAAAAAAGAGAAAAAAATGAATATGTATTATTTCTACCGGTGTGAAAGTTTTTTGACGAGCTCGCCCGTTAAATTTACTACGCGCCGTTTACTATTCCTGTACGATAACAGCTCTCATGGCAGGTTTTAGCATGATATTCAAATTTCTCGCGATTTTTTGCTTTTCCTGTCAATTGTTATTTTCCAAATCGATACTTTTTCCTTTACGATAGCTCAGAATCATAATTTTACCTTCTTGCCACTACCATGTTCAAAAACTGAAATCAAAGACCATATATTAGTCATATTGTTGCGGAAAAAGTGCGTTTTTCTTTACCTGTTTATGAATGTTCTTCAATTTAATGGCTCTTTGCGCTCTCATCTTCATCACTCCGAGATAAATTATTCGAGCGTGAAACGAGTCGTCTTCTTGAAAAATGTTCCAGTTAAACTTCACAGCTGGGACGAGGGCATTGACAAATTACTCGAAGACGGAAAGCGACCAGAGTTTGGGAAACTCCTGTCTCGCGTGGAAGGAGCGAGTAAGTGGTCCGGTGTGGGCAGAGGGGTTGGTATCTGGGGGGGTGAGTGTTGGAAGAGAGGGAGTGGGTTGGTTGTCCGATTGACGCAAACAATCGGGAGCAAAATCAAGACGGAGGCGAAGAGAGCGGGGGAGTGGGTGGGGGAATATGGAGTGGAGAGGGGTCCATGAGATCGAGCGGTTGACGAGAGTGATTGAGGGAAATGAGCGGCGGGTGCGAGGGCTGATTTCATTTCTTTTTGCATCACATTGGACAGAGTATTAAGAGCGTGGCTTTAATTACGCAAAGGAGTTGGGATAAGCTTCTTTCTACTAAATATCAGTGCATTCTCTCTGTAATATGTGTGGTTTTACCGTAAGATGATAAAAAGTCGTTCAATTTATATTTTGGTAACTTGAAAAGGAAACGTGTTCCGTCGTTTGATAAAAACAACATGTATGTACCCCTCTAAGCTGAATAAAAATGAAAGCATATTTTGTCCAATAAGAAGATGAGTGAAACAAGGTGGAAAATATCTGATGCAATTTAATATGACAGTTTTTTCCATCCAAATCTAATAAAAAATCGAATTTTCCAGAGGGGGGATGAAAAAAAATACAGCCATCTGCTCATCTTATTTCTTCAGCTACTAAATGTTTTTATTAATCTGAAGCAAGATTCTCAAACTTTTGTGTTGGCGGGACACCATTTTACCGCGTAATATTCAGCGACACATCTCTTATGTAATGGTGACCATACAAATCAATAAAAAGGATAATTTTATTGATAGAGCGCTCGTAATTTTAGAATTCATGCTGCATGTTTTAGGGCTTCCTCTAAGTTGATAAATTATTAAAAGGTGATCTTCCACTTAAGGTAGGTTGAAAATGGAAATAAATGGGTAAAAATCCTCTAGATTTTTCCATTTGATGGCCCCAATCAATCGATATTTCTTTCTTCATATCCGCATACACCCTAGTCTTCCGCATTCCTTCCATAAAACCAATTTTTATTCTTACCCTTTCCCGCTTACCCAACATCCTCCTCCTATCATAGCCATAGGTAACCCATCGCCCCTAATCACCCCTTACTGCCACCTATTCTGCCTCTTCCTCATCTCATCCAAAAACAACACTGCTAAAGTATCTAAGGTACATATTAATATGTATAAATACTTTCCTAATATATACTTTTTTCGCGGAACAGTTCTGTAATTTTGTGGCAGAATCTTTGAGAACTCCTGATTTACAGCTACGTGATCCTTCAATCCACCGGGTTTAAGAGGGTGACTTCCCGGAAAGTTTTCGTGAAAAATGAATTTGTTGAGTAACTGAATTTGTTAATGTTTGCTTTAAGTTCGTTTTCTAGTGCTTCGGCATGTCAATGAGAGTTTAAATAACAATAAATGTAAAACATATGCATTTCATACATGGTTGACTCATATTAATTTACCGCTACTTTTTGCTTAAGGAGTTTTCACAGTAATATTGAGAGATTTACGTATAGTTTACATATTCATCTATTTAATAGAATAGCGTGTGCTTTATTTAAAAAAATTGAGCAAAAATCTTATTATTAACATATTACTGCCTCTTGTTGCCATTAAATTTTCCAATTGAATTGCTAAAGAGCAGTTATCGACTATTTTGGCAGTAAGATACATAATGTAAAATATATTCACGATAAATAATCCACCCAGTTTTTAGTGATTTCATTTCAATAGTGGTTTAGAAAAAATAGAAATCTTCGTACGACATAAATAAAATGATGGAAATATTCACTTTTGCTAACAAACGTATTCCTGAAATAACTTGAGGAGCTCTTTGGTGAAAAGTTTGACATTCGCAATGGGCTACATAAAATTTTTTCATGTATTTTAACTGTTTATTGTCAAAATATTGTATGATTAGGTAATTATTGACGTATTTTATAACCTATTGATCGCTTTGAACTAAAGAGTACAAAATCAGTAAAACTATTCCATTGGCTTGAGCAATTTAGTCAAGAATCAACCTTGGTTAACGTGGTTTGAGCGAGATAGTTCCCTAGTTGTAATGGAGACCATTATGCGCTTAATTTCAGCAGTTGTAGGAAGCATAAATTAAATATTGAATTATAAATGATGCATTAATATACTTTCACATGACTGATATTCTAAGTAATCAAATGAAAATAGCTATATAATTCTTTTAATGAGTCATTTTTTTCTCGCACACGTTAACAATTCATTCACTCCATTTTTTTGTTGATCCTGAAAAAAATTCTGCGGTGAAAATGAAATGTTTTTTTCAAAAATAATTGAGAATATACATAAAAAAACACTTATTTTTGGCAAGATCTAGATACTATAAATTCCTCATTCGTTAAACAAGGTCTCTTATGGCATTTTTCATCTCGGAAAGTAGTTTCAGATATTTCGGTCCAATTGGAATAGTGAGATATTTTTCTTGAAAATGAAACCAAATTCATTTCTCGGTTAAATGATATTTCGCTCGAAATACCTTAAACCGATAGAACTCTTGTAGATGTAAGTAGTTCTTCCAGCAGGAGGCACGAAAATGTATTCCCCTTTCCGGATCTTGTGTGATGCATTTCCATGGGGTTCATATTTCGTTGCCGCAGGTTGGGGAACATTAGGAGGTGGGGTAGGAGGGTTGCCAGCTTTCTCGCATTACCATTCTTCGTAAATGGGACGAAAGGGTTTTTCGTGGGAGAGGACAGCAAGGGGATGGGAGGGAAAGCGGAGGAGATGGTGGAGGGGCAAAGGATTTAATGCATTGAAAAACGGGGGTGGAGTGTGAGGGAGGCGCGGGCGTTTTGGGGGCAGGGCGAGGGAGGGAACGAGCCAGGTACACTGCCCGGAGGAGGTCCCCTCGGAACTGCGTTTGGTAAAAACATGAGGGAAACTTCGTGTTTTCTTTTATGCCGCTTTAAAAAAATTCTCCTTACTGGGGTAGCCAAAACCTGGCGGTGGGGAGAAAAGAGAGAGCCACAGGAGAGTGGCGAAAGGGCCGAGGATCCCTTCAGAACAGTTTTCAAATTCTAGTATCCATTGCCCCTGCCCGCGCATCAATCCTTCAGTCGTTCTCACTGACCTCAAAATCTCTGCAAGCCGGTGCGTAGCACATAGCCTATATCTTGGAAACTTGCCAATGGTATAGGAAGATACATATAACAAAAAATGAAGATTATCAGGAAGAATATATTCATTAGTTAGCATTCACTTACATCCGCCGTTGGTACCAAATGAAGCGCTTTTTAAACACAAAAGCATCTATTTTTCCTGTAATTATGGCAATGTTTCCACAATAACCAAAAAATTCATCTGGATTGATGCGTCAATTTTTGCATATTTCAATTTCATGGCGCGTTCCCAATTCAAGTTTTTTTTGCCAATTGCAAATAGTAAAAAAATTTGCTATCGTGAGCCGGGATAGAGGAATTTTTCCGCCATTAACCCTCAATTGAAGAGCGAGTCAAATCTGTTACACTTCAAAATCATTGAAATATCTGCTTTCGAAGAGGCTATTCCATTTAGTTGCTACGCTAGACAGAATTGCAAGGCTTCGGATTAAGTGTGAGGGAAGTTGCGTCTCTTCCGGCGGTTTTTCAAACAATTTGAATAGGCGAATGCGTGACGCTTTTTACTGACAATGGCGTGCCTGGTAGAACTGTGAAATTAATAGTTTCAGCTGACATATGAAGAAAAAATTGGAAACATTTCAATAAAGTACGTTATGAATGGTGAAATACATCTTGTGTAAATATTATTATGTAAAGTATTATTTTACATCAATATATACAATACAAATACGTCACATGTCAAAATAGATGTTACCTAATATATAAAACTGAATGTTTGTTTGTTCGTCTTCTATGCGTTCCGATACCGTTCATCAGATTACGATGAAACTTTGATGAGTTGTAGTGCGCGCGCCCGCAAACATTTCAAAATTATTAAATCCATTGTACAATAGGTGGAGCGCGAGTCGTTTCAATAAATGAATGTTGGCACACAAACTCCTCTAACAAGCGAGGAACGAGAAGCAAGCAATGAAGTAGATCTTTTACGAGTTTCTAAATCACGTGCATCAGAATCGTATCAGTGAGACACAATATCGCGTGCATCAGAATCAATTCAGTGAGACATAATTTGTGTTAAAATGTTCATAATTTGCTTGTACGTAGAATGAGTTTGGTGAAGTGGTCTCTTTGTTTGCTTTTTTTAATTTTTGCATTCCATTTTCGTACACACTTCGCTTTTTCCTAAATTTGAATTTTTAAGCTCGAAAATCTAAAATTGTTGCCCTACTTCAACGATAGAATATTTTATTCACTAGGAAACCGCAGCATAAGGCATTACAACGAATATTGGGCACAGCTAGTTATCAAATAAACTGCAATTTATTTTAGAAAAATGCTTAAATAGTACTTTAAAAAATTAATACAGTAGCATTATTTTTTCATTGTGATATTTCATAATTCCGTCCTTAGAGGGTTAAGCACAATTGAAATAACAAAATAATAAATTTTCCCCATTTAACGGAGGCGCCACCGTGGAGGAGAAGAGTAGTACTGCTGCTGGTGGCGGGGGGGGGGGAAGGGGGGATTGGGCTGGTTGGTTGGGAAAGCGACCGGGGGCGGCTGAGGCTGAAGTGAGAGGGGAAAAGTCAAGATTGAAGGTGCGGCAAGGAGGAGGGCGACTGTGGATGTGGTCCACTATTTTTGGACGAGATGGGGGAGGGGAGAGAACGGGAGGAGGAGGGAGGAAAACCATTTCCGGTCAATAACCCTACACTGCTGGAGAACAGGTGAAATAGGTCGCCACCGTAGTCCGGCTCGAAAGGACGAAATGGCATTCTGAGTCCTAAAACTCGCGCGGTTGGCTGGAGTAGACTGTATGTATTCCACGTATTTCGGTAAGAAGAAAGAGTTTTATGGCCCCATCCGGACTGGGAAAAGGGGTTTTGGACCGATATTTATCACTTCAGGGGGGAATACGGAACCCATTCTCTCTCTCTCTCTTTTTTTTGGTTGCCCCAATATGGAGTAAGAAACCAAAATAGGATTGACGTTTCGATTCACGCGCCATCGGAATCCGAAAGAGCGACCGGTTGGTCCAAAAAACAAGTGGCGAATGGCAACAATGCCTTTCATTTCGCAGATGCGACATTTGAAGCAGTCATAAAAATGCTCTCCGAGATGAACAACAGGACTTTCACTTCCTTATGGACATTTGGATCATTTCGACTTTCTTAACGGCTTATGGACAAAATAAAATCCCCAAAGTTTCGTACCACTAAATTTATTGTAATATTTACCGGCTTTGAAGGGACATTTGGCTCTCGATATATACTTCGGCAATTTTTTTGCGTGCGTTATACTTGATCGTTGAGTTTTCCTTGCTCATGAGTCATTAATGCTTTCATTTTTGGCGATCGTTATTATCCTCAAGTCTATATTCATAGCATACATTATAAGGATGAAATGGGATAATTATGAGTTTATAGGAAACGAAGACCCAAAAGTCTATTCATTGTTGAATTCTAAAATGCATAAAATTAGAAAAATTTCGGAAATGATATGCTCAATATGTAAATTTATCCTGGTGCGATGATGGACCACAATGGCAATAATTAGAGGCCTCTATAAAGTCAACCGTAACAAATAAACTTTACACCTTCATGCGTCACTCCGTCAAGTATTTTAAATTCGAATCCATATTGAAAATAATTTTGTATTTTGCCACAGTATTTTATTGTGATAGTGCAACGTGTTTTGCCGCATTGCTTACGTAAACAATTGTATCTGAAAATGCAGCAACCAGCGAAATGTGTTGTACCTTTACAATATATATAAATGGAAAAGTACAAAACTCATTTTCAATATGAATTCAAAATAACTCAAAAATATGAACTAATGTATTTGTGCCTTAAAATTTTTAATATCTCCATGGAATTGTTAGATTATTAAAAGCATGACGAAACAGTAATTCTGTAATTCTTTCAACATGTTTTCCGGAACTGAAGTAGCTCAACCTCGACAAATGGTCCCCGATATGTAGGAGTTTAGCTTCCATCCCGCATGAGTAGGATAATCATTAGAACACGCACTGTAAGTGAAATCCTCTTCCAATTACATGCTTCAAGTTAAAAGAATATTCCCTTGCCTAATGTCTGGGTATGCCTGATGTGGGGTCACCCAATGAGACACACCATTGGTGTGGGTTTCAGGGCACTGCGAATAAATAGATTTTCGAATTAAATCAAGAAGTGTAGGTCAACATTTGGCTCAAAATGGTACTATTTCCTCATAAAACGCCATAAAAAGTAATTCTAATGTTCTTTTTTGTCGATAAAAATGTTAAATTGTATTCATGGTACACTCAATTGCAAGTGTGGTACATATAGCACAGAGTGATTCTTGATACCGTCAAAACCTAATTATCTCATAGTGAAAACTCGGAGAAAAATTCAGCCCAAGGAACCTTGAACTAAGTACTTTAATATGCAATCTGGGTTCAAGTACTAAATCATAGCTCAAAATGAAATCAATTATAGCTCATCCGATCGCATTCAGTTAAATCGTGTATGAAAATCTGCATCCAACAACTAGTAAAATATGATATGTGACCTGTCTCACATCTATACCATACATTAAGTACTTATGAGAAACAATAACCAACTGAAGAGAAAATATTAAACTCTCCATAGCAGTGACTACTATGATCTCATTTGCTCCTACAGCTATATAGCCATAAATATCTTGATCAGTTGAATTATGCTGTTCCTGAATCAACGCATAGATCAACAAATGTTACTGACATAAATTTCAAACTATTACGAGCTACCATAATAAATTATTCTTTATTATGAGTGATGAGTGACGGACCATGAAATGGCTTCTTCGATTAAATTTAACTAAAACCCATGTAATTGAAAAACGACTGTTTATTATAGTGTTAACGCTGCAAGACTCCATAAGACGGCTCAAAAAAATTAACTTTAAGAGGTCGAATAAATTTTAAATGGTCGGGAATCGGCGGATTTTGTTTTTTTTGTGAGGTTAAAATTTATTTTTATAATATCAATTCACCATTAGTATCACTAATTTTCATATTGAAATTAAATACATTCATTTCTAAAACGATGATAAACACCTTGAAATAAGCATTTGACATCAATTATAATAATTTGTCTCTTCATGATGAGTAAAGTTGGATCAGTGTAGTCCTCTCCCACAGCTAATTCAGTAGACAGATACTAAACATATTCATGTCCTGAGTGGTGAAAATACACCCTGGTGGACATGAACCCACGACCTTCGGATTTGCAGGCGAAGACATATCCCCGCCATCACAAGTGCCCACAATAGAACTATGAAACCCAAACATAACCCAAACAAAATGTACTCTCTACTCATAAAATAATTTGTTTGCACCCTTAATTAAATGGAGTATTGATAATTTTTTAAATAAATTATGAGACAAGAAACAACGTAGCTCATTAAAACTGACACTATATACACGGAAGTGGAAGCAAAACACCTTAATTTTCTCGATTTAAACGGTATCTACTAATATTAAAATATGAACGGATCTTGGATGCTCTCCCAGCAATTTCTCTGGATGAAGGTCATTTAAATTCCCCTCCGGGTTAGCTATTTCATAAATGACGTACCGATGCACAATCCACTCATCTTCATCTCTCATTACGCTGATGACGATGTGCGAAAAGTTGGTCGTGTAAGGTGTTACCCGGTAGGGAGTCTTAGAGTCCTTCAATCACATACATAACGTTTTCTGCGATGCAGCATGCCAACTTAAAACTTATTAGATTATTTGTATCAAGTTATATATGTAGGAATGTGAGAATGGACGCCATATTATTTGCTTATAATAGCATAGTTACTCATATTTGTTTTCTGATTCCTTACTCGAATCTAGATCCTTTATTTAAATACTTATGAATGTCAGTGAATTTTTTGCATTGAATCTTCTCACTTTTAATCCATAGGTTGCGCATCAATATCTACATATTGATTTCATGGAGAGCTGTCATTTATTGTGATCAGCATATCATACTATAATGTACATTTTCAGGCAAGAAAGCTTAGCAATGATAAAAAAGTACACCCAGCGCCAATATAAGTGTGCATAAGCAAAAAAGCGAGAGATGAACATCATTGCAGGAAATGAATACACAGCAATTTTCACTGTGGTTCTTGCATATGAGAGGCGATTACACGAGGCAATTAGGAGATTCTTCACTTTTAAAAAAGAATAATTATTGGCGAATCAACTTCCATTACTGATATCTAATGCAGCGCTTACAGTAACTGTGGAATTTACCGTAATTATACTAGTATGGGCATAAGAAAAAAATCCATTTCGTGAGATCTGTTTTTCTTGTGAAGTCGTATTTATCTTTCTTCATTTGCGGGTGTGGAGGTAGGATAGTTCAAGCGGTAGAATTCTTGGTTTTGCCATTAATGCTGAAGGACAGTTGCTGCTGCTGCCTGGGTAGCGGTCGGTTAAAAATAACGGGCGGATTTTGAAAGACCTGGCCGTTGGAAATCACCAAAGGTGTCCCGCCTCCAATGATAACGGAGACCTGCTAGAAGAACCGTAAGCGGGAGTGGGAAGCCAATTAGCGAAATCTGCCACGACCGCGACATAAGTGAGAAAAATTTTCTGGCAAGGAACGTTAGCATAAAATATCTTTAATGATGGGGCTGCCACCATCCCGTGACAATTTATCAATAACCTCACAACATTCGAACGAGACTCCCTAAAATCAACACCATTATTTCATGCTCGCCGTGCCCATATCTTGGAGCCTGTTCAAAATTACTAAGCCCGGATGTCGTTTCTGAAAAGGGAGCGCAATATCTCTTCTCTCCAAAGCGAGTAGATTTCCATAGAAAGGCTCCAAGTAGGGAGTGGTTCTGGCAGTTTTGGTCGCTGGATAAAAAAAAAATATGGGGCCTAACCTCGCCGATCGAATGGCGGGTTCGTGGACACAGAGATTCATGGAAAATCACGTACATCATTGAGGGTGAGAAAGATGTAGCCGAAGCTGAGAAAGTTTCTACAGGTCGGAGAAAACAGGTTGGCATCGTGGCTTATGTATTGCATTTATATCTCGACGACCGGGGTTTGTATCTTGAAAGTAGCGGGTATTTTCAAATGGAGTCTTCATTCCAACTTTGGTGTCATGTGAAGATTATAGGTGTAAAAAAATAAGCCCATTCCACTATTGACTTAAGCCGTAAGAGAGCCGCAAAGCCCTGCCGATGGTCAAGTCCCATCTTTACGGCTGGCGAAATGTCAGCCAATTTGAGCGAGCCATTACTACTGTCGTTATCAATCACGTCTTACTGCTTTAGTGGAAGTACTTTTAAGATAGGAGGTTAATATTGGACGCTTGTTAACATCACAGTGAAAATTTTAGATACTAGTTTCGAAAAATTCACATACAAAGACGGCTTCCAATTTCCACTCTCGAGTTAATTACCTAGGAGGCACCACCATGCCCTGCACCCAGTATTACCCACCCCTTCGGCACCCAATATGGTAGCCCTGTTTCCAAAGCCAGCAATTTCTTCCGGTTCCACATCTGTTGTGTTTACCCTGAAGTTAGACATAACTCATGTCTGAAAAAATGGTGGCACCCCTGTCTCCTCACTCAGCTCTTGCTACCCGCTATCGTTCCCGTGGCGCTGGCGGTGTTGAAAGTCATTGCTTTTCCCCTCTGCAAATGAGTTGCTGACATTGCATATAACCATAGCAATAACTTTCCACACAGGCACTGCTCCCATCTTCCACACCCAATAGCCTAAAGCACGCACTTCTGCATCATTGTGGTTAGCTAAAAAGTTATTGCTACCCACATCCATTGGGGAATGACAGTGGTTCTCCGCAAAAAACGTTGCACCTATGCAATGCTATCTTCATCCGCTCCCTGGTTAAGGTCACTGCGGTCACACCCAGAAACTGTAATCCCTCTTAAGAATCAAACCCTGGTTCCGCACCACGATAGTACTTCCCACCTTAGCACCCATACTCTGCACCCAGGTATTACTCGACACTTCTACCCCCGATGAGATGTCAACCAAAATTTTGTTTCTCACTTCTGCACCCGAGTTACTAGCCGGAAGATGAATACTTTTCCGCACCCAAGTATCCTTGCCTCCCTTTTCCATGAAAAGAGGTTACCCTCGAATCCACATAAATTCTTTGTTCGATTACATCGGGGGGTGACATAATGACAGAAACCTACGCGGACAGTTATTTTTCTACATTACCAATGCTTGGCTTTGCACATTTGCCTATGGTCAACACAAAAACTTTGCCATTAAATAATAAATCTACTCCTTTGCATGATTGTTTAATATTTTAGTGATTAATGTTGAGATATGAAAGAAAAGTTGTTCATTCCCAATGGGAAAAATGTGTCATCAAAATGATACTCCTATAAACAAAAAAGCAGATTAACTCTAGTAAAAATAAATTTTTGTCGGAACAATTGATGGATACTCGAGGTCGAGAGGTTACTTTCCCGCTCTCCGTGAGCCATTTCGTTTCATTCATCTAATCGAAAAACCTCCCTAAGCGCTAATATATATATATTAAAAATGAATTGGTTACTCATCTTCATATGATGAATTTATTACAAAATTTGAGGACCTGATCTCTTTGTGCAGTTAATGATTTACATTGCAGGAGAATGGGAAAAACTCCAATGAAACTCAAACACGCAAGACATTTCACGTTCCTTTGTGGAAGAAACTCGTCAATAGTCACAGGACCATCTCTCCCAATCTCTACTACAAGTGTAGAAACTAAAATCCGTATACTCTCTCCTTACCCTGACTGAGATATACGTGGAGTTTCCTGATCCGGAACCACTGCAATTTGGGCCTGTGTGTGTTTTGCGCCATCCAACTTATCGCTTCTGTACTTCTCAAGGCCAATAGCCTTCATCACCACATCCACCTACAACGTACCATGCAAACCATTTCCAGAGTTTTTGGCACGGAGTGATTCCGCACAAGGCATGCAAGCAATGCTCTTTCCAGAGTGAGTTAGACCTCGCAAGCTCCCCTGACCGCTAGGTGCGGACCAAAAAGTAGTCAGAACAATGCACGACTGCACTAGACTCCAGAATAATGCTACGTTGGGTTATAAACTAACATGAATTACACGATTTAATTAGTTCTACTAATTAGTTTCCCTTCCTGCAGCGAATAAGTAGATACTACGAGCTATAATTTCATTAAGAGACCAAAATCATATGAGATACTCCAAGCGGCGTAAGGCTCTTCTCCTTTGCGTTGCCATCTTTGATGGACCGCAAGGGCCTAAGATCTAGTTGCCTGGAATCCAACAAAATTGCTATGTGGATTAGGAAGCCTGGATAGCGTAGTGGTCTGCGAATTGGTTCGACAAACCAAAGGTCCGTGGTTTGATTCCCGGTCCAGGCCGAATTTTTTTCATGGCAATTTCTTCACTAACTGAGCAAACAATCTAAAATTACCATCTGAACGCGGCCACCTAAATCTCCAATCCAGTACATAATGCCTTTGATAACCCGATATGCCTCTGATTATCGGGTACTGGAAATAAATACCTAGTTATTTTCAGTTTTAACGATGTCTAAGCGTTAACACAGTTGAAATGATGGCGATCAAATTACACTACGAGTACTAATGATGATAGGAGGTGGGCGTCATCTTATATTCCGAAGTCGTGAGATGGGGATGACTCGCTGGGAAGGATTCAAGTATTTGAAACATCCCACACCCTAGACGCAAAGGTGTGCATGAGGAATCTGCGGGAAACAAGTTACTGTGAATACAGCCCCAGTAACTCAGCTCCGAGAACTCGGTTATGACAGACAAACTCCATCACATAAGATACCTATAACATCTCAGTCATTGCAGACATTTTTGTATCCAAATTTCAGATCCATATCTTAGACACCACTAATGTAATCTTGTCACCTCTCCTCAGAAGCAGTATATCAGCACGACACGGTGATGGTCTCCTTGTTAGACTTTTGGCCGGTCTATTCGTCGCACCCTCACGTTAGTGTTTCCCTCCAGATGTATTATTCTCCCAAGAAAATCCTGTAATTCCGCTAGTCATTAGAATTATGCCCAATTTTCTTTTAAATTATAACCAATAAATTATAAATTTCTACTTCTCATTCCTGCTTTTGCAAGTAAGCTGGCAATTTTTCCAATTAATAATTGTTAGATTTCAATTCAAAGTTCGAACTAGCTCTTCAATATTAAGTGTCAAGCGTTGAGACCCGGATAGTACGTGGCTTGTGTCATTTAAGGTCCTAATCGGTCTATGTGAAGAATTATTGTCGCAAACTAAGGTATTGCAGAGGAAAAATAGGAATAAATTCTACTTCTTTAAGATGCGATAGTGAATAATTTGACCAACTTAAATATATGAGTAGGATAGGAATCAACCCAGGAGAAATCATTATTGAAACTTTATCCATAGTAATTGGACGACTCTAACCCTGAGCAATTGAATATACATACATGAGCCTACCTAAACCTGACTAGCCATATATTAACGTCTGCCTAGGGATGCTACTGTGTAATGAAAATTGTCGAAACGAGAATACCTAAATAGTGGATGAGAAAGTTTGAAGACGTGATGGAATAAAGTTATGGTAATACTGAAGGCCAGAGTGCCGTGCGCAACGGCCGGGGGAGACTCCTTTGACGACAGTGTGCTCATCGCTTAATTTTCTGCCGACCAATCATATGCCCTGCACCGAAGACTAGGGCCCAGCCGACCGAGGTGGTGGTCGCCGCGGCGCGAGGCCAAGCCGTGGTGCTCCATCTCAGCGGCGCAATTAACGCGATTAACGGAGAATCTGGTCCGCGGCCGCGGCGGAGTCAATCCAGGTCAAAGATCTCCCGAGCAGATAAAGTCTCTCTCTCTCTCTCCCTGCTCTATCGCTCTGCGCTCTTCTTCCTCTTTCTTTCGCCGTCAGGTCGAGTCGGGAGAGGCGTCGGCGGCAAACGCGGATCCACAAAGCGTCCCGCACGTCGTGAACGGTAAATGCCGCTTTGCGAGGCACCCCAGGGTGCGAAGTGTAAAATGCCCTATGGGATGACTCATTCGAGTAATGACATGATCGCGGCGATAATCTATATCATCCGGCTCTGATTGTGCTTCGCGCATCAAGTTCCGTTCTCACCTTTTTTGTGTGTCGCCCTTTTTTTGTATGAATGCCCCGAGCATCGTAAAACTGCGACCGGTTCCGAATTCTCTCTTTCTACCGTCTCTCCGAACTTCCTCCACTCCCACCGTTATGTGGGCAAGCAAAAGGATAAAAAGGAGGAAATTTCACATCACCTTGGACGAGGGACAGTGACAGGTATAGAATAGGTCCATCAATGGACGGATTATCGATAATTTCACATCACTTAGAAACCTACAGAGAGCATGGTTTTGAATGAGTGATTTCCGTATCTCGGATTAAAGGCTCGGCAGTCCAGTCGAGCTATTTGGAAAGGTGAGCATGTGAAATGCGAAACAGGTCTCTCGCTAAAAAATTCTATGCAATGCCTCTACGATTCAAGGAATTAATACGACGCTTTCCTTCGTGACTGATCAGCGAGTACCGTAGAAAGAGGAAAATTGCGGAGAAAAAGTGACAAGAAAATCCACCATATCTACTTCCTTGGAAGTGTGTGAATGAGTATCTATTTTAAAGTAAAGATAATGTTTTTTATGTTAATGAGGGTTATTTCGAGTGACAATTATTTTTCACGGAAGTCAACGAAACAATTTTAGTCCCTGGGGTATATTTTGGATGGGAGAGTTTAGTATCGCAATCTGTGAGATTTTATTTTCACCTTCTCTTTGATGATAGTTACTACGATTGCAATTTGAAATTGAATATGATTCATTTCAGAGTTGAGTTGTAAAGGAGTCCATTATGCTGTGAAATGTATACATATTTCACAAAAACACACCATTAGCAAACCACTAATTATAATAAAAGAATAATAAAACGTTTGCTTTATTAGACCTTTACATCAGCTTTTTGACTTCATTGGAACATAAATTTTATATTTATATAAAATGCAATTTATGAATAATAATCATAATAATTACGTGATACTCCATGGACACAAAACAGGTTGAATACCCTACTAACATCCTCTCAAATTTTTGAGTACATGCACATAATGTTTAATTAAGACATAATAAACTAATCATAAGACACAGATTATGTTTAAAAAACAATTTAAGACACACTTAATGCACGGTGACAGATTGAATACCATACTGATTTTAGATGCACAACGATTTTTCAATTGTCACTTTCTCATTTGGCAGTTTTTCGGAAATTTGGAATAAAATAATTTTCTTTTGAAACAAGGTGCAGATTGGCATGTTTTTACATCCAGTGTTAGTGAATTCCCAATTCTTAATATTTTAGCTGTGAATTAATTATGATAACTTTTAGTTTTATGCTGAAGGGATCTGTAGGTCTAAATGATGGGATCTTCTAGATGTCTTTTTTGAAGATCAAGGAGTTGAAGATGTACGGAGGATAGCTTGTGTTGAAAATTTTGAAAACGGAGAGAATAGATAAATAAAGTCGTCTTCCTCTTTCTTTAGGCCATTTTAGTTTCTAGTTTGAATCGGTAACATGATCCCATCGTCATTAAATCGATCCGATAAGAATAGCATCAGGCTATAATGATTTCACTTCGAGGCCCGTATTTGCAACATAAATTGTTGCTGTTCTTTAGGAAGGCGTAATTTGTGGCATTTATTTGCTTTGATTGATTGAGAGTTATTCCAAATTTATTTGTCTGGACTTAGTTTGAAGCTTTGAACACACTCCCAAAAATCTGTAGACGCGGTAATATTTCGCCCGTTGATGTCTCCGTAAATTGGCTGTCCCCACAATAATGGATCCAGTATTACTATAACACTAAACATTATTTGTGTGATTAACTATTAATCATCTAAAAATATTGGTGAATATGAATAGTTAAGAGTGAGTATGGCAGAGTAGAGTAAACATCGGAAAACTATCGCTTTTGGACAACATTGATAAATTAATAAAGCAGTTCAGGTTTAGGTCCTTTCATAATAATTTCATCATAAATTAAGTAGTTAGTTGAAGTAAATACATAAATTTTAAATAAAATTAAATAATAAATAAAATGTAAATTATGAATAGAAAAAATGATGAAAAACAATAAAATGGATAGATATCCTGGGTGCGACAAAGGATTTGCTTGATGCCGCCAGCAGCAATTATTCCGATAGAGGAATGTCTAACATGCCTTCATAATATATTTCTTTGAGGTTCTTTTGATTGTGAGATCAATTTATAACAGAAAAAGATATAATCCAATGTATATCATAGAGGGCAACGATATTTCTTTCGGTATAATATTTATTCATACAGTTACGTAGTGAAGCATTTGCATTATATTCACTGGATGGATGATATTACGTAACAACATTTAGATGAAGGGCTGACGAATTTCCAAAGTAGCACACCGTCAAAAAAACAACAAATTTTACGAATCGGTCATTGATTAAAAATTATTGACATTTGTATCCAACTCTTGCTTTAATATCCGATCATATTATGGATAAAAGTAAATCATGAAAACAATAAACAAGTTTCATCTCTTTCCAAAATGGACGCTACTCGCTTTAAAAGTCGATGCATCTAATATGAACGGCATAAAAATCCTTCTTTGGACGATCTGAAGATATCGCTAAATCTTCCACCTCAGATTGAGCGATAAAGAGAAGGGGGTTGGTCAGAGAAAATATTCTTACATGAGAATAATTTCTGCGGAAATACGACTTGATCGCCTTCTTATAAAAAGGGAATTGAGGTTGCCTGCAGACACCACCTCGGCCCCGCGGGGATATATATTCATTCGACTCTGAGTAGGCGTTTGGTTTTCGGAGTTTCGACGACCGGGAGGACAAAGCCTTCCTCCCTTAACAGACCGTACAGGGGAAGAAAATGGAAAGGGATGAGTAAGGGCAATTCTCGGTAATGCGCCCAGGGTGGGATAAAAGAATGGAGGGGGTGGGTCAGCGGCGGTTGCTTTCTCAAGGGGGTCACACATGCATTCGGGGGGAGTGGAAAGGGGAGGGCACAAGAGTTACGATGGTGTGTCACCCGTTGTGCAGATCGTGAGCACGGGTGGGTGGTTGGCCATTGATGGGGGAAAGTAGGGGGCGGGGGTGGTCCCTGCTTAACCCCCTTGGCCCCCGCCGCCACCGCCGCCGGAGCGGGGTCCTAACCTACTTCGGGCCCGCGGTGCCCAAATAGGAGAAAACAAAGATAGGGTCGGGGGGACGGAGAGACGAAGAGAGGATGAGAGGGCGGAGTGATTTTCGGCACAGCCTCGGGTCTTCTGGACTGTCTTCCTCCTCCACCTCCTCCCCGCGTGCCGAGTTTTCCTTTTTGGGGGTGGGCAAAGGGGTTGATATATATTGGGGAGATGGTGGGATGGAAATTTGATAGCGGACGAAGGATTGCTTGCCTCGATCCCCGCCTATCTGCATCTTTTACTTCTTTTTTCCCAGCTCTTCACCACGGCGCAGAGAGCTTTCTCTCTTCTCCCCCCGTTCCCTCCCCATGCAGCCCAAACACTCCTCCGCGACTCAACCCTCCCTCCATCTCTGAATCCCTGTCTTCAGGGTGGAAGGGGGTTGAGAATTGGTTGGAGACAGTTTATCCTCTCCCCGTAGCAACTCTCTACCACTCCTCTTCCCCCTTCTCCTCGCTCCTCTCTCCCTTAACTCACGAGCAACGGGATCCGTTGGGACGAATCATTGCTGGGCCAAAGGATATGGAAACTATTGGAATGGTGAGAAGCGTATGTGCAGATAACATTGCGCCTTCGTCGATGGGAAGTTTTACCACAGTAAAAGGTCACATATTGGAAGTAATATCATGTGAAATTTTTTGTTTGTTTATTTGTGGAGATGACTGACTATCTAGGTCCTTATCAAGAAGAGATATGTTGCACAATATGGAAAGTGGTATTTTCAGAATATGGAAACTCGGCGTCGGAATTAGCTTGCTCGAAAGACATCAAGATGATCACGGATGTATTTCCCACCCAACAGACCAAGTGCTACAGATAAAACGCTCTCTACGAAGCTCCCAAGTAGGAATCGGGATTCCATCAAAACTTCCCGCCATTCCCGGAATTTGAAAATGGCCCCTCGGGCCCATGTGTAGTCAGTTATCTAGCCACTACACCAATATGACCCTCATGCCGTGAAATATTTGGCGCTATTGATGTCCTTTACTCTGTAGTTTACCTATACATATTTTGTCACGGCTGTCGAACTGCTTATGTTCTGTGATCTACAAAATGAGGTATTTCAGGAATGATATTTTTTTTTCAATTTCGTATGCAGATAAAATACCAAAATCGAACGTGGTCGAACTATGATCGTGCATTTGGAAAATAAATGTAGATATCATCAGCATGTGCCCTATTCTTCTTTCTGTGCCAGTTGTGCCAGGTTTCGAAACAGAACTACGTCTTGGAAAATGCCTTCATATGGGCTCGGATGGACCTTTCCTAACTTTCCTAAACGGGCTCCCATTAGAAAAGAACTGATCTCAGCCAGGAGTGTGCTATCCCAGCCCATGGACAGCCACACTGTTAACTTCGTGCATGCTCTTCGATCAAATCTAACAAACTTCGAATATAATCTTAAGATCATTCCCTTACAAGCCATTTCGGGGAGGGTAGATGTAAAACCATTTTTATGATACTCACCACTGTGGACAGGGTGTTGCATAGGGCTCAAAATAATCCTCCACATCATTAGTTTATAATATAATAAAAAATACTTAATGCCTGGTTAAACTGTTCTGAGAAAGCTACTTATACTCGTGTATTACGTTTAAAAGCCGATAACTACGGAACAGTTTTCGAGAAAGTTGTCAAATTCTTAAAATTAATATGAGCTCAAATTCTATTCCAGTCGCATAAAATCGTAAATCGGTTATTCAAAGTTACTTTTTCATTTAATTGCTCCCTCAGTCTTTCGTTCAAAGAAAAACCAAGCACAAATGTTAATATTTTTCAAAATTACACTGTAAAATGCCCAACAAAACTTATTCAACAATTTTTAGAAACTTTTTGGATTATAACTTGATTCACAACTTCCACATACGTACGCACTGAGCATGCGATCACGTCTGAAATAATTGTTTTTCATTTAGGGTTGACGATAAATATCTCCGAGCTAAGCAGTTATATGAAATCCTTTTTAACGGATATTTTTCTAGTTCGCTTAAATGATAGTAAGGGTGAGTAAGCGTGTTCGACGTAGGTATGGAATCATTGAATATGTTGCATATCTCAAGACTTTTATTGTGAAGATTAATCAAGCACTAAGGCCTGAAGCAGAAGCCAATGAAATACAAATTAATTGAAAACAATCGGTACTCAATATATTTAATGGATAAGAAATGTTTCCTGAAAGAGATAAATTAAGGGAGAAAACGATTTATGTAAAAAAAAATGAGTGGACTGGGTTATTATAAAGAATTTGAGGAGCATGATTCAAGATTTGAGCGCCTACGAATACTTCTATTAAATATGAGATGAAAAAGGGCGGCAGCGGCTATACATACCTTTGATTTGGAAACTCATTAGGATATCTACACAGAAAATAGACTTCAAGTTTTGTAATTACAAAAACTGAGGAGTCCGATGGATTATTGCGTAATCATAAAACCTAAAAATGATGGAATATTCCCGGCTGTAGATATTTCGTCATATGCCATCAATCACTGCTCTCAAGCTGCCGTAAAACAAGGTTATTTTTCCCTCCGAAGAGATGAGATTATAAATAACCGATAAAAATGCGGGAAGAAAAACGATTTGAAATATATCATGCGGGCGTCATAGTTCAGACTTACATTATCCATCATAATCCAATCGATCTTGTGCATAATGTTTGTCCAAAGCGATAGGTAGTTTATTTCGCAAAAAATATGGCAGCAAATATCAAGTAGCCAGCGCGCAGTGCGTGGTAATGAATGCACTTTGGTGATAAAATGGAACATGTTTCCAGTGGAAGTGGTATGGAAGGTCACGTTTATATACACACGTGCCCTTACTGGCTGCGAGTGACGGGAGATCGAAAACCAATGCTATAGGCTCAGCGGTATCCTCTGACGGATGTTGGCGGCTTCCAGCGCGCCATCGAGTGTTGAGTAACATGATCAGTTGCAGCCAAGGTGGAGAAAGGAATACTACACACATACACACATACATAAGCTCTCCCATTGGACCTGCGTGTCACGGCCAAAAACTTCCATTAGCGTAGGCTGTAATCGAGTGATCAGAGGACTCATGCCAAGGAGCACAAAAACAAATCGATCTAGATAAGGCCGCGTAAAAAGGGACTGGTGGGAAGGAATGCCGAGTTGGGGCTTAAAATATTAAGACCGGAAAGCAACCTGGAGAGAAATACTAGGGTGGGATATTTGTTATATAAACATGTAGGTGAATCTGGCATCGGAAATTCGCTCGCAATCATGTTCAGTGCTTTACAACTCTCACTCGGGGATGTTTTTCATTTAAACGTAAACCAGCTCACCTCTTGATTGAATTTCAACTATCAATTATTCGTTTCTCACGTGAATTATTTTGACCATTGAAATAAAATAACATTTGATAGCTGTAAAAAGATTCTGTAAGTGAAGATAAGTGAAAGAATAGAAATATTTTTCGAACGACATGATATCTACTTCTGTTCCCAGAGATACAATTACGATTTAATAGTGAATGGTATACTAGGGGCTTGATATTTCAAGATGTTAAAAAACACACGAGTTTCACAGCATATTTAAGTGAGAATTGACATTAAATTCGTTAATAAACTTGAAATATTTCTGACAAGTTTTGATTAATTATGATGATTTTAATTTCTTGAGATAGGGAAAATTAGTTTCATTTTTCCCATTAGATTTTTTATTTATTTTTAACTTTACAGTTATGCATAAATTTCTCTTTTATTATTATTATCATTTCATGTGTATCACAAAGCTATGCATCGTATTCTTTGTTGGTGTTATAATAGCGTAATCTGTCCATTGATTTTGGCAGGTTTTTCACACTCCCCTTCATGTGTGGGTGTTTTCTTGCATTGGGTTTTTTTAGTCAAAGGTATCACCTCCTTACTTCCTTACATTTTTCCCACAAACGTATACATCTTTCTTCACACTTATTTCATGTAATTTTATGACGAGGGGTTGGATGGAAGGAAGAACTGCCTTAGCCTAATCTCGTCCAAACAAGACGCCTAATAGTTATTATTATTTTTATAGTCGGCCCCGGTGGCAGCGGGGTAAAGTCCTCGCCTGCTTACCCGAGGGTCGCGGGTTCGAGTCTCGCCTGGGTAGATATTTACTGCCCAGGATATGAGTGTTTGTGTTCATCATAGATGTATTAAAACACTTGTAATTGGGGAAAAATCTGTAAGTGTTAAAGATATTTTAAAAAAATAAATAAAATAAAAATAATTAGATTCAGAAAATAATATGGCCAACGGGTACCAATGAAGAACACTGAAAAGAGATATATAATTGATACAGAGATCAAATTGATTTATGAAAAATGTGGAATCCTGTGTATAGACATTTTGAAGTCGTAGGATGGAATTCAAAAGTGAAATGTAGGATGGACTGAGATTGAAAAGATCACAACCATGAAATCTATGAACACATCTACCTTACGATAATATTTAATGCTTCGCAAGAAACCTTTCTCATTTAAAGTCACAATATTAAGTACATATGTATATAAAAAGCCATTGTTTTGTAATTTCTTTTTGAAGGTAATTATACCGCCGGAGGTAACTCCACTTAATTTAACTACAGCGATTCTTGTAGAGAACCACGATAAATCAATGTGCTTTCAATCACTAAATCTACCACTCAGATGCATCAATTAGAAGTTTCAAAGAACGTCTCTGCGTTTTTAATGTTTGCTTTTGCTGATGACACATTGTCACATAGGTTAAGAGGTAAACATAAATGAAAACTTGATCTACTTAGTAATCTCGATATATGACTGAATGACTATCACGTCGGAGGAAATAAAATAATACAGTTGGCATACAGAAGCTCTCATTTCAGGGGGCACTTCGAAGCGTATAATACCGGCTTGGCTGCGATTCAATCTGAAGTGAACTAAGGAGAGAAAAGGTTATAGCGCGAAATAATTCAGAGTTAAAAAAGAAATTTACGACAGAAATCAAAACGTTTCGGAAGTGAGGATGTGTGTTGACATTTACTAACCACAGATACTTAATATATTAATCATCACTGCCATTTCATGAATCTGCTAATTTAAAATTTTGAAAGTTAAACCTATTAATAAATCAATCATCATATTATTACTAGAGAATATCAATTTAGGGTTTGTCTATTTTGTCTTTCATAGGTTTTCTGACTCTCAATGAGCTTGTTAAATACCTAACAAGTGTAAATGATAGAAAACTTCTGAACTAATGTGTTTACATAATCCCTTAAGGTGTGTATAAAATAATACAAAAAGAACTTCAAAGAATTTCAAAAGAATTTGAGTGTTGCCGTGGAAATTTGAGGATGATTCATTTTTTGTCATTTCAATGTTTATTCTGGCTGCTTCCTTTATCTGATAGTAAAAATCTCTCTTCCTGTTCTTCTTTCTGAAGAAGACATGACGCCTGTTTTTAACAGGAAATAAGTCGTAGGTGGAGGTGGATTTCCAGCTGTCTTTTCATCTTTTTGGTGATCTTCCTATCGGTCTCCTGCCATGAAGAATGTTACATTCTGCCAAGCCAGGTAGTCTGTTGACTGTTATATACGCCCTCATTGGTGGAGCAAGTCCTCTATCATCTCCGCCGTCTTTGCTATCTGATGACATCGTTTGCTTGTCTTCTTCCTTTATATTGTTGTTTCTTTTTCATACAAAAGTGCGTGGTCCGTAAATATACCTAAAGCCTACATGTATACTGATCTCAGTAGTCTTTTGGCGTGCGTTCTTTCAGCTCTCGTTTCTGCACCGTATGTCATGATGAGTCTGACATTCTGAATTGGAACGTTTTATACATGCTTCTATTGCCAACATATATTCGTATAAAAGTTGGTATAGCACAGTTGGTGATATTTTCTTATTGTGATCAGAAGTTTAATCTAGCTCGGTAGCACATCTTAAAGTGGCACAGACATTGGCAGACTGTATCCGTATTTGGTTTCTCGTGATTTTCGGCGAGTGTAGCTACCACGGACAACTATTCAAACGATTGTTGTGTAAATAAAGTGCCTTACCAAAGCTTAGTATCAGTCATCTGGTTAATTAGTACTACACTTAAATGGTTGTATTGTATATACAATGTAATTAAAGATCTTAAACGCGAGAAAATTAAATATGTGCTCCAAAGAAAAGGAGCGGGGATCTATATTTTTCAATGGCGGAGAATAAAAGAACAACTTACTGTAGCTGATTCATAAACTAATTAGCAATTTGAACGGCTTATGATACGTAAGATGGAGATTTAGGTCTTTCCCAACAAAGAATGCAATCAATTACTATATAAAAAGTAACAGAAATTTACCAGAGCTCTCAAACTGTCAAATACAAGCAAAGGATGGCTAGGATTTTTCCAGTAGCCAATTAACCAAAATGGTGTATAACCATTCTTTTGGGGAGACCTTGTTCTACAGAAGCATTACACAATGAAAGTAAGAAAGAAGTATCATCATTATGTAACTAATTATGAAATAGCTATGCATCAATTTTAAATGTGAGTTTTATTCATAACTCTGAGTTATTTCAAGAAGTTTCTACCTCTTGAGAAAGATCTTTTTCTGATGAATAAGAACATTTCAAAGTTATTTATTGTCTGTACCGATGTGATAAAGTTCCTACCGCATTGGTTGCAATACTTTCCATCCTCACACGCAGCTCTAACATGTGACTGATTTTGCGTCAGTCTCATTCGAGAGAAATGGTGGGAATTTTTACAGCATCACGGAAAGTGTTGCCATGAAATGGTAATCCGAGTTTTTTTGTTTTGGAGACTAAGTTACTATGCATAGTAATTAGAGTCACTTCCGAATGAAGTACGATTACTTGATAATACCTCATCTGGCTTTCCTCGCCATAACTTTCATAGCGAAAGTAATTCCCTTAAACGGATTTATGTAAACGAGTTATATTCGCTAATGGCATGGGGATCAAAGGCCACCGAGAGTTACTTGAGATTCTTACATTTTTCAAATATTCCAAGGCACTCAAGATGAAGGAATAAAAGCCAAAGGTTGAAAATTCCGTAAAAATTCAAATTATAAGGTAATATTTCGCTAAACTTATGCTTTATTTCTCTCTGCATGTGAATTTTAACTAGTTTTCTTAAGGAATGATATTGCAAAAATTCCTCTCTGCCAGTGTCTTCTCTAAAATTACCAGAATCACAATCTGGTTACTTGGGAAATGTTCGATCTAAAATCAATTTGTGGTTACTTATTTTAAGTATATTAAAAATACCTAATTTAGCTTCAAATTCAAATTAGGAGATATTAAAATCATCGGCGAAACTAGGATCAAACTATGATCCGCATTCTTTGCATCGTATGTGACAGTTATCTTCCTCTAGCCCAGAAGAATAAATATCATTTGCGGAATTTCAAAAGTCATTCCTTTTTATTATAATGGTTAGCAAATGGACCCAGAAATCGACGAATATTTAAGTAAAATAGGACAAAGTTCTGTTGGTCCTTGAAATGTCTTGAAACATAATATTTCCCATACACTTTATTTCGTTATCATTGGTCGTCATTTTTTCATCGTTAAAATGGACGAAAAAATAAAAATTATAATGGGTAGAGAAGAGTAGAAGAAGAAAGGACCATATGGAACATCATGGAGAAAAGAAGAATCAGATGGATTGGACACACCCTGAGACACGACGGGTTTGTGAAGAACATAATTGAAGGTAAAATGGAGGGAAAAGTCCCCAGAGGAAGAACCAGGAATTATTTCATGGACCAAATAAAGAGGATAGAGTACATAGGAGGTGAGAGAAATAGCATTAGACAGGGAAGAGTGGAGGGCAGCAGTCAACCAATCCTAGGATTGAACAACCGTTGAGGATGAATTTATTTCGTATTTCCTGCAAACATTGGTTTTATGACTTCCATAAAAGTAGATGTTATAATTTCCAAAATGGATTTCATCAGTTATTATTTCGTGAAATAGATTTCATAAGATGGGCTTAAGGCTTACTGGAGATTTTAGCGATACAACCAGGTGGTGGACCGAGTGGGTTGGAAAGTAGGCTGGCCTTAGCCGGAACGGCCGGCGCAAAAATCACCCTCGGATGAAATCCGAGAAATAAAGAGGACAGACTAATCATTCGTGCATTTTTTGCGTGGGAACCAGAGGGTCCTCGAATCGTCCCCTTTCAGTCGCGGCCTCCATCTGCGACCCGTAAAAATTCAAAACCTCAATTCGAATATTCGTATTTTTTTCATTCCATCGTTGACGCGATTCGTATCGTCGTGGGGCGGTGTGGAAATCCGTCCGTTTCGAACAATCCTCCCGCCGCCACCGCCTCACGAATACATTTCCTATCCATCGTCCACCTTCGCTCTCCCCTAAACACTTCCCACCCTGTCTCCCAGTCTCATGCTTACGGCGGGGGAAGCTCCTTCAGCAGCGTACCTACTCGCCAAAAAATATATATAAAAGTAAACTCGTTGGTTCTCTTGGTCCAGCGATGGCGTGTGATGCAACGAAGACGGCTGGACGGAGGAAGGAGAGGGATTCTGGGGAGGTGGGGGGTAGGAGTTGGAGGAAGGGTTATCAAACGAAGTTGAGGGGGTCAGCGGAGCCGCAAAATGCTTTTCTCAATCCCCCTCACCACTCTCAAGCGCACTTTCCCCATCTTCTCCCACCCCTTTTTACAGGGGAATACACCGGGATGGAGAGTCGGTGAGGTGAGGTGAAGGTGGAAAGGGTTGGTGGTGAGGGTTGGAAATGTGGGGAACGGACATACATTGTGCCTCTTCACACACTTGGTACACGGAGAATGCAGCAATCTGGGGTGAAGGCCACCCCTCCATCAACTGGGCGGGCGGATAGGGAGTGTGAGAGTTAAGCACCGGCGGCCCCACCCCCTTTTATAAACGGAACACCCCTTCTTCGGCCGGACAGTTTTTTTTCTCTCGCATCTAAAAGGATCTTCCCGTCCCCCTTCTCTCCACCGATATACTTTCAGTGAATCTCCCTCCCCTCCTTCCCCCCCACCCGATCCCCTCGTACCCTTTCATCTCATCTCCCCACATTGCGATGCGATATACGTACTCCGCCTCTCTCCCTTGTATGTGAGTGTCCCTCCCTGCAAAAGCATCACCCCTTCCTTCCCCCCTATCTCCTCTCCACATCCCTCACGAGCAGGCACATACCGTGGCTCACATAATCTCCCCCCCTCCTCCTCGCCCTCCGCGCAACTGACCATAACAACACGACACCTGGACGCCGGATGGGCAGAGTTTTAGGGCGGGGTGAGGTTGAAGTGACCGCCATCGGCTCGCAGCATGAGAAAATTTCCCGCAGGCGGCCAAGAGACGCGCACATAAGGGTACCCATGTTCGCCAAGGATACCACGGAGGCCCCCCCCCCTGCGTGAGCACGAGATCCTGGGGTTCTTCCTCTTTCGATGCTCGCATGCACCCTTCACTTCCTTCCCACCTAGGCGCGCCCCAATGTCGTCTCCATTCACATCATTCCCTCCGTCATTCCCGTATCTCGCATGAGAATCTCCAAGCTGTGATTATGTCTCATCGGAGAAGGCGTCAACTGAAAAAAACTCAAGAGAGAGTTTCGAGATGTTTTCCAGGGATCCGTTTGATTTTTGCATATATTTTTCGCAAAACTCTAAGTCCTTACCCTTATTGAAGAATTAAGCATGGGTGGTGTTTTGGCCGGATCGGTTTAATAGGGACGGAAAAAGGTTTCACGAAGTTTTCAAGCGTATTTTGGAATAAGAATATTTGCAAGTTCTCTGCTAAGTGTAGGAAAATTAGATGATTCAGAGAAGTACGAAGAGTAGACACAAAATTTGGTAAAAATAAAATCTTGCTCACCCTTTTCCAATGCAAAAGTTGTGACGGTGATTATGATGGAGTGAACTAAAATGTATCACATTTACTGTTTTCTACTGTTTGCAAAAATTATGGAAAGAAAAGTGACTCAAATTTTCTCCTAATCTCCCCGATTCCCGGACGCTAGTAACTGTACTCTAAACGCTAGCAGATATTTTTTCATTTTTTGACTTTTGAAAAGCAGCTATTTTGCATTTTTGCATGCTTTCAAAATACGTCAATGAATCAAACACATGATAAAATTTTGTGACATTATGGTGGAACTAAAGGGATGATGTAGGGGGATACCACAGACTACAAAATTTCTCCAGGGCCTGTGACGGGAGTCACGGCGACTTAAGCGGCGGACGGAGAGAACTTCAGGCGACAGAAATCCCTTCACGTGAGGTACACTATCACCCCTGGTCCACTCCGAATCCCTACACCAAGTATGCAGAGCTCACACCCTATTCTTTCCTCAACTTCGCCCCCCTGAAATCATCCATTCCACGGCTCCGAAAAGAGCATGCAGACCCTTAAGGACGTCCCAATTCGCCTCGCCCCTCGCTCGCTGGCCATCGCCCTTCGCCTCCCTCGACCACACCGTCCCCCTTCCAGTATCCCCGCTGGACGGACCCTCGTGCTCCACCCAGGGACACAATCAGCACCACACCCTTTTTCGCGTCTCTCGCCTTCAGCCCGAGCTTAATCCCCTCCGGTGGTCCAGATATGCAAAGCAGCAAAAGGGTCCTCTACTCGGACACTTTATGCCGTCCGAAAACCCTTTCCCTTGGACAGGGCGGTCATCTACTCGCTGTCGCGGGGTGGCACCGTCATTACCCCGAGATGGGCACCCCACACCCTTTATTCCCCTCTCTCTCCCCATACCCTTTCAGTGTGTGCTGACCCTTAGCTTAGGTTCCCTCTGCAGGGGTGAACCCATCTCCTCTCACGGGTGTATACCTTCGTCTTTGCACCCTGTCCCATCGTGAGTTCTCTCGGAGGAGGCAGCCCTTTCGTTCCCACACGTCTCCTCTCTCGAGGTGACCCTTTCGCTTGACCCACCCTCCCCCCCTCTCTCTCGGACACCCTTTGACATCTACCCTCCGCGACAATCCCATCTTCTGCCCCTCCTCCTCCCCCCCATCTCCGTACCTCCCCCCTGCTGTTCATTAACCGTGTCCCACAGCTCTCCTCGTTCCCCCTTCTGCGTGCTTTTGACCATTCGAAAATCCGAAGCGGTTGTTCTGTTCCGATTCTCTAGAACATTCATGCCCGAGTCTCTTCGACCAGTGCCGTTCATTTTCTCATCCCGCGAGTCTTTCTCTGTTCCAGGTGAATGCGTTTGGTTAATGATTTCAAAAATTTTACGGGACTGTTTCCAGCGCGGAACCCCCAATTTTTTTTAATACTTCCATTTGGGTCCCAGGTTAGGGTTTGCAGTTTGCAAAGCAGTTTGGGTTCCTCATCTAATATATCCAAAATTATATTCCATATGCCCATCTGGGTTTCTCTGCGGTAAAATTTGTGCAGAATTTTTACCTTTCGTTCGATTTCTCTAAAGATCTGATTCCTCGTAGTCATCCTGAGATATTGTACCGAAATACGATCACTTTATTCATGTGACCAAAATTATGCAAATTTGTTTGAATTACAAATATGAAATGCACAATTACAAATATGCTATTAACTATGCTTGGTATCGATAAACTATCACGTAGTATTTTATCATTAATAATCAAATACGTGATTATTTTTAAAATTATTTATTAAATTTTCTTTAAGTCACTTGTATACATGAGCTGTGAATATGAAGATAGATTATTAGTAGCACTTGGTATTCACAGCGCAATGTGTTTTCAGGTGGGGAAAATTCCAGTTTTATTTAATTAGGGCTTTGGTAAGAAATTTAAACATATATACAGTCAATAAAACTCTGTAAGGCTAGGAAAGCCTAAATGACAAGTAATGTTGAAATTTTTCTGAGTAAAAGGCATCTTTAATGCCAAAATGCTGGTTTTCAAACATATACATATATTGGTGTCATAGGGAAGTTATTGATTCCTTAATCAGGATTATTTTGGACGACCGTCAACTTAGAATCTCATATCAAGATGAGAAAATGTGAGATATGAGATAAGATTTACGATATTTCCCCGTAAACTAACAAATTGCTCATTAGCTTGAGCCAAGAGCGAAGAGTCAATATGCAATAACGTGTTAGTGATTAGGATATAACAATCAGCGCTCACGGAATTATTAGCCACAAAAGCTGGGTTTATGTCAATGGCAAGCCGCAATTAGCCAAGAAATCGTACGTGATCTGGGACAAAACTAAGTTTTCATAGAGAATATGTGAGAGAGAGGTGGAAAACCTCCAGAGAGATTGAGTTTATTTTGTGCGAAAGATGTGGGAAACCGTTCTCCAATTTTTCATTCCTTCCCTTCCCATTCGTCATTCCTTCGGAGAATGTGAAAGGCACATTGATGGCCTTTTTCTCTTCCTTTTTATACTTCTTGCAAAACGCTCAGGTGCACCATTTACAAGTGGCACGCCACTGAAATCGAGGACGAGGACTCATGCGAGCACGTGGAAGTAAGATTTTCCCTATTTCCCGGATAAGAAAAAAATATGAGATTTATTGCAATAGATTTCAAGGATAACTCAATGCTACTTCATTGCTTCAATCAAATGTGAGTCATAATCACAAATGTTCTTTTTCCGGATATATATCCTAAATTATATGATTCGCTCTGACAATTAAGTTTATAGTAAACGTCGATTTATATTTTCTCCCATGCTGCCCATTATTGCTCTACCTAAATGAACCAAACATAGAGGTCTTTGGGAAGAAGTAACGAAATTACAAGGAATGTTTTCTAGATTAGAAACTGCTGAAAGTCAGCTTGGAAGAAATTATCAATCAGCTTACAAGAAATTTACACCTGAGTTACTATAACATCACTGAACATTTAATCCTTAGTCTACAAATACACGAATTTTGTGAACGAGGCGTAGACTACGGGTATCCTCGAAATCTGAGGAGGAGCCAATCAGTAATTAGAGACTCGGTGCAAAATTTAGCAAAATGCAATGCTAATCATCACGGAAATTAGTCATTTGAACTGGTAGCGTTTTATACTGACAAAGAGAACATGAATCAGATTACAAAAGGTGTCAAAATTACATTGCCACCATTATTACAACCTTCACAGCACAGAACATCCAGAGTAAAAGGAATCATTTATAAAAATCGCATGAAATATTATATCTTACAAAAGTACTTGAGTAGAACGCAAAGAAAAACCTATCAAGCACATAGAAGTGCAATGCTAAAGATGACGCAGGCAATGATAAGTAGTTCAAACAATATATCTTGTATCTTGACTTCTTTTTCGGTCGTATTAATCACTCCACCAACTGACTTGCGGAAATGTTTTCGCAAAGCCAAACCATAAGCCTCGCTATAGTTATCATTTTATCTTTTCGTGGGGTTTCATTGTAGTATAGTCTAAAAAGTCAATTCCTCCGCAATTTAGATACTACGCATAGTAAACTTTAAGACTTTAGGCATCACTTCTTGGAAGAATATTGCATGAGAATCCATATTAAAAGATGCAATCGAGGGAGCGGATGAGGGTTTTCTGCAATTATTAAATTGTAAAGAAGTACGAGGCATCTTTTAATATGAATTCTAATACTACACATAGTAATTATTATAGTTTTTCCGTCGATTTAATTAGTAAAAACACTTGGATGATATTTTGATACAATGAAGTGAAATGTATTAGTTCGGTTCAGACTCGAATGTGGCTCTGTGGAATTAATTTTGTCCTTCATACGACCGATCATATTTACGCACTAATTGATATTCTTAGGCAATACACTGTATCCTAAGGAGCTAAGCCTTTTCATCAGAAATAATGTATTTTATGTCATGATTATGATTTAAAATAACTGGTAATTATCAATCATGGCGATGCAAATATAATAAAAATCGAAACTTTTACGAGATGACCTATGTTGCCTAAGTTTGTATGATTTTAATTTTCACGACGGCGAACACAGGCTAGTTTAAAAAGGCTCTTTAATGGGTGATCTGGTGTAGAACTTAGACTTCTTGATTTAGTAATCGCACACAATATGAATATATTATTTACACCTCTTTCTATGACTCATCCTCGTAATAAATTACCTGTGAAAAAGGCGTATTGAAACGACAATGTATTATTATATAGGAATGCTCTAATTATGCAAAACAGGTCATTTTCATGCATAACAATTTCTGAGAATTGTAACCTCTAGTATGGAAAGCACTACAAAAAAATCCTGCCCCTCATCGAGCAGCCAATTAATTGCGCTCCCAATCGTATGACATTAGCGTCTCGAAGAGGCATAGGCAAGTATTTCACAAACCTAATTTTTTCCGATTGCGTAAGGATAGTATGTCCGGGCATACCTTTATAAGCCACGAAGATTGCCCATCACTACCTTGAGCAGTAGTAGAGTAGGAATTTATACAGCCTTTGGGACAAACAATTATTCCCACCGACTCCGAGAGACGATCAAACGTATAAAATGGCTTAGATTATAGCGAGATTACAACCGGTAGCGAAAGAGAGATGTGGAGGCGACTCGACTCGAGCGAGGCACGTGCAGCCCCCATCTCGTGATGCCTCCTCAGTGGCGCGAGGAAGAAGGCACGTCTGCCTCAGGATTAGCAGGAGGATGAGTGGGACGAAGTGGGAGATCAGGAGAAATCTGCATCGAAGATCTGCATTTCGAAGATTAGCAATAACCTGATACCTCATTTTTCACGGCGCGGCTCGAGGCACTGAAACACCCGCGGGCGCAGCGATGGAGAGAACATGGTCAATGGCAAGGCCGCTCTGTCGGTGTCGATGGCACCAAAGCAGATGTCCAACAAAAAGTGAAGATAGTGAAGAGAGGAGGTCTTATCTCTCTCTTGCGAAAAAAGATAGGATTAGTGTTAAGTGAAGGCGGCATCATGGGTCGGTAGCCACCTCGGGCGAAGAGATCTAAGAGGGAGTTCAACGTTGGGCTAAAGTCAAAGGAGATGCTATTTCAAAGGAAGCGTCTTACTTCCTCAGGGGAACATGCGGTGCTTGAGTGGGGGGGGCGGGTTGGGGGAGGTTCTTCAGCGGATCTAGGGGATAAATGGGAGAGATCGAGGAGCTTCGGGAGGGATGTTTACCAATGGTGGAGGTGACCGTTTGGCCCCGCGGGCTTAATGCAGAACACAGAGCACCATAGCAGACGCTGGGCGCCCTCAAAGAGAAATGACCATCGTGGTAGGATACACTTGGGCTGGAAAAAGAGAAAGAGCGAGGAGTGGAGTTTGTGCTTTGCGTGTGAGGATGGAATCTTTACACACCCCTCAGGGAAGCAAAGTAACGAAATAACGCTCCCCCCTCCCCTTTCACCCACCCCGAACCTCCACCTACTTTTATTGAATACGGAGCCCGGCGGCAACGGACTGAGACGCACTCAGTAGGCAACCACGGCATAATATGACTCATTAAGGGCAACAATGAGGCTGCGGACGATGGGTTTTCTAGTCTTTATGAGCGGTGCCCGAACGAGCGAGAGCCTGTGCAGAAGACGAACGTCTTTCTGTTTCGTGCGGGCGCCTTGAAAGAGAGCCATTGGTGGTATGCATGATGTAGGGCAAGTGGAGGAAAGGGAGGTAAGACTTACCAGATGAGTACGAGAGAGAGAGAGATATATAAGGATTGCTTATACATGTATCAGATAAGGAGTGGATGACGGCACTAGCAACAAGTTATAAGCGCATGCTCACCAAATAGAACACGGAAGTAGGTTTTGAATAAAAAATGATTTGTTCTAAAAAGAAAAAAGAATGCTGAATTCATCATTGATCTTGAAATATTTTCTCCAGCACCGAACAAGATAAGAATGCAAAGGAAATTTGTTTCTGATATAATGTTAGAGGCATTAACGAAGGGCATTTTGTTGAGGAGATGGAGTGCGATAAAATGGCGAGATTACATAAGACTTTGCGGCTCTGGGTTCCCTTATTGTATAATTACATAAGCTGATTCAGTGCTTGATGTATTCTCCTCAGAAACATCCGTCACTGGAAAAAATCACTCTAAAGATGTTTCTGGAAAATTTTTTTAAAGACATTTTGATTTTTAGAACTTTAAAAAAATTGAAATTTGTGGCACACGGTAGAGATAAACGTAGTGAGCTTCATCCTACTCTGGGAAATTGCACGATTAACGAAACGTGGTGAGGATATTACAAAAAAATTCAACCGTAGAACTATTAGGTAATGTAAGAAAATAGTGTGCGTCGAAAATATATGTTAATAACTGTCCTAAAATTTTATATACAATTAAAAAACAATTATTATCAATTCCAAAATATGTACCAAAAACGGAATTTCCTGTTGCGACAGTACCATAATTGATTACTTAAAGAAATATAAGATATAAAAATTTTGGTAGCAAACTGAATAAGCTTAAAAAACTATGGCATTATACCTTCTTTTTTAAATATCTAATGATCTTCCGAAATGCGTCACGGACAATTCTTTGAGTGCGGTTCCTATTTCAGGTTAAGGTCTTAAATAGTCTTTTGACCACTTCATCCTTCGGTGAATATGCATGGTTTCTCACGGTAACAGTTCATTATATTGTAAACAAGACCAGCAGATGAAGAGGGGCATAAATATATCGCTGAAAAAGAGCTTTTGGAGATTAAAATGAAATTTAATGGATAACATTTGTCAAAATTCCAAATACCAGAAGATAGGAGGTAAAAACATCCACTCCCATAAATTGAGCGCAATAAAAAAACAGCGAAGAAGCATACATGCACTATGGAAGAATAATTTTGAGAATCAATAATAGCACGATTCTTGTAAGATAGATACACTAATTGTTGTGCTAATTGCATGAAAGGTATTACTGTGCACAGGACACGTGCTGCGCATAAATATTTCACGGCCAGCTGATCGCAGTGGATATCATTTTATGACGAGGGTTTCTGATCTGGCCAAGATCCTTTTTTTTTTAAAGATATTTGGCACCTTTTCAAATTCAGGATCCCACTTTCCCAGGACGCCTACTAATATGGCGTCGAGGGACTCTGAAAATCCGTATTTTACTTGTACTTGTAGTCTCTCTGCCACGTCATTATATATATCCGTATTTCTTCTCTATGCCACGTTGATGGAGCACTACCTGTCGGTTTTAAAAGGGAATCGTCAACTCCACGATGTGTGTCCCTCCACTTGAGACATTTATGATGACCGGGATCCCGTTCCAATTTTCGGTCGATTCTGACAGTTTACAAGAGAAGTTGGCGGAGAGCAGTGCCTCCACTACTTCATCATATCGGCGTCTCCACCCGGAGAACGCTTAACACAGTGGTTTATCAAATGTGGTGGAGCTTCAGTTATTTCGCCACAACTTTTACATTTTGAGTTGACTCTAGGGATACGGAAAATTTCTCGATACTTTAATCGATATATTCCTTTCGATGCCAAATACTTTTGACTCGATTCTACTCTTTCGACGATTCCCTCGAATGAGTACTCACATTGTGGTATCGAAATATTAGGTTTCTAACAAAGTAGAGACCCGATTGGCCGTGCTATTGGAAGGTCCATCAGATTATCGAATGTGGCGGTTAATCTAAACATCTTCAAAATACACGTCCTTTAATACATTTCACCGGAAAATCGTTTATTTCATATACCTCTCCGACACACATCACCAGGCAAAACTAATATCTGTTGAATGGTGAATTTTTATCTGTCGTTCAATGTGTCATATCTTTATCTACTTGTGTGTCGTGCTTGCTTTTCAGTACAGCTACGAAAGGTATTAAAATTTTGGCTGAGAAAGCTAGTTCAAAAACCTAGAATGCGTTTGTAAATGAGTAAACTAACGTTCATAATTTTTTACTCTTCTGAATAATAGTCATTGGAAACTTTTTGCCAAAAAATATTGTAAATTAAATTCAATAGTCAATATAATTTTTTGATTCGATACCTAACAATATCAAAGTGTCAGTGCTTTGTGGAATCGATACATTTCATTCAATACCCACTGTAAGTGCATTATCGATGATTTTGCCACGATATCACATCCCTGAATGGGCTCCAACACTCCCGTTCTGGTGGCATTAAGGAGAATTTTACTAAGGCAGACCCTATGCACCAACCACTAACTTAAGAATGATACATGCTTTTTGCGCAAAAATGTGTTCAAATTCCTGGAGGTGCCCGCATTCAGGATATTTAAAATCAATCAAATGATGTCAACAATGTTATCGCCTTGGCTAGAATTCACTTTTCCAACAAATTAAGTTTTTCTCGCATAATGGAATGAAATACTAAATCGATGATGAATGAAGCTCGATCTGAAATGAAAATATTGTAAATAAATATGAAATATAAGCAGGAAATAATTCAGCTCATGCCTACAACTGGGGAGAATAAACTATGCAGAAGAAATCTATAGAATTGCAATCCATACACTTTTGGCCGTCATGGTGATGTGGAAAATATTACAATTTCGAGCACGAGATGCAGCACGGAGTGACGTGAAGTACTGTAGAGCGCCCATTATTCATAAACTGGACTTCGAAACCGTTAGTTAACCTTTATTTTATCTACGGGTCAGTTTAAGCAATAAAATGCCTAACAATAAGAAGAAGTTAAATAATTTAGTAGCATGTGAAGAAAATAATCTGTGAAATGAAATATTTAGCATACAGTGAATTATAAAACTGTAACCAAAAATAAGTCTCGGAAGTTTCTTCACTGCTAATTGAATGAATATTAAATTTCATGAAACTACTGAAATTATTTCAAAATCATAGTTTTCCGTTGCAATGCAGCAATAAAAAAAGAGATTTCATACAATTTTAAACTACCCGCTATTGCCGAATTTGGAATAACCTCGACTGTGTGTAAACTTATGTACTCTCATTAAAAAAGAGAAAATACGAAATCCAAGAATAAATCATTGGAAAAACATTATGGTTTTGAAAATAAATTGAAATTTTTAATTGGTATTAGGTTTTTGTTGCAATGTGAGTTAGGTTCATTACCTCATTCCATCCTTATAAAAATTTAAAATTATTTTGTTATCGCGTATATGTGATTCGCAAATTTTTTATCTCATAGCGTGCGCTAAATTTGATGAGAGAATTTATGGAGCGTATAGAGCGTCGGTTGGCAATGAAATTCAGAAAATAAGGGAAGAAGATGATGATAGAAGGACAAATGGTAAAATAAAGATGCAATGAAAAGTGGGATACTTGGAACTTCCCGAGGGTCTTTTGCGCATTGGTGGCCCAACCAGCCCATGTGAAACTAAACATACGGGCTATCAAATATCAAATGCATTACATTTTCTATTCCAAACTTCCGAATCAAGTATATTTTGGAGATGAAAACGGATAATTACGGAAGAGAAAAATACAAGGGGTTAGCAATATTTTAGAAAATTGGAGTTGGTTAGAAGAAAAAACAGAAGGGCACGATTAGTTCTCAAATAAATTGGAAGGTAAAAAAACTTGGAAATGTGTAGGAATTTTACAGCAGTACATCAGTGCTACTAATATTTTCGGAGATAGGTGGTGGGATAAGGAAAATGGAGAGTTTTTACAGGAGAGAAAGATTTATCGAAAGCTTAGACAACCAAAAGTTCCACATAATGAAATCAGAAATGGGATTTTATTGTTGAAATATTTGCGATGTTTTCAGTTTCTAAGAAGTCTATATAAACTGGATTTATATTTCAGTTGAGGAAAGAAAGAGATAAAATGGACGCGAGGGGTACCTAACGGAGTTCTGTGACTCAGTTGTGACAGAGAAGTTCAAGGGAATCGGTGGAAATTAGGGATAAGCTAGTTGGCCACAATATACGGTAAACATATTAATATACTCAAGTGATCAGTGGTAGAAATGTGGGTAGGAATACTTATGAAGCGTGACCGGTAACCACAGATTTAATGCCAGAAAAGTACAATATGTTAGCGTTAAAGGAAAGGAGACTTTAACGCCCGAGTGTAGTGTACAGTGCAAAATTCCATTAAAGTTGATCATTGCATTGGAAGGCGATAGTTATGAACCAACTCCTCAAATTATTTGTCTTTAACTGAATCTAATTGGAAGAAATATCAAGCAGGGATTAATAATAGTGGCTTTATATCACCTAATAAGAGAATACTCTGAACCAAACAGACTCAAGGGCATTATTAACTTTGCTTAGATATTGAACTCACCACCAATAGTATAAAAAATTGCTTGGTTCGATAATTTTGCTATCTTGCTCCCCAGTCAAAAATCATCGGTCTATTTTAATCTATACCTGTCACGAGTTATCGCTCAGGTTAAACTGAATTGAAGCTCAACTGAAGTGCATGGTCGGCATATCGTGAACTGGAGTGGATGGTACAAACTTGGAAGTAGATACAAATTCATGAAACTTTGTCCAATGAATCAAGATCGTATTTTAATGCAATCTTCCGCCATTGGTAATCGTAGAACGAGTGCATTGGTTACGCTCAGTTTGCGTATTTACACTTTGCAAGTAACATGCCATTGAAGCACAAATCGCCACTTATGCAGTCAGTCCTCAGGGATGCTTGCATGAATGTACTAGGGAGGTAAGGCAAGGGAATAAGGAATTTAATTGGATGGAAGAAGGCAGGACAAAATCACGTAAAAGGTAATGAGTCGTGGAGCGATAGGGGAGAGAGATGGCATTGCTCTCCAACTTGGGACCAGGATGGAACACGGTGCGAGCGAGGACACGGAGAGCAAGTTCCGTTAGCCCGTAACATCGAACCCATCGGACGACACGCGTGCAGTAAGTGGAGAGACGAAGGAGGGTAAAGAGCGTCACGGAGATAGAGAGATGGATGGAGGGCGAGCTGTGAATTAACAGATGAGCGCAGATTCGTCTTTATCTTGTCCATGAAATTGAGAATCTCTTCAATTTCATGCCACAACAACTATCCAATACATCACTTAAATAAATCGTTTACCATTCATTGCAAAAATATAGTCTAAAATAAGTTCTACAAGCTCCTTAACTTTGAATTTATCTTTTAAACTACTGATCTTAAATTAATATTGAATTTGACTCGCTCCCACACGATATTTTCCACCTAAGAGGCCATTGTGAGTTACACTACTGCAAGGAAAGTTTGACTCCAGTCTTTACGAGAAATAAGTATATGCTCAGTCCCTCTTGGGAAATATTTTCTCCAAAACACGACGCTTTGATGGTTTTCATTCATAAAAATCTCTCAGGAAATGTGCTAGCGGTATGGGCAATAGTGTATGACTACGGAAAGGGTTCCGAGTTGAAATTCTTTATTCGACTATTACGTTTAAGTTTTAAGCAATGAGAGTGTTTTGAATTAAGGAACTGGATGTTAAAACTTGGGCAAACCTGCTCCAATTCAGAAGCCTCACTAGCCTTTAAGAGTTTTCACACGACCTAAATTTGGTAGCACCTGGAAATATCTATACATTCTCCTTTCGGGTAGGTTACTCAGTAAGTGCCCAGATTAGTATATAAAACGTAATATTCAGCATATTAAGGCTCTCTCTTCGCATTTTATTTCAAGTTGACTGGATAGTGGGAAATTCTCTGTAATATTTCCTACCGCTATTTGTTAAAATAATTTGCTAATCTATAATTTCTAATCAAGAATTGTTGAATAAAGCAGAGAAGTCTATAAGATATTATTGATTTACTTTTATCATGGACTACCGTATGCTTACATTTTGCCGAGAAAAATAACAATCTGCTTAATTTTTTATGGTGCATAATGAATAATTTCTTTGCGCACGCGTGGTCATTTCTCCATTCGGAACTAAAGCCAATTACATCCGGCAACCTGACTCAATGAGCTACGAGCAACACTTGTTCGGAGCATTTTACCAGCAGTTGAAGAGTTGGAAACGTTGTTATTTGTAGAATTTTAATAGCTCGAGTTACTGATTGAAGAACATTAGTGAGGAAGAAGGCTTTGGAGTGGGACGACGGCAAGGGAGATAAAACCCATTCTTCCAACCATTTCGCTCTTCTCCTCTTTACTCCTTCCTCTCCACCCATACGCTCTCTATTCATCCGGGTATCTCTACAGCTTTCCACCACCTTCGTGAGAGGCAGGGATCATAGTATTTGACGTCGTAAAAGGCCATTTATAAGGAATACTTGCCATAAAAAGGGCTGTTTATATCGTTTCGTGTCATCCTTCGATAGCGGCGGTAAAAAAATGTTGAGGAGATTGCGATAGAAAATGTGTCGAATGGCTGAGGGTAGCATCTATTCTCATTTCTATCTCTCTTTCTCTCTCATGGACTGCACGCGACGAAGAGATAAGCCTTGTGAAGCAATGGAAGCCGGAGACACGAAATGACGACTGCGTGCAGCATGGCTGAGACGGACTGAGTAACTTGCTGTTAACCGTAATTAGTTTTTTTGCTAGCAACACCATTAGCCCACAATGCCATTCCTTGTAGAGAGCACATCAATTATAGTTTCCGCGTAGACGACTTCAAGCTCGGGAGAGGAGGCCTGTTAGAAATTAAACATCCGTTGTTAACAAGCAAAAACGTGTAGTGTTCTCGGTGACAAATGACGAGAGAGGGAGCGTTCGGTCTTTAGCTCTCTCACTTTATGCTTTATGCGCGAGACATTCATTGATTAAACGTCATAAAACACAGTAAACCAGCAGATATGATTAATCGGTCCACTGAAAATTTTTCCAAAGCGGTTTCTGTACCACCGATCATCTATAAGCTTTGAGAAATATTTATGTACTTACCATTCTCGCAGGCCATTGCCTGTGAACGCAAAGTTCATGACCTTTCTCGCCCACATTTTGCTGTAGAGGGTTACATGCCTGAGAGAGGTTTTCTCACAACAGTTTTCATTTATAAAGACGAGTAATGAGCATGGATTCACACATTATGAATCGGTTTCCTTGTCTTCGTGCAACTGCCGGAGAACGTAATCTTTGAGAACATGTCGCACAACTAGGAGGTTTTCTAACTTATGCCGAAGAAATTAATACCTGAAAATACATTATCCTATTATAAGGTACTGGCTCTCTTCAAAGTATGACTATTTGATGTCTTAGATGGCTAGCAGGATTTCAATCTTGAGTGAATTCTTGAATGAATTACCCGGGTGTGAGAGCAAGTAACTGGATTAGCTTTAATTAACAATTTTCACTTACTACTGAAAGACAAGACAAGAGTATTAAAATTATCGCAAGTTATGGTTGCAAGACAAAATTTAGGCCAATAAAGTCATTTAGCTATAAAATGCTTTCAACAAATAGCAGGATTGTACTGTATGAATTTGTAAATATTGCACGGAAATGACATGAATGTAAAGAAAGTGCTCATAACTCAAAAATAATTATCTTTAACACTCTGTTAAATCACCTCAGTTTATCAGATTATTAATAATCCATAACCACCATCGTTTTCATGGGTTGGCAATCAAGGGAGTTACCGGCTCCTGCCAGGACTGTTATCTCGTAAAGTAGACTCCGTTTGGGGAAGAGTATTGCAAGCTACACCCCTTGGCTGCCGTGCAAGGACCATACGGAGGACGACACATCGTCAATTTTATGCTAGTGTTCTACGGTGGAATCTTTACACATGCGTTAAAAGTTTCTCATGCAGACAGAAGATCTGAGCACACGCTTACTTCTCTTTCCAAATCTCCAGTAACCCTAGTGCGTCCACGAGTCCTAATTTGTAACGAATATCCTCAGTCACGTGACTATCAGAGTCACTCGCTTCCATCTTGAACTGCATCTCCATAAGATCTCTCTCTTTCTCTTTACCATTTACGTAACGATTACTTAAAAGTGAATTCTTGTGACTCGCCATCCGGATAATTAGTGCGTGGACATGTAAAAGCTTTCCATTTTAAGTGAGCATAAAAAAATTTATCTCCAAATAAAGGAAACGAGTAATTCGTTACGTATCTGAGCAGTCCTTTTTAAAACGTAAGCTTTAAAAAAGAAAATAAAACTTAAGCTGACAGATGTTTCTCTGGTCAACGCGTTGATGTCCATTTAGTATATTCATCCATCAAATATTCCCGTTACAAGTCTCCCAGTGATGGAAAAACTTGTGACGAAGTTTGATAAGTTTATATTATAGCTTATAAAATAAAAGATGCACAATGGAATGATGTCACTGAAGGTGAAACTAGTGTGGTAGTTAGCGCGTTGACTTCCCTATCTCAGAATCTGGGTTCTTATTCCGGCACAGATATTCTTACGAAATTATTAATTAGAATCTCTGTGCCAATGGGGTTTTTATATGCTATTTCCAAAAGATGGGACAATAAACCGTGAATAAATTAGAGCTTGCCTAAAAGAGGAATTCCAAAGCCGAATTTTTTCCTGAAATTTCTCTAGCCTGCATTTAATTAGATCCTCACAAACTAACCACCCGTCTTTAATAATTTACAAGGTCTCAGTTGCCAAGTTTTCTTCCTTTTAAGCTCCATAAATAAGTATTTCACAGCAGTCAATAAAATATTCTGGTGCGTAAGTCTTACTTTAGCATGTCTAAATATTCATCTGATTAAACAGTCAGCCGTCAGTAAGAGATTAATAAAACAGTTTTTTATTAATAAATTCATAGCCAAAGTTATAAACTGAGTATTCAACCTTATCACCAATGTATATGATCATAACTGGTGTTTAATATCTTGACATCATCCTTGTACTCATCATATATCTCCATACACCTCTGGAAACCGCCGAGCGGTTTGGCCATTCAACACATCTAACCGACGGCAAACAATAACGATACATTTTTGGAATCAGAACTCTCCGGGTGGACGACGTGCATGGCAGCCAGGGGGGAGAGGAAGGAGAGTCGGGACCTGCGAAATAGGGGGGACAGCCGATAGGCACGGAGTCTATGGAGTAGGGCAAAAAAAGAGGCGGATTAGACAAAAGGCAGGGGAAGCATTATCTAGGCGTAGCCTAGGGGGGAAGGCATCGGCGGGGAGTGGGGCGGGAAGCATTGTGTGAATAAATGGGGGTAGAGGGGGAAGGAAAGGGAGATGCAAGAGGATGCTGGGGTCCTGGGAGAGGAAGGTATGGGAGTGTTATGAGGGTAGGATTGTTATGGCACTGAGGGATGCTGAGGAAGGGAGGAGGGAGAAAGAGGGGAATAGCGGTTTAGAGGCAAGAGAGCCGGAGGGAAGGAGGGGATGGAGAGATGGAAAAAGGAGGCGCACAAGTCGATGGACCAAACTGGACATTCTGGTTCTCCACTCCTCTCCCCCTGTACCTCCTCATTCTACCCCTGCCCAACCCTATTTTTTGCCCCCCTCTCACTCCCCTCCTTAAGCCTTCCCCTCCTCATCCAGCTAAAACTCCATCCCCTCTTAAATTCCCCCCCACATACCCACCAGAGCTCTTCCTCCACATATCAAAACTTCCTAAAAGAGGGTTTGGTTCGCGGGGCGGGGAGGGCGAGAGGGGTTGAGGCTTCGTTTTAGGGGATGCAGGACGGGTGTGTGTACACGTTGGATTGGTGGGGGATGGACTGAGTCTCTGAGGGGATGATGGTGAGGTATAAGGCGGGAAGGGATCGGGAGGTTTCACGGGGGTAGAGGGATGATGGACCGCGGGCAGATACACGCAGACGTGGGTGCTCCCCACGGGCCGAGGGTCCGCAAAGATGGTCGAGCGTGTTCCCGCGGGGCAGGGGGAGGGAAAGCTGGTGGTCGCGACGTCAACGTGACCCCCTCGTTTCACCGAGCGCTCTCGTCACCCGTTCTCTTCGATTCCCGCCTAATTCTGCGGCAAAGTGACCTCAGGAGACATTCCAGAGGCTTTAATCGTTCGGGGAGGCAAACGAATGCAGAGATCATGGGTGATAGATTTGCAGTGAAGTTGCCACCTCCTGAAGAGCTCATTTTAGGAGAAGTTTTCATCCACGGGCTTCATTCCAGGAGGTTTAGTCGAAAGTATGATGAAAGTTGAATACGTATGATAAAAAAATGTGGCCCATAAATTCAGCAGTTAGATCACAGCTCTTCGTAACATACCGCATGCCACAATGTGGCAATCATTATAAACATAAAATAAGTACATGCATATAAATTTTCATTGATAAAAGTTGCAAGCAAAATTTGAAAAATGACACTCATGCATCACACAGTTCAATGGTGAGGGGAATATTTTGCCAGTCAATATGAAACCCTCTTAATGCCACGGTACAATATACCGGTTGGTAGTTTTAAACATATTTATAACCAGCTTATGTTAGATTTTTTGTAGCCGTCACGGAATACTATTACTATTTAAATTTAAGGAAATATAAGATGATAAAACAAATCAGAATATTGGTATTTTAAAATATAAATTTTAAGATATCGTTATGAAAGTGGGGATTCTTAATACTGGTAAAAAATAATGAATAATTTCTACCAAGAGTAAATCATGGTAAATTATTCATTGTACTTAAGCTAAAGTGACGATGATGTTTCACATAGTTGTGTAAATTGAGAACATCGAAGATAGAGAATTATTGAGTTATCTTCAGCATTCTGAAAGATTCGTCCGAAAACTGATGGCAACGTGTAGGTTCAACAAAAAGTGGGAGAATAACGCGTCAATCCGAAATGTAGGGTGCTGGGAGTTTTACAGGGAATCTGGTAGAATTAGCTACCTTAGTATGAAGAAGTTCAAGACTAACTAGAAAAGAATTTAAGTTTTGACGAAGGAAAAGTTTTCGAGAATTATGTTTTACGAGTTTGAGTATTCATCGTGGATTTATTATTAAGGTATTTTTTGGTTCCGTGGACCCGAAAAGATTTCAACCCAATCCGAACGAGTTATCATGAGCAACGATTAAAATAGAGCCAGTGGTACTTAATATGATATCCAACGGTATATTACCTAAAGCTATATCAATATTATCAATGTCTCGACCATCAATATCTCAAAATGTATCGGCTCTATCTTAAATCTGATATTATTTGCATGTCTGTCAGATTTTTTGAGGCGAAGTAATCAAGCAACTGAGAATTTTAATTGCACCGTCAAAGAGAAGAGGGCAAGGTGGAGAGTATACAATCACTAAGGGGATGTTTAAAGAGAAGAAAAGAACATGTCGCTTCTTCTGGAAAGAACCATAAACCTCCAATTCATGAGGGCAGGCAATGTATCAACAGTTTTACGTTTCATCTGGTCGAGTCAAATACGTTAATAACCTCATCTTGTTGTACCAATTTTAAAATTATACGAAACTACAACAATAAAACAAACTCAACAAAATAGTCTCTGCTTTAGGCTTATTGCCTCTTCAAGTTTTGGGTAAATACACTATGGAAAAGGCTTGCTCGTGGCTGATCACGCGGTGGGGATGGCCATATCCTAAAAATTTTCCAAGGGTGGAGAAAAATCAGCAAAACTCCTTCAGGGTTCAAAGAACTGGAGAGGTGCCAATGAAAAATAGCAATAAATCGGGGGCAGAATGTAACAAAAAAGTAGAGTAACAACAAGCAAAGTAACCAAATAAACAAGAGATAAAAATATGGTAATATAAATTAATAAATAACGTAATATTATAAAATCTGTGGGTTCTGGGTTATGTTGGGGTAAATAATTTGAACAATGTCTCTTTGGCAGAACTGTTCAATGGTTGGATATGTATGGGCACTGTAGGGCTCTATATACAACATTAATTGTGTCTATTTGGTAGTAATCTTTGTAGGTTCTTGGCACAATACTATCTTTGATCATTGCCTCTCTGTCTAGCGCTTCTCTTCATGAGGAGAGGGATCCTTGGTATCGCCATCTAACTTGGTAGTGAGGGGACATCCGATGCAAGGAGTATTCGAAGTAGTCTCAGTTTATAACCCCAGAAGAAATGTGGATTACTCACAAAATTGTCTGGCAGTCAACCTGATTCCCAGTAAATCCGAAGTAGATGGTCAAATCTAAAGGGAAATTTTTCCATCATATTCGTCTAGCACCGAAGATACTGATAACTCAAAATTTAAAGATTACAATGGCAAATGTTCCGTATGCCTTGCGAAATTCTGACTTGTTATGAGTTTCTCAGCAAATACTACTTTCTTTGAGATTTCTGCGAAGTGATAAGTTTTGATTAACATAAGGATTTTATCAGCTTGATTTACTGTGGCTCTCACCCGAGAGAGCATTAGGTTTGCTTAGGTACTTTTTCCAGTTTGCTTTAGAGCGTATTTGAATGTTAAAGGATTAAAGCATAGGTATTTATTCTTGATTATTTCATAGTATACGTTTCATTCGTTCCATACGCCAACGCTTCGTTCAATTCCTGATATTAATGACAAATTTTAAAAATTAATGCAGCAAAATTATTCCCCAGCAATCACTCTTGTTCCTTTGCTATACTTTTGCAGTCAACTAGGGGACCAAGTGCTTCAGCTGCAACGGTAGCGCCGTCTCACCGAGTTCAACATTTTTGCTCAAGTTTTGTTCCAGACTTCGTATTGACTGATGTTATCAGCTCCGCTAATGTAGCAGCCTTCTCAGTATTCTTCTCCAGTAAAGTCAGGCTCTCATAAAATCTAATACACTCATAACATTTTTTGAGCGACTTACTTTAGTACAACATAGATCTGGATTTGATAAATTTTCCACTGACTTATACCAACGAATTAAAAAGAATAACTTTTTTTGGGAAATGAATTTCTTTGACAGTAAGATACATTAAATAAAAAATCTATAAAATCCAAGAAAATATCTGGACTCTAGGTCTACTGTTATGAAGCCTGTTGCTTCACAAGTATATACCCACCATACTGAGGCTATATCGAACATAACGTCGAGTAATAGACACTATAGAACTTATTTATTTCAATTATTCTTCTGTAAATGTACGTTTTGTTGAATGTCTGAGAATCTCATCGCAGTTTTCTGAACTTTCATGGGTCTATATACCTCTTGCATTTACTTTTTCTCCACAGCATGCGATATACCCTTCTTCATCCCGTCCATGAAATCTATTCTCTTTCTTCCCCTTCCCCGCTTGCCTGACATCCTCCTTCTATCTCATTCTTGAGCAACCCATCACATCATACATTTAATACATCCTACAGTTACAGTCACATCACAACATACATTTATTACATCCTCTAGCAACCTACTCTACCCATTCCGAATTTCATTCAGAAGTTCACTTCCTCCTCCTCCATCTCAAGCACTTCCTCGTTAGCCCTCCTAATCGTCCCCCTCACCTTCTCCACCCTTCTCCAAACCCACATCTCGAATGCCTGCAGCCTATTTTTGTCCTCTTTATGAGATTATAAGGTTTTGGAGGGTTTCTGCTCCATACTACACTACGCTCTATACCAAGACCTTCACCAGCCTCTTCTTCACACCCCTACCCAAGGTCCTCGTCATCAGCTCCTTCTATTATTAAACTACGCCTCTTCTGCCAACGCTATTCTCTTCCGTATCTCTTTGCTACTATGCTTAATATAATTAACTTTGTTTTCTAATGATTAGTGTTTGTTCCGAATTACCCGCGCTGCATTTCTAAAGATTTACTCTTTCAAAGCTCTTGATACTGTTCCCGAATCTTCGCCTAACCATGATGTAGTCTATTTGATATCTCCCAGTGTCTTCTGGTATTTTCCATATTTTAACGCACCTACGATGGTATTTTAACCGACTGATACTACTAAACTATACCTCCTACAAAATTTAACTGCCTTATCACCGCTATCATTTCTCGTTCCTCGTCCATACCTTCCCACTTCATACCCATCTCTCCCTTCCGCCACTATTGTGTTCCAGTTGCCCATTACTATTAGGTTTTTCTGGCCCGGAACTTCCCTGATTATCTCTTCTAGCTGTTCATATCATAAAACAATATCTTTTAACAGCATAAAAACAAATTTTGCTAATTTCTCAAGGGTCTGATGCATAAACCTTAGAATATAATGCTAAAGGTTGTGAAATTAATGAATGTACTTTCTTTCTAAGTATACGGGTGTTGATGTACGAGCTCTGTGACAGAGCTGACTTAGAAGTCTGATGGTGTTTTATCAATGGCCGCACCCCTCTGTTGTACTCATTCACAGTATGGCTTGTTCTTCTACTTGATATATTGTAAAAGACCTCACTAATTTCTGATTCAAGCTATTAATTTGTCGATTTATCAACAGCAGAGTTGACTTATGTACATAGGTTTGATTCCAGGCACCTATTAAGAAGTTAAAAATAATGAAGAGTGACAGTTCAGGTTAGGAAGTATCTCAGTGATGCCGCCGTGAACACAGATGCTCTCGAATTCTTTCACATCGTTTATTTCTTTCCCATCGTCTCTTTCTCATATCAGGATTCACTTCTTTCCGTTTTTTGCATTCTTCAGCCTCTTCGTCCCGTGAGCTGAGGCATCTTTTTGCACTCGCAGTCGCGTACGCTTGCGCTTTCTGTCGGCGCTCCATGCCGGACGTAAAAATAAATCCCCGGCGAGGTGTGCGTGGAATGCACCTCAAACTCGAGTAAAAGCTATAAAAATGGTTTTTTTCTGTGCATAGATAGGGGCTTTTCAAGATTGTGGGAGAACGATTGCCGCCAGACTTCAAATGAAACGAGTTAATAAAAAATAACTTGGTTCGCGATATCATGGGTGCAATGGCTAAAAGAAGAAGGAGTAAAATACTAACATTTCATGATCGGTTAAAATCGGATACAATTTCAGAGGGAAGAAATAGTGCTCTTCAGAAATGAAGCAACATTTATTTATTTTATAATAATTTATCTACAAGGAAGTGAAAGGATTTGAACACTTCAGGCAGAAGAAAATATGTGCAATTCTACTTGACAGGACATATGTTATTTATTGAAGCTTAGATTAGCATTTTGCTTCCTCATCGAGCAACCATAGGATGAAATGAATGCTGCAAAAATTCATGTAGTATTTTATTTAACTCCTTGTTTGGTCAGAATATTAAATTGACATATGTTTATCATTAAAATAGTGACAAGGAATAGCATAAAGTTTCTGGCACTTTGAGTTATGTGTGAGGTGTTGGGAGTCATAAATTGCGTAGGCAAGGCTTTAAATTTGCATACGCATTGCATTTTAAAATATTTTAACATCTTTCAAAACCTTTAATAATTATACTTAAATACAAATTTGAAAAAAAATTTCAGAATGAAAAAATCTATAAACTACATCCACGAATTTTGTTTTTGGAAGTATTGATGACAAAAAAACTGTGCTTTAGGTAAAAATATAGCTTTACTTTTTTTTAACCTGAAAACTACATCTGGGGAAAACATAATGCAAAATTACTTCTTGATTTTACCATATCATTGATTTCAAGATCGGAGTGCAGCAAGTATGACTATCAAATGAAGAGTACATTTTCGAAAACAGGAACTCGATTTTCTTGCTTACTGGATAAATTTCGACACATGGGGCAAAGTGGTTCAAAGAAAGGTGTTTCCGTGGGAGATACTATTCTTTGACACTTCACAGCCAATTAATATGATGATAATTACTTGTGTGATACCTCAGCACGGTAACGTGGTAAAATTCCAATGCATGTAAATTCACCATAAAATAATTCTCGCCTTTGTTTGTCTGTTGGACGCTTTTTTGCCATCATTTGTCACAGAATTCGATTTAAGGCACGTGGAAACTGATCGTTTTTAATTAAAAAGACGTTCGTTTAGAAATAGTAATGTTATAATGTATTATAATATAAAATGATTTTCCCCTTATTTTGTGATAGATCAAAGCATATTGAGTACTTATCTGTGGAAAGTGTACTGATAATTCCTTCCGCTCTTCACTGTATATTTTTGCATTTATGAGACGTTTTTGACGCTTTTTTGCCATCATAAGGCACTCGGATTTCAAATTAGGGCACGTGAAAACAGTAGTCCTTATTAAATAAAAAAATACCCGTTCTGGAGTATGCTTCAATTATTTTTAACAATGGATTGCCAAACATTGGCATTTCATATTGCTCAGTCGTTTAATTTATTGTTTCATTTCTAAATTAAATAATAAAATAAAGCGATGCATTTCTAAATATTTGAATTTCATCTTGCTCCTAAGCGCATGATTGTGAACGAAGTTCTTCAAAGAATTTGACAAGAGATCGCTTAGCAAACTATCAGATACACTAGGAGGTTGCATAGCACTATGGGGTTTCAGACATTATTTCGTACACCTGTATGCCAATGCTTAGTCAATATCGAAGAGGGATTTCCTTCGATAAGAGTCTGGACGCATGGAAATGGCCTCGCAGTGCAAGTGTCCGTCCATCGAGTTTCATGGCAACGGGAAGCATAAATCGCGTGTGCACGGTTCGCGGCGAGGTGCAGGCAGTTGCCGTAATTTTTCATCCGTGCGTCAGATCTTGTCTTGAAAATAGAAAACCGATGGCCAATATGAATAACCCCTATTTGGATGTCTAGAATAGACTTATTGCAAAGGAGAGCGCTCGCTTCAAAGAGCAGAGCCTTACTCTGACACATGTAGTGGGCCGGCTCATGAACGGGTTTAAGTTGGCTTGAATTACACGAACAGAGCTGTTGAAGAATGGCATTTGAAGCCATTAAAAGCAATTTAACTCAGTTAAAGTTATTGTAGGTCACACATTGTCTTGTACTCTGCTCTTGGCATGTTAGAGAGAGGCGATAAGACTTAGCAATCTTGATGAAAGCCGTACCGCAGAGCACGCCGTGTCGTTCCTAAGTTTGATTCCTAACTTCTCACGTGGTCGGTCAATATCAAATGAAGTTGGGTGCCGAACGTAATCCATTTCTCCAAAATATCGCACTCTGTTCAAATAGGCCTTGCAAGAAAATGTGCATCCGACAAAGCCGTTCATTGAAAACCTTAATTATGAATATGACACACCAAATAACTTCAACATTGAGTTAAGTTATCCTCAGAATAAACAAAAATTTATATATCCAAATATTTTTATGGATGGACGGAAAAATCTTAAAAACATTGTCACATTTTATGAAATAATAATGCTAAGTATCACGGCATACTTTCAGAAGTGGCACCATTTCAATTTATCCTAGCTTACCCAATCTGAAATATGTGCCTAATCAAATTTAAATAAGATAAAACTCTGCGGGAAGACATGTACTGGAGTTGCGTTTGCAGATGGCGTAACTATTATTGTAGAAGCAGAAATAGAATAAAGCACAAAGTACGTAATATTTGCAATATTCAAACCAGTAGGATTAAAACACAAAATATATCCAAGAACCTATATGTAAATAGGGAGGAAATAAAAAAACTCACATGGTTATACCACAGTAGTGATAGTAGTATTTTTTTCAATATATAAAACAAATTCAGCGCAAATAAAATCTAAGGCTTAAATCTACCGTTAAAATTGCGCAAACGTCTTGATAAAGATCGAGAGAAGGGAGATTGCGGATGAAAAAAGATCCCAGATTAACATACTTGCGTCTAAAAAATTTGTTGACTTATATACAGTGTGCTGGGACGGGTGTAAAACACTATCGATAACGGCTGAGGGGCGCGATTTTAAAACACGCGTTAACATTTCATGGTCGCAGTATAGGATTAAGTTCCATACATTTTTCGTTGAGGATAAACAAAGCGAAAGCTTAGATATACTCTTGGTAATTGGTACTTACGTATCACTAGATATATACAATACATTAACACGCGCAAGGCGGCAGTAAGTACCTTAGGAATTGGTGAATAGAAATCGATTTTATGGCATAGGATTAATAGCTAGACTGCTAGGGTTGTTGCTGCTTCAAATCGCCGGCAGGAAATGAGAATCCTATAAAAAATCTACCTTCTGTTTATCAAAAATCATGGCAGTAGTGAGAGAGGAAATAAGAACTGGACATATACATATATCGCTGATAGTCATGTGCTCTTCATCGGCAATCCAAATTTGACATGCTAACAGGATTATAACAAAGTGATACACTACCGTTACACATTTTGACCGCGGTACCCAAGTTATATCGCAATACGTTGCCGTGTAGCCTTATCATACGAAAATATCCCTCTTCAATATTCATATTTAATTCAATAAACACAAACATTGATTGACGGGAAGGTCGCACTGAAAATTTAAATTGGAACTCACTCAGTTTGCCATGTTGCCAAAATCTTAACAAGAAAAAATTCCCGTTTTTACCTGGGCCTCCTGAGATTATTAACAAAAAGCAACATAATCCTAGAATTCACATTTTACATCTAGTTAGCAAGATCCAAAGGAATGAACAGGAGTTCAAAGAGAGCAGAAAAATCGAAGGCATTCCACCTTGCTAAACCGACTTCTTAACTATAGGGCTACTCAGGAGTTCTTTTTCTCAAAATATATCATTGTATATGGAGGACAATTTTGTGGATTATATGTGGAATAGAAAAAAATAGATTTATTGAAAAATGAGAAGAAAATTTCTATTCAACTCTCTTAATTATTCCTGATTTTTATCAAAATTCGACGGTATTGATGACGGGAATCCTATATTGATAGATCATTGAAATTTTTTGTACAGGTGATGTGCTCATCTTACACCCAGAGCTATAAATGGGCGAATTTTCTGCATCATGTTCGTAGTAGGAATTTGCATGGCTTGGCATATCATCCGTTCCGTCAAGGCCTCAATATCTATGTAGAGTTCGACCTGCAGGTGAAGGTAGCAACTTTATATGAAATATAACGGCAGTTTCATCAGGAATCCATATTTAATTTGAAATCATACATTCAGGTTGATATGAAAATTATCCACTAAGCGGAGTTTGCTTGATCTTTTGCCAATTCTCGTTTCAATTTACTTGAAGTCTATTTTGATTGCGTTCATGTGAAGATCATACTATCCTGTTCAAAAAAGTGCCACTCCTAGATCAATAAATAATATTATTAGTACAATTAATATAAACCTCGAAGGAATTGTCTGAAAGGGCATAAAAAGCTATGTACCATTCACCTTTTCTGAACCAAATGCGGGTGGTTTTCCTGTGATTGAAAAGGATATTAAAATCTTGTGTTTTATTGAAAAAACTGAGATACAAGCTATTATTATGTTCATAATTATGATTGGTCTTTAATGTTGATATTAGCGACGACGTTTGGTAAAAACTTCTCATGATGGATAGCCTCTCGCAGCTTGTGCCAAACTTTATTGGAAAAAACTCAGCTTAAGAAACATGAATAGAACAGGCTGCAATTAAATGCCGAAGCAGTAACGAAGGAAGATTTTGCGCTAAAAGCGGGATCGGATCACTTTGAGTGCTAACGTTTAATTTAAGCTCGAGCATAGGAAAAGACCGAGAACCGGAAATTAAATCACCCAGAACGCTTGAACCGGCAGTGAACAATCGAGTACAAAGATGAGGAAAATAAAGAGTGAGGGAGAATTAGAGAAGAGAATCAACGAGGGAGACTAAGAAGGCGTGAGAAGAAGAAGTAAGAGAGAGAGAGAGAAAGAAAGAACGATGGGTCCTAAAGGATTCGGATTGCTGTGCGCGCGGATAATGGGGTCAACAGGGAGAAGGGGGTGCGGGGAAGGGCAAGTTGGGAGTCCGCCACTAAAGGGGGAGGACGACAAGGACTGTCAATTAAGGGAAGGACGAGTAGAGAGGTGGGAAGGTTGAGGAGGTGTAGAGGGGTTTGGGTGGGAGGGGACAGAGAGAGAGGGGAGAGAAAGAAAGGAGAAAGAGAGAGGGAGGTGAGGGGGCTTGGCCTGTGGATGTGGAGGGGTGCGTGGATAATGAGACAGACAAAGGAGGTGGGCCCAAACCAGAGACGGGAGGAGGAGGGTGAGGGTACGTCAGGGAGAAACGTGAGGACCAAGAAGGGCATGAGAAGAGGAAACGAGAGGGAAAGGGATGGGAACGGCCGCGCGAAGGAGACGCGGCTGGGGTTCACTAACGATTTATTTAGATATCATTAACGCATCGAATAATCTACCTGTATTTGTAGTTTGTAGAGGAGATCTCCAAAAAAATACAAGATTTGAAAGATGAAAGAGCACTCATTATGGGCGGGAACAGCCTAGGGAAATGGATGGTTTGGCTGATTATGGTTATTTGTGGAGAGTAGCAACAGCTGAGATCATTTTCGCAATCGAGGAGTGGGGGCTAGGGTCGTGAGAGAAAGATCAATGAGGCATTCAGGACGAGTGGAGAGAAACTCAGAGTCGATACTAGCCTAAAATTAGCGAAAGACGCCACGGAGACCTCCGTTGAACGACCCATCCAGCGGACGGAGTACTACAATCAAAGTGCTCCTCACATAGCACCATAGCATAATCGATATTTCACTGTTAAATCTCTGCCAACGCATAGAGCCAACTCACACCTGGGCCCTATGGATGTGAATCCTGTACTCTAGCCACCTCATCAGCCTGACTTGGAGCATGGAGGATGTGTGGAGTGAAACCAGGGTTCGGTATTAGCCTACTATAATGGAATGTCACCCTTAGATCCACATTTCTACGTCTCATCCTATTGCTGGAGAATGGCGTTTGTGTCATACTCATAGTAGCAGAGTAGAGAACGGGATTCACCTATGATATTCGATCCCTTACTTCTTTATTTACGTCGCCCCGAAAAACGCTCGCTGAAATGCTAAATGGATGAAACGTCGAGCACGACACAGCTGAATTTGAAAGCCATGCTTTTGCCTCGGCAATGTTCTACATTACCAAGATTCGAACCGTACCTACTCTCGGCGTGGGTAGCCAGCACCAGAAATCATGTTACCCCACCAAATCGATCGTCTCTTGACTTACATCAGTATTCAAAGTGATCTTGATGGCTAAAAAGTTTCCTAAGTCCCCCGATTTTTGTAATGCATGCCAGCTACTACGAGAAAATTTTCGATATGACATGAGATGGATTGGCGTGCTGATTTTAATCCATATTCTAATAACTCTTTCTATGCAATAACTATGAATAAGTTTAAAAACCCAGTACGAGCAAATAAACAGAATCATGCCCAAGAATATCAACGACTTTCTTAAGATATTTCCTTTACAATATACTGTTTCTGCATGTTGATGTTCTCATATTTTTCGCATTTTTTCTCTCTTTTCAGCTTGCTCTTCAAAATAATTAGATGAACTAAAACAAATGAAAGAAAATTAGTTGAATATCAACTTGGAAAGTTTAATTGAAGCTTTATCTCCATTTATTTAATTTTTGTAGACCAACAAATATATTGATAAATTTAAAAATCAGCGTCTGAGATCATTACGAAGACTTTCCTGTGAATGTTGAAGAGACAAATGTGAGGGATAATTTATTTGAAGCATTACTTTAAGTTAACTGGTCAAAATGTTTTTTGAATTAATATCATTGAACACACCTAATAAAAGAGCTCACCAACTTGTTGGCTCAAGTGAAATCGCGGTAATTTCGATCCATCTTCATAAATAAGAATACTTGTCCTGGAGGCCTCTCGGTCGTAATCGGACTTTAAACGATCTCCGAAAATGTTTCCTTGCCATGCCTCTACATCATGAAACCCAATGAACATAAATTATTTCATAGCACATGAATTTATAAATTGGCAACCCTCCACTTCCTCTTCGTCTCAACCTTTGAATCAATCCGTACGGAACATTGTTCCAATTTCCGAGTCGTCGCGAAAATTTCACCGCACAAAAATTTCTGCCTCCCGAGTCTGCGCCTTTTGGAACAAGGAAACGAAAAGAAAATCACAAATCAAGTTCATGGCTCACTTTAAGTCTTGCCACACTTCTGTGCCGGGTGAATTAATTCAAGCAAGCACTTAAAAAAATATTCGGAACCCGAAATTACTTTCCCCACAGAAATATGTCGGGAGGTGGCGGCGAGGAGAGGAAGAGAGAGAGAGGTGTCGGTGGTCAGAGAAAAAAAAAGTTCGGATATAAGTTATGCGGACTGGGGCCGGACAGCGTACACGAATGTCTGCGTAGAAGAGAAATCGTGTATGAAAGTGTGAGTTAGGGGCCTTGGTGCTGGGAGACGGACATGCGATGCAGTGACAAATATCTGGATGAAATAACGCCGACGCTTTTGGAGGATACGAAGATAAGGAGTCCTCCGAGGATGTACGGTGCGGGAGGGATGGGAGTTTGAAGAGTGGATCAGGAGATGAGGACACGCAAAGGCGTTTTATTTTTATTAAAGCGGGGGGGAGTTGCTGATGGAGGGAGAGAAGGAAAGAGACTTGATGAAGGTGGGAGTAGTGAAGGATTTAGGTAAAGGCGAGAGAGAGAGAGACTTAAGAAGGAATGGCACAGAGGGAGGAGAGGGGTGAGAATGAGAAAGATGACGCCCGAAAGGGAAGGAGAGGAAAATGTGACTGTGTATAAAAGGAGATAAAAAGGATAGGAAGGGACTTCGGAAGGCATGATGGCAGTGGGAACGAAACGAAAGAAATAATCCTCGAGCGAGGAAGATCCGCATATTAACAAGCAACTCGTAATGAAATACTGCGGCCCCTACAGTTGATGAACCATTGGCTTCCAGAACTGATAAGAGAAGTAAGTGAACGAAGCAATACAAAAAGAGCCAGGTAATGATAAAAAGTATTAATTTGACGTGCAAAAGGGGGGCTTTTAAGTGGACGAAGCGAGCGAAAAAGAGTAAAGTAATGGTAAATATAAAAGAATTCGACGTGCAAAAGGGAGTCGCGCTAAGTAAAAACTACTTAAATATTTGCGGAGAGAATTCGTTCAATCTTTCATGGCTCAACAAAAAATCTCGATTTTACCGTTATTTCAACTAACCGGACTTGAATTATTTCTCCAACATTGGGGCGAGCGATAAAAATGGTGATGCTGCAAAAGAAAGGTACAAAAAAGCAAACTGTGGAAAAATTTACATTACCGGAGACCACTAAATAACTGTGTCAGTTGAGACGAAGTATTGACTTAAGCATCACACATTTAAAGATGATCAATGCGATATTTAGTGCCTACTGGTCATTCTATTTGGAACCTGTAATAAGCTGAAATACAAGGTATCATAGCCTGAGAACGTAGAAAGTAAGAGGGAGAAAGAAAGATTTAAAAGTTTATTTATTACAATGGAAAATAGAATTTCAACATAAACATCCATTGAATAAAAGCTAAATTTACGTTTTCACCTAAATTGTGTTCAAAATTTCATGTGAATTTTCAAACTTAATGCCTTCACAATAAAAACCTCGATATGAATGCATCAGTCATTTCCCTTGTGTTACGGTTATTTAATATTTTTTGGGATAAACGGTAATAGAAGCTCCGGCTGAAACAACGAATAAAAATTGAAGACTTTGAATGAGTTTATGGTGAAAGAACTCAATCAAAACTCGTGTCAGTCAAACTTGAGTATCGTCGTAAAGCCCAGAGGAATAGTACCCGTCAATGCCAATAAAACTAAACACGGCTGCTTTTCTTCAAACTTCACAAGTAATGTGTGAGATACTTTTCTCAGAGATGGAGGTAGAAAATTCTTCGGGGAATGAAAAGTGAAAAGGTAGCGGCCAAACTTGGAGGAAATATTAAGAATAAAACATGCGCGAAATGGAGTAAGACTAGATGGTAAGGGAATGGATGCGGTAGAGGCAGGTAGGTACTGAGTGTGGAATGGAGGAGGGGTGGAAAGTAAGAGGCTGTGGACGAAGATTGAAGTGATGGGAGAGAGAGAGAAGAAGAAGAGAAAGAGGGGGACATTCTGAGAAGAGCCGTTGAGGCGTAAATGTTTGCCGGGGACAGCGACATCACGAGGAGGGGCGGAGAAAAAAGTACCGGAGCAAAAAGCAGAGACGGCTTGAGAGCGAGCGAGTATAGAGTGTGGAAGAGGGAGGAGAGAGGTGTGTGGGGAGGCGTGGAGTGGCGAGGAGGGGGGAGGAGGAAGAGAGGCGTGGGGGCACAGAGCTTTTTCGGATGGATAGGGTTACACCCAAAGAAAGCGTATACGCTGATGGAATGACGCAATGGCGGACAAAGGCGCATGCGTAATAATGCGTAATAATCTCGAATTCTTCGCAGGGCAGCCACAAGGGATCTTCAATTCATTCACAAATTGTATTGAAGCACGGACCGTGATGACAAAAATACATCATCTACGGGAAGGGAGGTAGGGGGGTAGCCATTCCTCTCTGCCTCCGGGGAAAGATCTCAGGAATTCTATGGCGAAGATAGCCGCCTGTTTAGAGGTACACTTTTCTAATAAGGCTTCGTGAGCCGAGGGAACATTTGTTCCGGACGCTGGTTAAAACGGTACAGAAATGGCTGCTTAACCTGTAATGCTTGAAACCTACGTTTTTGACATACGCCCCGGGACAATCGTCGTCTTTAGGGACGGAAAAACTTCGGCATACACCAACAAATTCGACAGACGATGCACCGCTTGATTTTCCGAACACGTTTAGCTGATGAATATGGTGGGGTAGTAATGAAACATGGAGACCAATGTACCCCTTAAAACAATTTGATGTGAGAACACTATCATTTAAAGAAAACGACATTTTATGGAGCGAAGAGCATGTATAGACACCATGGTTCGGGAATCTTGCAGATAGAGTTATCTTTCCAGGAAAATCGGTCAGGAACCCTTAAAGCCCTCTGTTAAGGGTGAAGGTTCCATAATTAATACAGCGGGAGTTGTAGAGAGAAATGGAGTATAGATTTGAAGCGAAGGTGTATCATCTATCTCGGAGTATATGCGACAGAGATGGGGGAATGATGGGGGTGGAGGAAGATTTGCAAGGATTGGCAGGAACAGAGAGGGCGTGGGAGCGGATACCTTTGTAAGGAAGGATAAGCCTGGAGGTCAGCAATAAATAAAAACAGATTGTACAACGAAAATTAATCATAAGAGGAGAGCGAGCTGCAGAAATGCTAAGGCCGTTTTCGAACTTGCCAAATCTAGCATCTTGCCTTGAAACCTAGTACGCATCGAAAGCTATGACGTCATGGACGCCTCATCACCTTGCGCTTGTTCACTAGCTATCGAGGAAAGATACCAAGTCAACGAAAAAGGAGACTTGCTATGCTTGCTTGGTTTTAAGTTCGAACTCGGGGTGTTATAATATGGGGTTGTATGGAAAATAGAAGTGAAGAAACTTTCAAATGGATACTATTTTATCATTGCTACATATACTTGTGTGATATTTATTAATTTTTTTGCGGAAAAATTGATGAATTCGCTATATTTAAAGGCTTTTAATACTTACTTATAATAATACTTACTTATAATAATATGTGAATATACTGATAAAAGATAGTTGTTTATGTGTGTTGTAGTAAGACCTAATAGTTGTGTGAACAATTCCATACATTGTAAATGTACCGTCCTTGTTTACTTCATTGAACCTACAAAATCTATCTTCCTTACTGTGGAAGGAAAAGAAATGAAATAATGATGAAAGAAATTACATGAAAGAATTATGGTCCGATGGAAAGTACTCTAAGGTAGCCATAATTTCATTGGCAGCATTATTGTTAGCTAACGAACATAATAATTGTTAATAACGTTAACATTGGAGAGGTTTTCACAGCATTCATCAAAGAAATGGGACAATAAACCTTTAGAGTAAATGTAATTTGTTTTCAGCTTAATTATGTTAGTTACAACGCGCGTATTTATCAGTCAACAGTCAGAGATCATAGGTAGTTAGTTCGGAGTGTAATGTATTAATATATTGTTACGTGTTTTTTCATACAGGCAAAAAATATTATGATGCCTTTTTATGCATAAAGACGATGATTGTGGTGAAATACAGTGAGCGATATGTCGTCCACTTTCGCAGCCCCAAGTAATCGAAGCATATTAGTTAATCACCACATTATGGCATATGAGAATTATTTTATTCATAAGCAATAAGATTTTAAAAATAATATTCTCTGTTACTTTGCCGTATAAGGTTGGGAAGCATTTTAAAGAAGTAATCCACTTCAATCACCCACAATAATTATGGACACGGATAGCGCTTTTCGTATGTTTTACGAAATGAAGGCCGCATGGTGTCTCTTCCACCGTAAAAGGGCTACGAAAGTGTCAAGTCAAGATTCTACCCGGTCGGTCTTGGGATCAAGTTCACTTGATATCAAGTTAACTAGGTGTTTTCCAAGTTCGAAAACGGCCTAAGTATCTGGGATCATTGACAATCCAGAGTTATAATTTTAAGCCCACTCACTCTGCCTTCCATCTCAGAATACAAGTTTGCTTTCTGCTCATGTCTGCACTCACGTCTTGGCAACATTTACCCTCGTTGATTGTTTATTTCGCCTGTAACGTCAGTGCATGATCACATACATGGTTTTAGTTGTAAACTAGACATCAAATAAACGTAAAATGATAAATAAGTTAATTTTTTATTTGTTGGGTTCCATATGTGAATTCAAAAGTGTGTATTTCCTGTATTTTAATCGATATTTATTTACAGTAAAAAGCGTGATTTTTTGGCAAAATAAGATTTAAAAGTCTTTTAATTCTTTAATAAATAAATAGATCACACCGGGCAGTATAAATACAATTGTTCACACAAAAAGCTAGTTGATTGATTAATGACAACTGGGGAATAAAATGAAACACAGTTCTTTCTCCTATCCCATAGAGTTTTAAAGAAATGCTCATAATTTTATACGAACACTTCGAAAACCAAGTTATAACCATAAGCAATTTTTTAAACAAGTCAAGTAAGCTTAAGCTTCTCATTGACGACTTGAAAAAAGATGGAAGCTGATTTTTACGGAAGATAAGGGCACTGCAAAAGTAGATAACGTCATTGATATGCAAACATTTAATGCAGTTAATGTACAGCTAAAATAGTAACTTTTTCAAATTAATTTTGAATTTATTAAAAATTATTTGTTGTCACCTTTCATTGAAGTCTCCGCTCTTCCGAAGCTATTAATGGCGAAAATGGTCGACTTTCTGCTAGCTTCTATCCATTCAAATCCTTCATTATCAGAACACAGATTATTTAAAATGCGCAACCATCACAAAACCCGTGAAAGGTGGATGAAATGGAAAGGAGTAAATTTGAAGTCTGTTTGTTCAGCGAAAGGAGATGTACATATTTCCCGGATTCTTAGCTATAGATATGGTATGTGCACCAAAAATGAAAAAAAAAAACAAACTGCGGCAATAGCGCTCTCATAGACATGAGGGGAGATGGCTGACAACGGACGTCATTTTCGCCGTCGAGGACTAGACAGGTGAAAATGGAGCATTTCCCACCAAGCTTACTTCTCATTTATCATCCAAATCTTCAAAGAGCACGGTTCTCTTTATTTCCACCAATTTTTCACCATCGTTGAAGAAAAGAGTACAGCAACCGAGTGCAATAGTTTCATAACTCATCTAAAACGTGTTGTGACATTATTTTTTTTAGGTTGCTCAATTCATTTCCAGCTCGGCTTATATTTTTTTCAAGCTCAATATTCTCGATTAGTCGATTCTTGGAAACAAAATGAATTTACGGCACTTTCCTTCCTCAAGAAAATATGATACTGGTTATCCTATGAATGAAATTCCAAGTATCTGGAAAAACAGGAACGTGAAAAAAATGTTATAGATAGTAAAAAAGAGCCGTATAAGTAATGATTCTCAATGAATATAATTTTTAAACGAAGTTGTATTTCGCACCACGCAGCTCCGATATGCGCTCATATTAAAACTATTTACATATTTTATTCTTTATTATATTTTACCTCTTTCTGTTTTATTCATCAAGTAATACGACAAGTAATTGCTGTTGACAGGTAGAAAAATCATGCGGCTCTTGTTTCTGCAGCTATTCTATTGTTATGTGATCAAAAATTATTAAATATTTTCGTCCAAAAATTTTGAAGGTCACTGTATTGTGGTTGTTGGCCGAGCGGTGAAACACAATTATGAATGAAAATTAGCTTCAACACCGCAGAAGTCCTCAAGAGAAAATCCTAAATTTCATTAAAATTTCGTACTTAGATCATTCCAGAAATTAAATGAGCTAAAATTATGCGGTAAGAAAGCATGTATTGAACTAAATTTGTCCCGGGCTTAGCCTTTAAAACAGTCAACACCTCTCGTCTTTGTTAGATAGGTATGCGTGATCCTTTTCCTGGAATTTCCAAATAAAGAAGAAACCGGGTTAAAATAGTTTCAGACGGAAACTATCAAAGGGTTGGTGGAAAAGATAGGAGGAAATGACTATACAGAACACTTCAAAGAAAAGGAAAAGATTTGCGAGAATATGAGTTAATATTTTTAGGGGGATAAACTTTACTAGTGAAGATGTTAGATAAGACAGATGAAAGATAGATTTATTGGTCGTTCAATCCTGAGATTGGTTTACTGCAGCCCTCCACCTTTCCCTATCTAATTATGATTTCCTTACCTCCTGGTATCTCTTCCTATGTACTTTCCTCTTTATTTGCTCCATGACCTTATTTCTAGGTCTTCTTCTATGGACATTTTCCTCTAGTATTCTTTAAATTATGTTTTTCACAAACTGATTGCGTCTCAGGGTGTGTCCATTCCATCTCGTTCTTCTTTTCTGTGTGGTCTTCCATATGGAACTTTCCTCTTCTACTAATCTCTAAAATACATCTTTTCTTATGTTGTCCGTCCATTTTATATTCAACATCCTCTTCCAGTACCAGGTTACGAAGGCTTTTAATCTTTTCAGTTCAGCTTTTCCAATGGTCCATGCTTCCGATATGCTCCGTGATCCGCTCCGCTCCGTGTCATGCTCCACACGAATGTTGTCTCAACTACGTTTGAATCAAAATTAGCGATGAGTCCCAACGCCAGTCCGGGCTTCACTATTCAACATTCCAAATTTTACTTCCAAACGCCCAGAACACCAATGTATAAAACATCTGATGGTAGGCTCTAGAACACCTCGGGCTCTGAGGCCCTTCAGATAGAGCATACATTCTTTCCAGCGTTTTCATATAATTACGAAATCCTAAAATTATTGACTAAACAGTATATCCGTAATTAGGTGACATACAAATCACCGGTTTGGGTCCCCATGGTGTAGCTGAGCCTCACCCTTGCTTCTGATTTTTTTGATCGTATTTTGGATTCAAAGATTTAGTACTTACGTACCTGCCTCTTCAAAATTGTTCAAAATTTTGGTGTCACCATTCCCTGCCACTCCTTATGAATCCCCTTTAACGTCAATGGGGCCTTAAATGCAATACTTTTGTCCCTTCCCAGGGGGGTCATGTACCTACGATCAGGATATCTGATAAGATTATCAGTTCATCCCTTATGACGTAAAATATGAAGCTTACCAGGGCCTACCCGTTATTTTTTTGCTCTTGAACCTTATCATGGATTTGATTGTTGAACTAAAAATTGTGTATTGTGTGCACACATAGCAGTGTGTAAGTCCAAGATAAGTAATATTCCACAATCACTAGAGTACTTACTTAAGGATCCTTGAGGCTTAGGGCCTTGACATATAGCTTACCTTTGTTATTTAAGACTTTTTTTATAGTTTTAAAGGTACAGTGCATATATATTCAAGGGGTTAAAATACTCTACTATATATCAATATTCTGCACTTGAAGAGGCCCAATTTTCGGGCCTTTGGGCCTTTTGGCATTTCTTTTGTGCCGTCTTGTCATCCTCAGTTCAGTCATGAACTATCATAAGAAATTGTTAGATGAATGTAATATTTCATACCGTTATGGGTCAATATATATAGTCCTCATGGACCCTAGAGCCAAAGATTTGGGCTTCAGGGCCTATCTGGACCCCACTCATATCTCTATCCATACTTCCGAGCTCTAAGTGCGTTTAATGGCTTCAAAATTTTATAATCTATATTTCTAATAGTATAAAAAATTCTACCGTAATGATAATGTAAATACCGAAGGTCCCACTTTGGAGGCCTTGGGGCCCTGAGACCAGTCTTATGTCATCCTAATTGTCCACAGTGCCATTATATACATGAGCACAAATTTGAAGATAACCATTTCAGCCGTTCGTAAGCGACACAGAAAAATACATGTATACAAATATGACATTGACGTAAATATGAGCCCACTTATTGATAAAACTTTCGTTATCGAGAGTAAATTCAGCTGTACTCCTTCCCAGTGATGTAAATGATCCAAACTATCGTTTCTATTATTTTTCGTATTACTCATCCACTTAAGCTCTCGTAGCAAGCACGCCTCCATCCCAAAACCCCCAACAGGAGAGATCAGGAGACTTTAGCCAAAAAATTGTGATTTCCAGGACCCCATAGCGGAAGTGAATGACACTACGCAACTTTGTAGTGTAGTTGGCGCAACGTAAAGGACTCCTCAAATATGTACTCCACATTCCGGGTTTTTTGTGGCGGTTAACATCGGTGAAAAGTAGTCAGCGTGGAGTAAAGAATGTTAGAGATTCCTGAACTAAAATTGAAGAAACGAAGCTAAATGGCCCGCAAACGAAGTTGGGGAATCTTCACCGTTCCTCAATATTCAAGTTCATTGTATTTCTTCAATTGCCTTCCTGCGTTTCTGCCAGCGATATAAAAGGCAAAGTAAACTCATTGAGGTATTTTCATGGGCTAATAGCAGTATGGTGATAGTATTGGGCTTGAAGGGTAAGGTATAAAATTCATCATCGGATTTTCTACTTCGAAGTTGAACTGCATCGCAGAAAAGTGTTGATTAACGTTACGAGCATTAAGAACGGCAATTTCTCTAAGCTACAAATCTCAACAAATACCGTATAAAAGTCATAAACGTGATATAAAACTTCTTAAATTGGCTACTGAGAAGCTCAGGAAAGCCATTGGTACTTGGAAGATTTATTACAACTACTAGACAATGTTGATCCAGCAACAGCGACTGGCCTTTTGAGAATCACTTTCAGGTAAGAACTAATTTATGCGTAGCTATGAAATGTCGCGGGCATTGATTGTTGATACTAGCAACCCTTTACCATCCAAAACTCATAAATCTGGAGTTGATATCTAGTAAGTTTCGTTAAAGCTTCTGTTACCATCAAAGAGTTGCTTCTAAAGTAGTCTATTCAACGAATACACGTTCCATACATCTGCTAATGTTATCTCCACATAATTATTACACCGCATATTAAAGCTTAGCAATCATCGATCGTGCGCCACCAATCATCCGCTTACTATGACAATATCGGACCCGCTACCTATTCTGCAGATTCCTTCACTCAGGTAGGCCACCCGTTTGCTCTATCAGCTATTTACACATTGCTATACCAAAAAGTCGGCCCCTTTCGACGCACACCACTGTTCTGATGCTTTAACCAGCTAACCCGTGGCGGTATCGGAGAGAAAATTGCTACGATAAATCTTGTAAGCCCGTCCCATGTCTCACTGCCTTTATATTACCTCGGTTTCCTTTTCCTTAGTCCCTTCTCCTTTCTTCTCCTCTCATCTCTCTCCCGCGTATCTCTTGTCTCGGTCATCTCACGCATTCCACGTCCTCTCTTATCTCCGTGCGAGAGCAGTGCATCACCCAGCTGGTTGGATGGATCGCTTCACGAGGCGAAAATACCCGGAATTGAAACTCCCCTTGGAAAGTCGGGTTCATGCAGAAAAATAAAATGAACGGCATTCGTTTCCGTGTACAAATATTCATGGCTTCCAAAAAATTAACGAATTCCGCCAATGCCAATCGGATGGGAAATCGATTGCCGGCGAAGAGTTTTTTTGGAAAATTTGGGCTCCAAGGATTGATGAGGGTCTGTTGAGCATGGAGAAAATTGTAAAAATATTATCGGACTAAAGTTGAGGCTAAATTTTAATTGAGAGGACAATAAATTTTCGCAACGGTGAAAGTCTCATCGTGTCGAGCCTCCTCATCTATTTTCTCGTGTTTGCTTTTTTCTGGTTCCTCAGGGCTCGTTTTCACAACTACGCCTCCTCGAATTTTTTTGGCATTTCTTCATTTACATCATCGGCTGTTGGTTCCAGTTTCCCTCCAGGACTCCGGCTTTCAATGTTCTATCATTGTTTCTCGAGTCCCCTTCACTTTCACGTGCATGCTTCTGGCTTCTGCGGAACCCGAGTATGTGCCATGCCCCCATTTGATATCAAAATCTCATTTAAAGAGGTTCATTCCTCTTTTACGATTACATAGATTGGCAATCTGGTGATGCATCGCGAATTGAATCTCATTCGAATTGCTTACTTTCTTTTGCCGAAGAAGAATCTCCTATTTTCTCTAACCTCATAGAGGATGCCATGTCTAGCTCTGCAATATGGCTCGCGTGCCACCAGAAGGCACGTGGTAGATTATTCGGTGGAACTCTAAGAAAACGACAATTAAAAAAAATTTCTAAATAAATCGCTATTTCGTACCCTCCAAATTCATAATAACTTATTTCATAAATCATAAGGGCCATTAATCAATCACAAATCAATATTAGCTGTTAGTATCTTTAAGTTTATTTACTAATTCAATCAAAGTAAAAGGTATCATTGCCGCCAAAGATATTTTTTCTATGTCTACTTATCGAGATAAAAGCAAGTTATGATACGATATTTAAATGCACTTACCACATTCATTTTCTAATGAAAGTTCAAGGTGGCATGCCTCCAGCTTATAATAAAAGTTATGTAAAATGTACAATGCGTACTCATATGTATAGCCAACAGCTGGGTTTGCTTTGAGTCTTGGGCAAGCCATTTAGTGGCGTTATTAAGTTTTCCAGAAGTTTATAGCGCGATGCAGTGAAGGCGAATTCAAAGATCTCAAATAACTCTCGACAACAATCTAATGGGATACATTCTCGCAATAGTAATTAGTTAGAATGTTCAAACTACCTACGCATCACAGCATGAGGGACCGAATGCCTCATACATATGATTCCGAAGTAGCTTTTCTTGAGTGTGTACTTCTAAGCTTCATGGGTGGGCTGAGATTCACTTCAAACCCATCAACGCCAAAATGGAAGTAACATAAGCTTTAAGTTACAATCCCTCGATTACAGTAGTACTTGTTACACATCCATAGCTAATCTGTTTACATCGCATATACTAATGATACTAAAAAATAAATTAAAACGTTCAATCAACATTGTATTACAAATGTAGAAAATCATTTTTTCACAAAAAATTTGGTTGAAATTAGGTCTTTACTCTAGAGATTGAGCACTAATTTAAGGTAGGTAATATTGATTTTTAAATAATTATTTAAACTGTGCACACTCTACTGTTCAAATTTACCACCATCTTTTTCTTCTTGGCCTGTCTGTGGTGTAATTCTCATTAATGAAGGATACGTTCTCATTTGGGGCATTTATTTGAGACGATTAACGATTCCCGCAACATTGATTCCGTCTCGGTTACTCTCATAGGAAAAATAATTACTGTGGAGTTTGCCAATACAATCTACTCATATCTCTTCCCTAAATTCTCTAAATCTACTCATATCTCTTCCCCAGATCCCTTTTTGCTAACTCGAATACGAAAGAATAACAATGCATTTATTCCGTTTAAGCGAGAATATTAGCCGGAAAGCTGTGGTGCTTTACTTTTCTGGCTGACAGCAGGAATCTATTTAAGTAGTAGGAACGCATTTAAATATTTCAATTCAACTACATATTCCAGCAATAATAGCTTCATTATATAAAGTCAAAACTACTAAGATCAAAACTACTATGTAATACAAGAACGGTCCTGATGACGATGGCAATAAAATAAAAAAGTATTTCATCGAAACATTGGCAAATAAGAAGATGGAGCACCTAACCCGGACGAAAATCCGAGAAGAATTCACTTCAAACATTCGCCGGGAGAAAATTAAACCCTACGTATGCAATACAAGAGTTGATATCATGAGATTTTGGATTGGATGGATAGTTAAGAAAAATATACTATGTGTCTGCTGCTATTAGCTGACTATGCCTTATGAAGCAATAAAATACCCAACTAATATATTGTGTTTATTTAGGACCTAAATGGATTTTTAGTAGTTACTTGAGAGAGCGGCTCGTAAATATGGCAGCCACTGAAGTCTTGTGCATTATTTAAAAGGATCTGGATACAGATAACTAATACGTAGAGGAGACCTGAGCAAGAAGACGATGTTAAGGACTAAATATCTTTCATAAATTAATTTTTATAGCAGCAGTTATTACCTAAGTGTGCATATTTGATACAAGAGTTGATATCATGAGATTTTGGATTGGATGGATAGTTAAGAAAAATATACTATGTGTCTGCTGTTATTAGCTGACTATGCCTTATGAAGCAATAAAATGCCCAACTAATATATTGTGTATATTTAGGACCTAAATGGATTTTTAGTAGTTACTTGAGAGAGCGTCTCGTAAATATGACAGCCGCTGAAGTCTTGTGCATTATTTAAAAGGATCTGGATACAGATAACTAATATGTAGAGGAGACCTGAGCAAGATGACGATGTTAAGGACTAAATATTTTTCATAAATTAATTTTTATAGCAGCAGTTATTAAGTGTGCATATTTGCTTAGAGAGAGATTTTATCTATAACTTCACTGTTTAAATCAATTCTTCTTCTATTTCATCAATGTGATTATGTATGTTAAAGAAAACGATGCAAAAGTGATATCTTACCCCGAAGTCGAGGCAAGATGACTTTGATCTCGGGGCAAGATGGCGACGGATTTTCAATGGAGAATAAATAATTTTTTAAGGAAAAATGTACGTATAAGGTGTCTTATTTTTTTTTTAATGTGAATATTTTTACAAGTTAGCCGTAGTCACATATAAACTTCCCACCATCATAGTTTGAGCAGTCTTAGTGCCTCCATTCGAGACATTTGGCACACTGTATCCACTCTTCGATCGGAGGATCTGAATAGATCGCGTTACGTTCAGGACATTTAACTGTACTAACTTTCGAAGTTGAAGCGGAATTCATGCACCCAGGAAGTTTTTGTTTCTTAGTACTTTTAGATAAATTAAGCTTGAGTTTCTTTGCAATTTTCTTTTTTGAAGAATTTTTGAAGTTGATTTTTTCGTTCATTTCACCACAAACCATGTGTGGTAGATGATGCTAGATGCTGAAAGTTAAATATGGAAAGAGCATGGAAAAATGTGACCGATATATTTTAACTAATGCTCGTATTGATAAATCTATGATAATACCTCGTTATCTTGACCCAAAATTATAATCCTTTCTTTTTCAAAGAACTACTGAACTAGCCGCGCAGTAATTTAAACTGAGTCCTTCGCTAGTGATAACACAACTGTATGAAATTTACAATGGAAATATCATTCGCTTGGAAATCGAACCCAGAACCCTCAATTTTGCACCGAGTGTTCTAACTAATTCAGCTACCCAAACGTCCTCTTCCAATGAGATTTACAGTGGAATATCACTCCTGGGTACCTTAATTGGTTAGGGCACTCGGCGCGAAATCTAGGGATCTGTGTTTGATTCCCAGTCCCAGCGAATGTTTCTCCTTTGTAAATTCCACACAATTAATCCTTTCTTTCATTATCTATCTATCATATTAAATAAGTTTATATTATAAACCTTCCACCACCTCCTTCATATTAAATTTCACCACCACACTATCACCACCTCCTCCATATTTAATATGTATATATTATAAAACCTTTCACCACCTCCTTCATTGCAAGATTCGTTCTTTGTATTTAATCTTATTAAAATCTTTATGCAACTTCAGAATTTACTACCAATAACTTCTCTAATCCTACCTCAGAAATTAATTTTCCATGCATATTCCTTCTTCAAGAGGCTGTTTTATATTTTCCTGCAAATTCAATTCTTTAAATGACCGATTTTATTTCTATTCCTTTCATCTTGCCTGATTATATCTCCGGCTCATGAAACTCACTCTACGGAGTGAAAACGTGACGAATGATGTCTCGTGCTATTTCTTTCTGAAAATATTGCTGAGCCTTAGATGAGACTTCAACTTGAGATAGCAAATAAACTGCAGGAGTTGACAACTTTCGTTTGTTTTAATACTCAAAAGAATTGAATCCCAAGTTGGTCGTTTTTCAGGCGGGCTATAGCATTAATTAATGGCATTACAATAGTCTCGTAAAAAGATTTTTCTGAAAATTTTCAATCTAGCTGGATATAGTGTGGTGTAGGGGACATTCAACTTCAGCATTTGAGCACTTTTCTGCCTTTTTAATTTTAATTGGCAACAATTGATTAGGTATATAATTAGCTGTAAACCTGGAGATTTCACATTTTTGTTATCGACATATTGTTGTTGCATGATGTTTTTGATTAAATCGATTGTTTTTAATGACTAATCATGGCAATCAGACCTAAAACCTTTGTATTATTAAAATTATATATTGTTCCAGCTTGGCTATCTTTCTTAATTCATTAAACGGGAAGTCGAAAGGAGACAATCGCGCTAGTCATAAAGAGTAATAAATATAATTCCTACCGTGTGAACATAGGGTAAGATGCTTACATCATGATGCATATGGTTATTATTATTTTTACTTCGTCCCTTAATATGTTTCCATACTACTCTATAACTGTAAAAAAGATAATTTTTACTCAAATGATTTCAAAACTGGCTCATAACTTTGAGCATGTAGACTAATGCATCTAAACAGCGGTAATATTTCAGCTAACAGCCCAAGGAATGACAAATGGCAACTTTGAAATTGAAAATTTTCATTGCATATTGCTTCTTTTTAGTCCCCGCATAATTTTAGTCTGATGAAGAGAATTTTTCAGCATAGGTGGTTAAAAAATTGATGAAATGCATTTTTGCTTAAATGTAAAAATTTTTTCATGCTTGATATATTACCTCCATTTATATATAGGCGTTTTCAGCCACTCTCCTCTCAACGTGCATAAGGAGAAATTGTGTATACCTATGCCAAGTCAATGAAGTTTTTCATAGCGGACGCCTTTCCAAGCTCATATAATATAATGACATCTGCATCTTCAAAAAATTACGCACCGGTAAAATATGGACTGGCATTACTGCTGAAGCATTAGCATGTGATCTTAAATACGAAAAATAAAATCTTGCTTGAATGCATGATCAGAATGTAAGGGATATCTTTACGGATTATCCCTTTCACTATACCATCATTGGTGCAAAAACGTATGTAGACCCAGCCAACTAGAATATAAATTGACAGTACACTACCCATTCCACAACCACTTTATCAGCGTGCCCTATCATGACCGATCATTTTTGTATCCATTTTTAACCTGAGGTGCGGAGAAGAATTTAAAAACTAACTACGCAACTTATTTTTTTGGGAAAAAGCGTAGTCAATTCTATCTTTATGAGCTCTTTTGTAACATTATCCTGCAAAGCTACATGGTGAAACTATAGCATTCCATCATTATTGATCATTAGAAATTCTTTGTCAACCAAATGAGCAACAGCAGAAAATTGATATGACTACTTGAGAGAATAATATCTATTTCATAACTTGGTAATTTTTGGTAATTCTTTATTGTAAATATTTATAAATATTGTTCAATGTAATTCAGAGTCTAATTCACTGATTGCATCAAAAAGTGGAGATACCAAGACGTAGGGACAAATCAAAGGTGGCTATTTAATAACTTTGTTATATTTTTGGCATTAAGAATGTTAACAACAGTCCACGAAAATTTTCCAAGTCAATCGCCAAATTTGTGGTGTATACGACATGCATTGCAAATATTTATCTATGACTAAGGTCGTAATCCACAAGATAAGGTAAAAATTGGGAACTACATGTCATGTGCCACATGCTGATCTCAGATCATAAGCCTCGCACTCACGTATAAAGTTATACAGGATTTCCATTACAGTTTCGTGAAATTATGAAATGGAATTTGACAAGAATTCTGGTAATATCGTCGGTACACCTGGAGTGAACAAATGATTATTGCTTACTTGCATCGCGAGGGTAGGTAATTGGTTGGTAGAAATGTGGCATATCAAAAACATAACCGCATTTATAGAACAGAGTAAACAATAATAAAAATGAAATATTAGTCCTAGAAGTGGTTTTAACGACTACTAAGTAAGTAGGAGAGGCGATTTCCATTTGGGCCACCGTGATTGCTGTCTCACAAGCTATATTACACCCTCTACCGAAGAATTCACTCTAACATCATTAAAGTCTCCTTTTTACGCGTGGAAACAATGAATGGCTTGCACCTTAATACACTCGCAATACCGACTTGATATATCTCTCAACAGTGTCTTGAAACCTATCCTCATAATTCTCCCTGTGAAGAACTTTTCTCCCTTTCACGCATTCGTCTTCCAAAAAAACCCGTATCTTGCCCATGGCAACGATTTCCCTCTACCACCATTATCGCGTCGTCACATTCTTGTTTACCAGAAATAAAATACGCTCGGTAAAATGGTGGGCGGATTAGATATCACCGTCGTCACTTCCCCACGCTTATCTCTCGGTTCGCCCTGCGCCTTAACATAGGAGGCGAGATTACCGACGGACGACGCACTTCAATTGTTATTTTTTCGGAATAGGTGGGCGATATCCCCTTATGCCTACTTGTCTATATCACTTAATGCAAATGAGTCCGCAGTCCGAGGCGGAGGAAACACTTTATCGCGCCACCGGTGTCATTCGTCCCGCGTCATTTTTCGAAGACCCCGCGCGAGTCCTTCACCGATGAGAAGAGGAGGCGCGGCCGTCTTAGCAGTCCGTCCGACTCTTAATCATTGTCGCATACAAGGGCGGGATAATTTAGGACAACCAGGGGCTCATTTGACGAATAAATGGGCCGGATAAATGGCGGGTATGAGGAGGTTGAATGGGGCGTGAGTGGAGGTTGAAGGCCCATGTAGAAGGGGTGGGAGATGAAGCGAGATTAAGTGGCGATCTGGAGAGAAGGGGTGAGTTCGCGCTGGATGGAGGAAGGGAGGGGTCAATAGCAAGCCGAGGTGCGGTAAATCCGGCCCCACAATGGAAGATTTCTTCTGCGTTTCTCCAAGCGTTGCGCATGTTGTGCTTAGGCTGTCTTACACGTGGCACTTTACTGCGCAGTCTGATGTATAGGTGGCTTTGCAGTGTAAATGTCTTCGGGTTAAGTTCGGTTCGCAAGATTGACTGCGCGCATGCATGATGGAAAGACAGGAAAAGAGTCCCAGCTCTAATTCCATGGCCACGTTCTCGCGATTTCTGCACACCAAACTACGCAAATGAGTCATTTAAAGCGACTTTTTAATATTAAGGTACTCAAAGTACATTGGAGAAGCGGAAAGTTACTCAAGATAGAGTTTTACTAATTGGTATAAGGTGGACTCGAAGCGATTAGTAAATGGAGATCAAATACAGCCTTTTCGGCATACTTGTGTATTTAACAGATGGATGCAAAATCGTCTGATCACACGTAACCCATCGCTGGCTTTTCCGTGAACACTAGCTTTCCAAATTCTATTCTCTAGAATCACTTTGGACAAATCAGCCAGAGCAAAACTCACAATCGGATACCTTCTTCTTTTAAATATGCTACCGCGTGACTTAGCTTCACAAAATAGTTTGATATAACCCTGAGGGTTTCTTTAATACACCAGTATCCCACCTTAAGTTATCCGCATGTCAGCGCCCCGTTAAACTTCAGCATTGGTATAGTTGCCAGTATGTGGTACGAAGTTGCTAGAGAAGGTGTATTAGCGCGGACATACATCAGGTCCATCTCAGTTAGATGAAGAAGGCTAACAAACAGCCGTTTACGATCGATATGCCTCCGCTCGTCATCAAACATAGACCAAAACTCACCATTCTCACTCATTAAGAAATTCATCTGACACGTACTGTGTTGGGATCTGCTGTTTACTCCATCAGCCAGAACCTGTGCGGTTTTCTGTGCATCCTATAAGGCGACATCCAACTGAATATTCTTGTTATGAACCCAACACTACTTTTCAGCCCTGGCAATTTTAAGTTAAATTAAAAAGAGAGTACCAGGGGACCGAGCTTTGCTCTGTATACAATAAGTATAATTTTCTTTTCAATAATATGGGTATCCATATTTTGCAATATAATTTTTTATGCAATTTGCCATAGATTAACAAAATTTAATAAATAATCGCCGACATAGGATTACTCGAAAATAAAACAGTAACAGAACGATATTAAAATTGTGAATGTTTGCTAAAATAATGGTCGCGCCGATTCAAAGGTCTTCCACGGAGTATTTGAAGAAGTAAAATAAACGAAGCGTGGCTGAGGAGCCAAACAAAAGAAAGCAATGCCACTATCTATGCGCTTCTCATGGGAAGTTGGGCTCTCATTTAGCGGCAATATATTGCCCAAACATCCATTACACCAAATTTACTACCATAAAAGCGCTTCTGGCTTAGAAATTACCAATTACGTAGGGATTTATTTGCGAAGAACATATTTATTCAGATGAAATGGAGGCTATTATCACAACGATACTACTATGGCAACGGTCTATCATGTAATAAAACTCTAATTGTGATATCAGCGATTATAACGAAAGTATGCTGCTCACGCGGAGGTTTTCCCCTTTTATACTTCATAAAGTAAAAACTATATTTAGGTACCTTATTATATTTAACAAGCAATTCTTATATATGTTTATGTATGTTTATTTTTTACAGTACCTGGGGACCGAGCTTTGCTTGGTAGACAATATGTATCATTTACTTTTGAATTATATGGACATCTATATATTTCAACAAAATTTTTTATGCATTTTATAATAAATTTACAAAATCTCATTAATAATCGCCGACAGGTTTACTCGAAAATAAAGTAATTAGCGGAGCCTAACAAAGTTATCGAGGTCCCTGTCTATGCGCTTCTCATGGGAAGATTGGCTCTCATTTCTGCATAAAACAGATTTTTTAGGTAATCTAACCTAAAATAAAGTAATTGAACGATTATATAATTGTAAATTTTTGCTACAATAATGGTCGCGCCGATTCCGAGATCTTCCACGCAGAATTTGAAGAAGCAAAATAAATGAATTGGGTAAATAAATAAAGCTTGGCTGCCCATTCCTATCGATATATCGTACCGCAAATCCATAAATGTCCAGTTTTGATCAAATTATTACATAGCGCATGCGTCTATACAAACACTGCTCGCTTCACAATGTACTAGGAGGAAGAGCTAACACCCGAAACGTTTTCAGTAAGACTTTCTTTTTACTTTCGTCTATTTACCCCCCTGTAAGTTTCCTCTATTTTTGTGTTTGTGGCCATTTGGCGAAGTTTTCTATTGTGTGAATATATATATATATATATATATATATATATATATATATATATATATATATATATATATATATATATATATATATATATATATATATATATATATATATATATATATATATATATATATATATATATATATATATATATATATATAATCTTTCGTTCATTCACAGGTCCGTGGTTCGATTCCCAGTCCAGTCGAATTTTTTCTGCTTGGAATCGGCCATCTTTACATCTTCACACCACCATTGTGTTTGTCAATTTTATGTGTTCCTATCCACTTTATTTCTACCTTTCTGTATAAACATTTATGTATATATATATATATATATATATTTTCACATAATAGAAAACTTCGCCAAATGGCCACAAAAAAAATATATATATATAAAATATATAAGCATATATACAAGAATTGCTCGTTTAATAGTCTAAGATACAGTACCATGTGACCGAGCTTCGCTCGTTATATTATTTTAAAATTTAAATCAACATGATGGCTCATCAAATAATCAATCGAATGAATAAGTTACCAAATTCAGCGATACGGATGATTTAAATGAAGTATTTAATGTGGCTGTCAGTTTACTTTACATATCTCAGATGCTAATTATTATGAATCTGATCAAATTAATTAATGTCGATATTTATTGTTCATCATCCACATTAAAAACACACGCATACAAGCTACATCAGCGTTCACATTCAAACAAATATGAACAAATTTGAAAATTTAAATGTCTAATGTAGCATTATCTGCGGTTTCTGAGAAGAATGTCTACAACATTTTCGAAGAAGTTTTCATTGGGAAAGCCTCTCATACCAAACGCTCTCAAATTTTCCGTACATAATCCTTAAATCATTTTGGAGAGCCTGCTGAAGCCCTTTTTCTTATTTTATTCGTTGAAATTGTTTATTATAAAATATGATTATGCCAGTAGTGACGGTAATGTCAGAGTGCTTCAATCCTTTAATTCGTCTCAGCATACTCTTACATTAATACGTAAATGTCAGTGTTCGTACGAGTCTTCTTCTTGTTACTTATGTAAAATTAATTCACATTAAAATCAAAGTATTCTCTAAAGTTCCATTATTGTAGAGTCTCAAGGCACTCTATCAAGGTCCATGCATCTTTTATTCCGAAATATTCGTGGCTCATTCTCATTGATTATTGAAAAACGTTATATGCAATGCAAAAGGAGCCTCCTCACACTTGGCACCATAACTTGCATTTTTAAGTAGCATGTTACGACTCTTGTATTGTAGTAAATTACAGGTACATAATATAAGGTTATAAAACTGGAGTAGAGAAAAAATCTTGAATCAAAGTAGTCGAGGAGCCTTATACATTGAATGCGAGCCTGTCTCTCTCTGTCTCTCTCGCCTGTGCCTGTCACTCTCTTTTGTTGCTGGTTTCGTCTCGAAGAGACCCATGAACGCGACGTTACACCGATAACAATAAAATATCGAATTTAAAAAATCGATTGTAAAATTATCTAACAATTATTTCATATTCGTTTTCAGCATTTTATACAGAGATTAATGCATTTCAAACAGTAGAAATCGGACAATTTAAACTTTTAACACGACATAGTTTTTTATGTTTTTTTATGTTTTGCAGTTTTTTACAAGGATGGGACCTAGCGCATTGGATTTCGCGCATCAAAAAACCTTTGTCTACAAAATTTAACAAAAATCGTTAGAGCCGTTTTAGAGGGGTGAAAAGCAAACATGTAAACATACAAACAAAGATTGGTTGCAAAATATTATAGAATATGCGCATCTGTAATGTTTTGTTTAATATATCAGTCATTGTATAATATTGGTCTGTAAACAGCGTGAATAATGGGGAAAATTCTCTTCTCAATTAAAATTTTACCAAGAAAGAAATTTTTTTACGGCAGTCAAAACAACTCGATTTTTCGCTACGAAGGCCTCGGGTTTTTCGGGCGAAGGCAATGTGGAAAGAGTTTCCCGGGTTCCCACTGAAATCAGCGATTAATCACGAACGATATTTCATGTGTTGAGTTACATCATCATTTCATGATTAAACCCTAATGATGACGGCTTACTCAGCCCTCGAAACGTTGGTGATAGCCAATTACTGATCCCGGTGGCAAACCTTAGCACACTTCCTGCTTTTATTTCTCAACATATAATCCACTTACACCGTATGAAAGAGTTTCAGGCGTAACTTTATGGAAAAATTGCATATCTATACTGATATGAGTAAAACTGTGGATTTTGCTTCTGTTATGTTATTGTTACCAATATGGATTCACTTAATCCGTTTACCTCATGCAATGTAGGACTAGGATGAGAACAGCGAGAGACTCGGTGTCTACTCGCTAGGTTTACGTAACTAGATAAATTGAAATCACGCTAGACTTGGGGTGACACGAAGGGTATTATTTTAACCCCGCGTTAATATCTATATCTCAAATGTTGATATTAGTGACGAAATTCGAGCGATTCATTATAATATCAATTTTCTATCACCCTATAGCTCTTAACACTAGGACGCCCGGACTTTTCAACATCATTCAACGCCCAAAGCGGGTCATTTTGACCCACTGTAATTAATGAAATTATTCCTTACTTTGCACTATTAAGTTTACATTTTTACAGTTTTTACTAAAAACTGTCACTCTTTCTCTTCACATGCATCGATTATTTCACTTTATAACTTTCATAACTTTGACAATATAGATGATTTGTTGATACATAAACTTAAGAAATTTGTGTCCATTTTTCGTCTTTTCAATTTTATTTAATTTTTATTGCTTATTGTGTCATAGCTCAATATATTACGAAGACTTTTCACATTATTTAATACATATCTATTATTTTTCAAAGTTTGGTTGCAATAAATAAGTTCAAAATATTATTTTTCGGTCGAAGTAAGAATTTTCCCGAAAATCATTAGTAACTAACTATGGGATTTTTATTATTGCAGTGATGCACATGTACATATCTGATGTATTAGGAATAAAAATACATTGCATTGTTTATTGTTCATAATAATAATAATTTTACTGTTTTCTGTTAATGCATTTGGCACATGTGAATACAATTTTTTTATGGCACTGGCCTCAGTGTTGCAGAATTGGCCTTGAAAAATGAGAAGGGTGGGGATACGAAGTGGGAGGAAGGAATATGAGAATATTTTTGAAAGGTGATCCAGGCATTGAAAGGAAACCGAATGAGGAAGATAGGACAGAGTGGGACGGACAACATGTGCAGCAGAATAACTAATAAACACTAATAACAAAGAAGTTTTGGTACAAATGATACAAATTGCGAATACATATCTGGGTCAAAATGACCCGTATGGGCGTTCTAGGTATATTCTAAAAAAACTAATGAACGGATTACTCCAGGAAAGTGAAAATTTTTGGACATAAAGGCATGTTAAAATGAATAAAAGTCACGGGAGGAAGTCCTGCTCTCATTGAAAATGAAATAAAAAAATGAATTCAAAATCAAGTTTGGGTCAAAATGACCCGCCTGGGCGTTCTAGTGTTAATCCAAAGCTCCTGCAAACCGTTCCGAACACCATATTTTAATGAAGCTTCGCTTTTTATCGCAATCATTGCTGCAAAACGTGTTCCTGACACTTTCCCAATTTCTCTAGTCAAATGCAGCTACGTTTGTAGACTTATCTATGCCCAACAACTTGAGGTTTAAAATATAGCGCAAGGCTCGAGGCAAGGAATAGTGTTCATAGAAGGACCAAATTCTACATATGCCAGAAAGCTCCTATTATTAGATATATGTAAATTATGAGTATGATAGAACTTCTAATCCGCCACTATTCACTGAAGAAGCACCTCCATACATCAGAACTGAAGATACATCTAGTTGCAGATGGTGCCAAAAAGATCAGGTAAGCACATTCCATTCCAACTATCATGTGAATGCCTAGGTATCGATAGGGGTCAAACGGATACCCCAGTAATCTCTCTCCGGAACTCGGGGATATTAGAAATTTTTCCTTTGGGATTAGCTTGGTCTTAAGGTAAGGCAATGGGGCTGTAGATTCTCATTAAGATGGTCGGTACGTTGGACCAATAAGAATGAGTGCCTTCGGGACCGGATTAAAGAAATTCAGCCCAAGTTAACACAAAAAATACTGTGTGAATATGGAGTGTAGGCCCTCACAGTTGTTCATAGATGCTGATTTGGCTTACGGGTGGAGCTGCGTTTGAAGCATATTCGGCTCAACTTTTCCATAGTGTTGTAGTGAGCGTGCAGTGTAGTCGAAATCGTGACAACAACACCCATTTCGCTCCTGAAGACATTCGCTGAAACACGAGAGAAATTTTGAGCCAGATATATTCTCCTAACGCAGCAAAATTCGAAAGCCACGTCATCCAAATGCAGTACTGATCATTCTATGCTGTCCTCTTTCCTTTGCTTGTTTGCCTCAAGAACCCTTCAATGTGAGCCTTTCCCTACTTAACATCACTCTTTTTTCCGGAAACTGCCACCATGTTTTCCTACCACCGAAATTATATATGTGGTCTACAAGAGGTTAGAGCAGAAATACGTGAGAATTGGAGGCAAGACTAGAGATGGAACGCGGCTGAGGGAGGGAGAGATCGGCAAGGCATCGGGAAACGTGGGAGCAGGGAGATTTTTAAGGCGAGAGGGATTTAAGTGCTCAAGGGGAGAAGAAGGAGAAGGCGGTGCATCGGCTGATTTACAACCTTAACGCTCTCAGACGTGTGAAGTAAAATACGGCGTAATCATCCGAGTAGCGAACGGATTATTACTTCCAACAAATCTTCGACGTTTGACTCTCAAGCTTGGAAAACGGTCGAACCACAGAAGGATTAATGCAAATACCGGGAGAAGTAAATTTATGGCTGGTCACTTCAATTAAAGCGTTACGGGAAAATTTACTCGAACGGATTCCAATGGAGAAATTAGCGAAAGAGTTAATTAATGATAATCCTCCTCTGTAGATGAATATGTATATAATGCAGTCTATGTGACATCTACTGGGATATATGCCATGGATAGACAACAACTATCACATTGAGCAATGAAATTGCCATGAGGAAAAATCGGCCTGGACCACGGACTGGGAACTGAATCAAAGACCTTTCTGGTTGGCATTTTAAAATTTTTTGTTGCTCTGGATGCTCACAGTTTTCCAGATACCGAGTTGCAATCAGATGCTAGATATTTTTCTTCAAACTTTTGTCCACATATATACATCAGTAGTGATCACTATGGCCCTTGGCTTACCAATGAGAATAAGGAAACTAAATATTCCCGCAACACGAGCCTGTTCTGCTGGCCTTCCGTAGGCTCGAGAAGGCGATGAAGTTAGAGAAGTAAAATGGATGATGAAGAGCAGCAAATAACGTTCAAGTAAGTTCACGAAAACACACGATGGAACAATGGATTTTACATGCTAATACGATAGGGAAAAGATAAATGAAATCTTAGTTAAATTAGTTTTTGAGTGAAGATGAAGTGTAGGAATCTTACGAAAGTGCTCCATGCGCAACATTGAGGAGATATTCTATATCCACAATGGTGAGTATAAAAGAACATAGTAGTGACTTCCACACTTTTTAATAAAGACTGACTATGTTTTTGACAATTTGTGTCATTATGGAGGACAGCGGCCTTAATAATGACACAAGGTCTAGAAACCATGGTCTGATTCTATTAATAATCGTTTGTAAATTTCCACTGAGTCCTTTTATTTGCACTACCATGGATTCAAGGTTCTTAAAACACTAAAAATACCGCATGAATTTTAAGAAATCAATAAGTATAATAGCCCTGTATTATACAACGATACGTAGCAGCAATAAAAGCTTTTGACATTCAAGTTATAAATATTCTTTTAATGAACTCTATTAATACTGGGGACATAATAGAGAATCTTATTTCTAAGGCAAACTGATAGGTGTTTTACGTTTTGAATGCTCTCTGGTTGGCTCTAGGTAAATCCATGGCCACTAAATGAATGTGCTATGTTTTTTTTTCACGGGTTGATTAATATATGAAGGTCTTTCACTCGCAGGCGATATTATCAGGTCCTCTGATGTCACAATTTCGCGTGTTTAACTGATCAGTGAAAACAAAAATTACTTAGTAGTTCAGGCTCTTTTTAATTCTGACATGATATCTTTAATAATTTTACTACCTACCAGAACTCCCTTAGTAGGAATTCAAAAACCATTAGATAATCAACTTATGAACAATAAACTTTAACACATATTTATCTTAGTTAGTCATTTAATTCCATTATCTTTTATATACTTTTGTGTATTAGCAACATCAATTACCCTACGGGGTTTATAGCTAAATAAGCTTATTTGTAATATTTAAATGGAATGTAATGTACGCCTTTAAGAGCCCTTGTTTATTACCAATGTCATTAGCCAATACCCTAGATTGTTTATTAAGCCTATCAGCGGTCATATATAGAGTTTGCTTTTTATAAAATTTAGTGAGATATGGTTTAAAAATTTTGCTTTGCTAAGCACTGAAGACAATATGTAGTCACTGCCAGCAATAGGATCTCTCTAATATTAGCACCAAAATCCTCTAAGGTTTTAAAAGAATGAGCAAAATAATAGATAGGCGATAATAGCAAGGCTGCCTATTAGAGCGGTCGAGAAATGCAAGATAAATGGAAAAACACAACAGAGGCAAGTACCTCCATAAATTCTTACACGGGAAATTACCCGTGGTTAAATCATTACGCGTTACGTCTTGTTTTTTCAACCACTTAACAGTTTTGAGGCATTATTGCACACCGAGATACCATCTCATTCAGAATAATTGGATATTTATATCTTTCGCTCGCGTATTCAACCGCAATGGCACCCGCCAATCGCAATTTATTCGTGAATTAAAACGTGCTTTCGGATCAAACAAATGCTCGGGTAATGCTCGAGTGCATTTTTACCGTGCACTGCGCTGCCATGCCATAGGGAAAGAAAAACAAAGCAGGATAGTTAATGGGAGTTGGAGAGCTGAAATAGAGAGAGAAGGTATGACCGAGGCTCGAGGCCACAATCAACGGTTTAAATAGTTGAGCTCGCTCACGGGGTTGGAAATACCTGGGGTGGAAAGTTCACAGTCTCGGATTTTCACCCACCGAAAAAATTCCTGCGCTAGAAAATATCCACTCTACGAGGGTAATCCCTTTTTCGCCCGTGACATGGAGGCTGTAGCAAACCGAGCGGCGTGAAGCTGGCACGAAAGGATGAGCGTGATTGCGAGGGAAGGAGTCGGTGGAGAACGATAGAGGCTCGGCAAAGAGGGGAGGAGGATAAGTTCGAACCACAAGGTTTCATCAAAAATGGGGCAGAGTGTTGATAGTCATCAGAGCAAAGATAAGCTCTTTCACAATCCTATTCATTCCTATTGTTGTGTTGGTAGTAAAATACTTAATCCATATAAGGTAGTTGACGAAATAATAAATTATAAATGGAGATTTTGTGTCTTCTACATGAAACACAGTAGGCATTAGTACATTCACCCTAGAATTTACAATCATTTTCTCTTGAAAAGATCCTTAAAAAGGAATAGAAAACAGAATAAGGCATATTAAGTACGCTCCGATGGATGCTCATTAACGATTAGAGTGGAGATGAGCAATAGAAATTCATCGTTAATTTATTTTTCTAAACATCATAAAGCAGCCTTTGATGATATGTAGTTAATGCAAAATTTTTAACCTTTATTTCAGGGTGGCATTACTTTTAAACTTGCTCAGACTCATAATGAGTGGCCTTGAGGATACCAACAGTAGGGGATTTTCACCCCTCATATTGATTGATAATGAGAAAGTAGTACACTGATGCACTTACATATTGGACTTCTTTATACTCTTTATTAGACAAATGTTTGCCTGGGGAAATCTCAGGATTAAGCAAATACTGAATATATCTTTCTGCTAAACATCAAATCTGAATGAAAGTATTATCTCAATATTGTTTTGATATGCCATTTTATACACTCTGTTAAGCCGAATATTGGAAGTTACTAATTAAAGAAATTGGCGTTTAAAAAGTTTAAAAGGAGTGAGAGAGCAAAGAAGGAAGCCGTTCATCTGAACGGCACCAGGTTCGTTAGAATAGCGCGGATCTTTGAGCAGGTGACGCTGTGTTCAAACATTGACGTAGATAATCTCTCCTACCCTCTCGTCGCCGGATACCAGTGAATCCAATGGTGAAATCAGACGAAACACGTTAGTATAGAGAGAGGAATTTTTCAGGAGACCCTATGGTACATGATGATCCGAAGGCAACATACCAAGCATTGGAACACCATGGGCGAGATAATACTTCCCGCGAAAGAAAGAAAGAGTAGAAAAGAGTGAAAGAACACTTTTTAACGACAAATAGAAACTGATAGACCGTGCACACTAACGCTTGATTATTTTGATTCTAAGAACGAATATAATGGGACTTCTATTAAGCGTTCACGTTTATTGCAAACCAAACCGTCGCTGAAGTTTAATTCCACAACATAAAAACACTTTTAGTTCAATCAGTTGTGATGTAGTATTTTAGTTAGGTAGTTTGGTCACATACACACTTCTACCGCAATCTATCACATTTAATGACTCACTGTATAGGTATTGAAACGGAGAATAGCTCTAGCTAAGAAAGCGTTCATGAGAAAAAGACAACTGCTGTGCTTAATGAAGATAGGACTACAAAACAGGAAACATTATGTGAAAACATTCGTTTTCGTTATGTGAAAACATCCGTTTAACACTCCATGGATCGGAAGCATGGACCATCGGAAAAGCTGACCAGAACAGTCAATAAGCCTTCGAAACCTGGTGCTGGAGGAGGATGATGAAGATTAAATGGACGGATAAAATAATAAGTGATGAAGTATACAAAAGTGCAGAGGAGAAAAAGACCATATGGGACACCATACAGAAAAGAAGAACCAGATGGATTGGACACATCTTGAGACGCAATGGGTTTGTGAATAACATAATTGAAGGCAAAATTGACAGAAAAGCCCCCAGAGGAATAGGAATAGGAATAAGTTCATGGACCTAGGAATAGACCTAGGACCTAGGAATAAGTTCATGGACCAGACAAAGAGGAAAGTGCATAGGGAAGATACCAGGAGGTAAGGGAACTATCATTAGATAAGGAAGGGTGGAGGGGTGCAGTCAACCAATCTTAGGATTGAACTCCCAATGATGACGTAAGGTATGAAAAACGATTTAAGAATCTTCGAAACTAAATTTTCTTAGCTAAATTGCATTACATGATCCTGATTACTGTTACAAAATAAGTTGTTACTTATTTTTATTAAGGATATCTGAAGTATTGTTTAAATGTTTTACTGAAATATCATCCTGGCTAAAATAAGGATTACGATGTCGGTTGGAGCTCAATCATTCAGACCCCAATGATTTCGAATTAGCCGATTTAGTTTTGCTTAGGCTTCTCAGGGAAGCGCTTCAAGGGGGCAAAATATGTTTCCTACTCAGGTGACTGTGGACCCGAGCGCATGAGATAACCCGGATTGAATAACTGCACGCATTAATTACGACCGAAGTGGATTATCGAAACACGCATGCGCCACTTAGCTCCTCCACACTTAACTTCCCTTCAGTTTTGCCCCTTCACCAACCTAATCATGCATTGCTGACGTTACGCGAGTGCAACGCGACGGAAAAAAAATGGTCGGCTCATTCATTTAGATTCATCAGCTCCATTCATTCAAGCGTGCAGGTTTCTGCGGGGGGTTTTGAGGGGGAGGATGGAGAAGAGGAAAAGAGGAGAGGAGAAGGGGAGCGTCTTCCATTCACAGATCTCCGTCAGGTCCCCCCCCCCCTGCCCTGCCCCTCCTCCACCCCCATCCTTCCCATCCACCACTCGCAATGTAAACGGTTCCATATGTATGTGCTCGGCTTGACTCGCTATGACAAAATGTTTATGCGATGCACATTCCTCTTTGTTCCGTCGCGACCGGAAACATTCCTCAAATGAATTTTTCGCTCTCCAAACGCCAGCGACGACGAAGACGACGGCTCTCAAAGCGTTCGTCAAAGTCGAAGGAAAAATCATCTGCAGACGAAAGGAAAAGAAATCTTTCAAACTTAACGGTTCGAAAAGTCGTGTGGGAGCGAAGAGGTGGGGAGGAAGACGGTAAAGAGAAGGAGGGAGATGGAAGGAAAAAAAGCAGCACAAACATGCGGTCCTCTGTTCATGCTTTCCATCCATCCTTCACTCTAATGCTCTCATGGCAGTTGGTATTTGCTGGTATGTGGGGGGAGGGGAGGGAGAGAGAGGGGTGTTGTGTAGAGGAAGGAGGGAGAGTATGCGGGGAAAAGTTGTTGGGCCGCGTGAGGGGAACGAGGAGCGAAAAGTGCAACAGGCGAAGAGATAGAAACAGAGAGAGAGAATCTGCAATTCCAGGGACCGTGGCAGTGCATCTTGAAGATCCTCCCGACTGCGCGAGGCGGATGCTATTGCGAAAAGGAGGAGAAAAAAATGATATGTACAGCGAAGCGCGTACGGGGCTGTGGAGGGCGAGAGGAGACTTTCAGTATGTTGGGTGGAAGGGGAAGGGATGCACGGAGTGGGCAGGGTGAGGTAAAAAGAGAGGAAGATGTATGTCCCACGGGAAAGAGGGATGCTGGAATGATACTCATTAAATTACCGTGCGGAGATCTTGTGAAAATGATGTTACTTCCACGTTTTTTGAGATGAGTTCTAGAGGCTAGGATTCCTCCTGTGCTCGGAGTATTATCAAGACATCACGAAACACGATGGGAATATTAAAAAAACCGCAGTTTTACTCGAAAGAAGCGACATCTAGATTGATGATTGTCCTAGTTCCTACCGCTCGAGGAACGCATCCATTGAAATATTTGACAGCGTGTGGAAAGAGCGTGTCTCTTGCCTTTCGTCCGGTATCGTTATGCTCGTTCTCCGCGAAATTTGTCGGTTAAAAACGTTTAAATCCCTTTTCGTTTTATCTGTGCATCCTTGTTACGGCAGTCAATCCATACATGATTAAAGTTGTCCACCGAGGAGACCATCACGTTGTGATGAGCGCCTATTTTCCATTACGTGCCTCTTAAAAGAATGAGCTACATTTTGGTGGAATAATACTAACATGATCTTTCTAATTGCAAACAAAAAATACTGCTTAGTATTTGGTAACCACAGGAACAGTACAGTTTTTCTTCTATATATATCTAACCAAAAACTATATAATGACGCCTCATTTATTCGATGTTATATTAAGTCATTCAACACTATTTCAAAATAAACGAGAGAACAGTTGAAACAATATGGGGAAAGAATTTCAGAACTAAAGATTGAGGTCACGTAATCTTCACGTTACTTACTATGAATACACCAGTATTAAAAAAATACGTAAAATGGAATAGTGTTATTTTATGATAATCTCTCTAAAGCATTTGATGGCACATGTGTGAGGAACTATTTTCAAATGAAATATGTGTACAAGGAAATTTGCAAAAACAACTCATAAGGAGTAAATTGGCTTCTGCTTACAGACTTCATAGCTCAGATTGGTATTATAACAAATTACGCTCACAATAGAAAAATTCTTGTCGCTATGAATTTTCAGCTTTTTAAAATGTTCAATAACGTGGAAAATAAATTGCTTGAGATGACACAAGTCTAATCGTAGCTCTCTTTTCGCAAGGATTCAAGCACAAAGTTGCGTTGTGCGCTGAATAATCCCCCTAAAGATGTGCCGACGTGGATATCGGCAGTAGCAGATGAAATATGCCCACAGCAAATGAGGAGGAGAAGAATCGATTATGATTCCTTTGCGAAAGAGTCGGCTGGCCATAATCCCGTGGTTGGATGCAGCGGCCGCCATAAGCCGTCTCTTTATTTCTTCCTCTCCTAAGCCGGCCATCTGCACGGCGATTTTCTCTTCGGAAAAGTGCCCACAGCGCATGATCACGGCATAATGAGTCCATCAATTGCAAGTTAACGCCGCCCAGCTACGTGCTTCGCCCAAAGGTGTTGGCGGTCGCATCTGCCCGGCGGGAACTTCGAGCCTGCTGATGTTCCACGTTCTGCAACAGTGTTATGTACCCACCACGGGTATTTTAAAGCGGCATGTTCAGTATACCTTATCCAGAAGATATGTTTTCCCTACTCTGGCGTAAAAGAACGATTCCTGGAAACAGAAGTAAATTTACTTAAGTGTCGTTCATTAGAAGCACACAACATTGGATAAGTATCCAAATAAACTCGTAATTCCTAGTAAACACTCTTGTTTATGTTTTTTACATGGACTTGATTCTAGTGGGACACATTCACTAAGACAGGGTTTACGAAGAAAATATCCTTCTTCAGGGACTGGAAAATCATGTGAAGAAAAATGAAGGCTGTTTTCATTAATCCAATTAAGGAGTACCTTTGATTGTAGTGAATATTTTTCCTCCTATCTGCACTAATTTTGCGTGTTTTCAGTGTATATTCTAGTAGTATCACTTTCTGTAGCGTTTATATTTGGTAACGATGCTTGAGTCAACTATATATGTGAATGAATTCTTGACAGCCATCGCTATACTATTTTCCATTGCTAAAGACTTTCATTCGTCAAATCGTCGGTAGACTGCGGCAGACTTTGATACATCGTCACTTGGAGACGATAAGTATTGACTCGTAGTTTTCGCCTGGCTTAAGCTTCATCTGATCGGTTGATAACTGTAGGACACAGAAGAAATGCTTCAGAAAATATTGGAGGTCGTTGCTAAGAAAAGAAAAATTTTTGCTTTGGCAAGTTTTATGGTTAACTGCTTCTAAGCCTTGTTATGGAATTGCATAGTTGGTAGGTGTCTATCATCACAATAAATGAATTTTGCTGCGTTCGCCCACAAGTTCTTAGTGAGTCACATAACAGCATCCCAGAGAATATTTACTTCGTATGTACAGTTACGGCTGCAGCTACGTTATTCATTTTTCTTTGCGAGTTGGAGTAGGTACACTTTAACTCAAAATGGCTATTCAAACATACACTGTTGCAAAATAGTTACTTTTCTCTCGGAAACTAATCGAAAATTTTAACTCACTCAAGGCATATTTTTCACAACGCTCCGGTTGGTATTCATATCCACGGATAGCCGATTTCCAATGAAGTATTTTGTGCATTGTACATAACCCATATGAAGATGCGTAACCGCCAGCATTCAAAAATATTTGCTTGTTCATTTATTTTGCATTTCGTGACCACCACAGAAACAAGTGGACTTTTAAAATATTATACCTATTCAGTGTCTATTATTAGGTGTTGACTACATCAATATTAAACCGCATTATTAACGCTGTCATGGCTTCATTTTTCCTCATTCTGATACTCTTTCTAGCATTAAATTAAATAAACCGCTTTAATGAAATCCAATAAACAAGTTAAAATGCTTCAGACCATTCTATTGATGTCACAGAAAGCTTTTTCATATCCACTAACAATTTAGTGGAAGTACCACCGTGTTTTACTCTTAGGAACACTGCGTCGACTACGGTTTTAGACACTGGCTCACACATCTGACTGGTTATTTGTGGTGCGTTATATTCGCTGGACTATTATCTTGCTACATAAGGATTAGTCAGGGGAAGGTAAAATTAAAAACTGAAATTGGTGACTCAAAAATATCGCAGCAAAATTTTATTGCTGATACCAAATTATACTTATTTGCACTAAATTCATTCGGCATGGACTTTGAATTTATCCTGTCCTTCTTTCTTAATGTTGATTCGCGCACAGTTAATTCCGCAGCCTTTTTGTTGCGTAAAATAGTTTTTTGTACCACGATTAGCGATCACAGTATATCTCCAATTCATGGTCATGACAGCAGGTTTGAACGCTGCCACTAGTGTGAAAACTTGTTTTCTTGTGAACGGAAAGTTTACCTTTCAAGAAGCCTTTCAAGTTTACCTTTACCTTTATACACATTTTTTCGAATGGTAATTATACGTCAGTTTGATTTGGCATGTAATACATATTAATAAGCTTATGGTAATGAGTCACAGAGCACATGTTCATAAGACTACTTGTGACACATTCTGACATATGCCGAAATTCAATTCTCAATTCCGAATGCCGAAATTCAATTCTTTAATTGAATTTCGGCATAGGCTGATGTGGATTTTAGTATTAAAAATATGGGTACAACTTGCGATTTCCTAGTTGAGATAAAGTGATTTTTGTCACATTGATATATACACGAAAATGTTTTCATATTAACACACTTAAAATACGTATACATGATCATATGAACTGTCTTATTCCGTGTACAGGAGAATGAACGGATGTTCTTTTGAGTTTCTCTTAATAGCAGTAGCATGCATTTCCTATATTATTTTTTAGTCTTTAAAATTTATTTTCATGACTGAGTTTTAAGCCATTTTGGGTAAATTAAAGGAAAGGTATTAAATGGGAAAATGAAATTCAGGTAAAAAATTAATATATAGCTAGAGATACGGAAACATCGCAAAAGCGATATTTTGCGAATAAATGCGACATGCGGTCTATTTTGCGATGAAGTGCAATAAATGCCAATTCGTGCGATATATTCAAGTTTCAAGCATTTATTTAGTGATGCGGAATTTTTATGCATGAACTCGTCGAAAAACAGTCAACCACCTGACCAACTGACCCGCTTCACAGTGTGACAGTGACTGCACGGATTTCACTGATGCGGGCGAGGACTAGGGGTTTCCAAAAGAGCCAATGATGTTATCTTTACTGCCAAAAACAGATAATATTACGTCCAAATCACGTAATCAATTACAGCTAAACTACTGGAGTTTTTATAGATGACATGCTTTTGACAATGTTTTTTTCTGTCTGCGTAGTGAAGATAGGTAATATCGTTGTCACTTACGGAAGCATTCCAACTCGTTCCCCAAGGCCACGGCAAGTACACTGCCACGCTACCAAGTGGAATTATAGCTGTGTCCCAATTCGCCATTTAGGCACCTAAATCTGCAGATTTAGGGAGGACGCCATCTTGAAGTGTGTCCCAATTCGTTAGGCATCATGGGGGAGCGGATTTAGGTGCCTTTCTCGGGGGTGAAATTTAGGGTAGATGGAGTTTATCCTAAATCCGCCTCCATATTGAATTTCCCATAATGCAAAGCGCTGCATGCGTCGTACAAGGAAACTCGTACACAAGGAAGTAGTTGAAAAGCGGCAAACATGGCCGGCAAGTATTTTGTCTGTAATTGAAAATATTTCGCAACCCAACACCCGACTACAAAAGAAAAATTCTACTTAGTACACTTAAAAAAAACGATTGGTTAGTTCGCTGTCTAGCCGCTAGGATACTTAAATTAACGCACTCTGTCGCAAATTCGGCGAAACACGCACCTCTTTCCCCACTCATGGCGGCTGGACGGGAAAGAGCGAATAGAGCGTGCTGAAAGTTACAAAGAGGAGAATTTTTAGGTAAGTGATACTAGTGTTTTGATGTATGGGATACGTAACGTGCGCCTGGAATGGAAAAAAACAGATACCTTGAACAAGCACATATCATCACGCGGATATTTAGAAAATAAAAGAGAAGGCCAAGAATGCGACTTCCAAACGTCAGTTGACAATACAAGGATGTATTGACTTCTAGAAGAAGGCTAAATCCGAAAAAATCACTTACATTCAGGATACGATTAAGATGCGCCTTGAGGCGAACATACCCATTAACAAAATTGACCATCCTGCAGTTCGATAATATCTGCAAAAGTAAGTACGGCCTAGACCCACAATCATTTTACCTACTATAAGTCTATGCGACGAAACCGGTCGACTTGAAATAAAAACTGTGAAAAAGTACCATATCTCCTTTGAATTCTTTACTATAAGTCTGACTTACTGTATACTAAGGCCAAGAAATTGACTTCTATGCTAAGTCCCTTGTGATATGAAGAGTCTAGACCTACGCTAGGCATAAATATCTCAGTAGTGGTCTACTTAGACTTGTGCGCCGGCTATAGTATTTGTTGACAGCGGAGTCTGGGCGTATTTTCAGCGGCGTGCGGCGGCGCTCTGACGTCCACGCCGTTGGTATCTACGGCGCGAATTGCTTACTGACGACTGATAATTGAACTCCAAGATATAAAAAGTGCAAAATAAAGGTAAAATATAGAGTTACATACTGGTACTGAGTAAATTCGAGGGAGCCTCAAGATCTGATTTTGACTGCGACAGCGGGGTGGCAGTATGCCGACGAGCAGACACGGCGACGTGGCTCCTGCGGTAACTAGTTGTCTGCGGTGCACAGGTCTACTGTCCATTAAAAAAGTCGAGTCTGTTGAGTTTACGACGCTGTATTTTCAAGTAGGGTAAACCGATTTTAACAAAATGAAATGCATACGATAAAATGATCATTTCTACGTTTACTAATTTGTGTAAAAAAATTTTCCTATCTTTATCTACACTTTTACGATGTTTATTTTGATAAAAGGCCATTTTATGCGCTCAAAACCCGATGGCCCGACTCTATGCAATCTCCATTGTCTTAATATTTATTGTAGAGATAAGAAAGTCTCGTAAAATTTAGCCAAACATTTTTCTCACCTACCAAAGGAAAAATTTGTTTATATGTTGAGTTTTACACGAACTGTTGTAAAAGTTGTAAACCTCGGCTTATCCCGAAACTAACGATGCGATAGAGGTTTGATTTACACCGTTCTAACTGCAATGACGCCAGCTTTATAAACGCCTACATAACCATTAGTTAAGTATCCTGGGATTTCCGATAATGATTTTTAATTATATGTATTTTACGCGCAGAGAAATCAATGCTCTTTGCGGAAGGAACGTTGAGGCATCGCTAGGGTAAGGTAGAGGAAATCGCCCAAAACTGTCAGCTGTTGCCGCTCCGTGCATCGTGAGCCATTCGAGTGATCCGACATTAAAATTCTATGGGAAGCAAGTGGCTACATCGTGCACCTCCCCCCCCCCTCTGCTCTCCTCTCCAAGTGGTCTCTTACCGCTCAACTTTCCTGTTTGGGCAGGGTCGATTTATTCGATATGCTGCACCATCGATATATATATCGACTCGAAGAGGCGAGGAATCGAGATATCCAATGACCTTGCTGTTTGGGCAGGCAGAAAAGGATTCATTGAAAGTTATGAATATTTTCACCGTCAGTTAGTAAACGCCATTAAAGAGGACAACATTGACTTACTTCAGCTTCTCTTAGCCATGAAAATGAAGAGTCAAATGTTTGCAGATGCTTTTCTGAAACCCATATGGGCTCTAATTAGCAGTATAGATGCAGAACGATTTTCTAGGGTATACAATCTTGTCCTCACTGATTGTCGAACCCGAATGAAGGAGATTACCATCGAAACTTGTAGCATGCTGTCATTTGACAAGGGAGCGTAGGAAGCATACACATTCAAACTCAACCTCCGGATTACATTGAACTCTGGCCAATGGGTATTCCCTATTGTGCAAGAGTATAATGAGTATATTTTTTTAATATATGATTTTTAGATTATATGGCACGTGTTTCTTAAATTTAATTTAACAAATACAAGCTTGTCAATTATTCTCATATCATAATATGGATATACCGTGTTAATAAAATTTTTGCTAATTAATGCTATAATACAAAAATTTTCAATTTATTTTTGCTACAAACACACAACATTTTTGCTATATTTCCGTATCTCTATATACGGCAAATTATTTCCATTATGGAGTACGTATGATCACATCTTCAACTGCCAAACTGAACAGCAGATGTTGCCATTCTAACTCAGGATTTTTCAAAATTCACACTTTTAACCGGGCCATACAAATATTTTCCGTAGAAAGATAATCATAGCAGAGTATTGGAAAGTGATGGAAAGCAAAAAAATATTGGGTGAAGTTGAAAAGTATTACTTCAGCTTTATCTGCCACATTTTATGGCGAATTCAGGAAACAGAGTAGCTCTCGATCGTTCCTCTGTGTGATATCATTAATTGACAACTTTTTCTCCAGCCATTCTACTGGCGTCTTAAGGTCTGAAGTGGTGATGGATTGTTCTCGTCCGTATTGCACAGCTGGGTCCAATTGGCGGGAATTTCTCTGATTGGCGCATCGCAGGTTTCCCGCATTTCTTATTTCAAAATACTCGAAAAACAACGGGAAACCAGCAATACGCCAATCAGACCCGGCTAAATAAGACGGACCAGAGCAATTTATCGCCACTTCAGACCTGAAGACGCCAGCAGAATGGCTGGAGAAACACTCGTCAACTATGGACATCACACGGAGGAACACCCGAAAGCTGATATGCTTCGAATCAAACCCCACGGAAAACGTTGAATCAACGAATTCAGGAAATTTCATTTTAGGTGAAACCGTAATCCCAATCACTAAAGATCCTCTAGCGACCTGCGGAATGTTCGGATAGCATGCACATGAGGATATTTAGCATATTTTTTAAGAAAACGGGGTCTAGAGTTAAATAGAAGAAATTGAGGGTGTCTGTCAAAATTTACTATCATATTGGATGGACCTATATATGTAATATGCAATTCTAACAAGCAGAGAGGACTGTTGTTGTGTATACTCATCATCATCTGGTGTTCTGCCTGCTGGAAGGTCCCGTACACCACTGCTGTCTCCATCCGCTTCTGTCCCGAGCTTCTTTCTTTACTTCATTATAGCTGATGTTCTTCACCTGATCCACCAATTTAATTCTTCTCCTTCCTCTCTTTTTCTTTCCTTCAATTGAACCCTCAAGTGCCACAGTTATTATACTTTTCCCTCTCATCACATGGCCCAACCAGTTTCCTTTTCTTTTCCTTATTTCCTTTAGGAGCGATCTTCCTTCTTTTACTTTGCTCAAAACCTCTTCATTTCTCATCTTATCTACCCATCTTACTTTTTCCATCCTTATCCACATTTCATAAGCTTCTATTCTACTCCTTTCCCTCTTACCAAATGTTCACGCTTCACATCCATACATGAAAACGCTCCATGAATAACATTTAGCTAGTCTTTTTCTCAGCTCCAGATCCAGGCTTTTATTGCATAGCAAGTTTTTCTTCTGGCTGAAGGCCTCTTTTGCCATTGCTATCCTTGCTTTTATTTCTGCAATACTTCTCCAGTCGTCTGTCACCATCATTCCTAGGTACCGGTAGCTTTTAACTTTTCCTATTACATCTTCATTTATTTTCACACTCGTATAATTTTCACAGTTTACTGGCATCACTTTTGTCTTTCCTAGGTTTATCTTCATCCCATATTCCTTCATCCCTTCTTCCAAAACCTTTATCAACCTTTGAAGTGATTGCATATCATCTGCTAATATTATCATGTCATCTGCAAATCTTATACTTCTTATCTTCCTACCTCCAATGCTGACTCCTTCCTCTCTCCCATCCAAAGATTTATGGATCATGTCCTCAACATATATATTGAACAAGGTTGGCGACAGAGAGCATCCCTGCCTTACTCCTCTACCAAGATCCACCCATTCTGTCACATCCTCATTTATTTTTTATGTGTATACTATAGGTTGAAAATAATGTGATTTGATAACAGACAATGGAAAGTAGCAAGTGAGGGTGGTTTCGTTGTGTGACCTTATATGGTGACTTTCATTCGTTTCCACGGAATATTATTGGCTTGAATGTACTTCCACTCTATATTACACTAATCAAATCAACCTCTTCTTAACATAAGTGTGTACTAGGAAATAAATGCTATGTTATGTTATGAGTGTTGAATGTTATAAAATGATCAAGTTTCTAGTACTTAACTCCAATATTACTCCACAGAAGTATGCCCAATTTGTGAAAGTCATCGTAATTATATGAACCTACTTGTAGGAGTGACATTTCTCCTCAGCCGAGGTAGGCCAATTACACCGTTTTTCTGCTCTTATTTTAAGGAACTCTAAACCAGCCATCAGGATTCTAAGCAAATACTGTAGCCAAATATAAAATGTTGAATCTGCTTTTGAGAAAGTACGTGAGCCTTCCGAGCTGAAAATATTACTTAAAACAGAAAATTTGCCTTATGCAACTATGCATGTTGGCAAGAATACTTTATCACAGTCGTTAAAATATTTCCAGCCATTTTTTAGGCCTCTAAAACGGGTAAAAGACTCGGATAAAAGAAGTCAATGAAAATCCTCAGTTCAAGAATCCACTCTCTGCTACTCCCTAAATCAGGTTTCCCTACATCTATTTTTCTTAGTTTTCTTTTTTGGATCTTCACTCTGTTTAATTAGATATTCTGTTTTCAATTTCTATTTGATTTTTTTGTCGCAGTTATTCCTGGTTTATTAACATTTTGGCTTACTTTACATTATTCATATAGATTTTCCTTACATTCGCATTTCTTTGAAATTTTACCAATAGAGTTAAATAACAGAAGGGATTGACCATCTCAATCTCCTCCTCATAACAAAGATTTATTATTAAGTTATTTAATTAGTACTTTTTAAAAGGAACTTTCGATGAAAACTGGTTTTTATGCGCTTCATTAACTGAAAGGTCATAATTTTAACATGAAATATAACTGATTGTTGTAATCCATTCATCCAAGTGTACTGAAAAAGTTTGAATTGAAATAGAGAGGATCAAATTGACACTTTGACAATAAAAAGGTCACATTCCATTGGAAACTAGTCAGTCAACATTTTCCACCTGCCTCATATACTCACTCACCTGGTCGTAAGGGTAACTTGCGGACCTGAAGCATTTCCACCCAACGTCACAGCTCTATATGCATTATTCATTCATTTTGACACGCATCATTTAATTTTGTCTCCCACGTTTTTTTGCGTTCACAGTTCCCTTATTTCACATCGGCGTAGCATTTGGCGCATTTCCTCCTCATTCCCCAGTTGTTCCTCAAACAATAATTTCTTCTACTTCCTCTTCCCGCAACCTATATAAGTGACCTCCTCTCTCCAACAAATGCTAATTGACTCAATATTAACGAGTACACAAGGCCACTTTACTAATTAAAACGAGGTTGCTGCTTGTAATTAAACACACACTATGGCGACAGACATATGTGTGACAGTCTCGACATCGCTAGGCGTGTCTAAAAAAATGATAAGTTCCCCTCTTATAACTATTTCAAATTTGAGAGTGATTGCTATTAGTCGTTGAACTTAGCTTACAATTAAAAATTATCCCTGATTTATAAAACATGCCATTCAAATTTGGCCATGCTTATGGGTTAGGATCGTACAGAGGTAGAGGTAAAAAAAAAAATGTAAATCCCTTAGAATACCATAGCTATTGCACTATGGATATTTTACTTAAAGCAATACTCAGGAGCATTGTCATTATGTCTTAATGTAAAAACATTCCGATTGATTAATATGCTTATAGTATAAAAAAGCCAAATTTTCCATATGGAAGGCTATCAACGAATATTTAATGAATTCGATTGCTGTTATGATTGATTGGCAGGCGTAGGTAGATATGTGACGCGTTTATTATACCAAATGAAACAGGAGATACGATTTATTTGTCTATCGATCCAAGGTCATATAATGTCTAAATATTTGATGTTCAAATATTCCAGCAAAGAGTCCAGCCGAACAAAAATAGGTATTAGGACACAAATTTACAGAATTTGGTTGCACTTCTGTTTTTCTGCTGAGATTGGAACAGACGTATGCAAGTTGCGCCAAAGCTAAGACCCATTGATGATCTCTGCATTTTTTATTCCGGGTTTTCTCCACGGGAGTTGTTTTTGGGACAACAGTTTAGCTGGCTACCCAGCAATTGCACACTTGTTTTACTGTGCAAGGGTCTGAAAATAACTTACGAGGATGAAAACCCAGAAGAAAACAATGCAGAGATCATCTTTCCAACTCAGCGGAAACCTGCGAACCAACTAAGACCCAAATGATGAAATTTTTACATGGTGCAATTCCATCAAATAAGTTCTTGGATAATCTAGCAGTCAGTAAGAACCTTTCATTAAATTCATGTTTTATACAAACGCGGTTCTGCTAATCCTCGTAGATTAGAGTTATTATGACATTAGGTACGTTTTGGTTCAGATTCTTAACACATTGAAGACCACAAGTTAAAGAATGATAAATTTGTGATTGTCTAGGACTCATTTTACAAAGTTATTATTCTTTAATTAGTAAGTCAAGATTTCATAAAGTAAACTCGCTAATAATCACGTTAAAACCTTTAAAACCGTTAATAAAACCATTATGCCAGTGGATGAACAACCGTGAGTGAGAATGATTCACAACAGGCCCCCAAATAATTAATAGCCTAAACCTGTATGAAGCAATTTCATCTAACTCCTACTAAAATAATTGAATGCTTTAACAAATATGATGGCAGCAAGTTTTTAAATCGAGTGCATGTATTCAAATACGCCTTTTTTTGCTGTTAAAACCATTATTAAGTGGCTTTCAGACACGTTTGTTGGTAATGACGCGGAAAGGTGTCCGGAATATTTTCTTGCTACGTTTAAACGGGGTGACAGCGCGGGTGTTTTAGGAACCCGTTATTCAAATTCAGTGGGCAACAGGTCTCTGGAGCCTACCGTCAGTGGTACAATTCCATTTTTAGATGGTATTTTTTTTCAAATTAGCTGTAGTGAAATTGAAATCGATAAATTATTTCTGAATAATTTCCATAAATCATACTTAAATATGTTATGCTTACGACTAAGGAAACGAAGATATTTTTTAGCCATTACTGAATTGAAGGTAGGCTCTGCGCCTTTTGAAGTAAGGAAAAATTTTGAGGTGTCCTTCAATGGTAGTAGAAAATGCGATTATGAAGCGCTGATGATCATGAACATTTGTGTTTTTAACGGAAAGCGAAAGACAAATTGAATAATTTTTAGTCATAAGACTGTAGCTTTTCAATTTTAAAATGATGAATTTTTTCATGAGGCACAGATAAAATATCCTTTGAGGCAAAACAGAATAGCGAATGGTAAAAAATCGGGTCTCATATTTCCAAAGAGTACCTTACTACTATGATACGAGGATAAGTCAATTAATAAATAAAGTCCCAAAACTGGATGGAAGCAATAATAATCTAAGTAACCTCCTGAAATTAATCTCTTTTCTAGACATTCACTCTGTACATTCAGACACTTATCCCATCTCTTTACGAGTCCTTGATAGGCGCTAGAACAGACGTCTTTTGTTCCCATGTCCATGGAAATGTGTCCATCGCAGACAAAAAGTAACCTCTTGGACTACGGCATCATCATTTACGAAATGTCGTAAACCCGAATGATTTTTTATGGGCCCAAACAGATGGAAATCACTTGGGGCTAAGTCGGGAATGTACGCTGGATGTTACAAGCGTTCCAATAAAATGTTTACGACTGATGCTGGTGATGAAATGCTGACATGTGCGACGTATTTATTGACTTAACCTTGCTCTATCTTCATCCATACATACATATCTTACTCAAGTATCTGCATAACACCGTCTTGCGTGCTGTGAGGCTTCAATAAAATAATTCCCCAAAAAAATGTCCAATATAGTGATCAAGGCATAGAAAAGTGTATTTATTTGAAAATAATTAGGAGAAAGCGATGGTATAAAATGTTGATCAAAATTTAGTCACATGCGAGTATCGCATTGCACTATTATTGAGCCATAAAAGTATGCTTTTGATCCCCTAATCATGAGAAAAACAAGCTCTCATAGTAGCCGATATTAAAAACATATGCTCACTACTTCTACCACTAGGTGTATGACTTATTGACTGAAGTGTAATTATCCCTCCACTCATTTGTACATACATCACAAGGTGAACAATTGTAGCGTCAAAGGCAACGCAAGGAGCTCAAATGTGCTAAAGAATGCCTCATAAAAATACAATTGGAATTATGGTGAAGTATTATTATATTTATGAAAAACTACAAGAAATTTAAGGGCTGCATTAACAATTAAAACGACTTTTCCATCGAAATCAGATCCAATTATTTACAGGAAGATTTGCTTTCATGAGACTCTCATGTATTGAGTTATTTTCAACTTTATTGGAGTACTAGGTATTGGCCTCTAAGTTGAGTACCTTTAACTTGTCACCCTCATCATTAACTGTATACTTAACTTCCTGTCATATTTCTTTTCCACAATAACTAATGTTATTCAGTCGATTTTATTAGTCATAAAAACCATTGATTTTCTGACATTTCTTAGTTAAAATCTTAAACAGTCTCTCAACTTTTCCAGGTAAATGCTTGAATATTAGTTTTTCCCCACTCCCTTCCCCTCTTCCGCATTCTCGTTAGAAAAAGGAATATCCCACCCTCATGATTAAAGCAAAAATTACTACAGAAAGACACTAGTCAAAGACAGAGTACATGCAAATTTTTGGTTTGTGAAATAATACCGTAAAGTACATTTTTTTAAATTTTTTGATGAATCGAAATAATGAGAGAGAAAGAGAGATGGTCATGCTGCACCGTTGAGTGTAATTTTAAATTCGCTGCCTCAGCAGTGAAGGGCAACATGTAGTTGGAAAAAAAGTAAACCATTTCTTAAGGAGAAATGTGGCTCCCGGAAAAGCTACATTGTGATTGAGGTTTTATCTATGGCAATAACATGGAAAACTGTAAAAGTTACTGGATTAAAGTAAAGATATTCTGAGATGAATGGGAATTAAACAAAATCAGGAGCACGAATTTAATGCTGGGAGATAGTATAACATTTTACATGCATTTGTAATAATGTATCATTGCCCAGGGAAGGAATTCAGTAGGAATACGTCTCGTTATTTTAATTCTTCATGTCATGCATTTATTTAAAACTAACGCGATAGTAAGGTATAATATGAGGATTATAATTACAAATATAACAAAAATGTAGGCGAGGAAGAAAAGATAACAATAAAGTTATAATAAGTACCTAATCATTGCAATCATAATATAGTCTCCAGATTGAAGATCAAATGAAATAATAATGGAAAATAAAAACAAATAATTTTGGAGTATACATGTAATAGTATTTCGATAGGAAAAAGACTAAGTTAACATCAACGAGGTAAAAAGCTCTACTTCACGAAATGAGATATGCATCGTTGCAAGCCTAATACAAGATGCATATTACGTGTAATTTAAGTGGTATTCAATCAATCAAGAATTTTGTTTTATTGTCCAAACAGAAGCTAACAATAAAAGCGTTACAGAGGAGAAAAATGGACCCAGATGAGGTACGCTATGACTGTAGAGCAAAATGATACGTGTGAAAGAAGGATAGAGATCATACATACCAACAAAGAACTTTAAAAGAATGATTTCGAAAATTAAATGCATGTTTCAAAACTGTTTATATATATTGATGGAACAATAAATGATTGAAAGGCATTCCGGAAGAAAACTAATCATGGGTGACTACACGGAAGACCAATAATTATTATTTGTCCTCCAGGTAATCATTAGGGCGAAATTTAAATGTCACAAACAGAGGATGAGCTTGATGTCAAGGATGCGTCGTAGTAAAATATTGTGCATTAAATACCGTATTTCTCCGAATATAAGCCGCACTTTTTTCCCGATTTTGGAGTCTCAAAATCGGGGTGTGGCTTATATTCGAGGTGCGGCTTCAATTCGAGAACTTTCTTTAAAATTCGTAAAAATGACGGATTTGAGCAAACCAGCCATTCGAATTCTCGCGGACGCCAGTTAAACTCGCCTGAGCCACGGACGTAGTGCCAGAGTAGGTCTGCAGTGGGCGCGCCCACTGCAGACCGCGTGGGAGGGGGCAGGGTACAAGGTTGTAGCAGTGTGTTGTATGTCTAGGGCGACTCGCGGCGCGATCCGAATGGCTGTAAACAACTCGCAACATTTACGGCACGAGAGTAGGCCCCTCGTGCCGTCTTTTAGTTGCTTTTTACACTCTGAGGGGATGCACTGAAAAGGGTGCGGCTTAAATTCGCGTGTTAACTTTTTTCCCTGTTTGAGACCCCAAAAAACGGGGTGCGGCTTATATTAGGAGAAATACGGTACTACTGATAATGGGTATGATCTTGCAGCCAGGAGGGCGTCCAAATTTTAGCGATAAAAGAAAATTATAAGGCCAAGAGCTTTGGTCGGACTGCGGTCTAGGGTCGATTCCTAATTGCCAGATAGGGAGAACTCACCCCGAGAATCTCCATTGTGAGCGGAGTCCGCCACCCACCTTCCGCGAACGACGCAATATCAGCGCCAAGCTTTTCCCCACCTCGTTAGTGTCACAGCCGAGTACATCTTCATTCGACGACACCTCCGCAACTAGCAATAACGTCCCTCCGCTAACAACCGCTCTGTACCCGCATTTTAACGCCGCAGTAAAAGGAGACGTTTGACGACACTCAAACCCAAGATTGGCCTCTTCTTCCCGAGGGGGATTTCCGCAGCCTTCGACACTTACCTACTCCTCCTCCTCCACGCCCCTTAAACCTTCCTGCTCCTTCTCACTCCCCCTTAATTATATGCACACACACACACACTCGGGCAGAAATCTGCGCCCTTTCAATATTTGCCACCTTTGATTGATGCTCTTTTTGACTCGGATTTTTTCCTCCCCTTCTTCCTCTCCCCTTCACCTTTTCCCAGCCCCTTGTCGCAGACACAACCCTTATCACACCGCCCTCCTCCCTTTCTTGTGCACTCTCCTGCCTGCGAGGAATAAATGGGTCCCCCAAACATTAGCTGGACTTCAAATAGAGATCCTCCATTCCTTATGCCCCAGCTGTAAATATGGGCCACCTTCCAATGACGTACCCTCCTACAACATGCACTACCTGTGCTACCTTTCCTCTCATTGAACTCGGAAAAAAGGGCCTACCGCATTCTAACTACCACATATAAAACCTAGATACTCTATGGATTGGAAGCATGGACCATTGGAAAAGCTGACCAGAAAAGAGTAGGAACTTTCAAAACCTGGTGCTGGAGGAGGATGCTGAAGATAAAATGGACGAACAAGAGAAGAAATGGTGAAGTGTACAGAAGAGTAGAAGAGGAAAGAACCACATGGGACATCATACAGAAAAGAAGAATCAGGCGAATTGGACACACCCTGAGACACAATGGTTTATGAAAATCATAATTGAGGGTAAAATGGAGGAAAAAGTCCCCAGAAGAAGACCTTGGAATTAGTTCATGGACCAAATAAAGAGGAAAGTACATAGGAAGAAATGCCAGGATGTAAGGGAACTAGCATTAGATAGGGAAGGGTGGAGGACTGCAGTAAACCAATCCAAGAATTGAACGATCAATGATAACACGACGATCTTTTTTAAGCTGCATCCTTTAAAATTCCCGAACACAGAGCATCTATCACCCGTAGGATAGGACAAAAAATTCTGCTAAATCCTCGATAATTATAATAGTTTCTCAGGCTAAAAAATTTTCCCAGACTCTACCATAACTAGGCAAAACAAACACTTTAGCCTTTTGCGTAAATCAAAAATACTTTTGTCAAAATATTGGTCACAAAGACCACAGTGTAGTTCTACTAATTTAAAGGATTTGGGATAGCTTTAATTTGGCTTTTTTTGCACACAGGAATTCAATACGGGGGCCCTGCGAGTTCGAGTCCTGGCAAAGGTCTAAATCTTTCTCCCATTCATCTCGACGCTAATTTGATTCATCTTTGAGTGCATTGAGAGGAATCCATCGAGTACAGTGTTCCATCTCAAATGGGATGGTAAATCGTGATTCCCTTAGCGGTACTAAATGAGATTTTGGTGATTCAATCTCTAAAATCCTCTACGAATATTGTGCCAAATAATTCAATCGTTAAAGGTTTTCCTCTGTTCCTAAGTCCTAATTCTGGCTGAACAGTCCCCAATAAAATTTTATTACGTCTGGTCTAGGAGTGAAGAATTTTCAGACTCCCTTCACTGGTGTTCTCTGCATGCACCCTCAAATCATCCCTCCCTCCCTAAACCTTGTGCTGCGCTCAAGGGGAGATAGAATTGTCATATCCTCACCATCACTTCCTCTCGCTTCCCGAAAACCTTTGGCGGGGCAGCCCCTTTGCCTTCACGCGGGGTGAAACGCCTCCTCAGCTCTCGACCCAACCTCCGGCAGCCCCGCCCCCGGCACTTCCCTCACGAAGAGTGCTCATCTCTCTCCTCTTACTTCGTCCCACAGCACCTTCTCTCGTCCTCTCTTTCCGATTCGGTCCCTTTGCTCCTCTATCTCCGTGATGTGCCACACCCTGCGCCCCTCCCCGCCCTGCCCCCTAATGGGACGCCGACACTCGTAAATCAAGTGGGGTGGACGAGGGAAAGAGACCGAATGTGCACTAAGGGAAAGGGGTGGTTGTTTAGCGGGAAATGGGAAGTGAAACTCTCTCCGTCTCTCTCCCATCCGCCATCGACCCTCCTCTTGTTAGATGGTCTTTTTTTTCTCCGCGCTCTTCTTCCCCTCCCCACCTCCCACCGCCGAATGCTGAGAACACTCTCCTCTTCTCACCTGGGCTTCCACCCTTTTACCATCCCTCTCACCCTCTCTCGCAGCCTCAACCCTTCCGAGAGCTTCCCCCAACCACACTACTTCACCTCCCGTTCTGCAGCGGTCCTCCCGGCCAACCTACCGCGTTCCTCCGCTGAACGCAAACGGTGTTCCCCAAAATTCGTGTGCGGGCGGGAAGTTGTAAGGCACTGCTCCGCGGAATAGTTGACTCTTGCAGTAGATGGTGGCTGCATAATGAGGAGCGCCATATGGTACGGGACAGATATTAGTAGATGCAAGGTAGGAAATCACAAAAATACATGCACACGCCTACATCCGAGATAAATCAAAGATCGATTTCAAAAATGATTAAAATGTTTAAGGACTGATTTTCAAAATTAATATTTCAGATAATTACAGCTTCATCATCAATGGCCGCTCATTTCTAAGATTGGTTGACTGCAGCCCTCCACCCTTTCCTTTTTAATGCTAGTTCCCTTACCTCCTGGTGTATTTCCTAATGTACTGTCTTCTTACATTACAGCTTATTCAAGCTGTATTATATTGCTATAATATCTATTTAATAAGCTGTAATACATATTCTATATTTTCAAGGTTATTTCCTTTGAATTTGGGGAGACAGGGGCTGGTTGGGTAGAGGCGTGTTTGTACATTGAGGATAACTTGGCAACCCTACTCGGTAACTAAGCAAGCAAGCGCGTTGAAACTTGTACTGCGTCTTGCGCCCATCATCTTATTTCCCTCAACACTGCCAGTCAGCTACTTGCCTCCACTTGGGGTAAAGCTTGCACTGCGTGTTTTCGTCGGTATTTAACATTCTTCTGTCTTATAATCATATTCATCTAGATTCACCTTCTCATGGGGACCTGGCCACTAACTTCTCCCAATGGTATTACCATTGTAAACCATAAATTACGTGTGTTTCTCAGAATCCTATTTGGTTTATTCTACCTTTTGTGTATCATCTCTTTGTTTGAGTAAAATACTCGTCCCTTGAGTAGAAATATCAGCTTTGGCAATATATAAAAGTCGGGAGAAGTCCAATCAGGTGAGTACGGAGGCAAAGGAGGAACTGTCGTCCCACTTTTTGGGTAAAACTTAGGAATAATTTTCTTCCTGTATTAGCGGGAGGATTATCGTGGTACAACTCCGATTCACCACTGCGCCCAATTTTAGGTCGCTTCCTTCGGTCACTCTCACACAACCATCTCCTTTGCTCTGGAGGCTTCCGCGGTGATTTTTTGACTTGGTCGTCTTAGGGTTCTCCCCACATTTGTTCATCTTGATGGACAACCATTTCGCCGGAATTACAGTCGGTGTCTTCTTTTAATTCATTTTTCAATTGGACCTGAAGATACTGACCTGTATTCCGGTGAAAGAGTTATCTACCAACGTGAAAAAACGCGGGGAAAACCCGAAAACGATCAATTCATGTACCTTTACCTGCCTATTCAGTGCTTGATCACTCAATTTACTGGTACCATTAAGTTTGAGGTGCTCCAGTCCTACCCTATTCCTAGTAATAGAATCGTAGTTCTAAATTCTCAAGAAATTCCACGAATGGTGAGGGATTGCATGCTAAATATATTAGTTAGGAGTGAAAGTTTGCTTTATTTTTCCATGTGATTTAACCATAAATTTGTAATGAAGATATAAAAGGGAGCTGTCAACTCTTGAGTACAAGTAGTTTGAATAAGAATTTAGCTGAGAGTAATCTCTTGTTTCAAAGAACGACGAAAATTTTCTCAGAAACATTATTTTTCTTGCTGTTCGAATATGAGCAGTCATGAATTTCGTTCACTCATAGAATCAACCTCCATCATGCGGAGCATTAGATTTTCCCTAGTCTCGCGTGTTGAAAGATAAATATGGCTGATGATGCGCCAAAAATTTCTGCAACGCAGTATATCAGTGTGTTAATAAATTGTCAAAAATTTCTACTATAGTATTGATCCCTACATCCAATCCTTATTAGAAATTCTCGTTGAGGATAACATTTTAGAGTGAGTTACTCATAAAATAAAATTAAAATTAATATTATATTCTGTATTTTCCAAAAATTTACATATCTTTCAAACAATTACAAAAGTATACATGCCAGGGTTTAAGCAATTTTTTCATCATGTCAGATGATATTCTGGGGTCATAATTGCAATTAAAAGTTTCCACGTTTATTTATAAAATAAGAATTAAAATGGAAAACCTATCCAGACAGCAGTATCTTTGGACATATTGAACCTAAATCTGAGCTCCCATTCTATTTCAATTCTTTATCAGACCTTTTAGTTGTGGTTTGTAATTTATGAGAACTCTTAAATCTATTCTCCTTTAAAGTTTTATCATAAATTGTTAGCGTTGTTAATGCATCCTTCTGGTAAGAATTTTGGAGTAGTTGCACTTTACTAAGAAAGTTTCACAATCCACGTTGACCGAAATATTTCCCTCTCAGTTGCCCCAACAAATGTACTGTCTATCAGTTTTACTACCAAGAAGCCATACACGTATCGAATTATTGAGGGAAAACTCAGAATGAGCCATTCGCAAGTAAATGTGCCGAAGGAAATCGAGCCATGATTTGAACACGCCGTGGATGAGACTTCACGGAGTCGAGTTGGTTCAATTTTATTTCTATAGTGGCTGAACGGTACCTTTATGTTGCCACTTTGAAAGCCCTGACCTCTCTGTCTTCAGAGACATCCCTTTTTGGATAGCGTCAGCTGTTGATTTCGCATTCAAGTCGAAAGCGGATGAGGTTTCAAGAGGCATAAAGTTTTTCATAGGAAAAGGGAATAAATATTCACGGTTAGCATCCACTTTGTAAGGCTGGTAATCATCTTTTTAAGGTTTATGGATGAGGTTTGTGAGATTCACGACGCGTGGAAAACCTAAGACGGTGAAGAGGTCATGGCCTCCTTCATTGCGCGGTATCATCGACTGAGCTCATTTTACCCCAATCGAGGAGATCATTGTATATTTAAAACACTCTAAGTCATCTTTTGAGTAAGAACACGGTAAAACTACTTTAACATTGCGGTGAGGAATTTTATTCTATAGATCTTGGCTGTAAAACTGTATTCGTAGACATATTTTATGCTATTTGCGGTATTTTTCATTAATTTTACTCTTGGCATGAGAAATGATCAAGTTTCAACTTCAATGTTGGCTTGATGGGTGAGGTAGAACCTGGTCCGACTGCCTATGATAAAACTAATAGCGAATAAGTTCTTCAATCAGACTAATATATTCCAGGTTCTTTCTATGCTCCACTACTGGGTGCTTCCCAATCTAGTTATCACAAAACTTGAATCAAGCTGGGTGACTTGAGGTGGGTGATTTTTTAAACTGGAATCTCTCTGTTAATAACCGTTCATTCACGCCCTCAGCTGCAACATCACTTCTCGACTGCAACACAGCTGCAACATCACGAGCAAATTGTCATAACGAATAGTAAATATTGAAGATTTATGTTTTCCTCCTGTATAGCAGGACGAAATATAAGATGGGGATTCACTAAAAAAAGGGCGCATTATTCTTGAGAAAAAAACATCTGGGGATCACAAAAAAAGCCTATGAAAATTGTGCATTGAAAAAGCTTTTTCAAGGAACCACGTAACTAGCCGCGCAGTAACTTCAACGGAGTCATTCGCTAGTGATCACACAATTGAGTGAAACTATCAGTGGAAAAATCATTCGTCTGGACTGGGAATGGAACCCAGATCCCTCGAATTCGCGCCGAGTGCTCTAACCAATTTGCAGTGGAAGAGGAATTAAGTTCGTAATGAGGAAGTCTACTAATTTTAAAATTAAAGTTGTCTTAAAAACTAATGGCTCTGATGTCGGCTCTAAAACTTAAATAAGAGCCATTAGGTCCCAGCTATTTATGGTGCTTTGCTTAATTACTATTGGTATTGAAAGATGATAGTTTTGAATGGTGTCAAAATGTACAATAGACATCCCCACGTGATATCAAGTGAGTGCATTAAGCTCGTGTGGTCTGCTGTCGCATTAGGCAGGTTCTTAGCCGGAAGAGCATAGGTTTCATTCACTTGAAAAGGTAAAAGAATCATGAACCTGGCGTGTATCCACTCCGGTAGAACTCTATCAATGAATTCAAGTTGGTAAGGGTGTTCTGCCCTGCTGAAGGTCATAAAAAGTCCAAATTTTGATTAATAAAAATGCAGGAACACACAGTCCATGTCAAAATATCTTGTCTTTATTAAAGATAGTTGACGTTAAAAATGGTATGCATCCGTTATATTTCGTGCCGGTGACTTGTATATGTGCACTGCTAACGATTCAACATCTCTCAAATAAAGCAAGTTAAATCAACTACAATGTTTCTCTTGAATTTTACGTTCAAAAATGAAAACACTTTTCCGTTCACCAAGTAAAATTACTTCCCACCCTATTAACTTAAATTTTTCTATTAAATATATGAACAGGGATGATAGGGAGTTCCTCTGTAGTAAATGTACTTCTAACCTCTTAAAATGGGAAAACAAATACATAGTAAACGCCTTATTCTTGTGCTAATGATTTTACAGAGGCTAGGCCAAAGTTGAACCTAACTAAGGGCTTTAACTCTAAAACACCAAACTCAAAATTAGTCCTAAACTAAAATTCTAAACTTAAAATACCTTCACTTGGTTAAGTACATTTCCTCATAAGTTGAGGATATTTGATCAGCGTTCCTATTTAAGGAACATGGATGTTTAAAATTTCCACATAGTTAATTCCAAACCCTTTGCGAATATTAGCAATAAATAGGTGAAAATGGCAATATGATGAATTATACCATAAATATTTTTCCCGATCTCCTCAATATTTTATTTTATGAAGCTGTTGAATATGAATGAAGGTCATTTTATAATAATGTTGGAACCCTTATTGACACAACAGATAGTCAAAGCCGTTAAGAAGCATCAAACACTAATTTTCTAGAGAATTTAAAAGAAAAATTCTTCTGCCAAATTTTCCGACACGGGAATGAGTCTATGAGGATGATGGAGGATAAATTTACCATTAAGACAACCTCACCTTGAGACGCGAGATATTCCTTCGTTGAAACGATAGATCTGTCCCCAATTAAATGTAAATCATTCGAATGAAATATAAAACAAGTTTGAGAAAAACTCATTCTAAATTAGCTTTGAAAACAGTAGCCATTGAACAAAATTTCTTCGCAATTTCGCAGGAAATGATAATAATCCTGCGGATTTTGATGCTGTTTCCAGTAGCGGATCAGTTATGTTGGACATGTTATGGTTAAACGGACAACTTCTTTTCCTCATCCATGTCATCCAGATTATTTTTTTAACCATCAACTCACTCCAAATTTTTGGACCTACATAATTCCGTTAAGGGGCGGAAAAAAGTTCGGATTAATCAAATTGATCAGTCAACCTCGCCGGGGCAAAATATCAAGTTCGCCAACTGGGCCAAACGGGGTGAGCTTTGCATTCCATCGCAGTCGAGGTGGATGCCGCGGGCGAAAAGGTATGAGGAATGGGGGAAGAGACTCGAAAAAGAGCAAATTTGGCGCGGGGAACGTCCGGGGAGGGTTTAGGTTATGGCAGAAGGGCTGGGGAGGGACTGAGTGAGGTTGGAGGGCGGAGCGTCGACGGGGCCAGGAAAATTCAGCATTGGAAAAGGGGGTCGAGATGCATGCGGAGAGAGAAATTGCGGGAATGTAGGTTTTGTGCATACAAATTTTCGCCAAGACCAAGGGTCCTTTGGATTTAAACGGAGCCGGGGCCCCTTTTCGTAATTTATCAGAAATAAAAAAAATCGGCACTAGTACTGTCAAAAAACTATGTGCCATTATATCTGAATGTTTTTGAAAAATTGATTTTATTTTTCATATCATGTGACCATCAATGGAATTATTTCGTCTCCTATGTAGGTTTGATCTCCTCGGCAGCTGATTACTTGGCCTAAGAAGAACTTTTGCCGTGTATTCGGGGATTACATTATGTCATAGCCTGCATGTAACAATCAATCTCATTGATATTTCATTTACTCTGTCTTTCAAACAAAACGATTAATTTCTTTTGTAATAAAAAAGTAGTTTCGAAACCTTGGTTGGCCCATAGTAATAATATGTGGTATATAATTAGCAATGAACCTTTCTACACAATGGCCCGCAGACTTAGAGGTTATAATATCAACAACATATGCGTCATCGGTGAAGAGGAGAACGAAAGCCTCAAAATATGCTCCTGAGTGTTACTTAATGAAAAGATCACTTTTTAAAGCCCTCATAATGAAACATATTTCAAAATTAGCTGCGTCAGATAAAGTTTCTTTTTATGAAGGTGGAAAAGATTAGCAACATTAATATTTTTTAAAACTTGCAGCGAACTTTGAACAGTAGCTGACGACTCGCGGATCCAAAAAGACTTAGAAAACCTATAACTAATTGCAGCTCCCCTGTAAACTTTAATTTTGCAATTAATCATGCAAAATAACTGATAAACAAGGCAATAATATTAAATGACCTTTAGAAGAACAAGTAATGCTCTAATGACATCACTTCCGTTTTCATTGCAGTGGCCATAGATTTGAAGGCATAAAAATAAATAAAATATTCAACCTTTGAAGGTGAATTAAATATCTCTTCTTTTTCTAGGATCTTTATGCAATATTTTATATCTCTATGTGATCATTTCTCGACTAATTATAGGTGCGCAGGTGTATCGGTAGACCGACGTTGTATACAAAAGCAAGAGAGAATACCATAAGCTGCATTATTCGATTTGTACATCTATGGTGTTAAAAGGGGGACATAGGATTGAAAACACATCGTTTTATTTCAAAGTTATTTTCCAAAGCTTCATTTATGCATCAGCTCATAAAAACAGTGTGACGCCCTGGTCAGTTCAAGCAATGAAGCCAATTCTTCGTGACATCATGGAGGCGATAATGCTCGGTAGTTTTTTTCCCTTGCTTGCTTGCTTGCTCCTGATATGAACAATCCTCAACGATTATGGATGCTGAGAGGTCAATTCATTAATTTTAAATGCCGGAAGCTAACGGTGCGATATAACATTAGTCATCGAAGCTGAAAAGCCAAACTTCCAAAAATATTAAGTTATTTGATTTTGAGAAAATTGAATTTGTTATTATGCAGCGTCTCAAAAAAATTCAATTCTGTGACTGTCGTATTTACCATTATGCTGTAATACAATGACAGCAGGGATAAAAAATATCTCACCTTAACAAGATGCAAGTGACATCAATGGCGCTCATTAACAAGCCATAAACAAATGGCATTCGATGGTTCCACATGGAAAGAGCCGGTGAAAGTTTTATATGTGGAGGAAGTATTCCAAATTATAACAACTTTTCGAGACGCATCTGTGCAGCCAAAAAACAGCGTGATTCGTTACGCTGAAAACTCTTCTGTATATATTCATAATTTTAATTGGTGTAGGCTAAATATGGCTCCGGGTTAAATGGTATAGGTTAAAATGTATGGATCAAAACAGAAAATTTCGATGATTTTAACTGGTGGCGTGTTTTTGTCTTTTTTCCAGATTTTACAGATTCCAGACGTCTTATTTACGTCTATTTTGATGGGGGCTTGCAAGGTAGAATATCCAGATAAATAAACAAAACCTACTTTTTTTTAATCCGTGTTAACATGAAAAATAATGGTGCAAGAGTTATGTGATTTGTGGCTAACTTAGTGGTCACATGACTGCGCGGCAGCGTCAATGTGACTCCATAGGGGCTAAAAGGAAAGATATAATAAGCATGGGAGCGGTTAAGTTGAAGAGGGATTCAGATTGGGAGGTCCGAGGCCCCAACCGAGCCCTTCTTTGTCCAGTAAGAGGTATATAAGGGCGATGAACGATCGCAAGTAAGGCCTATATATTTACAACTGAAAGAGCGTCTAAGAAAAGAGGTGATGTCATCGTTTTGAACCCATAGTTGGGCACAATGTCTTTCACTGTCAACAAATGCGGCATGCAAGTAGCAATAAGCTAGCTAGCTTGTAGTATTCATTATAAAAACGAACAAAGTCAGGGGTGACTTTGAGAATTTTCTCCATGATGGAAAAAGAAGAAACTTTGCAAATTTCACTATTAAGTGTTATTCACGACCCGGGTTTTGACAGTTTGTCATATTCAGGTGACACCTGAAGATGACATTCACTTTCAAAATCCGGTTTGTGAATAACACTTACTAGTGAAATTTCAAAGTTTGCTCTTTTTCTAGCATTCATTGTACCTGATGAGGATGTTTTAAGCGTTGAAACGCGTTGTACCAGTTTATAACCAAGTGATCATTTCAAAGTTTCCTTCTTTTAACTTCACGATGGTGTTCCATAATATACCTCCAGATTAGGTTGAATGTATATACTGGTGCCTGTATTTATTTCTTCACGTCTACTCATGTGATTCCATTTGCTACAAAATCCACCAAATTTGGGTTCATTTTTAACGGTGCTGCTAAAGTATGCGTTTCTTGCATGGAATGTCAAATAAAATACAAAAACAACCATTTATGGCCGTCAATAGGCATTTAAATGTGGACCAGATTACAATTAAGTTCAATTTTCTATACTCCCGTTTTCAAAATTATACGTGCCCACAGCGACGAAGAGCTAAGGGCATAATTAAATGATTCCCACCTACATAAAAATATCTAGCTGCCATAAGTTCAAAAATCATAGCATATTGATCCATGTATTTCTCTAACATTCGTCGTATTATTTGAGATATCAATCCTTACTGAATATAACATCAGCACAGCTTTTTAATCTAGGTTAACATAAGTGAATACTCTGAAGTTCTACATATCCGTACATACCTGAGACGTGAACATGGTATTCAAGAACACACAATATATTTTATGAGAAACTGTGGTTATGAAAAGCAATTATTAATGAAGTTTGAGCAAGATGGTTCCGTAGTTGTAATGGAAACTGCATTGGAAATATTTGTTTAAATTTCAGCAGTTGTAGGACTCATAAAATAAATATTGTATAATTAATTATACTTTAATATCCTTTTATATGTGAGAACGAAAGCCTTCGCGGTGCTCTACGTTGATCTCCTTCATTTTTCGGGATCAACTGCGTATTTTTGTTGTGAGTGACAACAGTTTCGCTGACAGTAGTGTCAGCGAAACTGTTGTCACTCACAACAAAAGACGCGATTGATCCCGAAAAATGAAAGAGATCATGCTTTTATATGACTGAAATACTAAGTAATTAAATAAAATATCTACATAAATCTTTGATTTCACTAATTTTTCCACAAGGTACATTTAAAACTTCTTCAAACGGATGGGTTTTTGTGAGTCTGAAAAAGTTACTGCGGTTACTATGATTTATTTACGAAAATACTCTAGGAAATATAAATATTCCACAGATTCACTTTTTGACCAGATCTAAGAGTTATAAAATCCCTATTTTTTAACTTGGATCTCTCTGGAGTGCATCTACGTGCCATTTCCCATTTAAAAAAACAGGTAGTCTTCGTGAAAAATCTCGGAAAGTAGTCCCGTAAAGGTTAATACTTAAGTATTTTTGGAAGAGAAAGATATATTTCTTTGAAATAAACCAAATTCGTCAATTTCTATGTGAAGAGATATTTCACTCAAACTACCTTACTAGCTGTGCGTAAAAATGTGGAATTAGTTTATCGTTTAATGGGCTTGGGCCATTAATTAGATTCGTCTTCACCCTAGGAATAGCAACAATGAAAAGTAGAAAATTAAGTGGACGAATCTCAGCCTTTGGTAAGATATAGCTACGTAAAATCCACCAGATGACGACACTAGCGCCAGATTGAGCATATTAGACATCAGGAGTCTCTCACTCCAGGATAACTCTAGCTCAAGGTAACAATCCCCTACAAGTTACAGCCAAATCGGTAACTTGGCCATGGCAAGGTCCTATAAGGATCTTGGGCCGTGGTAGTTACCGGCAGCGCTGATCGAATTCCTGTGCGGCAAGACGCGTCACTATATGCGTTACTATCCGAGCATATCATCGCCGAAAACCACTCTGGTAGCTTGTGAAAAGAACCAATTGGAGATTTCACCTATCAACCATGATGGCTGTTACTGATAGATGACTTAGTATTCTGATAGGAATAGTACACCTTCCTATGTTTAAGATTTTTCGAAGGAATAGTTAATTTTTTGTAAAAATATACTGAATACATTACTGACTACCCGGTGGTTTATTTATGCACCATGATAACATTGTCATATTTGAGGTCTATCATATATTTTCAGAAAATTTCAAGTTGATTCCATAAGTTTTTAACGACCAATTGGTTCTGGAAATCTTGAAGAATTCGACTGGTCGAGCGGGTATGATGCGTCACCTTCCTCTCAATACAAGTGCCTCGCAAAACTGGAAATTGCAAATCAAATTTTGTTAAACATTGTTGTTTGTTTGAAACATAAGATTCATTACACATGCTTTAACCGAAACCATCATCACCACGCATATTAACAAAGTTCTTCCCTTTCGTGGACTATACCATCAAGATTTTTTCCAGGGAATGAAATTATCTACAACTGTCGAAAGTGCGTCTGAAAGCTGCAGCTTACTATGATGTCTATGTAAGTAATTAATAGCGATGGAGGTGGGTGAGAGGTGGCGAGAGGGCTTTTAGGCATTGGGACCGTTATCAACGGTCCACTTGCCAAAAGAAAAACGCGAACCTTAATCTCTCTTACCAACCCATACTTCTCTTTAAAGGACTAAACAGATTTCAAAAGCACGATTATGGTCAGAGGTATAAATGGTTCCCAAATGAGGCTATTTAAAATACACTTCTTTACGACGGACGCAATTTTTAACATGAAGATGGAAGGAGAACGATAGGAGAGCTACATTTGGAATAGAAGGCAAAGGGACTCACGGAAATGTTTGATAATAAAGCCGGAATCAACGACGGCCTCGGGCATTATGCCGGGTTTTTACGGTTGGTCCTTCTCGGATGGAATGTGACGTGGTCATTAAAATACTCGCCACCACACACTTGCCGCGTCGCAGTTTCTTCAACCCATTATCTTGGTGATGTTGCAAGAGGCATTAACAAACTAGAATATTAATCTCACACTTAATTCATACCGAAAAAAGATTCACCCTTAAAAACAGATTTGGTGAAAATTATTCAAATTTTGTTCAAACCTAATAAGTTACCCTCATTACGCCGTATTTGGGAGGAAATCGCCGTAGTAGTAGCTATATGTGGACTAGTACCGCTCTAATTTTACCCAAAGCTGTGTGTAGTAAAAATACGTACCTATTGCACTAAGTTAGAACTCGTTGGGTGATCTATGCATAAGAAAAAGTTGAAGATTTTGGGATTGTTTTAAATTATAAACGTATGATTAAAAAAAATTACGATCCATCGATGACATTCTCCATCTAAGACATTCGATTTAAGTCACAAAAAAATGAAAATTTGCTCTGATTGGACTGGAGCGCGTTACATAGTACCCGGTGAGACGCCGGAAGGGCGTGTGGCAGGGGATGTTTGGACACCAGCCGTGTAAAGATGTAAGAGATAAGGTTTTAGGAGGTGAAATGGTGACGTATATTATGGGAGTGTATTTAGTGGAGCTAAGTTTTTACTATGGTCGCTTATAGTACGTAGAAAGAACGAGGTTAGCTATCTGTTCGGCAAATTATCTCTCTTTTTTTATCTCACTTCTGTTAGACCTAGAGATGTGGTGAGGCGTCATGATAATATGCTCTGTGTCGCTCTGAATCACACCAGTTCTGGATTTTTCAAGCAAGCTAAGCCTAGCGAGTAGCTTCCAAGTCTCCAGAGGCTCCCACCTTTGTCTCTAAAGTAGTAGAGTCTCTGGTAGTAGTAGCCATCAATTTATTTCTTATAAAATATATCTACTATTTAATAATGTAAATAGTTTCATTTCTGCATACAGCATAATGAATATAGGTTTCCCTTAGAAAATATATTCCTGCTTTGACGTTTCCGACTCATTCAAGATATTTAAGTGCAATAAAAAAACCTAATTCAACTCCGTCGACGTGTTACTCAGAAAAATTTTTAAATATCTTTAAACTGATTTAAGTTTTGAAGTTTTTATTTGACGGATGGCGGACATTGCTGTAATTACCAAACTTTATGATTTCTAGAGATTTATCTGTGGAAGTCACAAATTTTGGTAATTACTACAGTATTTAAACTGCTTGAACATAGAAATGAAACAATCTTATCATATATAGTTCAACTAACTTGGATTTTAGCAATAGTCTTGAATGTTTACCTGGGTATTAAGATGACAATGAAAGCTGTACTGTGCGCAATCTTCGAATTTGATATGGAATGGTAACCGTTGAAAAAATGATGGTAAATGTTAAAGTAAAGGATTGAAATAACTTTCTACTTTTTGCATACCTAATTTTGTCACACCACTGAGATATTCAAAACTAAGGCGAATCTTTCAAGTGATTTAGAATGGTTGCTATATTTTAAAGGCGAGGAACTTATTCTTAACTTAATGCTCCCCGCACTCATTAGCTTTATAAATTTAGTCAAATCACACGCTGCTAACCATCCATATTGTCTAGGATGTTACATATAATTTCTGATATACCATGGGGAGCACACATACAAAACATACGTGGCACAGCATTTAAGAAATTAGGTTTTGTTAAGCGTATAATAGGAAGGTCCTCGGATGAAAAAGTAAAAGAAAGATACTACTTCCCTCTGGTTAGGGACTATCATGTAAAGTGATGGGTGCAGTCTCATTTGCGACAGAAGTCGAGCCAAGTAATTCCGTTACATCATGCCATTAGCCTAAATAATTATATTGTACTTGTTACCTTACTCAGCGTGCAATGCCTTGTTGTCTTTTTATTTTGGTGGGTTATCCGCTCACCTAACCAACCCACCCTGAGGCCAGTGGTTCGATTATTACGTTCGGAATGGGCGTCGAGTTATGACTTGGCTAAAAACTCGAGAAGCTGTTGCCAATAATTCACAGTTCAATCAGGATCATTTTTATGAAAGTCATCTGCTTATTAAAATTCAAGATGAAATGAATCATATATGTGGAGATAATCAAAGAGTAATTGAGCTAAGACATCATGTGCATCAAAAGAGGAAACGATCTTGATCATAAGGAGTTTTTGAAACTTTCGCGAAATTACTCTGCACACGAATAGATTTTTTATGAAGCTTTGAAATTTTTTGAAGGCAGTATAAAATGTTTCTCAGATTACGTCATGGTTTATTCCGTAGGTGAAATTACCGTGGGTGAAATAAAAAAGATGGTGCCTGAACTCTACGTAATAAAAGAAATGTACAACCATGGCATACCCCTCAACGATGGCTTTCGATAGACAGTTACCTTTCATGTACTTTTATAGAGAAAATATTTTTCTTTGCGCAGAGATAACTTATGGCAAGTTCTATCTTTTGCGTAACTATACCGATTCAGAGAAAAACTTCTCATTATGAGAGTGATTCTTAAGTTCCCAATGTAGTAATTTATAAGTAATGAACAGAAGTAGATTGAATTCTCAACTTAAGAAAATAAGCAGTGTGGTATCTAACTATGCCATCAAAAATTATGGCTAAGTTTTTGCATTTTTAATAAAATAATTTTGCGTAACTTGAAAGTTGTATGATTATCAACCCATCTATTAATATGAGATATTGTTTTTTTTTCATTTCAGTTACAAATGCTCTTTCAATAGCGGTCATATAATTGATGGACTTGGTTAAAAATTGCAAAACTATGTTTGCAAAGCATTGCCTTATTTTAATTTCTAAGACACCTGGAGATCTTCAGATGGTGAAAGACCCACCCCGATAATACAAACGAGATCAGCTCAGCTTATTATTAATTATGAGTTGTCACGCCGATGTAAATCTATGTTTCTGGTTGATCACTTTGCCTCGTTGCTGGCAAAGTCAACTATGATCACTTGAATTTCTTGTCGATACTTTTATCTATATTTTGTAATAACACTGGCATAGAGTAACTCACTGAATTTACGACTACCCATAAATAAGTCTTAAGGAAAGATTTTTATGAGAGAATACAGCATTTGCAATGAAATTCAAACATATTTTCAAGCTTAAGGTTAAGTTTCCTCCTAAGAGAGTGTCTGATGTCATGAACCACTCCTATGAGCTTCTCTCATTGAAGGAGGAGGTAGAATGTGGCCACAAATAGTCTCACGTTATTCTTTTTAACAGTAAATTAATATCTGAGTGAATTATACATCTTTACGTAACTGAGCAATTGGCGCCATCCCCAACGATGGAGGCATGAGACCACACATGTCATGGTGGGGAAATATGGGAGTATGTAGGCAAAGGAATAACAAATGCAAGGGAAAAAGATTCATAGAAAAGGAGAGGAACTTATCCGATGAGTGAAGACCAACAGTGACATTGTTGGTGATTTATTTGGGGCGAAAGGTTGGCTACTGAACGTGCTGTGGCACGCTGAACTAAGTCGCTACTGTAATAAGCAATTTCAAGATTAACGGGGTCTGACCTGCCAACTGGAGGCTTCGAATGAAATAGAAAGGACAACAATTAGAGGCACAAAAGAGTTGGAATCAGGAACTAGCATCAGTAACTACAGTCACAAGATAAGAGGCTAAAAAGAAATGGAATATTAATGATTTGTGATAGATATTTCCTCCATTTTTTAACGTTTCATTCGATGTAATGAATTACCCCTCTATCATAACAGCGGACTAATCGCTACATTCTCGCATGTCCAGTGAATATCATAATCATAGTGTAAGCCATGAATTATGGGAAATCTCGGTTCGACTATGAGAACTGTGTCGCCTGATTACGCACTATATCAATGGGCAGCTATGATACGGAATTACCCCATCAGGTGGAAATCATTTTTTACCGATATAACTTGAGGTAAATGCAGTCGGTTTCATGGGTGAAAAATATTTATGCACGTTGAGCTGCGAATATAGGAGATTGGTGGATTAGCATGGCAAAGAGAATTGCATTTCGCGATGTGGTCGGTCGTTCGAGTCTGAAGATGAATTGCATAACGACTTCCAAAGGGCCCTCGTTAAGATGATGTCGAGGTTATCGGCGGCTCTTTGCCACCGGAACGAAAGTTACAGAGAAAAATACCCACGCTGAAAAGGTCATAGGGAACTGAAATAATGGATGATCGAGGCGGTGCAAGAGGCCGAACGGTCCACGGCAGTGCGGGAGCTAATGGGAAACGAAAGAGTTATAAAGATGAGGAAGCCGTTATGGTGTCGTGCGCGCGCGAGGAGATGGAGTTCGGAAGAGTGGGAGGAGTCCCATTTCACATTTTAAAAAAAAGATGGCGTTCTAAATAAGCGAGATGGAGCAGTTGAAATCTTAAGTCCGCGGATGAGATACCAAGGGGGAGTGAGACGGGAGGGGTGGAAAGATGGAAACGGTCACGGTCGAACAGAGACACAGACATAAAAGAGGGTCTTTCGTAAGCTTGACTCGTTTCGCGAAATGATCGTGGGCGTGAGGGAGAGAGAGAGGTGGTCCTTTATCCTTCGCTGGGTCGATTGGGGTGAGAGCTATTAGTGATTGGGGGAAGAAGGGCATCGGCTGATTCGCTGAAGAAAGTTGGGTGTAATATTATAAGCAGCATTATTTGAGGTCTAGTGAAAGAGTGGGGAACTATGATTTTGAGGTTGTCGATTAGTTCACTAATCTTGGAGTTAGTTTAAAAAATGAAACGAAGATATCAAATGCGATCTAATAAAGCATGATGACCGGAAATAAGGCATTTTTTGCAAACGTACCTCTCCTTCAATTAACCATATTGTGAAAAAAAGTAAAACTGAAAATGTATGTATAAGACCTTCATAAGGTCTGTTGTCACATATGGAGTACAATCGTGAGTCCTTTCAAAGAATGTCGAGGAAATACTTAGGAGATTCGCCAGTAAAATAATAAGGAGAATTTATGGTGTAGTAAGAGATGAACAGTTGTGAGAAATCAGAATGAACTGGAAGGTAAATGTTTCATTGGAGAAGAAGATATAGTTAGGTTATCCTAGTCACTGCGGTTGGCATGGCTGGCCCACATAGATAGAATGCTTGAACACAGAATGCCCAGACGACTGCTGTATACCAAGATGGAAGAGGTCAGGAATAGTAGACGAGAATGAAAACAAAATGTTGAAGAAAATCTGAGGGTAATGATAGAAGAAAAATGGCTAAAAGAGGGTTATAAGAAGGTTGGAATAGAGACATCACAGAGAAAGCCAAAGCCTAACCCGGGCTCTAGAGTTGACGATGATAATGAGTGAAAGAGTAGAGAGGTAACTTGTATGGTATTGGCTTTTTCTTTGCGGATTAACCGCTATTATACGGAAGAAAAACTATAGTCGAACTATAGTTTTTCTTCGTTAATATATATATATATATATATATATATATATATATATATATATATATATATATATATATATATATATATATATATATATATATTTTAACTATAGTTTTTCTTCGTTACCGACTATTCATAGCGAGTGCCACGGCTAGAGAAGGATTTTTTTATATGCAGGGGAATGGCGAAGAGAATTTGAACGTGCTCAACGAACCGAGCAATGCGCTCAAAATATTTTATATTCCAATGAATGGATCGGGACTCCTATCCCGCTCAAAGAATATTGAAATTCTAAGGTTCTGGAGAACTTCATTTTTGCCAACAGTCTGTACTGGAAGCGCGGCAAACAAATCTATTGGAGACTCATTCACGTTTCGTTTTTTGGAGTCTAACTGTTGTTATTTATTTATTTATGCATATACTCAGTACCATTCATTTGAATTATTTATTTATCAACTTTGTGGCATGATGGCAATATAGCCAGCGTACTACCGTCCGAGAGCGAGTGCAAGGTCGATTCCGTTACCGTTCACGAAAGGCATAAAATTTAAATGAGTGAAAGACCCTACCCTGAAAAAGCGAAAGCCAAAAGCAGGGGCCTAATGCCAATGGAAGATTTTGACTTGAGATCGAGGGTAACAGTAGCTTCTACTGCCAAATTAAAAGAAAATTGTTGCAACAGAAGTAGGGTACAATAATTAATGTGAATGTAAAACAATAACTGAGGTAATTTGCAAATATAGGAGTGGTGTGTTGGTGGGAGAGAGAAAAATTATTTAGGGAATGTAAAGGTTGGAAAAGACTCGCGTTCGACATCACGTATATATCAACGAATGACATATAATGGTCCAAAAATTAAGTTTTATGTACAGAGCACCATAATACTATAATTACCTTCCAAAGTGCGTCTAAGTAGGGTTTATATGTTCTCTAAATTAAATGACTGAAAGACCCTACCCTGAAAAGGTGAAAGCCAGATGCAGGGGCATAATGCCAAAAGAAGATTTTGACTTGAGATCGAGGGTGGTGATAGCTTCTACTGACAAATTAAAAGAAAAGTATTCAAGCAAAACTGTTATTCAATCGCGGACACTTCGATATGGGAATCTTATATCGAATCGAATGGGAATTTTATAAATCAGTGGTGTGGTTGGCTATTAATATGCAGTGCACCATTTCAGCCTGGTGAGCATGCCTTCCCTTCTGAGAATAGTTAAAACAGGACCAGCCACGTTCGTCCAGGTGAAGACCTGTCTTCAATTTTTACGCACCGACCGACCATCACGCAATTTACGCTGCCATCGTAAAGCTAAACGGCGTATAAAAGCACGATGGTAACCGTCTTACCATACAATTTATCCTGCTATTAGTAATAGTAGTTCCTGACGCCGCTAACTTAACAATATGAGCGCTGATGTAGGGTGGAAATCGGAGATGATGCTCATTAATCAAATATGGAAGGCAAAGTTTGAAAATTCATATCGTATCCATTTCTGGAGCAATTTCAGGACTATGTCGTCCCTTCAAAAGCTATAACAATACAGTTTTGGATATTGAAAACCTTACCCATGTGAGACTCAAATCCAACGCATTCTTCCAACCTCATCATTAGCAAGCCAGGACTTCACACCATTACCACCGAGGAGGGTAATGAAGAAGAGTAAAGTGATTTGGTGCTAAATAAGACAAAAGGGGTTTTGTGCTCTTGTGAATTTCAAAATTTTCAAATTAACACAGGCATGTAAGATTTCTAATCTACACTAAAGCAGCATAAAAAATATTACCCTGGATTACTAAAAATTTCAAGCAGTATACAAGAGTCTGATTTGTATATTCTCAGAAGATTTGGAAAGCATTTGACCCTAAGGTTGAGACTTTATTCAAAGAACGCCTGGATCGATTGCTATATAATGGACATCGAAATAAAGCCTGTGTCATTTCAATTTAATGAATTACCAGCAAAATTATATCCATTTTTATTTATGAAAATTTTTCTCATTTATTGAAACACTTTTAATTGAGTTGAAACTCATTTATCTTATGATCGACTAACATCGATTGAAACAAGCCTAGTTTCGATGTCGGTTCCATGTAAATCGATTCAAGCGCGTCTGGATAATGTTTAAAACTAAGGATCGTATGAAATTCGAAAAAAGTATTCTTTGTAAATAATTGCTCACTTCGGAAGGTAATTTTAAGCGTTTTTAATAATAAAATATGTTTATAAACTTATAAAATCTTTCAAATATAATTTTCTCGCTAAGAAATTTAAAAACTTGATGTAGCACATCATTTGCATCGCATTCAAATTAAATAACTAAAGATATAAGCGATGAGTTTGAGAAAAGACCTTACCCTTGCCTCCCGCTTAAGTACGCAGATATGCATTTGGAACCGAGGAGGTTCAGTTCTAACCAGGAGGTGTGTACTTAAAAACTACTTCGTCCTGAGGTGCAAGAAGAAGGTGGAGAATCTTTTGTCTCAAGCAAGTTTTTGAAGTATTTCAGCATGAAAATCCGAGCATTAATGGCCAGTGCCAATTGTAGAAAAAAAGATAAATTCATGCCAAGTGACACTTCATGACATTTTTAATAAGTAAATAAACACGGAACCTAGTTTTCTTAATTTTTTGCTTTTTTAACCAGGATTCGTACTTAAATTGCAGGGTACTGCACCAGGTTATTAATTCCATACTACGTGACATATTTTTACGATTAGTGTTTGGCAATTAATACGACAGTCCGTCTGAATAGTTCAATGTGGTGAATTATCGTTTAGCCAAATATTCCAAAAATTGAACTTGTACGCCTTTCACTACTACATATCTCCACTCAAACCTCACGACCTGAGCCGAGCGAGGATTTCCGCGCGCCAAAAACGGAGCCCTTGGTTCCTCGAGGGTGTGGTGGCAAGAAGCGATATGTTTTAGAAACACGACCTCAGGGCGAATGTACAAATGAGGAAGCGGAGAGGGATTAGAAACGTGCTACCGGACAACCTTGCGCTAGAGAACGCCTTGAGAAAGTTTCCGCTCTCCTGATCCTAATCGGCCGTGTGTCTGTGTGACACATCTTGCGCCGCCGATTCCGCTGCTACGATGTTATAATTATAATTTTTTTTTCGAAAGTCCGAAATTGTCCACGAAATGGCTTACAACGGACAGGCGGGATTATTTAATCATTCCGTGTTCCCAAATTCTGACACGTGGCTCTCTCAAACGGCCATGTTATAGATCGTCGGATCGGCCAATGGTGCCGGAAAGGGCGAACGGGGGTGTCCGTCACCTGCCCTGAGGAAGTGATTGGGCCGCGACCGTGGGTGAAATTCTTGCTGGATCGCTCGACGCTGGGATATTTTATAGTCTGAGAAATTTTGTGAGCGAGAATAGGCCTGAGATAGTTTACTATGAGCGTGAACGACTTATAAAATGCATTATTAACACTAATGTATTTCACACTAAATTAATCATTAACAAACCGAATTTTTCAGCTGGACATTTTTTTATAGAAATAGCCTACATATCATTCATTATCATGAACGGCGAAACTTTTTTTGCTAAGAAGAGAAACAATTTTTTCGCAGAATAATAGTGCTAATATTTCAGTGATGCACTAGAACTGTCTCTATACTATTGCTTTAGAATATAAATTCATTGGTCAGTACAAAGACGGTAGATCCGAGGCTAAGTCTGGTTTCGGAAAAAAAGCCATTTAGCCCAACCCATGGAGTTAAAAAGAAGGATTACTGAAATGCAGATATAAGGCCGAAGACCCTACATTCGTGATTTCTTTGCAACTACGACAAATTTCCGTGAACATCATTTGATCAATCCATGTAGTGATATTGGTGTGAAGGCTTCCGCAGTGCCCCGATGTTATAGGCTGCATTTTGAGGTTTTCACCGCGTTGTTGATTTTGGTTGGTTTGGTTGGTTTCAAACCCCAAAATGCAGCCAATATCAATGTAGTAATGTGATCGGATTGTTTGGTTGAGGAAATCAAGTTAGCATGGTTCCCTACTTCGGCTAAAATTGATAGGATCGGGCGATACTTTGTGTCATTTTACTACGAAAAACATAACAAAAATAAGAAAAAAATCTTGATCAATTCTACAATTGTATTTTAATGACTCGAACGAATATGATGGTGATGTCATAATAGTTTAGGTAATATTGACATTAAAAACAGCTTCTTTAGGCCATATATGACGCTATATGGAAGTGGTTAGGGGCTTGTTGCATGGGGAATAGATTTCGTTTGGAATTAAGTATCAAATAGGAGGAAAAATGAGAGGGAAGTTAGGATACGCGAAATAAAGGTCAAGTGGTGACGTCCGTGGGTGCCACGAGCGTCACAGGAGGTGGAGGAGAGGGTTCTAGCGTAAGACGCCAGGGTCAAATACCGTTAAATCCAACCGTGAACAAATGAATTCGGTCAGATCAGTTGAAATTTGTTGAAAAATTGATTTGTTGAAAATTCCAGCTCAAAACTTTTTCCTATAGCATGGAAAATGTCAGCCTTAGACTGATGATCAGTTTCTTATATAGTCGCACTTATGATCGGTAGCTAATATATGTTCGGAAAAAATGATAAAGAGTCTTCATATTTTAAACGTCTTCTATGATCATTTATTCTGGTAATGAATTTTCTTTCCATTTGTTTTGCATGCTCACTTCAGCTGGCGTTGGAATGAGAATGTTAAAATCCATTTTTTACTCTGAAGTCCATCCAAAAAGCACAAGATATTTTACACAAAACGTATTTAAATACAGTATTATTATTCATACTTTAAGGTCGGGCGTGTTATTACTGTTACTTCCAGTACTAAAAATGATCAGGTAAAACGATATTCGGATTATCAATGCATAAATTTTATTCGCGGAATGTAACATAATCTCTATCAGCAAAATCAAGCGGTAAAATTACCGAAAAAAGACGAAAATCAGCAAAAACGCATCTGCGTTACTATCTTTAACTCGGTTACGATCTGCATTAAAAACTAATTTTCCAGGTGTCATCCGCTGCATTTCCTTAGTTCTTGCGAAGGTAGGTGTATAGCAGACACATTCCGAAAGATATAAAAGTTCAGAAATCAAGTGTGTGCATGCTTGCCTTAACTTTTACCCTTCGCTGTGTAATCTAGATTTAAGTATCAATAGTTATGATAATGTATGTTATTCTTCTCGCTTCAATTTTACGATGATAAATATTAGTGATGATGATTTCAACGATGATACTTTTAATTGAAAGCATTGTTTATGGAAAATTCCCCCTAAATATGCAGTGCATGCACTCAAACCACGTAACTCATAGAAAAATAATTTTCTTTTAAGAACTTTCTCAGTAAGTTCAGGATAAAACGCAGCAATTATGTGAAAATTGCTGAGGAAGTAGGTTGATTCGTTTACTCTCTTGAAAACTTTGGTAAAAATTGCTCACGGGTACAACTGGTATATGCAGATGTTAAGTTCAGCGAAGCAGGATTTATGACACTTTTACCAGTATATGAAGGCTTATCTCAAAGTAATTTCAGTTATAAGTTCTTTAACATGAATCAAATTTTCAGCTAAAACATACTCCACATTCTGAAATTTGGAATGTGATCGAATTTATTGCCACATTTTTTTAATGAAACAACCTAAAAATTTGAATTGTAATCGTTACCGTAAAAAAAAGGAATTTGCAGTTTGATCAATTATTCCGCATCGCTACAAGAAAACATTGCCTACGTAAAAGAGCTCTAAATTTGAATTTATAATTTCTTAAATGGCACAAGATTAAACACTATCACAGAACTGATAATTTACCCGTAGATGTACGGAATATATACATGAGGCATGACTCGTAAGATTCGGCATTATAATTTAACCTACCATCAATGTAATATTCATGTGCTCTTATCGCCCACTTTGAGCGGCAGATGGTAGGTTTGAAAACACCCGCTTGAGTCCAATTTCCGTCATATTGGTTTTGTTTTGGACAGCCGCTGGAGAGAAACGTTGGGTGTAGCGGACAGTGGTCACAAAAGTGTTGATGGAATATTTTGGGTCGGATGAGAGAATGTAATTAGCCTCTCAGAAGTGTATTCATGACGCTTCCGGGAATAATGTCTGATGATTGAACGGTTTGAGTGAATGCGCATAAAATATCAGTTCAGAGCTTAGTTTTTGGGACTAAAATCAAAAACAATTGAGCCAAGCTTTTGTAATTACAAGCTAACTGAAATCCTTGTGGAATTTTTGCTTTTTTGCTGTTAGCGCCCTCTTCAATGAGAAACTCCTAAAATAAGAGAGGACATGATTATTTGACAATAGTTATCAAAACTTCGAGGTTTATGGTAGCATTAAATCTTATACGGCAATATATTTAAGCGATGTTTCGTTATGGAAAACTGATAACTTTTTAGATTACAGCGATAGCAACTCTATGTTATTTTTCTCTTGATAAATACCTACAAGGGGTTCATATTTTCACCGAAGAATAAATAATGATATTTATTTATCTAACTTTTAGGATGAAGTTCACATAGATAGGTCAGCATCTTTACTTTTCAATCACTCACCCCAGGAAATATATACTAAAGTGTCCCTGTGTAAGTATTTAGTAATTTATTCAATATCACGAGTGCCAAATCAAATTTAAATGTTAACACTTTTACATACATATCCAAATATCTACATACTTGTCCGTGCGTTAATGTTGCGTAAAGGTTTTTGCCACATAACAATGACAAAAATACGTGTCTGATCTATACGTGTATAAGAGTTCAGTGTGATCTTCACCCCAAACACAAACTGATTTCACTTATCCCTACTTTAGCAATTTAAGACAGTGCAAACCTATCTTAGAAAGATAGTGCACTATTTTCTAGAAATATAAATGCTTTACCAAATACGTGGTGCTGCAAAACGTAATGGTGGTAAATGTTACGTCCGACCGCAGTAGCCAAGTTGACAATACGCCAGCATGAAACGCAAGTGCTTAAATATCCTTCATTTTAAGATATCTAACCAAACGGAGCGACGAAGTCATAAACATTAGAGCACTTCAAAAATGGAAGTAGACTACGAAATACATCGCCACTAAGAACTCGCAAGTTCAAATCCAAGAAACGCACTGAAAAGCATCGTTTAATAAGTTGGTCACTCTAAAAGTGACGATGAATGGTTTATCCATGAGCCGCTGAGGGCTTACTAAGCTTGTCCCCGCTTAAGTGTACACGCTACTTTGTGGAAGGTTGGCGACGACATCATGTCCACTTAAGAAATTTTATTTAAGGATTTAATAAAATAACCTGCGAGGAAATTGGCCTTGAATCAGGAATGCTTGGTGGTGAAACTGGTTGATACACTTGACCGGCAATTTGGAAATCCGGGTTCGAGTCCATGTTAAATGATAGCTTCAAGGTAAATTTCCTCACTCTGATGCTTTAGAGTGCCAACTTTCCCAGGAATGCTTTCCTTGAAGGTTGAGATGGAAATTTCAGATGAAATGTGAATTTCATCAAGTGGATGAAACATGAATTTACTTCAGTTTAGATCACTGATTATGGGCGAGCTATTCGAACTTCATTTCCCATCAGATGCGCCCCCTTCTGTGACACCCTTCGCCTAATGCACTGTACGCACAAGAAACACTTTCTTATCTTATATTTCCGTTATTTTTTCGCAACTTTAGTAGCTATTTGACCAGATTGTAAGCCTTACACTACTTACGTCCTCTCCAATGTGTTACGAATTTTTCTCACTTTTTTGTGATTTGCCTACACTGTTATCTTATTCTGAAAATTTAGTGTTTCTTGCTAGGTGTTGCGTTCACTCCAAAAAAAATCTCATTTTTTTATTTATTTTTAAAATGAGAGCTCGTTGCGTAGAAATATGTAAATACTTAATAAATTCTCAGGCTTCACTTGGTGGAACAGCATTGCGGTCGTTTGTAAATAAATTCACTTTTTAATATTCCACAATGGTTTTTATTATTCCGACCTAGGTTTCGACTCAAGTTAAGTCATTATCAACGTCTGTTAATCAAAGTATCAAGGTCTTGATAATGACTTAACTTGAGTCGAAATCTAGGTCGAAACAACAAAAACCATTGTGGAATATTACAAAGTGAATTTATTTACAAACCTACGTAAATATAGTTTCAATACACGATTTAGTACTTTCCCGGTGAATATATTATGCGTGAAATCCTCTCGAGATAACTTAAATCGGGACTAAGGGTACTCGATAAATCAAGAGTGGAAACTGTAAATTTCAAAAATAAAGTATAATAAAAACGAAAAGAAGTAACAACAATGGTCAGTCAGACGTAACCGTCCGAGACCCTTTATAAGGGAGAACACAGGCGGCCCTGGGCATTATTACCATGATGACGATGGAAGAGTTATCCATCGAAACGTTAGCAGCAGCCAAAAATTTAACCCTGTGTGAATCCCGAGAGAATTTCACACATCGTTTCAATAAATTAATTAGCATGTTGCAAGCCCACTACATTAACTTAAGTTGTAGTTGATTCCCAATTTTTTACTCTTTCTAGCGAATTCCACATCGATTATGACAACATCGAAAGTATTTTACAAAACCTAATATATAACAGTAAAGTAGATTATGATCACAAACTAAGAAAATAAAATAGCCTGCAAAATGGGGTGGGTTGAATTTTTTTGCGTACGACTCGAGACCATAATTTTCCATTGGTACTTTTCAATCAGGTTTCACCACAGGTTATGTACCTACCTATTAAGCTGATATTCCCTTAAATTTTCCGCATTGATATGCAAAATAGTTCCAGATAGTAGTATGCAAAGTAGTAGTAGCAAGAAGCTCATACTTCGCGCATACCTAATGAATATCTTATGCTTCTCTCTGCATTTCAAAATTTGCAAAATTTACAAACACTCCGATTTCCTATAACATTTGTTCCATATAGTGTTGTGCATGTAGGTAAAGTTTAAACCTCCGTATTCTTGCTTCTTGTATTTTCTGATATTAAAAACACTCTAGTCCCATCACTTTGTGGGATATCACATCTACAAAGTCAGTACCGTAAATGGCACAACATGTCGTGCTAACTGTAAGAAATCTGCTCTCTGGCATGAAGTTCCTTCAAAGCAACTGAAGCAGTATCCTCCGCACCAATAACCTTCTCCCTTTCTTTCCACTTCACGTTACTCTTCGTACCACACGCAATAGTTGTCTTACTAACATCACAAAATTTCTTATTTCGACATCTCAGCGTTCTCTATACTACCGCATTTCAAAAATTTTTAACTCCCTGCCTTCACATTCACTCTCCCTTGACCTCTTCTCACCACCCTCCTCTTTCAAATCATTCCTTATTAACCATGCCAGAAAATTAACCCCATCTACCCTGTTTACTTATCGCTAAGCCCCCGTCCGCGTTCCTCTATTCATTTGTATGTTTTCCATTTTCTGTTATTACTTTTATCTTTTGTTAATGCTTCTAATTTATTTGTTTGTTGATCATCCGATGAAATAAGCCTTTTTAACATTTTTGAGGCTTTTTAAAATAAATAAATAAAATGTTTTTTGTGCTGCTGAAAAATTTCGGGCGGTAAAGAAATCAATGAGGTTGGTTGTTGCGATTACGCATTCACTTCGAAAGGAAAATGATTGGAATTCGCGAGTGAAATGCATATTAACAGAAGTTTACGCCTAAGGCCCCAGGCTCTTGAAGTGTCATGCGGAGGACCATGTAGAATAAGGCTCATTATTATCATTATTCACCTTGATACCTCATTTTTACATGTCACAACTTCCCACTTCTCTCTCTTTCTCGATTCTCTTCTTTCGACCACTGGTTCGCATCCCTCCCACCCCGTTTCCTCCACTTCACCCCCCTCTTCTATTCATCTTTGGACGTCCGCTCGCTTTTTGAACAGCATACCCATTCCCCATTTACCGAGAGAGCTTCTTTGCCCGCACCCCATCTTCCCGTCCCAACCTCACCCTCGAGGGAGAGGAGCCGAGAGAGAGAGAGAGAGAGAGAGGCGGGGTGAACGCTGGAGCCCACTTTCCCGCCCATCTCTCTAATATATGTATATTGTGAGTATGAGGAGACTAAAAAGGGCGGAAAAAAATCAGAAGAGGAAAAATAACGCGACAGTGGAGGTAATGGAAGATTGGGAGGGAGAATGAGTGAGTGCTGGGGGCGGGGAGATTGTGGGGAAATGTTCCGTGGGGAGGAGTCTTCAGGAGAAATGGGATGGGTAAAGGGGGAAATGAAGAAAGGGAGAGAGGAGCGGGGGGCGGCTTTGGAGTGGGGAGGATTTTGCGTTGGTTGGTTGGATATTTGGGGGAGGCGATACACAACTGAGGTCATTTCCACCGTTGAGGATAGGAGAGTAATTTGGTTCGAGTAGGATTTTTAGGGAATTTGGTTTATTTGAAATGTTCAAAAACAGCCACTGCCGGCCTTTACAATGAACAAATTAACATAAAATAAGGAAAGTCAACAAGAAGAGGCGGAATTGAGGAGGAGTGGAGAAAAACCCGGCGTCAGCGTTCGCTTAATGGATTGAGCGCAGCTTGGTTACGCGCTTGCTTCCTTTGTTTTAAGGGAAATTTGTCGAGGGACGGTTATTTGGGTGACGGAGGATGGGTGGAGGATAACACAGTGTCGGTATTTGTTTAATGAGGTTGATTGACCGCTTGCTCTGTTACAAGAGGAACTATTGTTAAACAGAGGATAATTGGGTCATCATCATCATCGATTGTTCAACCCTAAGATTGGTTGACTGCAGCCCTCCACCCTTCCCCATCTGATACTATTTCCCTTACCTCCTGGTCTCTCTTCCTGTGTACTTTCCTCTTTATTTGGTCCATGAATTTATTCCTGGATCATCCTCTGGGGACTTTTCCCCCTACTTTACCTTTAATTATGTTCCATAAAATGCTACTAGGGTAACGGAGGAATAATGGAGGGAAACCCAGGTTCGGAATTTTTCACAGTCCTCCCCATCCAACGAAAGGTGTTCATCATACGGGTGAATCCTTCACTACGAATCCAAGTGGGAATCAGGACTCGAACCCCAGCGCTCTTTATGGCAAGCCAGTGCTCTATCTACCACACCTACCCCATCCCCGCTGAGGGCTTTTGCGTCTTGTGTATCCAAGAGGAAGGGAAGAGAAAGATGGAGGGAAGAGAGTTGAGTGGCTGGGGATTATTCGGCAGGGAATAAGTACTGGAAGTGGGAAAGGGTCGGCGGTAGACTGTGTACGTGGGGGTTTGACAAGGGTGGTGGGAGCGAGGGGAGGGGGGTAAGGGGTGGGTGAAGATGAGGAGAGAGTGGGGTGGAGAAAGGAGGGGAACGGTGGCTGCAAGGGGAGGGATCGGAGGGTGGCGGGAGGGGATATTGGGGGGAGTGGCGAAGTTGGCCGTGCAGGGCAGCATACGAATGGCAGATAATGAGGAAGGAGCGAGAAGGAAGAGACATCGGGAAGAGATTGTGCGTGAGTTTGTGCATGAGCGGGCAGGGTTAGGGGAGTTACATATTGAAAGAGATAGGGAAAGAGAGGTGAGAGAGGCCATGTGTTCGTGTGGGGAGGAGTATTAGGAAAGGATTTGGGCCGTGTCGGGAAAAAAGGAGGGTTCAGTAAGTGTTGGGGGAGGTATAGGAGATGCAAAGGCTGGAGTGGCCACAGGATTGTGGATTCGGCGAAATCTAAGGAGTGTCATACGATATACCGATGTACCCTCATTTTTTTCTCCACTAAAACGAAAAACTTTTGAAGTAGGTACAGCGATATTGTTTTGGACTCTCAATATTATCTTCAACATTCCAATTGTCTTTTCAAATTTGAATAGATGACCAAAATCATATTAAAACCTTATTTGGACTTGGTTCAAAAATTAAATTCGCCACATGCGATAGTATTTTCATGCGAGAGAAATCTAACGAATGCTTTTATCGGTTATTTCTTCCATTCCATGATGCCTGCCTAATGGCCAGTTGCATGAACGACACATATGTACTCCATAGAGTTATGGGATCCATAAGCCATGGCAATCATTCAATAATCGTTGCAGAAACATTCGATTAATTTCATTCGTTTCATAAATGGCTTCATAACTTATGGAAATGAGATCTTAGGTCCATAAGCAGCCAAGATGGCGGAAGCGCAATGAACCACCTAGAGAGTTATTTACTTGATATATGACTTATTTTGAGGCGGATGACCAGTTTGTTTACTCAGGTTGAATAATTATTATGTGCATAAGCAATTATACATAGGAACACCCACTATAAATTTTATCCAACGATGGTGGATTAAATCGAACATTCGAAGCAATTAATTATTGGCTTTTGAGTTATGAATGTGGTAGATGCGATCCTGCAGCCTTAATTTTTTTATGAGGCCCATAACTTCATGAATATCATAACTATTGATTCCATAGCAACAACTTCTTGCAATCGACCATAACATGGCTGCTCATTCCGAAATGCAACGGCTTACTAACTCCAGGTGTTTGTAAAAATAAAAGCACCCGCTGGAAAATCGATATTTTTCAAAAACTTTGTCGGATTCCAGTGTGACTCAATGTATTTTCATATATTCCTTCCATTCTTCAATACATTCTCGTAGAATCGCCACTGCCTGAAGATTCCAACGCCCGGTGATTTCATTTGACCTCCCCCCCTCATTTCAACTCCTTCCCTCTTATCTCCTCTCCCTTGTTTCTCTCTCCTTTATCCCCTCATCCTCTTCCCTTCCATCCCCATGGCAACCACCTCTCAACATCCAAATGTATGAGGACCGATCGCGATTCGTTCCGGCCGTAAACTCTTCCGAAGCTGTCCAGTTGATTCGATACAGTCAGAGGGGGGAGATTTTTTTACGCCATTATCGCCCACCATCGTCCCTAAAGATTGTTTTTGATGTGAAGCACCCCGGGAATACGTTCACCTCAACACCAAATTCAAGTTTTCTTGCACGCATTTGGGCAATTTTTCATTTTATTCTACTTATTTTTATATTGTGGTCCTCGGATTCGAGATAAATTTATAAGACAGGTCAAGAAAATTTAAGCTCAGAAGTTTTAACACAAGCGAACATATGGTAGTACACCTGTATGTACATGATGTTAAGTCAAGTAACATTATTACAAACCATGAGATATCTACTTTTTTCTCTTGGGATCTTCTCTTTCCATTTGCTGTGAAGATAACATAGAAAATGAAATTCTGAAGTATAGAATTGGTATCCTTTCAATAAAAATGGTGAATTCAACGTCGTTCTTCCTCATTCAACCGATCAAGAATCGCAAAATTAGCTGTCTAGATTATTGCATATTTTCTGACGGGCTACAATCGACGGGAAGTGTCATAGGAATGTGCTCTGGATGAACATTTTTCTCATCCATCAAATGAACTATCGGCCTATTTGTTCATAAATTCACGATAATTCAACAGCAGAAATGAAATGACTCCACACAGAGGTGACGTAAGGTAATGCGAAATAAACTCTTTTGTAAATTTTCAGGCTGATGGAATAAAATGAAATTCTATTCCTAACAGTAGAATGTAAGGATGGACTCCTAGTCATGCATTGGATAGCAAGGCCATGATGATATAAAAACTAATGAAGATGAATCCCACTGGAGAGAGTATTTTAAAAAAGATAAGAAAAATACCTCGCGGAAAATATTTGAATTTTTTCAATGTGCAAACCCTTTGCTTAAATCATTTCAGTTCTATTTTTCCCGACCATGTAAGTAGTGAATACTATCTTCGGGGATCCAGAAAATCTTCGTAGCTAACAAATTAATGGGGTGTGTCCGATGGCAACTTGATGACAAACCCTTGACAGCAATTTTTATTCCTTTTGTGAACATTAAAAGCGTTCCACATGGCCGTGACGGAAGTGGGAAAGCGCCCAGCTCCTATTTGCTTTCAATGCCTTCCAGGCAATTCGTTATATGTGATGCATAAAAAAACGTAACGACTAAGCCATCGATATATTGGTACCAATACCTTCCCTAGAAACATTTGAGCCTTCGATGGAAAAGGACGCGTGGGTATGTCGCAAATGGGTTTGGCTTTAAATGGGGAGAAAATGAGCTCCCGGCCTCATAAGCTAGTCCAACAGACGACAGACATCCATTTCCTTGGCATGGTCGCCTGCCCTTAGCTCGTCGGCGACGGTGACGCGACAAGTGGCGCTTAAGAAAAGTAGCGGAGGAAGTATGAACTGTTGAACTCCAGATTCTCCTGCAGAGGGTGTTAAGACCGCGGAGGTTTTGCGCGGGCATCAGACTCCATTTGAACGGAGGTGTAGAAAAAGTCAATCTAAGGAGAACACTCGCGGACGGAAAAATGTTCTTACCTGATGATAGGAGGGGCTTTTTTTTTTTACAAATAATTACTCTTTTTCGTAATGAATCTGTCGTCGACAAACCTACATAGTATAGCTAAATATTCACTCCCATTCAAACGTCAATCCGTTGAATTTTCCACGAGCCATAAACCAGTGAAGAATAAAGAACCGCTTTAGACTCATAGTAAACCTTAAGGGAATATTCCTCTTCCCTGATAGGTTACAGCCAAAATTCTGTCATTCAATAAACTCCAATTTTACAATCCATTCCATCAATTAGTTACTCGTAGTTTCCTTTGCATCCGCTTGTACACGATTGTTTCAACTGAACATTGATCATACCGCAGGATGCAATTGTTCCTATATAAAAGAATTTTATTGTTATATTTATTGATATAACCATAATACTTAGTCTGCCTTTAATCAACTAGACCCTAACACTAAATTGTTGGAGTAGATAATAATTTGCAGGAAAGGGTGAATTGTATTGTACTTTTAATTGAATGAAAGTCCTAAGGGGTTAAGATGAAACATTGTGCTGCTATACATAAGACTCTTTATACCTAGTGAGGGCGATTTTTAAATATTTAATGACGCAAATACGGTATATTTTTAACCGTTATTAGTAAAATATACGCCATTTAAATATTTTAAAATGCTTCCAATACACGGATTTTGAGTACTCACTACTTGAAGATTGAGAGGGTTGTGCCATGGTTAATCCATGTGTCTAGCTGAGTTACAAACCTTTCATTAAAGTTAATTGTTACTTTTTTAAGGGTTGAGCACAAAATCTCAAGTTGGAGGATTTCAATTAACTTAGGTTTTTTAATATTATATGAAAAGATTATCCTGAGTACAAAATCAATCTGTGTAATTTCTGACGGGCTACAATCAACAGAAAGAGTCATAGGAATGTTCTCTGGATGAACTCCTTTGTCAGCCATAACATCAACTATCAGGCTTTTTCACAATTTCACTATGGTTCAAAGGTAGGAATGAGATGAATGACTCCACATAGAGATGACGTCAGGTAATGCGAAATGAAGTCCTTTGTAAATTGGCAGGCTAATTAAATGAAATGAAATCCCATTCCTAACAGTAGATTGTAAGGAACAGTTCTCAGTCATGGATTGGATAACAAAAACATAATGATATAAAACGTAATGAAGTAATCTAAATTTAAATAAACTTGCGGGTCTTATCTTGAACGGAATAACTCGTTCTTCATAATATATTCCGTTTAATGGATGCATTTTATTGTTACAGAGACGTGATCATTAGAGAAATAATTTCCCTCTGTCCTCTCTCCAAATTCGCCTGATATAAACGCTGTCAACCAGCGTAAGCCTCCAAATGAAGGTGGCTTTACTTGATACGAAGTCCACAACCTGTTGAAATCTCACAATCAGGGCACATTAAGAGATACCGCTGATGCACTTCTGGTGATGTCCATGAAAGATCAGATATCCATGGTCGTTGGAGTTTTTGCAAACATCAAAAGATTGTCCTGCTAAATCATTCCTCCAGCAAGTTGCTCAGTAAGAATTTCTCTTACCTGCACATATATTCTTCGCACTGCTGCAACCTAATAAACGATAGTGGCAACATCTTACGAACATTAGTATAATTATGATAAGAACTAGGATTCACAATAGTAGATGGTTCTTAAATTGCTACAACTTTTTTGCATTATTCGGTCACCGGACACAATTTGTATCTTCTAGGAATGGCCACGAGGCTTATATTTTGGAAAGGAACAGCACGAATGCGAACACTGCTAAACTAAAATAACAGAATATAACTAGGAGAAACTTATTTTTGCATCTTATGAGATTACCTTATGAAGTGGAAGAAATATCATTAATAAATAATGACAATCTCCGAAATGCGTCAGTAATTCCGATAGCTGCAGTTGGAAAGAATTCCAATTTTACCTCATGAAATATCGCCTTGAAATTAATAAATTAGTAAATTGATCCGGGGGCCATGTCTCGGCCTGTATCATTTCATTAAAATTACCACGAATAGCAGATTTGTTAATAAAACTGGTTCAATAAATAGTGAAATGTGTACTATTTTGTCAAAGGTACGGCTTAGGAGCACCGGAAGAAAAAAAATTATCCGTGGAAACTGGTGGTCTCTCATTTGAGTTGAAAAATTTTCCGGTCTAAAATGCAACGCAAGTTGTTCCAAAACTGAGAAGCAATCAAGATTTTCGCGGGTAGAAGGTCAAAATCTTCTGGGATCAAGATATTATTGATTTTTTTAAGTGTTGCGTCCAACACAATGCTTTGGTTACATTGGGAAGCTACTCGTGAAGTGATATTTCTCTTTACCACTCATTGCGTGTGGTGCAAAATCCTCATGTTAAAGAGGGCGGGCGGGGAAGAGGGACGGGTTTATTCGGCTGAATAATTTGAAAATCGTGGAGATGCATCTAATGAACGGACATGTTTCTATATGTGAAGGCTTTTAGACTCGCATTTGCGATCCAGCGTCCAAAAGAGCGGAGCAGCTTATCACCGCTTTACGACGGGCAAACGTCCGCGGTCGCTAACGAAATAAGGACTAATGACGGCAAAAAATCACCGCTCACGAAAGGTTTGAGCACGTGCACACTCTCTGCTGAGGAAAGAAGAGAAAAAAGTGGACAATCACTCACCACCGTCAGTTTGAAAAAAATGCACCCGTCTCCGCTCTGGCAACACCACCTCCACGTCCCTTTTTAGCAGCTCGGGCCTCTGATCTCGGCGGCAAATTATAGGCGTAATTGAAGAGTACCGAGCACAGAAGAAGTACGCACAGTCCAAGGAATGAGTAGAGAAAGGAGTTAGCCCATCCCAACCGTGAAGAAAACGACTAAACTCAGTCCGGACGCCAGCCACAAGCACAACTGCCCACACAGCGTTAACACCGAACGGACCGCAAATAGACCTGGGAGATAGCCACAGAAGGTGAGTATATTATTGACAGCCATGAACTCGCAAAAAGGGTCTCATTCAATCCTCTCGGTAGCCGCGTGTCTTCTCGGAGGTGTTTGACGGGAGATAAGAGGCGTCCGGGACGGCTCAATCGCGGAATGCACGCTTCTCACCTCAAAGGAAGGCAGGCCTCCCACCCACCTCCCCTTCCCCAAACAGGCCAGACCCCTCAGTTTAGAACTGGCCGACTCACCCTGAAACGTTCTGAGAGTGAGTCAGACGAAACGGCCAAGTCAATCCGAAGGATAAAAGATTCCACTCTAAAAAATCATTGATTTCGGAGGAAAGGTTTCTTTTCAGGGTTTTAACCAAGCTGTAGCTGGTGATGGGTAACCGGGAATATGGTGGAATATGCCTTTTGGACAAATGAAGTGATTGTGGGAATAAATGAATTCAATAGTGAAGTAAAAGTGAGCGATCGAGCGGGAGAGAAGACAAATTAGACTATGAAACACCTGATAAATATGGATGTGAAAATATTTGTGACGGAGAGGTAGGAGGAGATTTGAATCTAAGTTACTTTCGATCGAATAACTCTGAAGCCGATGTACATTGACTATGATACTCTTAAATGGACTAAAAGTGACATCTGGAGCTTACCGTAGTGATAACTCAATAATAGCTCCCCATCTCGTGGGCCTGGATACGAATTTCAGTGGAGAAGGAAACTGTTATCAGTGAAATATTGATCTAAACTTGGATGCCATTTGGAAAAGATTTCACCGAGTACTCCATTCATCCATTGGTACTTTAAACTGAGGACTCAATGAACATTTGGTTAAGAGTATGCTAATGCATACTACGGGTTTCTTTCCACTCATCCTCTTTACTGAAATGGTCGTGCACTTATCGAACATCCAACCAGTCCTCAGTGACCCAAAACACCTCAGTTGCTGGTTGCCTTCTCCAAATAACCAACCTACCAACTAGAGTTTGCGTCGTATCCGAGCAGAATACTGCAGGGCTCAATAATTATGATCATATAAGTTTTGAGAATGAAGCCAGCAAATCCAATCTAGATGGTTCAAGTTCTATGCATTTGCTAATAGTAATATAACGTTAGCGAGAGGAGACGCCAGTAAATAATCTGAATGCAAATATCATTGGTATTTAAATTATTGTAACTTTCGCGGTCAATTTTCGTGTTGCACAGCTTTTTTTTGATTACCCGAGACAGAATTTTAGCCCAATATTTCAAAAATCCTGACGCTATGAATCCCAATAGAACATTGCATTGCAAGCAGGGATGTTTTCTTAACTAACTGTCGTTTCAACCACTTATGCGAGTGACGGTACTATTGATAGTTGATTGGGCAGCTGTTTAGCCTTATATCAGGATGTTGCACCTGTACAAAATCTTTTATAACCAAATTTTTATAATACATTGGGTATAACCAAAAAATAAATAAAATACGAAGGAAAGCTGAGCGCTTCTTTAAAAGTTGCTGAGAGTGAACATAGAGTGTTTCTCAGCTATTAGAGTGATTTGGTTGGCCGAGCCTCTAGAGACCCGGAGGATGCGCGCTAGACTTAGTTTGCTTGAGAAATTCAGATGTGCTTTAGGGCGACACAGAGAATACCATTTTGACTCCACGCCACATATCTAGGTCCGACAAAAGTGTAAAAATAACAGAGATATATTGCCGAACATAGTAGTGTTACCAAATTGTTGAGGGAATTACGGTGGGAACTTCTATCCAATCGAAGGGAGAAATATGGGTTAAGTCTTTTACGAAAGTTTGATGTAGATTATTTTTTCCCGAACCTTCAAAATATTTTGCTAGAATCAAACTATTATGGTAGGAACGATCACAGGAGTTAGATTAAGGAGATAGATTGCAGAACCAATAGATTTAAGATGTCATTTTTTCCACGTAAAATGAAGGACCATAATAGTTGTGATAGATCAGTTCTAGGATACTAACTAGGTTAAATAGGTTTTTTTCAGTAGTGCTAAATATCTTAACATGAATTGTAAATACTAACCTCGCATGCAATCTCCGGCATGATATACTCCTGCATGTCTTAGTACTTTGTTGTGCTATTTATTTGTCGCATTAATAATACTAACTAGTAGTCGAATCTTGAGTAGTGTACTGCATGGTAGTACGTTCTTCTACGTATCACTCTCCTGGTTTCTCGTCTGACTGCGTATCGTTGCCCTGACTGCTTTTGGCCTGCGCCTGGCATTCGGAGGAACGTGCGCAGTTCTGATTTGAACTGGGATTAGTGATGTATGCCTGGAGTGGAATCACCCTGTGCCACACACCCTAGTGCACGGTATTTTGTAGATGTATATTGGTACCAAAATTCGTTCTTTTCTCGCACAGTAGGTGACCATAATAGTACCAGAGCTCCACTAAAAAGGCACTCATAATGTTTTTCACCATTTCACCTCCAAAAATCTCATCCTTCACAACTTTCCACGGCTGGTGTCCTATCACCCCCTCACATGCGGCCCATGCGTGGCTCGAGGGGTAGTTTGTAAATGTTTTCTTTGACTTTAGCTCAAGGTCTCATGTTATCAAGAATAAGGCACACCTGAGGCCATATTCAGTAAAGACTATACTCGGCCAAATGCGGGCAATCCGTGGATTTGACTTTAGAGCCACTGACAAATTTAAAAGCTTTAATGGGCCAATTTGAAACTTCTGAGGCGTTACTGTGAAAATTGCGTCACTTTCGAGGCAAGGACATTATGTGTGCTTACTAAATAACCCCCTTTTTGACATAGGAATACATTTACCTGATACAAAGCCAAGGCAAAGGAGACAAAATTTTCTTTCATATCAATGAAAAAGTTACCTTTCGATACAAAGAGACTCACCGAGAGGTCCATTGAAGAATTGGGGTTAAATGATTTTGATGTTGATTGATAGATATATATCTTCTCATCCTTCTTCTTAATAGCATTTATTTTGGTGTTCTAAGTTTCTTCTCCCTCAGTATGTGTCAAGGTGAGTCAACTTCAATCATTGGTAAGCGCGAAAAAGGTATTTCATTTACAGTTGGTGCTGTTTCCCCGAGAAAATCTCATATTTTCATTATATTGATTTCACAAAAATATTATTTGCAAGATGTTACCGCCTACTTGCAAAGTATGATCAAACACCGTTGGTGAATAATTATTGGAGAGACCTTATGTCCTTCGTATGATCTTAAAAGATATAAATGGAAGTTTTACCGCCCAAGTTACCTCAAGGTTACCCAAAGTGTGCCTTTATAGTTTCAAGGGACCAACTTTACTTTAGCTACCTAATACATATAATGTACAGCGATATTTCGGAAGACCTACATTCCGTTCGCAGAACTGTATGGGCTGCTTTGAAGTTTGACCATTTGAATTAACTGTTTTGTTAGGTTTGAATCAATCTCGAACCTTTCTATGTAGAAATCTTTCTGTTCCGGTGAGAGCGTTTAAGTGCATTACGATACTGTTTGTCAAAATTCTATTTTAAGTGGCGCCGGTTAGGCCACACGTCGAATACGCAGCAAGAATTTGAGATCCTGGACAGATATATTTAACCAGAAAAATTCAGAGAAAAGCTGGGTGCTTCGATAAAAATCTTACGAGCGAATAAATAGTCATCTCTGCATTTAGAGGGATTCGTTTGGGAACCGCTAGATACTCGGAGGCTGCACGCTACTCTTAGTTTGCTTGAGAAATTCAGAACAGGTGTGTTTCAAAGCGACTCAGAGAATATTACTGTGGTGGCTCACTATATTTTTTGGTCCTACAGAAGCAATAAAATATGAGGGATACATTGCTGAACAGATAGGTACGGTCGGATTCAAATGTATTGCAAAGAATCGAGTGGCGTCACTTACGCTTCTCAAGGAAATTGAGTTTCACTTACGGCGCTGTTATTCTTTGCTACGCAACGCTATCTATTCATCTGTTCATTTGCACGTATTCAAATTCAAATGGTAATAGTTGAGCAATTGCCTATCTTTTGCTAATTTGTCATTACACTTTCGTTTCGGTTTGGATTTACGATTTGAGTATGGATAATTATTATTTATTAATCACAACTGTCACACTAAATGATACATTAGTATTTGCCGTAGGTATATTGTATGCCAGGAACGGTCTGTGTTTAATAATAAAGTTTGGCATTTCAATTAATCAATACGTCGCAGCATGCCATTGTTATTCGAGCTGATCATATTATCTAATAACAAGTTAGCACAAAACAAGCAATTGCTCAACTGTTACTATTTAAATACGTGCAAATAAACAGCTGAATAGATAGCGTTGCATATCAAAGAATAACAGCGCCGTAAGAGAAACTCGAAACCGCTCGATTCTTTGTAATACATTTGAATCTGACTGTACATAGCATCGATCTTTCAGCGCTCAATGAGCGGCCACAATAAATACTGAGCGCCACTTTACGACTTTACACGGCTGGTGTTCTTACACCCCGTCACACGCCCATGAATGGAAATATGTGAATCACATATACTTCCAGATTAGTGTACAGAAACAGACATAAAAAAATGACCACGCTATAACATTCCTTTGAATAAATCTTAATGCTGACCCATTATTATTCAGTCTCTACCATTACAAAGATAATGAGGAACTCAAGGTATGTTTTTCATAATGACTTGTTTGTAATAATTTAGTTCCTCATGGTTTAGTCAAGGAAATTGAAATTGATTCACAGGATACAAACTATAGTGCCGGGCTAAAATAAGCGGAATGATAGGGGCATGGCGCCGCAGGTGGCAATGACGTGTCATCAGATTGAGGACAAGTCTTTTGCCACAATGAAATGAAGGGTAAAAGGGTTAATGTAACGTTGAATTTTTGATGAGTTAATGAAAGGGGCTTCTTTGAAATTAGATGATATCACGGCTTTGGAGATGGAACCGTTAACCTGTTCCTTAAGTGGAGAGATTGCTTTGAGGGTAGATCTTCGACGGAGCAGCCATTAGGATGGATCTTTCATTTGCTGTTCAAATCCCACGGACGGATCACGATGGAATTGAAGCACACATCAAACTGCGTTTTTCAGCCGACAGGCTGCCACGACTGGCAAGTAAATGTTGCACGTGGAGAAGGAAAAGTGGAACTTCCATGCCTTGATTCCAATCTTATCAATGATTTTATCACCTAATTTAATGTTAAAAGAATATAATTTAACAGACGTCTGCGGTATTTATTCTAGTGGAGCTTCAGAATGAATACCTTGACAATTATTGGCCTTAGATGAGTAAAGTTTTTGAATCTTTGGTGCAATAGAACCATTGGTAATGCATAATAAATAAAGTCCATGACATGTGTAACGGGAATGCGGTGAAAGCTGGTTACTGTAGTTGTCAACTATATTTGCACTTTTTATGTGGAAAATGTCTTCCTTTTAACATCGTTAAAGCATCTTTTCCCCATCATCTGTAGTATGATTATCATATAATTCACTCAACTGTGCATTGCAAAGAACGCAAGAATCAGAAAAATGGATGAGAATGATTCTGAAGAATTAGATACCATTCTAGAACAAAAAATAGCCAAGATCCTAATATGTGCTACTCTTTTTTAAATAAATTGAACGCATCTTCGGGGAGTTTTTTACATCAAAAGAAGCAACATTATTTCTGGTGATGTTCAATTTTTTCTTACATCAAGAAGTTAGTTTTCAATCGTACCATCACGAGGAGAGAGTAATGTCATCTTACATCATTCAACATCACCTTGGTTGGGAGGAGGATGGGAGAATCCAAGTCGGACGGCTACGAGTGCGCTGAGGTGAATTCTTAAGTATTTGGAGAAAGAACCGTGAGAAAGACGTGGAAATCCAATGCCATCCTCATGCAAAAGGCGTCAGTATTCTAGCCATATAATTTGACGGCAATAAATCCGCATTTGTGAAAGGTGATTCTCGAGATTAATTTCACGGGGCAAGCATCCACTCAGCGTTTTCGTGCTGCTCCCTTTCAACGTAGGAACAGTCGGTAAAGCTTTTCCAAAAAATTACGGAACTAGCCGCGCAGTAACTTTAACGGATTCACCCCCTAGTGTTCACACAATTGTATGCAATTCACAGCGGAAAAATCATTCACCTGGACTGGAAATCGAACCCAGACACCTCGCGCCGAGTGATCTAACCAATAAAGCTACCCAGGTGTCTTCTTCGTGAACAATAGCGGGTGACTCCGTTTAAGTTACTGCGCGACTGGCTCCGCAGTTCTATGAAAATGTCCAAGTAAACACCTTAGTGTTTAAAGCTGGGAATTCCCCCATGGAATGTAGCGCTTATCGCTCGCATACAGGTACCTCTGTAATTACATGGCACGGTACCTGTGAGAACAATTTGCTCCTTAAAGCCCCTATGAGATTCACAGAAGAAGAGGACGCCAGGGTAGCTCATTTGGTTAGATCACTCGACTCGTATTCGAGGGATCTGGGTCCGATTCCCAATCCAGGTGAATGGTTTTCCACACTATTAATCAGAAAAGCGTTATTGATTTTTTTTGGCTGTCACGAATAGATTTAATGAAAAACAAGTGCGAGAAAGGAAATATACGGTATTTCTAAAGTTTTACCCTTAAAAGTTTTAGCCTTCAGTAGTGTATAATGATATTATGTGATGCTAATACTGATTCACCCACGAAACAAGCGATATAAAAAGGAAATGTTAAACTATATGTTATTTTGTTTCTTGAAAGTGAAACTTGGGTACGCCAAAATAAGTGTAAGAGAAGTTGGAGTACTGTGAGTTTGACGTGACTGGAAAGTGTTTGCGATAAAAGCAGATGGGACACGGCTACGACTGAGTGAGTGAAGAAAGAATGTGGAATGGATGATCCGTCATAAAGGCAGCGACTTTATTGGTTTGGTAATATCGAGGTGACTGATGATTGTTGAATAACAAAGCAGACTTATAAGATCTGAGGCTTTCCCGGTGTCAGATGTCGAGAAGCTCTATTCGGGGAGTCCACCGAGACACCATAGATGCCGACGTTTCGATGGCCGAGTTGCCCATTGTCTTCAGGGCAGAATGTCGTGAATTCATGGGTTCCATAATATATAGGCCAGACAGGAGGGTCAGGAGGCTCCTGATTGGCGAAAATCTTCCCGCCTTTTTCTGACCACTCGGATCTTCCTGAGCACCGTTGCCCAGGCGGTACTTAGTTGGTATCCCATGTCTCTATTGAAAATTTTCTCCTCCAGCCTAATTTTAATAGCTTCTATTGCGAGTCTCACCGTAAAATGGCTGGCACGACAAAGAATTTTAGTCTTGTCCCATTGGATGGCATGGTTGTAGATGATACTGCGTTCAGCCACGGCAGATTTCTCCGCCAACACCGATGGAGTCTCTCACCCGGTGGACTTCCCGAATAGAGCTTCTCAAAGTAGAATTATAGTGGAAAAGTGGGTGGTGAGAGAAAGAGTGGCAGATGATAAAAGTTGTCGATATATGGGGAGGGAGATACTGGTTGGAGAAGAAACATTTGAAGTCTCAAGAAGAAGGCGTATATTAACCCATGCATGAGTGTAACTGAAGTAAAATAGGTATGGAAGTAATTGGACCGTTGGGAGGATAATATAGCTGAGTTTGCTTCACAGGCCTATCTGTGGGAATTAAAATTGCTCTGTGTATTCCTTAAAAGGATTTGGCGTGATGAATTTATTAATATAAACTCTTAATTACTTTCAATATTTCAAACTACATGTCCATTTAAATTTGAATGTAATTATGATTCTATGCACAGCATTATCCTAGCGGTGAATTTAGCTTGAGATGGACTGGGGATAAATTACTGATAGTATCCTGTGTATGTTTTTTAATATTTCACGAATTCTGGTTTCGTTTGCTAAAGATCCATTTTTAAGGCCTTGAAAGTGACTTGAGTGAATGAAAACGTATGTAGAAGTAATTGGAGAAATGCTATAGCACAATATATGTAATTTTTTTTCCAAGTCAGTACAGAATTAAACAATGCCTCGTTACTACCTTAAGTTTGTATTAACTTTGACTGAAAAGTATCTGCACATCAGTATGTTCATTCGGTAGTGAGATATGGTACCTATTACCATGAAGACGAATTTTACACTGTGGCCAATTATTCTTCGGTAACACCCGATGGAATAGGTAAGCCTGATCCAATATTATTCTGCTGGCACCCTTGTATATCCCCAAATATAATTACCAAACATTTTCGCCAAGCAAGAAGGTACATCGGATTGAAGCTTACATTACAGATTCTCACCTAAGAGGATCCCGTATAACTCCTATCATGGACCGAATGGCATAATTTTTTCACATGCTTGTGATTCATCTTATCGGAAACAAAGGTACGGGATTGGAAACTATTTCTTCGATTGTAAATGATAGCAACTTTGTAATTTCACATAAATCTGACAATGCCAAATAAAAAAATGACTATTCCTCCGAACTCCAAACTGACGATGCATATTTGTTTGGAATCTCAAAATGATAAATCCTATTGTCCTTAGCATCGAACTGGATCAAAATAATTTGGATTCAATTATTGAAATGGAAAAAAAGATAATTACATCACAGAATGCGCACATCATCAGCAGAAGCCATCAATTCAATGATTGGTTTGCTGCTTCTCCCCAATCCATTTTCTGATTTTATGTTTATTGCTTCAATCATACATGGTTTTCAATTTATTAGCCATAATCTACTTCACAAAGCTCATCGTAATCCTTCCTTGGTAATTCTTTTCATTCATTTTTTCTATCACTACGGCTGTTGATAAAATTGTGGACGCTGGAGTGATATCTGTGGTAGATGATTAGGAAAGCCTAAAAAGAGGAATTTCTGAGGTGAAGACTGCAACGGTAGGCGTAGTAGTTGCAACTAAAATGAGAAAACCGTCAGTCAAGTAGGCAGATGCAGGGGAGAATAAAATGGGAGAGCGTAAACATAGAGCTCAGCAAGAATTTATGTACAAAGAATTCGGCAACAGGCTACAAAGGTAAACAAAGAAAACAAGAGAAGCATGGTGAAGAGAACGGATCGATTCTTATAAATATTCAGAAAGACGGAAGAGTAGATGCTGTGAATAGAAAAATAAAGCAATTGACGGACAATAGCAAAGAAGGAGAAATTACAGCGGTAAGAGACAAGAAAGGAATGTTGATCTGAGAGCCAAAAGAGATCCGGGAGAGGTGGAAGGAGTACGTTAAAGAGCTGTATGGTAAGGAAATAATGCCCAGTAGGATGGATTAAAAAAGGGAAGAGGAGATAAATAGATATCCTTGTAACTGTCCTTGATGGTGAAATCGGAAGAGCACTACTAGGCATGAGAATAAATAAGGGGTGAAATAGATGACTTATCTGAAAAGTTTCAAAAAAGTATTGGGCAGAACGGAAGGGAAAACTTTTTCCGCTAATTCGTAGGATTTATGAGGATGGAGTGTGGCCGGAGGACTTCACCTAGGAAACACTTAATCCAATACCGAAGAAGGGCAACGATAAAACTTGCAAAGTCTATAGAACAATAAGCATGATATCTCACACGGCCAAAGTAATCATTAGATTCATAAATAGAAGGCTGAAGAGCACGGCTGACGAAAATCTGGGTGATGGCCTCTTTTATTTGGGAGAGGGACAGGAATGTGGGGCGCTATAGGAGTGATGAGGAAGCTAGTAGAAAAAAGCCTTACATAAGGGCAGGATATTTCTGTTTACTTCGTAGAGTTCAAGATAGCGTTTGATGGGGTAGACTGGGTGAAATTAATGGAAGTCCTGAAGAAATTAGGGATAAATTCGAAGGACAGACGTCTCATCCGGAATCTTCATATAAACCAGAGGGCTCAGGTTAGGGTAGCCGATAGAAAATTGGGATGGGATGGGATGTGATAGGACGGGGAGTGCGGCAGAGGTGCCCTCTATTGCCGTTACTTTTCAACATGTATTCAGAAGAAATGGTAAGGGAGTATGGGCGGAGATAGAGGTAGGAATAAATGTAGGAGGGGATCGGATAAAGTCAATGCGATTGGCAGGTGATCACGCATTGGTTTGTCTGTCAGCAAAGATGTTACAGTCAAAGAATGCGCTAAAGGTGTAGTGCAAGAGGTATGGGATATAGATTAACCATAAAAAGATGAAAGTGATGAGATTCTTCAGAAGCAAGAAGGCGGGAATGAATTAGAAGGTGGGAGGATACAAAAGACAGCAAGTAGTTCAGTTTACATCATATCTGGGTAGTATTTTGGAGGAGAATGGGTCTAGTGGTGGGAATATAGGATGTAGAATTGCCATGGCTAAAGAAGAATTTTCTAAAATGTGGGAATTGGTTAGGGTGGGGTCTTAGTAGAGACGTTGAGAAAAGGATGGTGAGAACTCTATCATGAAGCGTGGCCCTGTATGGGTCGGAGGCATGGTCATTGCAAAGGGATGATGTGCGCAGACTTAAAGTGTTTGAGATGTGGGTGTGAAGAAGGATGGAGAGAGTGGACTAGATGGTGAGAAGGACGAACGAGGAGGTATTGGATATGGTTGGATAGGAGAGGAAGCAAGTGGTGGAAGTTTGGAGGAGACAGAAGTGAGGGATGGACGACGAACTGAAAAGATAGGGAATATTGAAGAGGGTAAGGAGGGGATAATACTGTATCAGGGTGAAAGAGGGAAGAAGAGGATAGGTATTCTGGATGAAATAAGAAGAAGGGACAACATTAGGATTATTAGAGGGACCTAACGGCCGGTCACCTGCTGGAGGATAAACGGGACGTTATGTGAGAAATTAGTACGTTAGGATAAGTGCTGTCCAAAAACCTACCTATAAGCTGGTAAAACACTCCAATATTAATACGTATATAAGTCACGTCCACAAATTTATGTCTGAAAACAGAGATACATCTTTTATTGTACTAGGAAGGATTATCAGTCATCATTTTTTATTTCCAGCTTTACGTTTCACTTCTTCATCGGTGAATATCTCTTGTGATTGTGATTAGTGATCCATTTTATCTTAATTTTTCCTCTACACACTCTTCTAGAGCTTTATAACATCATGGTTCTCTTGCTTTTACACTTGACTGTGAGTAGATACATACATACTTCAAACACATCAATAGAAGTATTGTCCCATTTATAAGCTGGTGCCTCTCGATGTCGGAGGAATAAAAGAAATGCAGGTAGGTATCCACTTTTAAAGAATGACATTCAAGACCTCTTTTTATGTCTTTCAATCGTAAATTTCGGCGGTGTCGAAGAAAATATTCCTCCATACTCTGGTAATCACCGCTCGAGTTTTTTTTTCCAAGAAATAAGTGTCTTCCGCATTCCAACGGTCGAAACTGCTGTCCTAATCACAACCATGTTGGACAATCCGGTAGACACTCAAGTGTACATATGTCGTCACATTTTTTAGAGTAGATAGTAAACCTTGAGAAACTCGGGGGAGCACCAGGTGAATATCTCCTCCTGTTTCATGACAGAGATCCAGTCGGTCACGGATTGGATTCTGGAGCACGCGTGGGAGGTGTGTCCCCCGTGTGATTCCATTTCCTCACGGGGGAAATACATATATATGCACTCTGTCCAGCCCACCCGTCGTGACCTACTCCTCCTTTCGAGGGCTACTCCCCGCACCCTCTGGATGCGGCTGCCTATCACGTACAACCCCTCGAGGGGGGGTGGAGTGGGGGACTTCTCTCCCCTGTGACACATAGACGCATACCGTCCACGCCCCCGCCCCTGCAGCCCCGCCTCCCGACGCAATATCTCCACCCCCGCCTGATAACCCGGACCACCCCAGAAGGATCGAAAGGTGAGCGGAGGCCGAAGGGGATTGTGGGAAGGAAGGGAGACAGGAAAGGGGAGGGTTCCCGCGTGTATGAGCATGCTGGGGGAGAAGGGGTGAGAAGAGGGAGGACATCCAAAGGGGAGAGGGGGACTATTGGTGGGGTGGGAGGGAGGCAGAGACGCGACGGGAGCCACTTATAAAGTATAGCCTCAGACGCTGACATTTTGCGAAGGGCCTGCCCCCTGCATTATTCATCGCAGTCGCTTCTTCCGCCAACTTCTCCCTCCTTCTCCTCCATCCCCCCCCTCTCCTCCATCCCCTGTCCTTCTTCCTTCGCCCCCACTATTGGGAAGAGAGGGGAAGGGGCTCGGTTTCCTTATGGGCCGTGCCCTCTTGCGATCGCCACTGGCGGAATGACGCTTCTACCCCTTCCTCTGCTGCGCTGTGACTGCGACGTCTCGGATAACAGACGCCCTCCCCCATCCCGATTCCGTTGTTTCCCCCTCTTTTTTGTTTCTTTTTGTCTCCTTCCCCGACCCCCACTCCCTCCCGCAGCTAGAGTCGCCTCGGCCATTTTAAAGTTCTCGATCGCGATTGTTACGTCCTCAGCCATCCTTCGTCGCACTCTGTTTCTCCGCCTCCTCCCATTCTTCCAGCTAGTTATTCTGCGTTATTTTGACCTTCCTATGGATTTAACACCTCTTTTGGTGATAATTGAGCATAATATTTCCACCCTCGTTATTCTTGATGCGTGACTTACTAACTGGTTACGAATAAAAAGTGTTTGGGTTGCATTTGTCCCGACATGGTTGGGTTGACATCCGGTGTCCCACATGGAAGCGTGATAGGCCCCCTGTTATTCATCATGACCTTAAGCGGCAACAAATCTGAGTAAGCTGCAGCATTGAAATGTTTTCTGATGATCGGCTCATCTACCGGGAAATTTCAAGAAATGTGGAATAAAATCTTAACGCGTCTTAAAAACGATAACTCGATGCATTTTCAGCGAAGGCTAGAACTAAATCTAATTCAAGCGAGAATGTAGGGCTAACAAAGTAACAGTTAAATTCGCTAAATAAGCAAAATTCAAATTAACTCTTCATGCTTTGCCAATAAATGCTACAAGGGAATGGAGGTTAAAGTATATCCGATAGAAAGGCTGAAATCCACTACAAACTTGGATGCTATATTCTAGGCTAAGATTGCATGAAAAATTAAGATCATACAAGTTTCATTCTTACACGGAGTATAAAATTTTAACCCAAAATTATATCTCCAGAATATATAGGAGTGATTAAATTGAAAAATACTGTAACTTCTTCATTTACTATATCTGTCCACTGACAGATCTAAAGGGAACTGTAGTCCGCAGTCATTTCTGTTTTGGGCGAGGTTCCTCATTGCCCCATACGTCTCATCATATCTGTCATCATATACGTCCTCTCATCATATCTGTCATCATACAAAATTTTTGCCTTCCCCTTCCTTTTCTCCATAAATCATCCCTTCAATGACGACTGTCTGAAAACAATCTCTCCGTAATATTTCGCCTATACTGAAATTATCAGCATTCAAATTCATTCTTTCTACACACCATTAATAATGACAGCTAAACGGTTAGAGAGACAGTCTTATAACATACAGATCACGCTAATGTTTGTTAGTCATCTTTTAGGTTCATTTCCTTACACCCTCCCAATTCCATGGCAGATGTCCTCCCATCCCCTGCCAAACGACCTCGCGGAGGTACACTGGGTAATACTTAGGTACAGATTTTTCATTCACGATACAATTTTAAACGCGTCAGATTAGTCATACCAAAGAAATAAAAGCGTTTTATACATGTTTTACGTCCGCCTGAAACTTTTAACATCGCTCATTAGATCAAAGATTGAAGTAGATTAGAGAGCTTATCAATACCCAAACCGATGACAACACACTTCCCGATTCAAGGAATCCATATTTGAAAATGTAATCGTTTGATTCTCACATAATGGTCATTAAGTTACCCACTGTGTCTTAGATCAGTCAATTTGGAGAAAATTTATAGTTAAAATTTTTAAATGTACCTGTTGTACCATCAATGCTTACATGGTTTCCAGATAATTTTGTTTTATATTATATGTGAACTTTTAAGAGATATTGAAAAGAGAAATCTCAAAATTACCCGTTGGTGTACCATCCATTTTACGTTTTTCAGTTCCGTAGATTTGAGGAAATAACTATCAATGGAAAATTCATAAAATAAATCCTGATACATCTTTTGGTCCCTTTTAATCTTCTTTCATCGCCTTCTGGCCCTCGATAAAACGATCAAAAAATGGTGTTTCATTCTAAAGACCTAAGATCCCAAGAAAATAGCAAAACAAGCTTCTAGTGAAATCTAATAAATCAGTGCAAGGTCAAACGAAAAACAACATTCGAGACTCGTTCCTCTCATGTGGAGTAAATTTAAATGTACAAACTGGGGTAATAAGAAGCAGGAGTTCCGATTCCGTGAAAATGCTGCTGAAATGAAAATGTCATCGAGTAATCTGTCTTGTATTCAATCCGAGTCTCGTTTCTAGGTATCTTAGTTTGCTAGTGTTGCTTGCAAAAAAGCGGGAGTGTTTAGATCTAAATGTCCTAATATATCTCTCTAAATATTTTACGAATTTTTTCACTTTCTGACCCAACCAAAAACTTGCGATCCGAATCCTCACTTTCAGCCAAAGGGCTCACAATGATATTGCTCTAAATATGTCTAAATATTTCGAGTAATTGCGCTACAGACAAGGGATAAACTGAACAGAGCATAAAAAATTATGCTAAATGACCGCTATCTCCTAAGAGCTTTGAGAATTTAGTTCCTATTCTTTGGTAAGGAATCAACCAGCTGCGCATGATGCGTTAACGAAGGGCATGATATCTCCCGATGGTCCCGCAGAAACACCGCAGGATTGCAAATGGCATGAGGCTCTCAGTCAACAATTCAAGCAGAACGGAAGTTCTCTTAGCGTTTTTTTTATTTTATTAGTGCACTGAGTAACAAAGTGGAATTAGGCTTTGAAACTCAATCACCGTTCGTCGTGAATGAAGAGCCTGGAGGATTTAGATTCTTTCCTAATACGAGGAATCAACCGGTCGCAAATTCAGCGTTAACGAAGAACATGAAATCTTTTGATTCCCTCGTAGAAATGCTACTGGGATGCGATAGGTGGTAGGCAATCTGTCCAGAATTCTAGAAAAACTGAAGCTCTCTGGCTATTTTTTATTTATTTTTGCGGTACGCAGAGGAACAATGCGAAATAAAGTTTTAAAACTCTTGCGACGTTCGCATTTAACATTCAGCTTTAACATTTTCGCTTTGGTGACCAATGTCAAAACTTGCGTTCCGGGTGCGCACCTGGAATCGATCTTGTCGGCCCGTTTTGATCTCTTTCTTTCCCTTCATCCGCATCCTCTCCCCCCTTCCTCCTCCTCCTCTCCTTCCTCTGCAATGCACGCAGTGAGTCTTTCCCAACTCCGTGGGGCGTCGAGTAGCTAGTTTAACCGTTTCCTGCGGACGCTCTCGTCCACCTTCCCACCCTCTTCCGATCCTCTTCGCCAATCCCTTCGACTCCTCATTCGCTGGCGTACTTTTTTCCGATCCCTCCATCCTCCCATATGCGTGCACTGAATCCGCTAGCACGGCATTTTTGCCCGGATCCTCTTCGGCCGCCGGCTTGCAATGGCAGGTGCAGACAATCATGAGCTATTGTCTGTGCCCGAGACAAGATCTCTTTAAATGCTCCAAATACATCCCACGGCATTGTACACGATCGGGTTATTAATAACGTACGCAGATACCGTACGTCGAGATGTGAAGTCCGGGAAAAACTTTTTTTTATCTGGATGATATAATGCCAATCAATGAAGAGAATCAATCATTTCGAAGCAATGCGTGTGGATCTGAAGTTACATAAGATGTGCCTCGGGGAGGCACAGCACTTGAAGCGATGTTCATCCTGGGCGGTGATCTCATTTTTAGATATGTAAGTTGAGCAAAGCTCTTGCTGGCAGGGAAAATATTTGAGCTGGCTGGAAATTATCTGGAAGAGAACCGTTATATTTCTGCCTCCTGAAGGAAAAACTTCTACATATACACATACATGCGGTACCAATACCTATTTATTTAGTCAAATCCAAGTTGGTGACCATACAAAATGAATGGAATTTGGTTGAAGTCACATGCAATGACCCATGTGTATGCATATTTGAAGCAATTCAGCTATAGCGGTAGTAATCTGCTGAGAAAATGACAGGAAAACATGGAATTCATGAGAAAATAATTTTAACTTGATTGAAACCTAATCCCACACCTCTCAATTTTCTCAGAGTAAATTTTTTTGGCCTGGTAATCATTTTCAATATTATTATTAGAAATCTTTACAGAAGGTGTTCTCAACCTGTGGGTAATGGATAGTGTTCAGTAGGGAAAATTGAATTCAGCAAAATGTGGTTCTGCACATTCTAAAAAATCAGTTCAATTATAGTTTGTTTTAATTTTTTCTACAGTGATGAACTGAGTTAATTGAATAACAATGATTGAAATCGATTATTAACCGTGCGTAAATTTTCAGTAATGTATTTTTTAATGGATTGTCTGGAGAAGAGAGAACTACATTCTGAGCTGTACTTGAAGGGAGAATATACAAAAATGTATCTCTGCTGCAAAATAACTATTTGTTTTTCATAGTAAACACGCATACATTGCAACCAAGTACTTGCATTTGTGCGCATTGCACCATTGTCTACGAGTTCAACCCAACTTTTAACTTTCGGGTGCACTCCCAATGTATCTTCAGAGTGATACTAAAAATATACCTATTTAATGTGATATCTTAAATTAAACGGTAAATACATTGTTGGAAATTAGTACGAGATGTTATATAATATTATTCGCAATATAATGAAAACTTAATGTGATTGCTGGCCAAAAAGACCCAACTAGGCGATATTTCATTACTGTGGAGTCTTTAAAAAATCGACGGAAGGCATGATTCACGCCGTTGCATCGTCCCGAAGTGTAAGTTATGGCGATGGAGCGATATTAGAGGGTATGGTGTGACTTCCCACCGGAGAGGTCTCTCGGAAAATTGCACGTGCACCACCATTTGGTGTCCTCTGCCACCGTGAGCCTCTCGCCATTAATTACTGCCCACCAGCCACCAACACCCACCCACCCCCGATCCGGCCTCCTTTAACACCAACTCGCAAAGAGCCTTACGGTGGAGTCTGCCCACGTGGCCGTCGGCGGTCGCCGCAGCCAGCCTCCGAGAGGAGGGCGTTTCGAAGAGGCGGAATGACCAGGGAAGCCCCCCCCCCCTGCCCTCCCATTCCTCTCCCTCCTCCCGCGCGACGACGCCCACGGGTGCAGCAAGGCGCCGCCGACTGCAGGGACGCTTCGCAGGGTGAAGGGGGGGTTTGATGGATGGCCAGGTGACTCCAACGCGCGGATATGGGGAGGAACGACTCGACGATCCAACTTTCGGGAAAAAAAGGAATAAAACAGCTTCATTCATGAAAAATGGCTCACTCCAAGAAAACAAGGGCTGGACGGAAAATAATATCGTGATGAATCATTGATTAGCCCAAATAACCAAGCAGATGAAAAATATCGGGTTCCGTTAATGAGGGACCAGAATTAAAGGAACAGAGGTTACGGCGACAGCGTTAGGGAGGGGTTGACTGAGCGACACGCTTGCAGCATAAAATTTGCCCACGTTAAGTTCGAGATCTCGCATGATAAATACGTCATCGTTATACGTTTTATTAGTGGAATTGACTAGTTTCCAGAGAATAGGAGAGAGAGAAAAAGATGATAATGACTAGCTTTTAACCCGAATATATTTAACGCATTGGGTTTCGTTAATATAGTACCCGAATGAAAGGTATTGAAATCTTAGTGACACAGTTCTAGACTGGAAGGTTGCTCGTCAGGTACCTGATATAAGCGTAGCTGTTATGGGATTGGGCCATCATGTTTCATATCATAGTTTCATCATCACCACCGTCATAGTTTCGATGTACAAAGTGATATACGCCAAAATTGATCATTTTCATCATTTTAAGTCAAAACTATATTTTGGTTATAACTTATAGTCAAATATTTACTCCGATAAACAATTAATGTCATCTTCATTTGACTAACAAAGGAACGGTAACCGTAGAAGCAACCTTGCCGATAAACACCATGTTCCGCGTAAATTTTTTTAAAGAACTAAAATTACAATTAATGTGTTATGGAAAAAGAACTGTCTAATGGCAAGTTAGAAAAATATACCACCTTGAATCTTACGTATAATAACCAGAATATTGCTTCTAAATAACATCCGGAACTTCAAGACTAATTAATTCATAGAATACTTCAATGAATTTAGGTAGATGGACGTTTCCTTACAAGAACATACCTTAGATATATATGCTGCAGATAAAAATGAAAATATTAATTATAAGGCAATATGTATACCATCACTCTTGGGCGTTGCATGTAAGGTAACTTCTTAGGTTAACCGCACAGACAACTGATGAGGTTATAAAACATGAATCTCATGAATTTGCGTTCATTACCATGTGAGTGACGGCTTAAGTGTTTCCCACTTTCATCTCGATATGCATGGTGAGTTATCCTTTGTTGCTCATGCCGGTATTGGCGCGTAATTGGTGACTTAACTAATTAACGCTTACGATTAGACAAACTTGTGTGCCGTGTATTAAAGCGTTGCATGATGCGCTCGAATAGGCTATCAGATTTTCTAGAGGGAGCCGTGAGTCAATCTTGTGATAGATGGTGGTAGTGGCAGAATCAACAGTAGTGCTCGATCGCTGGGCATAGAACGCGATTGAGTGGCGGCAAGACACTGGTGTTGGGAAGGAAAAGCAGTAATGGTTGCCTCGAGCAGAGATCCTGAGGCAATGGATGGGATAATGGCTCCGTTACAAAGGTACAAGGGTTTACGTGTCCAGCGAGCGGAAAGTGAAAATATTAACGTACGATTGATTCAATGTTAAAATTCCTCCGGTTTCAACAGCAGGATAACCAACCGTGTCTTAGCTAACTGAGGAATTGAATTTAGTTTCAGATATGTCGCAGATTTTATTTTATCCAAAATATGGCAAAACTTGATGCAACAATTAGCAGGAATGCACGTAAAGTACTGACTAAAATTAGCTATACCAAACCTTTTTATTGGCCATTCTTGTAAAATGGTAAAAAAACGTAAATTGCTAGTCAATGCAGTTGGTACGGTACCTCTAAGTTCAATATTGTAATTTCAGCTCTCTAAAATAAAATATTTAGTAGAGATTCGTATCATTTTGATTCAAAAAGATGACTTGCAGAGATTGATGATAGCTGACAGAAATTTGACCTAGTAAATATAACCTATTTAAACTACAGTCATTCATTTAATTTTTGTACCAACTACCTGGTAGGTTGTTCTACAGTATTCATCGTACCGCTTTCCCTCCTGCGGATGTCCTGCTATTATTTTCCTCGTAAATTCTCCATATCGTCTCCATATTCTTATTTTGTCCATAATTACTATTCATTCTCCCTCCTCCCCAGTGTTCTTCCCTCTATTTACCTCTTCAGCATTCCCTCTCCTGTCAGAACACACTCTATCTTACTCATCTGCTTTCAGCAAATCTCCGCCACTAGCTTCCTCTCCTCTTCAACCATGTCCAAATCCTTCTCGTTAGTCCTTCTCACCACCCAGCTCACCCTTTCCATCTTTAACTACGATGTAAAGGAAATGTAAATAAGAAATCTTGCATGCGATAATGGGTCAGCGATGTTATTTTAATTTAGGATACTGACACGCAAGTGAGAGGAAAGAATTGAATTAGTTTACCCCAATGTTATATGGACTGAATCAAACGAATTTAACATGGGAAATTTGAAAGGACTTGTAAAATGTATGCAGAGATTTTATATGCGCTAATAGGTATTTTCCCATTGGGTATTTGGGTCAATGGGTATTGGTATTTCCCTATTTTAGTACAAAGTGAAATTCAGTAAAGATCAGGATTTAAGCGTGGAGACCTATCGTTTACCATTAGTGATATTCGAAACGTTTAAGGAGTAGAGGCTAGTCACTCCAAGATATTGGATTCACCCTCTCATATATACTTGTTTGCGGATAGATAAAATACTCCTTACGGTCTCTCCTATTAAATTGATAAGAAATATCCTTGAGGGTAGGAGATTGGACGTGGAGATTGTCGAGGATGGGATGGAGAGGGTTGCTGAAGCCAGTTGTCGCATCGGAAGGGAAAGCGGACGTAATCCATCGATCGAGGGCGGCTATCCGACGTCCGAATTGCACGGTTGCGTCAATTGTGCCTGAGAAGGGGTTTTTCCCATATCTCCCACTGCTGCCTGCCGGCCTCCTTCAAGAGTGAAGGCAAAGGAAAAGAGGGGGACTGACAATGAGATTCACAGGTGGGGCTGCATCACAGCGTATCGGAGACTCGGCGGTCTATAAGAGCGTTTATCTATTGCCCGAGGGACGTGGATAAATTACAGTACGGAAGCTCGAGGCAGTGTAATACAGGCACGCGAGAGTCGCCCACGGGTATAGTACGCGCCATCTGCTGCACCCCCCGAGCCGATTGCTCGCAAAGTCGAGCGGCCGGCGGCCGCAGGAGGGAGTTGCTAGATAAGGATACGTCAATTAAACAAAAATGAAATGGGTACATGAGCCGGAAACTAGTGAAATGAGATACGAGCACCCTTGTGCTTCCGCTTTAACGTGGGATAGCTATCCCAATTCTGGTGAGGAACCATGTTTATGTGAATTTATAGATAACATATGAGTACATTTCGATATGTGTATTGAATATTTAACTAAATGTTTCCAAAAATACGCTATTTGTGTTTGCCAAATTTCATTGCTCAAATATAAGTTTTGAGAAATAGATAAAAGTAAATAAGAAATGATTCTGTATGCAAACCTTTACATTTTATAGTGCAGATACAACTGTAAAAGGCAAATGAATTTGCTTTACAGTCAAAAATGCCTCTCTTGATAATGCAGAGGACACCTCAGGCTTTTGCGATGAAAGTATATCAGTATGAGCTTATTGAGCAAGAGTGAATCAGACGAGGGAAACTTAAATATTTACTTAATTTTGCTGACTTATGTTTGCTCATAGCGCATACAAAATTTACCAAACGGTGAGCAATAGGAGACATCATCATGTGTTCAGTTTCATGCATTTAAATCAGCAACTGTGCTTGAAAAATTCCCTTAATATATCAGATAATTATATATTCACTTTCCAAGACTATCAAAGTGGGTAGCAATGCATATTCCCGGCCATCTTCATTCTTTACAATACACACTGAACGCTTTGCAGTGAGGAGAAAGTTAAGGTTTAACACGATAAGATTTCAGTCAGCAATATATCTATTAATACAATATTTCCTAAATTTAGGTAGTTTGAATGAAATATTACCACATATACAATTGAGTGAATTTAACATCATTGCGCGGAAAAATATTTTTTCATTTAAATGATATGGTAATGACAGCCACATATTGCACATATTTACGAAATATTTTCACGACAATAAGATCCAATTTCCTCAGAGTGCTCCACAGAGACTTTGTTTAATTAAGGCACAAGAAAGTTCTAGCACATTGATCGCATTGTAAATGTTTGAGTGCATTGTTCATGTTTTCTCAATACAAAAATTTGCCAAACCGAACCGAATTTACGGTGGGTAAAATTTACCCACCGTATACCTTATTTTAGAAAATAGCCAAAAAAATCCACGGTAGAGAAGACATATTCATCGTAGCGCGCAAATGGTTAAATCAACTTAATTACTTATTTCAATTTACGTACTTAATCAATTGCTGAAAGGTTCCGTTAAAAATTGAGAAATGTCCTTTACTATTACTAGTCATTATTTCATGGTTCTTATAACCGTTTAAATTTTACAATAAAAATCCTTTTTTTTAATAAAAATAAAAATAAACAAATAAATAAAGTCTCTATCATGACAACAGAAAGATTTCGCTTTGGTGATTTTGGTGATTTTCGTAACTGTATTTTTGTTGAAGAAGCTGTAATTAGTTGGAATTTTTCCTACATGATGTCCATTTAGAATGAGAATAAAATCAATAACCCCCAAACCAATTCAATGAGAGGATTTCGTTGATGTTGAAACGCTTTTGAAATAATTTATTGTGTCACATATTTTAACAAGTGTCCTTGTGTATCAAATGGCATTGGGGCATCGTTTACGAAGGAACAATGACCAATGCCGTAATTCAATAAAAAATACGCCATTGGTGTAACTACTCATAATACTGCATTGTTCCATTGTTTCCTTCAAATGAGGAATAATCTAGAGAATAAAATAGTGGCGGCACTTGCTGCTAAGCGAGGCAGGTGGAAAATTTAGCTTTGAATTTTAGACGAGAGTGAGTAAATAAGCAGTATACAGCAGTACGTGTAATAAAAATGAATTAAAAACAAAAACAACTTCACTATAACTGGGAATGAATATAACGATACATACTCGAGATAGGCTCTGTGACTGCTAGGTTTTAATAATCGAGGGCAATAACGGCAGAGAGGGGGAGAGGATGCCTCAGAGAAGAGATCCCAGATAGAACGACGTACGTAGTGACACTAACAAACGCTTCGCGCGCCACCGGAGGAAGACAAAAAGTGACTAAACGAAGCGTAACTAAAGCAATCGACCGTGTGGTGGCTGAAAATGGCGCAAAAAGAGATCGAATGAGTGGGGAGGGAGAAGAGAGGTAGGGAAAGAGGGGTATGGGTCGGAAGAAGAGCCACCCGCAGAGTGAGCGCAAACAGTCTACAAGAAAAAGGGCATTGCGGGAACACAGTGAGGCAAGGGAGAATGATGAGATGAAAGAGAGTGAGAAAAACTCTCGCGGTAGAAGAGGAAAAGGGTTGGTCGTTGCTTGGTCGGCGGATCGACGCCGTATTCTGAAAAGGGGGGGAGAACGGAGGATCCGAGTGGAGAATATGAGAGAAGAGTGCATAGGAGTGTAGGGGGAGTTGAAAGAGAGAGGGTAAAAGATGAAGCCGTTCATTGTATGCGTGAGGGATAAATCCCTTATTCATGCAGGGGTACGCCTGTTCGGAGGATCTTCCTGCCCAGCGCGAAAATGCTCAGTGAAATAAAAGGAGTTGGAAGGGAATGAAACAGGCGATATCTTTTCCTCAACGTCAGCCCTTCATCCTTTTCGGAGTTTTTTGCAACATTGTCTGTCCGTGGGGGAGCGCATGACGGAGAGTTTTTTATTTTGCAAACAAACCACTGTTTCATTAGGATCTCGCTCTTCGGGGGAGTATACGGCCGAAGAATACCCTCAAATCATTCAAACGGGGTTTTTGAGTCAACAATTGTGACATTGAAAAAATCGCCCTCTTGAATTTTTTATCAACACAGAGTTTCCCCATAAAAAATTTGACAAATACCCTTTTGAACAAAAAAAATAATTTTATCACTCAACAGATTTGGTGCAATGTTGCCAGCAAATATCAATGAGCTTAAGGCAGCCTCAAAAATCACAGACCTGTGTGAAGACTAACTCCAAAAATGTAATTCATTGCTGGAACTAAACAAAACTTCGTTCAAATGCATATATAAATAGTAATAAAAACGATTTCATTTTAGCCCAATTGTGAGCAAGAAAAGCAGAGGCAATAATAATATTTCATCTTGCTTACAATCGTATAAAACACTGTTTAATACAAGTAATAACATAATGTATATGTACATACATTACAGAAATAGTATTAACACAAATATTGCTATGGTCAATATTCATTCCTTTGAGATTTTCAAAAATTTCTTCTTGCTTTTTAAGCTTTTAATGAAATGAGGCAAGGCATTGAGTACTTTCGGGCCCAAAAATACAAAGGATGTCTTAAATGGCAAGAAATTTGGTTTTGGAAGCCGCGCATTTATCCTCCTTGAATTTAATGTATGGCCGCTTCCAGAAACTGCGGGCAAATTACCACTCTTTAAGTAAAATAATTTCAAAACCGTCAAATTAAAGAAGTATTTATTCGGAGGAATTTTAAGTCGGACAAAATGTTGGGTATATATCATCACTATTCTTATCGTTTTCGTCGCTAAGCAGATATTAAGGATGTTTAATTGCTCCTTGTAACCCTCAAGTTCCGAAATTCTTGCCAAGTGACAAACTGAGAAGAATAACTAAATTTTCCGAAATATAATCAGCATGAATATGGAGAAGGGCATTTACTGATTGAAGTGGAGTCAAATATTAAATAATTGTTTACAATTGAAGATTTTTAATTGAAAACTTATAATGAATAAGTAGTTTCCCCCCCATATTCACAATGCTAACACTAATTTGTGGCATTCTCAATGTGGAGGAAAATGGAGCAATGAAAGAAAAATAGGAGAAATATTTCGCTGTACCTGTGAGTACTGCGAAATATTGAGAAAGTCATTCATTGTTTTAACTCAAATAGAGTAGACATATTCAGAGGGCAGCGACGACGAGCATGTTGACAGTTGAAGAATTTAACATTTGGGTATATTTTACTTCATATTAAGACATAACACATTATCAAGTCTTTTCATTTAAACAGAATATTTCAATTAAGGACTCTTCCAGTTATTGCACATTTCCGTCAACTGAACGAAATGATTCATCATCAATGGAGACTTTATTATTTTTTCACGAGTGGCATGGTCATTTTGATGGGTTCTTAAGTTTCAACTTTTTCTCCAAAAAAGACTTTGTAGCTCTCCTGCCTCCTTGTTAACTCATTATTTTTAAAGATCAATAAAAACTTTCCAGCTAGTCATTCAGAAAACGCCTCATCCTAGAGAACAAAAACAAATGGTGCATGAAAGTAAGATAAATGAAACGGCAAATTAAAAAAAATAGCGATAGGGAAAAGAGCAATATACCTTTTTTAAATATGAAACCTAAAACCCAACGAAAAATATATGCGTTTACAGGTTTCGATGCATTGAAAAATCTGAAATGTAATATGTATTGTCACACTGTTCATAATCTCGGTCAACTGTTGGTAAACACTTTTTTGTGTAAGATACAGGAAGGGTATTTATCAGAAAAAGCAATCGATGGGAATAGTTAATTCAGAGATAAATAAAGTCACATCACAATAATGAAAGTTTGGTAGTTATTTTGGTTCAAACAAGGAAAGTAATAATAATTATCACATATTTTTATTACACCATTTGTGATACAATTATACCATTACATCATTTTACCAAATTTTGAATACGAAATTAGGTACCTCAATGGATATAACTCGCTTTCGGGGTTAAGATCAAAGCAAATTTCAAGACACAGACACTCAATTCTCATCTTTACGATTCACACACGTCCCAGAAAATTACTGGCATACAATTTAGATGCGTCCATGAATTTTACAAAAACTGTTCATAGATTCATAAAATGCATTTAAAAAAATACTTTGCTACTGATTAAATAACTTACACAATATTACAACATTAATGAATACATACATAAAAGTCAAATTTTTATGCAATCACGAATGTATTTTCAATTTATTTTCAACGTTTTGTTTCGAAAATAACCATCAATTTATGTTTTACAAAAATTTGCCCATAGTGGTATGAGTTACCAATTCAAAAACATTGTATAATTCAGAAAAATGCAGAGCATAAATATGCTAAAACTGTTACTCTTAAAGACAGAAAGGAGCTCTCACAAGTGACAGTAGCAAGCTTTCGAAACAAAGGAAGCTTCTCAAAAGACTCCACATGATAAAAAGTAATGGAAACCAGGAATCCACAAGTTCTTTCTCGGACGCTCGACAAGGAATTCCGTCCAAACGGAGTGAATTCTCCAAAGACCTCTCCAAAGAATTCGATCCTTTCAATCAGCCCCGGTCGTCCGTGACACGACTCCGCGAAGATGAAGGACAGGGAGGAAGAAAACCATGGTGACGGAGGGGACTGACAAGGAACGAAATCGATGGCATTGAGAAACGAGGGAAAGAAGGACGGCAGATATACAAGGAGAGGATGAATGTCGCGAGGAGAAGGATAGGGGAAGATGGGAAAGGGGTGGGTGAAGGGCAGGGGAGAGAGTGAGGATAAAAGAGTATTAGTGACCTCCGGCTATTTTTACAAACAAAGGGGCGAGGTTTTAAGTGGTGTAATATATGTAGAATAAACGGTGAGCGAGACTAAAGGCCAAAGGTAGTTTGAGCGACATAGCTCCCCAACCATGATGGAGACCATATTCGAATTATACGCTTTGATTTCAGCGGCTATGGGGAACATGAATACAATATTCCTTTATTGAAGAGGCATTTAAATGCTTTTATAAGACCAAAATTATAAACAATTTAATAAAAATATCTATGTAAGTCTTTAACTTGACTATTTTTTCACGTAGTATGTTCAAAACTTTTCCACAACGGAAGGTTTTTTGTGATCCTAAAAAATACTGCAGCGACAATATGATTAATTTTCAAAAATGGTCAAAAAACATACAAACTACACACTGTCAATTTTTTTTACGAGATATAAGGGTTATAAATACCTCATTTTTTAAACAATGTCTATCTCGAATGCCTACACGTACCAATTCCCCAGTAAACATTTTTTCCAAAAATATCGGAGAGTAGTTGGTTAAAGGGACCAATATTTCTGTATCTTTGGAAGAGTGAGATGTTTTTCTGTTAAATGAGACCAAATTCATTGATTTATAGGTGAGGCAATTATTTGCTCAAACTGCCTTAAGACAGGGTAAACACTCGATGGAACCAACCTCTTGAGTTATGAAAAGTTAAAGGCAACGGAGGAGTTATTTTGACCACTTTTCATTTTTGACAATTCACAACTTTCGAATGAATCGTCCAAGCTCTCGGATATTTCTTGACTTTAAATTTTGTAGGAGGAGTACATGATGTGTAAATAAGAGCCTCATAACGGTTTTTCATTCACAATACTTTATACCTATTTACAGCAGATGGATCATATTGATAACCATTGAATTTAAAAACAACAGAATAATATTTCCCCTGTTTTATCTTATTTTTTCCATTATTGCATGAATTTTTACTGTCTTCTATTGAAATACTATAGACAGGTTGGCAGCCGAACGGCAGTATTCAAGGAAGAATCGTCGCATGAAGACCCAATATACCTATACTTCACATTAGGACATGGACATGGGACAGAAGTTCCGGGTCCAAATCCTCAAGCACCTCAATCTATATCTTGAAATGGCAAATTATAGTACATTGATGTGAACCTTTATTCTGGCTCAATAATGTAAAATAATAAATCAAGGATATTTTTAGAACCAAGTTGCATATTGTTTCAATTAAAAACACCAAATTTCCTTTTCAAAACAAATTATGTCTAACAGATGAAATTGACCCCCCTCGGGGTCAGATGTTAGGTCTGTTAGGTCAAATGGGGGTTGGTTGAAATAGCGTTCCCCTTTCGAAATGCGAAACGAAGCTAAGTTTTGAGGGTGGCATTATGACTGACTGTACTCGGGGAGAGAAGGGTAAGAGGTGGATGGAAAATTCAACCTCCCGCACCGGCGTTCAAAATATTTTTTTTTCTGGAATTGTAAACCTTCCCAAATAACGAACTCAAACGGAAGTTAATACTGAAAGGTTTGCTGCAAAGTCCGGTACTTGTAATTTTAACTTCCTTTAGTATTTACTCAGATGATTAATTTACGAGGTGAAAACAAAAAGCAGAAAAATTCTGAAAAAACTACCTGCAGTGAAAGTTACAACTTACGCTATTGCAACTTAAGTTACGAGCTCAGCGAGCTTATCTCATAAGTTCCTAGTGCCAACCCCATAAACCGAACAATTTAGTGAGATTGCTCATAACAACTACAATTGAAACATTTGCTCTTCATCTCTGGGGTAGGTAGCCAATAAGTGCAAAATTATGTGCTAAAACGCACACGTTTCTGCGGTCTCTTTTTATGAAAAACCGCCAATTGGAATGTATGGCTTCCCAGAAAATGAAATTAGAATTTAGTAAAGTTTTTTGGTTTTCGAAATATTATGGTTCGCTTGTACATTATCATGTATTGGCTAAATGACCTTTCGCTACATAGGGATCACATTAACAGGGATTTGATCGTTGCTATTACTTTGATCCAACCTATGTTCATGACTATATCCTCGGGGTGGGGTGCAACCAATTTGGTCAGTTAAAAGGGTTGCAACAGGAGCGAGCAAAATAGAGTTGGCCGGAGCATCTTGTATTTTGTTCATTGTCATTTAGTTATGTCATAGAGTAATAAATAAATGAAGTAAAGAGCTATTTTTTCTGTAGCTAGACGTTTTTCTATTTTTTGTCACTATAATCTGTGCGGAATGTAAACAGTTGATTCTCGATTTTAAAAGCCTCATAAAAACGGTTTGAAAAATGAAAATTTTTACTTTTCATTCACACGTTCCAGCGATATATTTTTTCCTGATCCGGATTTGCCAATTCAAACTTTCCTGTTGAATGTATTCAGCGTTTTAGAATTAGGATGTAAGAGACTAAAATGGGCTGCAAATACGGAGCATCAGTCTTTTAAAAAATTGGTATTTTTTATGAGGTAGGAAATAACTTCAAATACTTTGTTTCAAGACCAGGCTATGATATACCAGCCTTTTGATGAGCAACATATTTTCTAGAATGAGAGGAGCAACATATTTTCTAAAATGACCCCGCAGTCATTTCCTTCTGCAATGATCTTCGGCATCAAGGATAGTATTTTTCTGTGTGGATCAAGAAAGCTGACCATTCATTTCTACCGAATTCGCGGAGTTTCAGGAGTAAACCAAGTCTTCGGTTCGCAATATTCGTAGAAATTAGAGAGAGTCACCCGAGGAGGGAATGAAATGGTCGAAGGGATGAGTGTGAGAGGGGGAGGAATGGGGCAGGAACGAGAAACGGAAGGGACGAGGAAATATGAAGGAATGAGAGGAAGGGGAAAAGGCAATAAAGAAGGATGGGAATAAAAAGAGAGACTGATGCTACGAGAATGAAAAAAAATAAAAAAAATCAGATGGGGCAGAAGGGGAAATTAAAAAAAAAAGAAAATCTTCGGGGTAGAATTTACGACGGGGGAATGCGGGAACGTCCGGTTTCCGTGGCAACGGCTGACGATCGCATGGCGCAGGGCCAGAGAGAGAGACACACACAGACACGTATGGACGGAGGGTTTGAGAGGGGAGGAGAAATTCCGAGTGGATGGGTTAAAAAAAAAAGTTAAGTAGACAGAATAAAAGTTGAAGGGCATTTATCCACGAGGAAGAAGACGGCGATAGGAGGAGAGGATGAGGTTTGGTCGAAATAGCGTTCCTCTTTTGGAATGCGAAACGGAGCAACGTTTTGAGGACGACAAGATGACTGACTGCACTGGGGGAGGGAAGGGTAAGAGGTGGATGGAACATTCAACCTCCCGCACCGGCATCCGAAATAATTTGGTGCTGGAATTGTAAACCTTTCCAAAAAACGAACTCAAACGGAAGATAATTGGTAAACATTTGTTCTGGGATTGAGTAAAAATGGTCGGAGGATAATTTCTCGCTCCATCGGCTACAAATTTGATCGACATATGAGACTTTTTAAAAAATTCTTATATACTTACAATGGGGTTTGAAAGGAAAAAAAAGGAGAAAAGAATTTTTAAATTACTCGCAGTGTCAATTGATCACTGTTAGTAGAGGAAATTAACGGGAATCGTGCATAGAACTTAATTCTAAGACCTGAATTTAATACTAGCAGCTTCAAACTTAAACTTGTCCAAGGATTAGAATTCCCTTCACTTTTTAAGCATGGTTTCATTCGGGGGCAAAATTATCTTAATCTCCTTCCATGAAAAACAAAGTTAGGTGGCACCAAATGATATGACCCTTTAAATTATGATGTGACAGAATTTCTCGCTGTCCATTCCAAAAAACGCATTGATAAGTCGGATTTTAGTTTAGCTGAACTAGCCACGGATAGCATTAAGAGGTCACCCGCAGTGCACATGTATGCAAAATTGCACAGAGGATAAATCATCCGCCTTGACCGCTCGGGCTGTGGCGCTTAGCGCACGACATTGACTGCTCGTTTTATGGTATTCCCTGCAGTCTGGAGTATCTTATTCCTTAAAGCTCAGAGACATCCACAGGGTAAAATGGCACTTCGGTAGTTAAAGAGGGTATTGCACTCGGCCGAATATCGAAGGTTACGGGTTCGAGTCCCGGTTAAGGTGAATGATATTACCTATGTGGAATTTTGTACATTCCTGAGTATTTACTTTCCATAGATAGCTTCTTCAAATGTCAGTTAATGCGGCAAAAGTTTCTATTGCTATTCTATATTTTTTAATGTGTCGTTTCTTGAGGCATATATTTTGAACTTTTATATGAACATTTGCTGTACGAATAAATATTTCCAATCGTACCTTAAAATGGCAGAGAACTGACGTCAGCATCTTTCGAAGATTCAAAGTGTTCCACTTTTAATTTCTTGAGAGAAGACAAGCATTCCATTCGTTGACCTCGTTAATTCTCTCTAGCGCTGGTTCACCATATCGATTAGCCTTAATGTCTAGAAGCCAAATTGCTTTAAGGTGCCTTGAAGTATTTTGGGTGTCAAGGTTGAGCAGACATAAGACAATGGGAAATTAATGGCTATAATTGATAAAGCTATAACAGATATGGGTTATAATGTCTAATGGCAAATGACAGGCTGTTCCCATTGAATGCGTGGTAGTTTTTGCATTTCCCCTGACAACTGAAGCCCCGTGTTTTGAATCCCTGTCCAGAATATGTTTCCTCTGGTGGTATTGAAGCTATGTATTTATGACTTAATACTTTTGAAACCATAAAGCTTCCTGGTTCTCCATCGACAAATAATTTCATTTAGTTTTGCTTCTTTTGAACATAGGCGCCCAAGTAATGTATCCTAGCACTAGAGTGACTTTCGGTTTACCGTTTCATGTTTATGAGGACATCACTCTATCACACAAAGAATACCCTGAAGCAGGGTTGGCCAACCAAAATGATCTTGCGGGCCACTTTGGAAATGCATCATAACTCCGCGGGCCGCATATAAAATTTTATATCCCCATATTTGATTTAGACCCACTATAGACATTTTTTGGAGTGAAAAATTGAAGATAATGAGTTATTATTATTGTATTAAAGTTATTGTATTAAGACGTGATGAATCTCGCGGGCAGGAAAAATGTTCAAGCATGTTCACGCATGCGGCTCGCGGGCCGCGGGTTGGCCATCCCTGCCCTAAAGTATCCAAATTCGTTTCTCAACGCTAACTTACAGTTATCGTCGTTTCTATACAAAGCTAAAGTTTTTTCTATTCGTTATCAATCCAAATCAGTCAAATTTTCCCTGAATGATTTGCTGTTTAGGTCGCCGCGTCCATAGCCCAATACATTTTGACGTAACGCACTAAGGGCCGGTTTATCCATCTCCGGGTAAACTTCCCGGTAACTATCCGCCGGATATTGCTACCCGCCGGATAAATCTTATGTACCGTTTATCAATCATATTTTATCCGCCGGATAGTTATCCGATAGAAAGATGTGGCAACGTTGGTATTGTCAACTCAGAGTGAACGTGAATTTTGAAACGACTGTTGTGACTGGCCACTGAATGCTCTGAACAAAAGAATTCCGATATTCACAAGGCTCGGAAGGAGCTCGTTATGGATCTGAGTGCGTATTTAAATGTGGTATATTTTGCTACCGTTTAACAAAGAACTATTTCACGGTCGTAACTTATGCATTTGTTTGGAGAAGATTGTCTCAAGTGCGAGGTTAATCTCAGATTCTTGTTTCAAAGTCGTTAAACGTATGACTGTACATGGTGACTTTATTTAGGGTCGTTCAACGTTTGTGTAAGATGGATACGATATAATTTCATGCCGAAGACTCAGTGGCTTTTGTGTCTGTTTCTTTCTGCTAAAATTTGGTGTCTACTCTTTCATTCGTTTTGAATGCCGTTTGCTGTATTTAAATATTTCGTGTGAATAATTAACGTGAAACGATATAGAAATATGAAAATCTGTGAACCCAAAAAGAATTTAAGTCCTTGAATTTACCTCTCTACGGAGCCTCTAAGTATGTTGAAATAACATGTACCACTGGGATGTAAATAAAAATGGTAGAAATGGGCCTTCTGAGGCTACCGTTAAACTGTTATTACTCTTTTGCTTTACTTACTATACATACTTTTACGATGACCACTAGTTGGATAACATGCTTAATTCTAATTGGAAATAAAACTACATAAAAATATTATTCTAGCAAGGCCAGGGAACGATGAAAGGATTGAGGATAGGGCACCATGAAGGAAATTAATCATAGGGACCTGGTTTGATAGGAAATACAACAATAAATAAGTTCTTCCTTTTTGCCCACTTCAAGTGGAAATGGCATGATGGATATTTTAGCATGCATTACAATAACAAAATGCTGATACGAAATAGGAATTACATTGAAGTGTAGTCAATAATGACCAGTACGTGTAATGTCTAGCAGTAGCAATGCAGTGACGAAGAGAGAACCAATATTTTTAATGTAAAACTCGAATTAATCTAAATTAACCACTGCGTTTTTAATTTAGATATTTTTACCGTAGTTATACAAATTCTACATAAAGAATTCCTGTGAATCTTTCTTAATATTTAAAAACTCATTCACAATTCGTGAAATTTGTCGAAATCGATGGGACATTGTGTTTCTTTCATATTATATGGATAAATTTCTAGTTTTTCTCAATTTTCTATAAAAATAGTGAACATCCACCGGCTAAATGAAAAATGGCATTGGTATATATTCAGGTAGCAGTAGTTTGGTGGCAGTCATTTTTCTTTATATGTATCGATAAATATTTCTTTATATTGTTCAGTTTATTCCATAACTAACAGAATTACTAATGGTCACAACTCAGACCAATCATTACACACAATTGTGTGGACTTTTGATTAAGATAATTTTTTTCCAACAAATAATAAAAAAGGATGGAACTTACCCTGCATAGGCTTTTATTTTTGAATTTTGAGGGACATCAAGGAACCAAATAAATTCCAGAGTATGAGATGGTATTAGCCTCAAATGTGTGATCCCAATATTAGTGTCTGCTGTCCTTTATTCTTTTGCATAATTAATCCACAGTTGATTATGTTGTTTTCTCATGATCCTTCCACTAATTTTCCTTTTGCAACTTCTATGTGTCAAGACGGTGGTCACAATGAACTCTTAATATGTTGAAAGTCTCATTGAAATTGTCATGAACATTGACAATATTCATCCATCATCGCATTATTTATGAGCACATCAGTACAGGGCATGACTCTTCAAGATAAATACCGAGTTTGTAGAATTAAATTAGTGCAATGTACCACTAACACCTCAAGAATCAACTAATACACACATATATATACATATATATATAATAGCCAATACGTTATTTGTCGGGGTTTGTTTTGGCAGTAAGACGTCCAGCTCTGTTTACACTCACTTTTTAGCGTTTTTACGTATCTTGAGCACTCTTAAGAACTGTTCGTTGCTAACTAATATTAATAAATACCATTGCGGTGGTCTGAATATAGCATAATTTGCCACTAAAGTTCTCCGCGTAGCTTTGTTTGTTGACATATCCGACTGCCGAGGATTTGTGAGCGAAATTCACAGTTGTCGAGGGATTGTTTAATTTGAATCATGAAGCTGGAAAGTTACATCCCTTCACGTTACAATTTGATTGTGCTAAACTAATTAACTAAAGACTTTAATTAAATAAACCAGAATAGTGCTCTAGAAGACCATAAAGTGAGTGTATTCATACCGTAAGTCGGTGAACATGAAATACCGACACTATCGCGCATTCCCCAATTTTTCAGGGGCTTCACGATGATTTCGGCCAATTAAATCATCTTAAATTGACTTAAAAATGAACTTTGATGCTTCAAATTTATTTAAACGAGAAGCACTATGAGCATTCCATTCATTAAGTATTCAAATTCCTATTCATTTTGCCGTATTGTAAACAGGAGAAATCAGAAACTTGAAAGGCTATATAATTTAAAAAATTACGGCGATATATGCCACGAATTTCTCTCAGAGCAGTCACACCACCAATAACTAGGATTACTGAAAAAGAATTACACGAGTAAATATAGATTTGCGTCCAAAAAATAGTTAAAACATGCCAGGTGATTGCGGCAGACATCTTGAAAATGGGTTTATCCTCCGGATAAAAATTTATCCGGAGTAAGAAGTAGCGGGTAAATTTATTCGGCGGATAAAGCTTAAGCGACGGTGGATAAACGCTTTCCTTAGATTTATCCGGAGGATAAGCTATCCGTCGGATAAAATCGCGTTACCCGAAGATGGATAAACCGGCCCTAAGACGGTTAAATCCTTCCGCTGTACCATATTTGGCCAAGCAGATGGATCTGTATTACCCAAAAAATCTATGAGATTGCAAATGGGAGTCAAAAGTAGTAGCTTACGTGTCCAAGGAAGCGCTCCCTAATTACAGCCCGAAATCTTCAGTAGAAATCCGAAAGATATAATCAATGGTCCAGCAATCATAATAGCGACGTTGAGGTAATTTAAAAATATGAAGGTGATGTTGAGTATCAACAGGTTGCCTAAAAGAAACACTTCACTTCATTCCATGAGGTATCTGAGATAATTATCTTCATCTTTCCCATCAGGCACTCTTTAAAAGAACACTGTGAGTGTTCGACATAAGCTCTTTATGATGGCCTTGATTCATATATAGTCTTCGCTTTCTATTTCCCATCTCAGTCATCGCAGTCAAATTAGCATTTCCCTCAACCTATTCTGCTTCACCTTCTATCAATCTTTGTTTCGACGAAATTAATTTTTGTCTTCATCCCAGCCGCCCTTTCTCCCTCAACATTCTCCCACCCCTCTCCACAAAATCTCTTCTCCCTTCCCCTGGCCGTCGACAGACCGCTTCGCTTATATTTTTACCTTCCATCTGTGTTTTTGTCTCCTCTCAAAAATCTGTCATCACCATCTCCCTCTCCATTCCTGCCTCTTCTCGCGTCATTCATTTCTTTTCTTACAAATCTATTTCTCTGCGCGTAACAATTTCCCCCAGGGGTAGGATCCTTCATCAGAAAAATCGTACGGTTGCATGCTTGTAAGGAAAACATTTTTTTCTTTCACCTTTTGTTTACCATAGCGTCACTAGTAGTTATGTACGTGGGAAAAACTAAATATTTTTTAAATATTTAGCTTAATACCTATCATTTACTTATATGTTTAAGTTTACGGAAGAATTGTGATAATATTAGTAAATGATGCGACAGGTGATACAGTTTGTAAAACATGAAAAATAAAAAGATTTCAATGATAAGAGGGCGTATTTTAAGTAGCATATGAGTTGTAACGGAGGCAAAAGAGGTACATTTACTTCTACGAAGTACCGTAAAAGCCACAACTCACGGAATGACTCCACACCAGGTAGCCATCACTCGTCCCAGTTAAAATCAGAACCTTGCAGGTTCCCCCGGCCGCTAGATACTCACCAAAGAGTAGTAAGGAAATTTTGTGAAATTGACAGTGGCAAATATCACTCACCTAGACTGGGATTCGAACCCAGACTCCTCAATTTCGCTCCAACTGCTCCAGCCAATGAACAAATCAAGGCGTTCTCTTCCAGTGTGAATCTCATGGTGGCTTAAAGGAGCGAGTTGTCCCCACAGGGACCGTGTATGTTTAACGCCGGAGATACCTGTATGCGAGCTTGTTTTTTTTTACAAATTTTGTCTTGATTATCAACTGTTTGCGAGCTCTAAGCACTGCAGTCCACGGGGTCCAATCTTTGAACACAATGGTATTTACTTTAGACATTCTCAAAGGCCTGCGGGACTGACCGCGCAGAAAACTTAAAGGATATACCCGGAAGTGGTCACATCATTTTGTGAGTCAATCTCATGGACTGGGATTATTAGGCATATCCCTCGATTAATTTCGACAAATTGATGAGCCTGGGTTTATATCCCAGTCCAGTCGAACGGCTTTTGCCACTGTGAATTTCACGCAATTGTATCACCACTAGCGGGTGACTCCTTTATAGTTGCTGCAATGCCATTTCCACAGTTTTTTGAAAAAAGTCTGAAAATTTTAGTGAGTTGGTAAGGACAGGTATGCAACGATAGGGCAGGTTGTAGCAAATTAGTGAAGCAGAGATATCTTTACAGGCCTATAAATGAGGATGCAAAGTTTATGACTGACACTTCCCCAGATAGGGGTTGCGTTATTGGTATGCGTTTAAATTCCACTTAATATTAGGTTACATAATATATTACATAGTAAAATTATTATTACCTTTAGCTTGCCGACTATTGTGGCTGATCAGGTGTGGAATTCTCATTTTTTTCAATACCTCTTTAAATATCTGAATATAAAACAAATTTCAGTTTTCTAGATTTTACATTATTACGATTGCATCGGTGTAATTAAGTCAATCCTGTTCTCACCACTCGGCACTTAAACAATTCAATAATAGGACAAATGTTTCTTCGTAAAAGTTGATGGATACAACAATCATTGTCATATTTGGTGGTGAAATCCTAAGATTGGCTAACTGCAGCCCTCCATCCTTCCCTATCTAATGATAGGTCCCTTACTTCCTGGTATCTCTTCTTATGTAATTTCCTCTTCATTTAATTCATGAACTTATTCCTGGGTCTTCCTCTAGGGACTTTTTCCTCTATTTTACCTTCAATTATGTTCTTCACAACCCTATTGTGCCTCAGAGTGTGTCCAATCAATCCAGTCCTTCATTTATATATGGTGTTTTATATGGTCCTTTCCTCTTCAAATTTTCTGTAAACTTCATAATTTCTTATTTTGTCAGTCTATTTTATCTTCTGTATCCTCCTCCATCACCAGGTTTTGAAGGCTTCTAGTCTTTTCTGGTCAGCTATTTCAATGGTCCATGCTTCCGATCTATAGAGTGCTACGCTCCACACGACTGTTTTCACGTACTATTTCCTGGTTTTTAGTCCTATCTTCTTTGAGCATAGCAGTCGTCTTTTTACCATGGATGCCTGAACAATTAATGGCTAAAAGTAGATAATATTCAATGGAGTAATAGTCGGTATCGACGAGTGATAAAAAACCAGCCAACCTCCAACTTCGCTCCTTCATCATTGCATTTGGCTATTTCTCTAAAATGTGGGTTTCATGGCACTTTTGTCATCGCAATAATCGAGTAAGATCGGCATCATAGGCGTGCCACCATGTAGATAGCTCCGTTATCACACAAGAGCACCGCAATCCACTTTTCTCGCCTACCCTTTACCACATTCATGGTTCTGTTAGAAAATTCTTTTGGACTCTGGCGATTTTTCTTTCACATCTTCTGATAGAACTCATTTCTCTTAAGGCTGTTTTACACGGTACATTTGAATGAATGTATCATAGAACGTACAAGAAAATGAATGGAATTTGAGCAGGTTCTATTTCCTTTAAGTTATTCAGACAATCATACCAATGGCCGCTTTACACGGTACAATTTCCTTCGTGAAGGAATTCGTACATTCGTTTGTGCAATAATATGTACCGTGTAAAGCGGCCTTTATAGTAAAAAAAACTCTCTAGCATCGTCCCAAGGAAAAATCCACTTAGTCTATGGGGAGCTATTTGACAATAGAACCCATAATATGTTACATTAAAATCAAATACCGGTTGGACGAAATCATGACCTCGTTACGTTGTTCGTTAAGAAAACGCACTCCCAGATAGTATTTTCTCCAGCCCCTAAATATATTTACCCTTCAAACAAACTACTTTTAACATTAACTTATTTTCGACCTATGCCACCAACTTCGAATGGATTCCCGAGAAGACAGACAATTAGGGTTTGACTTATAACTCGTGACTAGGCTGTCCATGGCTTTCGAAATTTCGGCTTGATCTTAATGTGCTGGTAAATCTACAAGTATTAGACGGCTTCAAAAAATATTTCATGTTTAATTATACCAGTTAAATTTAAGGACCTAAGGAATACATCTACATACTACCCCAGGAGCCTCTGCATGGGCGTGTGGCAGAGGGTGGTAGGTCACCAGCCATGTAGTGATGTAAAATTTTTGGAGGTGAAATGGTGACATGTACTATGGGAGTGTAATTAGATGAGATCAGTTAAAATGCATCGAATTTTGTGGCCTGAATGGTACCAGAAGCATCTTTGATTATACAGTCATGTTACACTAATAGAATACACTGCCATATTCATCCTTCCATTATCAAGTCCATGAGGAAAAATTTCAAGTAATCTACGTGGGTATTTATCATGATTGAACTGCCGCAATGGCTACAGAACTAATGAAAAAATTATTCCCAAAACTTGACAGCTAAAATAGCTCTTAGGGTCGATAATGAATTGTAAATATTGGGTTGATGAAAACGAATCACAAAACAATGCCGTTTTGACATGTTTGGTGGAGATTATGACTCGCAAAATATACTCTTAGCTTAGAATAATTGCGTATTAATTTCATACCGGATACATGGAAGTGTTTTCATAAGCTCTATATCACATAAGAAGGGTATTTATTTGAAAATGGGGAATATTTTTCTCTTCGTGAGTCAAAATCTAGGGGTGAGAGTAAAAAATTTCACAAAACCCGTCAGATTTTGGCAAAGTCAACGATTTTAACCCAGATCTAATTCCTAATATTCCATTCGTAAGAGATACATCATCAAATTTTACGTAATTTTATTTACTGTAAAACATGTTTTACAAGGTAAATAATATATCAATGAGGGTATTTAAACTTAAATCACTCGCCAACAAACGCATGGTCAGAGGAAAACCTGGAGGCTCTACATGTTTGACAGGTCGAGATAAAACGAAACACATTCATCCGAAAGGAATGTCAAATTTGCAGCACATTCAGGTCGTGGGGGCAGCTGACTTTCCAGTTCCACCAGTGGTTTACCGCAAAGTTCTGGTGTCCCAAAAGTCACACCATGCGGAACATAGGGAAGGGTGCCGAAAAAGGCTTTACCCGGATCCTGACACTCCCTGGTAAAACCACTAAAACTAATGTATGCATCGATAGATTTCAACCGAGCTCACTTTCTCCAGACATGCAAAACCGACATCATGGTTTTCAGGGATGGGGAGACGTACTATGATAACCCTGAGAATAAATACTTGATACATTAAATATCGTCCGACAACGACAAATAAATTACTATTCATTACGGTGCTTGAATGAATTTGTTTTAGAATCTTTCCGATTTCCTGAACCCAATTCAGCTACTTATGGTGGCAATAGTTTTACTTATTAGTATTACATTCAGCCCTTTCATTTATAAAATTTCTTCAGGGTGCAAGATCCTCAGGTATAGGTTTACATCTACGAAAAACCCTGCAAGCCACCACTAGGGTGTGTGACACGGGGTGATTCCGCACCAGGCATGCATCACTCATCCCAGTTTATATAGGATCCGCGCTCGTTCCCCAAAAGCAGTCAGGACAAAAGTACGCAGTCAGATCAGAAACCAGGAGAGTGATATGTAGAAGAACATGCTGCCATGCAGTACACTACTCAAGATACAACTACTGGTTAGTATTATTAATGCGACAAATGAATAGCGCTACAAGGTACTAAAATATGCAAGAGTATATAATGCAAGAGAATTCATGCGAGTTTATTATCTAATAATCATGTAAAGGTATTTAGAACTACCGAAAAAACCCATTTAACCTAGTCATTATCCTAGCACTGATCTAACTACGCAACTAACGTATACTTGGATTAGGAATGTGGAGTTTCTTCTGACTAACTACAGTGAAGATCAGGGATGCATGATTCAAATGCGATTATCAAGTAAATTGATTACTTTGCTCAATTTATCGAAAAAATTTTCAATAAATTAACCTTGAACAGTTTATATTCACACTTAATTTTTCAAGCTAATTATTCTAACCGATTATCCATCAAATATTCCTTCCTCATGGTTACAAATATGATGTCAACAATCAAGAAGATGCACCTTCAATCACTTAAATTTCGGTTATTCTGTACATATAATTCTGATATATCGTGGGGATTAAACATACAAAACATGTGTGGCACAGCATTAAAGGAACTAGGTTTTGTTAACCGTATAATAGGAAGGTCCTCGGATGAACAAGTAAAGGAGAGATGCTACTTCGCTATGGTTAGACCACACCTCGAATACGCTACTAGCATTTGGATAGCTGGTTATAAAGATTTAACCAAAAAATATTAATACAATACTAAGAAAAGCTGCGCGCTTCATTAAAAACTCCTATAAGCGTATGTATAGTTTATCACAACTTTTAGAGGGATTAAGGTGGGAGCCCCTAGAGACTCGGAGGCTACACCTAGGCTTAGGTTGCTTGATAAATTCAGAACTGATATTTTTCAGAGCGACACAGAATATTATCATGACTCCTTACTACATCTCTAGGTTAGACAGAGGCGATAAAATTAGAGAGACACGTTGCCGAACAGATAGGTACAAAAACTAATTCTTTTGTCACACAGTAAGCAACTACAATAAAAATTGAGCTCCACTAAATACACTCTTATAATACATGTCACCATTTCATCTCAAAAAACTTTCATCTTTACACGGCTGGTGACCTAACACCCCCTGCCACATGCCCATGCGGCGGCTCGGAGGATATTATGTAGATGCAGATGTAATGTATCATAGAATCAGCGGTTGAAATTTCCTTGAAAAGGGTTTAATCCCAATCTTTCCGGTCCTTGCACCACTCAAGGGCATGGTAGCGCGCACGAATAGAAAAAATAGGTGAAGACGGGTGGCACAAACATTCAACCACGTGGACGAAAACGGAAACCATAGTCCATGTGATTTGTGTCTTACACCACATAAAAGTGCATTCGAGTGTGAAGTCTACTCAAGAGTCATCATGGTAAAGTGCGATTTCGAATGAAGGGGAGATTACTACGCATGGCAAATCCGTCGAAACATACCCTAGAACTTTTCTTTTTGGTATTAAAAAAATCAATCATTCGTTTCATCGAACAATGGATTATTTATTTTCGATCAATGGACACTTATTATTGCGGGCATGGTGCCACTAATATGGCGTCAGGATGTTCCAAATGCGTGACCAAAATGAGTCAGTTATGCCCATCACGTCACCTGGATCATCCAGGTGAGTAGCAGTAACAAGTAGCAGAAGCGTTGAACATTAGCATGAGAATTAATGGACGAATGCACTAATAACTCAGTTTTTGCAGCAACGACTGAATGGAATAGATTAAATAGCTGCATTCTTAGGACCCTACTAACATTTGTTATTCTAAATGTTATCCATCATATCCGAAACTATTCTTGGTTTATGAGTATGATGGATTTTATCTCATCAGGTTACTTACCTGATGCAGAACCCTCCTTTATCCGGACTTGGGACTGGCGACGGGGGCTGTTAGGGTAATGGATCGACCATAATAGCCATCCACATCCTCAGGTGGAGTTGGTAGACAAATAGACACACACAAGATAATTACCAGCATCAATTACATCAACGGTACTTAATATACGGTACAAACGTAGTGCGATGCGTGGCAGCAAGAATTAATTTTTTATATGTGTTTCAATGAACCTCTGGAAAAGATAAAAGCTCCCCTCAGTACCCGTGCTACAATCAGCTAGCATAATTCTCGCATTGCTGATGTATCAAATACCACGCAAATATCCAATACACAGTGCATTCCACAACTAGCTTGCGCTTGACTGTATCAAAACTACGTGACTGCTATCAACAAAAACGACGTGCAACTTAATGGTAGTTTTTCGTCAACCTTGAATTAATACATCATGTAGTATCATGCTTTTAGGTGGATTTGACATTGCATGGCGTTAGTTACTACTTACAGCAACGATTGGCGATCGCTAGGTGGCCAAATGAAATGTAACTTTCACGCGTTTTATTTACGCATGTGCAGTTTGTCTCTTGTTTATTGATTTGGCTTGCCTGAGAGAAGATAGTCACTGAGAGCCGGCAATAGCCGACATTCTCCGCAAAATAAAAAGCAATACGTCGCACAGTGGGCTGAAATCGAAAAAAGCTTGCCAAAACTTCTAAAACGTTATTTTTGAGTCCGGAAGTTGAAACTTCGCAGTAACATTTTCAAATAGTTTGTGCATGACATATTGTATTTATTTTTTTCTTGTACCTGCACATTAACAAATTATATGAGGTCAAAGTTGAACAAATTTCGCAAAAAACGCCCACCTTCGATTTTCTCTGTGAATTACCAAAATTAACCTCTTTCAGTACTTTAATTGATTGACTTATGCAAAAAAAATTTAGAACATTTTATAACAGTTTTTTTCTTTTTCATTTAATGGTTTTTAAAGGTTTAATTTAATTATTAACCATAAACACAAACAAATGGCGGAGCCTATCTTCAGTCAAATTTTTACATATTTGTTGAGAAATAGTAGTTGGTGCCGCCTGGTTACGCTAAGTAACTCATGCCACGTCATTCTCCAAAGCTTCCAGATTGTGAATCTAAAGAAAAATCTTGCGCATATTTGCGACCTCGAACATTACCTCGTTTTTTCGAGCGCGCGGTCCAGCCCGGTTCCGCCCGCCGGCGACGGGGAGTACGATGATGCGGCAAGTGTGTGGATACGACATGGCCACATTCACTTTCCTATAGTGACCATCGATATGTAGAGATTGCAAAGAGCCACCATAAAGAATTTTTTAATAAACCATGCAACAAATGATACTCATAATCATATCGCGGGATACCGCAAGAGGTATCATGAAAGACTTCTTTCTTTGAATGCACTTCTGAAACAATCATGGGGCTTTTACATATATCCTGCACTTCGCCTACGGAAGGATATGTGCATCTCTGTTTGACAGAAAAACTCTCTTTCGAAGGCACCAGGCGTCAGCTGGTGTCGCGTGGCATCAACTCCCCAAACCCCCCTTACTACTTCGTAGTCTCGTAGTCTATAGCAAGGTAGGAATCCGAAACTGCATACAGAGATTTTGTTCGCCATGCGTGCATGAACTGCATTCCATCTCCATTAAAAAAACCTCGGTATTGTGCTCAACAATTTTCCAAAAAGAACTGATCGATCCGGATTTTGCTGACATAAACCCACAAAAAAACACCGGGAATCGCAGAAAGGTGTCTCCTCCTCCTACACCCTTCCACAAACTATGATCCCGTGTCAACTGAGTCGAAAAATTTGGACGAGGATGTTTGGCAACGTCTATAAAAAAAGGAGAATTTAAAAAAAAAAAAAAATTTGTGAAAGAACAAGATTAGCCCACATCATGACGCAGAAGTGGACGCGCAACTTGAAACCTCACGGACCTTGCCCAACAATAAGGCCCTCGGGGCTATTATTATAGCCGGCACGTCGAGAATACCTTCCCCGGATTCGTCTGGGGCCGCGGCAAACAGGAGAATTTTCCTGACCTTTTCAAGAATCTCTCGTCGTTGCAAAATACCACGTTTAAAACCCCTTAAGGGGTTCTTCTAAGGTGTCTGTGAGTAAACATGACGCAATTGGTGAAAGGTCTTCAGTTAAAACAGAAGCCTGAGGTAGGCACAGTGTCTTAATGGCCACTATCAATCTTCAATTTAACTTCCTATTTTTTATCGCTTTCACCAGAATTGGTTGCAGAATTGCTTTTCCAAGTGCCCCTGCAGCTAAAGCCGACAGAAGAGAGTTGATAAATGGCTTGAAGCCAAAATTAATCAGTAGGGGAAAAAGTTTTAATAATTTATGGAAATTTACAGTGGTGAATTTGAAGTAAAATTTTACGCATACATCATATTTCATACAATTACTGGCCACATCAGATGACTTACATCTTGATGATAACGTGCTATTTATGCTAGTAATCTTACCATTACGTATTCTAGCATTTTAAATCATAATAACTCACAAGTATGATTTAGTTTTCCCGAGAAGACTTCCTCCATATAATAACTCACACATTGCAAAATTATAATCCCATTGATTCATTGACATTCCCTTACTTACACTATACTTTAGACCTACATGTATTACAAACATATTTCTTACGCCTTAAACAAAATCGTATTTCTTTTGGTTTGAAGTCATTAGTGGTTGAATAACTGCTATACACAGTGCAGTAAAGCCACAAAGTGTCCACTTAATATTTATCCAAGTTACACAACGGAAAACCCCAATGAGAAGCCGATCGTGAGCACAAGAGTTCCGTATTCCAGAAATATCTGAACGATCACAATCATTGAGAGATTTTAGTCCTTCCCAACTGTAAGACTGCCATTCTTAACGGAGAATTCTGAACTTCTACTTCTTTGAATGCCTTGAATGCGGCTTTTTGGTTTCATTCGGGAGTAATATTTCAAAAAAGATATGCAGGTACATGGCGATTCCCGAAACATTTCCATGCTTCAAGAATGCTTTATCGGTTTTCACGCTCAATAGGGACCTATTCCAGGCCTCTCTCACATCTAGGAAGAATTTTGTTTAATCCGCTTGTTAAAATTTATGCCACCCGAAAGAATAAAAGCTAAATGCCAACCCGCAAACGTATTACGATGTCTCAAGGCGTCCGACGCAAAATAAAGACGCTTGATTATGCGCAGGAATAGGAATAAAAAGTGATCGTTCTGATCCCGGCTTATTACTTCGCTTTTATGCCTCTCTCGTTCTTCCTACGGCTGAAAGTGGAGAGCACTCTCGGGGCAAATATTTTTTTTATTTCTCCTTTTCACATCTCGTCCGCGACCACAACTACCAATAGAAAGATACCCACACTCGCACGATCCCCAATCACCTCCTCCTTTAAGCCTCTTCCCTGTCTCTCATTCTCTCGCCTTCTCTCTCTCTCCTTCCCTTCGTCCGTTCGTCATTATTCTGGTGAGCTTATTTTATTTCCTCATTCCACTTTCCCCGTTCCTTTTTCACTTTCATTTCTCCTCTCCGCTTCATCTCCAGGTATTCTAAGACTCCGAATTCATTCTGTCGTGCTCATTCATACTAAAGTCTCTCTTTATTTCTCTTACTCTCCACTTGCAACGTCCAGAAATTTATTTCGTCTTCTCATAATTCAATTTCACTCTCCTCATCCCTCCACTCTCTCTGTTTTTTTTTAATTAAGAAAACCTGAGGTGTGGTTGTAAAGATAAAATTTTTCAATTGCCCGATTTTTTTTTTCGTAATTTAAATTTTTTCTCTAAAATTATGCTCGCAAATATGTTGACGAATTTTGATTTTTCAATAAAACAGCAACTTTTTTTCTCTCTCTCTCTCTACTAAACGAAGTGATTATGTAAAAATACTTGCATTTTTGGACAACAGTCCGACATGATTATAACTCCGGTGCCCTTTCCGTCAGCATCGTTGAGCTCTGCTCAAATCCACAGAAACGATCATCCAATTGGTCCGAAAGCTGTTACCCCTCTCGTCATTCGATCAACGGAAAGTATTACTTGATCCTAGCCGCAGAAGTACGTCAAACAAAATTAAGGCAAATGGCTGTCACTCTACAAGCATAAATGTCATTTATGATAGTGAACCATATAATTAAACCATTCACTTCCAGACCTACTATATAAGTTCCAAACCAATTGATTTGCTCATTATGCAACAGTACAGCATAAGAATGACATTAGGGAAATTAGACTGAAGAACGGACAGTTGAAAATTTTATTTTTCCCGTTAACGACAAGAGACTATAATAGCAGCCAATGAGACTTTTAGAGCTTAAAGTCTATAGCTCTAGGTTTTTCGATCGGTAGTGAAACTACTTGGCTTAGATTGGCTTGCTCCCTGATGCTATTATCTCCATCTGTTACCTGGTGCTAGCTGCAGGCCGTGCCACTTTGCGGTGAAATCCTCGTATCTTTGTACATTTCTGTGGATGGAAAAATATTAATGTAAAGTAGCGTGTATTTCAGAAAATTTTTCTCCTCGCAAGTTTTAGCAGGCTTTTGCTAATGCACCGCTAGTTGCAGTAATCTTAACTTAAGTAGTGTATTGCACAATTGATGCTAGTGAAAACTCACCCCGTGCCACAGATACTCGAGATGACCCGACGGGTATTATATAGATATAGATATAAATGAAGAAACATATTAGGATATGAGAAGTAGGAGTAGAGAATCCGGGCGCCCCCGGTAGCTTACGACGCCTGTACAACCATCATTTAACATACCCATAAATAGTTCCCTTCTTGATCTGCATTTCTTATATCTTTGATGCAGGGGTCAAATTACTGATGAAAAACCTCCACCACCATTGGGATTGGGAATGCGGGACTTCCACGTCCAAAGCCACGCAACTCTCCTGCTTCAACACTTCTAACAATCGAGCCAATCCAACCCTGAGGACTTGTTACACGGTTATATTTGGTGTAATTTGATTTTGGTTACATCTTAATGGCTACTGAATACATTTTAGTGTTCCCTATGGCATAGATTGTCTAAAGATTGTTTATTACAGTTATTGGATTCGCAATATTTTACACCGGCAACTAACTGGTGAAGAGCTTCATATGGAGCGTAGCGTTGTATAGGGCAGAAATGTGGACTCTCAGAAAGGAGGACTAGAATAGGTTGCAAGCATTTGAGATGTTGGTGAGGATAAAGATGGAGAAGGTGCGATGGACGGAGAGGAAGACTAACGAGGAAGTATTTGAGATGATGGTCGAGGAAATGAAACTTGTCAATGAAATTCGAGATCGGCTAAGTAGGTGGCTGGAGGATGTAATAAGGGGCGAGGGGTTGCTCAAGAATGTGATAGAGGGAAGGATGTTAGGCAAGCGGGGAAGAGGAAGAAAGAGAATAGGTTTTATGGAAAGGATGAGGAGAAAGAGAGAGAGGGAAGAGAGAAGAGAAAGGGTAAATTGCATGCTGAGGCGAAAAAGTATATACTAGAGCAGGATGTGCCTCTGAAAGTGTAGAAAACCGGAAGGAAATTCTCTAATATTCAACAAAACCTACCCAAACTGGTAGAATACTTACAAAAAAGTCACCAAACGATGGGATGCATCCATTTGTATTCTCCTACTCTTCAGAGGGGGGAGGGTTCCGCCTTCTGATCTGCCTTGTCCTTTCGTACTGAAGCCCCTCCTTCACTCCCCTTCATTTCCTTATCTATATTTTCTTTCTCTCTCACTTTTCTTTCGACGGCCATGCCCAAAGATTCCTTTTATCTTTGCCCAATTCTATTCCATAATCCTCATCCCCTCATATCTCCCTATAATTCTCCATCCTCCAACTCCATACACTATTCCATGCGACCGCTCCCTAAAAATCCACTCTTTTGGTCTTCCCTATCTTCATTAATTCATTTTCTTGCTCCCCAGAGCCATCAATATCTGACGCCCCCTCCGAGCATCCACTCCATCCCTCGCCATTGGTCTCGGTCGAATTTCTTTCCGTTGCCCACACTCTCCTCCATCCATTCCGCTCATCCCGACTACATATCTTTTGCCTTTTCCCCTCCTCCTTCCGCATCCTCAGCGAAGACTACACATCATCCATTGGGCGTACCCATGCCACCACCCCACACGAGAGAGGAAGAGCGTCCAACATGTATAAGGCATTTATTTACCAGTGCACATATGTAGAAATACGTATGTGCACGCGCAGACTTACGTGTTTATATATATAAAGACCACTAGATATTTATGTGCGTAAGAACATAAACATGCGTGCCGAGGAGGGTGACGTGTGGTTGGGGAGGGAGGGGCTGAAGAAGTTCGTAAGGGAGAGGAGGAGGAGGAGGCTGGGAGGGCACTCTCAGGAGAGTTTGACCTTCGGCGGCGCTGCTCGCATTGCGGGCCACGCCCTTCCACGCCAGCCACGCCAAAGGACGGAAGGGTAGAGAGGAGGAGGCTGAGAGCTGAGGGCGGAGGACCAGCCAACGCGCCCCAAAGGACGAGCTACTCACTAAAGGCAACGGCGCGAAATGAAATGGACGTGGAACCAAGAGACAGAGCAGGACACAAATGTAGAAAAGGAGAGCCGAGTGGTTGTGGGCAGTGTATGCAGCGAGGATGAGTCAAGGAGATGGGAGTGGAGGGTGTGTCCGAGCGATGAATACAACGGAGAAACAATTTGGCGGAAGGAGGCGATGGGGGAAATAAATATGAACATGTGTCCGCACTGAGGATGAGACACAGCTACGAATGGAGATCTGATAAAAAAATAAAGTGGCTTGTCACGAAGTGTTGATAGTAAGGGATTGGTTGTAGGTGCGACATGCGTGCACCCGGTATAGTCCAAACCATTTCATGGATACTAATAAAATATAGGATTACTTCCCGTCGCACATACATATTTTGACAAAAATTCTTGTCCAATTGTAATTACGGATACAATGAATCATCATGAGTAAAATCATAGCAAGAGTTAGGGTAACTGAATAGTTATAGGCATAAATTAAACAAGTAAATGTAATGATGCTAGCGATAATCATTTATTATGAGAGAAATGCTTGCTTCAAACGAATTCAACTTTGATCAGTAATGAAAGTAAACGCAGTTAAGTCAAATATGTTGTCCCTTTGTAGGAACTGCGTCACTAACATCTTCTCACCATCACTCAGCTAAATGCCACTTTTATACCATTTAGCCATATTTCCTGGCGTTTGATGCACAAATATGATTTATTTTAAATGATCATCCTCATTAGTAACTCCAATTTTATAGATGTAATTCTGATCTCATATTTATGACACCAATTGGGAGACTTCAACGGCCAATTATGTAAAATTCCATTCGCTAGCCAATTACGCTCGCGGACAATACCATAAGTCTCTTTTTTCTGGGCGTACAATTTCACGAACAATTGACCAGAGGTAATTATAGGAAACATAGTGTCTGAAATGTAACTATCTTATTATCTGTTATTAAATCGCAAAGTTCCAATCGTTTTGAAAACACTACTATTTCAATATGAAAACATTTCAAAGCATTATTTTGCACTGTTCCCTTCCTCACTCTGCAATCTTCTGCATTACCTTAAGCCACACAGTGAAATTTTAGAACAACGCTGTGAACCAAGTTCCCATGTTGACAAAAAACTTGATTTCAATGCTAACTGGAGCTTATACGCGCTTATTCTTTGAAGTGGAAGTCAGTCACTGAGAGAAAATGAAATAAGGATATTTTAACGGAAACCCTAAGAAGTTCTGGTCAAAACTTTTAATGTTACCATCATTGAATTTATTTTTTAACCATTTTTGGGTATTTCCTGCAGTTTTTGGTATTATCTTACGAGTTTTTATCCTAGTAAACGATATTTAAGGAACATTTTCTCTCACACATTCACAGCGTTGCTCTTAAGGTGAGAAATTGGTTTTCATATACTTCCGCTACGTTAATTCAGGACTTCTGAACACTGATGGTTTGGACATTTACGTTTGACTCATTTCTAAAGGAACTCCAAAACATACTGAATCAACGCAACCGATATACCCGAAGAACTCGGAACCTTTGAGGAACAAATTATAGCCATATTATATAGGAAAATTTCCTTATTGAAGCTTAATAAAAGTCATAATAGAAAAGGGAATACTTAAAATAACTTAATAGATATGAAAAAGTTGAAGGAATCGTCCCAAAAGCTATTGATTAATATGATGAAAATTTTATCACAGTCATTTCATAATTTTCAAGGCATCAAAGCAACTTGAGTTCAGTTTTAAGGAAAGACGAAATTTTATTCAACGTTCATGCAACCATCCGCAAGCTGTTTACAGTAAAAGACCTAACAACGGGACAAATATGACAACACTGAACAGTTGTATACAGTCAAATTCCTCATCGGCCCGGTAGCGATGAAATAATATTCTCGCCTGATTATCGCGTATCTTGGGATAGAGTTTCGCCTAGGTAGAATATTACCCCACTCATTAAAGAGATGTTTGGGCATGATTTTGTTCAATTTAATTAAACCCGGCGTTGGACGCCTATCGTGCTGTTTTCGTGGTCAAAAGAATAAATGAACTATCGTTATAATAGGTTTCTAATACACTAGATCTTTTAAAATGAAATGAATATGCTTATTGATTTATAATGGGATGAGAAGCCATTCACAATTTCTGTTATTGTTACTCATAATTTTCAGTTATTTGCTGGTAGTCGTAGCGTACAGAAGAAATAAATAAATGATGATATTCACCGTAAAAAATGTAAAAATGCAACTCTATCAGATACTAATTGTAAAGCGTCTTTTGGAAATTCTCCATAAATATTTTGAAACGTGATTTGTGAGCCATCATGGATAATGAAAGCGCTGGAGACATTGACACTTGAAAAAGTATGGAGTATAATACGGAAATGCATGAGTGAAGAATTTAACAGGAGGATTAGTTCTTAGGAAGAATTCAATTGATAAAAAAGGAGATTTTAATACGAAGACATTCAAGGCTCGCAAAAATGGACTCAATTCCTTACATATTATATCCCCTTAAAAGTGTAATTTTCTCGACCTGGTCGTAAAAATCTTTGCTCGCACCTTGCACACATTTGAGAGATCTTGGCTCTGACTTTAGAATGACAAATTGTAGAGGCTAACTACCCATGTACTCTTTTGTGTTGTGAGCCAACCACTTTTTTAGATCCTGCCACTTTGGTATTACTTCAAAATCACGGGTATAAAACTTAGGATTGATCCAAATATTTCATCACTACTACTTTAAATTAGATTAAAGTACCAGATGTGCATGGATTTTATCTATCTATTTGATCGCATCATCATCATTGGTCGTTCAATTTTAAAATTTTAAGAAACGCAGTCCTCCACTCCTCTTCATCTAATACTAGTTCCTGATAGCTTTTTCTATGTAGAACCAGAATACCTACCTTACTCTATCATTACTCTTAGGCAGATTATTGCCTCCCTAATACCTCTTCTTCTATATCCAAGTTGGTTTTCCGAGAGGTTGTCTTTAATTTTAACTTTCCATTCTTAGGCTTATTATTCATGTTAGTATATTTTATGCATATTGCATTGGACTTGAGGATTGGTTCTCCTCACATCTTTGATTCCTTGTATTTACTGGCAGTTATTACATATCAAAATGGAGCAAATAGATGACTTAAAATGAAATGTAGCTTAAAAATATAAAAACAATATTCAAATTTGAGACATATTTTTTCAAGCGCTAATCTGTGCATTGGATTTTAGGGCTGTGGATGCCTTCTTTCCTATATCATGATAACCATAAAATGACACTACGCTCTCAGTGAAACACCCGTGCTTCTCAAAAGTGGGGGTCATTAACTATTATTGGTTTTATTTTTCTTGAATTTTTATTTCGTCTCTCTTTGAGTGTAGCGCCGTAAGTATTAAGTGCCTTTGAGCTACTGCACTCAATTGATATCATTGCTTTCAAACTGAAATGGGGAAAGGAAGTAATCTGGGGACGTTAACACTCTGGAGCAGAAGCAGTTGCGGTCGAGTTGAAGTCGTAAACTCAACGATCTGGAAGATTCTAGAACGCCTCTCTTTGAAAGATATGGTTAGCGCGCTTTTAGACGCGGACTAAAGACTACCTCGCGTGAGCGTATTTGGAGCGACTACCCATTTATGAGAGAGAGAGTAATATGCTGCCTCCTTCAAGTAATCAACTCCTTTCTGAATGTCATTAGCACTACAACTCCCTTCCGAGTTGTACATATAGGCAGTGGTTCCTGTTTTAAGCGGAATTTCTAGGGACTAATATTTTTCCAGTATAAAATTTTCTGCCTAATTTAGAACTTTAAACTGATAAATTACATGAGACTTTCTTAAAATTTCATTATCATATTGTGATGCTCACATATTTCCCTGAAATTCCATAAGTAGAAGGGATTCAAGACTCCGGTGAATGATGAATAAATTAGAATTATCCCTCTGCACTCGGCCTACAAAGAGGATAATTATTTAAGTCTTCTTTACATCCCAAAATTTTTATTGTTGTGTGATGAATTAAGCAAAACTTTCCATGAAAATTGGTATGGAAATTCACTCAAAGCAGGTTAAGTTACGCGTATTAGAGGCGCACTCGTGTAAGAGGCGCACCCCTCTTTTTAAGCGTCGAAGTTGAAGAAAAAATTTTGGGGCTTTTTTTTCCTCCTATCGCGAGGTTTTGCGGACCTAACTTCGAACTTTCGGCCATTATCAAAACCTTCCGGACATTCACACCGAGCTCTGATTTTTAATGCCGTTTTCCCCAAACATTTTCCTAATGTACAAGTCGTAGTCGCTGTGAGTATGGGTCTTTTAAACTGTATTTAACTTTTACACATTATATTTTGCTGTAAGTGATTACGAGCGGGAATTCGTGTAAGAGGCGCACCCTCATTTTCGGCTGCGATTTCTGGGAAAAAAAGGTGCGCCTCTTCACGAGTTTATACGGTATTCGGTTATTTATGCCGTTACTTCGTTTACACTCAACTAAACGTAATAATGTAAGATAACTCTTTACCTTTAATTGCGACTCAAACTTTTTTTTTCTGATAAGATCGAATTGAATGTGTGTCAGCATCTGCCTAGGACAAATTTCAATAGTCAATTTCAATTTTCAGCAGTCTTTCATCATGAGATTGGTTCGTTCCAACTCCTCGCTCGAAGTTCCATTCAGGTAATCATTTCATATATGTATGTCTTATTTTTTAGCCCCTCAAAAAACATATCGAGCATTTATATCTTTCGTCGAGAATTCTTCACATCCATTTTTTCTCCCATTATTGCTCTTAAGCGTGTGCTATACTGCACTGAGTGATCGGTAAGTTTGATTAATTGGCTTCAGAGAGGTTTCACTGCCGTACTTAAATTTGTGGATACCCCTTAGAGACTTCACGCCCAGCATAGTTCAGAAAGGTGTCCGATCTTATTTAAGTAATGTGATTATAAGCAACAGGAAACTAATATATAAGTATCTACGACCAAGAATTAATAGGAACTCATTACCATTTGCATTACAAGACGAATTTTACCAATATATGCATGATTATTGTTTGTCTTATTATTCAACTTCCGAAATGCTCTCCCAGCTCAAGATAAGATTGGGCAATGGAAAGTTTCCAATGGCCTATAGAATGTATAAATATCCAGATGAATTTTTTTCTTGATAAATCCGGTACCTAGGTCTAAAAACTGATAACACAGTCGAAATAGAAGAGGAGACGTGTTGGAATGTCTTTCATGTTCAAACTTTAACTTAAGAGCAGAAGATGCGGACGATAGAGTCATTTTGTCCCAAAATGCGGTCGTTGTACCCGAAGAAATTTCAAATGCAGAGGCTTAGACGAAGGCTGTTCACTCCGTCTCCACAAAGTCCTAATCCCTCCCTCCACGCCTCTTGACCGAACATCCTCCCACCTCACTCACTTGTCAGAGGTTCAGCCTCTCTCCCTCCACACCCTCCCCCCTCTTCCAAGTAAGCCGTCTCGGATTTACTCCCCCTCACGCCCACGGTCCACGCCTTCCACCTAGAACGACGCCACGATTTGGTTTTGACGCTCGGTACAGGCATGATGTGTTTGTGCCCGAGTCCCTGTGGTACTCTGCCTGAATATTTTTCCAAATAGAGTGTTTTTTCTAAGCTAGCGGGTCGAGTGTCTCTTCATTCATCGTCGAGGAGACGCTTGTGAAAATCGCGATAATGCTACAGAGTATCTATAATTCTTTATATTTCTGCGACATGCGCCTAATCATCCCTGTGTCTAAACGACCTGCGCCAAAACGGCTCGCTCCAAAACGGCCGCGCCCAAACCAGCGCACCCAAATGTCCCATTCCCCTGAGCTCCCGTCAATTTCCTGTCCAATATTTTCCTAATAACTAGTGAAAAACAAGGGCAGCTCTTCTGTCCAAATTTGATGCTCAGATGAAAATGGTCTACCAATCAAATTTATGCGGTAGGAAATAGCAAGGTCACCATTTCATTAGGACCTTGAGCCACGTGTCCACCCGTCTTCGGCGTGAATTTCACTCGGCTCAAGTCTCTGGTGCCGCATGAGTGCCTTATCTTCCAAATTGAGTGTTTTTTTGAAGCAAGCGGGTCGAATGTTTCTTCATTCTTCGTTGAGAATAAGACGCGTGTAAAAATCGCGATAATGCCACAGGGTATCCATAATCCTTTATATTCCATTCGTGTCAATTTGTCGGCAGAATATGTTTGATTTAATTTTTTATGAGAATTTAATGTCTATGCTACGTATGAGTAAATCATGATCCAATGATGATCCAAATACTATGATCCAATGCATGCATGAGCATGTAACACAGAGTAAAAATTTCCACCCAATGGAGTTACCTTTAGCAATCCTCTATCCAATGGTTACCATTGTCTGACTACTTTCTTTTATTTGATATGATATATAGACTGAACTTTTTTGCTATTTGTTTCATTTGAGAGAATTAATTTTCATTTTAGTTTAACTTTCAATTGAACTTAAGGATAAGAATTAAAACACTTAGTAATCTTCAACTGATTTATTGAAATGATACTATGCGTATCGTCACTATGTGGAATAGCGGTGTGACGCGTCCTGCCATTCAAATATATCTGTGGAAGATTACTTAGTACTCTAAAGTGTAAAGTTTATTATATTGACCAAGTCCAGCATGATACGACATTTTTACAATTCATAATTTAGTGCACTCTGACCGAAAGTTGAAGTGAATTGAAAATGTTCTTTGCCCTTCCGTATTTTTATTCTCTCTCTCTCTCTCTCCCCTTTCTCTCGAAGTCACGCCACTACAAAGATACAACCGATGGATAAAGATTAGATGTTTATCGATCTTTCTAGAACAATACTACATCTTTATCCCGAAGAGGTCTGTAGTCACATCCACATTTCATTTTCGAATTCCATCCTGTTGATCTGACTTCTATTCTTCCGCGTCGAGCTTATAGGGTACACGCATTAATATCTCTTTACTTAATAATCTCTATCGTCTCAGGCTTAACTTTGTGGAAGTTCATTTTATCGTAAATTAAAAATGAAAAACCTTGAAATATTCCACCAATTTATTTTACGGTACAACTAGTTTCGTCGCAGCGGCGTACCTGAAGATGTCGCCGCTGCGACGATACTAGTTGTACCGTAAAATAAATTGGTGGAATATTACAAAGTTTTTCATTTTTCATTCACCTCTTTACTTTTTGACTTGACATTTCTTTGTATTTACTCTTCTTTAATCTTGATAATTCCAAATTGTCAAGTGGCTTTATATCCTTTCCACCTTATCATTTCAGGTACATTCCTCCTTCCACATTTAATCTCGCCTTATAAAATCAACAATATTCACCTGGAACGCCAGATTCCAAGGCCCAAGTCCTTTGACCGTCTGACTGTCTGGATTATTCTTCTATTTAAAGGTACTTTTTCTCATGGGGAAAATATTTTACGTCGGTTACCGTATAAACAAGTAGAGTTCTCAAGCCACAATACCTTCAATCACGTTCATTGAACACTTTACACTGCCTGTGAGAAATATCCATGGCTAAATAATAAAAATTCCTTAGTAACTTTGTGGTATTCATTTTTTCAGATAACTAAATGGTAACATTTACAATACCACAGACTTATAAACTCACGACCCGGATTTCAACGCTTAAGCGTCATTGTCAGACCTGAAGATGACGCTTAAGCGTTGAAACCCGGGTCGTTTGTTTATAAGTCTGTGCTATTGTAAATGTTACTATTTAGTTATCTGAAATATTCATGGCCACTCGTATCTGGAAATCTGCATTGTGATTATAAGATGTTAAATTACCTTAAATAAAACATACTTGAGATTAAAATATTGGTTGTTTTTAGCACAATATTCGAAATATAGGTGAAAATTATATTGATATACCTTTGTAGAACCTTAGATGGCGTGATACCTTTATATCATTTTAAACTATAACACTGATATGAAATGTATTACTTCGCATTCGGAAGAGAATCTGTACATAAATGGCCAAAGCATTATCGCGAAGTATAATATAAACAATATAGATGCCTCGTTATGATCACTTGCATAAATAGCGTTAAACTACCAAGAAAACCATGTAATTATGTAAAATGAATTTTTCAATTTTTCTATAAATAGTACAAACAAAAACATGCATGTCAAAATTCATGCAAATATGAGCATAGATAAAATTGCTCCAGCCATACTAAATATCAGATCCCCCTGCATGTTCCTGCGCCGACCTCGCTACACATTCTATTGAATGAAAAAAAAGAGCGCCACAATGCGAACTGTCTCCCTTGGCCCGCGCGTCGGCAGTTAAAATGGGACATCTGCAAACAGGCATCTCGGCCTTTTTTTCTGCCATGGACACACACACATACACAATGGGCCGGCCCTGACATTTCCACACACACACACACCGGCACAGCTTCTTGCTCCATTTCACAGCAACCGCCGCCGTTCTCTTCGGCCGCCGCCTCGCCCTCGCCCGGCTCCTTATGACCACCCCACTCGACTCCAATGTTCACAAACTCGCATTCGGCACTCACCGCCAGATTATCGGACACCTCCACCCTCACGCCCATCCCCCTCCCCCCACACGTAGTTGCAAAGTTTGCGGATTTCAAAGACGTTCTTTTTTTCATGGCAAATTCAAAAACGTTCTTAAAATTAGGTAGTATAAGCGTTTCGGAATAAAGGATTAAAAACATCGTCTTCATCGAGGCACTAGTGGCATCCATAAGGAAAAATTAACTACCTAACTATACAATTGTGTACAATTCACAGTAAAAAGAAAGCATTCGCCTGTAATCGGGGATGGGGGTGTTTGAACCGTTTGGCGTAATGGAAGAGAAGGTTTTTCAGGCTCTCTTCCGCGTAGTTACATTTTGTGGTCGACAGTTTCGGTAGCATTCCACCTGCCTTTTTCAGGTTTGAAGTAACGTGCAGTTGTATGTGTCCTAATAAGGTAGGTGTTTGTGTTCTATCCGACTTATCAGGACACGAGACACTAGTGGTATCCACAAGGCAAAATTAACTACCTAAATATACAGTTGTGTTTAACCATTCACAGTAAAAAAAAGCATCCACCTGAAATCTGGGATGGGAGTGTCTAAACCGTTTGAAATAGTAGCAGTGAAGATTTTCCGGGCGTCCACTATTTCGGCCCGTCCGGCTTATCAGAGCACGAGCACATGCGTTTTCACTGCCAATCTAAATTAGGTAGCTGTAATGCAACCGAAACTGTCGCCTACGAAACTGGAATTACGCGGAAGAGAAACGACTCGGCGGAAGTCTTCGAGTTCACGTTCGAAGCAATATCCAATCTTGCATTTAGGAAGCACTTGGCATGATAACAAAATGTGCCACATTTACAAGTGCCTTAACCACTCTAATGGATACGGTAAGTAACAAATATGCTGTTGATTTTGTTTCCGATCGGGATATTTAACTCTATCAGTATTTTCCTAGAGAGATAAGCTCGATTGGGAAGGCTTTGTGTGACTTTCACGAGTGGTTCAAATGTATTAAAAGTTGGTACCGGCCGTTGCACCACTTGACTCCTTCGTTGCGTGATCATTACCCCTGAACTGGGATTTGAACCCTAACTCCTCAATATTGAACCTCCTCTGGTAGTTGACTCCGTTAATGTTACAGGGGACCAAGTTCCCCAGTTCATTAGTTCCCCATACTCTTCCCTTTACAAAGGTAGCCGGTGTCTGTAAACTGATGATACCATCTACGGATGTTATTATCACTTGGAGGATTACAATGAAACTTAACACGGAACGCTCGGTTAACTGAAACTACAAATTCACTCCTTGCAAACTGTAAGACACAAAAAGCTTTCTGTTTAGTAGTTGCCATCTTTACTGCTAGCGCTCTCTGACGGATGATAGAGGAAACACTGAATGCGCATGCGTACAAGTGTAAAAAAAATTGTTTTGGAATAAAGAATAAAAAACCATCATCTTCATCGAGGCACTAGTGGTATCATAAGGCACTTTTAACTGTTCTTTGTTGTTGTCTTCGAGTTGCTCTTTCATTTGATGTATAATTTATAAGTATAATTTAAACGGTATAAATACTAAAACGCCTTTAACCTCAGCATTCCTTTTGAAACACCCTATATACCTAACTTAATCATTGCCCAGATACCCTGGACTTTTTGATGCTCATATCAGCACAAGTTTTTTAAAAAATAAGTAACAAATGCTAGGGATTAAAGGCTCATAAATATTTATGCTTACAAAATAAAACACCCAACAAGAAAAAACGTATTTCGTAATAAAAACACGCGAAATTATATGGAAATATCATATAACTTTCCACGTCTTAGACTTCGCCGCTCATTTGATAGTTGAATTGCTCAATAGCCACACGTCTTGCATCCACGCTTTACCGTTCCACTTTTACGCATGAACGCATGTGCGTCTTTAATCAATCCACTTAAGTTGACTGCATTACATTACCGAAAATTATTCCTTGTATTTCATTCTTAGTATGTTCCTTACACTCTCTGCCACGTATTCCGCCATCTGTTAATAAATACTTATTAATAAGTTCACTCGCGCTCCGATTATAAGCCGCCAGAATGCTCAACTCTTTTATAAAAGCGAGCATAAGTGACGATTAGGGCGGCTCACACGTGTTGGCTGGACTCGTGAGCGCCGCATTCGCGTTTGTGACAAGGCCGCTCTCAGGCCTTCCTTTCTCTTTGTTCCTCTTTTCATAGGTCCTCGCCCCGTGCTTTCGCCTCGCTTCTTCTCCCTTGACTCCTCCCTTTCATCCCATCATCTGTCCCTTCTGCATTTGTTACCGCCTTCCATTATATTTCCTCCTTGCACTGCGTCTTATCCCGCCGAGTATTCTAACTTAAGTCTCATTGTTTGATCTCTAGAGCCCTTTTAATGGCAACGTCTGAGGAGAAAGTCGCGTTCTGTTCGTCAAGGTGATAATATCTTGGTTATTATTACTTTCTGTCTCGTTGGCTTACCTCTAATGATTGTCATAGACAACGAGATTATAATTTTAGTGGCAAATCACTTATCAACGCTTCTTCAAGTGCTCTCAAGTCTCCCCCATTTACTCGTTTTTTATGCTAGCCATTCATTAGCGAGTTCTCAAAGCAGTGCAACATGTTTAATCGAATATTTACGATGCCATTTAAATTGGAGTCCAGGATTTTACAATGCTTAGGCTATATGTGACCTGATCACCATAGGAATACTCTGACACGACGATGAATTATAGAGCCCGTAAAAATGAATGAATATATTTTACCTCTTTGGAAGTCACTATTGCACGATGAAATACCGTTTATCATTTATATTCCCTGTTGGGTTGATGACCGGCATTTATCTCAGCAATAGCATCTTTAGGTGACTTCTTACCAATTAAAATCGTAGCAGTTTATGCTACAGCAGTGCCATGGCAGCACTACAAGATTTAAATGCATGGTCAGGTAACTTATTGGTCCAACATTTGTCAGCGAAATTTCATCAGTACAAATAAGATTAGCTACTAATATTTTCTCGCATTCATAGAAGGTAATATAATATGGTGATTTTGTCAACCTTCAACATTATTTTCCTTATCTTCAACATTATTGTTCATCGTCAATAAAATGAGTGTTGCCTAAAGAGAAAATGAAGCAACCGATTGTCTCAAACGCCCAATCATTTGATTACATAGAATATGGAAAGACAAATATCTCCAATCTGAGGTATCATGATCTCAAAAAATTGAACTTTTTATATTTCCACACAATTTATTCTCAAATACCGACATAGGTTGAATCATTTGCGTGGAAATACGACAAAGGTTATTTTTTTAGATCATAATATATATGTAACCAATTTCCTTAAGATATCGCCTGAATCATTAACCTTTATCATGTCTGAACGCTGGATATACACTCAAACTCACATGTTTACCTGCTGAGCCCTTATGTTTATGAGCACTCAAAGGTCAGCGACCTTAACCAGCCGAGACTTGTTTGTCCCTTGAAGTCAAAATGTCGCGGATCTCGAAATTGAATATGGCACGAAGAACAATGGTCTTGGGAGTCGGAGAGGATTGACAGGCGTGAAGGTCCAACCAAACCCCATGCCCGGCGGTAACAATGCTGCAACACTGCCCTTTCCTCGGGATGACCCACACTCGTCCCTTTTTACCTCCTTCCTTTTATTTCCATTCCTCCGTCGACCACGCCGCAAGGACGTCCCCGATGGGTGAGAGAGCCCCACACGGTCGGTCCTTCCACAGACGAGCCCTCAGGGGGAAAACATAGGAGGGCAGCTTCGGGTGGTTAGTTAGCGGAGGGGAAAAAAAGGGCTCGGAGGTGCTAGGGAATGGGCGCCCTGAGAGGTGGGGAGGGAGGGAGAGAGAGAGAGAGAGAACAAAAAGAGAGAGAGAAAAGGTCCCCCCCCCTCGAAGGCGGGTTAAATGGGAGTGCAGGGTCCCCAGGTAGATACGAGGAGGAAAACCTCAGCGGGGAATGGGTGATGGGGAGAAGGGAGGCGGGGGAGTCGGGATGTGTGGGTATACGTAAAGGGTGGGGGAGGAGGGGTGAGAGAGGGGAAGGGGCGGAAGAGGTGGGAGGGTCGAGTGGGAGGAGGGTTGCGACGACGACATGAGAAATAGTTGAGGGAGAAAGGTCGGTCGACTCTCTTCCTCCCTCCAACTTTAAAAGGGCGAGGCGAGAGCGGTGGTAAAAGGTAAGGGTAGGACGGATTGAGGGGGTAGGGCAGAGGAGAGAAGAAAAAGGAACAGACCAACTTTGTGCGAAGAAAAAGGAAGGCCTACGGTGAGAGAGGCCTGTATACTGTTGAGGAAAATTTGGGCAGTGGAAATTTGAAGGTTCTAGGCCAGAACCTTGCGGGACTCGCGAGACGAAGGCAGCTGGAAGAGAAGGATAGGGAGGACAGAAATTGAAAAGGGAAGGAAGAGTAAATGATAAGGCATGAGTGTCAATCGAGGATCATGGAGAGGATTATTTAATTTCTATTCAAGCAAGTAGAAAATGAATTTTTGTACCATATTTCACTTGAGTGTATCTGTTTTTGCTTTAAAGCATACAGGGAATCATGGAAACGATCTAATAATTATATTAAATTTTTTTCCTTTTGCAAGAATATTAGCACTATATTTTACGGAGCATTATTCAAAATCAACCCTCAGACTACGAAGGAATTTGACACATATTCATTTACAAGTGGGGTAACTTGGTTTCCCCATTAATTATTTAACAGGGATGTTATACTATTCAACATTGATCCTTAATATCATGTTTATATGGTTCTGAATACCATTTTATACGATTAAGAATATTTGTTTTCAGTAATAAACAATATTTTGTATGATAGATAATTAAAAACAATATAAATTCCCTTATGAAAACATCGATACAGTTACCCACAAAAATACAATTACAATTACTCAAAAACATTCAAAAATTAATTAACCCTCTTTCTAGAATTAGTGGTTGTAAAAAATTAGCATTTATTGTACTCGACGCATATTATGACTTAGTTCAATTGTTTTACTTATGAAACTTATTCGATACTTTCGTTACCAGCGGGGGTAATCTGGTTACCCCAATGGCATAGTCTCCGGGTAAATTAGTGAAAATATATATATTTCTTCGTAATTAGGTTCTAAAATCATCCAATGTCAATAACTAGGAGGCATTACATTCCCAATAAATTCAATGGTTCCGCGATTGGAAATTTTTCCTGTGATAATCTCGTTATTCCCCATAGTAGCAGTCAGAGGGTTAAGAGGAAATTATATTGAAATGTGTTGTTTTCCTATTTTGAACTGGGCATGACACCTTGATTTGTGTTATTCAATTACAATAAAAATTAAGATATAATTCCGCATTTAGAAGAAAATCTTCACATGTGCAATCGAAATATTTCGAATTATAAGATATGGCATTATACTAAGAGTTAAAATAAATTTAAATTTCCAAAATTTTTTCCAAATTCCAAAATTTCCAAAATTCCAAAAAAAAAACAAAAATCGATAGGATGCAATTTTTTCACTTTATCTGCAACTATCACTAAAATTATGAAAATAGTTAGAGCAAAGGCTTCCGCAGCGGTTGTTGATCATGCTTCCAGGTTTTCCGGTGCAGCGAAGTGACCTGAAGACGCATCCTGTAACGGAGGAGAAACTGTCGTCATGAATACTGACCCACGCAGTTTCACCGGAAAAACTGGAAGCAAAATTATGAGAATGTGTGCAAATTTTCACTCAAATCTGAGAATAAACAAATACCGCACCAACTACCTTAATAAAAGGAACAACGAGGAGAGAGAAGGAACAGAACTTCTAAGGAGATGACCGCAAGACAGATGGCTGTGAAAATAGTGAATAGCACGACCAGTGTCAACAGAAATGTGAGGGTCCATCGGAAATACCTTGCGTTACTCGAGATAGTGGCAGAAGAGGCAAGAGTTCAGTGGGAATAGAATTGAACAAATGACGTTTATTCACAGTAAGGAAGAGATGAGTTTCGCAGTGGTAGGAGGCAGAATAGAGTCGAAGACGCCGCCAGCTTCTTTTTTTTTTAGCAGATCAGAGCTGAGAGGAGGTGGAGGGTTTGGATTGCCTTGGTGGTTGGCTTCGTAAACGCGATGAGATATTCATCTGTCGTTGAGCATGGGAAGCTTGTATTGTTTACCCTCTGCAGTTACCTTTCCACCGAATAGGAGAGAGAACATGACAAAAATTTCAATGATTTTTTTCTTCTCATGCATAAATGACAGCTCAACTCACAATCTTCGTTTCCCAGTTGATAACCAAACCGCAAACACAGCGTCTGCATCTTTGGTGAGGATACACTATCAAGCTTCAGAGATCATGGCTGCAAGAGGCACCAGGTCGAATCAACCTCGACTATAAAATATATGATGAGTGTCAACTTCCTCAGTTTTAGCGACCATGAGGAATATTGTGGTTAGAGTTGTGGCATTTATGGGAGATAGTAATGTGCATTCTAAGATTTTACGTCTTATTCATCGTTTAAATTTTAGAGATGCTTTTCTTTATTCCCTCTCTTATGACGCAAGATAAATTCCTGGCTTTCTTGACGAATATGTATATTTTTGTCAACAAAGCTGCTCAATGTTATTCGGGTTTCCCACCGGGTCAAATTCTCCATCTCGGCCGACGTTTCAATGAACGAGTCCATTGTCATCAGGGCAGGAACGATGGACGAGTCGTTCATCGAAACGTCGGCCGAGATGGAGAGTTTGACTCGGTGGGAAACCCGAATAACCTTCAACGACTACATACGTCGGGAAAGCCTTAGATCTTTCTTCAAAGCTGCTCAAGTATACTTTTTTGATGTCACGTCTAGTTACTTCATGGAGTAACTAAAAATATAGCTCGTGATGGATATCTTGGCTCACCTGGGAATATTCTACATTGGTTTGTTTCTTGAGCCTGGTTCCGATATAATAACGCCAAGACTACGGTAGCTAATGATGATTCAATTCCGTAGCATGTAAACTTTATATTGGCACATTTATCCTATTGTATCCCTAGATTCCCATGTACCCAAGAATGAAATCATGTATACGAGGACATGGATGGGAAAGGTGATTTAAGTTGAATTTTCAATTTAAAATCGGAAGCAAGAATTTCAGATCGCTGATGTAGGTACTCACAGGAAGCCATAACTTTCTCGGGTATTACTACTTTTCCATTTCACTTTTAGTGTAGTTGTGAATATTCACATCTTTATGTAAGTATTGTATACAATTTAGTATTAGTTTGCTAAAACCACGAGAAAACTTTCTTTGGGCGTTTGCGTTGGCCCCTTTTATTTACTGGTAGTTCCATTGTAGATATGACCATGAATGACATTGAGTCCAATTAAAGCAGGGCTATTCCTGTATAGAAAATAAACTCTGAATTGTGTATTTCATGGATGATTACATCTACTGAATAAAATGCCACTAAAAGTACGCCGTCTAATTATAATATTTAAAAAATTGTACCATCACTCATGTTGCTAATGCTGAAACTATAATCTCCAATTATCCTTTCAACGGCCTTACAAAAGTGAACATTTTATCGGGATATGCTTGTGTTCAAAATTTTCTAAGCCCTAGTTATGAATTTTGCATTCTAGACCCTAAGTTTTCCCACTGAATCCTCGAACCTAACAGAGAATGGAGACGAAATGACAGAAACGTGACACATTTTCCAACTCACCTTATCAGTTAAAAGTTAAACTTACATTAACACTTGATCAGTTTAAACTAAGTCAATTATTTCGTATTGTCTTGGAATATTGTGACGACCATAGTTGCACCGGGGAACTTATATCAAATGCCTAGGCCCTTTGGAAGTTGAAGTAATTTTCAAATCAGATCATACGTCTGTTCAAAACCCAGTGGAACCTCGCTGATATGCGTTTTAAGATCATCGCAGTAATGAACCAACACGCGGCGTCGCGTTGCGACAAAATTCGCCAGAAACCACCCAGGGTTGCCACATTCCCCCACAAGAAACAGGCGTCTCATCCTAATTATAAGGCGAGATTGGAGCTTTTAATTTTTTCGACCGATGGGGTGTTGTAAAAAGCATGCCGGATGTGACCTGCGCCACAGCGTCATCCTCATCCGCTCTTTGAGTGGGGGGGGGGGGCAAGAGGAGGAGAGTATGGAAGGTGGGCAAGGAGAGGAATAGCATGGCGGGAAGTGTGCTCGAGGAAGAGTTAAGGGAGGCGTCGCTGTAGTGTGGAGAGAGAGGGAGATAGAGAGAGACGAGGTGGATGTTGCATTGCGTACGTGGGCGTCGGATGGTTGTGGGAGTGGCTTATTCGGATTAGGCGGCGGGGAGAGAGACATGGGGATGGGAGTGGAGGCTGAGGGATGAGGGGGAAGAGGAGGGATGGAGAGGGTGGAGATTGAAAGAGGCGGGAAAAGGGGGTGGGTGGGAGTGAATGGAGGGAAAAAAAGCGAGGGTGAAGCGTCGGGAGGAGACAGAGAAAGTGCGGGATAAAGCGGACAACGATTGCCCATTACCCCTCTGCACGGGTGAGAAAGGGGGAGGACAACCAATGTGGCCATTTGTCAAAGTCAAATTCGAGAGCAACCTTTAATGATAGAGCGAGGGTGAGATCGTTAGGTGACATGCATATTGGCTTCCTTTAATTATCTCGAAGAACTTTTGTTTTGTTCACTTGGATGTGGTCATAGGTTACGTGAGGTACTATTCTCGGACGACAAAAATGACGCTTCTCCTGAGTTGTATCCTTTAAATTTAGAAAAACGTTAATGAAGGGATTTGATATCTGACTTCATTAGCTTGTGAGAGTAGGTTCAAACAGATTTTTGTTATTTAAATCAGCGATTGCAGTGGCTGAGCTTTGAATCTTTTTTGAATAGTTTTTTCCGACAGGGATATAGTTATTTCCTATTTTGATCGTATACGGGATTTAGTAGCTAATTAAACTAAAAATGTAAGTAGGTTTATCGAAAAAGGATATTCTTAGAATTAATATCAGAAAATATAGAAGCCAATTGGATAGAAGAAGAAAGACAAAAGGGTCGTTTGAGCCATTGACAAAAAAGAGAATTGCCTTTGGTAATGGTGAGATATGGATTTGGTAAAAATAAGAAGAAGAATGAATGATGATTTGGGACGAAAATGCACATTGCTAACATAAGGCCCAAAATAAGAGATTTTTGGATAGTTTAACTATCGCAATAAATGCTACTCTGCTTTTATTTTTTTCAGAAATGACTTAGAAAACACTGTCCATCGAATGAGAAACCAAATCTGTTCAACGTCCAGTACAAATACTCAATTAGGTATTATTAAGCTCTTAAGGCGAAGGTGACTTCACGCAGCGCATACAATAAACTAACGTCATGCCATTTATCATGACAGAGCAAAGCCATACGCCATGACGAAGGCAAAATTCAGCTCCATGAATGCGTCGAAGCTGCCGAGTTAACCACTCTTCATTGTAAATAAATGTGATGAAAATTCCCTTTCCTCGACTCGACTAACAAGTTTCAAAATAAAAGGAACTTAATTCCAGTACAAAATATTGATGAAACGCTTAACCAATGAATGAAGAAAATTAGAGGAAAGCATATTTAAGCGGTTGGCTGAAGTGATGTTTCAGTCATGCTAATTAATAGCTGTATTGCTCAGGGATTTTCGAACAGCGTAAATCCTAGATGAAAAATTAAATGAATGGCCGAATTCCATTGAGCACTATTGCAGAAAAACTAGTTCTTTAGCAAATTAGTCACTACGCTGCACACCTAATTGGACGGAGATAATCACGTTCAAACTCACAAATAACTTATCTGGGAATTTGTGAAGGTCAGCTCTTCTCGCAAGTGTAGATCACCATTTTCTGAGAAGAGTCAATGGAAAAGTAAGTCCTATGGTTGAACTTCAGCGGTTATCTAAATAATAAAAATCTCTTTTTACATCTTCATATTTCAACGTGGTTATACCTTAATTCCCATATGGCCAATTCAATTAAATTATGTACTTAAATTAACATGCTATGTGTAGGGCTCAAATTAACTACTTTGTTTTCCAGATTTTTAAATATTATTCGCCTCCTTACGTACTAAAATTTCTCAAACCTTGTCAAAAAATATCCCATTCGTGTATTTATCTGTGGTGGTAAATATTTTTTTATAGGAACATGTATATATGTATAGTATTTTTATCAGCTGAAAATTTTCATCAGTCCCATCACCAAGTAACTGGTCCATGATATCTCCATCATTTCTTTATTCGGCCGTCAATACATTATCTTTATCCTGAATCAGCTGAAAATTTTCATCAGTCCCATCACCAAGTAACTGGTCCATGATATCTCCATCATTTCTTTATTCGGCCGTCAATACATTATCTTTATCCTCGAATAATTATATTACTTAGTAATTTACTGCTCTTTTGTTTGACTTGTGATCTTTCGTTTTTTATCAAACTTCTACAATTATTCATGTTTCAGGACTAAAACATAACTACTTATTCCAGATTTTAAAATATTCCTTGCCTCCTATATATTACCTGAACTTATTGGCGATGATGATGATGGCGATTACCGTATCATTATATTTGCTCTGATTCATAAGCTTTGCGTTAGCATCTACCTCTTTTAAACGAATACTTCTCCTTTTCCGTGTTGGTTAATGATCGTCACTGTGTAAATTATTGATCAATTCCCCGATAGTAACGTAAGTAGTAATTAATATTCTAGATTTAAACTTTACGAATCAATCTTCTGGCTCATTAACATGGGGCTCTTTAGGTTCCACTAAACAATATTATATACGTTCAAAACGCACGACTGTTCTGAAAGCTTCATTCCCTGCTCAATCCTCAAAATGCTTTCATGTACTACTATTTTCCCCTCAGACAATCTACGTCTGCTAGGATGCCTTTTAGTTTATGATCCATTTTGTTTTTTCAAACAGGTATTCTTAAAATATTTCCACTGCTTAACAAGTTCTAGCTTTAGGCACACCATTATTGTTTCGAAAGTCTTTATAGCTTTGGACTTATTTCTAAAGGTTTTTATTCCCATTTTTGTGTGTAAAGGGTCCAAGATTTCTCTTACGTTTATTTATCAGGAAAAAACTTGTTTTTCTTCTTATTATTCTTCAACTGGATTCTAAATCTACATCCCAGGGCTTAAGCATAATTACTTTTCCCCAGCTTTTAAAATATTCCTCTACTCATTGCATTATCAAATTTCTCAAAATATCCGATGCATATACTTATCTGTGTGAGTACTTATTTTGTTAAAAATGTATATATTGTTTTTATGAGCAGAAAATTGCCTTCAGTCAGTTTCTCCCCTATAAAACCTTCATGCCCTTTGCGTGCATTATTCCCGTTCCTGATATGGCTATTTTTCTACCAAGGAAGGAGACAAAGAAAATCTTGGCAAAGAGTTGAATTTATGATGAATTGAAGAGACAAAGCTAGTATGCTTCTATTTTTTGCACAAAATTAATGCTGCACGTCCCTGATTTTGCTGAACATTTTGTCTTTGTATAATTTTTAGTGATTTATAATATCACCTATATCGACATATTTGGTAGATTCACACTGTTCATTGAGTGGTGAAACAAATTCTGATTCACAAAATTTATATTTTACTGGCACTGCGCGCACTCTGTTGCTTAGCCATGTATAGGTAATGTTGGGTTGGTTTGGTGGGAATATGTAGGCATTTGAATGCATACATCTATGCTTAAGTGTGACGAAACGGGTGTCTTAACAGTAAAATCCGTTTTTTGGAAACAATCTAATTTGTTCTAATAATATGGATATCAATCTTTTCCTCCAAGTCCGGTCTAAATCCATCAGTTTTATTAATTATACCGTTTTCATGCCATAAAAATTATCTCTGCTGAACTAATACGTATTGACTTAAACACTAAAACAAAATTGAGTCTTTATCTCAACTTTACCACAAGGACCATTCTAACCCTAAATAAACTCCTGCACTTTTTTCCATTGCATTCCTGGGAATACTATTGGCATACTTATATATATAAGCCGCAATCTCTGCGGAGAAATTTCCCTGTCCCTATAATTTCACTACCACATAAAAGCTAAAAAACAAAGGTATGAGACAAAGATGCAACCTCTCACCGGCACTGTTCAACATGTACTATGATGAGGCCATACGAGAAGCGCAAGAAACTGGACTGAGCGGGATAAAGATAAACGGAGAAGAAATAAGCGTGCTCCGCTTCACCGAGGATATCGCAGTCATAGCTGGAAACCGCAAGGAACTTCAAAGGTTACTAAACGTCATGGACCAAGTTCTCCAAGAATACAACACGAAAATAAGTTAGACAAAGACAAAAATCCTACTGCAAGGAGTAGAGGATATGAATGCAGAAGTCACCTTGAGAGAAGAGAAATAAGAGCAAGTGGATTCCTTCAACTATCTTGGAAGTACCATCCCGTCGGACGGAAGAAGTACAACGGACATCAAACAGAGAATAGCCCAAGCTAAGAAGGTGGTCATGGGAAAAAGACAACTGCTGTGCTCAAAGAGGATAGGACTACAAACCAGGAAACAGCATGTGATAACATTCGTGTGGAGCGTAGCACTCTATGGATCGGAGGCATGGACCATTGGAAAAGCTGACCAGAATAGACTTGAGGCCTTAGAAACCTGGTGCTGGAGGAGGATGCTGAAGATAAAATGGACGGAAAAAATAAGAAATCATGAAGTGTATAGAAAAGCAGAAGAGGAAAGGACCATATGGAGCACCATACCAGAAAGAAGAACTAGATGGATTGGACACGCTTGAGGCAGAATGGGTTTATGAGGAACATAATTGAAGATAAAACAGAGGGAAAAATCCCCAGAGGAAGACCCAGGAACAAGTTCATGGGCCAATTAAAGAGGAAAGTAGACAGGAAGAGTTACCAGGAAGTAAGGGACCTAGCATTAGATAGGGAAGGGTGGAGGGCTGCAGTCAACCAATCTTAAGATTGAAAGACCAATGAGATTATTCCACTCGTCATGCTTCCAAGGAAGTTGCCTAGTGGCAAAATTTCCTGACGAGATGCAACAGACAGTGAGAGACAGAAGCGTTTTAAGCAGCGTGCATGGAAATCGTGGAAGGGATGTAACTAGAGCTTAATAGGAAATGGATAATGAAAGCAAGGGAAAGATGTAGAAATTGAATGAGTGAATTGCTGCGTGTGAAAAATGTGCTGAGAGTCGGATGGATTGCGAGGGACGTAGGTGAAATTGAATTATCTATCTATTCAGAACTTTATGACTTGTAAGATTTCTGAGAAAGATTTATGGCGTGAAGGTATACTTGAAGAAGATTGTCAAATGACAGATAAATACCGGTGATCTTTTATTCATCATATTCCTACTATTTGGTCAAAGTTAGAAGAGTAGTTCCATGACATTAAGAACGATTCATCAAAGTAGATAAAAATTATTGACTTGTGTACGCACCTAGGTTTTCGTCATTTGGAGTGTACTGGGCTCAGATTGTTATCTTTTACTAACAATGAAATGGAAAATGACATGGAAAACTCTCAAAGCCCCTTATATTGAGACCTGGAACCCACTGTTCCTTTATGTGATGATTTATTTCTTTTGGTGCACCGATCTGTAATGAGCAACTAGCAAAGTCCAATCCAAATCTAAGTTTTTAGAAGTGCTGTTGGATAGCACTTGTTTCAAACACTTATTGGAGTGCATTTGGGATCAGTTACTGGATCCACTGGCCCAGAGCGGTCCAAGTGGCTATCCAGCACGCTGTGGGGAGAGAGGAAGAGAGATTGGAAAGAGGAAATTGTGAAGGCGCATAAAAAAGAACATACGAGATAAAAAGGGTAGGAGGGATGGAAAGGTAAAGTATTGAAACAGATAGACGAAGGAAATAAAGATGCGGGAGAGGCCGTTGTATTTTGGTCGAAAGTGGAGGGGAAGACATGGGGTGGATGGAATGGGAAGCTGGGAAGGACAGAAGAACGAGGAGGATGAGGAGAGGAGACAAGGAGGGTTGGGAGAGAAAGAGGAAGGGTAAGAGAGTCTAAAAAACGAGCAAGTGGACCCCCAACCGATGCCCTTCCATCTTCCAACCCCGTCCGTCCTCCCCATCCAACCCTTTGCCTCCGATCTCCGAATGCGGCCTTCCCACTCCAACGTCAGGCAACCTCACCACGCTCAACCCTTCCCCCCGAATAGAATCCACAGCCACCGCAGCCTTCTCCTACTCCACCTCCTTAACTCGCCGGCCCTCCGGATGGCCTTCCCAACCTTCCTCTCCGCCGTCGACTGCTCCTACCTAACCTTCCCCGCTTCCCCCCGCTCTCAGCGCCGCCGTCTGCTGAGACAGCCCGGGGCCTATGTATCCCCTCTACGCAGGGCCCCGACTCTATTTCTTCTTCCAGACGTATCCCCTCCCCCCCACAACGACCCACCTCCACCTCATCCACTCTCTCCTCCTCCTCCATTCCCCACAGCCGCTTAATCCATCCACAGCATCCCACCTACTCTTCCTCCCTTCATCGACGCTAACTAAGCCCCAACTCTCCTTCCTTCACGGACTCCCGCGCTCATCTCCCGGATTCCTCCTGCTGCACCTTTTTAACCAATCGCCCTTGTTAAAAGTCCCCCTTCCCCCCAGTATTCTGTTCCAAAGCGTCCCGCATACCCCCACATTAGCTTAGTGAGAGTAGAGAAATCGATTGACCCTCTAATGAAACGGCGCTCCAATCTCCTCATACCATTCCGCCTCACTCCATCTCACTTCTCTCTCTCTTTCTCTTATGACTCCTTCACGGAGATCTGGCAACGTCGCCAGAACCGATCTTAACCCGGTGAGAGGAAAAAGCCGAGAAATACTAAAAGGCATCTTCTACTTCTTTCAGTTCCCTTTTCTTCTGCCTCTCTCTCTCTCTCTCTCTCTCTCCCGCTCTTTGAATTCAGCGTCTTTCCGTGTGTCTTCCGTAGGAGAAGGGGAAAGTGAATTAGGAGAAGAGTCGCCGTTCTCATCCCATTTCTGCCTCATCCCCGTTTTTCTCTCACGTTCACCTTTTTCGTCCATCTTTCCAGAGATCTATACTCCCCCTCTCCAAACATCAATACAGTCACTCGTAAAAGGGTCGCCTTTCTCGTTCATTTTTTCCTCCAAAAAATGACCGTTTGCATTCTCTTCCTCACGGGTGTTTGTATTACTATTTCCTAGCCTAGCTTACATCTTATTTCCTCTTGCCTTGCTCTTGTCCCATCTCGTCACATGCTCGAACGTATATGAAACTATCCATGCATGAAGATTCGTGTACATGATCATCTTCTTTGACTTTTCACTCCCCTCTCGTAAGATCGCCACCCCCAATCCCAAAAAGCATTTCCTGATGTCTCTGCTCACACTCCCTGACTCCGATGGCCGCACCACCACAAAACCAACGATGGTTAGCCAACCTCCACATCTATTACCACCTCCTCTCCTGCATAGCATCTCTTTTTCCTCCCTTCCTGGCCATTCCTCCTCCTCATCCCATCCTCGCATATCTTACTAACCCCTTCCCCCCACTTCCCCATCACACATCGCCTCCATTTTCTCCGTCCACCACTACAGTCTCAACGAAGTCTTTTTCCTCCTCCATTCCTCCTGCTATCTCTTCCACTGACTCCGCGCCACCTTTAGAAATCTTCCCCCCTTACCTCTGTTACCGACCTTCGCTTTTCCCGCCGCTGTGATTCTCCTCCCCTCGCATTACTTTACTCTCCCTCCTCCTCCTCCTCTCCACCAGTCCCTCCCTCATGCATCCCTCCCTCCTCCCTCACTCGCTACACCTCCACCCCCTCCCACAACATCTCCCATTCCCATCCCATCACCGGCTATCCTCTGACTTACTCCCCTCCCCACATCTCCCCCTTCCAATCTCACCTCTCCTCCTCGTACCCCTCATTTTTCTCTCTCCTGCCCACTCACTCTCTTGCTTCCCCACACCACCTTCAACTCCTCTCTCGACTCTTGAGCGTCCCACCAAGAACGCCCACTCTGCACTCATCGTCCCCTTACGCCCTCGAGCCAAAAAGCAAACTAGGAGCGAGCGTGTATGTGTATGCGTGTGTGACTAGTTGCGTGCGTGTGCGTGAGGAGGTTGGAAAGAAAAGATAGTGAGAGGAGTTCAAAAAAAATAAAAGAGAAATGGATGAGAGGAGGTGAGTGAAATGAGAAAGGAGGGGGTTTTTAGTGCGTGTGTGTGTTCACGCATGTGTGAGTATGCGCGTGAGTCTGCGGAGAGGGAGTTGGTGGAGAAGACAGCTAGGAATGGGAGAATAAAAAGTACCATGAGGAAAAGGTGGAGGAAATGAAAGAGGGGGAGGTAGGTTGGAGTAAAGGATTTTAACATGGCGAGCGGAGGAGGGGGACTGGGAGATGGGATGGCGAGCGCATGAGGGGAGGGGGACGTCTTAGTGTGAAAGTATGGGGGTGGGTGTCAGGGAGGGCTAAGAGAGGAGGGGTTTTGAGGGAATGGGATGGGGTCCACGCCGTCGTGGAGGAGAATGTATGCATATCTTTTGTGAGTGGATGGAATGGGAGGCTGTGTTAGGGCGAGGAGATGAAGGAGAGAGGAAGAGAGAGGAGGGGAGAAGAGTCGGCAGAAAATATAGCTTGGAAGCTGGAGAAAAGGCGGTTGGAAGAAGCAGGGAGGATATAGAAAGAGAAATGAAAATGAATACAGAGAAATTGTAATAGCAGATGAGATCAGCGAGTGGGGAGTGTAATGATGAAAATGCCATGGATGGCAAACATGGCATGGACCTAATCTAGGCGTAGAAGTGTGTATCCTGTTTTGTTTTTGATAAAAACGGTACGCCAATTATGGACATTCTGTTTTATTCTTCTTGTCATATTATGAAATCGTGATGTTTTTCCGGTCCAATTTCGGTTTACGTGGGAGCGGGCGAGTTGCCATAGAATATCTACAAACAATTGCCTGACGAAAAGAATACATCATGTTGTAGAAAATGAAGCCTATTATTTGGGAAATAATATTACCTAGGAAATTTGCAAGAAATTTAAGTTTTCTTTGAATCATTTAATTGAGGTTTGTTTCAACAATTTGTCACTGTATCTCGGCATGTCAATACTTTGGTTACCAAGCATTCAGCTGTAAGGCACAAATCAGTATTTTGGCGCCCTAAATAAATAGCTGATTCATTTAACATGGTCGCTTACTCGTATTACACGTTGGCTAGAATATTACCAATACAACTGTAGCATCTACTCTCTTTTCTGATTCGTGGATGGGAGATATAGATTTGCACAGAATGGAGTTTGAGCAAGTTGTTGATAAAACCGAAGGAAGACCTCGGAGACTTCAACGGCCGAGATTAGTACTTGCAACGCGAAAGACGACATATCAACCTTCTAAGCGTAAACAATCAATGACGCATGCCACGGGAACATCGCCTCTCGCCGACGATATTTTCGGAACGCGTTGAGGAAAATGCACCGATCGGTTGGCGCGTTCAATATACGGGTATCGTTCCCCTCCTCCCAACTCTCCCACTCACAATATGCGTGAATAAAATGACCTTTGCCTTTTACCTTGTACGTGTGTCTCGCCGTGTTAGCGCTTTAGGAGGCCGGCTATTGAGCAAAATCCGGACGGTCGAAATGGAAAGTGGATGAGTGAGAAAACGAAGGAGGAGGAGGAGAGGGAAACGACGAAAGGGAGAAGGAGGAAGCTGTTTGCAAAGGGAAGCTGGGATATCGACTGAATCGGAGGAGTGACGAATACGGGACGCTTTTGAGTATTGATACTTTATATATACTATCAATTTGGTATGGAATGGGATGTGGGGGATCGCGACTTGAGGATTTTTTGTCTAATCGGACAAGGTAATATTAATGAGATGAAGAAATCTATTTTGTCTATTTTGCTTCTCATAGGCAGAGTTCAAATATAATGCTGAATGGGAAAGACAATTACAAGATTGAAGTACCGAAGGAGTATGAACCATGGAAAGAGAAAACTAGAAATAAAAATATATATTCCAAGAAAGCTAGATAAAAGTATAAAATAAATAAAAGCACTAAAACTGTAGGTTTATGAAGAACGAAAACATTGCTGAAGCAAAAAATAACGAAGGGACATAACTGTTTACTTCCCTACATCAGCCGTTTCCCGAGTTTTCCTTCCTTTCCCTCCACTCAGCCGAGGCTGACCGCACCTTTGCTCATCCTTCTTTGCCTTCCACCGTCGGACCTTTCCACCGGACCCTCCCTAGGGTCCCTCCTCTATCTTACAAGCCACAGGCCCTCGCCCCTTTTCCCCCTCCCTCCTTCGCCTTCCTCCCACCTCTACCATCCCTTCCTCCCACCCCCACAACTCGCCCTCCCCTCCTCACAACCAACCCTCCTCCTCCTCCCCCGACCGCCTACCGTCGACCATACCCCGACGATGCGGAGAGCGTAGGAGGCACCTATCCGCATAGCTGTTGCCGCTGTTCCTCGGCCACAGGGAGTTAGGACTTGGATATCGACGGAAGGAGTCGTGTTTGTCGATTCGCACTGAGGGAGAGAAGGATAAAAAGGGGCTTTGTACCCCCTTTTTACGAATGTGAATCAAGGATTCCACCGATGCAGGACTTTTATTTCTTCTTCTCTCTCGGGCTCTCCTCCACATCCGTGTATCGTGTTTCCCTCCTGTGATGGGGTTGCCCTGTGTTTGTGTTTGAGTGTTCAAATGGGGAACGGGGGGCATTGGCGTAGAGAAGAGTAGGAGGAGGCTTTTATCGAAGGAAGGCGGCGCAGGAGCAGGTGGGTGGGGAGGTGGAGGAGGAGGTAGAGGCAGAAGGGGAGTGTGAGGCAGAGCGGTGGAGACTGCGCAGGAGATCTTTCTCGCAGGTGGTCCCGGGAAGCCGGCCACGCGAAGAGTGGGATATCGAAGAGTTTGTGTCGGGCGGCCAGAGAGCGGTTGAGCGGGCTGCCCTGGAAGAACGGCAGGCCGCCGTTCTACTCCGCTTGTTCGGGTGCTATTGTTGTTGTTGTCTGTGGTCCGGATCCGGCGGTGGCAGGAAGAAACAGTGTGAGGAAAAAAATAACCGAACCCGCGGATTCGGGAGTTGGTGTTGTGATAAAAGTGACCGGATGGGCAAAAAGTAAGAGTGTGTTCGCCCTTCCCCCTCAGTCTGGCTCCAAACAGGAATTAAAACTAGTGTAAAAGCAGTGAGAGTGAGACGACCCCAACCGGAGCAACAACACCCACCTCCCCTTCTTCGTTCTTCTTCCCCGAGGCGAAAACGCGGTGAGTTCAACGGTGGAGTGTGAAAGTATGAAAGACCGGATGTCTTAAAAATGTGTCGCTTTTGGTATGATGGATATAAAAAAATGTATGGCGTGAGGGGGCGAGACAGCCAACACGTGAACACCCCTCTGTCACTCTGCTATTCGTCCCCGTCCGGCAAGTCTTTCAGTGGTTTCTGTTTTTTTTCTTTTTATAAATCGATCAATCTGGTAGACGCTCGCATGATCTCTACTGGGTCCGTGGCATCACGCTTACCGGCTCGTTCCTCAGTTGTGGATTTAACCTCTATCCTTATCAGCTCAGTAATAAATGAAAGATAAGATGTGTTGTGTCGAAATCTATTCATTATTAATCACATCTGGAAACCATATACCTACCAATGAATTTCTACGTTCAACCGTGAAAATAGTATAGGCCATGTGAAATATCATCGGCGAGAATCATTACTAGGTCGTTACACGTGTGTGAAAGTGTGCACAAGTACTGTTGTGTACACTTGCGCATTAATAATTAATGTGATATAGTGTGTTTATGGCTTTGGCATGTTTCATAAACTCCCACATCCCCGCTCTGTTTTTCCCCACACCCACATCTCCATGGCAACACGCGACCGTACCTTTCACCTAAGGAAAAAAGGCAAGGCTATATCCAATCTGCTGCATGCATTCCATCTCAAGAGGCAGTACTCACATACACGCGCGCGGTCGAAGAACGCGCGTGCTTGCTCGGTGACACTTTCATCGTGAAGCACACGCATGCTCTCCCCATAATCAGAGAGGTCGAACTCTTGCATGTGGTGCCGTGTCCACAGTGTGACTTCCACTCGGATGCTCGGCTGTGAAAAGGAGCTTGGTTTCCTCGATGAGAGAAGAGAAAAAATTCAAAATTAGCTTCAGCTCAAATTTACCACGGCATCAGATAAAAATTCCCGTTTTCTTCTCGTCCGTCTCGAATTCAAGGGTGATGTATCCCGTGTTTCGTCGTCAACATGAAAGAATGGAATACAAATCTGGCACGAAACTGTATTCCAAGACGAGATATGATGTACAATTAGACGGTTGGTGGTCCCATCCGACTCGAAAGTTCCACCGATATCTCTCCATTCCTTTGGCCGAAGGATTCACAATCGGGTTCGGAGCAGTATTTTGGAGCAGCATGTGATGTGATACATCTCAGCCTCCATCCTATATCCGTTGCCAATGCACTGATAGTTTGAAAGGGATAAGAGAGACAAAAGGGAGATGCTGCCGTACAGTCCTGCGCCACTCTCGTTTTCATTCCGATAACCTCATTTCCAGTGACTTCCAAACCCACACACCCTCGGGGTATGGACCTGATCTACCGCTCTTCCACAGGTTCCTCTCACTCATTCCCGTCCACTTTACTCCTTCCCCTCTCCTCTCTAAACACTCCTCTCTTCTCTTACTCCTCTTCTCCTTCTTCACAGGTATCCCAGACGATCCTGTCCCTCCTTTCTTCCCCCAGCCCACCACCCAAAGCCACCCCTCGGCCCACCAGCAAGCCCACCACCACCCACCCTCTTACATCGCGCCAACTTCCCTCTCCTCACACATCCACCACTCATCCCATTACACACACACACACCTCCATAAAGCGACCCCCCACTTCATCCCCCCGCTACAACCTCAAAAGTCCCTTCTCCTTCATGTGGTTATAGCTTGGCTTTTCCTACTCCAGCCCCCACTCCTTTCCATCTGATGGAATTGTTTTTCTACCTCATGTGGCCTCCCTCCCTCCGCATCCGAGTAAGAAACGTAACTATGAAAAAAATAAAAAGTCCGGATATTCCATCCAGTCTCCCGTGTGCAGGTTGTCCTTCTCTTAGGTCGTTGTAACCAGTTCTGCGCTGTGGCATTGAACTTTTCTATCGAGTAACTAGAGATCCTTTTGTAGTCACTTCTCCTCGGTTATTTTTGTGAACAATGACTGGAGCGTCCTTGACAATGACTATGGATAAAAGCAAGATTTACGCTGGCATTGATGGGAAAAAACATAAGGCTTTAGCGGATAGCCATGGTTATGGTCGTAATTTTTAGTACGTGGCTTTTGACGTACTAATTAGATATTACTTTCAAATTACCGGCGTGTAAAAGGGTGTCTAATAATGACGGTAGACTGCTTCCTTCTGCAGAATCATTTAGTAATTCATTATTATCATTGAGTTTTGAAAAAATTTCCTCTTTCTTTAGTTAAACCGGAAAAGTAGAAGTATTCGACTGTTTCTCAACCTTTGGAAACAAAATATTATTATTGGTAACGCTGTTAGTGTTTCGATTATTTTGTAATTAGTTCGTGATTCGGTGAAATCTTTGAAGCTTTCATGATTTTAGAATAAAACAGAGGCCTTTCTGTACAAACTCTATCATCTAATATTAATTTTCTCCTTTTTTCCTGAGTCATTTTAGGTTGGGTAAATATTTTCCATTTCCAGCGGCTACGTTAATTTTTCTTTGTTTAATACATAGCCTTTTTTGATTGACTTCAAATAACTGTCAAACTAGAAATTTTTCGGCAATTCAAAACTCATGTTTTTAATTAAGACGGATTCCCTCGATTTCGGCACCATATCATATGCTTACAGCTTAACTAATGCAGTTTATTTCGAGTCTATGTATTAGAAATAGATATTTTTGTGTTTTATTAGGAAATATTGGAATTTTCTCCAAAAATTTGGCCCACATAACTGAATTTACGGCAGAAATTTTGAGTAATTTGTTATTACTCCCAAATTTTATCTGAGCAATTTCAAAACTAGTATCGACCTTATTTTGACATAATTAACCCGTTGTGGTTAATAAATACTAATCGATTTGATACAATGAACACGAGACATAATCAAGCAGGAATATCACTCAAGAAAATTTATGTGATTGTTTACAGAAGCCTTGAACGAAAAATTCTTAATTGTACTTCATTTCTTCACTTGCATGTACTTTTTTTCAAAGATACTTTACTGAAAAACGCAGACATAATCGCTGATTATAGGATAATTTGAACTCTGAATATTTGAGTATTTCCCTTAGAATCTTTTAATGGGCTCCACGGCGATATTAATCAAAATGTTTTTACCTATTAGCCGTGATTTTTCATTCCACCATGGCGTTTTATAGTGAAACATACTTATGCATTTATCGGTAATTGTTTCCATGAAGAAAATGTACTTGAGTGTGTTTGTACAGAGTTTTTTTTCATTATTTTACTGTTCAAAGTTAACAGCTAATATTGAAGCAAAATACTTCCAGTAAATAAGTGAATTTCATTGAATTGAATATTTTTTTACTCACTTTGTTCAAGGCAGAATTAAGTACGAAAAATATATCTCCTGAAACTTTAAAAAGAGACATCAATATGGTAACATAGAATTTACATTGTGATCACATGGTTTTGTTACAGAAATAAGAGTGATCTCCAACTAGGTGTGGTATAAAAATATCAATCTATGAGTGGAATATGCCAAAGCCAGCGCTCAAGTTCTTAGAAACACTAGAACTTTACTCAATAGGATGCTAATTAGATATTGCAGATGAAATTTAATTTTAGTAATTTACCATGAGAATTCTCTTCATCGCTATTTTATGAGCTTCTCTCATCAACTTGATTTGCCGTTTCCAATGATAATACTATTAGTTTCAGCTATAGTAGCTTTTCTCATTTAATGTTTTCCTTTAAAGTCTCTTTTTACCTTATTATTAGTCTGAAAATTGATCTGATAGTCTAAACAAAAAATAAATGGTATTCGACTAATATTATCAAGGGTGACCATTTTCTTTCTACAACGCAAGTTCAATTATAAATACTAATTTGCCATTAAATCGGAAAGTTTATTTTAACTTATTTAATTTTTCAAATTGTTTTCATAAAATTTTCGTTCTCGGTATAATAATGAATCCTAATGTATTTTCATTCTAAATTGAAGCAATTTTGTTAATTCTGGGAAACCAAGCAAAGTTCTGTTAGATTATCTAGATTAGATTCTTTCATATTAAGCCGTTGAAATTTAAAAACAATGAGAATTTATTGTTATTTTTTAAAAATAATTAAGATATTTTTCTTAGGTACCTATTTAGAACGTAATCGCTGAATAGAATATCAAAAGACAGTAGTTTATGGTATGATGTTGATGTTTAAAAACAAAAAGTTGTAGATTACATACATCCATTTTGGTATCTGAGAGAATGAATGACTTCATCTGCTAAATGAAGATATTGAATGTAACACAAGGATTTTCGAAGCAATGGAATGTAAGACAATCCTCTTGCAGGATTATGAAAATGCGTTTGTGCTAACTAATAGGTAATGAGAATAATTGAATTAGGATGAAAAAGAAATGATGTTCTCTATTAATATGTACAAAGATGATTGAACGAAATGGTCCATTAAAAAAATTTCTCAATCCAGAAATATATGCAACAGAGAGAGATGTGCTTTATAAATATCGCCTATCAATGAGAGAACAAGATAGGACTCGCAGTTACCCAGGGCATTTGTGTCAGAAGGGACTGAATAGAGTAAGGAGATCAAAGAGCATTTGTGTGAAACTCACTGCGCGACCCGTTCCGCAGTTTTTAGAGTGAGGAGAGCATAAACTACGTTCGTTGTGGCTGATAGGACCTCCGCGAACGAGAAATAAATGTAGAAGTTGAGTTAAATTTATATATTAAAGGTATAATCGGGTTCCCTATATAAATAAGTAATTTTGTAAAGGTACTCACGACTAATAGGAGAGCAATTCATGGCTCTAGCGGCACCATCAATATTGGCAGACGGATAATCATGATGGAGGGAAAAAACTAAACGATGAGACAGGGTTGCCCGTTATCACCGTTGCTAATTTAGGGCAGAAAAATGTTTTGATTTGAATGAAAGAATGTAGGGTCGGCATTAGACGAGAACTAATGTATTCAGCCTAGCAAATGACCAAGCACTAGTTATCCAGCCAACCGTATCGAGATCAATATGGTGTGTAAGAGACAATCATCAACTACAGGAAAATTACATAGTTCTTCTAACTTACAAGGTTCTTTATCTATATAGATAAAATGAAGTATACATCTATATCTACATCACACCCTAATAGCCGCCACATGAGCATGTGGCAGGGGGTGTTAGGTCACCAGCCATGTAAAGGTGTAAGTTTTTTGGAGAAGAAATGGTGACATGAATTATAGGAGTGTATTTAGTGGAGCTCAGTTTTAATTGTGGTCGCACATTGTGCGCGGAAAGAACGAGTTTTGCTACCTATCTGTTTGGCAGTGTATCTCTCTTATTTTATCGAATCTGTCAGACATATAGAAGTAGTGAGGAGTCATTATAATGTTCTATATGTTGCTCTGAAAAATACCAGTTTTGAATTTTCCAAACAATCTAAGCCTAGCGTGTAACCTCCGAGTCTCTAGGGGCTCCCATCTTAATCCCTCTAAAAGCTGTAAGACACTATATGTACGCTTGTAGCAGTTTTTAACGAAGCGCGCTGCTTTTCTTTGTATTTTATTATTTTTTTGGTTAAATCTATTAGACAAGAGTCCCAAATGCTCGCGGCGTATTCGAGGTGTGGCCTTAACAGAGCAAAGTAGCATCTCTCTTTGACTTTTTCATCCGAGGACCTTCCTATTATACGCTTAACATAACCTAGTTTCTTTAATGCTGCGCCACATATGTTTTGTATGTGTAATCCCCACGATATATCTGAAGTTAAGGTAATTACAAGATATTTTACTGTATCTGAAGATTTCATGTTTACTCCACCCATAATACAGCATGGCATTTTTGTGATGACTTTCGCAGGAAGTGGACTGTGGTGCATTTGCTGATATTTGATTCTAACCCCCACTCTTGGCACCACGAATGAACGTTGTTAAGGTCAGATGACAGAGCTTCAAAGTCCGCGTCTTCGCTCATTTCACGGTAGATAACTGTATCGTCTGCAAATAATCTTAATTTACTGCTAACTCTAGAACTTGGGTCATTAATATAAATAATGAGTAAAAGAGGACCGATCACACTTCCCTGAGGAACACCGGATGTGACTTCGACCATATCAGATCTATAACCATCAATAACAGTTTTTGTTTTCAATCACTGAAAAATCACTTAACCATTTCACTATTATTTATTAACTTTGCATGATTGCAATTAATATATGACTATAAGAGGTGGTAAGGTAAGGCTAAACAATGCACATGAAGAAATCTGAAAATTCGGGGGGATGTTTTTCATTATTCTGCAATTTGCTGGATTTTGCGGCATGCATAAAGAGGACCTGTTGCAATTACTTAAGAAGAATTCATGTAGAGAAGGTCATTGATGAAAGTTATTCCGAAAAAAAGAAGCATGAGGAATGCATTAGTGAGGTCTCTTGTATGAATCGTATTGTTGCCAGGTTCACGAATTTGGCTTAGGATTGAGGTAAAGGGATGAAGATCTGAGATGTGAGCATTGCAAATAATGAATACAGTTTTCCGGTTCGGCATTAAAATGATTAAAGAATAGCAAATATGTGAAAGAGGGCATAATGTTGGTGGGGTAGCCTCGGAAGAAGCAGAAGAGTTTGAAAGGTATATCGAGAGGTAAGGAGATTCTGAAGACGGTGTTGGCGTGGGGATGGTGGGATTGAGAAAGAGATAGTAAAACAATATGGGAATTTGACGGCTTGAGGATTTTAAGAAGGGAATTACACGAAGCATACATACCTTTATTTATCTATTTGTGGAAAAATTTACTCGAAATATAATGATTAGCTCAGTGTGATAGATTTGGCAGGGCTATCCTTCAACCAATTAGCAATGGAATCCCTATATCGTTGGGAATGGAGCTAAAATGATAATATAGGGTAAGGATTTCGGCTAACAGTGAAACGAAGGCACCGGAAATTACTGGCCGCAGAGCATCTTATTTGAAGGCAGAAAAAGTTCTGCACGCTTGATGAAAATATACTACGTATGGCTACAGCAAATGCAAATTACCATGTATTTTTATTAAAAACTAGTAAATTAAGTTTTAAATCTCAAATACTTGAAAGTTAGCCTCGAGTTCGGGAAAAAATGCCTATAAGCATTAACCTTTTTTGCATGCACGTTATTGCATTAACCGTGCCTTATGATGGAAAATTAATTCAATGTTAAATTTGTAAATATGTATTTTCATCGCAAAAAATTTAAGGTAATCTTTAGCCTCATTCAAACACATTCCTCATAATGTGAGGATAATACGCACAGACTGAAAAAACTTTTATAGCCCAGGGATAATTCAGATGTTATCAGGTTTTATTTAAATTAATTGGCAATGCAATCAGGAAAATCTTCATTTTGCATGTTTCTTAGAGCATAATTCAGAGTTTGAAGATAATCAGATGAGAAATATGCCATTGCAAAACATTTTAATAGGGAAAAAGCCAAATTTCAAACATAACAATGATGCGCAACATGGGGAACGATTGTTAACCTTAGGATATTTTAAGCAAAAGTCGATATTATTTCTATCTCTTTATTCTGATACCATGCATTTTTACAGCCCTAAATCAGATGAATAATGTATGTTGTATATAATGTATAAATAGTTCTGATCATTACACCAGATTGATATGAAACTGATGCTAAAAACTAATAAAAATGTGAAAATTTCTCACTGAATATTTAAAAGCAGCAATTTTGGCTGTATCATATTAAAAAATAAAGTTATATCGGCTTGGAAAACAAATGTATTAATGTATTTCATCAAAAAGAAAACAGATTTTTGTGCTTCGCTTAAGTCCCTACTTATGGTACTTTTCACAGGTTTGATAGATCTTTTCAGTACAATTTACCCGCAATACCACGAAGAATGTTCATAAATTTGTTTTCACTCAGCAGGCATTAACCTGATAGTCAATAATTGGAAAAAAACAGCATTTTATCTCATTATAGCGTAATTTTCCCGCCTAGATGCATCAGGTTACAAGTTGTGTGTATATACATGATTCCAACCGGCAAAGGAACCTGTTGGGAGAGCTATTGAAACTTGTTTTTCATGTCTTGCTAAATGAGACGCAATTACGAAAGATGATATAACTCAGTGCCGGTTATTAAAGTCAAATTACACTTTAATGGAGGCTTTACTTAAATCTCCAACATGGAATATGAAATTATTACGTCGAAGGTAATGAGTATGAGACCAGAGAAAGAAGGACTTATCAGAGGGCTTAACGTGAGTAATATGGAAACCAGGAAACTTTGAGGAGAATATAAAGCATGGAGCAATTAATCCCATTTTTAAATCTAGAAACCAGGAAACTTTGAGGAGAATATAAAGCATGAAGCAAATAATTGCATTTTTAGAATTTTTTTAGTTTAGACGTACTATGAGTAAGTTGTGTGGATATGTATTATTGAATCGGAGAATGAACGAAGCAAGTTAGAAAGAAAGAAAAAAGCATTTGGAGGATGATCAATAGAGTCACTTCCACTGGAGTGGCCGGATAGGAAATCAAAGGAGGCATCAGAAATCGTCCGATTGAATGTATTAGACTCTTTACCATCGTTGCATATGCAGAAATGACAATCACCGCTACATCTATGAGTGTAATAAAAGTATAAAATTTTAGGTGTAGAGATAAATTCTGTGTAGAAAGTTTAGGAGGAAAATGTTGATCGATAATATTTAAAAAGTTTCACATATTTTCCAAAGACCTTGTGGAAACTTCTGATGGTAAATTTAAAAAAATTGAATAGAATTTGGCATATTTTTCTGTTCCCAAATAATAAATATTGAGAACAACAAGATGTATACTGAAAGTTTTCGTTGTGTTGTGGTCGACTCTGATATTTTCATCATTTACCATGAGTCTCCATAAACAAACATAACTCCTTTACTGCAGAAGAATTGACAAAGACGTTTTTTAACCAATTAATTGGAAAGGTAGTAAACATGAGAGTATATTTGGCCTGAATGTAAACTCGAACAGTTTGGATGAACTTCTGAATCCCCTTATATCTTATTTTATTATGAAACGCATACAATGGGTTACATTTTGACAAATACAGTTTGGTTATCGCTATTTCAGCTATGTATACTTATAATTTCGCAGACTTTAAGTGCTAGCTTCACATTTAGTCTTTGAGCACACCGCTTTGACTCAGGTTCCATAGTGATTCAGAATAATTCATCAAACAGAAGTAGAATATAGGAAGAACAATCACTTCATCTGTCTCCACTCACCGGTTTCCTTTAGTCGATTATTTCTCTTTGAAATAGGAATTCAAAATTAGCAATCTGCATCATTTATGGAATAGCACATCGTGCTGTACCATAAACGATACAGATTTAAGATAAGCGGCAGAAGATTTGTCCAGCCTACATTGGTATTCATCACTTGTCCCTCATCCGTGTTTACAGTAGATATCAGCAATGGTTGACTAGTAATTTTGATGAGCTCAATTCTGGTATAGTCATCATTTACGACGAAGTATGCTTTTTACAACCACAATTATAACCCTTAGCAATCTTATTCCGTGGTTAGTGCAGAACATTAACTTAATTCTATATAGATGCTAATTTCATGAAAATTTTTATCACGGTTTGAATTCACGGTAAACCTGTTTTAATGACAGTTTATTTACTTATTGATAAATATGTTATTATATTGCCATGTTATGCTGTGTGCAATAAGAATCATAATATTTCTAGTAATGATTTAAATAACAAAAGTTGTATTTAGGAATGTTCTAAGTTGTATGCCAGCAATTATACTACTTGAGAATAACGGTTGACAGCATTTTAATAGGTATTTTTTCCCAATTCAAAGTTCTTGTAAGTCAGAAAAATATCGGTAAAATTATAATAGATTTAAAGTTTTCTGGTGAGTAGAATGAAGAAAGGATTCTCGAGATTCCATTCGGGTTGGAAGGTCCATTACCAACGTTTCGGCCGCTTGCACTGCAGCCGTCCTAAGGGTGATGAGAATCTTTGTTTTCCGAAAGAGATTCTCATCACCCTAATGATGGCTGCAGTGAAAGCGGCCGAGACAATAGTCATAGACTCTCCAACCCGGAAGGAGAAGCCTTTCTTCATCGGCAAAATTATGAATACGATGAAGTGTAGGCTTTCGCAGCTTTTGTGTATGATTTTTATCATAGGGCTTTTGCATAATGGCTATTTATAGTGTCCTAAGTGTCTCTGAAATATCAACGAGTTCGTCGAAGTTCCTTAAACTAGAGTAATACTAGCACCTGTGATGACGCTGTGAATATATTGTAGTTTGCACGCTTTATCTCTCCAAGTGGTCCCCTCTACATTTATTCTAACAGGATTTGGGTTATTTAAAATACTTGAAATGCATGTTTATACTTTAAATTTATAATATTTATTATTGTACTATTTTCCAAATCCTTTGCCAATACAAAATATCAGGTATTAAGGAAAGAAACCGTTACGACATGTAGGATAATGATGGAAGCTTGGAAGGAATATATTTTTTTAATGAAGGAGCTAAATGTACTACAGCAAAGAGGTGAAAATGATGCTGGCAGAAAACTAGAGAAAATATGAATGGCAAGGAATATTTTGTTGACATCTTAATAATTGCATTATCTCCCATTCATGGAATTATAGGTGCTGAAACGAGCTTTTGAATATTTTATTTATTTATTTCGACGCCAAGTATTTAAGCAGTACCGTCGATTATACACTTGGTTGGTTATTGAATTTAATAATAAATTTCCAATGAGTTATTGATCTACAACAAAAATTATAAATGTGGTTGCTGAAATGACCACAAAAAATGACGGTGTCAAGAAAGCCAACTCAAATATTACCTAATCACTGAGATATTAGGTTATATATGTTATCTTTACCAATGGCAGTTCATACAAATAAAGGCTTGGTCTCAACTTGAAAATTTTAAACTTATGTCAGTGATAAATGCATTCAACGAGTTTGATAATTTCGTCTAAATTTAAGCATGGCATCTATCGTACCTGAAAAGAGATGTATTTATATACTTTATACCACAGGGAGATGGGTCACAATAATTCGACATTGTAATTGAAAATTCAAATAGGCCGTAAATCTCAGGGGTTTATGAAGTTGGGCGTGAAGGGCTTCGTATGTGTTGTCTGGTTTCTCAAAGATAGTCCGAATGCTGATTTATTAAGGGGCGATAAAAATATATCTCTTTCAACTTTCCTTGTTTGATATCCGCAAGTTTCGTTGTCCCACCATTGAAAGAAATTGGCTTTTAATCCCTGCAAAACTGATGACAATGGTCAACTGTGCTATGTATAGTAAACCAGTCGAAGTTTCTTAATTGAATGACTTCTTTTCCTAATCCATTTAAGTAACGGCAGATGTTCATTGTTTTTCAACAGAAGAACATGTTTAACAACGCATTCTAATGACTCCAGCGGATGACTATTACTGAGCTATAACTTTTTATGTACTACCTATAGTTATTCATGCATACTGTCGTGAATTAAATAGTGACTCAAAAGTGATTCAGTAGAACGATGTACGTCCATACGCATTTGGGACTTGTGATTAGTTCAGAGTTTTCATAAAGGATTTTCATAAATCATAATTTTTTATTGTCACCATGGATAAGGACAAGGTTTATTTACGATGGTATCATAATATTACCCCAACCATAAACATTTTTATGGTAGTCTCATATATTCTCAGTCGAGAGGATAGAACCGAGCGTGTTCCTCTCACTGGTATAAACGATGCTGCCGCCAAGAGTATTGACAACTGGTTCCTGTACTGGTATATTTAAAATTCTTATTTTTATATGTATATTTTTCTCTCACTATTTTAGCTCATTGCGGTGCTAATATTAATCCGAAAAAGAATCAATTTTTAAGTGAGTTTACCCACAAAATGAATTCAGTGGAACTAAAATATGGCTAATTTTTCATGCATGATTTTACTCTATTTAGCGGGCAATGATCTATTTAAATTAAAGTAACAGGATTGGTATGATACGCTTAATACAAAGAATCATTAATGGAGAGATGTATGTTATTGTATGCGTATAAGGAAAATATACTTTGAGCATAAAATTTCTTGTAGAACATGTTGGCTCTGCTTGAAGATAATTCGCCAACCTTTTTATCGCACGAATGCAAACTCACGATGTACTAATATTGTGTTCAATGTTTTTTCTTATACGCTATGGTGGCCTCTTAGAAAGTCTCATAGATGTCTATTTAATTTTACCTCTCATTCATAATTTCAGATAAGCGCTGTGTGGACTTCGTTTGGGACAAGAAATCCCGTAATAGACGACCCCTTGCCTTATCTCAAGACGTGCATCTACTGTGAGACATCGCCACAAGGGGAACAGCTTGTGTTTCCGTGTGTGTGACCGTGTTTTTTTGTGTCTGTGTTTGTGCTTTCGAAGCGGGAGCAGTGTTGCGTGGGATGGTCAAATGGGAACATCTACCATACTGATGCCCTTCGCTTGCGTTCTCGGAATCTCCGTTTTCATTGTTTCTGAGTATCCTCACTTCCACTCACTTTTGACTGCGGCCTTTTAGTGCTCAAACCCCAAAAAAGGACTCGGGCCACTCTCCTGTGTCCGACCCATCTGACGCTCAGCACCCTCCAACACTCCCTCTCGTTAAAGCGGTTTTACGGCGTTAAAAAAGAGGGGAAAACTAGTGGCCCCTGGGACTTGGACGCAACCCCACACGAGGCGACGAAACCGACGAGAAGGGAGCATCACAGAGCACAAATACATATACATTCCGAACTAAACCCTCGCAGCATTTATCCGTTGCTGACGTTAATCCGATTCTCGCCTACCGCTTCCAGAATCTGTAAGGTGTTGAGGGAAGACGGGGACGAAGACGCCCCCTCCCCACCGTTCTGCTCCGCGTGGACAACCGGGTCCCGGATGGTTTGAGCCAAATCCCGCGAGGACCCCTATTGGGTTGCAGGGTAAGTTAAGCAGCAAGATGCCCTCGAGAGGCGGGGGGGTCCGCCTCGCGCGACAGGCGCCGACTTCCATGAGGCCCCCTCCGGCGCTCTCCTCCCGGTCTGCAGTCTGCTCCCTCGCGGTGGAATCGGCGCCTCCGTCCTCATCGGACGCCGGCAGTCCGCAGCCGATGGTCACCGGGTCTCCCACTCCGCCTCCGCCCCAGCGATCTGACCGCCGGTTGGCGGCGGCCCTCATGGGCGAGTCGCTAGAGGAGTCCTCCGCGGGCCTCAAGGCCCAGCATCCCCACTCGCCCTCGCCTAATAGGGAACCGACGAGTAACGGGAAGATCATCGGAACGGGAGCGGTCATTAAGGTAGAGCTGATGGAGGGGGACGAGAGGGATGGGGGCGTGGTGCAGAAGACGGAAGACGAGGACGGAGGAGCCGGTATGGATCTCAAGGATGCCCCGGAAGCCGTTTCCCGCTTGGGGGACCCTGCTACTCCCGGGAGCCATACTGGTTATTCGGGTTTCGCGGGAGACGGGGGCGAGGGAGGAGTGGACGGTGGGGTGGGTGGGGACTCCTCCGTGGTGGACGAGCGGGGCATGGTCATAGAGAGGGTGGGCCCAGGATCTGGGGCGGTGGGCGTCGAAGACCCGTGGGGCGAGGGGGCCGACGCCCCCCCGGGGAGCGAGGACAACCAGCTGACCACGCTGACTGCCGTGGACACGATGGACTGCACCAACGACGTGACCGTTGAGGGCGTGGCGTATGCTGCTCGCGGCGGCGATCCCTCGACGACTGACGGTGGCGTGGTGGCCGCCCCAGGGGGACACTTTGGACCTGGGGGCGGTGGGGCAGCGGGAGATCACCCATCGGTGCTCGTCATCGGCGGCGGTGGTGGTGATAACAGAAAGATAGTTGGACTGGAGGAATTCATGCCAGACGACAGTGACTCCCTGGTGGACCAGAGAGGCCGCGTACTCCCCGGGGGAGGGTACGTCCACATTGGAACCATGATGGGTGACGGGGTCGATGAGTTTATTACTGGGGACGTTGGCGACGACAGTGTTGTGGTTGTCTTAGGCCCAGATGGACGGGTTACTGAGTCCATCCGCCTTGGAGATATGCAGAGGATGAGCAATGAAGGTCCCAGGGAGACGGTTGGAGGGAGACTTACGGCCCCCATGCAAGTAGGGAGTCGCGGAGGGCGGCTGCCGAGCATCGGGGGCTTGGGTGCGGCATCCTCCGTAGTTAGGAACGCTGGACTTGGTGACGGGGGCAAGCAGTCGGCCATACGACTGCCCCCGTTCGAGAGGACCGTGATCCAAAGGAGCAGTAACCAACAGCAGCAACTCTGCGACTCGCTGACCTTAGGTCAGGTGGAGGTGGACATCGCCATGGCCGACGGACTGGGGTACGGAGGTCAGGGTGGGGGTGGAGTGCTGGTGTTGGGGGGCGGAGCGGACGCCGGGGACGGCGGGGGCGTGTTGAGCGTGATGCACGGCGGAGGGGACCAGCAGATCGTGACTACGGTGCTCGTGCTCTCCGAGGAGGAGTTCAACCAGAGCTTGGGGTGAGTGCTTTCATACGGATCACGCGGTATAAGAGATTTCCCACGATTGGGAGAGGAGGATGGTGCTAAAACACAGCGATGCAGTCCGTTAGGCCGGGAATGGCTCTTCGATACGAGAAAATAACATGATACGAGGGAATTTCGGATCATCCAAGTCTTTTTCCCCTCGATTCTGCGAAACAGCTAAAGTTCAAGTGTCAAGGTAGCATAATTTACGGGATTAATCTATAGAGAAGTTAGACCTTAAACGTTTATCCATAAATATTTGCCAATAGAAGGGTTTCTATCACTTGAGCAAAAATAAACGAAAGTTAATTTGAATTCAGAGCCTTTGGGAGTCAACAACTGCCAAATTTATCGGTTTCCAAATAATGCATTATTTGTTCTTTGAACTGCATTTGAAAGTGAACAGCTTTAGTCAGTTTAAATTTCGTTGAAACCTCCATCTATATCAACATTTTCTCCTCATGAAAGAAAAAAGTTACAAAATTCGTATAAGATTTATGATCGGTTTCAAAGCAGTACATAACATTTTTCTTTGATTTCACGGTGATTAAACGCATCGGAAAAATCTAGTCTTCACGTTACCAATGAATTAAAAAGCTTTCGTCGAAGCATAATAGACACTTGGTCATAAAATAAATGGGTTACACCTTAAAGGATAAACTTTTGTTGAGGGCATTTTAAAAAAATGTATAAGATAGATATAGAATAATCTTTCACTGCCTTTAATATTGGCATATGATCTTTATCTTCCCATAAGGGTTGGTTTTGAAGGTGTGAGCTATGAACTAAAGATTTAAATGTCCCTTTAAAAGTCATTTCAGCATCGTAAGTGTCATATTTACTGGCGGTAAAATTATCCTAACATTATTTGTTAGGGTTTCCACAGGTAAAAGTTTTTAGGCTCTTCCTTAGCAACCATCATTGGAGGAAACAGCAATGTACAGAGCTTTTAACAACGATGAATGGATTGTTATTATACACATCTGGTGAAGAAACACATTTTTTGTTGATAAAAGATGACCACTTCTAAAAAGCGGATAATTCAGCAAACATATTTCACAGCTAGCGGGTGTCCAATTCTCCATGCACTTTACGAATGTCCGTAATGGACGATACCGTTGTGAGACTATTCTTCCTCCTTTTTCACAAGCGTGAGTCCTTATTTGCTTCGCACGAGAGCAAAAGAAGAAGAAGAAGAAGAAAAAAAGCACTCGCCCCGGCTACGTTTCGGAATGCGGCGCTCACACGCACACACACACATCTCGTGTGTAACATTTCAATTTAAATAATCAACTTTCTCCCCGTCTAACCTGAGTCGGTTTCTCCCCGTTACATAACTCGCAAACCCTTCTATGACTCGACGATGACCAGCTAAAGTCATTGCGGAGCGCCAATGAGGCAAAGCATTATGGTTTTTCACGGCCGATTTACTCTCTAGACGGATACCTTAGGAGAGAGAGTGGGCGAGCCAAGCAGAGCAAAGCCGCCTCTTTTATCCTCCTTTCTGCCATGGAACCGCTCCTATTCTCCGCTCATAACGTCCGATTTTTTTCGCCTACCGGCAAAAAGAGAGGGTTGAGGGATGCAGAAGAGGGGGGGGAAGAAGGAGCAATAAGCACACGGAAATTGGAAGCCGTTGGCAGAAGCGCCAATAAGGGGGCACCCGGCTCCATTGTCTCGTCTCTCGTTCTCGCGCGGGGAAATATCTTCTTTAAGAAAGGGGGAGTTACCAACCTCCTCCTCGACTGCCGACAACGAGAGGACGGAAGACGAATAAACAATGGTTCGACCAATTCCTCGGACACTCGTGGTGATTCATTCTCGCGGTAAACACCCGTTATTAGACTCTGGATTTGAAGAGACAACGAGCAATCTGGGCACATCATTACCGCGTCTCGACTGGCACTCGCCAACTACCAATGCGCTCTCTTGAACTCTCAACCACCCTGCTCAGCAGTATTTTCACGTATTTGGACTGGATGCTCTCGATTATGCATCATGAGCATCCAATATTCCTCCATACCCAAATTTTCTCCACCGTTATTTTTTGGATCGACCGTAAATAAGTGAAAAAGTAAACGCACCTCTGTACACTTCTTGCGGAAGTCATCACACCAACGCTACATCTATTATGTGGGTGGAATAAACACAAATTTCTCAGATAAGGTTTAACACCTTGGAATTCCCTTAAAGTCAGGCACATCGTGGGGAATACTCGTAAAAAAACGTATTCGGTGCATTGCTAAACAATCTCGGTTATATCAAGCGTGTACTAGGAAGGTTCTTGGATGAGAAATGAAAGAGAAATGTTACTTCATACTGGTTAAGCCACACCTCGAATACACCCTGAGCAATTGTGGAATTTGGTCGGAAAAATATAACAAAAAAATAAAGAAACTACAAAGGAACGCTGCATGCTTGGTTAACTACTGCCTTGAGAGAACATACACAGTTTCTTAGCTTTTATATGGATTAGGTTGGGAGCCGCTAGAGACTTGGAGGACTAATTTGCTTGAAAAATTTAGAGCTGTTGTACTCTAGAGTGACTAAGTAAATATCATTTTGACGCCACGCTACAATTTAAGTTCGACAGAAGCGATACAACAAGAGAGTTACGTTGCCATACAGCTGGGTACAAAAATTTGTTCTTTCCACGCTTAATAAGTGGCCATAGTAAAAACTGTGCTCCGATTAAAACCCTCCCATAATACACTTCACCATTTCACCATCCAAAACCTCATTCTTTAAAATTTTACACGGCTTGTTATCTTAGATTTCCTGCCACGCGCCCATTCGGTGGATTGAAGGGTTGTACATAGATGTAGATGTAAATACCAATATAGTGCCTATATATCGATTCTGCTTTTTTATGTAGGTTAGAAGGAATAAATTACGATAAATAGAAAGGGCCTTTGCCTGGAGAATATCTTTCCTGCTTATTTAACGTAAAGTACTAGTTTGTTTTCATATTTCGTCAGAAATTTGATGCATTTGGAGCTGTCTGGGATCTGAAATTCAAACAATTCACCTCACAATAGGCTTATTAGGCCTCAAATCATTTTATTACTGCATGCATCAAGTTATGATATTATTTATTTGCACGTACTCACAGACGAATTTTGACTCATCCGGTGCACTTTTAAAGTTTTCAGGGTAGCTGACCTAACGAACAACATTCATTACATCGATGATTTTTTTGTCTACGGCATTTATTTTCTTGGCCATTTGAGAAATGCTATTCTCAAAATGTCTCATTCAAATACCAAAGCTTGGCGATTAAAAATAAATACATATATTGGTACTAACTTAAAATACACAATGAAAACTGGAGATGTGTCCGTTCAAAATATACCGTGCTTCGTGGATTAGTAAAAAGTAGTCATTATATTTCAATGAGAGAACAACAATACGGAGCCATAATATTCACCTACCTTGACTTTCTAGGCATTCTCAGTTCAGGATTTGGTGAGGCATTACCAAATATGAAGTAGCTTTGCTTGGTAACGATATCGTATGTACCAATCCGGGAAAATCACAATTTGTCCAACGGAAAGAGATATTTCACAAGTTGAATGCTAAAATCTGTTACCACATATCGCTGTATCTTTCTTCACTTGCCCAACTTGGTGCATCCAATCCTCGATTTCGCTCAGTTACGTAGCGCTGAGTGCACGGTGAAAGTTTAAGACGGCTTGTTGGAGTCCATTAGACGGCATTTAAGAGCTTATTTCTTTTCCGTCAAAGCAGAAAGAATCTCCTCGGCAAAAGTAAGCTGAGTAGCAATCAAATCGCGCACGCAATGGAAAAACCAGTCAACCAAAAAGGCGAGTTCACTGTCACTTTTTCTGCTCGGTACAGACATACTTTCCTCGGTAGAATTACCCTTAACTAGTTTTGATCGATTACATGTGGTCTAGCGATTGCATAAACGATGTAGAACATTGGTGGCGACAATGGAGACGTGGAAAAAGCGTTCCTGGAGATCCGCTCTTTGTTCTGCGTGTTTTTTTCATTCTTCCGCTTCCTGCATGAGAACAGGATTTGCGTGGGAACTTTGACAAAGATCAGACATGTACTGCAAGATATCTTTTGAACAAGGCAATTGCCATTGAACGTTACCAGCTTTGTGTTAACTGCGAATATTGATGTATCGTGCCACGTAGGAATGCTTGTTACCCTCCGATTGCAGAATATAAACGCCCATTTCGTCACTGCGACAACCCAAAATGTATTCGAATCTCGCCTCATCTATTTAGGTACTAGTAGTAAGAATCCTCATGGGAACATTTTTTTATGATTTGATGTGTTTTGCAGTCTCAAGAACATGGGCATTTACTTTGGAGGTAGACTGTCCTGAGTTGACTGATGAGATAGAGATTTCCAACCACGTGATGATTTTGCTCCATCTTGCTGACTGATATACATGAACCAAGCATTATTTAAAATAGTCATAAAAATAAGTTAAAAGAACTGTAGCATTTACCATTAAAACGAGGACACTTTATTTAGTCGCGTTACTGTCTATGTAGAATCAATGCAGTACTCTGAAACCTACCGTAAGAGTGCTTGGCAAGGAGTGACTCTTCGTCAAACAGTCATAAAATGGAAGAGACATCACATAAAATTCGACTACTAATCATCACACTACTCATTTTGTACAGACATAGCACTCGTGCATCAAAAAATTGCTATCTGTAAGAGTTTATTCAGGCTGTCATGAAAAAAATTATTTTAAAAACTTCCAACTAATAACTTGTACATTTATTAGCATCCCAAGTAGAAATTTTAATTCGGAAAAATAAACGAAAAAGAGCTTGCCTCACCTATCGTTACTTTTAACATAATTGTCATTATCGATCAGTGCTAGTGTCCATGATTCCTCATCAAACATGTCAGCACATAAATACACCATGAATGTGAAAATTTCGTTCAGTTAAAAACCATTCACCAATTAATTTGGAAAACTGAAATAAAAAAGAGCTTGTCTTACCAATCGTTACCTTAAACAACATTGCCGTAATCGATCAGTGCTAGTGTCCCCGATTCCTCATCAACCATGTCAGCACATAAAAAGACCATGAATGTGAAAATATTGTTGAGTAACAAAATCGTTCACCATGTTTTGGATTCGCGCACAGATATCCCGAGTTCTAGCCAGCTGTTTCGATCGTTTGGAAATGTAAAATTTACAGTGAAGTATAACGACTTGGTGCGCTGACGGTTCATGAAAATCTGGACGCGAAATGCTGGTGGTATGAGATCCGGTTCCAGTCCTAGAGAATTGTTTTATTAAAACTGAATTTCTCTAATATCTATGCTAACCATAAATAGGTAAAATTATTCGTAAATGATTCAAATTCTGTCCAATTGAGGATACCGTAGATGTATAACGGAGGACTATGCGACAGTCGGACAGAACTCAGACGCACTCATTTGAGGTTCATGCGTCAAGAAAATGCTTTGCTGGGTGCAAAAAATATTTTTATGAAGTTTTTATCACCCATGAAATACAAAAAAATATATGAAACAGGCGTATCGGGAGAGCGAAATGAGGAGCCTATCGCGAGCCTCGCTTGCTTGGGTCGCCGTTGTGACGACGGCTACTTCATGGGCCTATCAATGCCTCACCTCCGGCACTTAAACAAAAACGAGGAAAGCAAAAAAAATGACGGGAGATAACATTTAGGCGGCGCGAGACGAGAGGGGTGGTGGAAGAGGGGGGAGGTGAGAAGTGAGGAAGGGGAGGAGGAAGGAGGGGGAGGAAGGTTGGGCAGGTAGGAGGTAGAGAGGGAAGGGTTTAAGGTGGGGGGGGGGAGTTAGGAGTGAAAATGGATTACCGACCTTGAGTAGTTTCAATGTGGGCAGTAAATTGCGTGCCATTCTTGTACCTCGGCCACACTCTCCGTCGCTTGTACACTCTCCCCTTTATCCATCGCTTCTACCCCAAACCTACCACGTCACATCTTTCTCTCTCTCCTCATCCATTTCTCTTCCTTCCTCTTACATCTGTGTGTCTCGCTCCCCCACTATACTAAGTCCTTTGTTCACCTCCTCCGCCCGCCGAATCCCCCCCTTCGCCAGCGTAAACACATCTCAAGAACAAACGTATGGGAGCCGGGATGGCGATTCGTTTTTCATTCCGTAATGTGAACCGAGAGTTGGAAATTGGAAACTGCTTTCTTTAGTCAAAAATATCTGTCATTTTAATTTGTATCCGGCATGTGGGTGATGGTGAATTTTCGTTCTCAGCAGTTTTATAGTATGTTGCTTTACTAATTTTACGCTAAACTTTTATTTTGCTAAATTATGCATGACTATTTTATACAAATCAGTTATAAATTTAACCGAGGACCCAAATTTTACGCTAATATGAAAATATTAGCAATAAAAACTTTATTTAATCATGAGTTTCTAGCTTACTTTTACAGCATTGATTGGAATATTATAGCAATAAAGACAGATATCCGAGGCCCACTCGGCTCACACCAGGAGATTCTCGGATCAAATACTTCACTTCGCTCTCCCTGGACTAGTTTGTAACATCGTAGACAAGAAACGAATATTGAAATGACTGAACCGGCTTCCAAAATGCTCAAAAGATAACACTGCTGAGCACCCGAAATCGTTTCTCCTGAACCAAGGCCTCAAAATTCGATTAATCGTAATCGGCGAAAGAGGAAGTGGGCGAAATAGCCATTTCAAGACTCTCATGCGGCTAGTCCACAGAGTATTGGCGCATAGATGATGGCACATAGGTGATGGCGCATGCACTGTAATTGCAAGGAGTCTGGGATCTCCTCATCCTCGTGGCGTGGAGGAGGTGTTGTTGGTGAGGAGTGGATGGGGCAGGCTTGTGTTCGTTGGAGATGGAGGAGGCGAGCGGTTGGAAGGAAGGCCCGCCTTTATAAAACCTTGTCCTTGAGAGGAGAGAGAGAGAGAGAGATGGAGGAGGAGAAGGCGAGATCCGCGCCGGAGCCCCAGCCACCCGATGGCTATCTTGATGCCCTGACGCCAACGCACGAATCGGCCGACCCCCCGCCCGCCACCGACACCGGCCCTCCCCGCCATCGGCGGCGGCGGTGTTGTGTTGTGCACTCTCGGCAGTGATTTCAATGGCTGAATGATCGCGTGATTCCGTGCGCTCTTTCTCTCTCCCTCCTTCTTAAGAGCCTCAACCCTTCCTTCTCCGTTCCATCTCGCCCTCAAAAATTGTTACGTTCGATGGCGAGAGCGCGTGGGACGTTGTATGTATGTACCTGGCCGCCCGAGAGAAAGAGTGAGTGGTCGGGACCCAAGGGCTCGCCGGATTGAGATTCATTGCAACTTCTCGATGCCTCCTCGATGCAGATGAATTTTTCGTGGACCATCCCCGCCGTTTGGAGACGTGGTGATCGTTTAATTCGGGCACAGAGCGAGGAGACGCTTCGTGAGGACGGTGGGACGGACTCGAAGTGCACTGCCAAAGTTTCGTCTGGTCGTGGTCATAGAATTAACCAAATCGTAGAGGACTGGAAAATGAAGCAATAGATACAGTGAAATATGTGCCTCAGTTTCAGGTCACTTAAAATTTATGTGTAAAAATGAATATAATTATGTATAGGCACGGAAAGCAAATCGCGTATGTAGAATACATGTTTCAAACCCATCAACAGGAACGAGATCTGTTACAACTCCCACAAAAAGACTATTGAGAACAACAAGAAGGTATGCGATTAGAGTGGTGGTAGGAGACCGTATTGTTAATATGAAAAGTAACATCAATTTAAGGCAGTAGACAAGCATAAACAGTGATGATAACTTATAACTTTGTTTTTCCTGGTACCTGAAGATAACGTTCAACGTCAAAACCCGGGTCGTTTCAAATTAGAACACTTGGAAAAACAGAGGTAAAAATTATCTTCAATATGATAAAAATTACCATAAGATTACGCCAGAAACCACCAAAACATACACAACCTTTATAACAAGTCAAGTGAGCGCAGAACACACTGGAACGCGCACTATGTTAGGACGACGGTAGACAGAATCCCCCGAATTTTAGGTGATAGCAACCTCTTGGCTGGGGGACCACCAAATAGGTGAAAATGTATCTGGAAATACAACTGCCAAGGTCATGACTGATATCTAATTAAAATCATGTGACTCGCCTACTTCAAGAGGTAGAAGAACACTGGTCAAAAGTATGATGTCAACGTACGACTACGTAGATCGTGTCGCATCTCCAAAGTTGCCCAAGAGAGCGAAAATCCGGTGGAATTTCACACATTTCTTTGGCAAACCTTCAGTAGTTTTGGCTCTTAGATGGATGCTACGGCAGGGTGAAAATAAGAAGATGGGAATTAAAAGTGCTAAAACCACGAAACGTGTTTCATGTAAGGGGTGACGAATTTACAAAAAAATGTTTTCGCTCCGTAAAATGGGACAATAGGTTAGACCGAAAGGAAGAGAGTGTGAAGTAACTAACCGGAGATCCCGTATTCGAACACGCGAGGGACTGCTTTGAGTGCGTCCAGCTAAACTCAAGCTGTGTGATATCTCTGAGAAGTAGATCAATCTGAGGAACCCTCGGCGGCAGGGGGATTGAATTTATCCCCATTACCTGACGCGTGAGTTTGTAGTACTGCTGGGATCATCAGCACAATTAAATTTGAGGCTGTAAACCGGTTACCTCTATAAAATTGATATCATCATTAATATGTATATTAATACGTGGGCAAAAGACTTTTACTTGTTCTTCAATGTACATTGATCACAGCATACAGGAGCCAGTATGAGCTTCTTTTTACATGCCTTTAGGGACACAGATACCATTCTGAACAGATATGTTTCAGAGCGACCCAAGGACTATAATTTTGACGCCATATGGTAAATCTATGACCAACAGCTGTGATAAAATAAGAAAGATACATTGTCAAGCAGATAGATACAAAAATTTGTTCTTTTCATGCCCAAAAAGTGACCATAATAAAACCGGAGCTTCATTTAAATATCACGTATAATTCACCTCACCATTTCACATCCCGAAACACCATCATTGGAACTTTTACATGGCTGGTATCCTAACACCCCCTGACACACGCCCATGCGGCGGGTTGCCGGTTAGTATGTAGATGTAGAGGCATTTGGGAAACAATGCCAAAGTTTAAGGTATAAGCTCTCTTGAATACTGAGGAGTTTCTAACTAATTCAAGCCAATTCAAGACTCACAAGAGGCCTACAGCTATCAATGTGTATAATCGGTTATAAATCAAACTAGCCAGTACAAAAGCATTTGAAAAATATCATACGCTTATGTTGTGGAGGGTGAAAAATATGTCGTTTATATCCAAGTAATAGGCACATTCTAATGCACACCTTTCCTCATGCTCTCGGGGAAAATGAAAGCTCATCGCATTCCCAGTGGCCATTTCTCATCTCCCCTCTCCACCATCGGCTCCGGAACATTTTTCTCGTCCTCTTAATTGCTTGCTTCCTTGTCCTTGGATCTCCTCGCGGGATATTCAGCGGGTGTTTTCACCTTCGTGTCTCCCATCTCATTTTTCTCTTTAGTACTTTTATATTGCTTTTGGTCGAGGCATGTTTTGAGCCTACAGCTTTGGGACTCAGTTCAGAAGTGGACAATTTATGTATCCCTCGGAAGCACGGATCTCAAATGATGTGAAACGGAAATTCTCAACCGTCGTTCCAAGGCAAAAAGTCTTTACGAGTCCTGCGTCATTTTATCCGCGCACTCAGACGCACAAATTTATCCGAAGGTGTATTCGTTTCATCCTTGAAGTTTTTAAATCGAAGGTTGGTCCAATAACGAAGCGGACACGAAGAGAAGAACGCAGGGATCTGTAGACCAATCTTTTTCGATCACTTCGCCAATTTTGGTGACAAATATCTACGTGCCCCGTGCAGAATTCTAACATTTCCTTCCAGCCTTAAGTTCGACTACTGAGCAGTAATGCAAGGTTACATTCTTCAAGGCCTTGGCATCTTCTTGTGATCATTTCAGATTCACATATGGCCGCTAAATTGACCTTATGTTCTAAAAGGAGATGAAAATTCTTCGTACAGCACGAAAAGTGTTTGTATTAAACAGGTCGTCAATTGTTACTGTGTAGTTTTAGGGGTACATAAATGTTTGTTGACTATTTGTCCGCTGAAATCCATGCATATTTTAAATTTTCTAGGGGGACTCTACGAAGTGCATTCAACCGAAGTGACACTGTACTCAAAAAGGCTAATTAATATTTATGTTTCATCAAGCGCATTACAACGAAATTTCCATGAGAAAAAATCGGCCTATACCGATTATCGAACCACGGACTTTTGACTTTCTGGGCCAATGCGCAGACCAATACGCTACCCAGGCTTCCTAATCCTCATGGCAATTTGAAGGATGCTTATGATCTAGATGTTAAGCCCTTGCGGTCCATCAAAGATGGCAACGCAAGGGACAATGGACTTTAAGAAAGCCACAGAATGAGGAATGTATCTTACACCAGCGCTAAAGCCGCGCTTGGCTCTGTATACAAAGTATTCAGCCTACCGCGAATATGGTAGTGAAATAGAATTAGGAAACCTGGGTAGCGTAGTGGTCTGCGCATTGGCCCGGGAAGCCGAAGGTCCATAGTTCGATTCCCGATCCAGGCTGATTTTTTCTTTTGGCAATTTCATTGTAGTTCACCACCTTATTCGCGGCTGGTTTGAGTACTTTGTATCCAGCGCATTGTTTAATGGAACGTTTAAGTATTTATAAAGCGTGGAAGAGAGTTGGAATGCGAAGATATTTCCTAAATGACTCCTTTCATAAACCTGGCCAAGTATGGCGTCTGCCGTTTTCTCCCCGAAGCATTCGGGTATCTTTTTCCATCTGGTGATGCATTTGAATGTGGAGCGAGCCCGCATCCGTGTTGTTTCCAATGCATAAACATGTGATAATCGCGTGCATATCTTTACCGGGCGTGTAGCGTGCGCACGGGCGCGCAGAGCCGAGGAACTCCCTTCTTATATTTCTCTCTTTCTCTCTCTCTCCCTTGCCTCTTCCAAACTCTCTCACACACATCCTTCCCCCCTCTGTCTCTCACTCCCTCCCCACCCATCCTCTCCCCCTCCCTCCCCCCTCACTATTCACCTCCGGCCCATTCTCCTCCCATTTGAGTGCCACGCCCACCTTCATTTTCATATTTATGTCCCGGAGCTAATCTCTGGGGCCCCAACACCCTCCCTCAGGTAGTCTAGCGCTCTCCCTCTAAACTGTTCCTCCCTCTTCCTTTTTTTATCAGTCCGCTTGAAAGCTCCCGATTCGAACTCCGCGACAGCTTTTCGTGAGGCTAAAGGGGGTCCGTCATCAACTCTGTGAATGCTTGTATTACGCGGGCTCATTCTAGGAGAAGGAGGGGTGATGTAAGTCTTCGTAGCAGCATATTGTATACTGATGTCGATATATAAGTAATTGATGCAAAAAGAAAGTATCATATGTCATTAAAAGAACGGAATTTGTGTTTAAAAAATCCACTTTTTAGGCGAGATATTATAGAACAGCATTGTAAATGAAACACAGAGGATATCGTACTGTTAACTTCAATTCCAACTCGTGCAACACGTGTTTCAACTGTCCAGGAGCCATCATCAGCTACAAAAATTTATGAGTAGGTTTACTGACTAGCAGCCCTCATCAGGTACAACTTGATGATATCAGCTAGTCAGTTGAAAGACGTGTTTTACTAGTTGAAATTAAAGCAGACAGTACAATATGCTTTGTGTTTCATTGTGTTGAAATGTTCATTGCAAAGCATACACCCTCAAACGAATGAATGTATAAAATGCATATTATTTCTACTACCTGAAGATAGGATGCAAAGATATTACACCATTTCATTGCCCATAGATGCGTTCGCAGTATAAGATCACTCATCCGATGATAACATTCATTCGCGCATTAAAATAAAATAGCCAGCTGAGGTTGAATTTAAAAGACAAATGGTGCATCCACTAGGAAAGACCGTATTTTATCGACTCGTTAGCACACATTGCTTACATTTCATTCAAAAGTGAAGAGTTCCAATAAAGCAGAAGAGTTATAAGCCCTATTCAATCCTTTCAGGCGTAACGTTTTGGAAGTCCATAACTGAATAAATAATCACAATATCAACTATGTTTCAATTCACATAGTTTATTATTGGTACAACCAGTTTCAACGCTACTGCGTCATCTTCAGGTAATGGCATTAAAATTGTAGCCATTGGTATATATACTCCACTACCCTCCCCTAATCCTTCCCCTTCTCCATCCTGCTTTATGAGTATATATGCCGCTGGCTATGATTTTAATGTTTGTACCTGAAGATGACGCAGTAGCGTTGAAACTAGTTGTACCAATAAAAAACTCTGTGGATTTAAACATGGTTGGTATTCTCATTATTTATTCAGTTATAAGCACTTTTGCAGAAGGTGTTCAATGAAATCGTTTTCGCTGTTCTCTTCGAGTCATATTCTACTTATCCCCAAGAAGGCGCATTGAGAGCTAACAAAAATATTTACGTATTTTTAATCTAGTTAATTTCATCTAGGTCGTACTAGAATCGTCCTTAAAATTTTCTATTTAATTATACTCCTTAGTTATCACGCCGAAGTAAATATCTAACTAAGAGTTAGCTATAAGTACCAACCGCGTGTTTGTCTCACATCAGTCCATGGCTACGATGAAGGGAGATCACCCTTCAGCGTGCCGTGATCAAAAGGACCGATCGCAGGGTAACCCTATCTCCCTGGCGATTGCTCCCCACATCGACCGTCATAGCCACATCCCCTTCCGCCCTTCCCTGCATCGCTCAGTCCCGTCGTGGACGCTCTCCGTTCACCGTCCCCCGGTGCAGCATCTTCTCCCGCTCTCGCCTTCGCCGCAGCGTGCCTCTTGGAGAGGCGGCTCATGACTTTTCTCTCTCCTCTTCCCATCCCACTTCGGTGGATGGGGGGAAGGAACCTTCTATCGTCCGCTTCCCCCCTTCCCACCGTTCCTCCCCCTCCGCCTTACTCATATTTTAAACCCCGCCACTTATACTCCCTTCCCCGAACCCTCAGCCCTCTCTCCATCTCTCTCGGCAACCCAATGTCGTGACTTTCACTTTCAGCCATCCCCTCGACTACCCCCTCACCCTCTCCGACGCGAGATTTCTTCGTAAGGGGCGCCCGCGGGCAGTCCTTCCCCCCGAGATACCCACCTCTCGGTGTAAGGCAGTGGTCGAAAGGAATAGAGAAGTAGGTAAGAGGATGGAAGACTAGGCGAAATAAGGAAGTGGAACATAATTAACACAGTAACTCAGAGCTGTATGTCGCAAACCTGATCCAAGGTATTAATAACTAGTAACAAATTGATAGCTGATAATCTCCATAGTTACTAATATAAAAAAGCAGATTGTATGAAAGGTGTCTATGAAAACCGCAGGAGTTGTATTTTAATTTCTAAATATCTCAAGTCAATGTCTAATAAAGTCAAAATTCTAATGAAATCTTTACGCTATAATGAATTTTATGCGTAAATGGGAGGCTTAAACAAAATTATGAAGAGTCAGCAAATTTCACGCAGATATTATCTTAAGAGTCAAATAATTAAAAGGATTCTCTGATGTGGATTGATAATAATAACATATTTATTAAATACACCTCAAACAAAATCATGCACCTTACCTCTCAGTCACCACCAGAAGCATAAATATATTGAGTGCCTTAGTATCCGATCAAAACAAGCAAGTGGGACACTTATTTAAACGTTGGATACTCAGCAAAGAGGATTAGCTAATCAGCCTTTGCGGTCAAGCCAGAGGGACATATTTACTTGAATACACCGTATACAAGAATGAAGACAAAATCTTGTCTCCCAAAAATCTCATGAGTCAAAAAGTGTGATTTAGTTGCTCATTCTTAAGAGATGGCCGAGACGTGCTAAATGCTAAAAGTTAAGCAATGCTTGCGACCGAAACTGCGGTTTTCCATTTAATATTTAGAGAAATTCAAATTGAAAACCTCACATTCCACAAACCATGTGCAACTGAACCTGAGAGTAATTCCCTGCAGATACTACAACGAAGTGAATTTAATTTCAGTTTTCCCAATTCGCGTCAAAGTATTTTGAGCAATATATATATTTGCATAAATTTTTATGGATTTGATCAAAGATGAAGCAGGTCTCATATATTAAGTCCTACCAAACTATTAGACCCAAATTGTTTTAGATTTTAGAATATTTGCCGAAAATACCAGCTGCTTTCTATGGGATATGGCACGATATCAATATAACAAAAAACGAGGAAGTTCTGGAAAATTGATTGCGCCATAAATTTAGCGGGGTGTAATTAATGTGCTTTTTTATCTATTAAAAATAAATGTATTACTCTCCGTGGTTATTTCTACAAAATCATCTTCTCTGTCATCGGTTGTTAAGTCACTTACAGCATATGCCGTGAATAAAGCAGATAAAGTCAAAGCCATATATTTGCATGTTTATTTAATTACCAAGACCTTTAGCCATAAAACAAAATATTGCGTAACTGTGTGACAATGCCTACTTCATGCCCCTTATAGCTACTTGAATAAAAAATAATTTTCGAATATGATCTCTATTATGCGGAGAGAAAAATCTTATTCAAGTCACTTAAAGGAGGTTGGAGCAATTTTTATCAATGTACAGACTTGCGTGGAGCTTTGTTCACATGTTATCATTAGTGATATTTTTACATGGGAGCGAATTATTTTCATCATGCCGACTTTATTTTTGGCAGTCCAGTGCTATGTTTACTCGTTTTCTCATGAAAATTCGATTTGTTCTTATGAAAATTTGATTTGAAAATTGATTTGTAGTAATCCAATCATATTATTACAGATTATCTTCCAAACGATTAACAATGGCTAGAATATTATCATAACTCTTGCCAACGAATGTCAAGGTGTAACGCCGAATCCTGTACTCGAAAAGCACATAAGTTTGTTTAAATTTCGAAAACCGCGCCTAGTAATCCAGTCACAATATAATCTAATAAAATAAAAATATTCAAATAAAATTCTTTTATCATTTCCATTACTGCTTGGTGATTTCCAACGAACGAACAGATGCACTTGAAATTTGGTCTTTGTATTTTCTCCAGTTTACTTGAAAAATATGTTCCACAAGGGATGAAGTTTGCCATGGGAAGATCATTTGACTTGTACGGGGCTCGACCGCGGATCTCCCAAATGCCGGTCAGATGTGTTAGCCAGTAACACCACCAAGTCATCTTCCGTCAATTCAAATTTCGACGGATTTTTGAAAAATGGGTGGTGAAATCTTATCTTCTTTGAGCACTGCAGAAAAAGACAACTACTCTGCTCAAAGCAGATAAGAAGATAGGAATACTAACGAGGAGGAAGTATGCGAAAACATTCGTGTAAATTGTGAAGCTCTATGGATCGGAAGCATGGACCATTGGAATAGCTGACCTGAAAGGACTAAAAGCCTTTGAAACCTGGTGCTGGAGGAGGATGCTGAAGATAAAATGGACGGAAACAATAAGAAATGATGAAGTGTACAGAAGAGTGGAAGAGGAAAGGGCCGTATGGAACACTATACATGAAAGAAGAACTAGATGGATTGGACACACCCTGAGACACACTGGGTTTGTGAAGAACATAATTGAAGGCAAAATAGAGGGAAAAAGTCCCCAGAGCCAGGAATAAGTTCATTGACCAAATAAAGAGGAAAGTATACAGAAAGAGATATCAGGAGGTAAGGGAACTAGCCTTAGATAGGAAAGGGTGGAGGGTGGAAGTCAACCAATCCTAAGATTGAACCATCGATGATGATGGGTAATGAAACTATCCTCTTGATGACTCGCGATTGCTGCTCCAGCCATCCCAGAGCTACCCCGCCGTACTTGAGGCGACCGTGTGCTTCGCGTGTCCATGGATCGGTGCGCTCCTCGCGTGTGTGTGGGTCTGTTAGTGTAAGCCTGTGGTTGTGTGTTTGTTTGTCTTTCCCTCTCTCAGTCTGTGTGCTGCTGCAGCGCCTTCGCTCGGCCGGCCGTCTCTTTCCCGTTAGGCGTGTCAGACGCTCGATCGGAGCGGCGAGCGGGAGAAGAGCGAGCACGTCGAGAGAGAAGAGAGGGAAGAGGTCGAGACAGGAGCGGACTGACTTGACTGTGGGCGAGGTGTGCGTTCATGAATGTGTGCGTGCGTGAGAGAGAAGAGATTGAATCACCTCTTGTGTTGGTGTGGTCACCGGCCGGGAGGAGAACTGGTATATGCACGACCCGAAGAAAACAAAAGTGGTGCTCCTTACGAAGGACTCCCTCTTTTCCTTCTCGATCCCGAAGGTAGAGAAACCAGTTTCATTGGCTTTGAAAACGGTCCGTTTTGTTGCAATCCGAGAGCCTGGTCATAATAAAGGGGGGAGGGATGGAGGCGGAGGGATTACGCCACCGAAAAGGGGTTTTGCTGACGTCTCGGAAGGAAAGGTCGCGGGGAAACGGATTTTAAGCGCGTATTAGCAAGAGGCAAAGGGATTGTTTTCGTCCGCACTCTCGAGTGCGACATTAAACTGCCCGAGTGAAATATTTTTGGGTCAGGATTTATTTTTAACCGCTCCGCGTTGTAGCCGTGTCGCGAACAGCGCGGCCGTTAATGAGGCCACACAGTGTTCGGATTTTTAAGACCATATCTCTCGTCACACCGGTGTCAGCAGCTGCAGTAAGGCCGTGTCCAGCCGTCTAGCTGACGATTCTCAAAGGTCGTGGCTCCTAATCCGCGCTCCGCCATGGTTGTAGTGTCCTTGGATGAGTTTCGCAGCAGATACGTTTCTATAGACGTTGGAAAATTCAAAACTACCCACCGATGCATTTATAATGCTAGAGTAGGCATTGCAGAGTTTGGTATCGCTTGCTAACGGAGAACCTTGTGTTCAGGAGGAAGTAAAACTAGCAGAAATAAGATAGAGGTTTTTGAGAGCTCTCGTTAAGAGGTTAGAAAGAATCCCTGGTCCGCCCCACCGTGCTTTCCCCTCCATTTTCATTTTATTTATTTATTTAATGAGTTTATAGTTCACCCAACATGAACATAATAACAGGGTAAACTATTACGCAGTTCAATACAAAACACAATAACAACAGTCAAGGATGGCTGAATATTACATAATAGTCATGATAGAATAGTCATGTAGGACAGATTTTACACTTTTGTTAACAATGACTGTATATCCTTCCTTAAATTTTCTTTTGAGATACCAGTATTCAGTTTTTTTACAAAATGTATTGTAGGTAATACATATTTTATTCATTGGTGCATTCTTACAATAATTTGTATTTACATCTCGTTCATAAAAAGTTCTTTTAAGTCTCCCTTTCTTTGCAGGGACTAGAAAAATTTGATTTGCCAACTAATTCCATACAATGGCCTTTGTTAATAATATCATACAAAACAGTAAGTCATTTATAATTCCTCTTTCACTAAATGACTCTGAAATTTTAACTCTAGTAACATATCTTTGTACTGTACAACATTTTCAAACATAGGATAAATATTATGACATACATAGTACAATTGTCTCAAAAACCTTTTTTGAACACACTCGATCATTACATCTGATTTCTTTAAATGGGGGTTCCAAATAACAAAACAATACTCCAGTTTACTTCTCACGTATGAAAAATACAATATTTTAAGAACTTTTTCATCAGCAAAATATTTCGAAATACGGTACAAAAGCCTAACAATTTATAATCAGACAATGTACTGTATAAAATACGATTATTAAAAGTAATATTTGTGTCGAAGTAAACACCAAGATTTGTTGCCACGCTTTTATCATAGCGAGTGCCACAGAGTTTTTGATGCCACTTCACGACTCAAACCTTCTCGTCAACAATAGGCACAATATAAACTATCGACTACTGGCCGGAAGGACATCTCCTTTCTTTCAATTTCTTTATTTAATAATTATAGCTATTTTAGGTGCTATTTTTTAGCATTAATCCAAAGGCAAATGATGGAGAAAAGCTATGAAATGTCAATGTTGAAGATACTCCCTTAAGCCATCCTCGATATCAATATTCAAGCAGCTCTAGTTTATTATATCTAGAAATACACTCCCAGAATCTCAGTTTTTTTGACCGCCCGCATCGAAAATCCTTGAGGTTCGACAAATTACACCCAAGCGTGCTGAGCGCTATTCATTCTTCAAAGAACGTAAGAGAACCCGTAGTTAGCTTTGCATTAGCATAAATATTTGGAAACAGATCCGTAAAACTGCGTCGCTGATAAAAAAGTGCCACTTTTGGAACAGAAGGAGCAATAAAAAGGAACTATTGGAGGCGGAGTGGCTAAGCTCCAAATTAATAGGTACGAAAACCACAGGCTGGCTGTTCTGTGTCAAGGCCGCTATGGTTACGATACAGTCTCGACGGCACGAAAGATCTCTCCTTGACTCAATTGGGCGATTCATTCATATGAATTTAGAGTTCCGAGTATTATCAAAATCTCTTCGTCGTTTTCACGCCCCGTTGCATCACTTTGCAAACCCCACGTGTTGCATCCTTCACTCTCAGCCTTAAGTCTTCGTAATGCCATCACGAGCGTAACTTTTGAAATGGATTATTTTTAAGGAGCGTAAATGTTGCAAAGGAATTCGTATCTTCCAGCGGTTCTGGCGATAATCGCTTGCATTCAAGTGACTTTCAATGTCTTGAGGATTCCGGGAGATGCTATAATCGAATTGAAAGGTAAATCACGATTCCATTACATTGCGCCATCGTCCCAGCGAATTGCTTATTGGGAAATATTTTGGAGAGCATTCAAACAGGTAAGGGGCAGCCGAGGATAATTTATTTGATCTGTCGGGAGAGGTGGAGTCAAGGCCGGGCAAGACGTTGGTACTTCGTCTTTCGATACCTTAGGTGAGGAAGCATGAGGTTCATGAGAGAGGTCAACCCACTCAGGCATTTGCATAGACTTAATAAAGATGAAAAAAGAAGGTGGAGTATTTGTTTGGTCGTATTTAAAATACCTATAGTTGCGTATGAGCTAACATTTTTGCAAATTCTATTGATAAAATTAAGCCAATCCACAGTCAGTGGTAATGGGACGAGAGATTATTACAACGATTGTCTTTGTTGCTGCTATGGAAAGACTGTTACTGTCATATCATCCAAACAATTGCCTTCTGGAAGTGAAGTAGGATCTGATGCTTTCATGACGTACGAATTTCTCAAAGTTTTCTCGGGCTTTCGTCCGGGAGAGTAGTCCACTCACCCGAACGGAAGCCCGAGAAAACTTTGAGAAAGCCTTCTGGAAGTGCATTCGATGGAGATACAAAAAATCAAATCACATTTGTAGGAGATCTTTAGGATACTGGGAACTATAATAAAAAATCCTCTTCAAGAAAACAAGAATTAAATGCTTTGCTATGTTAGAAAAATGTCCTGTAATAGTCTACTTGGGAATGTCTATTTTTGCAACTATAAAATGGTGAGAATGAAATACGCGGAAAAAGTGGAAAAATACATATTTTTTTATAATGACAGAAATAGTGAGTTGATAGCAACATGGAATCATGCTCAATATATCGAGAAATGTATCACGTGTATGTTGTTGAACGCGATACTGTGAAGTCTTGGCCATTTGCCCTCTGAGAAATCTTCAAATTTACGCCTTTGGATGTTACTATACTATCTGCCGTGTGTTTCTGAGGATTAAAGTTCTGTTCTCCACTGAACAGTGAATAATTTTTTAATATCTCTGGAATTTCTTGAGACAGCGGTCAGCACACTCCATTATGTTTAATTTACTCATTTTCTCGGCTTTTTACTGGTTGGAACTTGATAAAGTTGAGGCAGCGTTTGAAATGGACTTAATTACCATGTCTAGACGAAGGGAACATTCTCGTATAATGGGTTGTGTAATACATAATTTTTAAATTGATTGTGTATAAGGTTCCTCCCCTGAAGTCGCGCTCGAATTTGGACTTCATATTTCGAGAGAGATTTATTAATGCAATAATCGTGTCTTTAAAATGCGGTCGATTCGGAAGACTTGGAAAATAACAGTTTCCTTCGATGTGAAGTAATCTTTTGTTGAAGTTAAAGTGAAGGTGAGGGAAGTGAGACAACTAGTTCGGTTGCAGTGGCTGTGAGGAGAAAGACGTACTCGGCTGCGGTGGCGTGGGGGAATATCTCCATGCGGGAAAATGTCCGGCGTGTTTATGAGATAGAGAGCGGTGAGCCAAAGACTTACGTGGGTGATGGCCGGAGGCGAGAGAATCGGAAACGTTGACATCGTTAGAAAGTGCATAGATATGCATGGGTAGTACGTACATGCAATCTCCACGCCGACTAACTCAGATAATTGCGTAAAACAAGCGCATGAAGAACCGTTGTCATCATCTCCCATCCATCATTTAATTATCTTAGTAGGAGTGAATCAGGCGTATTATTTTCAGGGGAGAGATGCTTTTTTGGCCCTTAGTTTCAAAGTTTTAAGTGACAATATTCAATTAAATTAGCTACCTCGTCGTCTTGAATGAGTGTTTTTTCCAAAAATAGAGTTGAATGGAATATCATATCATGTAAAGATTAATACGAATGCCAGATAATAAAAATCTAATCATGTAATTTGAATAATATTGAGTTAGAAATAGTTTTTACCTTTTTATTTATCTCTATTTTTATGGTTATACATGTCACACTCCCTCGGTATTTGTGATATATATTTAATTTTTAATTCCTTGAAAGATTTTAATAATAGCCAAATCTTCTTTTGATGGCATTCATCAGTTATTCAACTATCAAGTAGTTTCACGTCGAATGGTAAAAGTTTCCATTTGTTGTTTGCGAATACAATGAAAAAAAAAACAGCTATGTTCTGATTCATAGTAGAACTTATATACCCTCTGTACTTATTTATAACCTTTGGATTTTTATAGATTATAATCTTTCACCGAGTGGCCCCGTTAGGCTATGCCTGAAAGTATAAAGTTTTTACATAGCTGGATATAATTATTGGGGCAAGATTCTTCCTGATTACAAAGCTAAGAATAAAAAAATCTGACACATGATAAGGTTCTCCATGGAGAAAAATGAGGTACATCTGTATCTTAAAGACGATATGTAAGCAGTTTTATACTATATTGCCATTTTAAAAATGAATCATCACCTTGGATACCGTGGCAGAAATTTCGTCATCTGAAATCATGATATTATAGCAATTGTCGTTGAGCACACCGTTGAAATACAAAATGAAAAACAAAAATTGAAAAAAAAAAATACTATTAGTAAGACTTCTCGCATGGCTTTGCGCATCACTTTGAAACTGCCCATTCATAACGCTGCTTTCCAATGATACCAATATAATTGGAAAGGAGTATTTTGAATTATATTCCAGCCAACGCGTAGTTTTAAAGTCTCAAAAAAAAAGACATCGAGACCAGCGTGATTGATTTCCAAGACCTGAAAGCTTTGCACAACAAATTGTGACCACCGCAATCTGAATGTAGTGAAGGGGTCTCTAAATTTTTGACGTGGTGAATAGAGGAAATGGTTTTAAATTTAACGCTTTAATCAATAGCTAGTAGCCTAAACTTATATGTCTTCTCTGATCAAACTCTATCTTTTGCTATACACTCGGGTGATCGCCAATTATGTCTACATATGATGCCATACATTAAATACCAGCGTCTTAACCGAAGTCGAAACTATGCATTTGCAGCTGAAACTTTCATGTTTGAAATCATACTCGTTAAATTGAAATAAATATTTTTAATTTGCATAATTTTTGTTTATATTCACGCAAAAATTGTCGTGATTATCGTCAAATATTCTAATTTAGGTTATCTGAGCCTTTTCCTATTCGACGGAAAAGAAGCCACTGGATACCCACTGGCAACAATCCAATAAAATTGTTTAAATACATATAAATAATGTATTTCATACCAAGATATTAGTTCTTTTGCATCATCATTGGCCTGAAAAACAAATAAAATGTGTATACGGCCATGTGGTTGAATAGGCTGAGTCTACGACGACGTTGGTTCTTTTAGCTGCATCATGGAATTAACCATAGATCTCGCGCTCCGCTCCGAGTCATTTAAGTCCGTAATACGCCATTTTTTCTTCATCAATGAGAGAAAAATGACCTCACGTAACCTTTATGCTTTGGAAACACACTGCGCTCCACCTCCAGTCTTCTCGCTTCCTTTCTTTCCACATTCCAGCCACAGGAAACGCCTACACATTCGCCTCTGCCTCTTCCCATCTCTCTCTCTCTCTCTCTCTCTCTCACTCTCTCCCTCTCTCCCCCTCTCTCAGTATGAACAAGATAGTCGGACACGAGCCCTCCACTTAACATTCATTGTGGAAATCGATCAACAGAACTGGTACGCAACACACAAGTCCTGCAGTCAATTACACCTCCGGACGCCGTACTCGCTTGTTTTATGGAGGGACGATTTCGAATTACCTCACCGTAATTCGTCCCTGCTATTCACGAGTGAAACACCACCGACGGGGAAAGCTAATAATAATCGCTGACTCGCGAGCAAACCGCATATCTCATTGAATGCGACGCTTAGCGCAAAAGATTCGCCCCTTGGCGGTTTCCAGCGATTGAATCAGTTTTGCATTTGCGTTTGCCACATGAAATAATCTACTAATTTTGAACTCTACGGACTATTTTTACTTAACTGTCATGGCCTGTATTTTTGTGTGTTTATGATGAAATAGTCACGCTATGCAATGGACATTCACGGCATGTTTAATTGAATAGCCTTATTCAAATTCGTATTCATATTTTGTAACAGTCGTTAACTGTCATATCAAGGAGTGACCCCACCATAAGAACTCTTCTTCAAGGGAGTCTGATTCCACTTTTTTTATTTGCTGGTATGTGTCGTAGGCAAAGCGAAATAAATGTGTTATTATTATTATTATTTTCTACTACAGCGAAAGTAAACCTAAATCAAAGTTTCCTGATTTTTCTATGTCCAGCGCAATCTAATCGCATATAATAACTAAAGTCTTGCATTAAAAATGTGGAAACTAATTGGAAATTAAATTTTTTACATGCGAGTTAATTTGACGAAATTATCTTCATTTGTTAATATCAACTCCACCACTCATGGCGAGTATCCTGGTGCAACGCCAGGGGTCTGTCTAGGGATTTATAAAAAGTCCTCGCAGAAATAATACTTTGTCTTTAGGGTATTACTTTGCAATATCTGTGTCAAGGCTCATAACTTACTCCTGCTAGATCATGAGCCTCGATTTACGGAGAGGGATTTTTTGGACAACTAGTTATAGAAATTTCAAGAGTTAAAAATAAAAAGGAAAATTTAACTCTGAACTCCTTTCCTTTACAAAATCAGGGTATTTTGCACGATATCAGATAGAGAAGTTATTGTTTTCTAAACCATCTCTTACTCTGCATATTTATCTTATTGTATTTCGTATTGTTTTTATGAAACGACAGTATCATTTGAGATAATTATTACCATTCAACTTTACTTCAATACTATGAGTTAAGTTATCCAATGATGTTTATAAACAGATGCTTCATTTTTTAGCTTTCTTTAGTTATCATCCATTTGAAAAAGTTATTAATTTGTGAATGGATACTGCGAGAGGAATAATTTTGTATTTTTTTGCGCGCAGAACAGCTACAAAACTAACACCTGTGAGATTTTATGACGAACTGTGAAAGTGAAAGGAAGCTCGGGGCAATATAACTCGAACGCTGCAAGCATCAATTGCTCTCTGCGACTTTGTTTCGGTGTTTTTTGCCATTAAAACGTATGCGAAAAAAAGCCGTTTGTGGTTTATGGTGGTATCTTTGCGGATTTCTCCCGCGGATTCCAAAAGAGAGGAGGAGAAGTATCTTTTGATTAAGATAGTAGTGCAATGCTGTATTTCACGCACTTTTCGTGAAATCGTTGGGAGAGGGGGATTCGTCAAAAATCCATTGAGTTATTGGGAAGTTCAGCCAATAACTTTCCCAAAAAAAGAACCGTGCTTATTGTCTGAATAATTATTAATTTCCTATCAGGTACGTTAGCAACATACGCTCGCTGAGCCCATTTGCTATGGTAGAGGAATTCTCATTATGGACTGGACGGTGGGGATTACAACTGCATGCATCCTCCCTCATGTGAGCGTTGAAAGAAAAGACGATCTTAATTGCGCATGCGCACTAAGACGCTGAAAGGTGGTTTGAAAAAAAGCGGCGCGGAGGAATTGAATGAGAGCCGTAATCATCTCATGGGGCTCGCGGGGAAGTGTCTCGTCATCGACCGGGGAAGGTAAGAGTCATGAGGCAGCGTGTTACGGGAGAGGAAGAGGGGAGGCAAGCAGGAGGAAGCAGGGGGAACAAAGGATCTATATTTACATGGTACTCTTAAAGGCCGTTTTATACGAGGCAATTTATTAAACAATTTGAAATAGCATCTGTTTTCAAATGTGAGAATACAGGCTCAAAATTAGCGCAGGGGCTATTTTCTTAAATTTCGTTTGTGCATTCTCGCATGAATTCGAGCTGTTCATCGCATTGGAATACGCAATTTTCAATGAAAATTCATACATAGATCAGATACTAGAAGTACTGTTTGCAGAAAGTATTTGTCTTAATTCCCTAGTTTTAATTTTATGATCAAATTCACTGAAGCAAATATATTTTAATTCCTCCAAAAAGAGAACGGCTTCGATTTGGTATAAAAAAATAATTGTGCCAGATTAATTATGCATAGTTATGACCTCATATACACGATTATACGTTAGTTTTGTGAGGATAGTTGAGACTAAAGTAAAACCTGAGGATATTTTACTAAGCTAAGACTAAGGACTAGATATTGCGCGACCGGGCGTTAGTCCAAATTTCATCCAAGGGTCAGATAGATATTTTAGCTATTGTGGTTGGCTTGATATATCGGAAAAAAATCATCATAGCAATCTTCTGCATATCATTCCTATTTCTTCATTGAGAAAATGGAGCATGAGATCGTGTTGGTAGATGGCTGAGTTCCAGATATACACGTTCTGAGATATACACGATTATACGTTAGTTTTGTGAGGATAGTTGAGACTGGAGTAAAACCTGAGGATATTTTACTAAGCTAAGACTAAGGACTAGATATTGCGCGACCGGACGTTAGTCCAAGTTTCATCCAAGGGTCAGATAGTTATTTTAGCTATTGTGGTTGGCTTGATATACCGGAAAAAATCATCATAGCAATCTTCTGCATATATTTCCTATTTCTCCATTGAGAAAATGGAGCATGAGATCGTGTTGGAAGATGGCTGAGTTCCAAATCCTTATGGCTCACAGTCGAACCCCGGATGAGGTGGATATATTTTCAGTAGCAGTGAAGAAAAACCGAGTATCGGCAATAGCCTAGTCTTTACGAAACGTGCCATGAGGTCCACAGTTAATCTTCCTATCCGTCGGTAGAAGTATTGGTCTCTACACAGCACTCAATAAGACAGTGATATCGGTGAAAAACCCCCATCTCTGGCGGGATTTGAACCTGGGGCCTAGGAATGGGAAACCAGCTACCACACCGACTTGATCTCTTCTATTGGAATCCCGGGTCCTCCCTGAATTTTGTGCGGAGAGCTATCATCCACCACACTACGGGTATGTAATAAATGTTATGGAAACTAAGAGTATTAGAGTATTACTCGTGTGGTCGAAACAATTGGTGGAGAGAGCAACACACATCTATGCCGTTCGTTTAAAGCATGCTGATGCCGACGCTAGGTTTTTCTCTGCCTTCCCTTCATTCTCCAGATGGTTCTTCCTTTACCAGTCTACCTACACGTCCTCAATGACGCAAATGACCTTTTGCGGTCCCCAAATGACCAACCGAGGAGTGAGAGAGAAAGGAAGGAGCATAGGGGTTGAATAAGCGGAAAGAGAAGAGGACACGACATTGACTTTGCACGGCGACGACTCACGCACGCACGCATCCACTCTTAAAGACCGTTTTGGGGGCCGGAGCCCCTTCAGCTGCCCACGCATAAAGGAATGAAAGGGAGACAGGGAGAGAGAGACCCATTACACTGGGACCGCGTTCGTCCATCTTCGGTAACCTCATGAGAACCGGCACAACGTAAATAAAAAACGAAGAGCTTCTTCCTCCTCCTTCTCCTCCTCTCTCTCCCTCTCTCTCTTTCTCTCGTAGTCTTTCGTTTGTTTTTTAACCCGTGGACAATGCACGGCTCTCATTCCACGCTGCTTCAACTCCTCCCACCTCCACCCACTCCTCCAACCCCACACCGCTGCCTCTTTCCAACCTTTTCCTCGTCTTGATGGGTGAAGAGACGAGGTTTTCAGATGATTTGTCTTGAAAGTTTAAGAGTTGGGAGAGAGAGACACAAAAAAATGGGACCGCAAAATTTTGGTGGTTTTTTTTGAGTGAGGAGAGAGGGGGGAGAGAGAGCAATTTGATGCCGTTAACTGTTTGGCACATACTGGTCTGCCAAAACTATGCGATCGAGAAAAAATGAAAACGAGAATTGGGGGTGGGGCCCCGGAAGTTGGGTCCAAGCCTCCGCATGTGACCGAGTCACGTATTCCTTTGTTTGCACACTTCTCAGCACTCTCCGTGGAGGGTACACATTACGCGCGTGTTTGCGCTGTATGATGCAAATCTAAATCTGTGAGAGGAATGCCGAAGTCCGATGCCCCTCGCATGTTAATTCGTCTGCGGCATGGAGGCTTCACCCGTGTACACGCGGGGACTACTGTGAGAGAAGCGGAAACACAATGGGCATTTCTTTATCTACACTCCCCTTTTGTGGGAAATTAATAGTAAATTTGATGTTTCTTCCCGTCCAATTGCAAACAGAAGATATCGTGTAGAGTGCTAGTTTTCTCACTTCCATTCGCCCTACGACTCTTTAGTTTTTTCTGAAAAATGCCTCCTCAAAGACGAGTCTCAGTCCTTACGTCGGTGTATCAAATGTGCTAGAGAGGAATCGCTACCAGCAATTCCGTGAATGAGAAGCCTAAAGTATTTGTTGGAAATGGTATCTCAAAAGATAATAATCAACTTACGGCATCACTTGATGGAAAGGATAGTTTTAGGCATAACTTTGTGGAATGATTTCGTGATAAATGATTGAAACACAAAGGTGGAATTGGCAGCAAAAGCAAACTTCATCCCCCTTGCTGTCTTTCCCAACCTTCTTGCCTCAGAGAGTATATATTTATATGGACAAACTTGTAAATTACGCGATGATGTCGCACAGCAGCGAAAATTCCGTCGTGAAAATCAAAATCTCATGTAGAAATAACTAAGTGTTTCAATCAATTATTACGGGGTCGCTGTCATAAGGATATAAAATTAAATCAGGTGAATGAAAAAAGTCTTTTAAGTACCTATTTAATGATATTGATTAAATCACAACGAAAACTATAAATTCATTGTAAATCTGATCATATTGTTACGATGGCTATCAAGTTCAACGATTTTCAACTTGACGGAGAATGAAGTCTTCGGATATTTGAGTGAGATTGATTTAGAGACCAGCTCCGTAATGAATGAGAAAAACAGAAATGTGGTGAAGAACACTATGACAAACTGAAAGAAGAGAAAAAGGGGGCAAGGTCACATCAGACGGATATAATGAGAGGGAAAAAATAGGATGAAATAGCTGGAGGGCGGTAAAAGAAATGAATATCGAGGGAGCAAGAGGACTCTCTAAGTGGTTTTCTCTGAGCGTTCCCTTATCTGCTCCGAAACTAATTACCTACCTCTCATCTAGGACAAAAAAATAAAGATCGAGCTTCAAATTACTCATTAATTAGCATTGCAGGTCACGCACATACATTAAGTTTTGACCTGAGTCATCCTGAAGAAAATAATGTCTGGGAAATTCTTGAACGCCTATCAAATAGATTCTATGATCATTCAAATTCACATTAATTAAATTACAACACACGCCAATCAAAGACCACGGATTGACAGAGATTAGTTGGAATGAATATAGTGAATGAATGTATGACAGAATTCGTCATACTGACCTATAATGTATGGAAACATACCTCTTACTGATCCAGTCAACTATAATGAATGGGCAATTTTCATGGGAACAAGTTACATTTTTACTAGGGAAAAATCACCTCTGATATGAATCCAATGGTTCTTGTTTCTGAAAAGTAGATTTTTAGTGATGAATGTCGTAAAACCCGGAATCTGGATAGAAATGTTGGCGAACGATTCGATCATATAGATAATTATATATTGTCCTAGTTTAATTTCATTAACTTACTTATTAGGTTTATAATGTTTCAACTTTTGGCATTATTTTGGTTGATCTAGTGATATATTGAAGTTACAAACGTACTAGCTCCGGAGGTAAGTAACGGTTATGTAATAACTTGTGATGAGAAAATATATTGCACAACGCAGGTTAATTAATCACATGATATAACGTTCACTTTGAAGACCATTCTCACCATCTGAATGCATGTACATCTAAGAAGCTTAGGAACAGTATGATCGCTGTTTTTCCTACCTCGTCAGGAAAGATTGTTCCGTCAGGCGGTGACAAATTGCTCACATGGAACTCAAGTTGGTTTCTAATTCCTCATTTGTATACGTTTCATTAAAGTTAAGATGCACCCACACCACTCTGTATTCCGAGGATTATGCAAAATTTATGTTTAAATTTCAGTCTTCATTTCACCATAATTCTTCCTCGACTTTAAGCTCTCGTTTAATTACGGATAGCAATTCCGTTGCACGGCTTATTAATTTCGCGCGAGGCGTGGAAAGGGAGAGTGGAGAAAATCGTAGGTGGTTACGTCGGCCTGTTATGAAAGCCCCGGCCCATAAACAAGAATATACCAGGTTGAGTTCGAGATGGGTACATTAATTTCTTGACTAATTAAGGGTGCATTTGTAATCACAGAGTCAATTCCGTTTTGTCTCGCGTAGTTTCATCGTATTACGAGCAGCACTAATCTCCTTCATCTGCCCTTCTCCCCTCCGCCATTGTGCCTCTTAATGGAGGGTGCATGACTCGGCCGGAGTGCGTGTGGCGCCATCGTGGGGTTTTGCGGCGGACAAAGAAAGCACCTAGGTGGAGGGAGGGAGGATTGGGGAGGGGGGCGAGTGGGTGGGGATGAGAGAGGGTAAGAAAATACTCATCGCAATGCGGTGGTTGTTATGGAAAATTCAAACCAAGCGTGATTCATTAGTCTCCGAGCGGCTGTGCGCTGATGGAAAATGGATACGAAGGATTGTATGCGTCGAAGGTAAAATTGATGAGAGACCGTGTGCCACGACAATACACTGGAAACGTCATTAGGGGGTGAGAAAAAACACCCCGCTGCCCTATTCTCGCGTATCATCGTAGTAAAAAACCGGGGAGAGATGGGTTTCCTAGCTCATGAACGGAAACTTCTAATAGAATTTCTCCGAGGGTTCCGAAGGCTATGCGGGGAAGGCGTTTTCCGTGCAGTAAACGGTGACGTGCTCCGCCAACGCTCTTGACACTGGTGATGAAGCAGGCGCTTTATTTGTTCAGAATTTCGCTCCTTTTCATGAATGAAGCGACCGGTTGGGCAAGGTGGGGGACGCGAGGGGGGGGTGGAGGGAGGAGTGATCATCAGGTGGTTGCTGGATCACCCTGACGATGCCCGAATCAGAGAAAACCGGTTTCGCTATTAATTTAATGTGGGAAAATAAAACATTTTCAAAACATCCGTCATGCGCACATAATAGTGGGAGTGGATTTTGAGGGAGGAATGAAGAACGGGGAGTGGACGGTTGGGTGGATGGGTGTACCTACATTTCGCAAGTTGAATGTACGTATGCTTCTCACAGAATGGAAAACATGTATAGCGGGATAAGCTCAGACTTCTTTGTTATGCTTCTTCTCTATTAGCCTACTCACAACGTAAATTACCGTTAGAATATTGTGGCAGGGGGTGTTGGAACACCAATAATAAACACAAAATATATAGAAAAAGGAAATAAAAGAGGGATTATTACCGTTGATTATAACTTCCTTGTCATGATTTTTCTCTATAACCTACTCATAACATAAATCACTGCTAGAATATCGTGGCAGGGGGTGTTGGAACACCGATAATAAACACAAAATATATAGAAAAAGGAAATCAAAAAGGGATTATTACCTTTGATTATAACTTCCTGGTCATGGTTTTTCTCTATAACCTACTTACCACGTAAATCACTGCTAGGACATAGTAGGGGAGTCGGAACACCAAAAATAAAAATGAAATGTATACAAAAGAGGAAATCAAAAGGGATAATTGGATAATTAACGTAGATTATAGGTTTCTTTCTTATTTACTCTTACTCCTGTGGCCACACAAACCTGAGATGGCTTTTGACCTCGCCAACGATTAGCTTTCACTCTTGTATATCTTCGGCTGTCTCCTTCCCTGCTCCTAGTCTTCTCAGGTCCTTCACCACCTGGTCTCCCCATCGGAGTCTAGGGCCTTAATTCCCGTCCCGTTTACCATTTCAGACTTGTTGAACCATACTGTTATGTATGAGCCCTGCTTAACCAAAAAATGAGGTTGGAGTCAGACGAAAGGGGATACTGTGGTCCTCCAGATTGGGGGTTGGTCACGGGGTTGACAATCCTATTCTATGAAAACTCATTGTAAAGAATCACCAACAGAACGCCTCGGAACAGAATGGGATTTTTGGAGAACGGACCCGGCTCAGAAACGAGGACTTACGATGTGGAATCTGGAACGTAAGGACTCCGGCAATGCTAGGAAAATAGACATTTTATCCGAAGAACTAGACATATATAGCGTAAATATGGTTGCTCTACAGTAACAATGGCAATGTTATGCTAGGATAAATACATAAAGCTACCATATATAATATCGCATCCTTGTCATGGTTTTTCTCTATTAACCTACTTACCACGTAAATCACTGCTAGAACATATAGCAGGGGATTTTATAACAAATATAATTTTTGTTATAAAATTTGTGTTATAAACAAAAATTTGTATACAAATGTATACAAAAGAGGAAATCAAAAAGAGACTAAAACGCGGTGTATTTTGGTGGAATTAGTTTCTTGGTGTGCTGTTGCTGTGGTCGTAAATGTTGCGCGGGTGGAGAGAATTCTTTTATACGAGGGTTTCCCAAAAAGTAAGGCCCCAAATTTTTGCTTGAATTTTGCTTAAAATCTTCTCTTTAAAGTTTGCTTAATTTTAAGGGAAAACGGTTTGAAAATATGTTCAAGTAGTGAAATCGTGCCATTCATGGGAATGATGTATTTAGAGCTTTGAAACATTCTTTCATTCATAGCACACATTGCACCGGCACGGTTTCATTTGGGCAAGATTACAGTTAATATATGGCACTGACAGCTCGATTTCGCCAATACCCGATCTAGCTCTACCTTACTTCCATTTATCCGGGCCGTTAGCTGTAAAGATAGCATTCGTGGAAAGCATTTTGAAGGCGAGGAAGAGGTGATCAGCGCTGTGAAAATCTGGCTCCATAAACAAGGCAAGGGCAGGTACCGACAGGGCATACACGCCATAGTGAATCGCTGGAGGAAGGAATGAGGACTTGAAGTTGAGATAATGTGGAAAAATAGAGTAAGTAGATAAAACATCATTGTTTCATATGCGTATATTTAATTTTGTTGAATGAATAGTTCTAAGGGGGAAATGCGGGGCATTACTTTTAGGGCAACCCTGTTATATTTGCTCAACAGTGCATGCCTTTCACTTAGTCAATTTTGCTAGCCCAACGTCCTAAGATCTGAATTAATATTGTAGTCATGGCCTATCATATAATTTTATATTCCAATGCAGATCACTGTCCGATCATTTAGAAATCCTACAGCAGTTCACTACTCACTAAAAATAATTTGCTCCATGTCATGATCACTGGGAACATTTTTTTAACAAATTTTTTTATTTTGCTGTATCCACGGATCACGGTATCATTTTCTTGTAGCGATGATGCTTGAAATAACTCTCCCTCCCGAGGTCTGAGTCTATGAGAGACCCAGTGGAGTAGATTTAATACGCCTCGTTTAAACCTACTCTCCCGCTTTAAATATATTTTTCAAATTTTCGATGTATGTAGTAGTATTTCATTGTATAGAAGTATTTCATTGTTCAAATTTTTTCATTGTTTGGTGATTTAGAGAGGCGAATAACAGACGAGTTAATTTGTGTGCATTTGGATTGGTTGATATTCAAAGTGTATTTGTAGGAATGGAGGAAAGTGAGAATAGACTCTTGGAAAAGCATACAAAAGGATCACGGGATACGTCCATTCCGGTAGATGCGGTGCTCTTTTTGATGTTCCAACAATCCAAATTGGAGAGTGGGATGCCTGACTGAAACACCTCCAATAATGCCCTGATTCGAACCCGGGTTCCAAGGATGGGAAGCCTGTGGTCAAGCTGCCACCCACACGGGACTGACCCCAGGAGCTCTTTCAAAAAAGAGTGAAAGCCAGTGCTTTTTCAAAAAAGTTAGTTCGAGATCCCACTCAAGATCTTACTTGGCAGTGATCCAATGTAAGATCCTAAATGACCTCCTTTGGAGTAATTTCTCGTTCCCCATCGACAGCAAGGACGCAATTTTGCTAAGAGCAGCTATTTATTTCGTAATGAATGTTTTTCCGGCCCAAGAGATCTCGATCATTTCAGATTAGTCACTGTGTTTCACATTCTAGAGCCTACAGAGTCTGCCAAATACCCGTAACCGAAGTGGTCTTGAACCCATGACCTTCGAGTAAGGAGATGAGCCCCTTAAGCAAGCTGTTTACTCAGTTGAACTCGCTTGTCACCGAAGCACGGGGAGCTTAGATTTGAGAAACATGAACAAGATGTGGAAAATATGGTACTGCTTGAGGTCTAAACATAATTACTGCTGTACTTGAGGTATGGACTGTTGGACTGGACTGACAGGGGAAGGGAGTATGTAAGCCATTAATACGCGCAATGAGCCATATTGGGTTGATCATTTTTGCCAACAGTGCGCCTATAACCTAGATATTAATGGCTTAATAGCAGTGGTAGAAAAATATTAATTAAGAAAAATGAAACATGAAAAATAATACCAAAACATTACTCCATAATTCTTCAGTGTGTAGGCAAATTTACGTGGTAGTCATGTCACGCGAAGCGTATTTCACAAAAAAGGCATCATTTTCATAGGCGCTCTCTATTCTCGTCTTTGGTATGAGATTTTTCTAGACATCTTTGTCTTTGAAAATAGATGAACAAGTTGATAAGAAATAAAAAGATGTAGTAAACCAAGCTAATACAGAAAAGGTAAGGATTGAAGTACAAATGCAATAGAATAATCTAATAAAGCAACCGGTTACCTTAGTTAGTGAAAGAGTTGAGAAAAATTCGTTAATTTCGTACAGTAATTTGATATGCAAGAGTAGGACCTAAAGCCTAAAAAAGGAGTGCAGTTTGAAAAATCACAGCATCTTAATCCCAAAAAAGCCTATAGTCACTTCTTTTGCCGATATTCTGCATTTTTCCATGCTGCTCACAGTACCCGAGGAAATGTCACGAAAAACGATTGTGAAGCTATAATGCAGTAGAATTATTTTTCCACTATTTCTGGGTACATTCATTAAATGACATTCGTTGAATACTTAGGTTATCAAAACAGTAAAATCATGGTGAAATAATTTTGATCAAGACAAGCCTAAGGTCCGAAAGATATTGAGTCGGTACGAAAGATATTGAGTTTCAACTACTAAATGATAAGTTACCTAAGCTAGATATATCACCTCATATAAGCTGACACATATCGTGAATCAAGTGACAAATTTATAACATCGAGTGAATTTCATTGGACATATAACTTTGCTTTCTCAAGGGAACTTGGTAATATTGTTTTATTATCCAAACGATATCGTCGCACAGAATGGCACTTTAGAATTGAGATATAAACTTCATTACTTGAAGGCATCCTTACTTGCAAATCCGACTCACTTTCAGCAAAACCTCATCGTGTATTCAACGGCGAAATTATGAAACGCCGCATTAGATAATGTGCCATGAATAAAGAGTAAACACCAAACAAGGCTCACGTTTAAGGGACTCATGGCCTTAAGAGAGAGGGGTAGAGGGTATATCTAACCACTAAATCGACATTTTGAGGTAAACTTCTCCATTGAAGAGGTGAGTTCCGTAGAACGAAATGGGAAAGGACTTAATGGGGAAAATTGCAGCACGAGAGGGGGAGGAGTAGAGTGGAAGGGTTGAGAGGAGGAGAAGGAGGGAGGTAGGGAGGGAGTGGCCACGAATCATAATATGCCACTCAGGCGTTCGCGAGCGCGGGTCTAGTGTGAGAAAGCGTGGGTATGGGGACCGAGAATGGGACGGGTCATGGGAAGGAAGAGAAAGGTGCTGCACCGCATGACGGGGGGGTGGGAGGTGGAGAAGGATGCCATGTGCGCCGCGTTGGAATGATGCATTCGTTCCCTATCACTCATATCCCCTCTGACATGTGACCCCCGATCCACGATCTCGGCTCTCTTCTTGAGAAACCCATGGCAAATTGCAGCGGGGGGGTTGACCGATGGGCTGAGGAGTCGCTGTGTTGAGGGATTGGTGTGGAGTGTGGGCGGGGAAGGGAGGTGGGGGAGTTGGCAGTGAAGGCCTCGGGCGAGAAAGGTTAAAACGCCTCGAGGGTATTTTGAGGAATCGAGGAAAAAAGGCAAAAATTAGCTAGCTTTTTGGCGCATTTTACTCTCCCTAGTGGAATACACATTCCTTCTTGGCGTAAACACAGTCGGAGAGCATTATCATACGAGCTGTAGCTGGTAAGTCTGGAAAACTTGCTCCCTTTTAGTATTGTTCTCCTTCATGCCCCATCCTTGCATACCTCGTTTGAATCAATGAAATCAATTCTTTTCTACATACGCCTATTCCTATTCTTGATACTCATAATATTCCTATTTTCAAGAGTATCTTTCATGTACTATAACAGTGTGATGTGAAACATTAAATGCGAAGAATTTAAGTAGGATTTGATATTGGAATATTACTGTTTTTGTGCAACGGATGTAAAATCATGATCACACAGAACGTCGGCGACGTAAACTAACTGAGAAGTTCGCAGATTTTAAGTACACTGGGACTAGCCACGGATAAAATTGTATGGGTTACCCGCAATGCACAATGGTACGAAATTTCTCAGAGGGAAAATCATCCGTCTTGACCGGGACTCGAACGCGGATTCCTCCATTTCCGGCCGTATTTCCATCTTGTCCAGTAAAGTCCACAAACGTCCACAGCGAAAGAGGATGCCTCGGTAAAGAAACTAAAGCACTCGCCTGGAAATTGAGGGATCCAGGTTCGAGCCCCGGTCAAGGCGGATGATGTTTCCTCTGAGGAATTTCGCTCATAATTGTCAAGTGTTTGAGTGCCACTTGTTTACTCGAGGTTACCCAGCGAGATCCAAAATGTTTCTCATCTATTAAAATTAGAGTTGACCCCCTATCTTTGAAAAATATAGACAGGGCTTTCTAACGACAGACCACTCACAGAATAGAAATGGTGTGAAGGATTTTTTATCCGCAAGTCTGCTGCTTATTCCCACCTGCATGGCACAAATTTATGGGGAGAACACTCCACGAAGTATTCAATTGGGCCGACAATGTCAGTTAACAGTCCAAGGACATACCTTTCATTTTGCAGAATAGCAACGATGATGATGAACGGTGATAAGTCAAAAGATTAAGGTAATAATGCGTGGAATTTAAACATCATTGATGAGTAAATAGACTCGTATTACTCCAAAAAAGCATGCGCCTCTTTTTTATGAAAAAATGCGCGTCCTTTTATTCATACAAACACCGTACGGTTGCTTCAAACGGACATTATTTTCTTTCATAGCGATTCCGGCAAGGTAATTTCAGCTCGCTGCGTTTTTGTCACTCAGAGTCAATCGACCGAACACGATTCTCAATTGGGGGAAAAAATCAATCTAGTTCGATATGCTCGGGGTGCAGTGGCAATATCACGGGCGTTAAAAAAAGATACTTCCGCTATGGTGGCTGCAGAAAAATACCTTATGATGCAGAGAAAAAAATGGGAGCCACCGTGCGTAGAAAATTGATCTTTTTGCCCATCGATTTGCTGGAATGCCTATTCCTAATACTAAGTCTCTCGTTTATCTGAAATAATTGGCCACATAGCAAAGATTTTTTTGCTCTAACTGGGTAATCATGAGTGAAGAAGCAGTATTTGAACCCTTCTCAGTTAGTTCACACCTCCGAAATTCTGTGTATATAGAGCATAATTTCATATCCATGGCAAATACTCACGTTTTTCATACCATAAACGTACCCTTCAGGCATTAAAACAGTTAACTCATAAGATTGTATTGTTATAGGATGCCTTATCAAACCTTCATTCAATGGTAAACTTGCTGTTAGGTTTTTCTAGAGTTAAAAGTTAATGCAGGGTGTTCAAACTTTAAACGCATTCATTGCAGTTGGGCTCATTATTTTAAAACATGATCCTATATGGCACAAATTTTGTTTATTCCGTCCCTTAACCTGGGGGGTTATTTTGTAATTCTTCCTTCGTGAGATTGACGTCATAATCGTGGAATATACGCCATTTTTTGTAGTTCAGCTCCAAAAATCCAGGGCGGCGAGACAATCTTCGGGTCACCTTACGGTGATTTTTCTGGTCTTTTCCAAGAGTCAACGGCTCTTTCACTCGACTCACCGACTTTTCCCGTGAACCACTAGCTCCTTCGACTCTTGATCCGTATCTTGTGACTCTAAATCCGTGTATTTATCTCACCTTATCATTAGTTCCATTACACCAAACATTGGGCTCGTGAGCTGTCGCCACTATTGCTCCACTTTCCTCGAGGAGAAAACCGCGGATGCGCGGGAATTTGGTTCATATAACCATACGAACGGCTGCGATACGCGCGAGAAATTTTTAAAGTGCCCGGATATATTTTCCATTTGTAGTTATTTTTTATTTGAAAAGGTCATATTATGTTTATGTTAGCCTATGAATTCTTAGGCCATAGGAACATGCGTTTGGGTATTAATATCATCATTATAGTCGTAAGCTTAAAAAGGACTATACCTGCTTGTTAACCTTTCCCTTGGTAATTCACCGGACAGAGTGTAAAGGGTCTGTTTCCATAAAAACTATTTAATGATTGTTCATATTTCGTTTTGTTCCTTCAGTGCGTGATAGTTCGCCGCGTTATGAAAAAATAGTCCAAAAGAAGAAAATTCTTTTCCTTCAGGATTTGTTACTACAAATTTTGCATCTTTAAAAACACTACCATTTTGTCTGAAGTGATAAAGACCCAGTAATGAACCTCAGGAGGACATTATTTTGCAAGTGACGAAAGTCTTTGGGTCATTTGCGAAGCTACCTACAATCTGTCAACGTCTATTGTAGGTGAAAGGTTTACGCAATACTTTGTCAACGCAATTGTTTCATTCCAAAGACCAAAGCCGAAAGCTAACAGTATTTGAGTGGATATGTTTGTGCGTCACTTTCAGTCATTTCGCTGTAGGAAAATGTCTCCTCACTACCACAGCCGCACATGACCTTGCTATTTATTTCATACAGTGTTAGCCGTTACATACAGTGTTAGTATACATTCATCATGGTTGCCTTCACTTATTTAAAGATTGTTGTGCTTCCCGAAGTATATACTCACATTAACTTTTATGCTTTAGTCTTTGGGTTGATGTTTTTGTCCCTGAAGAGGGTCAATATTTTTAAAAAATTAATAATTCACGTGAAGACGTTGAAACTGGTATTGAAAAAAATTAACCATTATTAAGATAGAATCCCTAAAATGTACATTGTTCTAATGATTATAATTCATATTAATTGAAGCCTCTGAAGCTTTCCACTCGACCGACTTTAACTCGACTGCCTTTGGGTGAGGCTTACGTGTTCAAAATGTAAATACTATGTTCCTCAGCGTAATAGTTCACACTATTCTGCACGGAACTCACTCGTGTATTAGTTTATTCACGTCTTCGCCATAAAGTAGAGGTCAGCCACAGAGAAAACCACTGACCAAAAGTTTAGACAGAATTATTCTTACAGCCCTCCTCACACAATTCGAGAAGTCTCGAACAAAGGACGTTGGACAAGGCGTCTTATACGTCTATTATCCATTCAAGACCATTAGAGACGGACATTTAATGACAATTGTTCAGGAATACTTGAAGCAACTTGAACGGTCTTTCACAGAGCCATATAAAGCTAGAAAAAACTTCTAAGCGATTTCCAAGAAACTCAACAACTATCGGAGAGTACTTCAAAGCCTAAAGTCACCTGTCATACCCACTTGTTGGATATTATCGATTAAATATCAATTTGCTTCAAACCACAACTATGCACTTCCTGAAAAGTTGTTTACGAAATAAATACGTATACAGTTCGATTGTGAAATGGCTGTAAATATTCAGTTTTGGAGACGAAAAACGTTATGCCGTTTAACCGTTATGATAATTGTATAAGTGTTACGAGCTTAATAGAAGAACTAGGATGGGAATTACTATCAGAACGCAGGTTAAAATTTAGGTTAAACCTTTTAGGTAAATTCGAAACAGAGTTGTTCACAGATGACGTTAAATACATATTGAGAACCCCTGCGCATTATGCTAGGTTTGATCATATTAACAAGATTAGAGAGATAGATTGTCGTACCGATAGATTTAAAATGTCATTTTTCCCTCGTACTATAAGAGAGAACAATAGGCAGCGTAGCAAAGGGATAGGTAGGTGAAATATAGTTAGAGTAGTCTGTAGTGCATGATGCACGTAATAACAACCAATAATCCCTTCCTTATTATGTAGATACTAACCGTCTAGCTGCATGTGACCCTATTATCCAGCATGTCTCCGTTAAATATCCTAGTCGCATGTCAATAGTGCATGTTTGGTGATCTTCACCCCCTGCCACACACCCTCGTGGTGGCTCGCAGGATATTACGTAGATGTAGTACAAACGAAGGATCTCGAATCCTATGCTTACAGTCGCCGAAATAATGTTCACCTTCAGGAAAATCTTAAACCAGATACCCAAACAAATGTTTTAATTTTATTTAGGATGAGACTCGCTGGAAAAATCAATGAATATTCTTTCAAAAATGAGTTAAATAAATGATTGGACTAAAACATTACCAAAAAAATATGCCCACTAGTGGATTTGAATAGAGGAATAATCGCACAGTAGAAGTCAACGACGCTAGCCACTGGGCTACTGAAGCCGAGAAATTGAGCAGGAATAATGATGTTGTTTTCCTTATTTTGATCATGGCTTCCCCTACCTTCCAGTCGCCGGTTCCAATAATTTTTTGCGGAAATAGGTACTTTTTATTCCGTGTACGAATATTATTTGTACGCAAAAACAGTTATTTTAGTCATATGTCGACTCATGCTTTATATTTTGTAAGGAAACTTGTATATAAATCGTAAGTTACCGCAAATACTCCGACGGTATCCCTTTCTCGCATGGAAAGTCTGCGACTGAAATTAGTCCATCAAATTCTGATTGTGCAATCATGTGACCCATCCTAAATATTCAGCACTGTTGCAAGAATTTATATAAATGAAGAGATCATTACAGTACGCCAATATACGCTAATGAAATTTATTCCAAAGTACGTTTGCTTTCCTTCCTTCACTTGAAATTATTTATCGTTAATATAGACTGTAGTACATCTTACAGCTTACGTACACCTCTGATAATCTTAAGCACAACGGGACTTTAATGTTTAAAAGTGCTCATTATATTAAACTATTATTATATGATTGAATGATAGCATGAAATACATGGTGCTCCCGTAAATGATGACGAAAAAATTCACGAGTGGTTCAATGTGATCCATTCATTGAACTGAATGTGAGCCATTCATTGAGTCATTCAGTGAGCGAAACGGCTCTCTCACCGAGGTGGAATTACAAACTAATCGCCCTGTTGTGAAATGGGTGTTTACAAGCCACTAAGACAACGATTCATATCTTATGATAGAGGTTCTTCTTCTTGACCTAATGCGGCCAATGTGGAAAAAGTAGTTAAAGTAATGAATGAACTCACAAAAATACTCACTCATGATCACTATTTTTCAAGGTTAAGATTTGTTTCGCTTTTTTAATTAGCATGAATTTCTTTGAAGACACTTCTCATTATGTACTTTCAAATTAAACAAACGGATACGTAAACGTTTTCTCTCAGGAAAGATTTTTTTGTTTGATTCTTAGTAAATCATTGAGTATGGTAATATAAGAAGTTTGGAGTGCTTTTGATGACCAAGTTGATTTAATTTCTGCCTGTGATTGATTGCGATCTGAATCAGTCGTGCTGTTTGCGAGCGTGAGATCAGAGGGATGTGATCGATGAAGAGAAATGATTGAGGTGGATTACCAGATTGAGGAACTTCATTTGTGTCATGTCATGACATATATTCGTTAGAGGTGGGTTACTGAATTATTGGCAAGTGTCCTCTTTAACTAGAAACTAGCTCTATTAATTTTGTTTGTGTTCAGTTTACCCTCTTAAACCGAGATACGGAGGAGAAAAACTATTCCTTTTTTCCAATTTCATGAATTTTGGCTCTGAAGGCGCAAATGTGTGTTCCGCTTCATCGTGGACTTCATCTGGGAGCCCGTTTTAATAAGATTAAAAATTTGGCTGCTTCTCAAACTTAAGGTTGTGATGATTATTGCGGTCAAGCATGCAGGAATATTTGATGGGAGATGTACATGATTCCCTCGATACCACAGGACTAGAAGAGTGCGGCTAATTTACTGACGAGTGCAGATCGACCCTTAGAAAAATTCAAGAATATGATAAGCAAACTAACTAATCACGAATATCAATTCAGTTTTCAAAATACGAATATCGTCTATGATTTCGGACCACGTATAACTGACCATTTAATGTATTTAAACGTATGTAAAATCAGTTACTGATATCTTAAGAGGTGTATTTCGGTTCATTCTATGACCGTGCGAAACTTCAGATTTGTTCACAATTTTCTGCATAGCAGGGGCCTTACCATAATATCTATTATCATCTAGAGTTACCCATCCATACGGATTTCCATTTTTTAGGAATACTTATTCATCTCGCTGGAGATTATTGAAAATTATTTTGAGTGATCTTTATTTTTCCTATATATCCTCCAGTGAAGATATTCTTGCAACTTAGAATAGATAAGAGATACAGCTTCCCTCACTTCGTGCTATAAAATTATAGAAACGGTTCCTGCTATAGAAGCTTTTTTCTCAATGATAAATAAGCATAAAATACTTCTTCAATCAAAACGGCACTCTAATATTCTAATTTCTGCCATAGTGCGTTGCTATTCATCATTGCTGTAACATCAAGATCATCCTTTTTCCTCCAATGGACTGACAATTTATTGAAAGTTTTATTGAAAAATGGAACACGTTTTCATAATAGGCATCGCCGTGTATATGCCCTGTTTTTCATGCTGTAAAGTTTAACCTGAAAGATATTCGTTTTAATTTACCTTCTCTCTTCGTAAAAATTCATTTATTTTGAGGAGGGGAGCTTAAAATGGGACTCAAGTGTCTTTCCAAATTTTCTTTCCAAAAAAAGAAGGAACATTTTTTGGTCATTTATTTTCTCCTCTTTTCGCAGATTTTTCACCGTCTGATTTCCACCAACAGGTTGAGATTGTATTCACTCTCCTCTTAACCCCATTCCAAGCAGCTTCTTTTCCCCTTTTCTCCCACCCTCTCATCCCCTCGAGCTCACACTACTTCAGCCACTCCGTTTTTTAGAGTCCCCCCCCCCCTGGTACATCCACTCTCACCAACCTCTTCCTCCAACCCGCCCGAAACGAGTCGTTTCCTCCCACCGGGAGGTGTACCAATCCCCAGACCTCACCTCTCTCACTGCAGCGCGCCCACGCACAGGAACAAAAGAATGGGTCGTCGCTTCGTTACCGCTTTTCCTCGGTTCAACTCCTTGCGCCCCATTAATGGATCCCGCCAAAAAAAAGCACCACAAAACCCATTAACTATCCCTCTCCCCCTCGCCGGGTCATGACTTCATCTGATATATTCCCACGCGGCCACAGTATCCAAACCTACCTCTCTCCCCCTTTTATCCCTGCATCTTCTACTGCTTGGCTCCTTCCTCTTCTACAAATCCTCGACTCGCAAACCTCTTTACATGTTTTCTTCAAATCCCTTACGCAGCATCCAAAAAATGTTTGTCTCCCTTCACTACTTGCCAGACTCACCCGCTCCTCCCCAAACACTATTGAATGTTTCAAAATTTAACTTTCTTCTCGCGCTGAATCACGTACGCATCTGATTTTACTCTCTTAAAATACCATCAATTTAGTGGAAATGAAGGGTAAAGAGATTCCACGAAATCAAGCTCTCTCCGCGTCAATCTCGTTCCGCGGAAAGAATTAATTTCTGTTATTCTATTGAATCGTATATCTATTATTGAAACAGGAATAAGTTGAAGAGTATATTTCCATTAGTGAATTCAGGCCTTAAAAATTCAAACCTATGTCTTTTGAGAAGTGTTCAAACTTCTTGCGCTATCGATCTTGACTAACAACTCATTTTTGTAGCATATCAGAGCATAGAGAAATTCCAAATGCAAGGGAGATCACAGGAGAAACTTTTATTAAATGCTAATAATTTACATAACATTCAACGGGGTCAGAAGTTACTGTAAAATTACCTATGGCGGCTAATGGAAGTATAATAAACATTTAACGCTAAAAATGGCCTTTGCATTAGATTAAAACAGAGGCAAAATTTTTATATAACTGAACTTTGAAATTAGAGAGATATATAGTGTCTAAGGTTTAGTTCGAAATTCATTTCAATTTTCGCAAGAGGGTTGAGAATCCTGATAACAGTTACTAAGCGTACCGTTAAACCACCATACCGTATCTACCCCTCACTTTATATAAGATAGTAGAAGAAATGTTATTAGCGTAATGGCAGCCAACTGGGGTCACATTTTATTAATTTTCTCATTAGGAGCCATGCATTTTTGTATATCTTATAAAAGTAATTTATAAAGCTTGCTGCGACGTCTCACATGACCTCTTCTGGCAGCCTCGACAGCAATGAAGTTACCGACGAAGGCCCCCGCGGATGACGCGAAACTCTGAAAGAAATTCAACAATTAACACAAGAAAGCCGAAAAAGTATTCAGTAAGACATGAATGTCTTCTATCCTCTTCTTTCCACCTCTCTATAGATTGATGGAATATTCTATAGTTCGATTGCGCTACCCGTTACGCCATTCAGGACGGAGTTCAAACGATCGTGGATCCTTTTAACCCTTTCAATTCTCTCGAGACGAAGGCCCGAGTTACGTCCCTCAACTCTTATGCTTTCCCCTCGAACTTTCCGCCTCAGCTCTCACTGTCCCGGCTTTTTTATATTCTGTCCCCACCCTCGACACCTACCGAGGGCCCTCCTCGCGCTGCAGTCAGTCGGTAGTCTTCACCCATCCCATCCTCCTCTCCGCTCCATTAGTGATTAATCACCTTCAAGAGTATGTGCGCGTTCAGCGCTGAGGAACAAGGGCTGAGGGGAAATGTGGGATGGAAGATTGGGTGAGGGATGAAGAGTTGTGAGCATGGGAGAGGGCAATGGTGTAGAGGGTGGCTGCGTCGTGGTATTTCATTTTTTTCCTTCCTCTTGGAGGGGGTGACCGATAGTTTTGGATGGCTACAAGAGGGTGAGAGATTCGGTTCGAGAAATTTTTGGACTGAGGAGAACGAGGCAAGAGATGAAGGGGAAGAGAGGAGGATGCTGGGTTGAGATGACGGCTGGATCAGTGGATGCTGTGCCAAAAACCAATCGGGATGATGGGAACGGTTTAAGTGGTGAATGACTTAAAAGTTCGAAACTCGGACAGATGATTCGGGAGAAGGGGTGGGGAGAAATGAGGAGTTTTTGAAGGAATTAAGAGCGTTCGACTTCTACCGCACCATAAATTGAGTGATTACGATCACATGAGTCGAATTTTTCGTGATGGACAGCATGGGCAGCCGCTTTTAGCTGGGAGGATTCACTTTACAAGACTTTGATGGGGTTTTCCGGCTTAAAAAGTAGGTGATCACGCCCTATGTTTCGCGAAAGGATTTTTAGTAGTTCAAGTCATGAATTCTTTGGGAAAAATACTATAGAAAAATCTCTCTCCAGTCGCGGATTCTTAACAAAAATAATATTTGACCATATCCTGGATTAAGATACGGAAATGTGTCGTGAAGTACTTGTGCTTTATGAACCTTCAAATGATATTAAAAGCAAGTAAACAACATTTCTACGCTCATTGAGTTTAGAGCTTTTATAAATTAGGAAAAAGGATGCAACAAATGCTTTGAAATTATATTGTGGGAATATATTAATTACGTTTTTAAGTAGAGTTAGAAAAATACTCAAAACTCAGTAAAAAATGACATTGTGGATGAAAAGTCCTTTTAGTATGTATAAACGTATACTTCGATGCTCAATAAAAAATGACAATATGGATGAAAAGTCTTTTAAGTAAGTATAAACGTATACTTCGATGCGCTGAGGCATTCGCAAATAATATATTAAACTCAATTTTTAGCCGGTAAACATCAATGATGGGCAATTTTCACCCGTTGATTCTTGTACAACTCATTGGTGAGTTTACTTTCATTAGGTTCTTCATCTGTTTCAGTTGGTGAATTGACGATAACAGTTTCCTCTTCTTCCTGAAAACGCGGAAGAAATGAGAGTGAAACTTTTATCGTCAACCTAAGGTCGCGTAAGATTCCTTATATTAGTTATGACATCATTAACGAACTTTTAAAAATCATTTTTAATCCACTTCTTCCTGAAAATACGGAAGGAACGAGAGTGCAAGATTCCACAAACTAGTCATGATATCATTATAGAACTTAAAAAAAGTAATTTTCAATCATCCAATTAAAATTACGAAGATCCAATCCACCTAAGGTACATCTGCCAATGAACCGTCAAGAACCTAATTTGCATGGTAAGTCCGTTACCATTTGGATGTTCGATTTTAGGTACGTTCTTTGATCGAGCCTAGTGATGAGAATTACTCTGACCTTAAACATAAAGTAAGTTTATTTCGTAACGCGTTTAAACCAATTTCTTACCGATCACTTTTGGTACAAGTACCCGAAAAAATCGGGTGTGTGCACCGTTTATAAATGCTAAGCAATACTAATCAGAAAAATGGAAAGTTAATTTTTTAATTATTTTTATATAATAATTAATTAACCGAAGTTAATTTTTGCCATTTCAAATATGAACAAAACACCGTAGCTGATGCTTTCTGTACACTCAATTTAGTAAACATTTCTTAAGGTGCGATGTTTCCATTGATTTAAATAAGTTAATTAATTGATTAAAATTATTTATTGATTGAAAATATAATGGGTTGGTAATTTCATCAAAACATCATTGTAGAGATATCCTGCTGAAATAAGGTATTGCATTGATGAAGGTGGCAAATGAAATTACTGTAAACAATAGGAAAGAAGATTAAAATACAAGAATGTGCATTCAGAACGCATAAAAATGAAATAGCATTTTTTCTTTATTTTGGACTGATTAGTTAGCCATAATACTTTATGTGTACATTAGAAATCATTGAAGATGTCAGGTATGGTTTGCAGAAATTCCTTGATTTTTTAAGAGGTTTAAGAGGTCCACAACGGGATAAAATGAATGAGTTTGCAACGAATATGTATGAACCTTTTACCTTTGAAATAGTTATCCTCTTCTCTGTGGTAATGCATGCGAGTCTGAAGCATTGGGAAGGAGACTGAATATTGGAGGGACAAGATCGAAGAGAAATAGCAACGTCGTGGACTAGAGAGCCGGTAAGGGAATGGAGAGTATTTGAGATTTGACACATGAATAGAGAGAACGAGAAGAAGAGGGGGTTGTGTTGGGTTGTGAAGCTTCTAAGCTAGAGGGGGAAGAGGAAAGGGACCGGTGGACGTTCGCATTGGCATTCTTTGCAGGCAGGATCGCTCCTTTTGATCACCGTCGTCCGCTTCTCCATTACGAGCGGATCAGGAGATGTGACTTGCATCGTTTATTGGGAAATAAGACCTCTCAAGGAATAACGTGAGAGTGATAAATTCTCATTTTTTAAAGCTCATTTGAAATGGAGGCATCTAAAATAACGACCTAATTGGATGTGAGCTCTCACGTGATCGATTTGATTCGAGTTTTTTCCTTATCTGGTGAAGATCAAGAGAATAATTTATTTTCAAAACTATTTGCTAGTAGTCATTATTGCGAGAGAAAAATTATAATGTCCACTTTTTTACAGATATCCTCATTTGAAATTTCAAATTACATACGTGAATAACGAAAAAAGAAAAATTTGTTTTATCCCACCAATTTATTTGTAGGTACTCCTAATTTCGACACAGCTGGTTTATCTTTAGGTACCTGAAGATATACAAGATACCTGAAGATGATGCCAAAGTGTCGAAACCAGTATTACCTGAAAATAAATTGGTGGAATTAAGCAAAGCTTTTTTTCATTATTAACTATGATCTTCCATAAAGTTGAGTCTGAAACTATTGCAATCATACAAACGTGAACTTAAAATTATAATATTAGTTTTAGGTTCTCTTTTTCTTCGGTAAAATCTAAATGGACCTGATAAAAAAAACTATATTCACCGTAATAAATGAGTAGTCAAGTATTTTAAGTGAGCGAGTCTTTTATGAGACATTATGGAACATATTTCGAGTAAAATGAGCAACATTCAAAGCAGATAAATAAATCCGTGTGTAAATTGAAATACAACCCTTTTTTCTTTGTAAGGTTGTGCCCGCATTAATTAAAATTGGCTACCGCTCTACAGGTGATGAAATTCATCCGTTCCGAGAACGGAAGGATGATGTATATTTTTGCTGTGGCCACTCACTTTTTCTTTTTTTGAGACCCAGAAAAAAATAATTTTAAGTTGGTACCCTTATTATTTTGGAGCAAAAGTGTCGTTTCCATCTCACAAATAAACGAGCGCTCATGAGATCCACGTCGTTCCTCACTGTCAAGATTTCGGTTGGCCTCACGGCATGACGCCAGATTCCCCGGCATCCCTTCCAGCCATGCTTCCGCTTTTAATCTATCGTTTCCCTTCTTCGTATAAATTTTGAGAGCGACGGAAATATTTTTCTTTCACGGGAAATATTTTTCGTTTTCGTGGAGCAGTAGAAAACTCGAGAAGGAGAAAAAGGAAATTAAAAAAGGAGTGGTCCAGATTAAAGGAAGAAAAGAGAGGTTGGCTTGTCGGACTGGATCAATTGCCATGTCCCCCAACCTTCCGGAAAATCATCTTCTCCGTCTCTAGTCTCTTATCAACTCACTTTCCTCTTTATATGAAATATCTTTTCCTAGGGTTTTATAGGCACTGTTTTTGTTGAGGACGGCAAGGCACGACTTGAGCATAAAACGTGAAAGAAGTCACACCTTTCTAGAGGTTTAAGTTAAAGAAAACTGCTTTCACTGTTAGCACGCCTGGGGGCATTGTGAGATCAAAATTAAAAACAGAGTTAACAGAAAGAGAGAATATGGAAGAAGTGGGAAAGTCATTCTGAAAACTATCTACGCTAGGTTGTGCTTTATCGTCACAATCAAACTTCAGTGCTTTATCACACTATGGTATCTGGATGTTGTAAGACTGTCAGTTACCTCATTATATTGCCATTTTACCAAAAATTATATACTTTTGTTCAGCAGGTCAGTGGTGTTTTTATATTTAATGATGCTCGTTCTTTCTCTCCCGAAAGCCTGAAATTAAACAGAGCTGCAGAAAAATGTATCTCAACACTTATATATCAATTGGTATCGAGAGATTGCCCCAACCAATCAAGTGAAAAAATTTGCACCGAAGAACGCCTTCACATGAGTAAACCCGGGAGATTTCAACGAGCGCTCGAGTCCGGCAGCGGATTTGCGATTACGAAATAATTTTAAAGAAAATGAGCGTTTTTGATGATTAAAATATAAATCTAATACGTTGTAACACTTTTTTTAATGGCCACCGGAATATATTCTTTAATAGCCAATCTATAGAAGTTTGATTTATTTATTTCAGAAGTTTAAGGTAAGCTGATGATACTGTAATCCTACATTTCGCCATCCAGATCCAAAAACTCTCACTCTCCTCTTTTCCTCTGCTTGTTTATTGCCTCCATCTCCTTCGCCGTTCTCCATTGTTGATGGGGATTGGGTTGATGTGGTGACTCAGTACTAGCCAACCATACGGATGGGTTCAAATCCCTGCAGAGGAGGATGTTTTTCAGAGGGAATCCGATCCCTACTTAAGTGTCTTGTGGAGGGCACTTCAAGTACAGTACTCCGTCTGTCGGATGAGACTTTAAACCGTGGTCCCCTTGGCGCCTATTGTTAAGGGCAGGCTAATGCCGACGCCGGGTTTCTATCCACCCTTCCTCCCTTATTTATCCCCTATGGCGCAAATGACCTTAGCTATCGGTCGCCTCCCCAAATGTCCAATCCAAATCCAATTGTTGATATTGTTTATTTGTATATAATCCAATGGTTACATTTGAAACAATCCCCGTTATAACATTTAAAATGTTAAATAACTTAATAATTTAAGCTGTTACATTATTACAACATGATTACTTTTCAAGAGAGACTCAGTTTTATTTACGGGCAGCTTTTCATTCCGAAATCCCACCGCTACCCGCTCCAACAAAGAGGAGAAGCATCCGAAGAGGGATACGAGAATCCGGAGTGGAAAAGATTTGGATTCGAGAGTCTGGTTTTGGTAAGGGGACAACTCTAGGATTGAGATAAGGGTGAATACGGGAGAGATTGTGAGGGGAAGGAGAAGAAAGGAGGAGGTGGTGGTCTTCAGGAGACAAGACGGCTGATGAGGGAGGTGACCGAGGGCAAAGTGGGCTTCGCTGACTCGTTTATGCGTGTGTGCGGCTGTGTGTGAAATGAAGGAGTGCCGTGGAGAGCAGCGGACGGGAGGAGGGAGTGGAGGAAAGTCGAGAGGCAGAGGGGGGTCAGAAGAAGGAGGAAAGATGTTAGGGCTCCTCTGGAGGGATGGAGGGAAAGAGAGAGAGAGAGTTAGAAGGAAAGACAGAGCGAGAAAGAGGAGATAGAATGCAGAGATAAGGCTCGCTGGGAGTGTGGTTGTGTGATGGGTGGAAAGGGGCCCTTGATTGATGAAGGTCTCGCGTAGCGGAATGGAGTTAAGGATGGGTGGGTTGGATGGGGGGAGTAGGGAGGATTTTAAGGGCAAGGACTAGGAAAGGTTGGGCAACGAAGAGAAGGAAGGAACGAGAGCGGGCTGTGAGATGTGAAAATGGCTGGACGAGGGCCCCAAAGGGGAAGAGGGCGATACGGGAATAAAGAGCGGGACAAGAAGGATTTGGAAATAATGAGTGAAGGGCAAGAGGAGGAGAAGAGAGAGAAAGAGTAGTGGAGGAGGACGGGTCAACTCCGAAATGGTGGCACGGAGAGAAAAATGCGCCTGAGAGTGTAGCTCTAAAAATAAACGCTGATCCAGGTGGACCAGGGGCTTTTTCCCCCTCTTGTAATTTCTCCCTTTGACAGAGAGCGCTCGTTATGGTGACTCCTGCTATTTCTAAGGCATTGCTTTTTGGGCTACGTCCGGTGGGCTCCATTGACTGCCATCAAACAAATGGTTTATATGGGAGCGGCAACACATTTTGCTTCACCCAAATATTTTATTTTATAACACACCTGATGAGTTACGCCTCTCCTGGTACGCACCTGACTGGTTTTCTCATGACGTTCCGGTCGTATTGAATCAAGTATTCATGATGTGAGAAAGACTGCCGTATGCGTAACTACCTTAATTTTTATTCTGTCAAGATTGCTCAATGTTTATGTTACCAACGCAGAGAGAATTAAATTTCACTGGAAGAAGTACTGACATTCTTGTATCACACTCCCACCTAGTTACAAGACTTAGCGGCATCTTCCTTAAAGTATGTTTTTTGTATGCAGAATTGCGCCCACATTCAGGCCTATCTAACATGGAGCCTTTTTTATGCTCTTTATGGCAAATGAGCTAAGCATGTGTTATTTATTGGACACATTGCATATGGTTTATATCTACAAATTGTAATTAAAGGTATCAATAGAGAAGTGACTCAAGTTAATCGTGGCTATTATCGAAACAAGTTTTCCAATCGGCATTAGCAGATCATGCGGCTGATTTCAAAAAAGATACTCCCAAATTTTTCCATATTTTTATTTTTTCCAAAGGTATAAATAAACCAATTCCTTCAACATACGAGAAATGCTGGTCAGCACAGGTATCACCTACTCATGGAAATTAGTTATACCAGGTGAGATATTGTGGCCCAACACTGAGAATAATCTCATTTCTTCCAGGTGTGTAAACAAACTCTTTTAAGCATCTTCCATTGCAATATTTGAGCTAAACGTACAGCTGAAGCATTTTAGCATTAAGTATTAAACGTTTCATTACACATTACCATGTATTTATTGATAAGTTCGATGGTTTTGGGCATTACTTTGTAAAAACCATTATGAAATTTCAAAATGACTTTGTAATTTTTCACGAAGTTTTATTTTGTTCAACCAAATCCATCGCATACGTGAAATCTCCTGGAAAAGGCTTCGGCCTCGGGCTTTAGTATTACCTGAAGGTTAAATATTACCTAAGGGTGTTTCCTATGCAATGAAACCGGCTGCACAAAATAAAACTACGAAAAATTACCAAGGCACTTTGAATTTTTGTGTATTTATTGTATCCTTTAACTTTCTTAAATTTGATATCTCATTTTTCCAAAATAAGAACATCATTAAATTTATTTATGGGCAGTGTAAATTTGATATTTTCCACTTGTTTCAGCATTTTGCATCAAGCTAACGACCGAGCTAACCAAATCGCCCGCTTGAAATTTTTTGGGTGTAGCATTTATTTCTACCGATGATGGAAGCTCTGATTTATTTCATGTGAAATGACGTAAATGACCAAATTTTCTCACTTTGATTCAAACGTTGAAAATCGTTTCAGTCACCTTCAAGTATTTCCAAAGGCCGGTTATGTCCAACTGTGTTGCTACAAGCCTCGTACATTTCAGCTTCTATGTTATTTGAGACAGTGAGGATTTCTCATTTCATTTTCCGGCTTTGATACTTTATCAGGGTTAAAAAGAATATTGATGACCGAGGGCGATAAGGATTTTCCCGGAAAAAGGAGAACCCGAGAGGACACGAGTTCCATCTCATCCCCTCGTATTTGACCGAAGCGTCAACTTGACCGAGGCGTCAGCTTCAAACGCCATGCACATCTGTTTTTCGTGTTCTTCGCAACGCATGCCTCTATAAGCATATACACGCAGGGGGATGGCGCAGTCTCCCTCCAGAGATAAATTACGTTTTTTTTTTCTGCGTAATGACCGTTCCCACACGAAAACACGGTGAGGGGGAGGAAGAAGCGAAAGAGCGTGCCTGGGAGCATCTATCACGGCTCACCGCACGAAAGCGCCATTGGGGGTTGAAGGAGGAGGGATGGAAAGAGGACGGAGGTTGATGGAGGGAGGAGTTGCGGAGGAACGAAGGGAGGAAAGAGGAAAGATGAGGAGGGATACGGGGAAAGAGATTGAGTGGAAGTGAAAATATACGAAGCACGAGAGAAAAGTGATGGGTATTCTCTCTCTGTCTCTCTCCCTTTGCAACACTCTTACCCCTCAAAAGATTCGATACGGGTATGCGAAAACTTGCATGTTTTCTCTTCAATCACTCATGCTGAGTAACAAAAGAGCCAATCGTCCAAAACTGAGGGCTCTTTCAATGGTAGGAGTATTTATACTCCCCTGATACATAAACACTCCAGAGAAAATTCAATCAAAGCCGCCGCAGAGTTATTCCTTTGCGGCTGGATTATTTAAAAAGTGATCAACAAAGAGGTTTGCATACAAAAAGAATTATCAATTACAGTGAGAAACTTTTGCAGGCACATAAATATGCGTGTCTATGCTGCTAAAAGTTAGTAATCTAAGATATTTCTGTTGTGTTTTTCCGCACTCATAACTAGGCTTTGTTTAATTGTTTCAGCATCTTGTAAAAAAAGTACAATGGCATTTTTGGCTAGACACGAAAATTAACACTCCAGGTCAATGAACTATTGGAGCCATTATCATAATAGCATCCATTAAAAATAGGACCGTGTTGGATAGTTGACACTTCAATAAATGCCAAGTTTGCACACCAATAGATTAAATGAGAGAATTAACATACAAATCTAATGATATAAACCTAAAAAACAAAGTTTTGAGTGGATTTCAATTTTATGAGCAAATTACAGAATTAGGGACACTGTATTCTACCAATAAGTGTCTCCAATCGAAAAACTCTTGAAATTACTTGCTACAAAAATGCCGATTATCTTCCCGATAAACCTTGAGTAGTAAAAATATTACATGCTATACTATAACGCCTTTAAAATGTTTGAGTTACCGAAATTGATTAATTTTCACCTGTCCCAAAGGGGAGAAAAACAGTTTTATACAGAGACTCGAAGGACCATTACTTTGAGTGATAGTACCTCCAACCTCTTAATAGGAAAATACCTTGGAATATCCTCACCCAGCCTTACATTACTGTTACTTGCCTTATGTCTTAAATAAGATTGATTCAATTCATTCCTAATGTTTTTATGATTCAATACCATTCTTCACCTCTCTTCCAATATTTTGATATGAAAGTTTAGACATTCCTCGGTCAACTTGCCGAGTTAGTGAGTAAAATTGTTTTTTGTGAAATATGCTGCGGCTTTCTCCTTACTTTGCCGCAATATCTCTATTTAGCTGCAACATAGTGTCTGAGAGCCACATGCTATACTCGCAATTTAATTAGCGCTATTAATTACTTCAAGGTTTCCCTTAGTGCTCGCCAGAAATATCAAACGTATCAAGCATCTTTGTCGCAACTGTTTCCAGCAGTAAATTAAAACTGGACTAAGGAGAGGGAGGGATAGAGAAGAGGAATAATGACGTAATAAGAGTGAAACGTCACGTACGCGTTTGGTCATTGTCTGCGGTGACACTCGTCCAAAGGGAGGATGAGATTATGGCCAACCCTTACTCCTCCTCTCCCCCCTCCCCATTCCCGCTCCCCCTTACCCTTTGTGCGCAGTTGAGGCATTGTTGGGATGAGCGCGGCAGAAGTGATACAAAAAAACGAACGTTGGACGCAAGTGAGTGCGAAAGGATGGCAAGCCAGTGCCTGTATGCTTGTGCCTCTGGGCAAAGTCATCCGGGTCACATGCGCTGAAAAAGGAGCCGAAGAGGAAAAGATAGGAGGGCGGAGGAGGAGGAGGTGGAGTCCCGGCTGCCTCCGTCGCTCTAACTTACCCCCTCCTTCAGCACTTTTCCTCCTCCCGTGCATCAAGTCCATTTCCTCCTTCGCCCCCGTTCCCGCCCCTGCAAGGGGGGCAATTGCCCCCTCCTCTCTTCCCCCCACCTCTCCTCAACCGTTCCAGATCGCATCCCTGTGCCTCCGCCGCAGCATTCCGCAGGCAGTGTACTAATGATTGCGGCGGTCGGTCGGTGCCGATAGAGGAAAGTGCAAACCGCCACGGTGTTCCTCGCTTGAGGGCCGATATACTCTGTGCTCCAAAATGATTTTTGTGCGGTGGTGAGCATTGTGATTTCCGACGTATGATGGGAAAGGCGCGTGGTCCAAATGTTGGCCATGAAATTTTTTCCGAGCGGTAGTTTTTCCGTTGCACAAGAGTCTTTTATTTTTTCGCTGTCAGCATGCCTGAGAGGTGGTCACGCTATTACGATCATGCAGTCACTATTAAGTCGGAATGACGTGGCATGTAGCGTATTGAGAGAAAGTGATTCATCTGGTCAACTTCACGGGCATGAAGATCAAATATCTGTCAGTGGTGTGCTCTGGATATTGCTATATTGGTACCTCTGTATCTAATTGTGGTTGGAAAATTTAGTGTCAAACCTCTTGATCAGCATGGCATGTTCAACGAACTATTGAAACAAACTCATAGAACGGTCATAGATTTTTTTATATTCTAATGAAGCGAACAGCATCCCTCAGGGTATTACCTTACATAACGTGACTCAGTTTCATATCTATTATAAAAACTCCTACGATCCACACTAAATGAATAATAGTAAATATCAGTCCTTATATCGTCATATGGTAGAAAAGTTCGGTATCTCATACTTACAATCTTAATAGTGACTAAAAGACGCAATTAGATTATAATAACATGGGTATATGCTACTCGTATTTCTATTTTCAAGTGTGAAGCTATGATATCATCTCTCTTTTGGAATTCTCATAGAACAATACAAAGCATAGAAATTTAATTCATTACTTTAAGAGAAACGTCACAGGGATAGAAGTCCGGTAAGAATTACTTAATTTCATTATGCTTCGCAATGAGTTCGTATTCCGTAAGGATTAGGCTTAAGGCTGCATTTTGAAAGCCTTTATTTTCATCAAAATTCCCTCTTTCCCTGAGGAGGTCAACTTAAATTATTGTTATTCCAAGAAAAATATTGATTTTACTTCGATCATGCTCCAGCCGGTTCCACATGAATTGCTAATCCTACTAAAATAGTTAATTTTTGCGTAAAAACCCTTCCTAATGTCGTATCTGTTGTGTTACGAGTATTTAACTGTGCTATCCTTCATACTTTTTTGATGAATAGTGACCGCTATCTTGCAAGCCTTCACAGAGACGTATTGCACGTAATTCGTATCTAAGAGTACTTGGAGGATATATAAACATTCATCAAGCTTAGGGTTTTCATAAGTCCGGGTTAAAAATTCAGGACATCATTATGACACTATTTCATGTAAATGATACTCATATGTTTTTTGAGATAAATTATATATGTATTCGAATGAAAAGAAAATAAACTAAAAATACTCGCTATTCTCCAGATTAAAATATTTTGAGTGAAAATATATTCTGAAAGATATACATTATTTACCTGCACACGCTTATTTATAAGCCAGCATTCAGGACAATCCTGCTTTTCCCGGGCGTAAACCATCCATAGTCAAAGTGGAATTTTTCAAAAATATGATCTCTTATGATCTCAAACCAATATCGGGATCATATTTCCTTTTTACTTTTTGTGTAGAAAATTGCGGCAGTAAACGGCAACCGTGCCTTTTCAAACGACGGATAAATGAGTTTGCAAAAGAAGAGAGCACTCTTTCCAAATGAGATCCGTTCCGTGCCAGGCAATCGCAAAACCACCACCACCTGTCCCAAAATTTTCCAATCTCCGTTACTTCTCCCACTCTACACGGATTTTTACTGTTCCCAACCCCCCATACCCCACACTGGCCTCCACAAACAACAAAGTCCCTTCCCTCGTGACGCTTCCAACTCTCCCTGCGACTCCTCTTCCTCTCCGCGGGCCAAACCAACACCACATCCAAGTCCACGTTTTTATCCCCCGCGACCATCGCGCCCGTTCGGACGTACCCCCATCTATCCATCCACCTTAGCCATCCCGGAAGAAGTTTTCAAGAGTCCGCGCCACGAAGATTCGTGTGTGTTGTCTTGCGTTTCTTTGGGATGGACGAGAGTGGCACCGAGAAAAAGAATGGAAACGTGAGGCGGTCGCAAAGGTGATGGCCGGGTGGTTGCTTCCCTGGTGGCGGGAGATAAATACTGGAACCCGAAAACACACACCATTTTAGACTTCCTGGGGAGGAAGAGGTCGTGGCAACGAAGTGAAATAAGCAGCGAGCGTAATGTTTCTCTGTTTCCATGAATCAATCAGAAAAAATTAGATATTCTGCTTGTTAATTTGGGATGTTTAAGAAATAGTAGCTGTTTTCACTGATGTTATACCTCTGCTGTTGAAAAGTTGTTAAAATCATCAGACATATGATTAATTGGCGGAATTTATGAAGAAAATCATTCTCTCGTCCTAGCTCGAAGAACCGCTTTCAACACCTTTTCAACTTGACATCTCTGAATACATTTTGTAATCATTAATTTCAGTATTTCTCTTACTAATCGAGCATTACCTAATATGGATTTATTTTTACCTCTTACTAACGTTTAATATCCTGGAATATCCACTTTTTTGCCTCTTTGTCTCAAATTCAACATCTGGTTAAGAATTGTGATTAAATTTATTTTCAGGTATGTCGCCAATTTTCAAGTAAGGCACATTTTCGTAAAAATGTTTTTGAAAAAATGATTCCATTAAGGAATGATTACCCTGCCGTAAGTAGATGCGAAACATCTTTCTTAGGGTTAGAAAAAGAGGAAAATACCTTAGCTACTTTCCATTGTGGAGTGTTCATGTGGCAAATATGTTCAGGGATTGGAAGAAGGTGAGTCCAGAGAAGGGCAAAAGGGCGAAGCAAAATGGTTGGCTTAAATTTTCTGATTTTTGCAGAAGACTGTGGGCCATTATTGTCGTACAGTTTTGGATCCTTTACTGTTCCCTCCCCTTGCCCGTTCCTTAGGGATGAATTTTCGTTCGTCATCTCCAAAAGAGCACGCGCTCCTGTGGAGCACTCCGATTAGTCGGTCACGAGTGGAATCACTGAACCTTGTTTCATGGCATCATCATCATTTTCCTCCTCAGTAGGCAGTCCAGTGCTTCTGATCGGGCACCTATTGCGGTCGGGATGGTTTTTTCCTCTTTGTTTTTGGATCGCACAACCTGCCAAAAACATCGGAAATCGGTGGGCCGGAAAACTCGAAACAGTCATAAATCAAAGCTTTAAAAAGTAGCGTTCACATGTTTGTTCCTGCAGTTTTTATCCAATGGCTAACGGAGGAACTGTAGTGGAACAATTAGATGTTTTGGTGACTACCCACATCATTCTGATGTACATTTTTTGGCGTCATATTTTATAGTTTGTAACCCAGCGTTCCATGAGTTCAAGAGTCCACCAGAAAGCTTTGTTTGGTAAATTTATCACAGCCTCTCACTGACAAAAGCTTCAATTCATGGAAAAAACACAAAATAAAGCAGTTACTTCGTGTGTAGGTACATGCCGCTCTAAGTTATTTCTGAAAATTATCTTTTGAAATATTTGTTGCATTATTTTTTTAAAATAAATCGGGAGGAAATTAATGTTATGCCACTTCTTATGAGGTAGTTCTTCAAAATGTGTTCTTGAAAATAATTGTTGTCCAATAATATGGTTCGATTTGTGTATTTACCCGTACTTTTCCTGTTATTGATCGCTTTCACATTTACAAATTTATTACTCAATAGGAAGTAAATTAATGTTACACAGTTCTCGATTGCATTGAAAACAAAATCTGCACAATCAACCGTTATTATAATTAAGAGGCTGTGTTCATCCTATACGCGTTAAATAACTGGCCACAAACAAGAAGAGGTGGATGTTTTGAGTTAAATTTATGGAAAAAGCTATTGCAGTCGTAACAGTAAATCTGTTGAGTTTGACTTGTTTGATTTGTTGAGTTAAACTTGAGTTTTTCCTCCCAAAGAACACGTAAACATCATCTTTTCACGCATTTTACAAAAAAAACCTCTATAAAGTTGTCCAAATGCCTGTTAATAATCTTTCCTGTTGACCAAAATGACATCATTGTTTATTAGGATAATTATTTTGGTCAATGATTATACATTCCTTTCCACATTTTAGTTGTTTTACTTCCTCCAATACGAACCTGCAATTATAAGTTTTAAAACATCAGCATATCCGGATTTTCCTTGAAACTACGATCACGATTTTCCGTCACATAACTCTCGCCGTTTCTTTATTGCTGCAGTCCTAAGACCATCATTTCGAGGCGTAACGGAACTGTTTGCGGGGGGAGAGGATGATTTTGGGCTGCACAAATGACAGAGGCAAGCCAATGAGAAGCCTTAGGGGTCAAAGGGAAACGAAGTTATTCTTCCTGTTCCCTCCTCACCCTTTCACTCAATAATGTTCCCTTGCGTGGCATCATTACGTGCCACGAATGGAAGTGTACGCTGGAAGGCTCGAGTAGGGAAAAAATGAAGGGAGGGATGAGCGGCCGCTTGCTGTTTTTTGGAAGGCAGCAGTTACGATTCGATATTACCAAAAGTTTTGGAAGAAACTGAGGAAGTTTTTTTCGACGAAATGTGAAATTGAACTCATTTCCCTGCGTATATTACAAATACTCATCGAAACTCTGAAATAGGCGTTCATGATTTCTGGTTGATGGGTATATTGGGAAAGCGATAGAAAACTGAGGCAGACCTTCCTATCGAAGGTAGTGGGGTGGGTTGGAATTGGTTTGCTTATTTGAGGTGCGAAGGAAAGGTGAGAAAAAAACCTGGTATCAACATTAGCCTACTCATGAAAATACGCGCTATGGTGTCCACAGCTAACATTCCTATCCGATGGAACGAGCCGTTCACTTGAAGCTTTCTCCAAAGAAAACTCAAGTAGGAAGCGGTATCCCACTGATAACATTCAAGGTTCAAATCTGGGCCAAAGGGAAGCCATTTCTCAAGACACCACACCACTCTTTTTCCCTGAAGTTTCAGGAAAGTACAATTGGGGAGGATGCTTGGTTTAAGGACGGCGGTCTGCTTATTTATTATTCAACTGCTCTGTTGGAATATTTAATATGTGATTTTTCCTCCTCATTTTATGCCGAAAAAATCCGAGCAACTCGAGTTCACTTTACTCGAGCAACAACGCGGGAAATTAGGCAATACTGGATCTCTTAGGGCAGACTACATGTAAGCCGCTCATTTATTGCGCATCATACTGTGAAATATTCTTCGAATTTTTACTTTTTTTGAACACCCACGGCCTTTTCATGAAGATTATGCCATCGGAAATTCACGGAGAAAACGTATCAAGCTTCCGGAAAAGGAATCGATAAATACAAATTTTATTCCTCGTCACTCAATGCATTTTCTATAGTAACTCAAAGATTGAGATAGAACTACAGATAGGGACTGAAATATGTCATAACATGTCTACCATGAAATGATCTAATGTCCAAATTTTCACGGGTGACAGAAAAGATATGTTATCACCGTACTCCAAGAATGTCTTCAGTCATTTAATGGCTGCCAGTGCAGATAATACGCTCGATATTGAAGCTTTATATCTACAGAACATCACTTTTTGTTTTCAACAAATCACATACCTTAGTTTTCTAATTATCCTTATGGCTACCATTGGTTCATGTTGGTTTTAGATATTCATGTATGAAAAGATGGATTTTGTGGAGAGTTTTTCGACCACTCGAAAAACTATTCTGATTTATGTTTTTAGTTATACCACCAACAATTTCAACAAAAACTTGGAACCTATTAATGCTCAAGGGAATTGAAGCCCAAGGGAATGGATAAATCAAGAAAAATGGTGTCATTTACTATAACTCTGATCATTGTTTTTTAAACGCCAGAATCTCATTTTAGTGCATTTGATGTTTGATACAACACCACTTATATATTCAAATTAAAGTAGGAATAAACATCAGCTGAAAGCCATAAAACGACTATTAATTTCAGGGGGATTACGAAAGATTTTCGAAGTTGTTCTAGTGAAGCTGTGGGGCGTAATAGTTTCAACTCTGACAAAAATGAATAAATAGGTCATTGTTTTAACCTGTATGAGCCCGCCACATCCACTCTTTCATGTGATAAAATTAGTTAATCCTTGAGAAAAATGAATGCGTGATAAAAGCTGAAGGCGAGGATCCTGAGAGATAGAAAGCTTCCAAATTCAAATTATGTCGGGGTTTGGTGGAGAAAATCTATGTACTATGCAATGTTTATTCACGTTAAATATGACTTCTCTGGTTATTATGTGGGCACAAGAATTAAGACTAAAGGCATTCCAGAATGATGTCAAGGAAATCACAACTGGTAAATGCGAAATTTATGGTAATATTGGCTGCATTTGGATGGGATTCAGAAATTTACATTACCAGGGATCATTTTTCAATCTGGCAATCAAAGGAGTGAACATCTGGATGAGGAGTTGTATTCAGGAGGCCATGGGAACACTTCCCCTTTTGAAACAAAGCCACGAAACAAACAACCCCATCCCCCAAAAAGAGCAACCTCTGACGCGCTGGATTTTTTGCTGCCTTTTCCTCTCCCGTCCGCCGATACGTTGGTACTCCCATTACGCCTTCGTCCCTTATCCCTCCCCCTGCCCCCCTCTCTGTATCTCGAGTTAAAAGACGCCCACGTGAAAAAAGGGGCAGGTGCGTGAGGAGAGCGAAGAATTTACGTGAGGGAGAACAGTCTTTCTCTCTCTCCAGCGGCTCGCTTTCATTGATTGCCTCGCCTCTCAGCATCTCCGCCTCCAACCAGGTCACCCGGGCAGTAAAAACCCTCCTCTGTAATGCAAACTTTTAACTAGTGTGGAGTGAGGGAGGTGGCGGTACGAAGTATCGCGTTCCTCCACCGCGTAATGACTTTAAATGTCATTTCATAATTGGAATCAGCATACTTTTACTTTTATATAAAATTTTCGAAAGAATTTTGTTATCAGTTGACTTCTACAAAATGAGCTCCGATACAGTGAATTTCATATATATCATATTATTCACATGCTGGCTATTATTACGTAAGCTTATCCATTATCTGAATGGATTCGCAAAATCACACCTTCGCACGCGATTTTATTCGTACATTGGACTTGAGGCTACATCGTGTTAAAAACAGGCATGGGTGATAGGAGGGAATTAGAATTTTTGACATAATAAAAATTCCATTCTCGAGTAGAAACTATTCATAATAACCAAATCATCCCGGGATATTAAATAGTAATCAAGTTGAGGATTTGCCAATCTTAATTTAGCTACAATTAAAATACTAAAATAGTTGATTGCAAAATGTATTGACTCCACAGAAGTGGCGCAGAAACCATTGATTATAGTGTGTTTTTTAACATGTGTTTCTTGTTACATAATTATTTTTCTCAATAGCTACTGCTAGATGTCAGTAAAAGAAGTGCTTAAAGGCGCCGTCTACGACTAGGGTCGTTCAATCCTAAGATTGATTGAGAGTAGCTCTTGATCCTTCCCAATCTTATGTTAGTTCACTTGCTCCTTGTTAGTTGCTCATATGTATTCTCCTCTTTATTTAGTCTGTATTTTTATTCCATGGTCTACATCTTGAATCTTTCCCTCATTTTTTCCTTCAATTACATTTCTATACAATGAAAACGAACAGGAATACATCAGTTTTATTTTTACTAACAGTCTAGGTGTAACCTCCTTCACAAAGGCGTTTGTATTGGAGGGATGTGATATCCGTGTAAAATATCAAAGGTCATCATCCGTTCGGCATTCCCTCTCTTGCATCTTTGCATTTATGCAGATGGGCAACTCTTTTATTTCTGCGCTTATCTTCATAAGAGCAGCTGAGATCTTATGATGAGGCTGCTTGATTAGCGGAGCTTTCCAGCACCAAAGCCGGCCCTTCAATTGTATTTTTCCACACGATCTGGTTAACTAAAAAGTTGAGATACAGTGGTTTGAAATATTTTCCGAATCAAGAGAGATGTGTCGTCATTACTGAAAAATAAATTTTCTGCAGGAAATTTTTTAAAAAAATATCTGCAGATTTGTGTTAAAATTAACCGAGTAAGTAAGTACACGATAAAACGTGTCACGGTGGCTGTATTAGTAGCGCGATCACCCCAGGATCACGAGTTCCAATCCTGGATGTCGCATTTGTCTTAAGATAAGGGCCCTAGTTTAGACGGTGAGTTAGAACCTCAAAAGATGGAGAACCTTTTATTCGAAAAATTTCTTAAAAATTAATCATATTCGTTTTACTCTTTCTTAATTCCTGAACTGTTTCCACTCAAAGGAGAATAAGGTTGAAAAACACATTTATAAGCGATTGCACCTCTTCTTTGTACTTTCAATCGCTAAATGGTGCATTTATAGCACTTACTTTACCGAAATAATTATTTAACAATTAGAACCCAAAGGCACCTTTTTGCCAGATTGATGGCGAAGTTCCTATCTTTGTTGACGCTTTACATTCCTTCCCATTGGAGCTTATATCATGTGGCATTTCTTGTTTATTTTTCCATGCTTTTTGCTAATTCTTACTCAGAATTGGAGTGGTCTTGTTTCCACTGATCTTTTTACACCTCAATTACCGCCTACCGTTCCTCATTTCTGCCATTCCCTACCCGCATTTCATCTACCAAACGACCCTCCCTCCTTCGCATGGGCCCTTTTTGCATCAGCCCACGGATGCGACAGTTGGAGACTGCGGGGTCCGAGAGGGTCCCTTGTGAAGTCCCCGGGACCCCATTTCATTCCATGCACACACTCCTTCAGTGTCCCACGTCCCGTCTCTTACAACCTCTTTCGCCGTCGAAACCGGTTTTTGGAGGAAAGAGAGGAGAGGACGAATGGGAAAGATAAGACAGAGCGCGAAGGGTGGAATGACGCGAACACAAAAAAATTAAGAAAAAATAAAGGAAGGCGAGTAGAAAAGTACCCATTCTCTCTCTCTCCACCTCTCTCATCTTTATGCAACGGAACACTAACGCCACCGCAATACGCATTTCCTTTGTCACATTTCAAGCACGTCGTCCTCCCTCTTTCTCATCGCCCTACCTTCCATCCACTTTTCGGACCCCACTCCTCCTCCTCCTCCTCCCCACACCTCCTGCTTAGGGAATCCTCCCCTTTAACTTCCATCTTCCGCTTGCACCCCTTGCCGTCATCCGGGCACGCCGCATCACTTCGCGTCCCTCCGTGCTGGGTGCGAAATATTCGCAATCTCTCCCGACACCTCCATCTCGCCTTCTCCTTTCCTGCCGCCCCACCGAGTAACGCTTTCATCGTATTGTGCCCCTTGCATTATTCTCCGGCGCCGAAGAACTCTCACCCCGCCCCTTGCATCTACCCTCATGGCACGCATTTTATTTCATGTTTGATAATTGAAGTAAACTCCCTTTTATTCTAAAATACGAAATAAAACTAGGTTCAATTTTATGAAGTTCCATCTTGATTGGTGAAAATAACCTTTACACTCCCCTGCTCAGTTCATAGGTGAATAATTTATTGCACAATCCGGAATTCGATACTACCTGGCATCATCTATAGCTGCTCTCTGGCAGTCAGTGAGCACCTAAAGATGATGCCAGGCAGCGAAATCCAAATTGTGCAATAAATTATTGACCTGTGAAATGATCAGTGGAGTGTAAAAGTTATTTTCACTAATCATCCTTTTATCCTACCTACTCCAACTGCTTCCAATTGTATTCAGTAGAAAATAGACGTGGTTTAGAAATACTTTTTGCTATCACACGCTAGTGCATTAGTTACCCGACGGTGTTCAACGTGCAAGCATTAACTTCCATAGTCTTCGATACCTAGTAAATCGGTGATTATAAACATGAATGGCCCCTAATCAATGCATTCGTATGACTAAATGTTATCCTTTACCATCTTTTACCATTAGTGTGGACTAATTTAAATCTCACATTTGAAGATGAAAGATTATATATATATATATATATATATATATATATATATATATATATATATATATATATATATATATATATATACACCTTCCTCTTTATATGGTAAATGAACTTATTCCTTGGCCTTCCTCTGAGGGTTTTTCCCTCTATTTTTCCTTCAATCTTCACTCATTATTATTCACAAATCCATTGTATCTCAGGGTGTGTCCAATACATCTTGTTCTTCTTTTCTGTATGGTGTCCCATATGATCCTTTACTCTTCTATACACTCCATCATTTCTTATTTTGTCCGTCCATTTTACCTTCAGGATTCTCCTCCAGCACCAGATTTTGAATTCTTCTACTCTTTTATGGTCAGCTTTTCCAATGGTCCATGCTTCCGATGCGTAGAGTGCTACGCTCCACACGAATGTTTTCACATACTGTTTCCTGATTTGTAGTCCTATATTCTTTGAGCACAGCAGTTGCCTTTTTACCATGAACGCCTTCTTAGCTTGGGCTATTCTTCGCTTGATGTCTGTTGTGCTTCTTCCGTCCCACGTGATGGTGCTTCTGAGATAGATGAGTAGAGAGGGATGGATGTCGAATTCCATGAGCATTCACATTGTGACCTGACCTTAAATCTATCAATTGATCACATAACTCAAGCTGTCTTTTGGTCGGCTACGCACCGGTTTGGAACACTAAAGATCACGTGTCTTATTCTGCCTCTGACATAGGTGTTTTCATTGCTGAAGGATTAAGTTCTCAAGATGAAGTCGGTGGTGTAACCTTAGAGGGAGGGGCTTTCCAAAACTCGAGCATTCTATTGCTCAACTTAACAAAATTCACCCCACAACACGCTATGTAACTCCTACGAATACACCTTTGTATTCAACATATTTTATTCTCTCCTAATGCGTCCTCTCTCTGAAGATATGAGATAGTTCGATTAGAGATTTTATACTTTAAGATAATTAATTTCTCAAGCAAAATTGTAAGTTAAGCTTGAAGTAACTACAAATGATTTCAAAAGAGTTTTTTTTCATCCCCACGTTCAAAAAGCTGATCATTAATCATCGAAAGGGATTGATTATTTTCATGCGAGTTATATAGATGCTACCTTGATGAATTGCAAATAGCAACCGCGAAGACCCAGGATAGCGGCCTATCTCCGCGCGGCATGCCTAACTACAACCATCTACGTCTCAGCGTCCATAACCCATCCTTCTCCGTTCCTTTCTCGGTTTTCACATCTTAATCAATCTCACACTTGTCTTCATAGATTCAAACCCTCACCTCTTTTGCATGTCTTCCCCTCCTCTGCCAATTCCCGATCCTTCTTGCCGTCACCCGCTCATGCCTCACCCCGCGCTATCGACTACTTTACATTTTTCCCATGCATCCGAAAGACGGTCATTTTTTTGTCGAGTCACAGAGGGGGGGGAAGAGAATAAAAAAGTAACACAAAGCAAACACGCCTCGTGGTGGCCTCCCTCTTGGTTGACAGGCAACGCATAGTCATCACTCACCCAAGAGTCCTAGTTTCTTTTGGAGATAGACTCGGCGGAGTCCGGGTATCCTTCTGTCAACGCCGAACCCAAGGGAAGAAACATGATTCGTGAAAAAGCATGGGCTTGAATAAATACAAAAATTGAAAGCGGAATACTTTGATAAATGAAAGGCTAAACACGAAATATATATGTTTGGACTGCTCAACTCGGAATATGATTGTAGAAAGATAGGTAAATGATTTTTTAAATAAATTCCAATTTTGTGGCAACGATTTGGCTTTTTTCTTGAAATAATTGAATTGTCAAAACCTGATTTGAATACAAATCGTGTTCTATTCAGCGTTTGTTCATTCAGCAACGTTTAATCACCGAGATACTATGCAGAAGCGCTATGGATTGAGAAATGAGATTACATTAAAGATGTGGAAATTCGCTGACCGCTGAGTAAGTCGTTGGTATGAATCAAGAGTCGACATTAAACGGATTAAGGTCAATCAAATTTCACCTTTGTGGTATTAAAAAATTTTGATGCGGTTGAAAGTGGGAGATATTAGTTGTATTCTTAAAAAGGGGAGAAAAAATATATTTACGTTTGCAAAATTGCATCATCCACTCATTTCCGCCACTTTCGTTAGAAATCTTCTTGCTCTCTAGTTAAATAAATAGGCATTTAAACGGACAATTACGTCTAATTGGATGACTTTTAATGGAGTAGTTCCACCATTATGTCTTCAAAATTCATAGTGGTCAGATTGGTTATGACTGTTATAATTGCCAAAGGGGTTAAAAATGGCAAACCTCACATCATAGTGTGATATGACAGTAGTCATATACTTGTGCCATTATTACGCTAGAGAAAATAAGAAACATTTTTGCGTAAATATTTTCTCAAAATTTTGGACAAAAAATGTATCCATTTTTCCGCACGTAGATATTTTTCGTGATCTATGTGCGGCATAATAGCTTTGTTATTTGTATCTGTAATAATTTTTGGTAATGTAGTTTGCCGAACATTTATGACCGTGGTAAGAAGGACTTGGGTTGAAACAAATACTTTAGTTTGGAGAAGCAGCTTAGTTGAAATTATTGAAATGCATTGGCCAATCGGTCAAACCCTTCCATAATGAAAAAGTATTGACTGTTAACATGTTTATCACGTGTAATCGACCCGCATTAAATGTATTTACAAGATTTGTAGCGAATCAATGAGGGCCTAACAAAATATGTGGCAATGGATACAAAGATCTTTGCTAATGCGTGGAGATAAGAGAAATTAGGTTGACCAGAACTGTGACAGCATGCCCATAGAAGATCGTAGGCCAAATGTTTGATCCTGGATAGTCCAGGTTGACACACTCAGATATGACTCGGTGGCAATCTCTTATGATTAGAACGGAAGTGAAAGAGAGACTCGAAATATATATATTCAGCTTTTTATCCTAAGCTGGATAACTCATACAGTTAAAATTAAAGCAATAATTTTATTGCACATTAAAACCGACCAGATAAGTTTGAGGTGCGGGGTTTTAATTTATAAATAAGATTAAAAGTTAAACAGGAGAAAAATTGGACATTGAAACGTACAGAGTTTGCGATTGAGTCTCCGACGCAACAGCTGAAAAGGAAAATTGGCAGAGGGAAAATATAAGACAGAGTGAGAGGGCTGAAAAGGTGAATGCGAAAGAGGAGAAGAGGAAGGCTTGGCAGTATTTTTTTGCTCTCCCGTCTTCGCAGTGGGCGCCGAAACCCTACGACGGCGATGAGAAATAAGGTGTCCAATTGCATTAGCATTATAATCGGACGATAATTTCCCTTCGACGGGGGGGAAGTCGCAAGGAAAGGACGGGGGTTCGGCCTCAGGGGCCGGAGTAGAGAGCCTCGGTTGGGAGGAGTGAATAAAAAAAGGACCTCGAGAGGGGCTGTTGAGGGGGCCAGGCAGGAAAGGATTGGGATTGACACCGTTTTCTGGGGACAGAAGAGCTATTGCAAGTAGTGCAAAGGTATTTCCGCGGATGTTGAGGCTCTAAATACCGTCTGCCAGCTAGTAGTTCGACTGGTGTGGTGGCTGAAGACCCGGTGGTGGAGATATATTTATCGGAAAAATCTCGATAAATGCATGTGTACAGAAAAGAGCACCTACCCACCTCAGTGGAACCTTTCCTAACGCCGTATTTCTCCCCGCCTTGCCCTAAATACTTCGCCACTTATATGACCATTTATGCCATTGAGAGTTGGTTGAAAATGATGAAAAAACCTACTCACTGACTCTCAAAGGTGCAAATAACTTCAGTTATCGGTCGCCTCCCTAAAAAATTGGCAAACTGATGCCTAGGGCCGTAGTTTGAGTCCAGAGAGTGAAGAATATTTATCACAAACTCTCTGATAACAGCTAGTGAGCAATAAGGAGATCATTTCAAGTGAAAATGCTCAGTTTGAAGAGTGGAAGGTTAAACCATTGTGTGGTGGTGTATTTCGTTAAGAAAAGCCAATGCTGTCAAAGAGCTTCGCTGTCTCCTCCCATCCACCTTACCTTTCACACCAATCCTGATAAATTTTCTCACGCAGTGAAGCGCCAAAATGTGCGATGCAGCCTCGATAATGTTGAAGATTTAATTTTCAAATGAAAAGTGCCAAAGGGGCACCATCAATCACTTGCCCATTATGACTCTGGCATTCAATGCACTTCGGTTAACTGCTTGAGTGGAGGAAACTGCCGAAATTGTAATCGTCGTAACAAAAAGAATAATTTTGAATCGCCGGCGTGGAGAAATGAGGTAGGTGAACATTTCTCATCGCCGATTTGAGTTGATGAGAAACGTGTTATGACCATTCAAGCATTAATAAATGGAAGTTTGAGCCCTTTACTTTGCTGTTGGATAATGGAATAGCATTTAAGGTGGCAACTCAGCATGGAAATTTGGTTAATTTTTGCCTAATGAGGTAGGAGATGAATTAGCTGCCATTTCACTGTTGAGGCCAGAATTTCCGAAAATATGCTGAGGCTGATAAAAAATAGGAATCGTCACCAATGATTGATATGGCGTACATTTTCATTGAAGGCTTGAAGCACTTGGCATTCTCAAAGTGGAAATTGTGATAGTCCCTGCAATTCACTGCATGAAATAATTTTTTTCTCTCTTGAGGTCAACTGCTTCAAGTGTTTTAGAGTTTAAAGTCATTGTTATTAACGTTAATCGCATATTGTAGTTCGTTTCAAGTATCTTTCACTCGCATAGTAGAATATTTGAATGCTCGATCCTGAAAGTAAGAGACCATTGGAAGTTCACCGAGTAGAGTGAAGGGGAATGCTTATTTTAGTAACAGTCGAACAATTTAGTCTAGTTTATTCTATCTTTTACAAGTATTATATAATTTATATTTAGTCATGGTATTTTAAAATTGCATAAACACTGGGTCATGTTAAAGCAATTTTTATTCGACCTTATCTGCAAATATTCCTTTCGAATACGCTACCCAAGATAGAAAAACTTACTACATTTCACGACCATCTCCAGAATTTTCATGCATTGCTGGTTTATTCTTTCAGTCTTGAGAATCCGTTTCCTCTTTGTTGAAAATCTTTATGAAGTCATTATTATACTTTGACATATTAACCCCAGCTCTTTAACTCAATGAATCTTAGGCTATAAATAAAAATACATAGCCAACCCCATAATTCTTGTCGGCCGCTGTTTTGTGCAGAAACTGATGGCTTTTCCCGGAATTCGTCACGAATATTTTTTTCTGCCTCGGCCCGAAACTTAAAAAAAAAATTAAACCAACTACATTATGCAAATAAATTATGGGTGTTGCTTTATAAAAATTACGGGTGTCGGGTTGTGCTTAGTGAAAGCTCAGAGGTGAGCACTTCACGAAGAGTTCTTTGCAAAAAAAAGGAACGAAAGAAGAGGCGAAGCCGAGGATGGTGGCGCATTCACATGCACACGCAGACGTGAGGTGGCGGGAGGGCCGGGCGGAAGGTAGGAAAGGGGGAGGAGTAGATTGTGCAGAGGCTGCAGGGCAAGTTTCAGAGTGTAGGGTTACCCAAAAAGGCGTTGGCCATGATTAGACGACTCCGCAAGTATTGAGGGTGAGAAAATTTGGATGGAAACGGGGGGAATGCAGGCATGGGCAATGATCCTCTCGTGCCAGCAACACGTCTTTGCCGCGCGATTAGATCCCGGATGCAGAAAAAATACGTATTAAATCAATAAATTGAGTTATTAGCTCTTTAAGTTCAAAATTTCTCTCTACATACGTAGTAAAAGTATTTGATAAGTTTATAATTCGATAGATTTGTTTCATAAACGTTCCCATAACTTTGAGTTATAAGATGGATCAATTCATCATTGGTTGTTCAATCCTAAGATTGGTTGAATGTAGTCCTCCACCTTTCCCTATCTAATGCTTGTTCCCTTACCTCCTGGTATCTCCTCCTATGAACTTTCCTCTTTATTTGGTCTATAAACTTATCCCTGGGTCTTCCTCTGGAACTATGGTCTTCATTGTGCGACGGGTAACGAGTTTGTTTACCCAGGCTGCCCATCGGTAAAGTGTGTAAGAAATATATGAACATAAGATTTACATGCATCAATTTTTTATCAGTGTGAGCATTGACCAAGCAATCAAAGCCTTGACAATTTGGAGGTGAAGTATAAGAGTGATCGTTCCTGCACTACTAATTGAGTAATGAGATCCATCAGTTGATCAATGTCGTGTAAATCGATTTAATTGCTAAAAAGTCATGCAAGGGGCCATTAGAAATCTTATTTCTTTCTTAGAGTTAAAGTATTGCCCTAATACTCACCTTTCTAATAAAGAGTGAGGCAGCATAGGCTGGCATCTACTAGTAGTGAAGAAAACCAATATATCCGTGGGTATAAACAGGGCCATATTTTTTAAATGAAATTAAGATCCCAAGGGACGATGGTAAAATAAATTCCATTCTTTATTAAATTTAGTAAGCTGGAACCATTAGCCCGGTGAGTTACTTGGGGCATTTTCCTCAAAGATTGATTAAAATAGAGAACATATATAACTGAGCTAATATAAATTGTTAAGTTTGATAATCATGAATCCCGCTAGTTTCATTTTGGCTTCAGTACTTTTTATACCTTAGCGATCACTTGAGATATTTACATCTGCTTTCTCTTTTGTTTGCTATTCAATGTATATGCCTTTATTATTTTTGGTTTTTGGCAATATTCCACCCTGGTTCGAGTCTACTTACCATTTATTTGTTAAAAAAAGATAAAATATGTTTAGGCTAAGTAAAATTCACTAGAAATCGCAGTTTTTATGATACAGTGCTAATGAGGAAGTCTTGATTGGTTATTTTTTAAAATCGAGTCGGAGTCTAAGAGTACACGGTCATTTTTCACACATGGGATCTTGTGAGTAAACATGATAGTATTTAATTATTTCGTTAGTCCAAGTTGAGAAGTTAAGCCTCGACATCGATTTGTATTGTGAAAATAAGATTTCTAATAATTATATTCTAAAGGCAACTGTTATCTTGAAAAACGGTACGCCGAAACTTTTTCTCTCGGTCTGAGGCCTGAATGATGTTTGGTGAAATAAACTATGATAAGAGGACACTGATCAGTTAATTTTCTATGAAATAGCAATAAAAGCAAAGACTTCGTTCTTTCGACCGGTTTTGGTGGATTCCCCGGAAGACGATTGCATCTATTCGTCGAAACGTTGGTCGGTACTTGGACTCCTGACCCACTTGGACTTGCGAGAAGAATTCACCCTATCATTAGAATTACTTCAATACTACTCATTACCACTACTTGAGGGAGTATTTACGTATCAAGAACATCCAATAGAATCTATTAGAGATTGGATGGACCTTGACAAATATTTTTCAAAGGAAATCCTAACCGGAAATCAAAAACTTTTAAGTAATGGTCCACTAATATTTTTATTGTTTGATATGGAGAGGTTCCACAAAGTGAAGCCTGAATTTATTAGTTATATTTTGGAAATTCTAACGTTGACAAAGTTACTTATTTAAGTTACTAGACATTTCTAACTGTAAAAGATCAATTTAGTTTCATTTGATCATCCTTCAAAATTCCTGAGTTCTCCCAACACGTTTTCCTTGCAGCATTCCAATTCTTAGTCCGGATAAATCCAGTTGGAAAGTTATCTTGATATTGGCGATGACAGAGTTTATGGAGGACAGGGAGGCAATGAGGAAATGTTGAAACAAGTGGAAGACAAAGGAATGAGTAAGCGAGGGATTCCCTGCCTTAAGAAATCCACCTCAAGGTGGAGGGTGAAAGCTTCTCTCCTTTCGGCGAGGAAATTGTCGAAGGTTTGAAAAACATCGAGACCGGGTGAACCGAAATAAGAAAAGTCTTTTATCGGAATGCCAATTTAAATTTCCCTCGGGAGAATGAAACTTCTGGGAAAAGGCAATTTCCCTCACCGTAATGCACCGTCGGGTGCCCGCGGTCTCGAAAATAGTTTGGGCACTCCTCGGGCCGGGAATTGTGGGGGTTAGGAGGAAGGGGAAGAGGTGGGAAAGTGAACCGTATAAAGGCAACTTCGGGGGAGTGTTTCAGGGGGAATGAGGAGGTAGAGGGCACTTGGGTGTGCCGTAACAGAAAGAGACCCGCAACAGAATATCAGGACGCCGGGAATGAGGGGAAAGAAGAGGAAGACGGTATGAAATGAGGGGGGGAGGGGCCGAGGGGAGAAAGATGAGTGGGTTGAGATTACAGAGGGAGGTTAGCATTACAACAGGGCCCAGCAGGAAGCGGTTGGCTGCTAATTTTTGGGACGGAGAGCGGAAAAAATACCTTAAAAAAGGAAAAAGGGGTTAGGTCGGGTTAGGGGGGGGATGATTACACCGTTGGGGAGAATCGAGAAGGGGTTATAAGGAGTCGAGGGTGTAGGGTGCGGAGGCGAATTTTTTTCCCCACCCTCCCAATGGGACTTGGCCCAATGCGCTTGTCTGGTGGGAGGGGAACCGTAATTCGAGAAGGCAGAGTAGAAAAAGTATGCATGAGGTTACCCTTACGCCACTGTAGACCAACGAACCGAGAGAGAGATTTTATCTCATGCGGTTAGATAATACTAAGCCTTCTATGAATGCATGGAATATTCAGACTTTTTTATGATGGTTCTAATGGAACGAAGACTAAGTGACCGAATAATTCTTATCTAGCGTTGGTGAAATTTTTTCATGGCGTAACTCGACGCAGAATATGAGAATTGATTAAAGCTTGACAGGTAAACTAGCATACCGTAGCAAGAGCCATTAATTAATGTAACAGTTCGCTTCACCAAGTTTTTAATAATTTTCTAGGCGTAATTATAGGCTTTTGAAATAGTTTATGGTTTCTTAGACATAAGGTCATTAAAACAGTGACTTCATTGTTTCACTCAGACGAATATGAGTCCACTGTTACCAGTTTGTGGGCTTCGATTCCGAAAAGTGCCAGAAGTATTCGATGATTCAACTAAGTACAGCCAGTTTTTCATTTTGCATATACGTCGTTCCCGCTCATAATTTGGACATCTATCATTATTGATTTCAATAGCTAATTTTTTAAGGTATTTTCAAATGTTTCCCAATATTACTTTTAACGGTGGAACATGATAAAGGATTTCTTTTGAACAGTTGGCCGAACTTTTAAAATATTCTTAAGTTTGGTCACGCTAGTTCAAAAACAAAGATTGTTTTACCAAATTGAACGCGTTAATCGCAGTGGAAACGCGTTATTATTATCTGTCGTGCGTGCGGAGTCTACCACCAAAACATGTTTGACCACTTTGGCTATTAGGGAAAACTTCTCGGTTCCTTGCTTTTTATGTCTATTTGTTATCCACCGGATGGGTATGCAGGAAAAAAAGGCATTGGAATATGACTTATAAGTCCATACTCTCCTCACACCACCTGGAGTGAAGCCATAAAATGTGTCCAAATTTTATGACCTCGGTCCCTATCTCTTTCTCAACCAACATACTGCAAATTTCGAGGCATTGAAATTACGTACCCTTTGAGTATCTACCAAATGATCGTTCAAAGAGTTATCCGGAGGGAAGCCCGTTGATAGGAAGGGTTAATTGCTTCGCCCGTCGATTCATGTCCTACAGGACTCAACATTTATGACCTGCGATTGAGCACAAGTGGGTGGGAAACTTTGAAACAGCATGAGATATTTACCGAGTGAAGGAAGAAAGCTTTGACACTAGGTTGATCTATATTTTTGCTTAGAATCTGCACTAACATCAATAGCAGTGAATGCCTATTTTCTTAATTAACACTAAGATGGGATTTTTAAAACTCATAATTTAAAAAATTTGTTCGGTAGTTATACCAATTCTGAAGTTTTTTCAAATAACTGTAAATGTTTTGCGAATTTCTTTAGAAGCCTAATCTATTGCTGCATGATATAAAATGCTAAATGAATGAATGAATGAATTTATAACTCCAAATTACTTCAATGTACTAATTTTGTTACAAAACAATGAAAGGAGCTTTAGGTAGCTTCAATGGTTAAAAAACCAGTGTGGAAGCTACCATCCTTAAATTTAATGCGAGGCTAGTTACACAAAAATTTAACTTTTTTTCTTTTTAATTATAAATATGCATCATTGAATATGACACGTGGCAAAAACATATCTCGTGAAAACAAATAAGAAGTGATAAATGCAAAGAGCAAACAAGATTTTTTTACATGCTCGTTTCAGAAACTGACAATAAACAAAGTAAACATAGTACAAAGTATAACTTATAGACAAAAAATGACTTTTTCTCCTGTGGACAAAAAAATGTAAAGTAAATATATGTGTATATATATGTGTATACTTGAATACTTAAAAGCGAGTTGGCTTTTGTAAAACGCACAAATCCTTACGAAGGTGAAGAGTTACTTGAATTCACCTATGTCTTAATATCAAAAAATGTAATGAGCCGACCACATAATATCAGGGAGATTTGGTTGGGTATATATAACCTAAACAAGTTTCTAAGCTATGACAGGAGCGTATTTGTGGGGAAGTGATAATCAACAGACGCTATCTTGGACACGTATGCGGCATTTTTCCCAAATTGTCGATTATGAAAATTGCCTAAAAGTACATTCACCTATGTCTCATTATGTAATTAACAAGACGTTAATTAACTTTGAATATAAAATATTCATTTAGCATTACGCTTTTCCTATCACCTCAAAACTGATTGTCAAAAGCCATTAAAATTTGTTGATTGCCTCAAATGTGCCAATACTTCCTCTGACGAGCCTCCAAACAGGCACATATTTTTCTTTTCTCGAAAACAAGCAATGCATACATTCACGTAAAATCAACACGAGAAAGTCTTACAGCTTTGATGATACGCCATCTTCTGAGGTTTTAGGCATGACAGATGATTGTATAGGTAATCCTAAATGAATAATACGAGGAATGAGGTAAACATAAAATTGCGTTCCCGCAGGTACATTCACATTAATAACGTTTATCTTGATGATGTTTGCAATTGTCCAGTACTGGACCTGGAAGAAAAATATACTTATCTTGGTGTGATAATGGGTGATCATTTCAAATTCCACACCATGTTGACAAAATAAATAAAAAAAGTACGAAGTGTAGCTTATCAAATTTTTACATTCAAGAACCTCGCACCTGCACGTATAAAATTAATGATTTTGCTATGGTTGAGAGTATATTGATATATGAAATCACAATTTGGAAAATGGCATCTAACACTGTTAAACACGACAATATGAAGCCAAAAGAGACTATTAAAATTAATTGATAAGAATGGAATCAAATATTGTAGTAGTATTGACCACAAATCACTATGTGCAATTATAATGTTTTAAGTGTAGAAAAATTGCTTAAATGGTTAATCGAAGTGAAAACAATTATAAAAAGAGTACGAAATTCCTTGTAACAATACGTATTGCATGCTTAAATGAAATACTCCCATGTGGAAAACATTTGATTATTATAATTTGCATGGCAAAAGATTGGCCTAATATATTATACCAAATACCTTTAATTGTATGCCTAAGCAAGTACATAATATGAAATGTTTAGCAGAAATTAAGAAAAAGGTCAACGAATGGTTAATACGTGAAATTATTAATCTGTAATCTCTTATAATGATACTTAGGGCAAAGATAGATTGCCATTATTTTCGTTTCGCAGTTTTGATAACTTTTCCAATGTTATTATATTGATTTTTCCTTCGTTCATAAATATGTTAACTGTAATGTAATTATTCAACTTCAACAGATCAAAGATACTATATTTGTAACATGCCGCTTCGTATGAATATTATGGAACCTTCTGACAAGCCATGTGGCTTAGAAGAACCAAGAATATACGATTATCGTATATTTACGTAATAAATGCATATTAATGAAAAAAAAGGGTACGCCGGATAATCCGGAAAATTAACCAACGGACTAAATTCCATTCCTAAAACTATCTCTAGGTCAATAAATGATGAGCATGGAAATCAATGCGGAAATTAATCGACTGTTTTATATTATTATATGATTTTTAAATGTGATGCAAAGCCATTTTAAAGAAGAATTAGCTCAACGGAGTCATATATTACGACTCAAAATTGGCAGCCCGAACACGAAACAAGCTCAGTAAACATCAGCACCTACTTATTACCCTGCAAGCCACTGCAAGGGTGTTTGGCAGGGGGTAACTTATCACTGACATGATGTAGAGTGAGGAAATTTACTTTCACTAATAAAAACCACACTATTGGTTTACTACAAATGTTATAGAAACTACTAAAATAGTCGATGATCCTACTATGTAAACGTGACAAACGAGTCATGCAGGAAATATGCAAAATAATGGTATTAGCACAACGCGGAAGAATTAGATACATGCATTAGGGGCATATAAATAAATCAGCTACTAATTACCTGTCAAATGACCTGCTTCAAAGCTTTAACGAAGCCATTGTAGTCTCATTGATCGCGGGAAAAACGAAATTTTAAACCTTTCTGTTCTACAATCTAATTACCTTGTTTTATTCTCATGATCTGAACAACCATAGTATGTTGCAGTTCGTAAAATGTTAATAGCTTCGTCGGAAAATAAATTGGTTTTGAAATCGCACAAAGGAATGAGTCGAATTTTCAATCGACCGTCTGAAAGCGATTCCTATCCAAGTTGTTGCAAGAGGTCAGAAATACTAACGAGGCTATCATAACGGCCTTTCACGTATCTGGCTAATTTTCTCTGCAGGCGTTTTAACTCTGTTTTTATGCCAACCTCATAAGGATAAGGAGAAGTTGCTGATTCCTCTAACTTTATCGTCGTACTTTTCCTAGTACTCTTGTGACAAATACCAATTTACTATTTGCTTGACCAGTTATTCACCGAATATGTTAGCTCCACGAGAGATCATTAGTTAGTTTAACTCCGAGGTGTTTCACACATTCTACAGTCTCTAATTTGGTATTTTGTATGTAATAACTGTAATGAGGGGAGTTTCGCCTTTTCCAGAAGTTCATTACAACATATTTTTTCAAACAATTCTTGATGTTACGCGTAGCGCCACGCTTGAATTGCCTTGAGGTCCTTCGTTAACGCTTCCTTATCATCATCGCTACGGATTTCCCTGTATACTACATCACCCGTTCAAGCTCTGTTCTTAACTTTTCTGCGAGTAGTCGTGCAAAAAAGTTATAATCTCTCGCCGGGGAAAATCCTCCAGGGCACCTGGTAACGGATTTAAGTGCCTGCTTCTCGAAATATTTTAAGAGCGGAGTAGAAAACGTCGGATGAAGGGCGAGAGATTATCTAATCAGTCGCTCGAGTACTGAACTGGTGGAAATGTGTAAGACGGGTAAGAAAAGGGGGGCAATGACTTGGGACGGTGTAATTAAAGTGGATCACTGGCCCCATCGTGCTGAAGTCTGCCGCTCAGTCAACCCCGCGCGAGGTCACCTCCTCTCCGGGCCTGCCGCTCTTTCTGAGGGCCGGTGTAAGCGGAGTAGGGAGTCCAAAAAGCGAGGGAGGAGGGATTTGACGATGAATGAAGGGTGAGAGGAGGAGAGAGAAGGGTCGAGGAAGAGGTAAGGAGAAAGATCAGATGCGTGATTCAGAGCGCGGATGAGAAACCTATTCCAAGCTTGTCACATCCAGCACGAGGGCATTTTTTCGGCTTACCACATCCGTTTAACCGAAGGAATTCCGTGGGTATTCGTTACAGATGAAATTAAACTCCGACCTTCTGCTCCAGCTGCGTGGAGTGGCCGAGGAATCGCCCGGCACCAGTGGCGTCCGCGTCCGCTTCCTTCTTATTGAACTGTCAGGATTTTATGTGTAGCTATAATGAAAGCGTGTAACGAAATGTATAGCAGCATCAATCACTGAATTTATCGTGGTAAACATTCTTGTTGACAGGAAAGTAATACCGTGAACCCTTTAATCAAATGTCTCTAAAACTGGAAATAGCATGTGAATCATTCCACAGTTTCACTCGTCCTACAATGAACGAAATCAAAGGATTAACCAATTCAGTGTTTCAGAGCCACACAACGAATATTATCAGGACGCTACAATACATCTCTAGGTCTGACAGAAGCGATAAAATAAGAGCTATACATTGCTGAACAGATCGGTACAAAAACTTTCTTTATGCACATATTAAGCGACCACAATAAAAACTGAGCTCATCTGAATACATTCCCATAATACACGTCACCATTTCACCTCCTAAAACCTTATCCCTCACGTCCTAACACGGCTGGTGTCCTAATTACCCCTGCCACACGCCCATGCGGTGGCTCGCAGGGTAGTATGTAGATGTAAAAAAGCCCTCGAGCAACGTATCCTGCACTGTAAATAAAAATTTCCTTTCCCTTCTTGAGACCCCGTAAAATTGTCGCAATAAGATCTATCGAAGGTAATCTCTTCTCTAGCTAGTTTCATTTTAGAGCATTTACTAACATGACGCACCCAAGGAAATCTACGAAAATACGACGAAAGTCGTCCTTTAGAATAAAAATGCCTTGCCATATAAATAAAACGTTGAAAAATCACGGAATTCTTGTGAAGAATGCACTAAAATCAGTTCATTTATGGCGGACTTGTTCACATTGCGAAGACCTGTATCGAAGGAAGAGTGCAATCGATATTGAAGGACCTTGCCGTAAGAGCAAACTTTAGCGCCATTTGTGTGGAAGTACAGCATTTGTCCTTCTATTGCAGGAGAAATTCGCTAATACTTCAAGGAACTGGTGGTAAGATGCCTATATTTTATTTTTTAACGAATTGTTCGGCACTTTTCTTCTTGTTCAAATTGAGGTATCCCTGCTGTAATCTGAGAAATCTCCATAAGAGTCCAAGTTAAAATCTTCTCTTTTCAAAGCCCAATAGTAACTACAAATATACGGACCTGATTTTTCTACATCTCAGTTTATAAACGCACTTCAAAGGAGCTATATTTAAGTTTACAGAATTTCTCAATTATATTCAGTTTAAATGCAAAGTCTTAATATGTTTTCTTTTTCAAGTTGAGGTTTTTCTTCTGTAGTCTTAGCGAAATCCGTAAGAGTCCGAGTTAAAATTTTCACTTTCAAAGCTGCATAGTAACTTTAAATATACAGACCTGGATTGTTCTACAACGGAGTTTATATAACGAATTTTAAAGATTTTATAATTAAGTTTACAGAATTTCACAAATTAGTGACCCTGAGGATAGAGTCACCTTAATAGAATGTTAAGTAGCTGTAGAGCCCGCTTGACAGGGTAGATTATCTGATTTCGAAACCGGAGTTGGAAAAGGTATTGGAGGACGATTTCCAGTTTAGTCTTTATTTAGCCGCATCCGCTTGCTTGAGGGTATCGAACAATATGAGATTTGACCCTGCCTGTCAAAAAAAAAGTGGGCATTGATTAAAGAGTTAGTTTTTCGTGAAAACTGGTAACAAGTTACCGATAAAAACCTTAAATTCAAGGACTTTTGTTACTGATATAACCATTAATCAGAAGAAATGACTTCTTATCGAGGGCAACCCATACTGTAAATTATCAAGCCCTTAGACAAATTTGTCAATGAAGTTTCCCCTTTCACTTACACTCCTTACGCTGGGCCAATAGGCAATTACTTTTTGAAGGTCAATGTGGAGGCTAGGAGTACGGGCATCTCAACCTGTGAGACATAGCTCGTAGCTCGACTGTGTGAAATACTTTTCGGTGGTGTCCCAATCTCTACTAGGCTGTTGTGCTAGATCCGATGGACGGGAATTTAACCGTTGAAGCCTTCTTTTTTGCCATTACGAAAAGATAGTTTCCTTCTCATGCCTACCAATTCCATATACTTCTTGTATATGTTTCACCTGACTAACCTGCCCTCCTATCCTCAATGCCATGAATGGCCTAAGTCCTTATTTGACTGTTAAAATAGTCAGGTAATCCAGACGTGTGGGTGAGATACTATTAACTACGACATGAAATTTCATATCTTGAAACCAATAAAATGTCTACGGCCTTGCCAAAATAACTTGGCTAAGTTACTTGATCTCAAGTGGGATGCGTTCCGGCCAAAAGCATAATCTTTTATCCTCTTTGGCGAAATCGGCTCGCGTACAATCCTCCTGCACCATTTTATATAGAAAGAAATGCGGAAAATTTTTTGGAAAAGTGGCCTGATTAGGCAATCTGTCAGGGTACATTAACATGATCAAGTTATACATATCATATTACTGATATCGTTCGGAAAATTGTTTGCCAGTAAACAGGAGTTGTAAGCTAGTTTTTTGATTCTTGTGGAGGAATTACTTCAGCACTCTTGACGGAAAAATAAAACCACTCTTTAGATATTATTAATTGATTATTGCAATTTAATATCTGAATAGAGATTCTAAATGGTCTCTCTCTCAATGGTCTCAGGTCTCTGGCTCTCTGGCTCAAATTTGTAGAAGTTCATGCTGAATAATAGAAAATAAAACTTAATTAATTCCACCAATTTATTTTTAAGGTATCACTAGCACCTGGTAGCTGAAGATGACGCCGCTGCACCAAAACTTGTATAGTACCTTAAAATAAATTGGCGGAATCAAACTAAGTTTTCTATTTCATTATTCATCTGACTAGAGTTTCGATACCGAGTGCCATTCTCAAACTCAAAAGAAATAAAATTCACCAGGTGATTTTATTTCTCATAATTTTAAGATTTATGTTGCTCTAACTCTAGCTAATGGAGCATCATGAACAAGTTCCGATCTTCGAAAATGCGGATCGTGTAGAATAAATGAAAGGAACGGGGGGGAAAACTTGCCACTTCTGAATCTCAAAGTTCTCTGTCAAACAGGACACCGCTCGTATTCACCTCCGTTGCGAAAAGATGTTTAAGCAAGGCGGTGTAGAGCCGTGGAAGAAGGCGGGTGGGGGAGGGAGAAAAATAGAAAGAGTCGAAAAATGAAACGAACCGAATGTCAAGATGAAATTTCGAATGAATTTTCGGAGGCGAACTGAGGAAGGAGCGAGGAGATAGCGCGGGGAAAACAAAGGCGAAGGGATAAACGGTCCGAACGAGTGATGGAGGGGGGAGAGGGAGGTGTGGAAGCGGAGATGGAAAAATGTGGATTTTCGTGCGAGCGCCTAAGAGGGAGAGAGAGGTGTGGCGCGGAGAGGGGTGGTGAGCCGAATCAGGTCACAAAAATTTCAATAAAGGCAGCCTCGAGGCCCAAAGGGCCGCTCATCTTATTTTTAACCCTTTTAAAGACGTCTTTCTCTTTTTTCATATTTCTTCTCAACTTTTGCTCTTCATATTAGCAACTACCACTTTTTCTGCTTACCATCTTCCATCTACTTATATTTTCCATACAAACTTCTTGGTTTTTATGAGAGTTAAAATTGGTGTCTTAGGCGTAAATTGAACGTGCTCTAATCGCCACTTAACGTCGCAAATAATTAGGTGAGCTCACATGGCTAGCAAACCGATAAATCTCTGAATTATTCTTTGATGGCTATTCATTTATGACACATGATAAGAAAATCAATTGAAACCAACCCACAATAACTTTGGGAATATTCAGTCTAATTTTGTTTGCTATCGTTAAATAGAAATGCAGTTATCGACGAAAATCAATAACAAAAGGCTTTTAATGCTTTGTGTTACTTTTATTACGTAACGCCATTCTCACTCCAGTTACTTGGTGTGAAAACGGAGAGGAGAATTGCAGTTAACCGATTTCCAGATTGATGACTGGTGATAATTATGGTTCAATTTTCCTTTTCTAATATTACCTTCCAAGCATAATGCGAAAAACTATGTCCGATATTTTTTCAATAGCTTTACGCGCCGGGGAGAATTTTCTAATGAAGCGCATTTGGCCACGGGCCCGAGTTAAAGTTTCCGAGGTTTTGAGTGCGCGAAGAGTTGAAGGTATTGAAGATGCAGTGGTAGGGATTCTATGCCCCTCAGTCATATCTTTTGACAAAAAGTGACAAATAGTTTGGAGTATCTTATTAAAAGTAGAGTTGAAGAAATATTTCATTTAGCCATCAATTAGTTTACAAATTTTAAGCTATCCGGGACTAGCCACGGAGTTCCACTTTTACGGAGTCACCCGCAAGGTCAAGGCGGATGATTTTTTCTCTGTGGAAATTCGCACATCAATCAGTTACTCATTCAAATTCTAAAAAACCGTTTTATACGGTATATTTTATTGCACAAACGAATTTATCATGGATTGTACAAAAAATTTATGGAATTAGAGCAGGTTCTATTTCCCGTTCAGTCATTCAGATAATCATACAATTTGCCGCTTTACACGGTACACTCTTTCTCATGAAAGAGTTCATAAATTCGTCAGTACATTAAAATGTATCGTGTAAAGCGGCCTTAAGAAAATTTTCATTTTCTTTTAATTCTGCCTATCACTTGATATTCGGCCATATTGGTCTAATATAGTGCCAAAAACATTTACCGTGGGATATTGGCTCTAGAATACTAGCGTCATTTTACCATGAAATGTACATAACCACGCAGCTATCAATTATTGAGTAGTATTCACAAGGGTAAGCGCATTCGAGATTCAAAATTCTACCCTTCCCTTCCCGTTTATCACAAACCTTTGTGAGGTCTATACCATCACCAGTAGGTAGTAGTCAGAGCCAACGGTAGCTACTCATTTGTAATAAAAAGATACGTTCTGTAGGCGCAAATCTACTTTTGCATGGCAAATTTTCTACTAGCGTATGAGTGACTAGCTTAAATGCAGCGGGGCATTACTGAGACTCTCGCCTCTTTCTATACTAGTCTCACGTCCAGCCTGAGGCCACAGATTCATTCCGCCGCACCGGCCGTGGACACGTACCTGAGTCGTGTTCGGTGAAGCGTGGAAGTGCCCAGCGGTAGTGTTCGTTGTTGTATCAGTGGACGTGCGTTTGCGTTTGAGGTTTCGGTTATGGAAGTTAACGGGGCTGGTCGGATCCGAACACTACGGCTATTGACGGCAAGATGGCGACGCGTCATAAGGAATACCTATGGAGATGAGAGGGCCGTGGTAGGCAACATCGAAGCCAGAGAATAGGCTTATCGCGTGCTCCCGAGAGCATCCCTGATTTGAACTGTGAACGTTGAGTATACATTTCCAATTTGAACACTTGCCAAGTCTAAACCACCCGAATTCGGGTCCTTGAAACATTCAATTGAATCTATCAATCTACTTGGGTGTAGTGGCGGAGACGCCAGGCACAGAACAGAGTTACGTACTCAACATCGGCAAGGCTAGTAACATGGTATAAAAATGCATTGAAATAGTGTAGGAGAGAATAATGTCGCCAATATTTGTAGGAATTTCATTTCAGTATATTCCCAAGAACACTTAATTTTCAGAAAATAGAAGTCAACTACAGGAAAATTACGAACTGATAAACTTATCAATCAAGGTGGCATATAAATCCTTGTGCGTTACGCCAGTTGGTGAGAAATTCAAGGTAAAAATATTTAGCATAGAGATAAGATTGTTGGCTAATAAATGACAATGCTCAATTCTGATAAGCTATTGTGCTGTGACCGGTATGGCTTAAGTTAATGATTTAAATTTCTATCGCAATTTCGAGGGAAAAATTCCAATAGCGTTATTTGTTTAGAGAAGTGCTATTAAAATGTATTATGTTTTTTAATATAAATTCATTGTGACGGATAATTCCTCATGAATAAAGTCACGAGGTGTTATTTTCCTCAAGAATATTTCTTCCGGTCAGCCGTGTGCCTAGTATACAATTTTCATCGTCAACCTGCAAGAATTCTTGTTTGTGGACTGTATGGATTCACAGAGAAAGCTATCTTTGTATGCTTTTCAACTACCTTACCCCTCAGGTGTGGGAGGGTGAGGCAAAGTGACCCCGAGGTCCCAGGCTACAAGTTTGCCCCGGAGTCGAGTGTTGTCCTGCCACTTGCCATGCGTTTCTATGAGCTAAATTGACTGTCTCATCCCCTTGGTCATCTAGAGTGCGTTTAGAACCCCATGTCCGTTATTTTCCTCGGTGCACTGAGAAGCCGCGGGCAATATTATCCACACAATAAAGCTCTTGATAACGGCGGTTAAATGTAAGGTTCATATATTCCCAGAAAGTTGTTGGGCTGCTTTTTGTATATTTTTAAGGCTTTATACGAGTCAACTGTCCCCTTATAAATGCCAAGTACGAGACAAGAATCGATGTCCGCGCAACAAAAAATTTTATTTCAACTTGGTCGACCTTTGTACCAATCGCTACTTTCCAAGGAAATGGCATGTTTTTTATTGGTATTTTTTCACGAGTAGTACATTTTACGCGAGGAAATTTTGCATTTCTTATCAGATTTGACGTATTGCAACAGCAGAACCTTCAAAGAGAAATCTGAGAAGATATGTTTTCTCTCAAATTTATTGGTTGAAGAATGTAGGATGAGTCTGCCATTTTCAATTTCCACTCCAAGAGTTTGTCATTTTCTCGTTTCCATACATGAAAATTCCAAACTGTGATTTGAGCTTAACTTAATCTAATAGGTTTTTTAACATACTAGCGAATGTAAGAAGAGATTAATTTCGTAAAAAGGACATGTCTTTAGCGATAGTAAATCACGGAACGGTGAAACATGACGTGCCATTATCAAAATTGAGTCTTTTTTAAAAAAAAGCTGGCCCTTTGATCACGACTTATTTTCACAAGTTTATACAGAAAAATTCCGTAATAGTAATCCAATGAAATGCTAAAAACGAACATATAATCCAAGGTAGATTAATGTATTTTGCCTTCTGCTAAAGTGACGTGTGGAAAATTTAATGAGATGGTCCAGATGGTGCAGAAATTTAGAAAACGGCTAATTTGACGAGAATTTCGATGACAAGCGACACGTTACATAATGACAGCTGCTCGGATTTACTTAAGAGCTCACCTCTGGACGTTTCTCTGGGCATTAGAAGCGAGAGAGAGAGAGGGATAAAGTTTGGTCTTGAATGCTGCCGCGCGAATTTATAATCTCGAGCGCTTGAAACACCTTTTAGTCTCGATTCTCCACGCCATTGGCCCATGAATGTTTTCCTACCCCCGCACGCCTTATTCCGTCTAAGCAGCTTTCATCTTTTTGCCATCTCTCTGAGGACACGCTCTCCCCTTCCATCAGGAATTCACTCATGCTGCCTTCCTCCTACCTTCTCCCCCAGCCTCCTTCCCTCCCACCCACCCCTCCATACCTCCCCCACCTCTCACTCCTCCATCACTTTTTCTCGGCGTGCCGGCGAATATCCCCCGCCTCCTTACTTCCACCTCGCCAAATATTCCACCTTGTCACTTTTGACCCTAATACGGGGACTAGGGAGGAGAGGTCGACGTACTTGGTCCCTCCCTCCGCCACATCCACCCACCCACCCACAATCCGCCCTTCGCTCGGACTTTCCACCGACGGCGGACGACGCGGCCGCCGCACTAACCTCTTGCGGTCATCGTAGGCATTGGGTGACGATGGATCCAAATGACCCATTAGTTGGTCGGTTATTTGGAATGGACCATGGACCAATGTAATCATCTGAGGACAGTTGGGTAGGGCGGTAAGGGAATGGAGTATTTGGGATGTGAAAGAAAGAAAGGTAGTATTGGTAGAAATATGGACTCGGTGCTTTTGACGGCTGAGGACATTTCACGTTTGCACTATCTTCCGCTTTCAGATATGGTCAGAAGTCAATCATTGGTTGTTTAATCCTAAGATTGGTTGACTGCAGCCCTCCACCCTTCTCTTTCTAATGCTAGTTCCCTGCCCTCCTGGTATTTCTTCCTATGTACCTTTCTTTTTATTTGGTCCATAAAATTATTCCTGGGTCTTCCTCAGGGGACTTTTCCCTCAATTTTGCCTTCAATTATCTTCGCAAACCCATTGTCTTAGGGTGTGTCCAGTCTCTTGTTCTTCTTTTTTCTATGGTGATCCATATGGACCTCTTCTCCTCTGCTCTTCCATGTACTTCATCATTTCTTAGGGTCAGCAGTACTCAGCCGAATAGGAGAATGACTCCTCTAATTTTGTCCTTCAGCTCGGTCACCGTGCCGAAACCGGAGTTACACTTATGGAAGGACATTACCCTAGTAAAAGAAGGGAAGAGAAAGACCATCATTTGGACGTAGTCTACAAATGACACCGGTCAAACGTCCCATCCCTCTGGCGAAGCACAACAGCGCTATCCAAATAACAATCTAGTAGGGATCCTGACTCGACCCCACCGATTTCCGAGATGCAAGCCCGGACCCTCGGGGTGGGAAGCGAATGCTCTAGTCATCACATCAACTCAAATCCCACAGTTCACACAAATATGATTCCTCAGTGCTAAATACGGCGGCTCTATTTGATTTTCGTTCAAGCGAGAGTCCCACAATCTTTGCAAATAAGCTAGCAGTCTACGGTGGTTTGAAATAAATATAAAGCAGGAATTGAGTATTGTGTTAAAATTTGTACACTGCCATTTATTCATCTTTAAAGCTCACTCTCTGTCAAACCTACTGAATAACTTTCCTACAAACTAATCACCGATCCCAGTAACCAGCACCAACAATTCTACTATTAGATATGGGTACTTAGCACTTTGAAGGGATACTTGACATAATATAAAAAAACCTTTCCTCGCCCTCTCTAGGTCATATGTAGGGAATTCCATTTGTCATTACGAGTTGTTTCAAGGCATACAGTAAGATTCTTCAAGTTAATATAAAATGGCGCCACAAGCTGGCTTATTTACATCATCAAAGTACAATACGATTTGAATAAATTAAATTATGGAGCTGGCTACATGTCTCTTTCTATTAGCTCGTCTTTTGCAGTACATATCACTAGCGCAAAGTCACCCGCCGCGCCGCAGCGGCATCTCTGATAATACTTCAAAATAAAATTTTTGTCCATGTTTTTACAAAATAAGCAAATTAAAATGATTTTACAAGACTTAATTACTGCTGTGACTGCTGTGACTGTACATTGTACTTCAAATACAGTCCGTATCAATTCTAAAAATCTTTTTTAAAATACCCGTCTAAGTGTTATCAAAAGAAGCACCGTTGTATATCCGTTGTCTCAGTTGTGTTTTTAAGCAAATTGATGTCATCAACATACGTTAATGCGGTACATTTTTAACTAGCTAAGTGTTAACAGCATACAAAGCTATCATTGTAGCAAAGAGCTTTAAAAGGATCACTTCATTGCCTGGGGCAAAGAAGAAGACATGGAATATGAGGCTTTTCCATTCCAAACCACCCGCCCCAACTAGTCTGACGTCCCGAGGACCACCTGGGTTCTTTATATCCTTGTTATTTCTAGGCAGGTTTTCTCTCGAAATCTTGATTTTAATCCATTCCCCACCCATTTAAATCCTTTGTTTTTGGTTTCTGAATACAATGACATTTCATCCAGGAGAAAAATCGAACGGTCTTCCCGTTCCTACAACTGTAAATCATCCATGTGTGATTTAGCGCAAGGGTCAAGCCTGGTGATCCCGGTGGGATGGCTTTGTTCGCCAAAAAGCCGGTTCACTCTCCCGAAAGCTTTTTGCTTGAATTTTTCCCTCAGGACCGCATAGCCACTCCATTATTTCCTCTGGTTTGTTGTTGTTTTTTATGACATTGAGAACAATAATGGTTATTTTAAATACATGAAAAGCTAGGGTTTGTTCATAGCCACAATAAAAATAAGAAAATTGATGGAGAATTCGGCAAAAGAAAAAATATTGATTGAGGATGCTTTCCGTTTTGCAAACATTAGTTTATTCACATTCTTAAAAAAATTAAATTTTACCTATACACAACGAGTCCATCTTTGCCACGAAAAACTGGCAAATAGTATCCACTCACTCTTGACAAAATACAATGAATGAACAATATTCTTGTGTTGAATTCTCGACGCATGTGCAGTAGCATCAAATTACACGCCTTCTAAGTAAAAATACTGCAAAGCAACGGCAAAATGGCCTCCTTTTATTCAAATGCAATGTTGTGGGTACTCCTAGTATGATGCAACCGAGATTAATGTATTTTATCCTTTTGGGAATATTTTCTTGGAGAAATTATGAGATATTTTTAGTTTAACAACAGCTTCAGCAATGCATAACGTTTCACGTTATTTAGAGTACTAAACAAATTTTCAACCTATTTGGGATTTGCGATTCTTACAAAATAAAATGTACCAATTTGAGTTTACCTTCGGCGAGATTGCAGCCTAAATACTCTATATTTGCAACAACAATTCACCATCAGAGTCTGTGACATTTTATTAGACCGGTATTTTATATGAGGAGAATAATTTATGCAAGGAGAATAAGTATATAATACTTATGTAACGTCAACGTTCGATTATCAACATTTGGTACAACCAATCAAGAAATCCGGCGATGCTGTATGGTAAACAAAAGAATGTCTTGAGTTTTGAATTGAGAAATGAATTGTAATAATAGGAAGTAACAAAAGTTAAACATTTCACTAGCGATAAATAAAACATGATTCTTCACAGTAAAGAATACAGTTCAGAAAAGGGAATGATGATCAGGCTTTTCTGTAGGAATAATTTATAATTGGTTTTCAAAGCCGATTTCAAAACTAGAGAAATAATATTCCATTTCACTCTTTACATTAGCTATAGATCTGGACCTATCGTCATCAACACAAAATTATGGTATTCACGTCGGAGTATGGTCCAATATAGTATTTAAAACTAGAATGGTTTTTACTTATAAAATTGGTCCACAAATTGTGATGCGGAAATGCCACTTATTTTTAAAAGCTTTGCCAATACAGCTTTTACTGCCTTGATAATTAGTGCTGTGGCATTAATAAAACCAACTTTTTATCATACAAAAAAATTATTATACATAATTTTGAAGCTCCAATCTTGACAGCTTTGATGTCAGAGGGTTTCGAGAACCCAATTGTCTTCGACGCTCCTATTTTCCAAAAGGCCATTAAGATAACTGAACCATTTGGATTACGAACTTTATTTTTTCCAACGGATCAATTATTTCAGCCGAATTTGTGGCCCATTCTTTTTCTTCAGTGCGAAGGACAAAAAATATTGAATCTCATTCGGAAACTCGTTTAAGTCGGAGAAAGAAAAAATATGGCAAGTTTTAGTCTTTTGGGTCGACGGCATTTCCCGAAACCGCTCGGAAAAAAAGGAGGGACATAAAATTCGCGATTGACTCCAAACGGCAAAAATACTCCATGGGTCCTTTTTTCGTCGATTTGGTCATTGCTTCGTGGTGGGTGGAGGAGAGGAAAGGGGAAGAGAGTTTTCATCCCCAGGTGGTGGACGTGGGAGGAGCTGGAGGAAGTGGAAGAACTTAAACCCGAAAGGCACTCTCGTGAGGCGCTCTCTCTTGTCAGCAAAACTCTTGTTTATGATCGGCAGGCGGGCGGAAGAAGAGGCGGAAATTTGAGCTGCCGATTGTGGTCCCCCGGCTCTATAATTCAACCAGTCTCACTCCTCATCGCTGTCCTTTCTCCAAACGATTCCGATGGAGAAAAACGTAAGAGAAAATAACTAGAGGTCCGAGAGCTTTTTAGTCCAAATCAGCAGTCACGACCTCGAAGGACGGTTGCTATTGGGGGGGAGGGGGAGGAGCTGAGGAGTGAGAACTTTCGAGGGAATAGGAAAGAATAACACAACTGAGTGACCCATATATTTCATTTATAACTCGCCATATATATGTGCAGTGTTGGATAAAATGCTTACGAATGTTGATAGTTATCTAGTTAGTTATCTATATAGCTGTCTATATAGTCTCTATAAACTAGGCCGAAAGTGTTAGAAGACAGGGTTAATTCTCGAGGCGTCGAGTATAATGAAGACAGAACGCGGGCATTTCGGGAAACTAGTATATTTCACAGAATATAGCGAAAGTGCCTCGCCGCACGTTCCCTGTGTCAATGCGAGCAAACGTTTGCTGTGGCGATATCGCAAGTAGAGGCATATACATATGAACTTGCATCAAATAGTCCTTCTCAAATTGACGTTCAAGGTGGACGAATACTTCAGTATATGATCGAATAGGTATCTTTCCGCTTGTTTATTATACACGAAACTCCATTTAACTTAATAGAGCTCCATCTAGCAAACGCAGCATTTTCATCACCGCGCCAAATTAAGTCTGAAGAACAAAAAATGCTCCTCTAGTTCGTCAATTGACAAGTTTTACAGGAATAGGTGGGTCAATGTCGTGAAACTTATTGACTATATAGGGTGTATTGCTAAGATTTACGTTGCAACACACTCGTTTCAGTCTGAAAGGTTAAGTGACTGAGGTGTGCCTGCACGGTTTGAGCCTCGCCTGTGTAATAAGCTGATTACTGCTAAAAAGGCCCAGACGAAAATTGAAATTATTTTAATTAGAGCAAAGGGATTATTGCCACGGAATGTTATTTCCTCAGTTCGTTCCCGGATTCTGTTCACAAAAATTCGAGAGTAAGACACTTCTAAGCTGACGATCTCATTGTGAAGCTTGCGACTGGGTTCAGATATGCCAGTGTGCGTGAATATTCACGCCAAATTTAACGCCATTGAACCATGTAATGTATTTGACAAAACTCATTATATTACGATTAAAATATTGAAATAATGCTAATTGGATCATAGCAAAGTTTTAATTAGAGTCCATCATCAGCCGGTTTTTCCAAGAAAATAATTTTCTTTGATTTTAAGCTAATTTTATTCGCCTGGAAAATTTTGTAAACTCAAAGTAACATACAATCCAGTGGGTTATTGAAAGCTTGAAGTTTATCCATTGAAAATTATATCACTCTTATAGACTACACTTAATTTACTTCTGAATGTATCGTAATAGAATGCGAGAAGGTGATGTAATATCTGTACCAACGGTGCTTCATATAAAGGGCCTCTCCTATTGGCTGTTAAATCATAAGATTGGTTGCATGCAACTCTCCATTCTTCTCTATCTAATGATAGTTCCCTTACTTCCTGGTATCTCCTCCTTGGTACTTTCATCGTAATTTGATCCATAAACTAATTCCTGGGTTTTCCTCTTGGGACTCATCCCTTTACTTTGTCTTCAGTTATGTTCTTCACAAACCCATTGTGCCTCAGGGTGAGTCCATCCAATCTGGTTCTTCTATTTTCTATGGTTTTCTGTATGGTCCTTTCCTCTTCTACTCTTCTGTACACTTCATCATTTCTTATTTTTTCCGTCCATTTTCTTTTCAGCATCCTCCTCCAGCACCTGATTTTGATGGCTTCTTAGTCTTTTCTGGTCATGTTTTCCAGTAATTTATTAAGAGCTAGTTAGTTTCAATTACCTGGTAGTCATAAGGGTTTGTGAACGTGGTTTTATTTTATAGATAACCTTACCTTGTTTCCGATGTTAATCTTAAATTGTTTCCGTGAGACCACACATTATGGGAGTGTATCGCATCGTGCATGCTTTAGCAGACTTTCCGTGAAGAGAATGTATAAACCAATTCCAGTTATTTCTCGCTTTTCTATTTCCCCTTATCCTGCCCTCAGTTGATATGAAGCCATTCCGCGAAGTATCGAAGAGCAATATTCGGGTCAACTCCCACTAGCGATTTGTACACTCCGACCAGGCAGAGGGATTTAATGCGGGGAGTCAAGTTATCTCTCCCTCTGGCGATCGTGGGTCTTGGGGTGGACAGCAATTTCGCGAAAATGGCACGGGCAGTAACTCAAGGGAAAAGGCCATCTCACCCAATCGAGGGAAGATTCACCTCCCTCACCGCCTTTACGTCCGCCTTCTCACCCCCTTCAACAGCAGCGGCCACTCATCCTCTCAAACCACAGGTCGGTTGGTTCTTTGGGGAGATGTCCGACAAACTGAAGTCATTGACGCTACAAAGGGGATAGGTGCAATAACTTCACAGAGAAAAAAATAATCATCCACCATGTCCGGGACTCACTTCCTATACCGGGATATTTTATTTCTCTTCTTGATATCCTCAATTTTCAGGTCTCTTTATTAACAACAGGTTACCTCCATAGCGCGTTGGGTGCTTTTCAACTCATACATATCAAGGGATTTGGGAACTTTGGCTATAACGTACACCTACGACCGACGCTGTCAGGTTAATACCGTGGTTAATAAAGTTTGCGGCAGCCAAAAAAGAGTTATGGGGATAGGTGGCCAAGAAATTCATTGGGTTAGACGGAAGGGTGGAGATTAACCCGGCGTCTGAATTAGCCTTCTCTTCAGGAAAAGTACTAAGAAGTCATTCGGCACATTCAATTAGGCAGACTAAGTACTTCTAAGTAAGTACTTTCCACATCCTTCCTTTCTTCCTTCCCACATCCTTCTTTTATTCCTTCCCTTTCCTCCCACCACCCCATCTCCTAGGTAACCAGCCTATTTCCCTTCTACTTCTTCCCTGTCTCTAGGTATGTATCCATCCTTCCGCTCCTCCTCCACTCCCATTCTCATCAATTCACATTTGGTTCCTATATCCTTACCCTTTCTTCTCAAACTCACTTCCTACACCGAGATCTTTAAATTCTCCCTTGATATCCTCCCTTTTCAGGTCTCTTTACGAAAAAAACCTCTAATCCTCCCCATCACTTCAATCCTTCCTCCCTGCCCTAACTTCGCAATTCCCTTAGCAGGAGTCTCCCCGTTGGTGTTACATGTGGGTGCAAATTCTGGAGGTGAATGGCATTGTGGGTTAAGAGGGATGGGGAACATGCGAGGGTGCCTCGAACGTTGAATGCCTTATAATGAGAACAATCGTGATAGATAGGTAAGCCAAGGGGAGTAGTATGGCTATCAAATATTTTAGTTTGCCGCTAATTCCTAAATTCAGAAATAAGTTAGACGAGAGCGGAAAATGTATTATAAATTTTTATCAAAAGTACACGAGAAGCATGCCCAAGTGAATGTTTTAATTTTATCCTCTGTGATTCCGCTGCTTAAGCACCCTTTTATTTCATTGAATTCCACACAGTGAAAAAAGTATACTTTCTTTTCTCCCAATTTTTGATTGAGGAGATTTTGAGGTGAGACACTCCACATAATTATTTAGCATATATGTTCAATGATAATAAAGACTGAACCTGTCATTCGATGTCCTTGAGTTTTTATATCGGGGTAATTTTACGGCTAGAAACCCCCTATTCCAACACGTTTGAGAGTCGAATTTCTTCTTTATTAGTTAATTTAAAACATTGGTCAACTGGAAAACTCAGAGTGTTATCGAAACGCTTAAGTTCAAATGACTAAGAAGGAGGCAGGAGTAATGTTTATGTTTTGCCTGAATCGTAATTGTGTCATTCTTGCCAATACGTGGAAGCATCTTGCCTCGCAGAATGCTTCCCGGCTGAGTATTTTGAACTAGTCATCCGGTTAATTTTACCACAAGCATTACCTGGCAAGAGAATTTTAAAAGAACAATTCAATGAGAAGTACCTGTTTTATTGAATTCCTACTGTTTGTAACTGGTAACCCTCTGGTCAGAACTTTATGCCAAAACCCACTGGGGTCTGAATTAAAACTAGAGGGACGCAATGAACATACTGAAAATAATATTCTGTTTTCTAGGAATCAGAACTCATAAACTTATAAGTGACACGTATCCGTTATATGCTAATGACACTTATCTGTAAGATTTGTTGCACACTGAGCATTATTCTTCCAGCCAGAACATTTTAGGTTGAATTGATATATATACTGAATGGAATGGAATGAAAGTTGGGTTTAAGGAATTCCCTTGTGTGTAATCACAATATTACCTGTAAATTCGAAAGCCATAAGGGATACGGAAAGATTGGTTTCAGATCCATGGTGACTGACATAAAAATTTTAGTGCCATCGTGAAGTTGGCATAACTCTCAAGAACCTCTGATTAGGGTTCTCTGAGAATGGCCATATTTTCACCAGGTCGTAGGGAGAAATTTAGTGCTATCAAGTCACAGAAGAGTTTCAGAAGTATATGTCATTTGTGAAATAAAAATTTTAAACTGCCGCTTATTATGACTGTGGGAATTATAAATCACGAGAGAGCTTCGCTTTAATGGCCTAAAATTTCGGCCAAAGAAAAGAGAAAGGTGAGATATTTCGGCAGTTGTGTGCTCCAAACTAAGAGACGAAGCCCCTAAATGTTTTCTCCCATGCGTATTTTTTAGAGGTGAGGTTGGAAAACCTGAACTAAAAAATCAATCCCTATATTTAAACCGAATTAATAGTGAGAGATTTGAGAATAATACGAGGATTTTGCACTTTGAGTACAAGAACTTGGCTGTTTCGTCATAACATTTTCACTCTGACCTCCCTTCAAACTCGCAATTTTCTTCATTGTTATGGTAGTAGCGTAGTAGGAAATTGCCCGTCAGTTGAAAAATTCTTCTATTTTGCTCAATCCTCATACACCTGGAATATGTTGATTCTAATTTTTCATGGATTATTGGGAGGGTAAGTGAAATATGAAGTTAAAAATCTATTAAATAGGAGAAACTTACAATGAGGTTATAATTGTAGATTTCGCTCTTACCTGTTACTTGTGTGCATCGTGAAAATTGCGCAATTGGAAATGAATATGGTGTTAATACTCGTGATAATACACCAAACATGAGTGGTTTCATCACCAACTCATGTTTTGTAAGTCTGCAGGTGGTAGTGTCAACAAATTCAAGAAAAGTGGATTACAGAAGACTTTGGGTTCTCACTACTCCAATGTCTGAGGCTGCGTTAACCAACTAACCTAAGGCCTTCATTCTTTTTATCACTAAAATAGTGCCCATTACCGATGTGTAATTCGAACCGGCTACCTTTTGAGTTACCAAAAGGGTGCATTACATCATTCCATACGCCGTCATGTCAAGTTATTTCTGGTATCTATATGAACAATTTGAAAGGTTGAGGAATAAACGGGGTTGTAAGAGAACTAGAAGGATGGCAACTAGATTTGGAAGAAGATGCGGAGAACTAGAGAAGAGAAAAGTGAATAAGGTGAAAGGAGTTGCAGAGGAGGGTGAGGGATGGGCAGGGCTCGACGAGGGAGCGTCTTAAGCCGGAGGAAGTGGGGGGGAGGAAAAGGGGTGTGGGAACAGCGCGGGGGGGGGGGGAAGAGGTTGCGCCCCGCCGCCTTGAATAAGAAATCCCTCTCGCCGTGAGCACATCAAGCGAGTGACAGGAGGACATGTCGGCCGTAACGGAAGATAAGAAAAACTCGGACACGCGGGAAATGATTTTTTTGATTTGCTGTCCAAACCGCCTACCTATTCGGGCTATGAACAAAGTGTGAGCCGGCCTGGAAATTGTGAATAGTGCAGCGGCCCGCGAGCAGCTGTGGAGAGGGGAGAAATGGGAGTGAGAGAGGAAGGAAGGAGGGGGTTAATGGAGGAATCGAAGAAGGTGGGGAGAGAGAGAGAGAGAGAGAGAGAGAGAGAGAGAGAGAGAGGAAAAAATGGGAAGATGGGGTGATGGGAATTGGAGATGGAAGAGGAGGATAACGGGCGAGAAGTTGGAGGAGGATTGCTGTGGGAAGAAGTTGGTTTGCTTTTGATACGCCATCCATCACGATTTGTAACCGACCCTGATAAAACTTCCCTAACGCTAATGTCGCAATTGCGCACCGCTCCCGCAAAGTTATAGATGGCCGCGTGGATGTGTGGCGTTGCCTCTTCACATGTGACTGAGCCCATGGCTTGCTTCCTGCGCCAATCGGATTCCCTCTTGCGCCTCTCGCTGAAGGGCAGATCCTCCCCGCGCATTCATCTGCCCGTGGAGTAAGCTCATAATCCCCTTCCATCAAAGTATTTCATCTGAAAACGCTTTATCAGATCGTGATGGGATTTTAATTGCAATTTCGCACTCACCAGATCGACATTCATGTGGGGGGGGAGAGGGGCGGAATCATCCCCGGGCAGTCGAGAGGGAAAAAGGTACAGTGACATGGGTGGGTGAAGAAAAGGGAAGGATCCTATCTTGAGCCTTGAAATTCCATCATATTCCAGATGCTCTCGGAAAGTAATACGGTGACAGGTCGGTTGTATACAGCTGAAAGGAAAACGTGGTTTCGAGACGATAAAAGCGTAAATTACTCACAATCGACCGTGCGTTAGAGTTTTTTTCGATTATTTCAAAATACGAGCTTTGTGAACAATTCATAAAAATTTTGAATCTTGATGCATTTGAGATCTTAACACTGACAAGGGTAGTGAACCTGTCTTCAAGATTATTCTAATTGCATTTCACTCACCACTCAAGGTACTCTAACCGATATACTGAAGAGCTAGTCTTTTTACTGAGAAATGATATGAGGAGCACTCCACAATCCTCTGGCTAAGGTTAGAGAGACCGGACATTTTTCATTGCGCGCCTTCAGGAATCCGTATCATGAACTTCTGCTACTGCCTTCGAAAGCACCTTAAAATGAAACACGTTCATCTGCTCTCTGATTTTCCTGTACTACATTTATTTTGTGAAGATTTTGGCAATCCATAGAAAAACAAAAGTATCATTAAAAGGTGAATGAAAAGTGTACCACAGGTCCCTTTTAAACAAACTATTGAATGGGAAAGAGGGGATGCAATTATTCCAAGAAATAGTTGGCATACATGAGAACTTTTTACTGGGAGGTTTTGCTTAAAATCAATGGATGAAGGCGTAACTTTGTGGAATGTTACCGCAAACATGACGAAAAAGAAAAATCTCTTAGTGAATTCCCAACTTAAATTTTTTTAAAATGATTGCTAGGCAATCGAAACCTAGGTCGGTGATAAAAATTTTAAGTGTGGAATTTACTAAGAGATTGTTCTTTTTGGTCATGTCTGAGGTTGTGCTTATTTAATCACATGGTGGTGATGCTTGAATGGAGAAACCGCGGGGTAATCTAGTTTTTGGGTTTCTATGATATGTAAAAGTTTGCACCTGAAAATAAAGTTCAGTAGCTGCGTATCATGTATACGCAGAGGAGTTTTATTTAAAATGGCTAGATATACACATCTAATTGGTAACTATGAGTAACTCCAAGATGTAGGACAAAGGTCAGGGCATAGCATTCTGTGATATAATCAACTGCACCCTATTTCTGAAATTTGTTGAGAGGCTACAAAAAAGCAGTTACATTATGAAAGAAAAAACTACTTTTCCCTCCCATAAAAAAAAACTTTCTACTTATTCTTACTATCCCTCATTTAACGGGAATCTCTTGCATCTCAAAAAGTACCAGCCACAGTTTTGTACCAGGAAATAAGAAAATCAGTCTGACATCAAGTGATGCATATGCAATATTTCAAAATATGCATTAAAACTCAAATTAACGTAACGCACAGACTTATTTCCAGCATAGCGGCTGAGCGTGTGTCCATTTTGCTTGTTCAAAATCATGTATAACGAAGGTGTTCGACTGCTGGCTTGTGTGTGCTTCTATTTTCTCCGCTTGTATCTATTTACTCTCACAAAAACACATGGCAGCTCTTACTTCACGAAGAAAATGGGAAATCGCTCCTCTAATACAATTATCTATCCGCAATTTCTCTCTGGAAATGAGGATAATGGAGCGGTCTAGGAGCTAAAGGCGGAAGCTAGTTAAAAAAACACGCAGAGTGAAGTCTCTCAAAGCTACATTCGGGATCCTGCTACAGTGTTGCCCCTTAAAAGGATACAATTATCTTGTCACTTGGCGCCCCTCAGGCATTAACCTTTTGACGATGATCCGTTAATTAACATCTGCTGATGCGAGGCAGTGTTTTTTTTAGTGGGGGAAGCAGAGGAGGAGGCCGGCGCTCTCTTAGTATCTGGTTGGCGAGCGTAATTCATGTTCTCATAAACAAGCGGAGGAACGAGCAATTTTGCGGAATTCTCCGCCAGCTTATCCCTCCGAACAATCTCTCCTCGGCGATTCGCATTGTTTTGAGCCGAGTCGAGTAGACTCACCCCGTCCGTCCGCCCTTACCATTTGCTCGTGTACTCCCCCATGGATATATCCCGTTTGCTGCATTTGCAAAGGCCACCTTTTGTGCTGCAAGCCTCTATAAGTTCAACCCAATATGCCTTCTCTCCCTCTCTCTCTCCTTCTGTCTTTCTTTCCCTCTGGGCGGATCAGCTCCCATCCTTCTCCCAACAAGCACCTACCTCCCGCGCCGGCTCATCCGCCACTCTTACACCCCACTCTCCTCCGTACATCTCTTCTTGCTCTCTTGTGGTGCTCACTCGTTCAATCCCTTTTCCGCCCTAATCTCTCCCACCCATCTCCGCCACCATCATCCCATCCCGCCTTCCCTCGGCCTCTTAGAAAGGCACGTTTTGCGCATACAGTGCGACACTTCCGCGCATTTCTCAAGATCAGAAATGCCGATCGAAATAAAAATCGTCTCCCGGAAACGTTTCTTTATTCTTTCGTTTTTCCCTTAGTCGAGGCTCTTGGGGTCGGTATTATCCTCCGCCCAAGGAAAATACATGGTGCCCGTTTTGATTTTTCTTCCTTTTCGCCCCACACATGGATCATAAATGGGTGGACGGTCATCCTACCTCACGAGCGCCGCCTACCACCAGTTTGCGCTTGATATATGTCCCCGCACAAAGAAAGCCAGTCCCGTGCATTCAAGGACCGCTCTCCTTAGTTCGAGCACTTGACTTCCTACGCCTCGGCACGAAAACATCGCGTTTTCATGTTCCCTGCCTCAGCGGCCATTATTATGAGATATGCGCTGCACTAAATATTTTGGAAATTTAAAAGAGTCGAATATGAATGGGTTTTCTTTCGCGAGTGGCCGATCTTATAATGTGCCGAGTCAGAAATGGCGGAAATGATTTTCCTACTTGACTTCTTAAATATGAACATAAGTGGAATGGATTTGACATATTATCCCATGACTAATAATGAACCAGATACCCCATGGAATATCAGGTTTAAAATATGCCTCACTGTCAAAATATGTTTAATATTTAATTTGTTGTAATATTGGTGGAATTTGTGCAAGACTTTCTAATTTGAGAAATCAGACAGCACCTGAGCTTCAATGTTGGTGACAAATATTGCAAATTGAAATGGAAATTTTCCACGATAGAACGTCTGTCAAAAATCTTTTCGACTCACATCTTGTTATCCTTCAGCAGGTATTTATACAGTCACCTGTTGATGGCTAAAATAATAGAAACCTAACTGATTTACGATTTAGTCAAGTGTTTTCGATGAAAAGTGATTTTTCATTTTTGTTACATGGAAGCCTTCCACTTTATTCTATAATTTTGTTTAATGCGAAGGCTGTCCTTCAATCCAAGTCATAGTAACGGCGTTGATAATCATAAATTAAAGTCGTCCTAAGTTGACCACGACGAAGGATGCTTCTTTAATAGCGGGAAGTTCGTGAGTAATTTGATAAGCTCATCATAGCTCGTCTTCGACAAAAAATTTTCTCCTCCTTGAAATATGTCATATTTTATGTCAAAGGTCACTGCGAGAGAACGGGAGGAATATGTCTAGTGGTGTTACTTTGAACTGCAGTCTTTTTCCATTCATGCCTACATTCATATTACTTTAAATAAGAGCATACACTTTGAGTCAGACAGTTTTGTAAACGAACTCATGGCTTCCTTCCATAAGTGCCTTTTTTATCTTTTGTAGGATTTAGTCAGTGTTATTGTGAGTTCTGTTCGCTGAGTGCCTTCTTGACGTTCAATGAGGTTTCTGTATCTCCCGACACACAAAGTCAAGGCGGTTTTCCGAGAGATTTACGGTTATGTTTAAAAATATCTCTTTTTACCTTGAGGTAAACTTAAAAGCCGATGTCACTTACTCTACTGAGTAGTTCTGGATATTTGAGTGATATGGGCGTATAAAAAGGCGGAGATAAAGGTGGAAATGAAGATTGATGCAACCAAACACTTTCTAACTTATGATTTTTACCTCTACCTAGCCTCGACATTAACCCTCCTTAAACCTTAACAGTAAAGAGGGCAGAGCATAGTCACATCCCATACTCAAGTATTCTGTTTACATATTTCTTCTTACATTCCTGTTGGAAGAGTGCTATTCTGCTCGAGGCCAAATATAAATTTCATGCACATATATGACGTCGTGTTAAGATAGTTTGCCGCTGCTGAAGTTCAAGTGAGCAATGGTTAATACGGTTGATAACTTTTTACAGGAATATTCGAGATATGGCAATATTTCTTTCGCCTTATCGTTCTCGCAATACATTTTAATGGCTAACGGAACATTCTGCGTTGAAAATTTCATCCCTGACTTAAGCCTAACACTCATCTACGCAGATTTACATCAATACTGCAGATCCTCCGAAATATCTTCAAACTCGAGTACCGTCAGCACCTATTCATGAGCTTATTCCACTCATGAGTGGCACAGTTTGCTGCCATCAAAGTCACTGAGCGTACTCATATTGCGTACATATTTCATTTTTGACAATTGGCGGCAATTTTTGGACAAAAAAACAATCCTCGCAATCAGAAAATCCTCGTTTCATTCATAGTCAAGCTTCATGATTCCTTCTCGGTCAATTTCCACTAATACATGTTGCATATTTCAAATCTTGACATATTAATCAGTAAGGAAGTCGGCTATTGAACGCATGGCTAAGGGGATAAAGGTGCTCATGCACAACCTCGTCTGAAATCTTCATGGTCCCACTTTCGAGAGTCGTTCCCCCAGAGAGGAAGCGCAGAGGTAAAGGAATCAACCCCTCGACACCAAACGCGTGAATTCCACACGCCGCCGTTATGTGCGACACGGGGGCAGCTTCACCTCACTCGATAACACCAACCTCCGAGGTTGACCGTAGTTCGAGGGGTTCCGACCCCTAGGTATTGTGCATCTGACGGATCCGAATGATCTTAATCCTGCCCGAGACGACTCTTCCCTACCCAAAAACATCGCTCCCACAGGCCCTTCCTCCGGCACAATGGCCGCACATCACCGCGGCAATGAGGTGCGCCACCACGCACTTCCTCCAGTAAAACTCTCCCTTGATTTACGACGTGTTTCCCCAAAGGGGTGCTTTTGGGCGCCTGTGCTTGAGGGAGAGAGGAAGTGAGAAGAGAGTAGGCACTTATTGGTAAGTCCTCCGCCCCCCTTTCGCCATTCATCCTCTGCATCTTCTACCCAACGCCCTTACGGCTACAGCCCTCCGCGTCCTTCCCTCCGTCCCTTGTCTTCTCATTCCCCCCGTCCTTTATTTCCTCCTACTCTTTTCCCCGCTGCACATTGTGTGTATCTCTTTTCCACCTCCACGCTGGACTCAAAGCAGACCCGTAAATCACGGCTCATTATGAACTCGGGATCTCCGCAAAGGGAGGTGGAAAGAAAGGTGGAGAACGGAGGAGGACCGACGGCAAGTGAAGGAATGAATGAATAACCCTTGGTGCAACCTCGATCGCGCCTCCCAAAACATTTCGGCGCGCTCAGCTAATTGGGGCGTCCTCGCCCGAGGTCGTTGTGCCTGCCTTTGCCGCTTCCCCTGTGTCCCCCCCGCACTCCTTCCCCCCCCCCCCCCACGTGCCCCGCTTTCCTCCTTCATCCATCTCTCCCGCACCCCACATTCCCTCCGTCCGTCTCGGCTCCTGGTTCTTGTTTTGCGCAATCGAATTTCTTTCCACTCTTTCCCAATCGTTTCTTATAACCTTAAGAGCTGCCAATGCTAAGATTGTGGTTGTCACTACTTCTCCTATTTTTCTCTTCCTAAACAGACACTTTCTTTTCTTCATATATTATTATTTGTTGGTATGGTAGAGAGCTTCTAGGATTCTCCATTTTAAAATGTTTCTTATAGAATCATAAGAAAACTGAAGACCGAGAAGTGATTGTGTTGGCATAAAAAATCTTTCTGAGTCTTCTGTTTGGAAATCTTTTATGATTATTTAATACTTTATATACTTTTCTACTTATGAAATATCACGGGAATTTTTGAAGCCATGTATCGGTCAGGAGTTCACCTACTAGTTTTAGCTTTGAGAATTCCATTTAAAGATAGCTTTTACTGCCAACTAGCTGACTCATTTACAGGAAGTTAATATTCTCAATGAAAAGCACGAGAAGGTCAATTTGCAATAATTATTGCGAAAAAGGAGAGCAATCACCAATATTTCTTTCATCTACCTCTCATACCTCTAATAAGCCTCTAATAAGCCGTTTTATAAAGTAAATGGAAGTTCATTCAAGCAAAAATAGGAGTACATTTCACTTTTAATGATGTTTAAGTTTGTTACATGCAAGGTAATGCGATCAACGAATTGGAACGTCTCGGGAGAAATGTAACTGGTAGGTACAATAAAATCACTGGACCAGTCCGACGGAGTAATAATTCCGTTAATGGTCTCGGACCGATTAAGTGAGGCGGTCACGCATGTCAAGCGTAATCGGAAAGCGTCCCCAAGGATATTGGAACCGATTTTCTCTCGGCATCTCGTTTCCCTAGCTCGGGATTTTCCCCGCCTCCCCTTACGAAAGACTCATTGACGGAGTGTGCGTGTGTGCAGGCGAGTGCATATACAAATCCATCCGTGAATGTATTTTCACTCGAACGCTCATAAAACTGGGGAGACGCCAGTAGTTGGCTGTCTGAGCGGATTTATGTCCCTTCCTCGTGTGAGTCCACACACAGTCCCTGTGGTGGCCGAAGAGGTCCCTGAGGGAGAGAGCGACTGTTGCGGGCGATGGGGGGTTGAGCAGAAGGGGAGAAGGGGGAGGCTTTGACACCCAAGGGGGCGAAGAGGAGGCTACTGCCGCGGTCGCCCTGGACTTTCACTTTCCCCCCTAACCAATGCATACGCACGTATCCCGCGCCCCCTTCCTATTCCCAAAAATCTCACCCCTTCTTCCTCTTCTCACCCTGGGGGTCGACTCTCGAGGGTAATGGCCAGAGTCCAGTGATTTGCATTCGGAGGCTGGGCTCAAGGAGAAGTAGGAGAGAGAGAGGCCCCAAAAAGATCCATAAATTAACTTGATTCCGGCACGGATTCATTTGGAGTGCGTATTTTTACGCTTATTTACTGTCATGGTGCTCTTGCGTAATCCAAAATTTCTGTGCTCCAGCGTAAAAAATCATCAAGGACTCCTTTTTAGTAAGTTATTGGTGCAAACAGAAAACTCAGTCAGTATATGAACGGGCATAATATTACGAATATTTATTTATTTTGTGAGCTCATGGCTTAGCATCACATTTTTTAATTAACAATGTTAATATTTTTGAGAAAACTACATACTATATTTGAGCGATCAATTTAGTACGTCTTGGTGTATATAGTGTCGAATATTAACAATGTTTTTCCTGGCTACAATATTTTTCTCTGTTAACTTAATGATACTTTCGTTTCTGAAGGGAATGTAAGATTTTGGTCAATGAGAGTTCAATGTAAGGTAATCTTACAAATCATGTAAGCCATTGCTGTGGTTTTCTGGCGTGAAATGTTAAGTAGCTCTATTCGGGAAGTCCAACGGTTGAGAGTCTTCATAAGTGCCGACGTTTCGATGGCCGAATCGTCCATCGAAGCGTCGGCACTTATGGAGTCTCTCGCCCGTTGGACTTCCCATATAGAGCTACTAAATAAGCCATAGTCTCTAAGCGTGAGCATTATTAAATACAGAATTCTGCTATCGACCTCTTGTTTTATAAATCCAATTACTTGATATTTAATTGGATTCATTATTAAATATTTCAGATAGCTCTAATCCTCTACAAATAAGTGATGCTCAATGTGGTTCATTCTTAAAAAGTAAAAAACGGCACTTTTTATCATCGTTTATAGACCAAAAACTCCATTGAACAGCCGTTATAATTAGCAGATCAATTCATGGTACGATTACGATGTACGAGAAATTTTCCTTCCCTGACTTCCAACTGTTTTGTTTCTCTTGGGGGTGGGCGTTTGCTATTTCTGTTCCCCGCTTGTAGCCGCCACCCTTGGGGCAAATGAGATCCGGGGGAGTCTGGGAGGGAAGAGGTCAGGTTATATTCAACGAAAGGTGGCAAAGAAAAGAGGAGAAGAGGCAAGAGTAAATCTAATACTCTCCCGAGCAGTCCACCTTCCCTTTCGCGTCGAAATCTACCTCATCCTACAATACCGCTCCCCAAAAAACACAATCCCACACCCCCAAAACAGCCCCACCCCCGTCTTGCTTCTTTATAACCGCCGTCGCCGCGCGTCCTGCGACAGGTGGGCGTCAAGGAATCCGAATCTGGGGCGTAGAAAGCGCGTGGAGCGCGTACGGAGGGGGATGAGACGGAATCGGATTGGGTCCGACCGTGGAGTGGGGGGGGGGAGAGTAGGGTGGGGGTGATGAGGGGTGGCGTGGCTGGGTTGGGCGGCCTCGCCACGGGGGGAGGAAGTGAGTGATGGGGTGGATGCAAGTCGCAAGGGGGCGATAAAAAGATGGGATACGATGAAAAAATAATAAGGAATCGAGAGAGAGAAAAAAGACCCGGTCCTGAGGACTCAGGAGAGAGAGATAAGGTTTTAGAAAGCGACCGCTGGACGGACGAAAATGGTTGTGGAGACTTTAATTTAATTCAGTGACGCCCGCCGTGGATCGAGAGTCTGGAATGGGGAGGATGTATTAAAAGCTAATGTTCACCAGTACCCCGCATGCATATAATTGCGACCGTTTATCGGGGGCAGTGGGTATTAATCACGTGACGCTGGGAAGATTTGTGGCTTCCATATACGTACGACTAATATCACGAGAAACATTAGTTGGGAAAGAGTCATGGGTTCTCCATAAAGGAAGATTTGGCGATCATGCTTAATTTTTGTACATCTATTATGCTCCTCAAAGCCCTCATATAATGAATTGTCCGACCTTGGTTAGGGAACCGTTTTTCCGCCCAGTTAATGTGTGGCAACCGAATAAGCGAGTATCACTTTACGCAGATAACATATTTCCTCCATTTTATCCTGAGCAGTAATTGTAAAACAGTGCGCGGGAGGGAGCAAAGAGCAGTACGACTTTAATTGATGGGACAGTGGTCCTTCAAGCAATTGCATCGTATCAATCACTATAGTTTCGATCCATTTTGTACATTTTCCTCATCACTAACCTCATATGTTTGGTCCTAAGTCATATTATAGCATACACTACAGATTTAGGCTCTACTTCGTGGAAGTTTATAGAATCTGATGGCGCATGACGATGCCGTAAGTTGCTGAAACGCGTCGTACCTTCCAAAATAAAATTCTGTGGAAAAGTACAAAATTGTATTCTTTGAGTATAGATTATATTATAGCACTATATTTTAGCGATGAAAAAAGTCGCATAATGAACGCATGTTTTGACTCTACCCATAAGGGTCTAATCTATGGTATTTATCTCTTTTATATACTTCCGGTAAAATTAATAAATAATCTTAAATAAGCATTGTCAGTATTCATCTGTTTTACGCTTGATTGTGATCATCCTTTTTTCGCTGATTTTGAAAACAGATTGCACACAATATTCATCATAAGAAAAACTGAATCATTTGAAAATTGTAAAATCGTGCTTCTCCCCCTCCTCTTTCCAGCAAAGATATGTCCACATGAAAGATATCCAAATTTACTCTCACAGAATAAAGTTTGTTTTCAAGATTTTTGGTTTAAAAAATCGTTAGATGTTACTTCCATGGACTCTATTGCAAAATTTTAGTTGCTTAATATTAACCTTGTTTGGACTAATCCGGGTCAGTAACTTCAATCTCTATCCTATGTTAATTTTTTCCCTGTACCACTGGTGAAAAAAGCTCTGCGGTTAATTAAGTCAATCGTCACACTGATTTTTGTCCGAAGGTTTTGTGCATGGATGATCAAAACAAAAACTTGTACATGCGAGCATGATCTGATCATGAAGCATCGTTGAGACACGAAAACCGCCATGAAATTCAATATAATCAGAAGTACGCCCCCTCCTTGAAAACAACAAGAATTGAGTGAAAAACTGGGGACAATGGCTGGTTTTTGACGATTTATTGGCGTTATCAAAAGCAGTCACTAAGTAGCGTCTGTCGCATTAGGAAGTGTATACCTTGTCGAAAAAACTATCGGAAAAAGTTGCTTCTTGGGGTGCAAGAAACAAAAAATATAATGCTCGGAGTAGCTTTAGCCGTAATGCTTGGGAACTAATGCGGAAAATGTTCGATTCGCTCTAGGGATCGCATCGGAAAGACATTTGAGGTGTGTCAACGACAAAAAAATGCCGGCCCAAAGTAGGTATACCCGTCCAGAAACGCCCCCAAACGCATGGGAGAGGAAAAAAACACGCAGTTTTCCAATTTCGACATGTCGCATTTGTTTCGAAGCTTGCACTCGTGAAAAAGGCCCCTCACGCGAAATTTCCGAAGCGAATGATCAGGAGAGGAGGAAGGGACACAATGTCTCTTTTGAGATAATAATATATGGGTATATATACCCACGCACAAGCAGCACGGAGCATAGTCCCGGCGGAGGTCACAAAAAATGGCGCGCTCGGAACAAAATCGAGATTTAATTTCATCATCCTTTAAAGACGCCAAAAAATCCATCACGCATAGCGTGAGGAATAAAATACCGTAAAATGAGATAATGGATGATGTAACGGTAAATTGGCATGGGATGGGTGGTTTGAGGATGGATGATGGAGGAAGGAGAAGGCGCAGGAGAATCGAAAAAATTATCGGGAAATTCACTGTCCGTTTCGGTGCTCCAAACGAGGAAGAGATTCGACCGGGCAGTTTGCAGGTGGCTACAGCCCCAAGCCGTTTCGGACGGCACGACCTGATGAAGAGGGTCCAGCCTCCTCACTCTCTAGTGTCGGGTACCATGGGGGTGCGGACACGACGTACCAACCAAAGTTCAACTCTCGTAATATAGTGTGGTAAGTAGGCACAGCTCTTTGGAAAGCTGGTTGTAGACGGATGAGCAAAACACAGCGACAATACGAGTTAGCAAAGCAGAGTACATAGTGATAAAGATAGAGGAGTTTAGCAGCAGCGGTGAAAAATAATTGATAAAAAAGTCAGTTACCTTTAGAATTGCTAAATGAAAATCAATGCATATCTATCACTAGAATTTATGGTATCAACAGTAACTTGATGGAATTCCTTCATTATGAAATTTTGAATCTCTTAGTATTCCACAAAAGATTTATTACATTCTTTTGACCCGGGTTTCATCCCTGCACGACACAAACAGCCTGCCAGATCGCTGCGCGACATAATCAGAAATATATATTTTGTAGAAAACTTAGTCATTCATCATTCCATCATACCTATCAGCATAATTATTGATTTTTTTCTTGTAAATATGCATTGTGTGTTTTTTAAGAAAAGTTGCTTTTGAAAATCCCTGACAAATATTTTTCTTTAATATTTATAAAAGTGTGAAAAATAAAGTATGGAAAGATAAGCGCATTTGATGCAACGTAAACAGAAGTAAATAAAAGAATTCCTATATCACTCACCCGCTCGCACAGAGCTTTAGGAAACAGATCCTTACTATCAAAAACTTAAAGTTACCCAGTGAGTCGAGCGGATGCCTCACAGGGCTTACTCAAGGCAGGTAACGGAAGGAGTCAGAAATTTGTCCAACGGCACACTGATTTAAAATGTATTGGATAACAAAAGTCTTATTTCCTTTAGAAACGTGACATGAAAATCAGTTCATACTTTTCAGTAATGAATGAAAAAATCGAGTTACGCAGATACAGTGTCTTACATACTTTTCAGCATAATCAATTATATTCTTTTCTAATAAAGATGCATTAGGTGCTTGTTTTTGAGAAAATTATCTTTTGAATATTCTTGACAATTATTTTATCTTTAATATTTATCTAAGTGTGCTAAATTAACTCTAGTATGATAGGCGCATTTAATAATACGTAAACAGATATAAATAAATGGATACCTATATCACTCACCCACTCGCGAAACATCCTTCCTATCAAAAAAATCGTCCATGTCGTATCTGACGCGAAGTTTGGCTCGAGCTGTATCTGTTGTAAACCATTCACGCCCATCCATCGATTTGTAGAAAGTAATTTCTTCGCAGGGTTACGTTACCACGGCAACCATTCCTTGGAAGATCGAAAGAAAATGCGTTAAAATACTCCACGGCGTAAAACGAGGCATAATTTATGTCCTTTTATAAATAAAAAAAATAACTTCACGGAGGACTCCTCACAAGAAGAGATAAGATTTGTGAAACTTTCCAGGAAAAATACTCTCCGCGCGAAACGAAATAAAATTATGAGTGTTTCGCGCGAATGTGAAAGCTATCCAATTCCCCTCTTTCCTGGGGGAGCTGAATGCGGAAGATTAATGGCAGAAAATATATATCTATATATTTTTTTTGTGTGTTATCTCTCGCTTACGCGTTGAAATGTTTCCGGTGAGCTGAAAGAGGTTAATAATTTAATTAATGCTCTCATAACAATGCCGTACAAGTAGTGAAATCGTCGGTAAAAATCGCGGAACGCCAACTGCGGTAAACAGGGTGGTCATTTAGTCCTGAGATTTCGCATTTTGTTTCCCAAGAGTTAGTTTGTTTTGAGCCAGGGCTGTAATTTGATCGACTGTTAGAAAATTAAGTAACCTTAGGTAAACTGTTGCTTTGAATGGGTAACAATTCACGTTGGTCAGGCCTTTCACATTCGCAATAAGGTTATGGATGACACGCTACACTGAAGCACTCTCGCGGAAAATATATTTTGAGAATTATGCAAACAACTTTGGTATGATGATTCTACCAAAATCTCTTACCTTTAAACATTTTTTTCGGAATTTTCTGAGCGTTGACCATTTTTTGTCTCGGCGTGTTGCTCCCCAAACTGTGAGCATCGTCAGCAGACAATAAAAGTCGTCGGCGCAGAAAATGAAAGTTTTGCGCACATATTTTGTTCGCATTGCCAACAAACTTCGCAAATTTAGAGGTGAAACCATAGATCTAATAAGTTTTGCAGGATAGGTTAGACATTAGCACTATCCTTCTAATATGAAGTGTTTTATAGCCAAGAGAGGTTATTGTCATTCGTTATGAGACGAACATACCGAGGAATGGTAAACAGAGGGAGAAGCACTGTACAGAAGCACTGTACACAAGATATTTGTAGCACTTCGTTCAACTTCTAGTCTTCATGTATACCACAATATTAAAAGTTTAAGGTACGATTTTACGTAAAATGAATGATTTTAAGTGGCATGGTGATCTCAACAGGTAAACTAACATTAATTGAGAGTGGGCAGAGGTGGCTCGAAAACAGATTTGTTGACATAAGCATTTTACGCAAAATTTGGATTTGTTTGGCACAAGTTGGGTGATAACTGCATTCTTGTTAATCTTGTACTAAAATGAATTGTTTTTCAAAGGATGACAAAGCCCATATGTAAGTTAACAGCAATAAAAAATGTTGAAGCCGAGGAGGCTTCAATACGGTTTTGATGACATTAATTATTTTACGTTCGATTTTCCATCCAGCATCATTAAAACATTCCTGCTTTATTTTTATTTAATTTAAAATGGTTATTATGAGCATAGAGCTCGATTTACATCAATATTTTGTTATTATAAATGAGATGCGTCCATCAGAAGAGATCCGGCGCCCATGATTGCTGTAGCAAATAGCATGGTCCGGGGTCGCTACAGCTAGCAGCGGGCGTTGGTAGCAGAGTTGGGCCGCTATCAACATCTGGTAATGTATCCAGCGGAGATTCTGTTATACCGAGGTATCAGGTTTCGGCCCATAATGTCACTATATCTGTCAATGTCATACGGTTCGTCAATCTAACCCAAAATACATGAGGCAACACGGCCCCTCGCCCACAATTCGGATAATTCGAGTAGCGGAATTTTATATAGTTGGAGTGGCGGAGCCTCCGCTGCATGAACAGCGAAGTTGCTGGATGCGGCCCTAAGAGTGAATATCAGCAAGTTTATTTTTAGTTGGTGGGATAAACGTTTATTGTGGTTAGATTGACGGTATAATGAGTATAGGACTCTTTTATCCGGGAGGTTAATATACCGGCCTCACTTTTATTGCAAATTCGTGTCAGATCTCCAGCACAGCATGAATGCAAAAACTACTAACTCCATCATGTTAATGTGAATTGCGTCATGATTAAGAGAAAAACTAATCCACGAGATAGCCTAAAATATCATTTTTTTCAGACATCCCAAGAAATTAGAACGCCAAGCGGCAGCCGCTCGGAGTATAATTTGCTTGACAGGTTGCCTGATTTGCGGGGAAAATTTGCTCTACCCTTTAATTGTATCTTAGCCACCTCAGTTTGCACGTCTCTGATATATAAAGTTACTCTTAAAGACTTAGAAGGGTACTTCTGTAGATTAATTTCCATTCACAGTTCCCGTTATGCGTCGTTTTAATTTATGCATCTTGAATGTCAACGTTTTGCTTTGATATTTAAGTGCCAGTAGCATCTAATATCAATAGTGCATGCGTAGGTTCGTTCCATCCTTATCCCCGGCGGGAGTCAAGTGGGTGCAGTAGATCGACCATCTCATTCTAAATAACAACGCTACAAGATTTAAACACTGTTTCTGTGCTTGTAATTTGTATAATTTCTCAATCACTCACAGGCATTGGAATTTGGCTGAGAATTTTTATGCGTTGAACAGCTGACAACGGTTATCGCTCGAGTGTGGGGGAGGCATAGAGATGAATAGACGCCAAGAATTGGCCATTGCTCGGACGCGGCTCGAGGTGGATTGCTGGCGGTTGGCGGATAGAGTGAAGAAGAACCGTGGGACGGGGTTGGTGTATGGCAGGTGGACAACGACTGGGAGGAGGGTGGTGGCGAAGAGTCGTTTCACGACTATCTGTCGCGAGAGGGGACGTGGGCCGAAGCCACGTCCCTTCGTCTACTTGCGTTTCCCACCGGCAGAGGCGCATGCGAGAGGGCATGCCAAATTTGCGCTGTAATACCACAGCTGGTGATAAATTCACTCACTCTCACCGGTCTTGAGATAAAACCAATCGTGAGCTCGTTAAGAGTTAAATATGCAAAGAGAAATAGTTTTTTTTTCTCGTGGCCATTACGATTATCTAGAAATGAGACAGGAAGGTATAATATTGAAATGGAGAGACAAACATTTGAGCTGATTGCGTGATTTATTTATTCAGGAAGAGTTATCGAGAAAGCAGACCTTAAAAGCAAGGACATGCAAATGTCATTGAATATTTATGGTCAAAGAAGTTTACAAAAGAAGGGAATTGATAACAGGTGTCTGGAATGAAAACAGGAAGGAAGATTTGAAACTGTTTTGGTGGTGGAGGTTATTTGGGTACGAAAATTAATTTTAGAGGTAAAATTGCGAATATTGATTGGAAGCATAATATATGAGGGAGTGACTAAGAGTGGAGAAAGTAAGTTGAATAGCCAGAGAGGCCTCAGAGGAGATATTTAAATATGTTAGACAAGAGAATAAGGCTGTCGGGAACATTAGGAGGCAGGCGAAGGTTGAATTGCAGTTGGAGATATTATGCGTGGCTGATGGCATTTGAGGAGGAGGAAGGAAAATAATAGGATTTTTTTGTTTCTCCAGTAAAGAACATTGAATGTAGACGAGAATGAAAATGATAGAATATACAACTTGAGTGACTGAAAGATAATATAAAGCAGGGAATGTGGCTCGCTGCTACAAATTGGCCCATGACTTACGGGGAAAGAGAGTGAAGTCCAATGACCTTCCAATTTTTCTAGAACTGCTGGTGAAATAAATCCAACTTTGATGGCTCATTCCTGCATTCATGCATATGTTCTATTCTGCACTAAACTTAATGACATCAGTGACCAAAATATTGAGCGTCATCAAGTATGAATATCATGAATGATTTGCGAAAACATGGCCGCTTCACCAAGTGGTTTGAGTATATTGGCTTGAGATAGATTTTCCCAAAACATTTTCTATTTATATTTTGTCATTAGGTATTTTATTCGTTATTTTCTTCCGTGCATGCTGTTCTAATACCATCTCCAAGTATTTTACCGGGCTGCCACGGCCTAACGAATGCTAGTAGAAGGGTAATATTTATTGCTGGCGTTATTGAAATAATAAATAAACGTCATCCATGATGTGGCAGTAGTGAATAAATTCATCACATATCGCGATGAATTATTCACAAATGGTGAGGTAAGTTACGCTTCTTTGATGGCCATTGTTTTGATAGACTTTTCTGTCCAGTGAAAATATCAAACTAAGTTCATGCAAAGTAGGTGAACGGGAAAGATTCATCCCACGGATTTATTAGTGCTCTTCAAGTAAATAGATGATCCACCATGTTTTGGCCTGCAGGAGTTTCTAACTCAGTGTTTGCGGATGTGTAAATAGAAATAAGCATATGTGTTTTAATCAGCGGGCGACTCCACTGAAGTTATATTAGGAACTGTTTGGGCTGCTACGATGTCTATTGCATTTTTACCATTATTTATTTATTGTTGTCTTAACGTACAACTAAATGATTTACCTGCCAAATACCTCCTGTTGTTTGGACTTTAACGGTTCCTTTAATAACAGAACCAAAAAAAAGATTGAACGAATTGAAAAATCGATTTCGACACTGCATTAGTGCTCCAGTGAGGAGTACTGAAAGAAATATTTCTTGTGCTTAGTCAGCCAGCTTACTTCCGGTGTTCACCATTAAGAGAAACTTTTTGGGACTTTCGGTATTCTGTATCATGTCATTCAGAATTGTGTACCAAAATGTTAATTTATAATTATTTCTATGCACGGTGCTTCAATGCTAATTTACACGTAATTTAACAGAGTGTCATGGAAAAATCAGAATTTGTTGTAGGGTAATATTTATTACTGGTTTAAATTGTATAATATAAAAATTATATCTATTATGAGACAGTAATGGATAAATGCATCACCTATTTCGATGATTTATTTAACAATGCTCGAGTAGGTTACGCCCCTTTTACAGGCATTGTTTTGATTATTTGGTCTTGATGGAAAACGTTTTCCTGATGGGAATTTCAAAATTTTATCACAGAGATTTTTTTACGATTCCATCTTAAAAGGCCTGGTTACACCACACAATAATCCATACGTGTTCATGCGCAAGTTCATGTGCGTATGCATGAACCAAATAGATTATGTTCTATTTTCCTGTTCACACATTGGTTCACAAGTTGGTATGGTTATACGGTGAATTATCACGTTCTTCCACGCGTTCATGCGTTCGCACATTAACTCTTGTGGGTTAATGTATCGTATAATCAGGCCTTTACGACAATCAACTACAAAGAAGACCATGGTCTTCATCCAAGTCATCATTTATTTTTCAATGGTAATGAGCCACATTTGGTTCAATTTTGTGACCTATCTGCATGAATTACACTAATCATATAGATGTACGTAGTAGGTTTGGAGAATACCAAACTCCTTTCAAATCCTCTATACGAATTATTCTTGACTACGAAACATAAGTGAAGAAACAAATACGATATAGACGATTTTTGGGGGCCAAGAACTAATATAAAGCACATTTAAAAAGTTTTCCAGTGTTTATCGCAGGAAAAACTTTTTCTTTCGGCAGCTAAATTCAAAATTTTTTTTCTTCTTTATCCGTCGGCTTCCAGTCAAGAGTTTTCGTCTTGTTTCGCAATGATTTGTTCGACCAAGCGGCAAAAGTCACTGCTTTAACTCGCAACCTGTTTTGGAAATCTCTCAAGCCACCGAGGAACTGCGTCATTTTTTAATTGAGACCTTGAGCTCGGCGAATTCTTGGGAAGGTAGCACACAGGTATTGAAAAAAATCAATCAAGGCGCTCGTGTTTCGTTAGTCAAGCCCTTTTGTGGGAGCAAAAGCATTTACTTAGCTTTTTGAATTCTGAATAGTGCTGTGGATGATTATCTCAAATAAGTAGGGAGGAATAGAAGTCAAGCAAATAAAATTTTCCGCGAGAGAAAAATCGTTCATTCTCCATGGCTAAGACTCGAGCCCAGATCACATGATTTTGTACAGTGCTTTATATATTAAAGCTAACGAAGCCTACATTCATCCTAAAACTCCCCATGTAAACTTAAAGGTGATTCCGTTGAAGTTATGCCGTGGCTAGTCTCGAATTTCTCCCGGTTTGAAAAAAAATTTTCGTTAAGTTGTACGAAATGGTCTCATTCAATGCAGTGTCAAGAGTGAGTATCAAAGAGTCAAGCAGTGGATTATTATTCCTCGTTAGATTTAGCCCAGTCAACAGTGATGGAAAGGGATAAACTGGGGATGAGGAAAATGAAATAAAATGGGAATAACATAAATACTTGTAAGCGTTTACCAAGGTTTGACGCATATTACACTCAAGACGGTGACCCTGGTTAAATATCAACCCGCAAAGCATTACGGCTTTAAATTCCCCAATTTCCCGCCTATGCATCTTTTCCTCGTGTTTCACCTCTGCTCTTTAAAAAAAAGTCTCTTTCCCTGTCGCCGTCCTTGTCTGGTCAACGTCTTCTTGTTTTGCAACGGTCTGGAAGATAAAAACTGGCGGATGGCAAAAATTAAAAAGAAATGAAAGTAAACGGGTGACCGTAAGGGGTCTTCGAGTCTTTCAGTCAACTCGTAAAAAAGACCAGTCGTTGAGTACTTTTGAATAAAGTTTTGTTTCAAATCTCTTCGGACGTCATGCGCTGTAAAAGTCTTGTCCTGTCGTCATTCTGTTTGTACTCGAAATCGTTTGCTCCGGTCTGCATTTTTCCCGCCCTCCGAACAGATACGCAGTACGCAAAAGGGAGTGCCGTCGAGATAAATTGAGTTTCTCAAGCAGGCTGACGGGATATGGCTCGCTCTTATTTAAGGGAGGGATTGGACGAGAAGAATTCAAAGTGATAAAATGAACGCGGGAAGTAAGACAATTTTTGGGTATTATAGTTCTATTAGTACGATTATCGTGGGCATATTTGTTACGAATTAACATGTTGAATGACGGAGAACAAATTAACCAGAGCTAATGACAGAGAACGGATACGTTAATTGGGATGTTTCGACGAAAGAAGAAGTTATGGAGAGGAAGCGAGATAGATAAGAGGTCCATCCGCGGCACTCAACTAGATAAAAACCAACTAGCTAACTTCTAAATTCGATCCTAATATTACTAATAGACTAAATCTGGCAGATTAAATTATGATCTTCCTCTAGTTGAATGACTGCTGTTCTTCTTTATCATAAATATAACAGCAATTTTCCGCCAAGTTAATTTTGTTGTAGGAAACAAATAGTCATAGAACTCATTTCGATTTGGACATTTCCAACTCCATGGACAATCACCATAAAAATAACATGCAAAAATTGACAAGATATAGCTGCATTAATAATATTATCATTACTCACATCAAAGAAGACGTTAATTTATACCGTTAGTGGTTAAAAAAAATGCCCCGACCAAGTGGACCACATCCTAACCGAAAGAGAGGCGGATTTTACGAGGGAGACAGGTTTTCTGATTTACATTTCATTGAAGGGAATTCCAAATATTTGTTTTGCGTATCCTAACATCAAAAAATTATTGCCCTCCAGAGTTCATTTAACATAAGTTCCGGTTTAAGTATTTTCCCTTGAAGTTAAATGAACTAATTATTAGAAAGAGACAATATTTTATCTTTTTTCGTCGACATATATAATAATAATGATATCAGTCAAAAAATGGTATGAAAATCTACTTGTTTACATTGATAAGTACGTATATGCTTAAGATGATTTTTTTAATGCATCAAAGCTTAATACAACCAGTAAGTTTCTTTCAGAAATGCGTCAAGTTATTATGAAAACTCCTTACAGCCCTTTATGAAGCAGTTTCTAATCACTTGAGCCGTTATGGAAAGAGATATTGATGAAAAGGAAGTGGCGTGCCTTCGACGACAAAAGAGAGCAAATGAAAAATGAACTTACCCTTGGATGGAATTTCAATTATTGCATTTTACTACCTTCATTTTGAGAGGATCAAATTATACTAATCGAAATTAGACTTGAGGGGGTTGTTGATGTAGTGTAAAAAGTACTGACCATGCTGGAAGCCCAAATTATTGACGCATATATTCCTATCGTTGTTCAGATTTCGATGTTAACCGCTTGAATATATTTTGGAGGGCACTTTAGGTAGTTTTAGCGCGATTGTTCCCAAGTCATAATGGAGATCATTATCGAATATTATGTTTTAATTCGAGCAGCTGTGAAAATCATGAAATTAATATTGCATTACTAGTGGTGCAGTAATATACTTTGATATGACTGAAATTCTAAGGAATTAAATTACAATATCTATTCAAGTATTTAACTTGACTTTTTTTCACGCGGAACGTTTAAAACTCCGTCAAAAAGGAAGGTTTTTGAAGATCCTAAAAAATAATGCGGTAACTATGTGATTTATTTTGAGAAATAGTTTATAAAATTCACTCTCTGTTTATAAAACTACTCACTGTTAATTTATGTGACGAAATCTAGGTGCTAGAAATTCCTCATTTTTGAAATTATGTCTCTCCAGCGTGCATATAGGTACCATTTTCCATGTAAAAGGGCTGGTATTTTCGTGAAAAACCTCAAAAAGTAGTGCAGTAAGGAGCGAAGTTTTTGTATCCTAGGATGGGTGAAATGTTTTCTTTAAATGGAAACCAAATTCATGGATTTCTTGGTGAAATGATATTTTGCTGAAACTTCAAGTTCAGTGCTCCAACCGTCGAATGAAACTGTGACAAGATTGACTGTTTTCTCGCCATCCACTACCCATGCTCTTATTCAGTCGTTTTCAAACGTTTTTTCTCGAATACTGCCTTTCTCCAATGTTCAGGAGACCCTTCTCTGAATAATCTCTTCTCCTTCCGTCTTACCCAAAAATCTGGCACAAGTGACTTAAGTCATTGCTCGCTTCCGCGCATCATTAGTACTACCACCCTGAGGATTGAAGACAGAAACCTGGAGGGGAATTTATGAGCATGATCAACTCTTGTCCTCCGTCAAGAGCCTGCCATTGCAAACAAATCGGGAAGGTCTGTGCGTCAAAGGCAGTGGCATCGAGAATAGAAACGAAGGAAAATGACGGAGAAGGAAATTAATTTTGGGGGAGGAGTCCCCGAGAGGAGGATTAGGAAAGGGTGTGTGGAGGGAGGCGTTGGGTGGGAGTTAAAACCGGGCCCGGGACGTAAGTGGGCCAAGCGGCAGGACCAATATCCTCCCTCTCCCTCCCCCCTCCCCCCCCCCCCCGAAATGACCGGCCCATAAAATAAGGGAATGGCGGAAAGGGAGAGGTTGAAAGAAGGCGAGGAGGTGAAAAGGGGCGGATTTAATAAGGGAGACCCCTGAGGAGGGGGAAGAGGGGTAGGGCAACGGGGAGGGGAAGAGAGAGAGGGTGGAGGAGTGCAGAGATGACGAAAGGACGAGACGGGGCCGGAGGGTGGGTGGGGATGGACAGAGGAAGGTGGGAGGGTGGGAGATGAAAGGATACGTACGACCTCCGGCCAACAGATTGGTTAGCTGACTAAACCTTTCCATGGAAGAGAATCGCATAAAATTCCCGGGCAATATAATCGCTCCGGGGAATCGGCAAGCGGGCCGGAATAGAAAAAAATACGAAACGGTAACCTTCCCCATCAGAGGATCGGGGAGTGGCCGGAGGGTTTGGAGGGGTTGAAGAAAGATTGGGAGGACAGGAGAGACAATGGGTTTAAAAGGTCCTGGGAGGAGTGGACAAGAGGAATGACGCATGGGTGAGTGTGAATTCGATGGAATGAACTTAGTGAAATTTCTTGCCAAAGGAACTAACAAAACTTGGCAGATTTCACAGACTAGAAAAACAACGACCGGTTTTGTCCAGTATCCGGTATCACCAACTGCTAAATGGCTTGATAGACGTGATGATGCCCATCGTTCAAAGAGACTGGTCGTTTTTAGATCAAGTGTGGGAAATCCATTTAAGTTTTTATTTCATTCAACAGGGCAGATCGCACCTTTGAGCTTGAAAGTCTAGCATTTTTTAGTGAGAAATCTTTCCACCCAACATTGCTAAGGTGTGAAAATTTTCCCATTGACGCCGTTTCAAATATTGCGTTTTTTATTTACTGTAAACGTTTTTAACTGAGATTGATATTGGAGTGAATAGTGTGATAGGAAGGGGTAGTCAGAGAAAGTGATGGATAAATGTGACGGAAGAAAACCTTAACGGGAGTCATATTCGGAACCTTGAGAACAGGAGAGTGTGTATGGCGTAGAGTATGAATGTAGCAGAGACAAACCAGACTGGAAAGAATTGGACATGACTAAAGGAATGACTTAAATCGAAGACGGCTATCTAGTTCTAACGTCTAGAAAAGGCTCTTCAATACCTATTTCTATAGAGACAGCCTGATAAATACGTACGATTGTATACATTAAAGGTTTGTTTGTGTTTACTTAAATTATTGCCATACTATGGCATTTCTGTTATTTTATACTTCTGTTGTTAGCAAATAAACTGTAGAAATGGTCCAATTCCTCAATTAATATGCATTACTTCCATGAGTGCATATATTTTACGGTAAGAAATTTACAACACGCTCCATGAAAGGGGGCGAGGAACCTTGAGTAGCGTAGTTGGTGGAAACGCCCTCCACTAGTATTCAGGGGATCTCAGTTCATATATCATCTCAGGCAAGTGACTTTTTAATTCAAATTTCAAACATTAACGCATCTTTAGCAAGCGATTCCCCTTCAAAATGATACGGATTTCAATTTAAGACTCACATTTGTTAAATTTCTGAGTAAATCTAATAAAATTCAGTTCAACGAAGCTTGTGTAATGGCTCAACTAGTTTTGTCACTTCGGCTACATCGTCATGTGGGCCTTAATTTCCATTTACTATGGTGGACTGCGCTTTTTTAACTCGCTTCCATATTTTTAGAGGACACCTTGCCACATGGTTCCACCTCTTTTCTTCCATTTTAATCCATGGAGTGACGGTTGGGCGCCACTCCAGGGGGCGGTATATGAGGACGGGCAGAGAATTACGGCGCGATTACAGGCATCGGTGGAGAACGGGGAATTCGGCGCAGGGGTCGGAGGTGTGTGGAGGCTGAAGGGGGGGGGGGGGAGGCAGAGTCGGACGAGGAAGCGAGACCGATGGGCAGGGTTGCGAAAATGAGAAAAGTTGGAGAGAGGAAGGGAGAGAAAGAGAGGGGGAGTTGTGGAGGGGGAAGAAGGCGAGTAGGCGTGGAAAAAAATGGCGATAAGACGTGGAAAAAATAAAAGTATCGAGCTGCTGAGTGATGTCTTACGTCCGCCGACAGTTCGGAATTATAAATTGAATAAATCAATTTACTTGGTGACTTGTAGAAGCGGCGCCCGGGCCACTTCTCCACTCGAATCACAAAGAGGGTGTGGAGTGGATGGCATACGAAGGACACCTGGTGATTATAACTGTTCAGCCTCTAATATGGACAAGGAGGCATTTTACTCCTCTTTAAATGCGTAGGATGGAATTAAATTTTAAGGGGAGCTCTTTTTTACTGCTCACATAAATTATAAAGTATCAGTATCAGGAGACGGTGAGTTAGTAACATGCTTACAAGGACCAGAATAAGATGAAATTTTAATGTTAAAAAGAAACCCTCATGCAAAAGTTGATGCTGACTTTTTATCACACGACTGGTAATGAGACTTAATCTTTAAGTTATAGGTAATGCACCCAGTATTAAACAAAGTATTTATTTCGATTATGTTTTTTATAATTTTCTCTGGATCAAGGTCAGTCTACATGTATATTCTTGTACGGATCACATCTGTGTAAGCAACAGTATGAAGATGACATTTTTCTTACACCGTATCCGATTATGAGGCTTATAAAGTAAAGAAGGAAACTCCGACAGACCTCTCCAACCTAAGGTAGGAGTAAAGGCAATCCATTTTGGAGATAAGGACAAAATGATGATTATTGAATGGGGATGATATTCGATGTGTTCAGCCTTCGCAATAATGGAGAGGACTGAGTGAATGAGATGAATAGTCGGTCGATAAACTACCCATAACTGAATGATGAGGTATTTCAAAAGAGAGATCCAATATCACTGCGAGAACAGATCAGACTCCTCTCCTCTCTGGGGAGAGGCTAACGATAGCCATAATAGGAAGTTACTTAGCGAAATGGAAAACTCAGTGAAGAAAATTGATTGGAAAATTACAAAAACCTATTAGGAACAGCATGTCAAGACAAGATGGCGAGGCCCTAAGGGTAAGAGGAGAGAGGGGTAAGAGAAATTAGAGCAACCACGAATCACTCGGCTACCTGATAAAGTTTGAGGTTTGTGATGCTACTGCGTATCCTTGGAAGATGTTTTCAACTTGAAGAAGATCTTAAACTCTTCCTCCGATTAAACCTTGGCAGGAAGCAGTTAAAATTAAAATTATGACTAAAAATAGTCGATCTTATCTTTATTTTGTAGGCCTCTGCCAAAAGATTTCCTTCAAATTAAGTTGGGTGAGAAAATATATTTTTCAACCATGACATGTTTATTAATGTTGCTATGAAAGTAATTTAGATTAGGTCATATATTTCTGTGTTTCACTTACAAATGTTTATCATCACTGTTGAAAATCATTTAAGCTACACAGTGTACATTACATTTCACATATTCAAAAACCAATTAGGAATTTTTGCAATATACATTTTTCACATTTGGAAAATAATGAAAATTGCCACCACCAGAGATTCCAGGCATTTAATATACCTAAAAGTCTTTCTCAAATATGACTACTTGATTGATGAATGATACCAGTCATACCGAATCAATTGACCTTGACCATATTTCAATTTCCTCACAGAGTGCTAACTCATCCAACCACGCGTATCTTACCAAATAATTGCCATTTATTCCAGCTAAATTTTCTGAAACGGCCAGCGGTAAGACATAAATATTCGAATTTATTTCTTTGATAAAGAAAATCAGGTCAGGTCTGGGTAGGGAGAGAGTGGGGAGGGCGAGAGGGCTTGTGAGGGGATGGGGGAAAAGGTTGTAACTCGTAAACTGGTCTTAGAAGAAATAAATCACGTGTTTTTCGGAGTATTCTCACCTGTACATAAACTTAACGAACATCAACCTGAATTTATTGCTAAGCAAGCCCTAGAAATACTATAATGTTGAATAACCGATATTTTAACGGAGTTGAAAAAAAGTTTCCATGTCTCTTTGAAGGACTCTCCCATCTTGAAGCATTGCTTGCAGCTGCAAAATCATCGATATAATATCAAAACCTTGCCGATCAAACGAAGCCTGCGTCACAAATGATGCTAGCTACATTGGCTATCACCTATTTTTTAATGCCTCCATCACCTCAGAGACAAAATGACAATCGTTAGCTAGAAAATATTAATATAGAGCTCGAGGAGAGCATTATAGGCATCAAAATAGGGTTAGCAAATTCACCTTTACATGAATTCTTTACTGTGCGGGAAACACTACTTGTATATGATTTGTCGCTGTCACCTACTCAAACTACATGTATCAGCTTAATTATACTACCTTATCCCGTGGAATACATTTCTTTTTGTATTTGTCCAATATCGTTAAAAACTTCTTATTTAATTTCGTACAAACAATTTTTCATTTTAACTTTTGAAATATTTGACGGATAAATTACGGTAGTAAGCGCCAGTCAAAATCTTTCATCTTTTTAAATTAATTTTGACATGCAATAGATTTTTTAATAAAAGATAGAAGAAGCTAAATTCTTCGAGAAGTCCTCTAGCAGAATACATAAAAATACACAATCCAATTAAAAAATCTCTAACATGGCATTTATCCAGGTGGCGATGAAAAGGTGCGCGGTGCATGTTGGGACGTTATTGCTCTCCCAGCACTCTCCCAAGGTACGAGCAATGAACGTTTCTAATTAGTCCGAACAACACGCAATACGTAGGTAATGCGCTTTGCGGATCAAACGAGCGTTGCCCTCTCATCGAAAGGCTCTTCGGTAATGACGCGGAAAAAATTAGCTCGGGGAAATGGACTTTCATCGTTTCGTGCAATGGTATTGAGGGTGAATAGCTCAGCGACGTCAAATGAAGGAGCAACTACGACAATGGGATTTGACGATCAGAGTGGAGTTGGAAAAGGACAGAAAGGATTGTGGGAAAAGAAAATGGGTGAAGAAAGGCAGAGGAGGGGATAGATAAAACGGACACCTAATATAAGGAAGGGGTGGGCATTTCCTTGAACCTTTAACGGCCACACGTGTGCTTACGACCAATCCTCCAGTTCCGGACACCCGCGGCGCTTAAAGTTCCACCACGCAAGAAAGATTTACGTCCCGAAGGGAAAGGTTTTGGGAGATTGTGAGAAAGAAGAAGAAGGGGAGAGGAGGTGAAAAACTTCTAGGCGTGGAGTCCAAATGAGGGCAGGGAGGGGGGAGAAAGAGACGGGAGTGGGTGCGAATCCCTTGAGAATCGTCGGCAGACGGGAGAGGAGCAAATCCACGGGTAGCCAGCCAGCCCGGATGCTTTTCTTTTTTCTCAAATCTTTGTGCCAAAATCCGGACAAAGAGCCCTTTGCGGCGTCGTGCAGCGACCGCCAAAAGGGTGCCACGGTCGAGATTCGAAGCTAATATCCACATGGGAGGTAAATTAAAGATCCCCACATGGGTTCTGAGGGAACCGAGCGTTTGTTTTTTTTTAACGGGAGACATCAATGAGTAAGTTCTCTCCATTGGACTTCGTCGCAAATTTCGCAATCGCACATTTTCCTGCAAAGTCACCGAGTACTTGAATTTAATGCTCACAAATTAACTCAGAGGTTTTAAGGAAAATCAAAGACTATTTTCTACACAATAAAAGTGTTTTTGAGAGCTAAAAAATTCGTCATCGCCATTTAAATATAAAATAATATCGAAGCAGTAATATACCATTTCTAAGGTTACCAGTTACCAATCCATCGATGGTAATACTTCTGGAGATTCAAGAATCAAAGTCCCAATATATAATATTTGAAGTTTTATGTATACCTATGATTTTATCAAAGGTTACACTCTGTCCTATGATTTTCGTTTCAGCCTCGGTTTGTAATCACAATTTTTAAAAATTGGTTTGAAGAGAAGATTTAACTTCGTGGTCTGTTTTTACGGTTACCTCCAAAGGGTTAAGCGAGTAAGATGGTTCGCGTAGTCGGTAATAACTTAGAGGATTAGTTTACTTTACTCTTTGAGGCGTCATTTCGTGGAAGTATTTTATATTCGAATACATATTGAAAATGAGTATAACTCACTGTGTTAAAGTACAGTACATATTTTTCAATATGGATTGAAGGATTAGTATTAAAATAGAACAACTCTTATAGATTATATATACCTCATCAGAACGTAAAACTAATTCCTCAAGGCTGACCCAAAATTTTACAAAGAAAAAATGTCTAATGAAAGTTACTCAATAAATTTTGGAAGTGTTCAAAGAGCTATGTTTTTAAGTTATTGCAAAATATTTGTGATTTTTTTATGGGCCAACTTCAATCTAGATGTCCGTAATTTAATTATGTTCTATGAAATTAGGTTCAATGAAAGTTGCTCATTATGATAGTTGATTCAGACATTGTTGAATGGGATAATACTTGGCAATCTTATCCTACTAAGGCATGGATTGAAATATTACAGTAGCCCAGTGCATTGAGAGGGAAATGCGCCCTCTGGCTGAGCAAGATCTAATTAATTCGAATCAAACATTAGATAAGGTTGATGTACGACGTAAATACGCATGCACTTATCGTCTAATGCACTTATCGAGCAAAACAATCTCAACCGGCAAGAGTACGACTGTGCAGTTACCTCTATCTCAAAGAGAATGCTTATTGTATTTTTTGTTAATCATGAGCACGACAAGTGCCATATTCTGTGAGTAATGGATGGTTTCTCAGCATAATTCACGTGAGAAAGCTTAGGATTCAACTCCTGAATGTAATCAATGGTTCATTTGTCCCAAGGGTAGCCATTAATGTCATTATCTGCCACAAGACGCTACATAGCTAGAGCATGGCAGTCGTTTTAATGCACCGATAATCCATACATCTAATAATAGTTAGGTTATATATTTTTACTCTTTATAAATACAATAAAAGTGATCATGTCCTAATGGATGTGGGCTTCTGATTTTGTCAATAAAACCAGGCGTAGATGTTACTAATTCTCTGAGTGTGTCTTTCAGTAAAATTTCATGCATATCAGCATAACTTTCAGATTACTTTTACATAACTATTGTTACTCTTTATTAATACAATAAAAGTTATCGTGTTTTAAAGGATCTGGGCTTCTGATTTTGTAGATGAATCCAGGCGTGGATGTTGCTAGTTCTTTGTACGTGACTTTTATTATAATGTCATACTCATCTTGTCATGTCATAGCATAACTTTCAGGTTATGTTGATCAAAGGAATTTTTCAAATGGATATTAAAGCTCCACTCTGGATTACCGCAGGAAAAAGAAAAGTTCCAGAATAATGGTGGAATCTGATCTGTCGGAGAGCACTTTGTTAGCAACAACAATTCAGACGGGAACCTCACCCATTCATTGGCAATCAGTGTGCCCAGGTGTCCGTTTAGTACCTATTAGCATCTTTCTTTCCTTCGTAAAGTTGTATAAGTCAAACTTGGTCTTTTGCACACAGAGGTATCCACAATTCCTCCAATCTGGTGTTTCTCCTCTCTGACCAAGGTAGACGCCAAGGCAGTGAAGGAAAACTGAGAGATAATATGAAAATAGGCATTTGTTCGAGTTGCTAATTTATCAAATTCTGCCTCATCATAGCAATTTGTCGTCTCATACTCAAGATTCAAACCGCTGAGATACATTATTTTCAAGGGATAATGATATATCCTCGCCTAATTTCGCCAAATTCATCATGAAAAATGCGACCCATTTTTATGTCAGAGGAAATTGAGAACGGGTCTTTGAGACGGTCATTTTCTATCAGTATGTATGAATGTTTCTTTCGCGAAGACGCGCACTCGCTATGCGACCGCTCATTGCAATCTCGAAATCATACCGGGATCCCCCCACTGTCCTCCGAGACTGTCGCCTCGTCTAATTTAAGGACCGGGCCAGGAGCTGGAGCAAAGAAATTTATGCACGCGGAAGGAGAGCGATTCCTCTTCTACTCTTTCCTGCTCTCTCCTGTTATTCATCCCGCCATGGTCATGGAGAGGGAATCAGCCGCGGGTACCGTTCTCCCTGGACCTCTTTCTATTTTTTTCATCATCCCCGCCTTCCCCTTTTTCACGTCTGTCCGCTCGAACACACCCACGAGACCGAAAAAGGGACGATGCGTCCAGGGAAGGACCAGTTATGCTAATGGTGCGTGGGGGAGCTCCCCCCCCCCTTTCCTCGCCGCACTGCCTCCATTACTCAAAAAGAGATAGCTCAACGCCGAAAAGTTCATTCCGAATGGTCTGCTATCCGCGCTCCTATTTATGCAAAAGGCATGTTGACGCCATGCTCGGCTTCGATGCTGAATCGTAATCACCGTCCCGAGAAAAAAATCTATTTTTTCTTTTAGTTTTTGGAGGCATGTCGTGCCACTCGGCTTGCGTTTTGTCGAATGAGAATTTTGAATGAGCGTATTAAGGTTTTCCGTGGCCGGATAACTTTGGAAACAGATTGCCCCGAACATCAATTGTTTTGCGTTAATGTTGAGTCTGAGAGGAGCCGGTAATTATCAGTGCGTGCCTTTACTTTCCCGCTACTTTTCATTTACAAATGAGGCCTTGATCTATTTCCATCAAAGCATTTTTCACCCGCAAGTTAATGCTGCTTAAATTTTGAAGTTTCCTAGGGGGAAATTTTTGCTGAACAAGGAGTAGATTACTCTTAATGCAGCTACGTACTACGCTGGGAAGTGTCCTCAAGTTAGTATTTTACGCCAAACGCGAGTTTCTAAACAATATTAAAGCAAAACTTCGCATTAACATAAAGGTGAAATACTTCAAATCCTACGAATTGGTTCAAAAATTACAGATGTAATATTTCTTATCCATAAAGTTCAAGTTTTTCATCGGACATGTTTAATTCTTTCAATCTTCCTAACACAAGAAACGAAGTTACTCAAAATGTGTAGAGATATTCCATCTAGCACTCTTCATACATTGCACAAGGATAAAATTGGGCGGGTGAAAAATACTAGAGTACCAGAAGTAAGCATGATATATTGATTGGCTATTCCATTCAAAGGAAAATGTTGTCATCAATAAATCCACTGGTAAATATGACATGGCGTAATATATAACAAAGTGTCGTTTGCAGAAAAACGAAAAGCTACTGAGAGAATAGTAGCTTACTCAATGAAAGGGCCGCACTTCTTCATCCAACCCTTTTTGGATATATACCAAGATTTAACGGCGAAGGAACTTTCGTGTACACTTCTCTTGGTGCCATCCATCACTTGGCAAAATATCTGTGCGAAAAGCGGAGGCCGCATCCAAAAGCGCAAGCCTTGTTAGTGGATGCGACAAAAAAATCGATTTAACGATGGTTATAATTTGTTAGTGCAAAAAAATGCTGCTCTCTCACTGTGCTGTGCTACCATCATGCTATCAACAGAGTCAGGTGCATGAAATAAGCGTGCAGAGTGAGATGGACGATCTTCATACTCGGCTGGCCAGAGCAAGGGGGGACCGCTCTGGAATTGGGCTCCTTTGTGATGGTATCACCGCGGCATTTTTCCGCGGAGAAAAGGTGGAACAGTGCGTCTTGGCTGGGAGTCTTAACTCTTCAGTGTATTTGTGACAAAATGCACTTTGCTGCATAATCGTAGGTCATTCACTTACACCTTGATATACATTCTGGATATAATTTTTGTTGAGATATTTCACAAGTACTTGTGAGCTTAAATCCGTGTTATTCCAGAGTTAACATAATTGATGTTAAGGCACACCTTTGTTTGGATAATAATGCACACCGCTGTTTTAGGAAGATCAAAGAATAATATTTTGCTCGGAAATAGTTATCTAATAAAAATAAAATCGCAGAATTGTAATCACAATAGCTAACCTATTATTTTAATCAGTTTCAATCAATCATTTTCGGAATATGGAAAAAATTCAATTTTTGACAACCATTAACAAACGTCAATTATGGAATCTGTGAATTTGGTAGGTCTTGGAAAGATTCAAACGTGATACTAGATTGAATTAATTTTGAATATAAACAGAATTTCCCTTATTGCGCCAAGGTGGTAAACTATATGGTGTCGGAATTTTTCAGAAATGCATGTATTTACAAAGTGATATAAAAGATGTGATTACTGTAAAATCCAATCCAAGGCTGAATGACAGATGTATCCTGGTGCATGGTGGCATTAAGTAGCGAAGTCTACTATTTTGGAAATGCCTGAATAAAATTTGGGCCATACTTGGAAAACGGTAATAGATTTTTTAAGGCGTGAAAATAAAATAAAAATTATTATAACTAATGTAAGATAACATGTTTACGATTGCATATAAACCCTCAGGAAAATGCTTATCTGCCTCAAAAATACATTTTCAGTTAAATTTACGTAAATATCTACTTGACATATGTAAACCAAAATGCTACAGTTGGAATTACTTGCATGGGAAGTCAAGTATTAAAACAAGCATTTCGGAATAAGTTCGCAAGAGTTTACGATGCAGTGACAATAAAGTAGGTTAACTATCACATTCCACTATTGGACCAGTCTTTCTTTTTATTTACAAAACAGTGTAACGGGATATTTATTGCCGAGGAACGAGATAAATCCGGGGGCACAAACATAAAAGCAAAGAATGAAACGAAATACTTACTTCACCATTTGCTTCGGCGATCCAAATGTATTCCATCGTAACGACCTGACACTGACCATGAAATGAAAAAAAAAAGAAATTCCGGTTGAAGGATTACGGAATCCATCCATTGTTGATAGTACAAGCCTCGACCGGGAGGTTATCCAAGATTTAATTAGGTGGAGTGTTGCGACATGAGGTGAAGAAGACGCGTGTGTTCACGAGCTCATTGTTTTCATAACTCTCTTGAAATGGCCCGTACGAGTGGGAGTGGAACGCAGGGTGGCGAGACGGCTTTTGCCTTCCCTATGCATACGTGAAGGCGAGGAGAAAAAAAAGGGGCGAAACGAAAATTTAGAATTCACTCCAGTTGCGTGTCTTTCTCTCTATCTTTGGACTCACTCGCATAATTGTTCGTGGATACTAAACGAAGCCACCGCGCGCACATGACCGAGGGCGTTCGTTCCGACAGATAATCTCATGCGATTGAACAATGCAAGCAGGTGACCTCCTCTCCCTCCCGCCACTACTCCTACCTCCCTCCTTACACTTTTATCCCTCGTGGGTTCGCGTGAGTATTCACGTGCGTTCTCCCTTCCCCCCTTAAAAAAAACTAAAATACTCCGCTCGCAGTGCATTCTCTCACCCTAATCGCCGTCTTACATCTTTCTTGCTCTTCCCCCCCTCCCACCGAGTTCACGAAGGAGAAATAGTTGGGCGATGAACATCCACTCCCCTTAGAAGTTATGAATATATGTTGCCCACCCTTTTTTCCCTGAAATAAAACCGATCCTTTGTGCGTACGGAATCCGTTCCGAGAGTCCCACCCCATTCTTCTCATTATCTCATACACTAGATCACTTCCTCTCATTCTTTTCCGCTCGTCCCCTGCGCGGCCTATGAGTTAGTTATTGCGGCGGAGATGCTTACTTAGGGCCCGCGGCGTTGAGAGGAGGTCTTAAAGAGGATTGTTGATTCCTTTCCCCATTTCTGCCGTCGAGGATGTGTTGCGGCGTGTTGTGTATGTGAGCAAGCCCGGTAACAAGCGTCGCCACTTTGTTCGATCCCTAACTCCGCCCCTCATTAAAATTTTACCGTGAGCGTCGGCGGATTCCGTGCCGCAGTTATCTGTTATTATGTCCTTCCTTACGATTGTTTTTTTTCATTTCCCTTGCAACAAACCCTGTTGTGTGTACCCTCGAGGGTTACGATGCAAGGGCGTCGGTATCATAGGAGTCTCTGCGTATAAGACATCCGTATATGATCCGCTTTCTCACGGTTTCCCCCACCGTTAGGGCATCAACATTATCCGAGTTGTACAGGATGTATGTTGTTTTACTACCGCAAGGAGTTAATAATTTAAGTTTTACAACAGCAATATTGTGAATGAACTTTTATAGGCAGAAAAAATAAAACAATACCCTCAAAATAAATTATTAAAAACCAGTTTTGTAATGTCCAATAACCAACGGAGCGTTTTATTTTGCTTATTTGATTACTCCTTGAGTTTTGTGAAGTACGTCCCAATTTTTGTGGGCTAATACATAAACGACCGTTGGGCGTGGAGACACATGTGGATAACATTCAGGGAAAATATTTAGCCCGATGACCAAACTGGGAAAAAATTATCTTTAGTATTATAGACATTGCCATTTGCATTACGACATTGTGTATAAATATCACCATTGACAGATGCCTTCACTGTTACTGCGAATTAAGAAAGCGCTGTTGGTTTCTATCTACTTGTATCTCTTCCGCTTCCTCTCCATCATTTTCCGCAATCAGAGCCAGTGAACCTGAACGCTTTTCTCATTAGTATTTACTCATCCCTCTAAGCTGCTTATTTCCCCAATTATTTTTCCACCAGACAAAACATATAATGGCTGCGTATGAAAATCTACTGAAATTCTCACGGTAAATTAATTTTTCCAAAGGAATACACCGTTAGCGTGTACTATGTAGTAACAGTTGAGTAAGCACACAGAGACTTTATAATTTCATTATTTTTTATAGGAAATCAAGAATTTAAAGTGCCTACACTTGAAAACTAGGCAACATCGTTGAAAGAAGTAAATTATTCTGATGATAAAAATGCATAATGTTATGCCATTCAGTGATTAAAATCAAGAGAAATTGTTGGTAGATGTTGGCGAGAGCGTCAAATTCTTTCCGGTCAGATTATTAGAAAACCCATTACATAAAATTTAATTTACTAAGGATGATGTCCATCAAAAAACCAAGTAATATTTTGAAATACTTAAAAATACGCAACAAAGTTGGAGTTTTAGTTCAAGTGTTATCACACTTTGAAGTTTTGCTGTCAGGGTGTCATGGAGAAATTAAACGTTAAAAATAGAGCTAACTCAATTAGCGAACCATGATAATTCCACATGGTATTCCTTTTCGTTCTCCCATGGCCCAAATTCGGCCTTGAGTGCATCCCGAATTCTCCATAATAAAAAAAATGAAATTATAGTCAATAACAAGTTTCCCTGGAAGTCACCTGTATTCAAATATGTCTCCTCATTATTTATTCTCGATAATGGAACATGCTTGCTCTAATTTTACACAAGTTAATTTAGGCACATAATTTAGGTGTCATTTGTTTCATGATAATTTGTTAATAAAATGTCCCCAATGTCGGTCTGTAGTGAAATTTACGAACTTGAAAATTTTACTTCAGACCAACTTGAGAGATGGTTGCATTTTTAGCATTGTATTGCATATAAAAGATCTATTATTTTATGGTCATAATACCGTTCAGATTTCTAATTAATTTTCATAGGTTGGACTTCTTCTGCCATTTCTCCCACTGCAAGAAAGCCGCGGGCGGGAAGTGTAAACCTGAGTGGGTTTAATTTTCACTCTTATCCTGCGTCTAGGCTAGAAGACGTTAACTATTTAAATATAACTAGTGAACTAAGATTATTTTTCTTGCGAGTCATTTTTCGAGTTCCCTTCTCGTTCATTACACTCTGCTATGTTTTGCTTAGTTGAACTCCTCACTAAACAACAAATTGAATCACAATCAAACTACACATGGCTATATTAGAGGAAAAAAATGATAATTGTGACTCGAGAGATACCTTCATATCAGCAATTCACCGGGGTTGAAATTCGCCATGAAAAAATCATTTGACTTGACCGGGATTCGAACCCAGATCTCCCAATTGCCGGCCAGGTGTGTTAGCCCCGTGCGAGTGACTTCGAAACCACATCATTTGTTTATGCAATGATTGGAAATAAGCAGTTCACCGGTTTGGTTTTATGGAACGATTCTACATTGCTTATCCATTTTGGAACGTTTTGTTGGATATTCTTTTTCACTCTTCAGCAAAACACAATTCCTTTCTTTCTACATCCGACGAGCACCTTTATCCTAATATGCCCGCCTAAAATCAAAAGACAATAGCATTATTTTATATGTAACATCACGAAATCAGCCACAAAAATAAGTTTATTCCCTAAATGTTTAATAGACCATAAATTATCGTGAGCAGCATTGAATTTGGGGGCTCTCCGGCGGGTACTCAATATCAAGAAATCTAGAAAGTTATTATCTTTGGGGCGGAATTAATTTTCCAGTATGTTTTTCTAGGGAAAAAATCATGCAAGCCTCCGAATAAAATTTTAATATGATATTCCTCTCTTTCCATTGTCCACCGTAAGATATTAATCTCGGCGAAATCGTGATGGCCTTTATGCGCTGTCCAAGCTGGTGAGCGTAGTCACCAGTGGCTGGGTCCTTTGATCCGCAATCAACATATACAGCTCTTAGCACTCCATTCCTTGACTCATTGCAGTTTCAATGCCAGTGAATGCCATCCCAAGAAAAAAAAGACTCTCGGATGGCGAAGATAAACGAGTGGTGAATGCCATTTCTTCTCAACGGAGGGAGATACGGAAGATAGAGGAAGACACTGATCATAAAGGTCCGTTGAAGATGATGCAATGTAAATAGCTGGGGAAAAACTAAAACATGACACGACACCGCACCAGGTATCATCTCAAGTAAACTTTGAGGCGCCACTGTCGGGTCAGACATTCAAATGGAAATCAATAGTGTTCAGCGTTAAAAAATTAAATAGGTGGAATAAGAAAAACAAATATTTTGAGTTTTTCAGTAGAGTAATAAAACAGCGCGGAATGTTAAAAAAGTGATTTATTTTTTACCTAGATATATATGTTTGTATGGTGTCACAATTTATTCGTAACGTTTAATCTCACTCTCTTATTTAGCGTATTTAGCATTTGATCTCAGGTGACTTAGCTTTTGCCACGTATTGGAGAGATCTGAAAATGTTTGAGAATAGAATCGTAAGTTAATTCATCACCCGAAATTCCAGCCTTTTTAAACCTTTATTTCCTCGCGTGAAGGAAATAATATAAACCTAGTAGATACAATAAATAAATTATGTATTTTCCAGATAAACTTCATTTTTCAGAATCTCTTTTTTTCTTTCAAGTGGATAGAATTTCTTAGAAATTTACAGGCTAGATTTTTATCCAGGAATAGGCCTCAATTCTTGTATAAAGCCTGGGTATTGCGAACCTAAAGGTTGCCTTTTCGGTAACTAGATATTAACTGAAAGTTCGCGTTTGGTAAAACTTATCGTTTATTTGCTGAGGGCGTCATTGATAGGAGAACGAATAATTTCGGAATTTATACCGTGAAAATGTTGCCATTTAAATGGAAAACACATTCATTGCATTTGATTTGCAGACAACATAGCTCTAGTAGCTGACTCAGAGAAGGAATTAAGATGAATACTTAAAATCCTAAATAATATTTTATTAAAAATGAAACTTAAAATAAACACCAAGAAAACCAAAATCATTGTGGTAGAAAGAAAGAGAAGTGGAAAGATAAGGAATTAACCTTTTGACGGAGTGAGACTGGAGGAAGTGACAGAGTTCTACTATTGGGTAGAATATTAGAGAATCATAACAACTGCTCCTCTGAGGTCAAAGGAAGAATAAGGTTAGCCAAGAAAATCTTTCAATTAAAGAAAAGTCTCCTAGTAAATAACTACATTAGTTTTGAGACTAGGAAGAAATCCTGAAAATCTTTGTATGGAGTGTGCTAATATATGGATGCGAGACATGGACATTAAGGAAGATTAAAATCACCAAACTTGAAGCTGCAGAAATGTGGTTTTGGAGGAGGGTTACAAGAACTAGATGGACCGACAGAAAAACTAATGAGCAAGTACTAAATGAAGTCCATACAGAAAGAGAATTTTTGGAAACAATTAAAACAAGAAAATCAAAGCTCATCAGACACTTACTTAGGCACGACAACTTCATACAAAATATTATGGAAGGAAAAATTCTAGGCAAAATACAGAAAGGACGACTGAGAACATCGTACCTAAAAGTATTGGTGATGGAAATGGGATGCACCTCGTAGAATGAAATGAAGAGGAAGGCTGAAAAAAGAGATTGTTGGAAGTTGTGGCTGCAACAACAGGGAAAACCCTTAGAAGAGAAGAAGACCGTGAAAATATTAAAACGGGCGTTATAAAACCGGGCGTTATAACTGTAACTCAAACGGTGACGTGCAAATGGGTCTCTCGATTTCGATCTGAGATGCGTTAAACCACTAAGACTGAATAATTGTCATAGAGGCTTCGATTTTCACTCGTTTCTCGGATAATATTAATTGTTCACTCATAATTGAAAGAACTCCTTAAAATTTTCAGTCTCCGAAGCCCATCTCTTGCGCTTTTAAACCTTCCTCGTTCTTACTATTTTCCTTGTCTTCCGTCATCCTCAGTGCGCATGGAATAAATAAGCGGCTCAGCGTCATAATGGGGCATTACCACCGTCTCAAAACTCAGAAAAATGCGGAGGAGGAGTGGGAAAGGGAGTGAGAGGCGATGCGAGAATGACGTCACTCAGATGTTATAGGTCAAGCATTCGGTTGACTATGTTTCGCGGGAACGTAAACCCAGCACTTAGATTTATTCATACATACGTATATATTGGGTGGTAGTGATGGTCTTCGGAAACGGCCGTATTTCAATGAGCCAATGACGAAACTGCACTCAAGCCTTCGGTTGATTTTCGTTTCACATCTCTCACTCTCTCTCTCTCCTCTCGTCTCCCGAGTAGTCGCCATGTCGGAGAGACCCGTCCGAGTGGGGATGAAAATATTTATGCTAATGAGGAAATTCCTCCCTAATGGGAATCATTTTCATTCGGACATAGGCTGGCACTCCTTAACTCCTCACAGTTCCCTCGAGTAGTGGATGTAAAAAATATCGGCTTTTTTTTACGAGACTGTCCGCAAGCGATCCAATTTTTACGATCCACCTCAAAAATCCACTTCTGACTGTGAGGAGTGTAATGACGGTTCGTTTATCTGCACTTCCTTATGGTCCAGCTCGCTTCTTTTCACTCTACCCCTCCCCCCCGCCTTTCCCTCTTTCTATCTCTCCTTCTCTCTCTCACACAAACACAAGTTCACACACGATCACACGGAGGACACACGTTTCAAACGCAGAAACTCACATATGACCGACACTTGTGGCTCTCCCTTTGTGGAGTCTGGGTTGTAAAATAGTGCCTTTCTTTATTTCAGTGCCCTGGCGTTTCCTCCCGCTGCAATTAAAAAAATCCGAAATGTTTCGTCCCGTACTTTTTGATTGCGCGCCATAAAGAAGGATGTAATTTCATCCCCTCGACCATGTTAACTATTTTGGAAGAATGAGAGGGTTCTCTAGTTTTTGTTCATTACTTTATGGGGATGCATGATCACTGGAAATGCGCATTTTACGGAAACAAGGTGGTGTAGCGTTTTGCGGTTTTGTTGTTCTTGAAATATTTTAAAATTTTGTTTTTGTTTTGGTCTGAGAGTATCTAATGGAGACCATTGGCTTAGGCCCATTATGTTTTTTTCTAACTAACTGGGATACCCCGAATGAAACTGCGGTAAAAGAAGCATCATGATATAAGCTTTCTCATACAATGGAAACGGAGTGAAAAATTACACCTCATTAGGATGAAACCTCTCCACTTGAGCCATGTATTTACTCAGGTGATGAGATTCCACGGATGATTCGCCGCATTTTTCAAATAGCAAATATTTTTTGATACAATATTATCAAAACATTTGCTCTTTATTATATCTCAATGGTAAATTATGGGAAAACTTGAGACTAATTGAATTATTAAGCAACTCATTGTATTGAATTGATTGAATATAAAGAAGGTGCTTTTGAAGGCTTAGGTTAACAATGGTGTTTTCTTAATCTTTTCGCTAACTTACATTAGCCAAAGCATTCACCATTAAAAATCATCCAGTAGAATAAGAAAATCCGTTCATACGTTTCGAAACATTAGGAAAAGCACTTACCTATAACTCTACCGTTCAGTACGTGACGCGCTTCATTTTTTAATAAATCACAAACTTTCAAAAAGTTACACCGTACCTCTTAACTTCGTGACCATGTTCATCCGGTATATAATTAATTCCTGCCTGCCTTCAGTTTCCTTGAACTGACGGAAGGGGGCTCTATGCTTCCATGCCGCCAATTAAAAAAAAATATCTATCCTTAGCTCTACCCAAAACGCAGAAATACGGAAGAATGTTCACACGGTGCCCAGTTCCCCCTCACTTCCTTCTCACAATCAAATTAGCCCGCTCCTTTGTCCCTCCCTATCCTTAACATTCCCTCTCTCCTCTCTAACAGCCTCTTCTCCCTTATCTCACGATCGGCGATTCTTCGACTTGGACTCTTCGATGAAATCTAACCACTGTCCTTCCCATCATTTGCCCTTCAATAACTGGTGCTAAACCTTCAATGTTTAATTCCATTAACAAGACTCTCTTTGTCTCCTCTATTGCCTTGAAACCCAAGTGATGTGAAGCTACCATTTAAAGCATATCGCTTACCACCAACAAGGTTATATAATGATCATTTTTTTCAATTTCTAGTATAGGAGAGTTTTGGCGTCATAGCAATAATTTTATCTCAAGCCTTGGCAAACTGAAAGTAATTATTTTTCTCTATGCAACTTTGAGAGAAAGAGGGCATATTTACCCGTAATTACGCAATAAATTCTACGTCAGTGTTTGATCATTTCCTCCCTTCGGCTCACTCATTTTTTAGTTCACTTAATGCAGTAGATGTACATTTTATATGTTAAGATTCAAGTCGTATTCGAAACCTAAATTTCGAGCATTTTGAGACCGTTGTTAAAAAAGGAGGTGGCACAGCATTTTTTTCTGATACAGTTGCCATTATGTTTGATGAATTTCAGAGAGGTAACTTCAAATTACCCCTCCAGTGTTGACGATGAGATAATATCTCACTTTGGAGTTCATTTCCAATCAGATTTCTGAGAATAATTTAGAAATAATTAATAACGTGTAGTTGTAATCTCATTAAAATATACTGTGGCTTAACGAGCAGCTCGGGAGTAATGGCTCCTCTAAAAACTGGTTTCGTCAAAACACTTCGGATCAGTGGGGTGTAACCAAGACAGAAGATTGTTCGCACTACGAGCAAACAACTGATTCTTTGAACGGAGATCACATCCTTCACTTTTCTCAATTGAACGATTATGACGTCAGAAAATTCCTCGTTCATCAACTCCACGAGGAAGAGAGGACTTTTTAACAAAATACTCGTGTTCGGAACTTATTGTTACGCGAATCCACGGGACAAAAAGGGTATGTTGAGATAGCTTAAGACGTCAGTAGGAGGACATCTATTGTAGAAAATTGCGAAGAGAAAGAATGCTATTCCACTCAAAAAAAAAGTTTAATATAACGACCATTGTTTCAATTTCAGTTATCATGATAAATGACTAATACTTGCCGCTGGAGTCTATCCCTCACACTGGGGGAAAACAGAGAGTCAGGACCTTATCGCTCATTAGAGTCTTTGCTATGGTTTCAATTCTATTTTTAACTTTCGAAAACACTGAGTTGAATTATCTGCCGATGCTTTGGAGCTGGGTTTTTTTCCCATTCACTGATTTCAAAACTTTCACTCCTCCTTCCCTTTATCCAAGCTATAGTGCTTCAAAATCTTATTCTAATTAGTCTTCTTATAAATTTTGATTCTCATTCATCCCGCGACTGCATTCACTGGCACAAGGAAATCATCCGCGTGTGTTTTCTCTCCTCACCTTCGTAATCTTCCTCCTCTTTAGGTCTTTGACTCGCTTGATATCTTGGAGTAATCCACTCTCTGTCCTGCGGCATGTGAAGTGGACAAAGCAACGAAATGGCAGAGGTGGAGGAAAGGGTTGAAGAAAAGAGAGGAGACATACTACAGTAGAGAGAGAGGCGGAGAGGGAGGAAGTGGGAGGGCAATTCTCGTGGGGGAGGTGGAGGAGAAAAGAGGAGGAAAAGGAGGAAGGGGGGGGGAATATAATGACCTGGGGGTGGGGGGCAAGGAGGAGGGGAGGGAGTGAGGGCGGGCAGGTAGATGGTGCTATAAATCCAAGATAACATCTATGACCTCTGGAGGTTTTCCATGCCTCTTTCCAACTCCTCCAAGCACCATTCCTCTTTCTCCGCTTTCCATCTACCCACTCTCGCCTCTTCTTATCCCAGTCTTTTGGCCTCCTCTTCCATTTCTTCTTTGTTTGGAACTCACACATTTCTCATCCTCCTCCCTCTCTCTCGTTTTCCCCCACCCTCTTCCCCTCTCCACACTTTAATTTCACCACCCCCAGCCATTCCACGCCGTCCATCTCCCTCTCCCCCTCCTCTCCCCCCCTCAAACCTCCCCCACCGACGTTTTCTTTTCACCATCCCAGTAGTAATCACCTTCTGCGTCCATCCACACATCTCCTCCGGGTCGTGTACGGGAACTTACAGTTTTAGCACTTCTTTGATTTTTCCCCAGTCGCGGGACGTTTTTATAGCCCCCCCACAATACCTAGCCCCATGGCACAGTGGTAACGGTTGTTCAAATTAAAATTTATAATTGCGTTTTTATGACTTATTGCGCGCTGTTTGATAATGGTTCCTTGGCAGCGTTGAAGCTTGCCTCACCCGTTCAATACTCTATCCCTCACCCCCTCGAGTCCTCTTTGCTTAAGGTTTAATCAAACTAAGGTTTATGCGCGGGTGGTGTGAAATAATATCGTCACGCGTGAAGCACAAACATCAAAACGTACATATTCCCGGAGTGTATTTGGCAGTTAAATGTACTAAATTTCATGTACCGAGGTATTTTTATGTGTTTGAAGAAAATTTGAGACGAATGAGTTTCATTATAGGTGATTTGCATTAGTAGTTTTTTTTCCGAAACGTTAGGAATTTTTTTCAAGCCACACAAACTATCATACCAACTCCTTTATTTATCGTTATGAATAAGTATACAGCATGCTTAGGAAAATGCAATTGAAATATTAGATGAATGGTTCAATTTAAGCGGGATGAATGAGAATGAAAGTCCATAAGAAGTGGCGATATTATATTTCCAAATTTCAATAGGTGCTTAATACAATTGTGTGTCAATTCAAATTTAGTGAAAGTTAATAGGAGGTATTTTATTTCCCCGCATCTATACCTAAAAGTCAAATGCGATTTTTAAAATTTAAGTATATAAGAAGCGTGAGGGTGAAATTGGCCTCTTAAAAGTTTTGATAACGCCCCTTTAAGTTTGGTATTGATCTTTTTAGACAATCTCAATAAAACACTTGTAATCTTTCGGCTCCGAGGTTTTTAAACCTTGACTCATTAGCTCAAAATACAGATGCAGATGAACCAGGCAAGCAAATCAACCAGAGTTTGAATAATGTACACAAATAAACCAGGACGTTTCATAGTGTGGAAAAACATCCGTCACTGCTATATACTACTCATTCATTATGCAACATTATAACACACTTTAAAGTGGTTTACTTCCTAAAGCACTCAGTTCTCTTAGTGGATATTGCTTTGAACGCCATATGATTTCTACTTAATATTTGCTCCCACACGTTTATGAACTTCTTTTATGACGCTACGCAATTATGATCGCTAGTATATAGGATCCCTATGAGGAAGGTATGATAAAAGAATTAGAGCGCGTGCAAAGGAGATCTGCTAGGTTTGTTAAATGTCGTTATGATAATTGTATTAGTGTTACGAGTTTAATAGAAGAACTAGGATGGGAATTACTATCAGAACGCAGGTTAAAATTTAGGTTAAACCTTTTAAGTAAATTCGAAACCGATTTGTTCACAGATGACGTTAGATATATATTAAGAACCCCTGCGTATTATGCTAGGTTTGATCAGATTAACAAAATTAGAGAGATAGATTGTCGTACCGATTGATTTAAAATGTCATTTTTCCCGCGTACCATAAGAGAGAACAATAGGCAACAAAGCAAAAGGGATAGGTAGGTGAAACATAGTTAAAATAGTCTGTAGTGCATGATGCATGTAATAACTACCAGTAATCCCTTCCTAATTATGTAGATTTTAACCTGTACTATACCGTAGTAACTAATATTCTATTGTAATAACTACTGCAATTACTTGCAATAACTAATAATCTACTGTAGTAACTAATAAACTATGACCCTATTTTCTAGCATGTCTACATTATATATCCTACTTACATGGCAATAGTGCATGTTTGGTGATCTTCACCCCCTGCCACACACCCTCGTGGTGGCTCGCAGGGTATTACGTAGATGTAGATGTAGATGTATGATCACTTATTTTAGCTCGACCTTCGGTGAACATACACCGCAACGAGTTTTCAGCAGTTGAAGTATGTGAGGGAGATTTATTAATTAGAGCCCGCAACTTATAATATATGTAATGGGAGTGCGTCTTTATTTATGAAACTTTCTCCACTCATTCAGAGAAATGAAATTATGGCCACTGTCCCTCATGAGAGCAAGTGCGTACTTATTTACATTTCCATGCACTGACTTCGCGAGATTCGTTGTATGTATCTTTCAACGCGGGTCAGCATTTTCCTCTCCCCATCTCCTCTTCGTCCCCGCCCCCTCTTCCTCGCCGCCCCCACCGCCACCGCCGCCTCCCGTCACGATTCTTTCGGGCGGCCTCGACTGCAGGCGGCCTTTGGGCGTCCTTGAGCCTCTCTCGGGGGCAGACCGCCGCGGCACTGGTGGCGGAGGAGGAGGACACACGTCGTCCACTGCGCCTACGACGCCACAACTCGCCCGCCCTCTAGCTTGCATTCTTTCCTCATCCGAGAAAAGGATTCTTTTGTTTTTAATTTAAGACACTTGGGCGTGGTTGTTTACCTGCGTGAATGCGTAAGAAATACGGCGTGCCATCTTTTGGCACTGTGGCCAACTTCGAGCGAGAGTAAAAAGAAGTCTTTTATGTGCGTATTTGGGAGGAGAGGAAGATAGAGGAATAGATAATCGTTAAGTAGTACGAATTGATTTTGTCTGTGAATGTAATGAAGGCTCGACTATGATGAGAAATGATTATGCTTGAACGTAAACATCTTGACAGTTCGCAGAAGGATCATTGTAAAATTTTAGGTCAAGACGCTGTCAAAGGAAATTAGTTTTAGTGAGGAGACGGTTGTAAAAAGAAATAAGGAATTAGGAGGATAATTATGATTGGTTAATGAAAAGAGCATTGCTTACCTTGGATTATAACACAAAACTCACATGGCATGGATCATGAAAGTCAAGATAAACCTAAAGGAAATGAGCATAATATAACAAAAAATGGGAAACAAATATATCTAGTAAAAACATGTAACAGTGAAGGTTTCGAGGAGGAAGCAAAAGATGAAGGTGGTACTAGAGACAGAAGATAGACAAGACTAATACAAAAAAGAATGAAAAATACAGAGAGGACGGGTACGAGAAAGAAAGGTTATTATAAAAACGCTTTCCTAACTAGTCCGTAGTAGATCCAAATCAAAGAGAGAAGAAGAAGAGAGAAGGGTCTGAGGGAATGAAAAAACTGAATAAATTAAATTAATTTCGGAAAAATCGTTGGTAATCTTCGCGTTCTTTATTTACTTTGGCATGGGGTACAAACAGGCTCAAGTATTTGTATCGTACTGAAAAACATTTTTGCTCGAGTCTCCCTCATTTACCACGAGTTATGGAAATTTTGAAAATGTTTTGCCAAAGAGAAAAACTAATTGGCCCTTAAACAAGACCAATTTTTTTATTTGTCGCGAGCGTCACGATACGTGATCTCTCAATTAAACAATGACTTTCAGCAAAATCATTCAGATAATTTTTTGTAGGAGCAGTTATTCAGCAATGAAATGGGTTGGCCGTGGCGTAATGTATCATTAGTTTCAATTAATGCATTGAAATGACAGCTATGAGCTGCAGATCTAATGGTATTTCTAGACTTTCGGAAATGTTACGAAACCTCTGCCGTCTAAGTCATATCATACGACCAGGCGGTAGATAACATTCTGACAAAAGCTCTCTCTTAAATTATATCCCGCGAGAACTCTTACGAAGCATGGGCCTTTGTGACACGACCTCAAGACAGAGAGGGGGAAAGGAGGGCTCTCTTTTAGAACACCTGAAGCATTATCGTTCGTATGCATGTACAATGAAAAATGTTGGTTGTCTCCTTCTCGTTCGTCGGCGAGGATGGGGGGATAATCTCTTGAGGCGGTTATCGCAACACGGTCGTTTTTGGCATTTAATCTCGTGCCTCTCTCTCTCATATATACTCGAACGCGCCGGGCACACAAAAGTTTCAAATGCGATACGTCTTTCGAAATGTGAGAGTAGATGGGGAACCTGGGTACGATAACGGCCTCTTTTTTTGACCCGTTTTGCATAAGGCAGTTAGTTATTTTGGTCACCAGGCATCATAATTCTTATACCCTGAAGCGAAGGGAATCCGAAATATCCACTTTCGCGAGCCGGAAGGTTTATCTACACCATGAACAACTTGCACATGAATTTTGTCTAAAAGTTATCTTCATATTTAAGTTTGGTGGCATTGCTTGTCACATATAATCTTTGCGGACTTTCTATTGATAACACAAAGTCATGCTTATTAGCAGTGCAGTGCAGATGTACATTTTCAATGAATGCCTGCCTGCAATATTGCTATTTTTTACTATACTGCGTTCTTTATGAGACAAAATCCCATAGTTTCGGATTACGCAAAGTAATTGACGAAATAGAGTCATAATTTTTAGGGCAGAAAAGAGAAAAAGTTGAAAAAAATCAGTCTTTGGGTTTAAAAAAGACTAATCATAGGGTGTTCATATTATTTTGAACGCCCATGCCAAGCGGAATCCGTTGAACGTATTGTATTGAACTGTATTGAACGTCTCTCAAAAGAAATCGATCATTATCTTTTGCCATTTTAACTACTAACACTTTGAGAGGAGGTGATAAACATAAATATACCTAATATTTAATTCTAGTAGCACTCATTGAACTCTGTATTCATTTGCTGAAGGTATCCTAGAAAATTAGTGTTTGGAGACTTCAACTCCTGAATACGGAGATTTCAACTAGTGAGACTAATAAGCAACATTTCGTATACCTACTTAGACGCTTTGTTGCAACTGCGCATAAATGAGGAATGAACTTCAATATGAGATGTTTGACACAGATGCTTGAGATTAACGGTGGATATGCATGTTCCATAGCAAATATGAATGATGATATACTCTGCAAGGGGTTACAAAGATAATTCAACCCACTCAGTGTCATATTTTTTATTCACTAAATCTAAGGAAGATTTTTATTATATACTTTTTCGTCGTTACGGCAGGTGTGTAAACGATGATTGTTTTAAAGTATAACAGAGAACCCCCATAGAAACGGATTTTAAAATAGCTTTATTACTGAGAGCCGCTCGCTTCAAATTGCTTCAGATTATCAAATGTGTTATGTAATGCCTATGAGGTTAATAATTATTCATCTTTATAAGTATCTTACTGCTGAAATGTTTTAATAATATCTCGCATATATTTCTGAGGTCTTTGGTTTTTCAAGATTTCATTTACGGTTTAGCGTGAAGCCCGAATAAATGCAGAAATCTCCTTCATATTTCAACTCCCTGATGACAAGCAGTTCTAAAATTGGGCGAATCTTACTCTGCACTTATTATTCCATGGCAATTTTTTGCGAGAACAAAAATTAAAATCCTGTCGGTTCCGTGGGAGTTAGCAACCGGTCTCAAAGAGAAATTTTCTTCACGGTGACCGAGACATTTTAACCTGACTCATGCTGCTTGGAATTTCCGCGTTTTAAACTTATATGTCTCGACTTATTTATTGCACTTGAGTCAAGCGTTTTCCAAAGAAACAGATGAGAAAGTAATATTTTTTCCAAAAAGCTAGCTACATATATGAGGCACATAAAGATCTGCAGACCTCATAGTTACCTCTGAGCTAACACTCCTTGTTGAAGTGGATATGCTTACATTGCATTATGGAAGAAGATAAATTGATGCTTAAGTTCTACAATGTTATAGAGGTGAATGAAACCTCGTCAAGTAATTTGATACAGTTAATAAAATAGTATGTTTTCTTGACTGGAAAAAGAAGTGAGCACTACCTTTCAGGTTAAGCACACTTTCACAAGGTGTGTAGGCGACAATAAGCATAACTAGCACCAACTTTTTCCAGGTGCCACTATCTTTAATACTCAAATAAACTCAAATACAATTTGAAAAGGGTAAACTTTTGTGAGAAATACAAAAAACCATTTCCAAGTTTAACAAATTTAAAAGAAAACAGATGCAAGAGAGTTACAGAAGTGCATGAAATTCTAATAGGTTCAGATATATCATAGCTGTAATTTAAATTGTTTTCCCATCAGAGACTCATTCATTAGGTTTATGAATTTATTAAATATTTAACGATTTCAGATCTGACGCCAATAACCATTGACATCTAACTTTGGGTTGAATATCTTTTTTGTCTCAAAAATATAAACTAATGCAAGGCGAGTTGCTTTGATATTAATTCTTACTACGAACAAGGATCTTCATACATTTGAAAAAGTGCACCCTTCCTCGATAGATGGTACAAACTGTGAAACATTCGCAAAGTTGGGGACATAAAGTCGAGGTAAATTTTTAAATTTCATCTCTCCGAACTCATTTTCTCACATACCTCGGGCATAGATACGATATTTAAATGTATTTTTGCACGCACAGTGTCAAGTAGAATCTATAATAAACCTGAATTTCTATACATCTGCTAAATTTTTGTGTGATTTTATCTACAAGGATTTTTATCTAACTTTTTTCTCTCTCTTTTTAGGTAAGTTTTGAACGTCACTTCTGACTGTCTTGGTGGGAAATGGTGATTGGTAAGCTCCTAATTCTGCAAGGTCCATGTTGTTTCTTTCATGACGCATGCCCTTTTTACTTAAGTATAAATATACATATCTCTACCAAACATATTAAAAAGCTCTCTGTACTCTCTTATTTTTATCAAGATCCTAATGTAGGGAAAGCTCTGACGACAGATGAAAGGAAAGCTTACCACTTTTGGGTGGCATTGTAGCCCAGGGGATAGAGATTTCGTCTTTGCAATGAAAGACCATGCATTTGAACGCGGTTAAAACTTCATGGGAAATCGTCGCATTTGGTACAAGCATTAAAACACAATGGGATTTAATTAAAAAGCATCGTGATACATAAAAAAACGAGTATTTGTGCATTAATAATACCTGTTTTAGCAGCGTTTGCTTAGTGACAAGTCATATTTTCTCCGTTAAATATTGCTTGCTCTCTTCATCATAGAAAGCTCATGTGGTTGTTTCTCAAGTTTTTTTTGTTTTTTTTAGCGTTCATTTTTTACGTAGTCATACTAGTTTTGAAAGTGATTTTTTTCTACATGGATTATAATTTCGGCTTTATTATTTTTAATGTTTCATTTTCTCTTTTGGCCAAATTGGCAAGGGACCCTCCGACGCAGTTGCAAGGTTAGCAATGAGCTGGTCTCTCAGATTAAAGGTCGCGAGAAATCTCGCCTCGAGTTTTGATCTGTATGAGTTTAAGAACTGAGAACACCTACAACTATAGCTGCAGTGGATGTTAATGACAGTCACCTGCACAAGGCGAAACGTTAATGAGAGGAAGGCTGGCGTGGAATTTGTTGGTTAACGAGCAGAGAGGAACGGGCAGCGCATGGTGGGTAATGCTGCCAAGATGGTGGAATTTAACTCAAGAATGTAGGGGGGAGGGGTGTTACCAGTGGGTTTCTTGCTAGTGTTTTGATTCAAACAAAATAGGATCAAAATGATCATTGTATTGTTTGAAAGACATCAGAGAAGTCCAGCTTGACGATTTGATTAACAGGTAAAGAGAGACCAAATGGTGATTTAAATGAAAAATGGAGACTTTTGAATAGGAAATGATGATTTGTGACTTTGAATATCTTAGTATCCAAACGCGGAGACAACCTCACTCCCTCTTACTGAGCACTTCTTTAGAGATTGGAATCTTCTACTGAAAGGGCCTTCTGCGTAACTGCCACCATGTTTTGATGCCACAGCATAAACTTCAGGCCTCGGAGTAGGAAATAGGAGGGCGATCGGCACAGTGAAAGGTTAGGACGAGGAAGTCAGCAAGGAACAGATTCTCAAAAATCCGCTACACGGAGCCACCATGAGCTGGGACTTACAGTAAAGCCCCTGGCCGTACTGCTCCCATAGTAATTATTACACCCATTTCGAAGCACTATACCTGCGGAAACCAAATTTCTGCATTAAAAAAGCACCAGAAACCCTTAAAAACTAAACTACAATGATGACTACAATAATAAATGCCGGAAAAAGCTGTTATCGTCGAAATTTATTATTAAAACAAATATTCCACGCCCCCCCCCCCCCCCCCCCCGAACCTCACCGGCTCATTGAACTTTTGTGGAATACAATAGATACCGACAAAGCTAACAAATCAATAAATTCACAGAATACGAAATCATCCTATCACTACAACATCCTAAAAAAGGGCAGGAAATATGAACTCTTTTCACTTATCAAATCTCCACTGGGATGATACTAACATAAGAGCACTCATATCCTACTCCGTGCTTCAGGCCCTACACTCAACTCTCCATTTCGATTGAAATTCGCCATGAAAAAAATCATTTGACTTGACCGGGATTCGACCCCGGATCTCCCAATTGCCGGTAAGGTGTGTTAGCCAAGTACACTACCAAGCCATCTTCCTTCAAGGCGAATTTAGAGGGGGGTTTATGCGAACTAGATGTTCAGGCCTCAAGTCTACATTGTAGCACTACATTGCTACATTGCTTTGTTGGTGTATATTGTATTCCACGAAAGTTCAATGAGCCGGTGACGTTCGGGAGGGCGTGGAATATTTTTTTTGGTAATGTATTCCGACGATAACATCTTTTTCCGGCATTTATTATTGTAGTCATCTTTGTAGTTTAGTTTTTAAGGGTTTCTGGTGATTTTTTAATGCAGAAATTTGGTTTCCGCAAGTCTAGTGCTTTGAAATGGGTGTAAAAATTACTATGGGAGCAGTACGGCCAGGGGCTTTACTGGAAGTCCCAGTTTAGGTGGCTCCGTGTAGCGGTTTTTTGAGCATCTGTTCCTTGCTGACTTCCTCGTCCTAAACTTTCACTATGCCGATCGCCCTTCTATTTCCTACTCAAGTCAAATGATTTTTTCATGGCGAATTTCAACCCTGGTGTATATGCACCTGTGCGAGTGACTTCGTACCACATCATTTGTTAAATGCAATGTTTGGAAAGTTCTCCATTTCGACCCAACCACGCGGGACGCTTCGCCACCGCCCACCACAACACAAACACGAGCCCCTCGGGAAGCTCTTTAATTAACATTCATTGAGAACCTCAGTGTGCCGTATGACCCGTCCGGGATCATCGAGGAACCGGGAGAACCGGACGGGCCCGCTCAATTCCATTACTCCCTCCGCCTTCCATCTCCACCCGTTCTGACTTACCTCACTCCCTCCCTCCCCCGCTCTCCCGGGCGCGGGTATCCCGTCCCGCCGTTTGCTCCCCGTCTTCCTTCCCTCTTTTTTCAGACCCACCCACCCCATTCATCCACAAGAAGGAATCCTTTGCCCTATTTTTCCACCGACTGCTGCCCCCCACCTCGCCGGAGTCTTTTTGACCGGATCCCCGGTGGCTAATTATCTCCTCCACTTCGGCTCATGACCCAGAGAGAGAGAGAGAGAGAGAGGGGGGGGGTAGAAAAAGGGGCTCTCCTCTCTATTTCCATCTCACTCGCTCGCTCTCTTGCACTCCTCACCCGTCCAACTGGTCCTGGCGACCCTGAAGGAGGCCGCCGCCGGGAAGCCCAGTGACCCTCCTACCCCGACCACGGGCGACGACTCCGATCCGCCCACGCCCCGGACCCCTCTTCCCCGCCGCCTCCTCCCGCCACTTGTTCTCGCTCACACCGGTGCCGGTTTCATCGTCGATCCGGACACCCGGAGTCTTTGTGTTTGTTGTTGTTCTGTTGCCGCCGCGATCGCTTCGCCTAGGCCGTACCCGGGAGGAATACCGGTGCAGCGCCCCCGACTCGACCGTCCTTCCCCCCCAGACACCCGTCGAGTGCCCTCGGCTCTGCAAAGCCGGCCGGTCGGTCGGGTGACGGTGTTGGTATGGTGCTTCTGTCGGTGCTGACTCATAAACGCACTCCCCCACCGTGATCTTCCTCTTTCTCGGGAGGTTTCATTCATGAGTCAACGTAATAAGATTATGATCCTCTACCGCGTCGAATGTGTTATATTTTGAGTTATGGTTCTGGGGAGGTCGTTTGAACGCAATTTATCGGATCCGCAGATGAGTGGGATCGAAAGATAGATTGAATTTTTAACAAGTTATAGAAAGCTGAGGTTATTTAATCCATTCTAGATAGGAAGGTAGGTCGGTGAAAGGAATACTCGTGGAATGAAGGTTGGATAGCGTAAACCTCGGAAACGCCATCAGCCGACGTTTAACGAAAAACACGCTGAGTTCCAAAGAATCAAGCCCTACTCTATGATATAGGGCGTTTATTTATGGTGTTGTCTTTATGGAATCCCAGTTGGGATGGGGATACCACTGAAACATCTCCGATACTTCCGAAATTCGAACCCGGGTCTTAGGGGTGAACATCAGGAACTTTTGCTACCACGTAAGCCATATCCTCGGATATTTGTCATCCATTGATTAGGTAATGGTGGATCTGGGTTTTTAGGAACTCAAATTATTAAAATTGTATTGTACTATCAAACTTAGATCCCAATCCTTATACATCGCAAAAGTTATGTCCGATGCAAGAGTCAATCCCGTTACCTTCTGCTTGCCAGACCGGGATGTTACCAACCCGGCTACGATGGCCGACTAGGGATTTACTGGTCCGGCAGAAGTTGGTGGAAAGATTAGCAAAGGCGGACTTTCTTTTAATAATGTTTATACCAGTTCCTTAATTCAATCGTACACTTGAGCATCATTAAGTTGTTGTTAATGATGTAACACGTGTATTGCTCATAGGAGGGTTAGCTTGCTTAAAATTCGCGCATTTGACGGAAAATTTATAGCCAGAATTGCCGTTTAGTCATCATAGAGTAGCATTAGGCATTTAAACATTCGTCTTTGGATTGAAATACATTATTGAGATACTTTCATTTGACTCGGCTACTGACATTATTTTCATCATTTATACTTTGATGGATGCGATGAGAAATTTTGCATTATATGGACACCGTGTTTCCAATTGGAGAAAATATTGTAAGAAATAGTTATGTATTAACTCTCTCGATACCATTGAAAGTAAAATATTTAATGGACCAATATGAATATCAAATAAACATCTTCTTAAATAAATACTTATTGGGCAGTTGGTGCACATACAAGCGATACTTTTACAAGTGATAATTATCTTCATGATTTAATCCAAAGCCTTATGTTGCCCACTGGGCCAAGCACTGAACCAGCAAATGCTTCATCATTTGATATATTGCATTGTTTTCCGCCGACGATATAATATCATTTGTAGAGGTAAGCATTTAATTTACATCCTTTTATATTAAATAAAATCCGAAGCTATACCTTTCCTCTGTATTTTTACGAGTGAAAACTCTTATCTTGTTACACACTTTCTATTTCTTCATCCCATTTATAATACCCATTCTCCTTCTCCTCATCCTCGCTTATACAGTATCCATTATAAGACTGTATCATGGCTTTCATCATCCTTTCGCATCTTGTATGTACTCACTGTCAGTCTCAGTGGTGGTGGGCTAATATCCTTGCCTTCCTACCCTAAGGTCACGGGTTTGAATCCTTCATTAGTGGTTTTAGGTCATAAATGACATGGTTGTGTGTTCCTCTATACGTATATATAATTAGAGGTAATTGGTGATAGCTGTTACCAATAAAGATCTTATTATTTCTTCAGTGTTCTGGGAAATCATTAGGTGGGAGGGGCTTCCCATTACTATTTCCAGCGAATTTTTGACCTGACAACATCAAGTGAAATACCTTTCTTTGGGCCCTTATTCTTAAACATAGCTGGCGTAGAGAGCCCCATTATTGGGTGCAATTTTAACTGCCTCCTATAGTTTACCTCCAAGCGTCGTTGGAAAGCGCGAGTCCTCCCACCATGTCAAGGTTGTAGTCCATTGGATGTGACTACGATAATTAGGCATTTTAAATAATTTTACTTGCTCTCAAACCTCGCAGTTGAATCCTACATTTGTGTTCTTCCCTGCATTTCATTCCTATCATTTAAAAATGTCAAGGGCACTATTTTGTTGGGTAAAGGACCGATCCTACCACCGCAACACCCTTATCGACCCTTCCTCCCTTTACTCCTGCGCCGCAGGAGCACAACCTCTCAATTCATTCACCACTGACACCGCCTCCGCTCGTGCTTGTGGTGCACATGAATACACACGCTATTCACACAAACAAAGCGGGTTGCCTTGGTTTGACTTCCTCATCACCTCCGTCAACCGGTCAACCCCTCCCACCCCCCTTCCTCCCTCACCACCTCCCTCCGCCCTCCCACTACCCCCTCCCCCCACTCCACTACCACCGACCATCGACCTTCCAGTATTTCCACTCCCGGCCTACAGCTAGAACCACCTGCTTGACACGACACACTCGAGGAGAGTAGAGGGCAGGTATTATTAGTGAGAGTGGAGTAGTGGCTAAGGACCTTGATTCCTCAATGGAATTCCTCTGTATTTGTACAGCTGGTGCTGTTTCCTCCACCCACGAGCTTAAGTCACAGCCATCCTCCGCATCCCATTTAAAATTTATTTCGTTTTGCTCATTAGATCAAGTTCAGTTGGCGTGGATTAGCACTAAAAGAGTACAAGGATCCTCCCTCGTTGGAGGAGTAACAAATACAAAGCTGCGCTTAGGAGTAACAAAGCTGCGCGTTTCACTAAAAACTGCCACGAGCATACATATAGTGTTGCTCAGCTTTTAGAAGAATTAAGTTGGGAACCGTTAGAGACTCGGCGACTATTGGCTAGGCTTAATTTGCTTGAGGAATTTAGATGAGGTGGGTTTAAATGCAACATATAGAATATCATATAGACGGCATAGGACATTTCTAGATCCCTCAGAAGCGATGAAATAAGAGAGAAGCATGCCAAATGAAGAGCAAAAATTAATTCTCTCCGCGCACTATAAAGGCCCATAAAGGTCTTCGGAAAAATTTGTATGATTCACGTTCACGCGTATTTTCCTGATTTGGAATCGGTCGCCTGAACAATACAGGTTAGATTATGGATGCATCCTAACTTACGGCGGAACACGGATTTATCTGAGAAACCATTAACGTGTTATCTGAAAGGAAAAAACAACGAGAATTTTCATATACCATAGTTCGAAGTTGGTTGTGACATCGATGATCGTTGTTTAAATAAATCCCAATTCATGGGTGGAAGTTGATTAAGGAATTAAGATTTTTGGCAAACGTGAATAAAGCATGGGAAAAAACTAAGTCACAAACGACTTTCATATTACCATGTGTAAAAAAAGTAAGGAAAAAGTTGCTTCAAATTTGTTGAATGGTCCTAAAGTAAAAAAAGATTCGCGGAACATTGAGTCCATTACTTATAAATTTAACAGAACAGGCAAAAATTTACCCATCTAAGTGACAATTTAATTCATCTGTTTAATGCAGGGTTAATTTTGTTCCATATTGATTGGAATGAGCGGGAGGCTTCTGCCACCTGCTGTTTTCTCTTGGATTTCATATTCACAGGATTATATTGAAAGAATTGGAAAATATTAAAATCTCATCTGAGTACAGGTTTCGGCGACTTCAAAGTCATTCATTTCGCTGCCATACCTCACCTGCATTACTGCCATCTTATCTTCCTAGTCACTCATCATGGGTGTCCTTTGTAGTTGAAAAACTGACCACCTGTGCTTAGGCCCATCTTTTAACACTTAGTAGGAACCACAAAAAGATTGGTCCCGTTAGCGCGTTTTTCCTTCTGCAAACTCATTCTTATTTTCCACGCAGCCCGTAATCCATGTAGCGTTATCTCTCTAAGCTATCATTACTGCACAAGAGTATTAAATGATTGTATTTTTGTAGAGAAGATATATTTGTCACAACAAAAAGTCAAACTATGATAGCTTGGAATTATTTACTCATCTCATTTAGTCCTGTTGAAGCACTTAACAGAGGTGAGTAAGACGATTAAAATATTTAAAAAATCAGCAAAAGTATCATTATATCATAATTATTCATTCACTACTGAAGGATAAAAAAATGCGGTGAAAATTAATTTGCATAGCTCGAGCGATTATTTTCATGCGTCCTTATTTCCCTCACTAACTTTATCTCTTACAATTGACATTTAGCCTAAAAGCGTAACTTATTGGATCAGTAATACACTAAATATTCGAATATTGAATTAGTTGAATAATGGCAGCATAACACTAATTGGCATTAAGCAACCTAGAAAACCATTTGAAGTAGAATCGGGTGAATTGAACAAAGAATAGTATTATTCGGCCAGGTATTTTGTAGAAGTTAGCTTTTCCATGACCAAGCTACTATAGCACAAAACTTCATCTCATATAGAAAGTAATTTCTTGAAGCGCCAAGTATATGGAAATGTCTTTGGCATTTCTCACGTTAGAGCATTGCACTAAAAGTTTAGCTGCTATATTAAACACCGGCATGAAAATCTAAAATTAAAGTCTTTGAAATTGGTGACGAATTGTTCTGGAACTGTTTGATGAAACAATATTGTGTAAATTATAAAATATTATCTGACTTAGAACGCGGCTCACTCGCAGGTATTATCGGGTGAGCAATATGACGTCCAACATTGGGCATACTCTCGCCACTTCTGCAGCGCCGAGCACTTTGTCTTGTTTACCCGACATAATTGGGCTGGTCTCATGTCGGATTGATTGACCAGCAAATCAGACCACGTCATCAGACGTGCTTTTTTTAAGGTTCCTTAACCCCTAAAATGGCGGCCCATTCCTTCGGAACGAAAGGGTTAATTGTACCGCTCCTTTGCTCTCGCTGATATCGTGCCCATGATGGAAGAGTCACTTTGCTCGAGAGCCACACTCATTAATTTCTCAATGCGCCCCGGCTCATTTTAAGTTATGGGCAATTATCCCGAGGCAAGCAAAATCGCTCTCTAATCGCAGAAAAACCACCGTTATAGAGAGAGAGAGAGCGCGCCGCGCGGGAACGGACAATAATGCGGTGGCTCAAACAAATTTCCGTCGCCATGACGGGCCTCCCATATGTGTCCGTGTAGTGTTCCTGACACAAGGAGGTTGAAATACCCCGGAGGCGCTATCCAAAAGATTTTAGTGCAGTCAAAGTCAGCTATTTGGTTACATCAACTTTTATCACGTTAAAAGAGGCTTCCCTCGTTCGATCATAAATGGATGGCACAGTGCCCTAGAATAACTGGCGCCATCGTGGCTCATCATTGCAGTAATGAGACAATCACGCATTTTTTCTGTGAAAAATACGACAAACATCCTTAGGAACTGAGTATACAAAGTGCTCTCACCATCCATGTGACAGCATTTTGATAGCTGCTAGGTATGTTTTTTTTCAGATTTGTTGTTGACTTCATCATTTTTTCGGAAAACTTGGTAAACGGTACCTACGTACCTGTTGCACTGATCCGCCGAAATATTAACGTGAAATTGCATTTATATGTCATTGACAAAGCTGTAGTAATAGTGCGCACTCTAACTATAGCTTAGCCAACATGCAAAGGAAAAGCTAAAAATGTCCAGTACCTTAAGGCGGCGCTGATCAAGTCATTCATGCCTATCTTAATTCGCCCTCTTTTTAGGTTAACAGGTTGCACAGAACCGGCAAAAGTTTACTCCCATCCGTTCTTAAATATAATCTAAACCATATTGCGTAGTCGGGGCACAAATCAAGCCATTATCCAGAGCGGGGCGTATAGTTCGCCGGACTGTCACCGCGGGCCGAGGGCGCTCATGGCTGGCGTCCAAATCGCGCGCGCGCGTGGAGGCCTCCCGCGGAATAATGACAGGGCGTACTGACTCTAATGAACTCCATTGTCACACTCCACACCGAACGATCCCGTCTCCCCAAACAATCTGTCCTTCTCAATCCTTTCTTTCTCTTCCTCCTCCTGCTTCTCGTAAACCCTCGTGTGCCACCTTTAAATTTTACCGCGAGCCGGATGTGTTTTGAGCTTGTGTGTGCAAATCAACTGCCTCCGCACATAATGGATTCTGGACGTGTGAGAGGGGTAATTTGCCGTCAATGGTCTTTTAAATGGGGATCTCAGCTAAAGAAAAGGCGGTATGTGGCAGCGCATTTCTTTATCGTAAGGGCAGAAGGAGTGAAATCCTATGTTAGTTGGTACACGGTATTCATGCGATCAGGTCCATTTGGGTAAAAACTGTAATCAAGAGATCAACTGTCTGTAGGTGAGCGTAACTGTTCTGAAACATTTGATAATTACTAATTATTTAACATTTTGCCCTACACTTATGTATCAATAGATTAACAACGATTAGGAGAATACAATGCGGATGCACGATTATGGTATCTAAGACGTAAGAGATTGATCTCATTGGTTTTAGGCTCAAATTTGTGTAAGTTCATTATGAAAAATGAAAAAAAAACTTTGTTTTACTCCATCACTTTATTTTTACGGTACAACTTGCTTGGACGCAGCGGCATCATCTTCAGTAGCTGAAGATGACGCAGTACCGTAAAAGTACATTGGTGGTATAAAACAAAATTGTCTTTTTCATTTTTCACATTAGAGATTCTTTAACGTGAGAAATCATAACATTTTCAGTTAATTACATTTAGGAGCGGTCCATTTATTAAGGTTTTAATGGTGATATATATATGATATAATATGGAAATTATCATAGGGAAAAGCTAGCTAAGAATATTGCATGCAATATCATTGTTGTCGACATTCCTATTTACCCATTACCGTTATTGTTGCATCTTCACGTAGATTCTCTATAAAAATTTCCCATGGTAAAGACAGCTAGGTGTTTAAATTGGCAATATGCCTATTTGTACTCAAACCAATTGGTATTAGGTCAAGAAAAAGGAATTTACTCGCCAATTTTTACTTTCCCACACCAAACTGTTATGCTAGATCCCGTTTGTTGCAACCTATATTTTATATAAACTACCGTCAGGAATCGATCTACGCTAAGGAAAGATTCCTAATTCGATCATTTTAAACTAGAAGTTGATAGTTTGAGCAAAAAACGATTTAAGCTAAAACAAGATTTCTAAATTCGATCATTTTAAACTGGCAGTTGATAGCTTGGGCAAAAAGTAATTTTGAGTGCCGAGGAATAATTACACGGTAGTGACGAAACCATTAGGTGGCTAACAATTTTATATTTAATAGTTTTTTTTTTACTTTACGAGGCACTACCCGCGGGGAACATCAAGTTAGGGTAGTTCCTTGATCCAAATACAGCGCAGTCATTCCCTAATGCACAAAAAAGAGCCGCTTCATTGTGTTCTCGTGCCCCGCACGTGATGTTTGACCGACCTGGCTCTGATGCTTTATTTTCTCTTCCTGTTCCTTTTGTCCGCAGATATTACACTCCCATGCGCCATTCGCAGATTAGTTCAAAAAATTTCTGGTGGGAAGAAAAAACATGCACAGATAGTTTTTTGAAATTCGAGATTAAGTGCGTATGATATACCTTTCCGTGACAAATCCCTTTGAGATACAATAGAATATGCCCAGTCATTGATAGATAGCGCCCAAACATATTCGAGCAAGCATTCTAATGCCGCTTTGGCCTACTTTTAGAGTTGCCTTGTTCAAAAGGCGATCATTTGATATAAATTAGTCCCTAGGGCAATAAATGTGGACCGTTTGCTTGGTAAACTCCTGAACTAGGCGTGTGGACTACGACCCACGTGTCTCCTCGACATTTCAACTATGAACTCAACTGAGGAGAGCAAAGTATACCCTCAATGAGCCCAAAGAAAAATTAATTTACACGTCAATTAGTGTACTGCTCAATACATGAGTGCTAATAAATGTACTCTCATATTCATAATAATAAAAGCCAAGATCTATAGGTAGGTTTTATTCCAGAAAACCGAAAAGAGTATTTGCAGATATTTTCATAACTTCGAATGTTCAGCTTCCGTTGCTATCCGCGGAAACGAACACATTTTAATCCTGGTGCCACCGTACAGAAATGAAACAGTCATTCCCCTTAATCTGGGGCATCTTAATCACGCCTGTTATGAAAAATATCTCACTTCCAATGCGTATCGTCCCCTTCATTTACGAGTCCATAAGGTTTTATGTCCATCCTTCGAGGCAAATTAGTTGTACCATCGTGCAGCATTTTCCAGTAGGGAATGCAATCAAATCCTACTATGTTAACAATAAATTAGGTGTCTTTTGCTTTGGTTAATAAATTGATCTTCTGTAGGTAACTCTTTAACCCATTTCATGCCATTTTCGCCCAAGAATTCAGTATAAGCACGTATCCGTATATTCTGACCTCTTTTCCTTTGCGTTCGAATTATGTTTCAAGCACAAATTGGAGCACAGGTGACGCAAGATTAACTTTTTTGTTTTAAAGACTGAGTCGAGGATGAGGAGTTTATGCTCCCGAGTTTCATAGCGGTGTAGGAGGAAAAAGCATCTGCCGCAAATGCCCACTGATCGCCTTCCAGTTGTAATGGTGTCGGGTACTGAGGTAAAACGATAATTGGGGGCTCAAGGCTCCCTTAACCATGTGCTAAATGCGCAGGAAAGATTTTTTATCAAAACAATAGGTCATTAAACCGTTCATAAGCCATAAGCGCTATAATTGAGAGGTGAAAGGAATTCCCGGTAGTGGAAATAATTCGTTGTAGGTTTTGCGAGGCACAGTTTACGATCATTAAAAGACGGTTTGGAAAAGCAAGCGACCGTTTTCAATCCACGCAGGGAGAATTTTAATGTTCGTGTACTTTTCAAGGCAGTTAAGACGCTGTAAAATAGGCAACTACCGCCACTTTTCTCACTTTACAGTCTTGCTGGGAATCTCACTCTGTGTAACCGTACGTGCTCTTGCGGTTTGCTTTTAACGTACTCTAAGGCAAAGTGTTAAAAGATAAATTAAAATACTTCTCAAAATGTGTTTTTCCAAAACGGCCTGCTTAAAAGCCATTGGTAATAGCGTTAACTGCTCAAATTGTATCCATGGTCATCAAATTATTGAATTTAACTGCTTAAATATCCGGGAAACCCGGTGAACATGTAACGTGCTTGGCCGTCAATTTGTCCCATGAACGAGGAATTCCCAGTGCCCGAGAGTTTTTTGCTCGCGTTGATTACATCCCTGCTCTTTGTGCCACCGTGTGTCACTACTAATGATTGATAGACCTGATTTTTAAAACGTCTAATTATCTCACTGTAACTTAAATGTACCAAGAATGAGAGTGTTTTTTTTGTCAACTTCGTGTCTGGGTTGGTTCAATATCTCTTCAAGGAGATCATGTCAGCCCTCTGTCATACCTCTTATTCGTTTGATATTAACTCTATAGCTAGCAAAAAATGTTATTGCTTACTAACGATGCGGTCATCTAATGAGGAAATGTCACGAAAACGAAATAAAATATTTTTGTCGGAGTTTTAATGCGCTAACTCGTGGTGACAAGACTCATTGCTCGAGTTTAACGTTTGTAAATGCACGAGAGTAATCTTCTTTAGAAAGAAATGATCTTTTGAAATAAGGGAGTACATTCAAATGTTTCAGACGGAGTTAAAAACTTGGAACTCACCATAACTTCAGACTTGAAGAAGGAAAAAATACGAAACGAATGTCCCACTCCTTAAATACTAGAATGCTCAATATAGTTATTTTGACTAATTTTGATTTTTTTATTATCTACCTGACTCGTATTATAAAATGCAGAAAAAATGCTTTCGTGAATGTAATTCATTTATCATGCCCTCTAAATAAACGTCTTTACTCTTGGCTGTTGTTGACATTTTCATCCAATTTAAATATATAACTTAAATCACCGAGGAATTCTTTTTGGCCACCTCTGCTGATGGGGATAATTATACTTTATACACCTATTGTTTTAGGAATGCTTTTAAACGTTTTAGGCTTTGATTGTTTATCATAACCCTAGAGGTTACATTTAATATAGTATTTTAAACATTTAATAATTAATCCATGGTTTCATTAACGCATTATTGTCGTTTCAAATGTTGTATAGCCTAGAGAATAGGATTTGGCTAGACAATAGAAGTAGGGTCCACGAATAAAAAAGTGAAAGAAAAGTGTAATTACACATTATTTTGGTCGCACTATATCGACTGCGCCACTAGCTGTTAGGGTCATGCGTGGAAAGATTTGATTTAGGAAATAAAATACAATGTAATGCTGATTGTTGTCTATAATAATAATTGCTAGTGAACAGGTAGTGAAAGCTGATGTAAGGGGAAGGCCAAGAGTCTCTGCAAAGAAAAAAGGCGTACGTTATGCTAAGATTTCTTTAAAATTTCTAATCACGCAAATGTCATGATGAGGCAATGGCTACTTTTATAATCTCACACTTTATCTTCAAAGCTGATTGAAGCGACAATATCAGTGAACTGTGCTGCTCAACTGATGCGAGCGAAAATTCCTCCTACCCACGCATCGTATGAGGCGTCAAAAAAAATAGATTAGCACATGATGGTAAGAATAAAATAGCTCAGTTGTAATTTTCTCTCTTTTTAAAAATTATTTTTAATTCAAACCGATTATGATTTCGACACTAAATGTCATCTTCAAGGTTGGCACGCAATTTGATTTTGTCTCCTCCCATATCCAATTCATTTCTCCTCTCTTTTTCATAGCTGACGTCTCACCAACCGTTTCCACGTGACTGTGCAGCCATGCACAGAGGTTAATGAATGGCATACTTAGTATATATAGATATCAACCTTTTTTGTAAGGTTCTGTTGAATTTAAAGTTATAATACCACTCACTCGGAAATATTCGTAATAGAAAGTGATTAAAGTTCTTTATAAAGGAGTTAAAATGCTCAGGTATTACACAAAGGAGCTGAGTAATAGCGCACACTTCTTTATATAATTTTCAACGACATTGAAAGGAATATAAGGATCTTTCAAATTAAAGCCTCCTCCTGTACGGTAGTTAATTATATTTTTACGTCGATATTAGGAACTTCTTTTTCTGCATATGCTATTTTATTCTTGAGCGTTCTCTGGAAAACCATTTCACTTTTTTTTCGTAGTGTTATTCAAACCCATGAGTGGGTAATTGTGTCAATATCCCGAATGTCTCTACCAACATCTATCGTGAGTAGGTATTTTTTCGCGGTCAGTAGAGTGTTGCAGTGTTTTTAGCCAATTCCCAACATATATTGGATAGAATGGTATTCAATTGACATTTTTTTTTCTACTTTTGCCGTATCAAAAATCAAGTTGATATCACTGAGTAATCACTATGCTCATCGGATTAATACGCCTTCGTCATTTTGAAATTAGCTGAAATATCCCACTAAGTGCATAAACGCATGCGATTAGCCTAAATTTCAGAACAGATCATATTAATAATGCATCAGAAGTTATCAATCCATAGTACAATATCGAAACCATAACCATGTCAGCAAAAGTTTTCCGCAACTCTCGCCACCTATTGCTTGTTTGAGTATAATAGGAAAACATAATTCAAAGGAAAATCCCTGTGGTTTTTCCTCTGTATCACTCGAGTTTCATCTGGGGATATTTTCGTGAGGCAAGGGAAGATAGTGATATAGATAGATAGATTGTTAACCCTTCATATCCTGAAAATTACACGCCAGATGAATCATACCGTCCCCTGGCTCTAAGAGCATTAATCATCGTGCTTTTACAGCCTTCTCTCCCTTGTTACCACTTCATCCTCTCAAAGTGCATTTCCACTACCCACCCGCCCCCTCCCGTTTTCCCTTTGCCACATCCTCCTCCCACCTTGACCATTTGTCTTCTCCTGTCATTATCCCAGCGCTAACCCAAGTGATTTCATATGCTCCCGCTCATTTGCCTGTGGATCAGTGCGCAGCCCCAGAGAACTTCGTTTCCTCCCCAATCGTTCAATTGTATACGTCGATCGTTTTATGTTTCCTTACTTTGCACATGGTGTTTTAGTCATCGAAGGGTAACGTAGATGATCAATACGTTTTTCTGTGAATTTTACTGTCGAGTTTTATATTTGAGCTTATTGCCTTTATTTCATGTTCCATGGATTATCACCTTCACTTTCTCTGAGGGTCTGGAAACTATTGAGACTTCACTGCTCTCATTTTCCTTGTTTATTTAATCAGAGATAAAATCGTAACCACTTTATGCGCGGGCTGTCTTCCTATCGTTGGTGTCTTTATTTTGGCAGTGAAGTAACAGTATCACGATTATAAACTTGACAAATAAAAATTTTGTCGCCCGGGCACTCATAAATCATTATTATTTTACTCCATTCACAGCCAAAATTAGGCAATACATTTTACTAATTGTCAGTTACAATAATTAAGAAATCTCTCACATATCATCGGTAGTACATTTAAGCTGGCGTGGGAAGAAGGAACAGCCTGCTCTATCTCTATTTGTGAATGTCACGCACCGCAGGGGTTGAGATTTAGGAGAGTTCAGCCTTTTCACATTTAGTCACAATAATTTTCGAATTAATAGTAAAAGCAGGATGCTTACTATTTTACCTACTTTATTTCTGAGTATATTGCGTATGTTTTCTCTTATGGTGATATGAAATATTCGCTAAATTTTCTGTGAATAAATTCCTTAAGAATGACATGATAAAAGTAGGATGGATATGCTTGAAAGTAAGCGTGTCGAGAGAGAATATAGATTGTATTGCCAGATGATGAAAAACTGTGCCGCATTACAACAAGTATGCAACGATGAGGCAAAGAGAGAAAATAGCAAAATATAGTTTGCTTCCAAATTATTCTATAAAAATAAGTCTAAAAAAAATCTTTTGATGGAGCTAATTTTGGAAAAAATAGCGTAATGGGTACGTGTGTCATGTCTAAGAGTTGGCCATCGGATGATCGGTAGATTTTCAGAAGGTACCAGACTTATACTTATCCTTTAGCTTCCAAACACAAGTTCCCAAATACTTCCAACTTCTCGTATTATCGTCAAAAATACGTTTCTTCGTAATTCTTATACGGTACTTACCAAAAGTTTACCTTCCCTTCAACATGCCCAACACAGAGCGTCATCCATCGTCTTCTTCTGCCTTCTAGTTTTGCAAGTAAATGCATGAGTAGTAATCTAGGTTTCCATACTCCATTTTTTACTCATTCCAGTGATGAAGGCGTGTATTGAAAGTATCGTATGATTGCGAAATAGAAAGAGCAAGAAAAGTTGAAAAAAATCAGCTATTGGCCATCGCCAATATTATGGCTTTATGTTGGACAACACCCATATCAAATAGGCTTTGAGTTTTTTTTAATTCTATCCGAGAAAAAGTCCCTTTTTCCTGCCGGGGTACTTAATTCCTTCAACTACGCCGCAAGTCCAACCACAATGCACAGCTTCCTCCATATCTCATCGCGTACTCTCTCTCTCTCTTCCTCCCTCCCCTCACACGTCTTTTCTCTCTCATCCCTTTTGGCCCTTCCCAGATCGATCCCTCTCCGCTTTAAAGACGGGCGCCGTCCATATCCCAGACGCCTCCTGTCGACCCTCAACCCAACCCACCGTGCACCAAGAGGGAGCACCTCCTCCCCCCCCCTCCGCTCATTATTTTGAGCCTCCCGGGGTCTTCATGCCCCTCACCCGCCCGCCCTATCGGCGGCGAGCAGCGGAGCACAATCCTCCCCTCTGCTCCCATTGCTCGCCTCCCGAGGCGCCCCACTCGTAATTGACACTGGGATGTGTCATTTCTTCGGATGCTTCGAACGGGGAGCGATGGATGCGAGTTCCGTTAACGTGAGCTTAAATCATTCTCTACCTCACCCCTAATGTTATTTTTTAAATCCGTCTCTAACTTTTTACTCACTAATTTGTTTCACATTTAGGAGGGGTATTTTTTATCCTACTAATTAGAGACGTCGAATATCCATCGGAAAGGGACTTAGCGATCTATTCATTGGCTATTTTTTGGTATTTGGCATTTCTCTCTAGTCAAAGGGCAACGGAACTAGCCAGACAATGGCTTAAACGGCGTCAGCCACTCTACTTTTGGTGGGTAATTTGATAGGGTAGTGGTGGTAGCAGAAGTATTTTAGTGTTACAAACTACGATCGTAAATGACATTTTACAGAGACTATCCGCCACGTTGCAGACAGGACCAAAAGTGATCAGGACGATTTGGAAGATAAACCCTGCATATTCGGACATTCCAGCCGCACCTTGCGATGCTTACGCTAGTTTGCGTGAAATATCATTTCATCAAGAAATCAATGAATTTGTTCTCAATTTACAGAAAAATATTTCACCCCTCCCTAGATGTCAAAATATCATACCCTTACCGAATTACTTTCCTAGGTTTTTGAAGAAAAATACCAGCCCTTTTGCGTGGTAAATGGTACGAGATTGCTTATTCTGAAAAATGAGGAATTTCTAACTCCTAGATTTCGCCAAAAAATTAACAGTGTGTAGTTTTTGTATGTTTTCTCTTCAATTTTTTAAAACAAAGCCATTTTTTCACCGCATAAATCATTTCAGAATCGCATAAAATCTTCCGTTGTGAAGGAGATTTCAACGTGCCGCGTGAAAAACATGAATCAAGTTAATGGCTTTCATAGACATTTTCATTTAATTACTTAGAACTTTAGTCATATGAAAGTATAATATTTGACCATTAATAATGCAATATATTATTCATGCTTCTTAAACCTGCAGAAGTCAAAACGAATATGGTCTCCATTATGACTAGGAAACTATCTCCCTCAAACTACCTAAACTTCGGTCACTAATCGGGAGTTGGGGACCCCTAGTGAGTATCACGACTCCTCTAAAGCATCTTTGCAAATACCGCAATTCGAATCCAGGACCTGGGAATAATAAGTTATTGCTATAACCACTTTGTCAACTTGAATCTCGTTGGCGAGGGAGCTACCGTAGGACGAGGATAGATTGGGGATTTAGAGATGCCGGGAGGGACGCCGAGGCGATGGTTGATGAGCGGCACGTCGTCACAGAAGATTGACCTCTTTCGTCGTCTCACGAGTAATTGCCCGGATTGATCGAGTTCAAATCGCGAGAATAAAAAATGCGTCTCGTGGGAAAGGCGTCGGCCGCGTTGAGAAATGAGCCAAGCTCCGTGATGAATGGAAATTACTAGATCGAAATCACTTCAGTCCGTTCTAATGATTCGCCGTTCGAGGAATTGGCTGGCAACGTTTATGAACAATGCTTTCTGAATGCCAGCGAATCTTCATTCCAAAATGATGCGAGTTAACGTACGCTCAGCTTAAGCGAATTTGGTGAAATAGAATAATATCACTGGATTCAGCCCTTTGAACAAATTGCAGTAATATGTTGCGACCGTCTTTGACCAAATATCAATGAGTTCAGGGGAGGAATTAGGCCATTGAATGTTAATTTCCATTATGTTTCCCTTTGCTGATGTTAAATAAATCTCGGAGCAACTTTTCTGGATCTAAATAATTTAAAATTTTAGTTAAGGGGCAGTCTAAAACACTTCCAACTCACGTGTATTTGAATTAATTCATGGCTATACTTTGATTTGGAACCGTTTTTTTGTGGTTTGTGAAAAAAATCCTTCAACTAAAGAATCATTTTTTAATTTTCAGATCGCTAAGCAAATATCCTTAGCAGGGATGGACCGATACCAGAAATGTTCGATACCGATACTGATTCCGATACCAATTCTCCTCCCCCCCGATATCATTACCTATACCGATACTTCTTCGTTCTAGGTATAATACAAACTCAATACTCCACCACAAACATTTTAAGCTGGCTCAATCAACTAAGAAACCGGATTACCGAAACAACCATTATTACACAGGCGAAACACTAAATTCACTGATAAAGTTTGGTGAAGAACGGTGATTGAAAGAAACGCTGTCTTACATTGAGCTGATGGCATTCGGTACCAGAGCACTCTAGCGGTAGATTTCGACACCTCGTTTAATTGGTCGAATTGGTGGTAAAAATCTGAAAATTGAAAAAATCTGAAAAACACTGACGTGACTGACGATACCGATGCTACCGATACTTCATATTGGTATCGGTATCGGTCCATCCCTAATCCTTAGTATTGTGAATTCATCAAATTTCCTAAATAATGGTTGACATGCCACGGAGGAGTGGGTAGTCTGATTTTTTGAAATCTCAAAAACCCTCGTGGACTGTCTAATTCACTGAGGCATGGTATATTTGTATTGTGCTTCAACGGAGGTCCATTCAGGTGAGTTGCAATGTAACTTGTTTGAAGTGATCCTGGTGCAAAAAGGGAGAAGAATAATTTAATCTACACTCTGATTATCACATAAAACAGGAAATGATAGCAATAAAGATCACCCACATAAACTGAGGTTTCCGACCGTATGTCGGCAGGATTACAAGTTGCAGTATCATGGTGTATTCTTTATATAATGCATATAAACACGCTTATTATCATTTCTTCTATCACTGGAGGAAACTAACAAGTGCAAAATAGCTACCAGTATGCTGAACAATAGTTTAAAATGAAATTATAAATTCTCTTTTAGTAGCTATTCTAGTCAACATGGCTCGAAAAAGAATTTCTTAAAATTTTCCTGGCGAGGATTCATTTGATGCATTGCATTTCAGCACTTCTTTCCTTTAAACCCTTCTTGTACAAGCGTTTAATTTATTTGCAAGCATTTATTATACCATGGCCTGATTTGAGTAATGGTAGCTTAAAAAAATTTGCTGGAATTAATGGCCATTTAGAAGATGAACTTCCTTAAAACGTGTGAGCGTAAAATTTATTAGCTACTCTAGAGAAAATGTAAGAGCTGCAAATGCTTTTAAAAAAATTCATATTAATGTTTCAACATTTTCAACTGGCAAATACAAATGTGGCTTTTAGCCAATCGACCGGAAAATGAGCCCTCTTTTGGAAGTGTTCCTAACTTGTTAGTGGGGAGGGAGGGGCGTGGGGGTGAAATGGTTGGGGGGGGGGAGAAAAATGGAGCGGCATCCCGAGGCAATGCGGAGGACGGAAGGCGGAGTACGGGTGAATTATAGGGAATGCTGCTCGAGAAAGAACTGGATGGGCGCCGAAGAGTTGCAAGTCAGATCACGACCAGGAGTTACTCGTTGGTTATTTCCGTCGCTGAGTTCCCCATCGACAACCTCTCAGTCACTTTTCCGAAACAGCGGCCCATCGAGCTAATCTTAATTAAGTGTTTCCGGAAACTGACCGTCATCACCGACTTTCGTTTCTCACAAAATCGGGCCACTCCGATTATGGTGCAGTCGTATTATAATATTCTGCGCTTCTACCCGACATTATACAGTCCCAAATAGTTTTCCAATCGAAGCGTGGATTTCGAAATGCAAGATTTGCTACGGTGTGATTCATGTCACTCTTACTTCCACTCTTTTTCAACACTCGCAAGAAATATATAGAAATCGGAAAACTTGAAAACTTATTGCGGTCATTATAGTTATTCTCGCTGTCATCACTAGCGAGTAATGAGTAGCTTTATGTTCAGTAAACTGAATATTTGTATTATAAATGGCTTTATAGAATATAATACGATCTATGATTGTATGAATTCAGTAAAAATAAACTCGAGAAGCTAAACGGTAAATTTAATGATATTTAGTCGCGAAACAAATGTTGCATATACGTGTGCACTGATTCGTTAACGTCAGCGATGAGTGTTTTTTCGATCCTGTTTCACCATGAGGTCCTAGATAGATGGCAGCGTTTCTTCTCCCAGGCCGAGCAATTAATCAGAGCTGAGAAGTTTTCTTGCGTAAATCGGTTCGGTTTGAGTTAACTATGTTTGGTAGTGCAACGGGGGAGCGTTCGAAAGTTGTGAAATCGTCTGAGTGCTAACGCCAGCAGCCATCCATCATTTATTCTTTGTCTTAAAGAGGTTTTATTGATAAATCAAAATTTATTTTACTGATTTGTTTTTCTCTAGCCACGCGACATTCCCGAAGTCTATCTGCTGGCCTCCGACTTCGTGTTCAACTCATAAGTCTCCATCGATGATTAAGAGACTGTTTTCACTGACTGTAACATTACGGAGGACTACGGTAACACAATTCCAGCGATGACCCGTGAAACGTAGTATACCAATTGAATTTTTAAAAATTTGATAGGTTTACAAACTTATTGCTCTTATCGGCAGCTGTCTTACATGCTCGTTGCAGTTGGAGTGGAAAACATGTAACGAGGTTCACCAAACTAATATAAATCCTAATAAATTAAAATAAATTATCATTTTTATTAATTTGGGCTTAATTTTAATAAACTCACCCAGGTTTGGAGAAGTAGTTATCATTTTTTCAAGGTTCCTTCATTTTCGCTTTTTTGAAGAAAAGAATGACAAGTGACCTTTATTTTTGCTTTTGAAAAGAACTAGTTAACTCATCGAAATATGAAGCCGTACAATAAAACTTCACTGTGATTATATCTAATAGATAATTTATTTACTTCTGCTATGAAAATATTCCCCAAAATTGAACGTGAAACTATTTGTTTTATCGCCAACCACTAAAAGGGTTATGACAAGATGGAGCGGTATCGCCTCCTTCAGCACAGGATAAAAAACCCAAGTCCAATGTTAAAGTATTCAGGTGTTATTCTTATTATATCTTCGTTTCAGAGCATGATGCGTCATTTTTATTCGTCTCCAAATTATCTCATCAAATATTACATCAAACAATGTCATTATCAATCCCAGTACATCTCTTATCCCTCCACCACACTTTCACCAAGAGAGAAGGGATTCACATATCTTACCCGACCATTTTCCTCCAACCAAGTCTCTAGAATCCCTTAACAGCTACTACTTCTCATTTGCCCGACCTCACCAAAAAATAATTGACTCAGCCGAGAGGGTACAAATCAAAAGCGAAGTCCTGGTGGCTCACGTGTTCAGGGCTCATTAAATGCTGAGATACCATGTGTTCTTTTTTGAAAGAGGGTTTGAAAACGTCGGTTAGCATGTTAATGGCTCTTTCGGTCACGGAAACAAAAGCGTCTGGGGCACTCCCTATCTCCTCACGTGACTTTCCCTGAAAACGCCGAAACGTTTTGTATATCCCACTCCTCAGACTCTCCTCCCCCTTCCCGCCTCCTTTCCTCTGGGGCCCTCTGCACCTTCTTCCAGAGATCGAGTCTCGATAAATGCTATCTGATTCCAAGATCGGCTGCGGAGAGCGGATTTTCACGCGAAGACGGGTGCCTTGGGGCACGACTGTGTTTTTTTCCGGAGAATTAGTTACCATCCGACTCGAGATAATCAATTTCAAATATATATGACATATCAAATTTAAAATCAATTACGGCAAGCTCATTGCTACGCGAGGAGGCTTATCAGCCTGCCATAATGCTGAGCATCTATTTAAGCTCTCGTAACAACGGTTGCCGTTTATCAGCGTGCCTTATCAGGGAATTTCCGAGTGGAGACAATAAACGGCCAAAATCACGCATAGTCTAGCGTCATAGATTCATCTAACATCCCAATTTAATTGCCATTAAAGAAACGCAATTAGGATCACTCAGCACCTGTTCTATTAACCAAGGGCTTAAGCAATCTTTTTTGGATGCTTAATCGTCATGATAATCTCTAAGTTTTCTATCATAATGTAATTATGGATGTTTTTACGCCATCTTTCTCACGGCATTGTCATTTCCCATTTGGGGAGAGATATCTCTCTTATTTTTGGCTATTATATCATCAACATATTATACTTATTGCTGGAGGAATCATCTCACTTTCACGCTCTCGCCATATACATATGAATGAATTCTACGTGATCTGAAACTATTGTCGACATCAGAAAGTCTAAATTGATCACTTCTCGCCATTTAGTAACCTACCAACGACAGCGTCATGGAATGCTGTGTTTTCAGATTGCTTATGATAGTTTTGGCGAGATTTGTCTTTGAGCAGTAAACTCATTTTTTACAGTGGATTTAATTTGTCACTACTTGCATACTGCATATATTTTCGACGCGTTATGTGCGTCGTATGATCCTCGTTTTGTTATGTTGCACCGGAACGCAGAAGCAAACCACATTAGTGGAAAATATTTTCAATTTCGTGTTAAACACCTAGAAAATTTTTGTGATAAAGACTAATATATTGGTACCTACCAATATTTTCGACGCGTTATGTGCGTCGTATGATCCTCGTTTTGTTATGTTGCACCGGAACGCAGAAGCAAACCACATTAGTGGAAAATATTTTCAATTTCGTGTTAAACACCTAGAAAATTTTTGTGATAAAGACTAATATATTGGTACCTACCACTAAAAAGATTTGATCATCATCCACATAATTAATTTTAAGTCACAGAAGGTAATGCATAGTGATATCTCTCTTGAGCAACCGTAAAACAGGGAATGGAAATAAATGGATGAAAATGTTTTTATGTAAAATAAATACTCTTTTTACGTGTTTGGACAGACCATTTCAGAACTTCTGACTGTATTCCAATGACACATTTACTGCGTAACTGATCCACTCTATTCGGCAGATTACTCATTTTAATTAGTTCAATTATTCTCCCATCATTGAGTTTCACCTCCTCTACTCTTTTGTATAAAAACTTCACCAATATCTCACGGTGTTGTCCTCTAGTAACTAAAGATCTGGCAAGTCAAAGATTCACTGAAAAATGACCTACCTCTGAACCCCAGATGACGAAATTCCGATCAAAGAACCGCGCGCAGGATGGACCGATGGTTGGGGTGGTATAATGCGTTCGGCCTCCGACGGACTTGACCGACACGGCGGAGAAAATTTTCCGAGACGAGGGAAGGCCAGAAGAAGGGTGTTTTGTTCCTCCCTCATTCTCCCCAACTCTCTCATTCTCTTGCACTCACACACAAACACACGCACTCCTTTCCATTCTTCCGCATCAGCTTCGCTTGTCATTCCCTAATCTCTACGAGCGCACTTTTTTTAACACTCCCATCTTGTTTCCCTTCTTAACATCTCTCTCTCTCTCCCATCCTCTTTTCCTTTCTCACAAGCTCCCCTTTCCCATCCGTGTTCCTCCTCCTCCTCATCCTCTCAGTCCTCTGGGCCTCCCATCCCCTCCCCTCTCCTTCCCGTTCTTCCGCTGCACGTATCATTCATCTCCAAAGTCCGACACCTCCAAGACTCTTTCTTCCCCCCTTTTCAGACCACCACTTGACGCTTCCTCTCTTCCACAGTCCCGCCTCCCCAATGTTCGCTCCCCGTCCTCCGTTTCCCTCTCCCGCATGCTCAAAAATGCTCCTCGCCTTCCCCCCCCCCCATCCACCTCCATCCCCCTCCCCCGGGGGATTCAACTACAAAAGTGTTGCGGGGTCTTGACGCCTCATGCTCTCTCTCCCTATCCCTTCCATTCTGCCAAATTTTGGCCCCGATGTGAAGTGGTCGCCGCCACGTGGTTCTTCACCTTCATCCCTGGACTTGTCGAGTAGAAGAGGTGCGTACTTGTAGGCATTTTCGACTCAGATGGTTGCATGTGCGAGTTCCATTTTTGGGGAATAAGTTGGTCGGATGAGTGCAGCCCAGTGCTTGGTGGAGTGATTAATTGGAGTCAATTCTGCTTTGTGGAGATGAAATGGTTTCCGACTAATCCTATGAGTTTTTTTGCATTGGAGTATGAGTTGGTGCTACTACACAATCAACAGAAATTTAATGACTTTCCTATTCCTAATCTTTATGCTCAGGTTGGATTGGAAAGAATTTATGATCATAACTAAGGCTGAATAGAATTGCAAGTTGATTGGTATGTATTAGTATAAACTTATGCCTAATTTTCAGGTGACTTGAAGAACTGTATAAAACACAAATCAATCTCGAGTGTCTCTCAATTTGAAATTTATCTTCATCCATGTTTTCTTACATATAGCAAATCTCCAATCCAGTGATGCATTAAGTATGAAGGAGATCTTTTACGTGATATACTATTTCGCCCATTTTAATAGAGGAGGGCATTGATGACGGGGGTTCTGAGTGGAGACTTAAGAGAAAACTCTGGTGAAAAAACTAATTTGGAGCGTGTCACTGTATTGTTCGTAGACTTGGTCATTGAGGAGGTTGAATGTACGTAGAATTTTGACACCAATGAGATGTGGGTGTGGAGAAGGATGGAGAAGGTGAGCTGGGTGGCGAGAAGGACAAAGAAGGAGGCTTTGGATATGGTTGAAGAGGAGAGGAAGCTAGAACCCGAGGTTCGGAGGAGACAGAAGAGATGGATGAAGGACGTATTAAAATGAGGAGGAATGCTGAAGAGGGCAATAGAGATTCGAACCCTGGGGAAGCACGGTAGAAGAACGGTAGAAGAAGGAAGAGGATAGGAGTTTTAGACGAAATAAGAAGTGGGTGACGAAATGAGGACTTCATGAGGGGTCTAATAGCGGGTTGTCCATAGTAGTGAAAACGAATTAGGATAAACACTGTCCAATAACCCATCATTCAGCATACTTAAATGCCAAATACTATGTTACCGAGGAAACGTAAATAATTTGAAGATTTACTGTTCTCTCTAATAACGAGTAGTATGTAGAGGTATAGGAAGAAATTCCAGTTTGTATGATCCTGCAGATTATTGTAGTACAGGTGAGTAAATGGCGTGGATTTAAAAATGGACAATGCCCCAATGCCCCAATGTCCCAATGCCCCAATGCGCCAATGTTTTATTGCCCCAGTGTAAATGAGAGAAAGCACGTCTGCACTAGCTGAGGGTAGAGCTAATGAACCACGGAGCCCAAGAGGCCGGCTCATTTTCTCAGACCGACGGAGGTTTACCGTGGAAGATCTGAGGCGCGATCACGTAGCTCCACATCGCACGCAATATCGTTGCTTCTAGATAAACTATGCACTGGCATGGTTGTGATAAATTTCTTGCAGCGTTATCTTATCCAATTTAAAAGTTTTTCGGCATAGCGGTGCTTGCAACCAACTCACAATGGTGGAAATCACTTTCTACAAGGCAATGACAAAGCGCGCAAGATGAGGGTTGTGCAGAATGACATTAAAAGTTTAATATCCTATGAACTATTAAAATGAAATAATACGTGTAGATAATAGATATAAAAAGTTACCTACACTATGGTGATGTCATCTCATCCACCACGTAATTAAAATTTTCCCTTCTTATGCTTCGTTTATCTATCTTATTTACGACTCTCAAGATATCGTTAGAGTTTTATTCTAATAACTTGCCAACATCACAATAGACAGATTAATAAATAGTATTTACATTCATCCCGCCCCTAGATTAGAATAAAACTGTGATAAATTGTTGTGATTTGCTACCAATCGGGTGTCCTGATTATCGGAACCTTACATTAAGAAGTGACTGTGAAAGGATATATAATGTATAATCCATCATTCGGTGTAGCTATGTAATTTTATGAGCATTCACATACATGGTTAACACCATGGGACGTTCTTTGCCACATGTTAGAATGTAGTAATTGAAATGCTTGTTAGAACAGGTATCCCATGATGGTATCTACAATATGTATACTCCTTTTTCTCTCTTATGCCACGGCAAATATTTTCCTCGATCATCGTATTTCAAGCGCGACTGAGAAGGCCCCTATCTGATTGGAAGTCTGCTAGCGCCTCAGACATGCTAATAAAATGTGTGTTTTGTCAGAGTATCTCTCAAGAAATAGCATAGTAGGGAACTCTGTGGTTTACTCGCGCATACAAAAACTTCAATCTTCTATACAGCATCAATTTCAGGTAATTTGACGTAATGAGATTTTTATCAAGAAACAGGAATCAATCAAAAAATAAGAATGAAAAGGATAGTCCTTGCATGCATGACTCTTAAAACCTACGCCATTGAAAGGAGTGGAAGGAATTAGTTAGTAATAAAAAAGGGTGAGGAAAATCTATATTTTATTTACTTTTAAATATAACACTACAACGTATCTGGTATTCCAATTGCATTTTATTGCGTTGCATCGTGTAACTACGAAAGCAGCTCTTTTTACAAGTATGCTATTTTCTTGGACCCAAATTGGGGTCACTATCTCTCCTTTACCTCGAATAGATGCGGAGAAGTACTTTCTGTTAACTTTGCCGCGTGTGTCCTTCAACCTTTACCCTCATTTCGACGGTTCTCGTGCCTTGAAGAGGTACGATACTCCAATGCGACATATTGCGGTTAGTTAACGCTTGAGGAGAAGCTGGGTCGTAAAGCTGAAGTATGGATTTTATCTCACTGCCGAGGACACCCTTGCTGCGATACTCATTTTCCAGGGCTACAAATATCTTCAATAGATACATATTATCACAAGTTTATAGTGGGTCTAATGAAATGAAGTGGAAATCACCCACAGTTTCACCATTTAAACAAGAGACGACACAATTGTGCGAAAATCTTACGACGCTCTCCAAATTTGTTTCATCCTTCTGCATTTGCCTTGCCTTCCCTTTCAATTTCTCCTTGCTTCATCGCAATGTGGTCAACCCCCATGCCTTCCTAATGGCATCATTTGCCCATGAATCCGCATTCAACCCTCTGCAGGACTGAAAAGGGCTGTGAAGGGGGAGGTGAAAAAAAAACCATCCTATTGCCTCCTCCCGCTCGCCCTCTTCACCCTTTTTCCACCCCCTTTCAACCCTTTACACGACTACCCTACCCAACCCACCGCCCCATTCCAATCCCATCCCTCCCCACCCTCTTACTTTCTGTTCTCTCTCTCTTATCCGCCCTCACTCCCCCGACCGCCGGAGAGAGACTCTCATCAATCTTCGGCATGAATGACGTTCATTACCGCATCACCTGAGATGAGCACCGGGCCGCGGGAAGGACCGGGGGTGGGGGGGGGTCGAACTGGGGGGAGAGGAGAAAGCACCCACGGAGTCCTAAGCAAACAACGTGCCCGCCCCCTCTCTTCGCTTCTGCTCTTCGACAAACCCTCTCGGCTTCGAAACAGCGCGCGTAACACACTATCCCTGACGGGGATGAAACGACTCTCCATCGGCACGGCCGTCGCATGGCTACGAGAATATAAAAAGGATAACGCATTTACAAAGAATAACACCCGTAGTACGGAAACTACTTAATAAATAGGGTACTAAATTAGTACACTTAGTATTCAGTTCTAAGTGTGGGTATTATTAACCAATATCAATAGAAAAGAAACACAAAGGATATCATACTGTCTACATTATTTTCAACTTGTACTACACGTGTTTTAACTGACTAGCAGTCATCATCAGGTACAACTAATTTTCCGCATATCAAGACACATATAATATAGATAGATAAATTTCCTACTCAATGTGGTGGAGTGGGGTCAGGGGGAAGCATAGGAGATGATCCTTAGGATCCTTTTTTAAACTTGGTTTTAACCTTCTTCCCCTCCTATTCTTCCTCCTGATCCCCCCACCACCTTGAGTTGAAAATTTATATATATTATATGTGTCTGGATATGTGGAAGATTAGTTGTACCTGATGATGACTGCTTGTCAGTTAAACACGTGCGGTACGAGTTGAAAGTATTGGAGACAGTACGACATCCGTTGTGTATCATTTTAAAATGCTGTTCTACAACACCTCGCCCAAGAAAGTACAATTTCGATAGCTTCCACCAGGTCCGGCCTGAACTAGAAATAATCTCATCAATCTTCAGACTCAAATAGCATCTTTAGGAAAATGCTAGTAAATTTACGCTTAGTATTCAATTAGTGAATTAACATTCCGACTACTTGTACCATTATAAAGGCAAAGGTGACTTGAAATCGCGAAATTATATAGTTTTTGGGTTAGTTACAAAGTTTTCTTAATCTCAATTATGGCACAAGTTGCCGATGAAGGTCGATTTGGTAAATATTTTTCAAAAATGAAATAATATTTTCTCTGAGGAGTCATATACTACTCATTTCCAATAATTGATGCCTCATACTGTGAATTTTATTCTCCTCATCCATATTTTTTCCTGGAGAATGTGCTTAAAGAATGTATCAGAACTTTTGCTCTAGGTAGCCGAGGCAATTAAAATGGGTTCCTACTTTCCCTATGTCCTACCGATAAACTAAAACATTGTGAAAAGATGAATGGCTTGCAAAAAAACGGGTCTCGTCTTGAAAATTAGGAAAGTTATCGTGTTCTATTTTTAATATGAGGTCTGAGAGGAATGTGGTGAACGGATGGTTCACTCAGCGTATGACGAGGCCTTTTCGAAACAAATTTCGTCACTTTCAATGAGAATTAAATTTTTTAAATTATTGCTTTGACTAGCAGAATTTCCATAGAGGGAGGAATATCTTCAAAGAAAAAGAGTTGCTCAGTGTCCTCCTTGGGACGCCTTCAGAACTGAACGCACGATGCCATGAAGCGGTTTTGTAAATGCTAGAGGCAATGCGAAAAACAGCCAGGATAGAGGGGCCTTGCTGAGCGTGAAATTAGTGTCGCAATGGAACTATTGCAGAAATGTTCAAGACCGAGTACATATAGGTAAAATGGACGTCAATTCGGAGAATTTGTGTAGTGATAAATAAGAAAACCATGTTTAGGTAAAAAGAGGTACGTTGCGGATTATTACAGCATTAAAAGATATTTCGTGCAATTTTTGGTTTGCAATTTATCATGAGCATATGTAAAAAATTGGAAGACTATTTTAAAGTAATATTTTGCCAATGAATAATGTAGATAAGAAATTTAGTGAAGTAAGTCTGACAGTAGAAGGTGTTTCGAGATATTTTGGGACTTTTTGAGGATTATTTGGGTATTTTCTAGGACTTTTTGAGTCATTTCGAGGAAACTTTGAGACTTTTCCATTACTTTTTGAAACTTTTTGAGGACTTTTTGAGACTTTTCAAGGACCTTTATGGATGCATTGCGAACGTACGAAAGCTGAAGCCCGTTTCCACATCTTTTTCCTGGAGTTGAAGTCGAACCAAAAGAATAAGGATCATCCTTTGGTGGAAGGGAAGATGGCGGAAGTGTGTGCGGTCGAGAAAGGGCATAGCTGTGCTGTCGAGAGAATTTGAGTGAAAGGGCTGCGAGAAGGGTCCACAAGACCACGATTGCGAGTGTCAGATGCCCCCATGCGAGAGGGGAGAAGAAATGCGAGATGACCGAGAGATGGGAACGACGAACCGAAGTCACGTTGGCGACCGTAGTGATCCTACCTCGGCCTCACCCACCTTCTCATTTTTTTAGAAACGGAGAGAGGAGGCAAAGGAGATTCGTGATAGTTTCAAAACTAGCCTCCTTGACTCAGAGCACCTTGAACAGAACTCTTTGAAAGATTCGCTGGAACGACTTTTGCATTTTGAAGTAATGTTTTCCTTAAATTCGATGCGACAGGCCGCAGTAACCCGCGTTATTATTACTTATACCAGAAAAGCTGTATGAATTCAATTATTTATAAGCATGACTTGAAATGTAGAAGGTTCAACGGCATCATAAGCGTAGATGTATAATGATACATTATCTGAATGTGCGTGAGAAATCAACTAATATTTTTAAATTCATTGGCGATGGTGATGAGTGATGTTGTAGTTAGCATTGTATTTTGGTATTATTATTAGGCGTATAGAAGTGTCCGTTAGAAAGAAGCTCGGGAAAATTTCAGCGAACAATAGTTTATGCTCTCATCGACTGAGATTCGTAATATTCTACTTGATTCCCGAATTATAACACTCACAGTCAAGTTGTCACATACAAGCTGTTCTAATATGTACCGAAGTAGTACCTAACGTATGGTTTCACTTTCATATTACTTCATAATTGCGTCTCAATGGTTAAAGCACTCAAATTCGTATCACCATTTTTTATAGCGACAAGTAAAACAAAGTTAGTCGCGTAATTTTTTTAAAGACTCTTCACCAAAAGTAGGATATGATCTCCTACCCTTTCTTAGCATGGTGGTAAATACTAATTTTTTTCATTGCTGGAAACTCCACGAGAGTGTTCCGGACAAATCGGATTGCAATGAATTTCTTAAAGCTCAGTACTTCTTATCATAAATGGCGGAAGTGAATTTTTCACTTGTTTATTGCAGTTGAATTTAATCTTTTTGATGTTAATAATCACTCTGCCTCTGAGCATTTGAACTTACAAAAATTTATCTTAATCGCAGGAAGTAAAAATATTTTTTCTCTAAGAGTTATTCACCACTGAAGAATTTGATCCTTCTTTAAAAACTACTATTGTGAAGAGTTCCATGGTCAACTGGCAGGTGCCAACTCAGAAGATCTGGTTTTTCTAGTAGTATCTACAGCAGGACGACCGAAATATATCTCCTGACGTAAGTTTTTATTGTACGAACTCAATAAGGATTTCCTTAAGGCTTAAAAAAAATTATTTTTTCCTGCTTGAGACATTCTCGCACATATCTCGCTAAAGCTACCTCGGGAATTATCTATGCCATCTCATTAATTTTAAATTAGGTTTGTAACTAGTAGTTTACCTAATTAATCGATTTGCACACTAATACTTGTTTGTTGTGTAGTTCTAAGGAGTAGGTCTCATGTAATCTCCGTATAGTCTGTGTGTGTCTGTGAATTTTGCAGTTGCAAACTATTCTAAAGACCGTTTCTTCGTAAACAATTACCAAAATACTCCTAGTTTCTGCAACCGTGGATTCAAATATATTGTGTGGTGGATGTTGGTTTGATTTCACCCATCAGAAGGGAAATACGGGGTTTTGTTATTGAATTAGCTGCCTTAGATTTTGAAAGCTTCAGAAGGATTCAGTGCTGTGCATTTTGTTTGTAACTTTCCCTCCGCCAGTGTATTGTGAAGGGTTTGCTGGGTATTATGAAGAGGTACACATCAGAAATGGCAACGGAGGTAGTGTAGCCATTACAAAAGTATGATCATAAATTACTCATACGTTTCTAGCTGAAAAGAGTCAGGTTAGATTCGACTTCGTGTGCTAAATAAATGGGTTTTATTGTCTGTGTACTAGTAACTAGTGATAACCTTCACGTTACGCCTAGACCGACGACAAAAAAGTGAACGTCGAAATACTTCAACCCATGGAGGGCAGCACTGATTTATTTTGGGCGGGAAAAAGAGCGAGAGGGAGGAAAGGAGATACTCACCTTGTCAGAATAACTGACGCACGGCGAAATGAAAAAACAATGGACCTCCTCCACATGGATTCAATCTCGAGAGAGAGAGGAAAGGCTGGTTGATGGGAATTGGTTGTCGCAATATGCGCTCTCAGCACAATGGACAGCAAAAGGGGGCGGACGGAACGGAGATAGGCGAATGGTCCCTCCTTCTTTGACTGCTTGTGATTGATTGGATGCTTTGAGAAGAATCAATAAGCGTTGTCTTTCCACCGACAAATTCAATGGACGCTGTGCTGTTCTCGTGAATGTATATATTATTTCACCAGTTGCTATGATGAACAATATTGAAACATATTCCGTGTCAATTCAATGAGTAGCATTCAAACGTACGATTCAATCATTTAAATAAACCGAGCACAGCTACCTTGAGTTAAAATGTACTCTCTCTTTCTCTTGTAGGACAAGATTCTGTAAGATAGTCAATATTTCCCACTGAGTGAACATATGGCTATAGAGTACTGGAAACCACTGTGGATCGAAATGCGCCCATGGCTAGAGATGGTTGAAGGTATACGAAGGCTTTTATACAAAAATCTCCTTTGTTGATGATCCAATACTCTGAAAATCTCTTGGATTTTGTTAACATTAACAGAAAACCTAGCTTGAAACTTATTGGACTATATCATTTCATCTGTTTTTGTATCCTTAATACTCATCCGATACTGCATTTCAATTATAGGTTCTATGATACAATATGGCATTTGAAACAGTTGGCACGCTTTTTATGCTGAATTCATACGAAGTAAGCTCACCTAAACTAATCATAATGGTTTACTAATCAATTACGTTCTACTTTGTCCAAAATATAGACTTTGACCTCTTAACTGTGCCTGTCATAAGCTAGAATACGTCTTAATTCACACTTAATTTTTCTTCTGAGAGTACTGTTTATATAATATCATAGTATTACTGATATATAGCCATTAAACATCGCCGCTTTTCCTTCATTAGTAAATCTGTCCTCCATTGAAACTAAATATCCATAACCGATACAATGTGAGAATAACATAGCTAAAGCGTTCTGTCAAGGAATTCTGCGTAACAAACGATGTTTTTCTGTAAATGGAAATTTGAGTTGATATTGGTTAGTTTCAAATTTCTTGAAGCTTACAGTGATGTAGAACAAAACTGGCTCAGTGAATGAGCAACTGAAATATGTATTCCTAGTAGGGATACAAGATATTACATCAGTGGTTCCCATGGATAACCCAAAAATAATTTGAAACTTGTAATTGCATAGCTTTCTGTAATAAGATAAGAATTATTATTTGGATTAAAACCGAAAACAAGAGAGCATTTGGTGCAAGGAGAACGTTAGATTAATGTGAATGCTAACGAAGTTTTTTTTATCAATACTTATTTTCTCAAACTAACCTTTCAAGTCTTCATCTCTTTTTTATAAGTACTATATATATTTATGGTGGCTCTGGCTTGGCTCTACGAGTCGAGACAAATAATTAGTTTCACTTTGTTGTGAATGCAGTTTATAATAATGCGCTGATGAAATCGATTCCCTATTAAAATCCAAAATTAAGGTGCAAAATATGTGCATTATTTCACGAATTATTTTTTCATTACCACAATTGTCCAGACCACATCATAATCTAAGTTCGTGGTCCAGACATAGGAGCCGAATTCAGCGCTATTTGAATGAAACTACTGCGTCTTGACTTCTATTACGGCATTAGCTCGCTAATAATTTTTTTTTAATCGGAGGAAAGATGCCTATATTTTACTTTTTTTCAATTACCCAAGACTTTTCGCTTCTTATTAACAGTATGAGTTAAAAGAATGAAAATGCTTTCACGTTCAAATTGACGTTTTTCTGCCGTAATCTGAACCATCTCCATAAGATCCCTTGTTAAAATTTCCACTTTCAAGGCTAAGTTGCTGTAAAACTAGCCCGGAAACCCTATTTTATTTTTATTTCAGTTAATAAAACGTATTTTAAAGATTCTATATTCAAATTATTAGAAAACCTATTATTAGTGACTCTAAGGCCACATTCAACTTTGGCGATCGTTATAGAAAGCGACTAGAGATATATCTTTCGGTTGTAATAGTTACTGAAAACAGCACTGTGAATATCAAGGTCATTTTGCCTTGGTGCATCGTTCATGGTTCGTCAGCAAAGCGGATTTGATGATTTTTTTTTTTAATTGTTACCCTCTCAATTTGGGTAGACAGGATTAAAAGCGGTGATGGAGAAATAGTTTTTGGTGTTTTACGATCGGTTCTGATACACTTGGTCAGTTTTCACTCAACAGCGGGAGGCATGCATATTTTCCTCCGGGAAAATGCTCTCCCGCCCCTAAGGAAGGAAGGAATTCCCTCTGGTCATCCGTCGAGCGTCGGTTGGCCTTATCCCCGCACACACACACACAAACACACCATCAACGAATCCGTCTACGTTCACCTTGCCGGAGAGAGAGACGGAATGAGGGGGGGGGGGCTCACGAGGGGGCCTCCGCGTCGCAATCCGAGCCCTTCTCATCCCCACAACGGAGGCCCATTCCTTCATCCCCTCTTCCGATCCCCCTCTACCCCTTTGCCCATAAAGCCTCCCCCGTTGCCCCCTCCCCTCCGTTCCATCCCTCCCACCCTCCCCCCCAACTGTCCGGGCGGCACCTCTTTCATATGCTAATTTCGGAAGAGACATTCTCTATTCGGCGTGTCCCCCCTCCTCCATCTCCCTCTATCCTCCATCTCCCTCTCTCCTCCTCCTCCTCTTTACAACCCTTTTTCGCCCCCTTCCTCCTCCCTCCCCCCCCCGCTGTCGCCCCGTTTCGCTTCCGCACCTCACACCCCTCGACTTGCCACCGGCCCTGGCGGCCCTGTGCACGGTTCCACCTCCGAAAATCCATCCGACCCGGCTGCCCTTTTCCATCTTCACCGCCGCCGTCGCCGCCAAAGTGCAAAGGATTTGATATCGGGAGAGGGGCATGAGGGAGGAGCGAGGAGGAAGGGGATTAAGGAGAGCTGTGCTCGATCCGACTTGGAACAGTTTGGATCCGTGATCTCAGATGGAATCCGTGAGCCTTGATATAAAACATGCGTGCATTGTGACTAACGATTGTTGCTTTGTTGTTTCCTCTATAGTTTGCGGCGTAGATTCGAGGAATGGCAACTTTTCATCGCGGTTGCAGCATCCCATTAGCTCCAAATGATACGAGCCAAAGAAAAAAAATCAATCATTTTACTTGAAGTCGTACCGTACCCGAAGATGACGCAGTAGCGTCGAAACTAGCTGTACCAATAAATAAATCTCTGTGGATTTATACATAGTATTTATTCAATGAATTTACCTTTGCATAAATGGATTCATGTTGCGAGGAATGCTGCAAGCGATTTTTTTCATTAAAACAGAACTGCGGATCGAGTATCTCAATAGATACAAATGTGGAAGGCACAACATTGAATTAAATTACATTTACCTTTTCATTAATATGAATATGAGTACTAATAATCACCACGGCTTTACTTTTTTCCCATGGAGAACATCGAGCAAAAGGATATTTTCACTGCAGGACCAAATCCAGGGATCTGGACCTTAAGGAAACCAGGAGTTAAATACTGATATCGTCCAACTGAATGCTTTAAAAGGACCTTTTCTATCTTTGACTTCTAATGAAATTGAGGCAAAATGCAATAATTTTCTCACTCTACAACCATCGGGGTACTATTTAGGACTTTAATTCACAGGAATACCAAGATAACTATGTTGATTTAGTGTTCTCCCCCAGAACATCTACGTAATCTCAATTCATGGCGTTTTCGCGTGTTTTCTTGTTTTTGATAAAAACGTTCTTCAAAGATGTATAAATCTTTTCACGTATGAATTCACGTACGGTACAAATGAACGTAAAGATGAAAAAATAGGGACAGCAAATGTACTAACGTGAAAACTGTGCTGAGAGAGGTAGATGGAAGGTGTGAATAAATATCTTGCTTAGGAAAAGTATCTTATTACAAGTTTTGTTGGTATAAAAATTTACTACATTATCCATCGATCAAATTCAAACATCGCCCATCTCAATTTTTGGTTACGTGATCGACCATTTTTCTGAGGATAGTTCCAAGTTCAGATCCCTTGGGAAGGCCAAACCCGATTTGATCTTCCCGGGAGCAAGATGGTTCTGGAAATATATATGCAGAACAGTTGAAGGACGATTAATCCCCTATCCTGATTCAAGTATTCCACATGCTGTTGGTCTCAATACTTGAACTTCATAAGAAATGCTTGAATCTGACTTTTCTTGGCCAGTATATACATCTCGATAAAGTCTCTCGAGATGTGTGCTATTTGTTTATGGCCCAATGCCGATGCTTTGCTTAATTTTTTTTGCATCTTCAGAGGTTTTAATTCAGCTAAGTTCGAACATAACTAAAGCAAGCATACAGATGAGCAGTTGAATGTCAGTCAACTGAAGCTCTAATGCTTTTTCGACATTTTGACGAGTTATGTTTGAAATTTACTGAATTCAAATCCCTAAAGATGCCAACAATTTGGAATCTTTTGGGCTTCCTACAAACGTTGACGTTTTACCATGAAAGAAATCGACCATAACTCGGGAAGCTTTCTCTTATTGCTTTAAATCAGCGATCAGAGGTGCAAATATCCAGATTTGTGAAGAATTATATTACTTGCTGGCAAATACTTATACTTTAGCGAAAGTCAAGATGGCTTTTTATATATTCCATTAATTAATTTTATATAAATAGCATTGAAGCTTGGGACACACAAGTGGACGGATTTGGATAAATATGGTCATAAAAATACCAATGATTCCCGGTTGAATATTAATCAATATACACATTCGGAAACACTTTTAAAATCTTTGCAATTATCGTAAAAACTGAGGTGATTAAAGCCCATTGAATACATTTTGTTAGTAATGAAAATTTAGCACCATGAAGGAATGGTAATCGGTCATTTCATTTCTCAGCCATCTCTCCTTGAGCCGAGCTGAAAATAATTTGACCCGTGGGATAACATCGCTGGTAGGTCCTTAACATGTTGGAGATTTTATGTGCGTGCTCGGTGGAAGCACCGTGACGGAATGCGCATTTTTTTAAAGGTTCTAGGAGGATAGCATTCTTGAAATAGAATTCTTGGGTCTTATCTACTTTGGGAGAATCCAAAAATTACAAACGAAGCCATGAATTAAGTTGGCATGAGAAGTTATGCATGAGGAAACAGCAGTTAAAAATTCCTTTCGCTTCACCAGCGTCCCGCACAAGGCGAATGCTTATTTGCGTACGAAATTACCTCAGTAAATTTATGCCGTCATGTGATCTCGGTAACATAAAGTGCATCGGCATATTCACAATTGTTACTGCAATTTGGTGATTATAATTCATCATTTAATTATTCTATTTGCAAAAACGTGAAATACGGCGAATTGAAAAGGAGTTAGGTAAAGCTATGTCCTACAATGGTTGCCAGCGAAAGAAGTCAGATCTCTCACAATTAATGTTAATTAGTTTAGTATTTAAGCTTGAACGATTGGCAGCCTAAATTTAAATAAGTAAACAGGCCTCCATTTTTTCTGAAAATTTTAAAGTACATTTAATTCATCAATTATGTAGGATTTAAGTTTGATTTATTCACAGCTTCAGTTTGGAGGAATATACAGGTCTCCATTGCTCTATGAAAATTTTAAAGTAAAAAATCAACCGCTGCTATTGACTAAAGTATTTCCCTTTCCTGTCTTCAAATGAAACTAAACCTCTGTCCAGAAACCACTGTCCGTGGTCGCCCGCCGAAAAGTCTATTACGAAGGCAGTAAACCTATTATACCATTTACTTGTCCAAGCGTCCCATCTTAAATATAAACTTATAACATTACCTTCGTGATCATAGATAGCCAGGTCTTTCGCCCGGTTATATTCCGTTTCATTTTTAAAATGACAAAGTTTTGCTAAAAGGTCTCTATTAAATATTACTGACTACGTAATACACTCACGGGCTTTTCTTTGGCCAACTAGAGATTTGATCACGCGGATTAAAGTTTCTCGCATAAAATTTTGCAACAGTAGCCAGCCTCCCTTGTATTGATTTAGTGTACTTGGAATGCTTTATGAAGCCATTATCACAAGCGCCTTATGAACAATATATTTTTTCCAGTTAGCTTTATCGATCTTTTTCCGTGTTTTTGAGGATGACTTTATCATTGAAACTGGTACAAATAATTGTACTCCTCGCCCTAAAATACGTGTGATAACTGGATGCATTTTTAAAGGAAGAATAGAACAGCAAAAATTCTTAATAGATTATATGAGTCATCTATTGGCCAAATTTTAAATAGGATGTCAAATTAAACCAAACAGTATCGTCATGATTCTTTGGCTCATTAGTATTTATACTCAAGTCAAGAAAAATTATCCCCCATTACGATTAAAGCATTACTTTAATTTCATAAAATGAATTTGTAACGCCAAATATCTGCTTCATAGACAATTACTAGCACATCACAGAATGTCGAACATATCCTTATACCGATTCTGCACATGTGTATGTTAAGAAACCTTTGTACTACTTCATGGAAAAAATGCATATTTAAAAGTTAACGTTTCGTTTGATCAAAGTCTTAATTAGTTGAAATGCGTATCGCGACGGGACGCAACTTGACATGGCATCTTAATAGCTCTCTTCCCTATAAATTTATAATCATTCATGTGCTGATTTATCGTGGGAAGGGTTGGCAGTTTCTCCCTTAGAAATCATTGCAATGCGAAATTCCACGATTTCTAACATGGCATGTAAGAAGAATGAGGCTCTCTCTTGAAGAAAAGAATGTAAGGTTAATTGTCATCACTTGACTTAGCATTCTATTGTACAGTTAGTGCAATCCACTTCTGCCGTTTCAGAATGAAGACGGATGCAACTCCATGCATATTGTAGAGATAAAATTTTAATTATACCTCCTCATATACTTGATATTGTCAATAACTGGCCAATTTTCATTTTGTGCGCATCCCATGATTCTGACCTGAAGCATCCGTTTTGATGAATGACATTTGGAACACAGAATTTTTTCTACTTTGGTGAGGAATAAAAGTACTCGATAGGTTGCAAGTGAATGAAATGTATGGGTGAAGCCATAAATTACCAAAATAAATACAATAACCGTTTGCATCGTACGAATAGGAACGGTGGAGAAATGCTTTTAAGCGAGGCGCGTAAAGTGGCGGGGGAAAGATGTAAACATAAATTTCTAGTTGAGGAACAAAGTAAAAGACATTACGTAGGGATAACTCAGTCCACATGCAAGTTAACCGATGCATCATTCCTTGACGATGCAACTGGTTTCTTAGCGTGCAGCATTTTCTCACAGAATGTATTGAAGGACAAACCGTAACTGACTTAACAACGATGGTACTTATCTGAGGCCCCAGGTGATGCTTTTAAATCAATATATTATTGTTCTCGAAAGAATCTGGTCTTTAAAATTACTTTTAATGAATACAAAACTAAATTGGATTAGATATTTGTGGAGGAGAGCGAAAACTAAGGTCGTTCGTGCCTTAGGGGAAGGTAAGGGAGGGAGGATGGAGAAAAACCCGGCGTCGGCATTAGCCTGCTCTTAACGTAATGCGCCAAGGGAAAACGATTTAATTTTCTATCTGACAGACGGAGTACTGTACTTGAAGTGCCTTCCACAAGACACTTAAGTAGGGACCGGGTTTCCTATGAAAAACATATTCTTCTGCAGGGATTTGAACCCTGACCGTCCTTTTTATTAGCCAGTAATCTAGCCACTACACCAACCCGATCCCTAGATACAAAACTGTAACACATAAAATTTACTTCAAGGTTGAAATATCAACGAGTATGGGCGTAGATTGATGTAGCCAGGTGCAAAGTGACCCTAGTTGTCGGTGCGCCCAAATATCATATCAACCTACGGATGAATAATTAGACCGTATGGTCTCTCCAAAAAATGAGAAGAATGCACAACAGTCGTAGCCGTTTTCCACGCAGCGGATTCCTCAATATTTTTTCTTCGCAGCTTGACCGCCGTCCATTGCGTGTGAAATAACTATACTGAGCGAAAAATAATGGCTTGAGCTTCACGAGGGCGATCTACTCATGGGAAACTGTGGGATTTGTGCCACATGGGCGCCGATTAAGGGAGCATACTCTGTAAAGAACGCAGCAGTGTGGAGAGAGAACTACGAGTATCGCAGGAGATATAATAGGAGAGTATAGAATGAAGGAGAGAAAAGAAGGGAATGAGAATGGATGGTCAGAGAATGAAACAATAGGGTCCAAGGAATCCTTTCAGCACCACACGGTTGCAAAGGGTGTGCGTACCCTTCCTCATATTCGTCTCCTCCGCGCGAAACCCTTTCGGGAAGACTAAGGGATGGGTCGAGTGAGGGGAGGGAATCCTGAGCCCTCATTCCTTCGCATCAGACCCTTCGGTTTCTTCTCCACTGGCCCTTCCAGGGCCATCGCACGCACTCGCCTGTCCCTCTTGGGTCCCCTGGCCGGCCTTCCCTCCAATAAACTCTCCCCCATCACCCGCTTGTTCGTTAACCCTTTTTTCCAGCGTCGGCCACAATCGCATGCGAGGGTCCGACGCGAGTCAGGGCTAACATACGTTGCGATGCAAGAGAATGGGAGACGGACGGAGGAGAGGAGATATATCCATGTGGACAGATGCGCCGTGGGCAAAGAGAATAGGAGTTGGTGGCGAGGGGGCAGGGGATACCACTCTGTAGAGTTTGGATCGGGTGTGTATGAAAAAAAACGGAAAACAGAGGCGCATCGAAAGGAGAGAATAGCTAGAGGAACGAAGGCTTGCAGGGCTGTGGTGGTTGGATGAGGGAGAAGGATGTGAGTAAGGTTAGATGAGAGGATTGGAGGAGAGATAGGAAGAGATTACCAAAAAGGGAACAGAGATAGAAGAGGAGAGGGTTGATGACTGTAAGAAGATGAAAAAGAGCTGAAGGTGTGAAAAAAGAGTAGAGATTGAGTGGGAAGGGGGAGAATCAAGTAGAAACTTCGTCAATATCGTGAAGTATGGTTACATACTAAACAACATGGACACGGTATTTGAACGATAACGAATCCAATGCATGCTATTGCTTTTATTTAATAAATCCTGTATAATCCGTTAACGTGATATAAACACTGGCGAGATAGAGACGTCAAGGTTAAATCTACTTTGTAGCTCATAGATGAGCATCACTGCTAAGGTATCATGATCATGCGGAAGTTGATAATTTGATTTTCTGAAATATCCAAGCGCCTGAGAACTTCTTTGTTGATGTTTCTAGAGGTCATGGTTGGGAAATTTGTGGGAGGTAGTGAAGGGACAATTTTAATGCATGGAAAAGACAGAGTGGGAGGTATTTTATATTCATCGTAAAACCTTTGCTGGAGATTTCCGCCGAGATGGTCAGAATTACGTCTGAGGTGGCGACCTGTTCCAGGGTTGTGCAGCTTCTCGGGGGTGATAGAATGTAGCTAGCTCCAAAGAGAGTCTGCGCTGAGATGGAATTCCGAAGTTGAGGCCCGAAGGATTGAGCACATGGATTAGCGAGTGTTAGAGGACCCTGGGTGCACACAGATCATATCACGCGTCATCAAAAGGTGAACGACGGAATAAAAATATCACTCCGCTAATTTTGTGATGATTGCGCCAGGTATCAGTGTGTGAAAATCACAAAATCGTTTGAATATTGATAAATAAATTACCCTGTTTTAATTGCACGAAGACGCATTGAATTTTTTCAAAGCAGTCTCTCAAAGACCAAAATGTATTTTCTCACCATCTCAATTTTATCGAGCTTACGAGCGTTATTTTACCTTTTTGTAGCATACTCTGCTGTGGAAAATATTATTCCTGATAAAATATTAAGTTTAAAATGCCTCAAGATGCTGGAAGGGGTAGTCCAGAATTGAACTGCAGTAATTCCGTAGGCCACGATTTTGTGCTACAATTATGGCGGTGATTCCCCGCGGGAGACACACAGTTCCGACCGAGGTTTGACCCCGATAGGGGAGCGCGGATACCGCACGCGGCCCCGGCCATGGGACGATGATGGAAGGGCGGGAAGGCGGTGGCTGGTGCGCACGTATGGGTCGCTCAGTGTGGTGGGGGAGAATGGCAGAAAAAACACATCCATTTGGTTGCGAGAGCCAGAGGTCCTTTCCCACAGCGGATCCCGAGGCATTGAAGTGGCCGATAGGCAAATGAGCTCAGGGGTGCTGGCCCTCCTCCTTTCAGGTGGGGATGCGAGGATGCTCCCCTGGGGAACACGTGCAGGGAGACCGACAGAGGTGTGGCGAGGGGGCAGGAGTACCAGGGGGTGAGCCAACTTAGGGTTGGATGGGGGGTTAGCAGTGAGGATGGACCGGACGAGATCAAGGATAGGGGATGGTGGATGGACGGGGCGAGGGGGGAGAGAAGAGAGCTTTGTATTTACACCTGAGTGAATACGCGTCACCCTGAGGTGGTCCGTGCAATATGCTGGTGGAATGTCCGTCTACTGCCGCGACACGCAAATGGTGCTCGATAGATTAGGTGGGTGATGCAAAGTATGAAACCTTGGAGGTGGATGTATATCGCTAATTCTTCCGCAATCATTGCTTTTATTTCCCAAAAATCCTTGACCAAAGGGTAGAATACTCTCTCTACTGGATGAATAAGAAAATTGCAGGAATTGCACTTGATCTAAATCAGAGGAATGCATTACAAGTTGTGACCGAATGTTTTCGCTGTTATGTTCATTCAGCGAATTAACGCCACTAGAGAATAACCATTAAGATGTAGTGACATTATGCCAATTTGGAATCAGCAACATTGAGTTAAATGAGTGAGTGCATGAACTGAAATGGTAAGGAAATTAGGATAACATATTTTACTTTGTTCCTCTTGAGCATTTTTAAGCGTTACCGACAGGTATTTGCGCACTGCTCAACTTTACGAACAGGTAAGTGCTAGTTTGACACTGAAAAGCACTTCCGTTCAATAAAAGTTCTTAAGTGAAATGAAAATTTCTCTAAAAAACACCTGAAATGAATTTATTGCTTCTTTCTCATTACTTTGTTTCCTGTCTTAAAAAAACTTCCGTCATCTAATCGGATTGGTGATAACATTGGATGTAAGCTGAAAATAGCAACACTGCCATCAAAATCATCCCTGGGGAAAAAGCTAATGTACTTATTTCTAAGTTTTCTAATTAGTATTGTTATTATAAGATGGAACTTTATGGAAGTCTTAATTAAGTCAGGTACAAGGACAAACGTCGTTAAGAGAGCGTAAGCCTAAAATTGAGGGAAAACATGAGTTAGTGTACTTCATGACATATAAAGACCTTGTACGCTAGCTTAAACATTTGCATTCTAAAAATCAGGGAAATAAAGATTTGCCTATTTTACCTGTTAAAAATCTGGTTATTGAGCTTTAAAAAAAGCCCTATTCGATGTAAATCAATTTCAATATTATTAATTTAAGCATTAGAAGTAAAAACTGCCCGTTCCTATTTTTGAAACATGAAATTTACCAATACCTGTTTGTATAGCCAAATATCCATTTACAGGGTATAGTTATGAGGTTAAGAATCGAACCTGTTACCTTCAAACTGACATTCTAGTTATGTAATAAGAGAGAAGGAATTATTTTCAAATGGCATCACTCCACCACATATTTTTCTTTTCCAACGCTAGTGAAAGAAAACTGTATTCTATAACATAATCACAAATGGTAGAATGGGACTCAGAGCCGCGGGCTGGCAAAGCAATCGCCCGGATAATGGAACCCTAGATATTTACCCTCTCCTGCAAAGAGAAAGGACACCAAGCTCTGGGGGGGGCACACAAATGCACACGGAAACTGGCCCTGTTTGCACTTTCATGTTTCCTTTTTTTCGTCGTTCTCACTACGAGAGGGGACTGCGTCGTAACATCGGGAGGAAAGAAAGGGAGGCCTTTTACCCCCAAAGTACACCACGAAAGGTGAGGATGCACAGTGAAAAGATACACACTGAGAGAGAGAGTGGAAGTTTTTTGAGTTTTGGTCTGCTAGCCAGAGAGAGAGGAGGACGAGTACGAAGAGAGGGGGCAGTGGAAGCGGGGAAGTGGCTCGCCCTCCATCTAAACATAGGTTTCGTTTTAAAGCGCTCCTCTCCGGCCCACAGCTCTCGCGTCCTCTTGCTCATCTCCTGCTGTCCCACCCCTACCCTACTATTCCTCCTCCTCCCCACCTGCGCGTCTCTACTCCCATCCCTCCAGGGGTCCATTCTCCAGCTTCTCCCATTATCCCAATCTCGCAGCGAAAGGAACCAAAACCTCCCCTTCCCCTCACCCATAATCTCATCCAACATCCACACTGACCAGTGCACCCTCCTCCTCTCTCTTCTCTCTCTACCCCATCCTCATCATCTCCTCTTCCCAGACTAAACTTCCCCTCAGGCTGGTCCAAATCTTTCCCTTTCCTTTCCACAGTCCGCAACCACCAACCGATTCCCCTCCTACCCTCCAATCCTCTGGGCATTGCATGTGGCCTGCCAGGCAGCGGTTTTCAGGTGTGGGGAGGGGTATGGGAATGGTCAGGGTGAGGAGGGGGATGGGCTTTCTACGGTGGAGATGTGAGTTCTGGATCCGAACGCGAGGGTGATTGGCGGGAGGGGGTGGGAGGATTTGCTGTAGCGTTACAGGAGTTTGGGATGGATGAGAAAGATTGTGGAGGATCTTAGGGACATTGAGGTGCATGGGAGTGTGAAATGAGTCAAGGGGAAAGTAAATACATATTTACATGTAAATGTAAGAGAAGGATTCGAGAGATTTGAACGATGAGGTAGAAACAAAAAATGGGCAAGCCTAGCATCTCTTTTTTTTAATTGGAGAAGAAAACTCAAACTTTCGATCTAATCAATCTTGACCAATACAGATCTAACCAATGAGTGGAAAGGAAGCACTGACAGAAATACTATCGCTAATTTGGGATGGATGAGGAAGATTTTGAAGATCTTAGGGACATTGAGGTGCATGGAAGTGTGACATGAGTCTAGGAGAAAGTGTATACATATTTACGTTTAAATGTAAGAGAAGGATTCGAGGGATTTCAACGATGTGGTAGAAACAAAAAATGGGCAAGTCTAGCATCAGCATGCTTTTTTTTAATTGGAGAAGAATGGCGAGGGAGATGGATTTTTTTGTATTAAGATAGACGGATCAGTTGAGGAGGTGCTAGTCATTGAACCTACAAATCGAACCGATGAGTGGAAAGGAAGAACTGAGAGAAATACTATCGCTCGAATTAAGGTAACCTGAAACTTTGGTTTTTCCATCAACCATGGATTCAGATATTTTCTCCTTCATCCGTTTGAAAGATACGCTTCTTTGATAAATAAAAAATGAAAGCTGATTTTGGCAGATACTGTTTCTTCACATTTCATTGGCACGTACCACTGCTTCCGTCAATGTCAACCTGAGGTGGTTGTTAATGTTACATTTCCATGTATCTTGAATTTTAATATGAGCAAAACGATGAGGTTTGACCGCTAATATGGTCTTGGAAGATTAACATAATTTTAAGTTTAATATAGTTTACTGAGTACTTATGCTTTTAAAATATTTTTAATTTTTTTGTTATTTTCCCAAGTTTTTAATTGCCGCAGTCGGAGGTTGTGCGTTCAGTTTTATTGATGTGGATTGAATAGGGTCAACTATAACAAAGAATAGCGTTAATGTGACTGGAGGACCAATTTTTGATAGAAAAGGTGCCATGGAATGTGAGGTCCGCGTATGATAGTGAAGCAGTTATTGCTATGAACTCACACCGGCAAGATCACGCAGTATAACAAACGTCTTTTTTCTACTGTGGTTTATGATATATCTATTATTGGTCTTTACCTTAAGTCACTGAGGACGGCAGTTTGAAAAAGGAGTCTGTTCCTTAAAATTTATATATTTAATCAATTAACTTACTTGAAGTGACATGAAACCGTAGTTTGATACGCGAACATGATTGAAGACACATCATGAGAATTTCAATGAATTGAATGTATGGACGTGCCCAAATTTTTATCAAACTTGTAAATGTCTCCCATTTAGGCGATATGACGTGCTTTGAGTATTTAACTTTTAACCATTATTAGACGAGGCATTGCAATGAAGGAACGAATTGTAATATATGATATAGGATAAGCTAAAAACATGTACAATTTACCGTTGGGGTTTTCCTTATCTGACGATGTCAACAGGAATACCTTTTAAGTGTATGGAAGTTCAATATTCAAATAAGTACTAGGTTAAATTTCCAAATGCTAGATTTCAATTAGCATATATGAAATTATTTATGTAACGGCCACATGAAAAAATATGTATGTGTCACTTGTTGGAAAGTAGTAAAAATTACGCATTAAACAAATAATATTAATTTTAATGCCATTGACAGACGCTGATATTAGCCTAATACTTCCTTGAATATTTGCGTAATCTGACTTGTTTACGACTGAAAAAGAGAATAGTTGTAATTAAACTCGAATAATATTTGTCATATGAACAATTCACCCAACATCCCACAAAAAAAAATTAACCTGTGCTATCCCTCCATTTTCGTGAAACAATTATCAACGTCAGATGTTTTCAGAGCAAGTTAGTGAGTGCACTTGAAACAACTGAATTTCAAACTCTAAAAGGAATAACGATTTCCTGTGTGCCAGGGGCCATATTCCCTCTCCTGTATACTAATCCGAGCGGCACAATCTAAGTAACCATCGTGTGTGCCTTTGCTCGGCGACATGGGAGCTGGATCTTGTCCGGAGAGTAAGCTAAATGAATGAAAGACGGGATTATTGCTCCTCCGAGACGGACACAAAGAGGACGAACACTGTGAACGGAGAAGAACAGGAGGGGACGGGGAGTGAGGGACGGGAGATCTATATGCCGATATGGATGCACGCATACACACGCATTTTCACGCGCAAGTGAAGGCATTTGGACGTAAGGGGATTGGGCATTGAATGAGGGGACCGCTGAGAATGCGTCGGTGACGAAGAAGAGACGAAGTAGATGGGGAAGGGAGGGGGGGAGGGGGGGAGGGAGAGCGGGAAGGGTGAGTAAGATGGCTGGAGGAGAGGAATGGGCAGCCCCAAGGCGGATGCCTCCACAACACGGCGAATGGTCGAGGAATTAAGCAGCAGAGTGGAAGTTTTGTGAGAAGAGAAGGATTTAGAGTAAAGGAAGAGGCCAAGAAAGGTTATTTTGAAAACCTACTCTTGGACTTAGGAGAATATACGTTTGAAAGACACAAATGGAAAGCCCATAGGAACAATACTTGATAAAGGTTGATCAATATTGAATGGTCGAAGGGTTAATATATGAAATAATAATCTCTGCGATCATTTCTTATGCTTCTGGAATTGTCTGATTGACTGGTAATTAAAACACGCGTTCTTAGAAATATTTCAGCGTTTAGTTTGTCATTAACCATTATATCTGCGGAAATAGAACCCGAAACGACTTGTCATTTGAATATTTAGCTCAACTGCGGGCATCAACAATCAAGCTTGTTCTAATTTTAGAAGTTAAGAGACAATCGGTAACTATTTATTTGGTTATATCGTAATTGTCATGAGATACTAGAAATTTTACTAGCATGACTTGAATGATGAAGAGGAAATCTTAAAAATGATATAATCATTTATATTGATCTGAGAAATCACTAACTAAAAGGCTAAAAATAATAAGTTATTTCAACCTCCATGGCAACAGAGAATGTTTTCCAATAATAAAACTTTGAGAAAAAATAGAACTTTAATTTAATTGATTGAATTTGAATTGATCATGAATAGCACCTTGGAAATAACGTTTTTTCAAAATTTATTTTTAAAATCTTCAAATATTTTCTTCCCAATTTCTTATTTATTTAAAGTTTGGTATCTACTTAATAAGACATTTATTTATAATCTCAATATGCATGTTCATATGATAGGATATGCAGAAATCGCGAAGCTAGAAAGTAATTTTGGTATTCTTGGTAAGTTTTTTCCCTTCTCCCTGCGTTGGCTAAATTTAATAATGCTAATGCTAATGTTGGCTAAAATTTAGAGCCTGTTTGCTAATATTTAGAGCCTATGTAATTAGAAACATTTTTATGCCTAAAATATTCCCTTCTTTTGATGTTTGCCAACCCAAAATTCTCTTCTCAAATGCTGTAAAAAGTTGTCACCGAAATGATTTTGTTTTGATGAAGTCGGTCACAAGAAAATTGGCCTCAAGCCGGAAACAAATACAGCTCAGTAAATTTTAATGAAGAAAAAACTCCCCATTAATCTTTGAAGGCTTATTTGAAAAATAGATGTGTCATATTCCAGACGTATGACTTCATGCGTCAGGAAATCAGCAGATAATTACTTTTTGGGAAACCTCAATGGTGGAATTAGATAATTTTTCAATGTCTACCGCGTGATGAATATTTTAATATAGAAATTTGCATAGTACGCGAAAGGGTTTTTTTTCAAAGTTGCTCTCACTCTTGCCCTATGTAGGTCGGTATTTAATGAGACGAAATCCATCCTCGGGGGAAATATAGCCCATGTCTTCTATTCACCGTCCATCTTATTATGAGTCTTGGCTACTGCCTTTGCCGGAGGATCCGATTACGTTTCACTTCCCTAAAATCTTTCCGTGGTAGGCAGAGAGTAAGCACCGGATTCCTCAATTTATAGCCGGTGTAATAATTTTGCATCTTCACCCCATCCTCATACCAACGTCCGCTTTAAATTACCCTCTCCCTCCCAGCGCCCTGTCACCCTAAGCTCTACCCTCTCAAAATTCTTCCTCCTGATGTCCGTTTCTTATCTTTCTGACCTTTCCTGCTCGTAAGATCCCTCATTAAGATAACCCTTTACTCCATGGCGCCATCCTCCATGAGATTGTTCCAAGCTTTTCCTTGCAAGAAGCATAGTGCTTGTGGTATTTAGGAAGACGAGAGGGATGTAAAAAGAAGAGAACTAAGGAAGTACGAACGAAAATGGCCGAGGAGACAGTAAAGGTGATGACCGAGGGATGTGCATTCGCTTGCCTGAATTTTACAGCGGCTACTATCTCTTCTGTGCCCCCAAGTGCACTGCCTCTTTTCTAAGCAGTCTGGATTGACAGGCGTAAGCAAAGCTTATTTCTACTTTTATTCTCACTGCTCATTTCAATGATAATTCTCTATCTTTATCATCTTTAAAACCAGGTGGTTTCTCAAATATCCCTTCAGAATACTTTCATTCACTCTTTGCTCTTTCATCCTATGATTATAAATCTCTGTACATAGCCATGGTGCATATTCAGTATAACATTTCTTGCAAAAGTGAAATACTCAAGAGTTACAGAGGCAATAGTCAGTTGCAAAACAGTTCTCAAATCCCGCTCTCCGTATAATTGGGTTAAAATATTCCTAAATACAAAACCGCTTCCATGTATTTTCCTAATTGAGACCAAAACTGCTCGTAAGAGCAAATTTTAATGATGTGTATCATATTTAGAAGAAACTGTCCACCTGGCAGGTCCATCCTATAAAAAATAAAACGTTATTGTACTCGAAAAATATTCCTCTGAATTATCCACGCCCATTGATCGGGCGTTCGTGTCGTAGAGCATACGGGAGAAGCGTCTTGGCTATTTTAAGAGAAGTAACACGAGGGATGCCTTTGGATTTATGAAAATACTTATTTAAATAGCCAGCATAGCTCACCAATTTATTTCTTTATAAATCCATTTCAATATGTTAATCATCGTATGTCATGAAGTTTCTTCATGATAAAGTAATACCATTACTCCGAAAGTTTAACGCGCCGATCATAAATTTTATAACTGCGTTCTCATGGGTTAACAGTTAAAAGTAGGAGGACATTAAATATAATTGGTGGAATTTTTTAACTTCTTAGAAAATATTTACCCGAAAACCGATGCATTACTGACGGAAAGAGGGAAAAATTGCGTAATCAGGCGAGGTGTCTCATTAGAGAAGAGAACCGATTACTAGAAATGTAAGTTAATGAAAGGCTAGTGAACAGACTGGGATGAATAATGCATTATCTAACTCAGAAACAAACATTTGAACTAGCAGGCAGCTAGCCTGCTCACTCCATGAGCAGGGGTGTGTACCCGCCCCAGAGCTCTGGGTCTCTAGGGGTAAGTGTCCTAGTCTAAAAATAGCTACTTGGTGAAAATGTTTTTCTTTTACATTCACTGTTCTCCTTTGTTGTTTTTAAATCCATTTGAATAGGAGAGCACTGTGGGTTTCTTTTGCTTCAACCTTTACACTCTTCCACTCTCCCTTTTGGCCTTTCTCCCTTGTCACTGTATTTCCCTGCATCTGGTTTTTGCAATCACAACCCAAAAATGATCCATTTCATCTCCAAATAACTTACACCTTTGCACAAATGGTAACCTAACACCCCCTTCCACACGCCCAAGCAGCCGCTCTTTTGGATCTTATTTAAACTAACTAAATACACTCCTTTTAATTCATGTCTCCATTTCATCTCCAAATATCTTACACCTTTTCACGGCTGGTGACCTAACACCCCCTGCCCAAGCTATAAAATCTAAAACTACTACCAAATCATGAAGACAGAGATTCCACATTCAACGCACCCGCTTCCTTCGTGACGTTACTGTTTGAACTATTCCCTTGAATCTCCCTCACCAAGGATCAAAATTCTTATACTTGAATTCCATTAATGCTTTTCTTAAGACCACTTTTTCTCAAGAAGAATGAAAGTCTCTCTCTGAAATCTCACTCTTCTAGCTCAAAAATTGACAAAGAAAGAAACAAAACGGATACAGAATGACTGAAACGCTACAAAATATATATATGTATATAAATGAGAGACAAGGAAAATAGACAGGGTATAACTTTACCTATAAGTAGAGTTTTGTGGTGGATAGAAGGGAGGCATGTGTAGGCGTTCTTAGCTTGATAATGAAACAAAATGTTTTTGTAGAAATTTCGTAAAAATGTGACTGGGAATATAAAAGAACAATGTCATAGGAATTGGAAACAAAGATTGTCGGATGATTGAGGGAAAAAAATACAACTTCTTGGCTGGGATGAAAAGAACTAGGAAGTATTTCTATTTGAAAAACGAAATTGTGGGACCTTTTAAAGGTGTAGAGAAGCACGCACAAATGCATTCTGGTCCATCAAAATCTTCCGCAAAACGAGAGATCACCATAATAGCGGAACGAATCTAAGCTTGCCCAAGTTGCAAAGATTGCCATCATTTCCACCCGCAAGACGACGCTTAGACGAGGACTGCGTCACGAGTTTCTCTCTATTCTCCACTCGCACGATCTCTTCCTCTTCCACTAGTTCCTCCTCTCGTGCTCCAAACCCAGTCATTCGCCCTCTTCCGTCTACGCGCTTCCTCGTTCACACCACTCCCCAACGGCACCCTTTCCATCTCTCTAGACCCTCCTCACCCCACACCTCATTTATATCTGCACCATGGAGTTTTTTTTTCCTACGCAGCCAGCCCTAGAGGAAGATACGTCGACGGTGCTTCGTCTCGCCCCGACTCCACACCCTACCCCATCCTGAACTCTGCAGATACCGACCAAGTCGACTCCGTAGGGTAAAAATACGAGGAGTAACCCGCAGGCCTTTTATACGAGCAGCGGGAGCAAGCAGTGGCTTCTCAACTTAGAAATACCACCGATAAATCATATCCTCGATTCGTTCCGCCGCTTCAAAAGATGATCTACTACTGAGCATTTCCTTTCACGGCTTGGATTCGGAATAAACGGACCAAAGGGGTAATCCTTCGCCGTTGTTCTTTCCTCATCGCTCTTCGCGCTAATGTTTTCCTCGGACCGACTTGCGAGAGCGCGAACGGGCCTTGGGGAGACGTCCTCCGCCGCCCTGTGATGCACTGCGCGGAGATTTTTCGAAGTTTCCTTACCTTCGCTTATCCTCTTATACGCGCGCGCGCTGCTTTCTCTGCCCTCGCCGTCATTTTAGCCCACTGAAAGGAATGGGTCGTCGTCGCCACTACTGAGCTGCTCCTTTTCCAGTTTGCACGCCTCTCCATTATAGCACAAAGAGCCCATATCTCTTGGCGCACGGGGGGAGGGTGTCGTGGGGACAAATGCAGCAGCTAGCTTCAGTGGCTGCTGTGTCTTCACACAGCGAGGTCGAGACCGTCGCACGGTAGAGCGGAAAAGAGCGAATGCTGCAAAATTTTGTGGCGAGTGCTACAAAACCGAGTCTTAGAAGCGGATACAGAATAAAAGTTCAAGTTTGCACTGAAATAACACTGAGGTTTGCATTTTAAAGCCAGTCATCATGAGATTTTCAAACAGTAGACTTGATAAGTGCAGACTCCGATTATATTAACTCAATTCTAATTCTCTTACTTTCATAAAGTGTTCTCACACTCAATTTCTCTTCATAATGCTTGTTTATTTGTCCCTCAGTCTCCCACTATGGGTGTACCCTTCTATTTTACGTTCCGCAATATTTTCTGTGAAATCTATGAATCTAATGCTACACCATATTAATCAAGACCTTATTCTCCCAGTGGTGTTTATGACGATCTTCTTTACAACCCTCGTGTAAACTTCCTCTTTTATTAAAGTCAATTAACGCAATTCCCTAAAAAAATTTCCCCAATTTTAATAAAATTGTCTAATAATTCCCGGAGGTTACTGAAAACACGCACTTGAGAATAGAAGGAATTCATAGACACAATGATGATTAATATTCGATGTCCTTGCAGTATCTAAGTTGAAAATAGCAGCAATAATGCCATACGAAGAACTGGAGCGCTAAACAAAGCATATTTGAATTTTTCACTATTCCTGCCATGTTATTTTAGAAATTCTTTTTAGTTGACTTGGATAATTAAATTTGTTAATTATAATTAAAGTGTATGCTTCCAATCACCATGTTCAATAAATAAAATTAGCAACAATACAAGTCTGGCAAAAGTGATCTGGCATATTTGATAAGGATACAGTGTGAGGTCTTAAATGGAATAGGGGTTATTGAAAATGAGATACACATGATTATTGTTCATACTGGGACTCCGGCATCAATATATTAATTTTCTCCTTGGGAGAGAATTCTTTCAGAAAATATAAGGCCCTCAGCACTACACCATCATTATTCGTAATTAGTTCAACTGCAAACTCTGAAGTATGCAAATATGGACCAATTAAAATTAATACTACTCATGTTAAGCTCTTCAAGTGGCACCTCAGTAGGGACCAGGATTCCACTGCTCAAATTTTCTCAAGGTCGGAACATTTATCCGTGCATGGCAATATGGAAAACCAGTGCTCCAGAGGCCTCACCCATTGTCATTCGCTGAGCAAAAACAAAAGAGAAAAAATAGTACTATAAACAATTGCACAATCATGGTGGAAATAAAAGACTTGAGTTTAAAGTAATCAAAATCCAAAGATTAGATCACACTACCTAGCTTAAGAACTTAATTTTTTGGCTGACACGACGTCCTTGTTCGAGGCTAGAATCGGACTTAAGCCGGCTCGGCACGTTACGAAGTAAACAACATGCATAAAATGTATCCATAGAATAGACGTTGAGGACATGACAGTGAATTATCAACATATCTCAAATATATATTTCACATAATATGCACCCTCCATAGAGATTAATAGTTGCTAATGAAATTGCTTGAATAATTTTAGTCACGTGATGTGTAATGTCATTCCAATACCTTTTCGCCACAGCGTGGTATTGCTTCTCTCTTCAAAATTTGTAAAAACCGTAAATGTTTAATGACATTACTTATTTCGTGGTCTTGCATTAAGAAAATTAAAACAATATCTTCGTCAATGTAGGATTAAGTAGCCCAATGTCACATGAAAATGCGCCGTTTTATTGGAAAGGATACCGCTTCGCGATGGAAGGGATACCGCCGGTTTCTCAGTGATAGAGTGTTTTGAGTACGTCAAACGCGACTGTTTTTCTACGAGAATGGTTTTAATACGGCAACTCACTTTTTATCAAAACGTTTTCTCTTAGGTAGTGTATTTTAGAATGCGAACATCACAAACAAACAGGTTTAATAAAAACATTGCATGCTCTTCATGGAGTTGATCGTGGCCAGCGGCAAATATCAAAATGCACATGCGTTGGCGGCGAAGATTTGTCAATAGAATCTCAGTCCTCACTTGGTTTTAGGAGGAGAGCACTTCATGTATCGCAGAGCGTCTGTTGAACGGTATGCTAATATATGCTCCCTAAGGAGTCTTTCACTAGGAACAGGCTGTTGTTCACATCGTGCATCTTTCCATGCTTCCTCCACAGCTACAATCCTTCCGTTGCAAACCGACCCACCTGTCTTCTACGGCGCAGATGACCTCAGTGGCCGGTCGCTTCCCCCCAAACCGACCGAATGCACGCGATCAAATCCTCCGTACATCAATCCAATCGGGAAGCATCGTCCTCTTCACTTTCCTTCGCGTCTGCGCTCCTCCCTTTGCTCCCCCTATGGATTTCGCTCGCATTTCTCTACCGGGCGGTGGATCGAACCCACCCACTCACCCACCTTCTCTTTGCCCCTCCTCCTCTACCCCACCACACCCCACTTCTCAATCCATCAAATACGTTTTCCATCGTTTTTTGCGACCGCAAGAGGAAGGAGGAGGAAGACTCTTACTACGCCCTTCTCTTACTCCACCTAAGCCCACTTCTCTCCTTCTGTTGCCATCGCCGAAGAAAGGAAGGGAGGAGTGCGGTAAAAAAAGATTCGCGATCCTATCTTTGGTATGGTTTGAAATACGGGGGTAGGAGCAGGGGAGAAGGGAGGAGGCGGAGGGAATGAAGGAATTAAAAAAATTGCAAGAGTTTCGTTCGAAATCAAACCATCGGGGGCCGCAGACGAGAAACTCTCTTTGCTTGCAAACGTATTTTTTTACCGACACCCCCTCTCTCTCTCTCTCTTTCGTCTCTTCTCGACGCATTCCCGTTTTGCCATTGCTATGAACAGATGCTGTTCGGATCTCACTCGTGTTTCTATTGGAGTAGAAAAACGCCAGAGTGGCGGTGTTTTCAGTGACGGGTGGCCCTCTGGGGGGAGGTTGTATTAGCGCGTGGGGGGAGGGGATTGTTGGGTTGAGCAGGGGGACGAGGAGAGAGTGACGGGGCAGGGTAATGGGTATGAGGGCTACCTCAAGTTCGATCGGGTGGAATGGGCAATGTTTTTGGTCCGAGCTGGGAGGACGACGGGGCGTAGAAGATGGATTTCCTCTGATTGAGGGCATTTCGGGAGAGTTTTGCTGCCCTCCGATGCTGCGGGGAGATAAGGTGGCGACCGAACCGTGGGTGAGGTACTTATTTCGCTCTCCTAAGCACCGAACCTAAATCTCCTCAGATCTAGTTTTAGATGAATAGGGAAGCCGTCATCCCATTGGTGACGGCTGAAGATAGGAAAAGGTATTGGTAGATGGGGAACTTCGTTGAATTTGAGGAGAATCGAGAGCGGCAGGAAGGAAGAGTGGTCGAATTGATTTCTATGGAGGTCGTTAGGAAGAGGGTGGGTAACGGAATTTAAGTTAGCAATGCCCAACAGATCGAACGTGCGTGAAAAGTCTGGAATATACAGGGTCGAAATGGAACATCTATGTTTGGTTGGGTTGTTAAGTTGGTGAATAGATTATTCAGATGTTTGCTTATATATGCAATCTTCCAGGTTTTTTTTACCAGAATAAGGTGAAAGAATTAAAGGTGGACGTTTTTATTTTACGAATCGTCATGTAGTCGTCTTCGTAAAATTTTAACTTCTGAGAAATACAAGCATATCTTGAGAGAAGTGGAAGATACAGATATGATGGCTTCTAATTAGAGCTGTCTCAGATCGAATCGGCGGAAAAAGTTATTTTTAGAGGCCTTTTTTCACCTCACCGTGGTTAAAAGCAGTATATTGAAAAGAAATTATAAAATTCCAAAAATTAGATATGATAATAATAAATACATTGTTTATTTCTTGTAAAAATTAATATTGAAGAGGTAATAAAATTACTCATTTGACCAAAATTAAGCAATGGGTGGAGAGAAGGAATGTTTTCTTTTTGTACGCTATGTTTAATAAAAACCGAATAAAATAATACGAAGAAAATTAGGCCTTTTAATAAAAAAACTTTTAATGAAGCTCTCCAACAAAAATATTTGGTCTGAACCAAAATGTGTGGACTTAAATATGAATGAGAAACACGATAGGCTTGATTCACTTTGTACTAAAATATAGCAAATGGATTCGGTAAATGTCGGGTTTTTCATTTACTTTTTCGTTGAGTTCTACTGTTTACACTGTTTCATAATGTTTCTGTCTTTAACTGCATCAAGAAATATAATGACCATGTAATTTTCTTGAATTTGATATCATTTTCTGCTACCAGTTTTGAACCAATCTCGTTTTTGTTGAACTTATTCACTGAGGCGCATTAATATTTCCACTAGAAAGACCCTATGCAGCGTAATAAAATTCACTCTACAAGTTTCACTCAACCTCTAGAAATCTCATGTCTATTGATGATCACGGCGATCATTGTAGCCATTTTACCAATTAAAACCAGCCTCAATTAAAGGATTTGATGCTCCTTTTTCCTATTCTCGGCATTGAATAATGACGCTTTCCCTTCCTCGGTTAATGTTACTTCGCGTCATACCTCCATTTCCCTCATTAGGGTGACTGTATATCTTTCGTCGCTAACGATTGATATTTCATTTCCGCTTATGAGGCCCCGCACCTGGTTTCTCCCGCCTCACTCCCTCCCCCCCACCATATAAACTACCGGATCGAATTCAATTACATACGTCGGAGAGCTTCCCGCTCTCCGCGCCCCGTTAAGAGCCTCAGATGTGACATAGCCGGAGAGAGACGAGGAAGCTTTCACGCATCCGTCTCTGTCTCAAGAAAATGGCTCGGCTTTTCAATCAGCCCTCTTAATCCTCGGAGTATTCTCTTTAGTCTTTCCCCAGCAACACCCTTGCTCCATCCAGCTCTTTCTCAAAGATGCTCAGTTGCAATTTAAGCACATTAAAAACGAACAATATAAATTCTCAGTCTAGCACCTGGAGTTGATCAACTTACACCTAAGAATGAGGTAAAATCAGATTAAGTCGCTCAGATAAATTCTTATATAGCCACAATTACGTATAAAAATCCACGTTTAAGTTTTCGTCAATCGTTCGGTTGTTATCATATCAAAAATTTGTAACCTTGTTCTATTAAGTTAAATCACTTAATCCCATGATAATTCTACAAACTCTTTTAAGGTCAATACTTTCAGTGTATGCGTTATGTTTCTATTAGACCCAATTTTTAGAGTATTTTAACCTCTGCTGCCTAAAATAATGACAAAATGCTGGGATATAATAAAAGTAAAAGCTGGTACTGACTGAGTAAAAACTTGAGCAGCATACCCAATAGATACTCGATTGTCAATGATTATATGGAATATTATAATTCAATCAAGTATTTTCAGAACTTTATAAGTCATATGCAGGACATAAATAAAGTTAGGACTCTAAATATCTCTGGATGTAAAACATTCATGACTAATTGTTGCGTCGCCAAAGGGCTAAGAATATCTTAATACTATATAAATACGGGGGATCGGGTTGGTGTGGTGGCTAGAGTACTGGCTACCTATACGGGTGGCCAGGGTTCAAATTCCTGTAGAGGAGGATGTCTTTTAGAGGGAACCCGGTCCCTACTTAAGTGTCTTGGGGAGGACACTTTAAGTACAGTATTCCGTCTGTCGGATGAGACGTTAAACCGTGGTTCCCTTGGCGACTTTTGTTAAGAGCAGGCTAATGCTGACGCCGGGTTTCTGTCCACCGTTCCTCCCATACCTGTCCCCTACGGCGCAAATGACCTTAGCTGTTGGTCGCCTCCCCAAAAATCCAATCCAATCTACAATAGAAACACAATTATGAAAAATGTTAAAATTTCCCCCACTTGTATTATAAGCAAAAAAATTTCTCGAGTTTGGCAAATTAATTAAATAGTACTGACAACTTTATAAGAAAAAAACACTGTAAATCAATATCGTTTTACAAATGGGTCTCATGACGTAGCTGTACCTGCAGCCGAGGAATCCTGTTATTCAAGCAACTGCAGTAGCTTTTGTTTTAGCTAATAGGTTTTAATACAACTATTTAATATAGTTTCACGAATAGAGCTTTCATATATTATTTTATGTCTAAATTCACATTTAACATAAATACTCTCTAGGTGAGTATTGGGAGTGTACATGGTAAAGTACGACATGCTAATTAATAGGAATAGACAAAAATATTTTCCATTAATGTATCAATTCCCAGCTGTTCAACATGCATCCGTATCTAATCACCGAGTCGATTCACGGTGATAATTTCCATTCAGCTGACACACTCCACGGCTACTAGCGATATTATTATATTCAGCGAACTCCAAAAGATCTTGATGGTAGGAGTTTCTTAGCATTACGATAAAGGGCCTGTCGTCCCTTAAAAGAAGCATCTTCATAAATTAGCAAGGAAGGCATTTATCCGATTCGACTCGGGGAAAGAATGTATCCCGGCTCACAATGGACTGTCTACGGCCTGCCTATTCATCCAAAGAGGAGCCCCAATCTAAATTGAAAGCATGCGCACTAACAACAATGGGTGAGCCAGGACAAGGGAAGAGAATGGGGGAAGGAAGACTTAAAAGGAACAAGAGGAGAGGATGGCCATGTGGGGGAGGGAGATGGGAGAAAAATCATCGAGAGACGTGCTTGAAACAAAAACAGTTGTGGAAGGTGTAGAGGATGGAGAAAGAGAGATTAATAACGAACTGGCGCTCCCGGCTCTATCTCTATATCAGATGGGAGCGTTCTGTCTTCTTGCAATCCTGGAGCATGGATCGGGTATTTCTTGGATAGGCAATGCAGATATTCACGCCGATGCCTCAAACGCTCACCTACTCGGCCACGCCGGATCTCTCGTTGCCCTTAAAAAGTCAAAAGTACGAATCGTGCGACGGAATGAAAATGTTGCGGGTGTTTGGCGAAGCGAAAAGGCGGATGTCTTGTCGGGGAGATAAAAGTAAGTGAGACCAAATAAACAGAGCAGATGCTGTGAAGGATTCGAGATCCGAAGAGAGATCGTGTTGAATTTGAAGCCAAATAGGGTCAGCTTTGCAAATATTTCCTGCTAATGTACCGGATATCACTATATCTGTTTTTTTATTTGAAAATCAGTTCCTCGGAAAAGTTCAGCGTCTATAGATAGTAGGGCAATTATTTTGCTGTTAGAAGTTGTAATGATGCAAATATGTCCTCTATTTCTTTGCAAATTAATGCAAATATATTTAATACGCTGCCATTCACTGCTAGAGCGTTCGGCAGGGGAATCATGAATATTTGAAGAAATAAAAAGGGGCGGTTGTAGGGCTAAGGGGAGCAAATAGTAGTGTTACATTAAGTTAGACTTCCTCTACATTTGCTAAAGTAAGCATTTGATGCATGTAAAGAAATGATTCTTCTACATACATTTTTTCGCTATTTCTCTTCAACTTCGGCGTTTTTTCTGACCCACAGATCTAGTTCTTCTCGGTAAAATAATATCCTGGGGGAATCTGAAATTCAAGAGGTGTAAATTGCATAAATTACTATATCGTAAATTGTATCAAAAATTATTATGCCCATAAACGATGGTCGGATGAAAACGGAACGGGGTAGGAAAATATTGCGTGGCACAATGCTTACAAGTGGACCGAGAATGGCAGGAAATCGCATGGAAAATGAAATGGAAGTGGGCGGTCGACGGAGAGTAACTCTGGGAGGTTGGCGGACACATTGAGGCCGGGCCCATGTTGCGGGACTCGTGAGATGGTTATCTCACCGAGAAGAGAGGGCGCGGCCAGAAATTGGGCGGCGTAGAGCGATCGGTAGAGGATGAGATGGACCGGAATTCGGCAGACAGGACTCGAAAGGTGAGGAATGAGGAAGGATGAGAACAAATCTTCCGTCTCACACGTCGACAATGCATCATTCATTGGAGTCGTTGCCTGGAGAAAAAAAATGTATTCCTTTCCCTGCTGCTAATGCTACCTCACTTGAGATATGATAGCATGCGCCAACCCACGAAGTAAGTTGACGACGGGATTTTCTATAGGTACATGTGTTTTTGTGGGAGAGAATGTGTCTCTAATGTTTTTAAGAGCACCATATCATCTTATTTAAGTCATAACATCTGAATAGATAAAGTCACACCGCGGTAGTTATAACAAAAAACAGCGAAACATATGATAAACCTAAGGAAATAATTAAGTCTATTGAATCAATTGAACTGCAAGTGATTTTACAGTATTCAGATCTATACTTCTTTGAATCGCAATGCTGATAGTAGCAAAATGTTTTTACGATACCTTGTTACCATAGTAAATTTTCTAGTTCCTACTAACTTTTCAAAAATTCCTCGGAATTTAGGCCTATAATTACTACCTGGAACCAATATCGGCCGGTAAATTATTTGATACCTCCTCCTTTGGTCTGCTATTGTGACGATAAAGCATCAAATTGCATACATGAAATGTGGCATAATGAACAATGGAAGCACGATACAACTAATTCCAGATATCCTTGCTCTCTTGCGTATTTATGGTGAACAATATTAGCCTACGCATACATGCTATGGGCACAGTCTAAATAATCAAATTTAGTCTGTGCCATGGGTATATACCGCGGAGACTTCAACGCTCATAGGCCTTCCCTTATCAATTATGCTCTGCTCCTCCCCACGAGAAAAATACCTTTAGATGTATTCAACTTCTTGTAATAAGTAGAATGAAGTATTACGTCATACAGGTTGAAATTCCACCATCAGGCAAAATGCACAGCAGTGTGAAGAAAGTGATGAATGCGCCTTGCACGGTTGGGTGGAAGCGCTAGCTATTATAGCTCAAGAAGAGGAAAAAATGAAAAACCGAACGTAAACAGAGAACTCTAAAATAAGCTTTGATTGCCGACATGAATCTTCACTGGGAAAGGGAAGTGAGTGAAATAAACGGGAAAATGTGGTGGGATTCCTGAGGCGAAAATGTTTTGAAGCTTGAGTGAAAGGCACCTTTGGTGAAATAGCGGGGGAAAGATGAAAGGAGATGGGGGAAATCACAGTCACATTGCCGTTTTTTGTTATCCGGCATGAGCTCCTTACAACTCCTTTTGGTCTGCTTTCTGCTCATAATAGTGTGACCTTCTCATCTAAGTCACTGTGTGAAACATTCTCTTTGGGAATCCATATAAATTTTACCTATAACAATCATTTTACCTGACAAAAACTGGTTTCCTCATACCCTGATTTATACTCTTTCCACAGCTTGCAGGATATTATATAGATGTAGCTTTATTTGCATAGCATGAGTTTTAGCCGGCCTTGAGATTACCATACAGTTTTCCAATATTTCAGCTGGTAAATGAGTCTGCATTTAAACAAATTTATCTAAGAGGAAACTAAAACAGAATGCTCGTTATATATGAATGAAATTTCAGCTATTTTCAGGCAGCAAAAAACTCCTGAACCTAAGATATCTCTCAGATGTCTTAACAATAATTGCTGATTCCTTGCGTGAGACTGGTGGTGAATATTTATTTCTATCCTAGTGTCTTAAAAACATGTTGATAGGATATAAAAGAATAGTCCCACGGGGCATTGTTTTAATAATGAACAACTCGTTTCTTCAATTTTTATCTAATATGACATCTAGCTTCCAGAGATCCATTCAACGGAGAGTTAAAATATCTTATAATTCTCTACTAGGTATTCCTATTACAATGCAAAGAAATTTAATTGTCTTTTATTAGACTCAATTCTCTGGACTTATTATTTCACTTTCTATTGAACTAATGGAAATTTTATTTATTTTTCAGGTAAGTTATGACGAGAAACTCCCGGCAAAGCCACCATAGAAGTCTTGAGTGTTAACTCTTTAAGAAGGTGACTATTCCTTAACAATAAGTTTTGACGTGCTTAAATAGTTTTACCATCCACGAAATTATGTATTTATTATTTTCTATAAAGCATAAAATATCCTTACTATTTTCAAGAAAATTGTTATATTTATTGAAATTCAAACAATTTTTACGTTAACACTACAGATAAATAGCTACTCTCTCAGTTGTACAACTGGAGGCGTTCAAAATTAGAAATATTACTTCTCCTTCGTCATACACAAAACATCATAAGGATATACAACCATTCCCTCTAATAGAGGTGAAAGATACCTTGCTCGAATAGGGTGTTGAATTATAATGAACTCTTGGTCCATGACATGCTCCATCAGATAGCCAAATATTACCTATAGGCGAGAGAGACACGGCCCAAGATAGTCGTGAGTGGATGGAGGATCCACAAGGAAGAACCCATTGCGATGGTGTCGAGGGGAATGGTGTAGCGCGGACAGTGGATGGCCCAAATGGATGGGGATGGGGTAGGGTGGTAAGAGGTGGTGGTGGAGAGCGGCTGCGAGTACACTGTAGATGGAAGGTTGGAGCCCTTGGGAGAGAAATGTTCAGCGGATGGCTACGAGGATGCGAAGGAATGGTTTACGAGTGGCCGTAAACTAACCAGGAGACATTCGGGAAACTAAGATGAGGCGGGGGACACGCCCCCACGTAGTGCGATTCGGAATGACTTTGGGGGAGATGCGACCGGGAGGCGAGAAGTGGAAAACGTGATAAGGGGATTTGAGGCGTGGTCCCGTAACACGCCAGCTAAGGGGAACGACACAGAATTGCCTCCTGCTCACCATTTGGGAAACTAGTGGAGACGGGAATCTTCCCTTGCGAATGACAAAAGCGTAAAGCTCTGATATACTGCGGGAGGATTCGGGAAAACCTCAGTCTAAATATTTACGATTTAGACTTCTCATCAGCTCTTCACTGAGAATAAATATTCTCCACACGGTTTCTCGTGGCAAAGAAATTAGTGACCCCCTCAGATTACCTATTCTTTTTTGTTGTTTTGAGATTGTGGTGCTGATAATCCGAGCAAATTATTGCTTGATTTAAAACGGGACAAGGATTTATTCCGCAGAAGATCTCTATAGAATCTTTTGCTTTATATCTTGTTATCCAACTCTCAAATCCAAATGGCAGCTGCATATGTTTCTTATGTTAGACTACCAGCCCTTTCAATTGTGTACTTCAACACTATTATCGTTTCAAATAGACCGTTGCCTCAAAAAATAATTGTTAATTATAATCAGAGTTTTCATTACATGGGCATCATATCCGTCCAACTCTTATGAAGACTGGTCTCCTTCATTGTTCATTCTACCCATCCACTTAAAACTCATCATCCTTTGATAACCGTAGATTCCCATTGTTACCAATTTTCTTTTCCCTGTTAAACTTGTCCAGTTCACAGGAATACATTTAGCTGATCCTATCTAAGGCAAGTGGCTTAGCGTATTGATGTACCTATTATTTATATTTAAAACTAAGCAATGCTTTTGTTTACCCCCAGGAACATCATGTAGAGATTGTAGCACAATTAATTAAAACGATCATTAATACCGTCGTCTCGGGCGTGATTTCGTGGAATTTTCTTAACTTTGTAAATGATAAATATAACTTAGTTTTTCCACATATATTAATTACATAAAGACTGGGAGGAGACTACGAGGGAGGACTAGTCTTGCTGTAATAAATCTATGTGGAAAGAATAAGTTGTACTTATCATTTATGATCATAAATATTTCAATATTTAACACTAGAACCGCGGACATTTTCGTATACCGTTTTCGGCGGAGGGGGTCATTTTCACTCTGCTTATTTTAACTATTTTTGTTCACTCTTTTACAAGGTTTTTTAGTCCCTCTATTTAGGTGTTGTTAGATTTAGGCGTAAGGGCTGCCATTGCATTATTTTAATGCACTTGGCCAGGTAGGCAATCAGCATTACTCAATACTACTAAGATTTTTGCTCTTTTTTATATGAATTTTCTTATCTTGGGTTAATTATAGTTACAGCATTTTTTGATAAAAACAAGATGTAACACTGAGAAATATGTTATTTTTTTCCAAAGAATGAAAGGAACACTGTAGTACAGGAACGTATTAAAGATACAAATTACAAGAAGAAGTTAGATTGTAACCAAATTTTGTTCAGGGTAAGTAAAACAATAATTAGTTTTCCTAACAACATGTCAAAATAATTTCTCCACTGGCATACAGGAAAGGCAAAACACCTTAGTTTCACTTGTACAAGTATCACATACAAAATTTCTGCAGCCCACACACATATTACACGTTTTGTTCCCGTGAAATTTCTCCATGACTTGGCACTGAGGGCGAGAGGAATGTATTGGAACTTTACATGAGTCTAATTGAACCCTTTGAGGTAAGTTCCTCCTCTGCCTGTAAGTTTCGGAGAGATCCTCAGAAAGATTACGTAAAAACTGATGATGCTGCACTTTTTTACCAGTACACTCCAGGTACAAAATCCATGCACTGATGGCAGCCAAGTCTAGAATATTATAGAATACGTGTACTGGCCAACATCGAGTGCATGATCGAACAGAATACAGTCGGGTCATTTGGTCAACTGCATCCACCCCAGCCTTAGTATGGTTGTAGTACTCAATAGTTTCAGGTGACTTTTTTTCATTATTTGACATAGTAATGCTTGGATGCATGGTACTTAATAATACTATGTTCTTTCCTACTTTACCCTGATAGACAGAGTGGCATCATTTTTCAGAAGAGCCGTTGAGTAGCGCTCAGTGCTTGATTCCTTCACTGCTTGTGGTACTTTCTTAGCTTTTAGATTCTTCGCCATATGCAAGGAAGTAAAAAAATTGTCTGCAGTTACATTACGTCCCTTTCCAAGGAATGGATCGCTCAACTTCATCACTACCTTCTCGCCTAGATTTACATCGGGAGGTCTGTCAGTTTTACCCAAGTAGGGAATAGCATTGCCCATGTACTTACTCTTTGAATCCACAAGCATTCAGGACTTAATGCCAAATTTATCGGGTTTATTTGGCATATATTGCGTAAAAGGGCGCCTGCACTTAGAGAGGAATAACAGTTCATCTACGGTTAAATTGGGCCCTGGTTTTTACAGAGCCAGCCTGACCGCGTCCTCGTTCTCCTCGATCATGGCCTCTCCCACGACTACCACGGACTCCCCGGCGACGACCACTTCGGCCACGTCCAGGGGGTTCAGCGATGACGTCTTGCGTGTCCTCATCCTCAGCTTTCAGTAGGTCAGCGCCTCCAGGTCTCATATTTTTCCCAGCAGCACCGTCTACTGTACGATGATATTCAATACATGATATTCAATTCCCTAAAGGTAACATTTTTTTAAGTAAAATGTAATACACTTACCAGCGGGTTCGCCATTCTCAAGATTGTCGCTCTCATCTGAACTGCTTTCAGTTGTGCCGCCCTTCGACCGATTTTCAACAAAATCGGCATCGCCCGACTCGAAATTTGAGTCCTCATCAATTTCGGATAGCGATACGCTGAGGCCTTGAAGTTGCTGAATGATATCAGCGGCCTCTTGAGCCGTGTATCGCTCCTTACACAAAAAAGGCGGCATATCGGATCCGCAATGAGTCCTTCTTTGCCTGCAGCAGAGCAATTACTGACTGCTGAGCGAGGGAGAAAGGAACACTACGCCGCCACACGGCAGTAGTGAGATATTCCCTGCAAGTTTGAACAAGTCTCCCGAACAGACTTCCAGACACACCGGCACTCCTTCCCTTCGGGCTGTGCGTCCTTCGCCCTTCCCCAAAATGACAGACGCTTATTACTACTTTGTGCGTTAATGAGAGTTGGAAGTACATACAAATTTTGCTGTGGAATATCAAATTTTCAATCAAATGACCCCTTCCGCCAGAAACGGTGTATCATCGCACAGAAACCAATACAGTGGCCAAAGGAGGATCAAACTTTCACAAAGAAAACAAAGTATCATTTTATGAAAATTCATAAAAAGCCAACCCAGAGTTTTGAAAAACAAGCATGAAAACTTTTAAGTGAAAATGAAAAGGGGTCATTTTGACCCCTGCCGTGGTTCCAGTGTTAAGCAATGAAACTAATTTTTGTGCATAACAGGACAAATCATGTTACAGCCCATGTTCTGTAAAATGCAAACTAAGATACAACCAACACGGGAATTTATCCGCACAATTCTTCGATTCTCCTTGCAGAGAAGGTACGCGTTCAATTCCCCCAAGGCGATGATCCCGAAGGGGAGATTAAAACCTATCCCATGACATGAGAAGTACGACCTCTTGGGTCTAGCAAAGCATAGGTGGGTACCTGAAGCTAGCTAATTAGTTCGTTACCGATCTCTAGACAGTGATCTGTGGGAGAAAGGAGACTCGGCACTAGGAAGTGGAGGAGGAGGAGTGAAGCTGACGTCTCCGGCTGGGTGGGTCGGAGGGTGGAGGAGAGGGGAGGAGATAGGGTCCAGGAGGCAAGCGGTAGCGGGGCCGGGTCGAGAGTTAGGTAGGAAGTCTGAGACGTGGGCAGTTTATAAGGGGGGGGAGAATTGGGATGGGTGGACCCGGGCGAAAGTAATCCATTGGGCAGCTTCACTCGAGGGCCCATCTCGGGCTTTTGCCACCGTTTCGAAATTTTTAGAAAGCGAGCATCGACGCTCATGAATTGAAAATATCCGCAGAGTCCGCCGTCACCTGTTGCCGAGACGCGTACTGACCCCAGGTGCCCTGCCGCAGAAATAATAACGAATGGGAGGGAGAAAAAAACGGGAGAGGTGGGAAAACCCGCTGGCAATTAAAGGCTGAGCCATTAATTATATTGGGTGGAGAAGGGCAGGAGAGGCGTACAAAATGATTTTTGGGCAAAAAAGGACCACAGGAACGGATTCTCGTTGCATTTTTAAATTTTCAGAGTCACCATAGGAAGAGCACTTCCTCGGACATTGGTGGTAGTTGTGACGACAGAAATAAATTTTCCCGGCCTCTCAAAATTATCGTGCTCTGGTGCAAATGAAGTCAAGTCGTTTGGACTGAAATTGACCAAGAGTGCGTATAAACTCCTCCTTTCCAAAAGTGGATATCAGTTCCTTTTTGTGCATTTGTCATTCGAAGCAAAACTGCCACCTATTTTACTGGCCAAGCTTCAGCATGTTACTGCGATCTACTACCTTTCTTATTCGTTTAGTTCAATTATAAACATCTAGCTTTTTTTAAACACATGGCTATATATTTGTTATCTATATTAAATTATTATATAAGTGCTTCTTTATGTTCAAGTGTTCCAAATTATATCTTCAAGGGGAGTACTACTCTCTAGAAGCGCATATTCTGACTTAACTCAGGACTTAAGGAAGATAAACTGTGGAACTGTTATTTTAAAGTCAAAGCGTCGTACAATTTAACATAGCTGGTTGTAATTTTTGGCCAGATACTATAATATAAATGCCTAAATTTTAAGTTTAACCTAAATACGAATGATTAGGGAGTTTCAAATAAACTAACAAATCATTACGACTGCAAAGGCAAAAGTCTCTACTTTTATGTGAAGCCGGTTATAATTACTTTAAAAAAAACTCAATTTGTATATTTAGACCTTGGAATTAGTACACGTGAGTTAAAAACAAATGACCAATCTTATAAACGGAGCGAGGCTTCGCTTAATTCGCTTGAAGGCTAAAAGCTTCTTGTACTCACGCCGCAGAGGTATGCACGGCCGAGCGCTCACTCGCCATCATTCTCACCCGTCCACGGCCATTAAAGGCGAGCTCACCAAAAGCATTCCCGCATGTTTTCTCTTTTCACCAGTTTAGGGAAATAAATTTGGATGTTTTTGAGAATATATCCCCTCGCACATCCCTTTCCCCTTAAAGGCCCCCGGATGCTTAAAGGTGCTGGGATCGAGGCAGCTATCATTTTTCCCTGCCATGCACAGAAGATTTACGCCGTGGTCCACGGGAAAAAGGTTTTTCCACCGACGCTGACTCCAAAAAACTTCCGAGGGAAAAGATTTAAGGACGCGGGAAGAAAGGAAGGAGATGGTGAGGGCGAGAAGTAAAGGGATAGAGGAGGGAAGGAGAGGGTGGGTAGGGCGAAGGAAAAGGATGAGATCGTGAGGCAAAGATTTGGTGAGAAGTGGAAGAAGAAGAGAGGAGATGAAGTCGACCCGGAAGGTAATCGAAAGAGAGCAGCCGATGATGGAGAGTACGAATCGAGAAATCCGAAGAGGTGAGGTGAGGATGTTGGGTTGGGGGATAAAATATAGTGAGAGAGGAGGGAGGGGAGGAAGATACGGAACCGCAGGAGGCGGGAGTAGACAGAAGCGTACGTGCGAGACGGCTACCACGAAGGAATTTAGATTGGCGAGCGGCGAAGGTCAATAGCTGAGAAAATAATTAAAACTCTCGGCCCGAAATCGCGTGTTGATCCCGAAGCTCCCAATTAGGGGATTAGATGGCCCATGGGGGAGCGTCCGAGGGCTCCCCTACAGCATTTTTCATTTTTCATCCGTTTAAAACTCTTTCAGTTAATTAGATGTTGTGGCGATGTGGGCAAGGCGGTGGTTAATAAAACTCCCCGACCGCGGATCCCAGGTGAGGGATGGAGTTTTTGGTAATTTCAATCATAGCAGGGAATTCAGTGGCCATCGACGCCCCTGATCCAGTACGCTTATTTTTACGGAAACTTTTGCCTCGATTGAACCGTAATGAAAACAAAATTCTTATCACTCAATTTGCATCTTCTTTCTCATGTTTACGGAAACGAAGTGTAAATATTTCTTGTGACACGGACATTTGGACGATCCTGTGTGTTGTACCTTTGTTCTTTGATCTTTGCACCATTGACACGGTAGTTATTTAATTCCACTTCTTCGTTATGGGTGGATATTATTTTTGTTCAACAAAATATTCACCATCGGCTTTTGATTCATTAATGACTCATTTCACCAAATTATCAATATGCAACTATTCAAATAAATGGTCGCGACTGTAATTCTAGATGGAATTAAAAAAGTCCTTCATGGAAAAATTCTATCAGCGGTAACGATTTGATACCTTGAAGGGACTTGATAATACTAGTAATTTACCTACCCATCTTTCCTCAAAATAAAGTACTTTTAAAACTAATTTCGTATAATTCTTACAAAAATGTGATAAAAAACATTGAAACTCTTTAATAAAGTGGAGAATAATCAGTAACGGATAAAAAACAATTCAAAATGGACGAATTTGGCAGAATTGTCTTTCCAGGCTACTTTGAAGACAGATGATTTAATGGTAACTTTTACAAAAAACCACAATTTAAAAACACACACACACACGACCCGGGTTTCGACGCTTGAGCGTCATCTTCAGGTGCTTGTTTAGGGTTTACAAAGTCTTATATATAGCTTGGAAGGAGGGGGGGGGGTTTGTGAGGATTAGGGTGGTGTGGATGCAGGTTGGTCAGGAACAGTGATTGGCGGGGAGTTTAGCGGGGGAGGGGGGAGGGAAATTCGGGAGGCGGCTGTGAGAATGGGAGATGAGGAAGGTTGCAAATACTCATTTAAAATTCGAATCAGGGTCGTATAAAGTCTTTAAAATTTCGAGCTGCTCAAGTGAGTCAAGCACACGTCTGTGGTTTGCAAAACATAAAATGTCAAGATTAAAATCACTGTGGTGGTCATAGTTTAAAAGGTGTTTGGAAAAATTGCTCTTGAGTTCACAATTATTAAAATAGGCTGATTGGTGCTCTTGTGTGTTTTTAAATTGTGGTTTTTTGTAAAAGTTACCATTAAATCATCTGATATATTAAAATGGAATACCACAAAGTTAAAAAAGAACTTGTATTATTTACTTTGAAGACTTTTCTCTTCCCATATAAGTTAACTTGAGGCCTCCTTTAGTAGATTATTCGAGTACTAAAAGATGTTTTTCAGAAACCAAATTGTCATTTCAGAAGGAAAGAAAATTTTGAATCTGCTATGTTCCTTTAAACTTGACGTACTACATCATATAATAAAAGCATGTCTAATAGCACCTTAATTTTTGCCACTTGAATTTTCAACCGCAAGGCTGTTCAACTCTTTTAAATAAAATTATCTCTAAAACTAGTGGAATAAAATAACATAGACTGTGCGTCGGATAGATTAATATTTAATTTTGGTATTTATTCACTAGGAGTTAGTTCAGAAGAAAGCATTATTTATCATTCCAATCGATAGTTTTGGAACTATTCCTGGCCACCCAGACGGAGCGAGCCAGTATAGACATCTTGTACTGTTTCCGCACCAAACGCTGCGTGGGACTGGGTTCAGGCGATAAACGGGTGAATTAGGTTCCACCATGAATCGCATGGACGAATTAAACCACGGACCCTGCATTTTCCTGAGTGTCCTTGGTCCTTAGAGCTGCGGACAATCCGGACACTGACACAGGAAGGACCAACCACTTCATCATGATTACGACTCGACATGTCAATCATAACTGGCCACGATTCCCGTTAATGAATGAAAGTTTAAGAGATAAATTATTTTTATAACAGGAAGCTCATTTTTAGTTTTGCAAGTAATCAATAAAACTCTACATGCCAGAGAACGTTTCTAATACTATGTCAAGGCTACTGTAAACAGTTTAAAGTATTGTACAGCCTGGTGGAATGTTTAAAGGTTGGCAGCCTGACAATTAGACTGATGAAATATCCGAGTAAAATGGATACATCCAATTTCATCACTAGCACAAATATTTGACTGTGCTCACTTGCTAACCATAAACCAGCATCCTCGGACGCGTTAATTGAAATAATTTCATAGTGACCATCCTTAATTTGTTTCTTGGTTCTTGAAGTCATAAACGTTTTTGGAAAGATCACATTATCGTGTTTGAATCCGGCAAAGAAAAAAAGGTGAATTCCATAAAATAGTTTACCATTACTTCACCTCTGACCTAAATTATTGTAAGAGATAATAAACTGGTAAAATGACTCTCCTTAATCAATTGAAATATAACCGGGAAGGCGCAGAAGGTCTCGGTAGTGCGCAAGGTTCAAGTTACTGTATAGGCACAAAGTCGAAGTGTTACGGTTCACAGCGCGGCAATGGACTCAAGCGATACTCCAGTGAGTTAGATACAACCAGGAACCGCAAGAACGTAAACACCGGACAGCGTACAACCGAGTGGCAACACACTCTCAGCAGGCCGTGGGCGAGCCGTTCGAGATCCTGTGGCTCGAGACCCGACCACTTCATCACGACGACGGCCCGCCATGTCCCCCGCGAAGATGCGTTCCCGAAGATGACCGCCCGCCCCGATGGCCGCCGCCCGGCCGACGTCAACTCCCCTCCCCGCGAAAAAAAAACCGCGCGTCCAGCTTCGTCCGTCCTCCACCGGCATCCACCTCCTCCTCCTCCTCGTCCTCCCCTGGCCACACCCCTTTTTCTTCCCCCCGTCCCGTAACCCTTCCCACCTCACTGTATACCTTACGCACGGCCCTCCTCTTTTCATACATACCCTCCCCTCCTCACGCACGCTCACTTCCTCCCCTTACCTGCTCGGACGCGCCGCTAGATGCCACCACCACCCGAGACTGCCTCACCTCTCTCTTTCTCTCTCTCTCTCCTTCTCTCTCTCTCCTCTACTCCACTCTCCGGCCTTCCTGAAAGGTAGTGTTGGCGAGGGGGATGGGGGGAATGGTAAGGGAGCATGAGAGGAGTGAGGATAGCTTGGCCGGTGGCGCGCTGTTGGTGTGCTCGGCTGAAGGGGGGAGGAGAGGAGGACGAAACTGAGGGAGGTGGCGGGGGGGGGGTGGGGTTGGTGGTGGTGGCGGTGTGGATGTGTCCGGGCACCGTGGTGGGGATGGCTCGCCTCCATGGGAAGGGGGAGAGGACTTGGAGGCTCCGATCCCTCTGCATTGGGGCTAGCAAGATTGTGCCGGCAGGTCGGCCAAGGCTTCTTCCACGCACACTGTGTACGGCTCGTGAGCCCGTAAGGTACGCCTTGTGACGGCCGCAGCGCGTGAGCGCCCTCTTAACCCGTGGAGTACCCCATTCAAAGACGTCCCCAGCGCCGAAAACGCCTTGGGGTCTCCGCCGATGAAGGAAGCGGAGTCGGTGGTGCCTTACCAGGGGTCCCACCCACCCGCGGAGGGTGCTGTCACCGCGCTTAGACCAACGATTGCAGCGGACGTCAGGGTTTTTAATTTTTGACCGAGATCTCTTCCGAGTGTTGAGTTCGAAGACGGGACCCAGCCCCTCTTTGCCGGGAACCCCCTAGGGCTACGAGGCGCAGCTCGAGCCGAGGAGTCCAGACTTCAGATCGGTATTGTTCACCCACGTGTAAATGGGACTGGTGGCGAGGGTCCAGTGGATAGAAGTGTGATCTGATGCCCCTCGTGGGCGAAGGGCCGCTTTGAAGGAATCCCGAGGTAAAGGTGGCAAATGGAAGGGACACTGGGCAAGGATGCCCCCGTAGAAACTTCGGATGCCAGGCGGACCGTCCTCCGGGAGTAACGTGTGATATTTTCGCCCGGAAGGAGGTGTGGCCGGAGCTGCGCTGGTGAGCGAAGCGGCGCCCGGAAGAGTGTTCTGCGAGGTCCCGAGGTGCCGACCACCGGGAGGTATCCGCCTGGTCACTGTGCCTTTTTTATCTTTATCCAGGACTACTACCTATAAGGACAGAAAGAATTTGTCCACACTCACGTGGACAAAAGAGGGAGGGAAACTGCGCCTTTCCTTCAAATCAGGAGTTCATTCCCTTGACAACAATCATATAAAAAATCTGAACGTTGAAACCAATTCTGTGACCTGATAGAGACATTTCAGGTCTTCAAATTCTGCAACGCGAACCCGGAAGAAAATTCTGTGCTGCGCGGACGACTGTGTCCAAGAGGGAATAATTTTGAGTACAGGGACTACGAAGCTTGAGGTTCTTATTAAAGTACAAACAAATCCAGGTATCTGAAAAAATATTAGGGATTTATTCACCCGTTAAGTAACAACGCGATCGCCGCAGAAATAAATTGCGGGGGAAGCGGTAGGAGGAAGTTTGGGGTGTGCCGACTGGGATTGTTGGCGGAATATCTTCCGCGTCTTGGAGTTGAGTGTTGGTTTTCGTCGCTGCGGGTGGCGCTGCCCGGTCCTTTCCGACGACGTCGACACAAGTGAACAGCGGGCGACACCCATTCTTTTAAGTTTTTTTTTGCCTTCGGATTGCGTGAACCTTTTGTTGGGTGACGAGTGATACATTTCGTTCCGGGGTCGGCCAGAGATCGTGCGTCTTTTCTCGGCCGCTTATTCTTATCGCGTTCAAAATTTCATTTCCGCGCCAAACGGATATTGAGCGTGTGTCTCTTCGAGAGAGTTTAAAAGGTGTCGGAAGAAGAGATTAGTGGTCCATCGCGTGTGTGTGTTCCTGTGTCGTTTCCTCTCGCAACAAAGGAGATAACAATAGAGGAAGGTGTCTAGCAAGACGAGGTCTAGCAGCCTGAAGTTTGCTCTTCAAGGTAAGGTTTTATTATTTTAATTAGACACGTCTACGCGTGGTCCTTATATCTGTATACTCTTAGATGCGGAAACAAGTGATGAGTAATAAAATGTCTTAGAATTGCTACGCTTGAATATTAAATATCTCGGTGATAATTCGCCCTCTTTAGGTATGTTAATTCAGAGATGAATTCGTATATTTGTTATAACTGTTAATCAGAAGAAGAAAAATTTTGCATTACTGGAAATTTATACCTGTCGCGCATTAAAATGAAAGAGCACACCGAGCTGAAAAAGAGTCCCGTTAAACTTCAATCAATCACTTTCAAAGACGGGTTCACTGTAAAATTTATTCTTGTGTTTGAGGTGATAAATGAGTAAATCTTATCGCCGTATAACGTCCACGTTGGACGCACGCATGAAACGCATTATCTGACTTAATTCTTTGGGCGCAAAGTTCTCTATATTTCTCCCGCTAGTTATACTTTCAATTGACACTTTTAACCAACTCTTAATCAACGTACTGCTTGCGTTTACTTGCGGTAAAGGTTTGTTACGTCGAGTTTTTTTTCAACTATAATAATTCGTCCAATCGGCAAAAGTACGCTTCCCTTAAAAATGTCCACCCTTACAGTTGATATTATACCCGTCTACTTTCATTACTCTTGTGGTTGATATATGATTCCTACTTCGACTCTCTGGAGCAAGAACTTCTTTATCAGATTTGGTTAACAAAGTAGGAATCCATATTTTACACGTCAGTCTTTGTGAGTCCTCGTCCAGCCGCGCGTAGGCATTTAAAATGCGTGATCATATCTCCGCTATGTTTAGCGGCATTGACTGCTTCGACGTTAGGGATTGATGGAGAGAGATCAACGAACCTTTTCCAAAAAATAATATCGCTCCCGGAGCGTTTCTTCTCAATCGCTTGCCCATGTCTCCTCCGCGGCGCATTCCGCGAACCGCGAGAATCGGCATTACCGAAGGATTCGGAAGTCTCTATGAATTTCATCGCGTTTGCACTAGCCTATAGAAGAACAATCGCTTGGGAAGAGTATTTTGACTAACTGGTGTGTCTTTCAAAAATTGGATTAAGAAATATCAGCGCCTAGTTACACGCAAATGACGGCACTTCAGACAACACAACTTGCTTCATACAACGTGACTGAATGGATTGGTTTTCGCAATCTTCGCTCGTTATTAGAAACTTTTGGAAGAAAAATCATCCCAAATAAGCTCTGGACATAAATTTTTCCAATAGGGCGAGGCAATTTCTATACGTTTTTTGTACATATATTCTATGCGGAAGTCATTTTTTCTGTATTTGAACTCGACTCTTTTACATTGGCATACAAAAATTGATTCAGATGAAGATTGTAGTGATGGCTTATATCGTCAATTTCTTCGTCTTTTAGTCGAAGATCTGGAAGTATTTTTAATCCCTAATATGGTCATCAGGTTAGACTGCCATACCTGAAAATTTTCCCGCAGTAAAACTGAAAAAATACTAGTTTAGCACAACGTAAAATTTAGAAATTCCGGGAAAAGTTAAAATGTTATGCACTCGTCGGGTATCAGTAAAAATTTGTCGTCGGCGCCGAAGGGACTTCTATGAATGTTGATGTGTATCACGCAATCGCCTAAGGACGTGATCGTTTGAGCGGGTCCAAATAAAGAGAGCTGCGAGGAATATTTTCCATCTGGCACAAGCCATTTTTTTCTCTTCAGTGCAAACCATGTCTAACAGTGAAACGGAATTTTTTTCTATCCTCTCTATCTCCCGGAGTCTGGAAGAAATAAAAGGCGATATACTGCGCGTGGCCCGAGGCTTATTCCGTATTCTCCCGCCTAACGGAATGTGTGATCGATGTCCGAGGAGGTTTCGACGAAAGAAAAAAAAAGAAGAATCGCTAGAAAAGCGAGAGAGTGGTGGCCACCGAGAGATGCTTTTTTTCTGCTTCCATCCATTTTAACCCTCCTCTTCTCTCTCTCGTAGAAGTTTTGACATGACGCTAATGCAAACTGAAGGGAGAGAAGCATGAACGGCCGTCAATTGATGCGGAAGTAAGAGAGGTGCTCGTGTACTGTTTAGTACGCTTTGCCCCTTGCGGGAGATGGGGAGAAAGTTTAAGAAAATAGCTTTTGTAGTCTCCTCCTTGAGAGAGTAAAGTTTTAACAGGCATTTTTATGAGCCTTGTCTCCGTCTTTTCGGTCCCAAACGGTGTCCCCCATGAGTTTTCATAGCCCGCTATTCTCAGACAAATGATTGATCGTCTTTGGTTTATGAAGATAATGTCATCTTACCAGAGAGAGAGAAAACCGATAGATATATTATTTTAATACTTATATAACGCAAATGACGTCTAGGATGTCTCGCTGTATTGGGAATATCATGTAATTATATATAAATATTTTATATATATATTCCATTAAAAACATATCTTTCCACGTGCTGTAGTTATCTAATGTAGCTTTAGGGATTTTATTGCTCCTCGGACTCCAAATGTGTGATCAGCGCGATTACTTTGGGGTTTCCTTATCCATAAAAGCTTTCTCACTCTTCATTGGTTTCCCTAACCGTTTACAGTTTACTCTAGAGAAACAGCTTAGTTTCTCGGAAAATGTATTTAAGCAATGCACTGTAACTTTTTGAGTATTTTAACTCAACTGTAAGAAAATTATGATCAATGTAGCATCCACGGCCTGCATGAGAAAATATATTAGCTCCACCTACATTGGGGTATAATTTTCCTCGAAAAAGTCATTCTCAAGACATCTAAATTGTAGATTAATACGTTCAGTTCCCTTTTAGAGACAGTATTAGCTGCTGGTGTGTTGCAGGGCGATATAGGGAATACAGTTTTACCTTAAACACCACGGGCAGTTTCATATGAGACGGTAAAGACGCACCCCTGAAGGTGCTTAAGACAGAACCATGTGTGTGTGTATGCCAGGCGTCGTTTCTTTACATATTTCACATGAAGGGACACCACTTTATAATTAACATCCTAGGAAATGGAGAACAAAAGTCGAGTATGAACATAATAAATATTCCGCAAAATACTATAAATATTTTCGCTAATCGATGTCATGCGTCTACTAACGCTTAACATATTTATGTTTTTCGGTTAGTTCCCATTGCAAATTGAATGAATGAAATTCAAATTGCTATAGATTTTCATGTTAAACAATTTTTATTTTTAAAAACGCTTTTATTTAGAGGTTATAGGCCCTTAAATTTGATACGCTGAGTAGGGCTTCGAAAGCGTAGCTGGAAAGTTTGGTGAATTCTCCGGCGCGCTGGACTGCCTAATGCTTAAATCATTACAAGACCTTTGTCCTGATTCTAAAAATTTCACCATTATGTTTTGATTAATTCTTTGAAATGCAAATATTATTATTAATAGTGTACCTTGATGACTCAGCTGCAACCACTTTTACGGAAATGCTTATTTTAGAAATGCCGTTTTGAAGAAACTATCAACCTTAGCTGAAGGTGGGCTCCTATGCTTTAAGAAATCTTGCTCTTTTGCGAGCAGTGATATGCATTTGGCACCAAAGATGCATCCCTTCACACTCAATATCCGACATAACTAATGGAATTCCCAGATCTTTCTGAAATCAGAGTATTGGTTTGCTAAAATACTTGTGCTACTCTTATGTTTGTGTATGTACGCACCAGCAAAAATCATAACTGTATGCTGTTGTGTAAAGAAAACGTTTTTGTTTGGAATGGCGTCATTTGCTATGTGCTGACTGAGATGTTCTTAAACTGGTGTTTTGAAAACACGCTACTCCGTTAAAATAGCTAAGCTGTCGAGTTGTAGATACTTATGTATGCTCAATTGGGTTGGAATGTATATAGCTCTCCAAATCCTAGATTGAATGGCATGGCATCCCTGACTTTTTGAATCATCATTGCATAGAGAAATACGGCAATAGGCGACAGAGGAAATGGCTAATGACGAAAATGGACTTAGTCAAGTAATGCGTTTTCTCTTCTTCCTCCATTTGTCTTCCCTTGTGACCCAAAAGTGTTCCAGGCACTCATGCATTGCGCTTTTTTCGGATCCCCGGGTGGGTCGAATGGCGAGGATACTTCCACGGTTTCATTTCGCCGGATTTGGAACGTGGCATTACATCCTCCAAAATTGATTGAATTACCTTTTTTTCACGTCCAGTCGTATGATTCCCAGTTTTTCTTTTTTTCTCAGTTCTAGTTAAGAAATATAATGGACGACGCCGAAAAAAACTAACCATGGGTTACTACGATTTCAGAGAGCGGTAAAAAAAATGACCTGAACTGCTCGTTGGTCCTTCTAACTGTAATATTCCTCTTGTGGAAAACGATAGCATTCCTAATGTTGCTGTTTTTTATCTCTTATTTACCTCACTCTCTAGTAGACAAATATGATTCGCATGAAAGAGTTTACTTCATTGAATATTAGCAAACGCCAGCGGGTATTTCATATGCTTCGCTATTAGCAGGAATGAGTTTATGAGGCTTACAAGACTACTCATGGAGGCAAAAGTATTTTACATAATTTAAAGAAATCGCATCCACTATTCTCAATATTTGCCTTATCTATTCAAATTCTCAGAATAATGTGCAACTACACGGCTCCTTCCTCACGCGATAATCGGCGAGCGTTATTAATGGTGGCATTGTGGCGGAATCGCTCAACATCTACCGGAGGAATGACTACGGGACTAAAAAGGCGGGTGATTAATACGTCCTTCTTCATTATTTCTCCCGCAACTCTCATAACGTGGCGTGATAATTGTTTAACTGAAACTGCTTTTCATTCTCGCAAGTCATGACGGAGTGCATATTCCATTTTCATCGTCAATTGGGTATCTCTAGCAGCATAAATAAATCATTGTTGATCATCTCCTTGCACCCTTTGTCGTGTTCCACCCAAGTTCATGCACTCTGTTTTTAGGAATATCCTCCAGTGTAGTACCTTTACTGTGTTTGTTCAAGATGCGCTAACTTAAAAGACGTCATGATAGTGGAAGTACTTGCTGTGGAATTTTCCCAAACGATTGGTAATGATGCGGAACCTCGCGCAGATCTTGCAAGGAAGTCATAATTTTTTTTATTTTGTTTTCCCATAATGGTTACTGGGATCAATTCCATTTAATGATCTTGGATAGCCTGCCAACCACGTGATACACACTTTGCTTCATGAAAAAATCCTGATGAGTTCTATACGACTAATTAAAACGCTCGACTGCCGTTTCTCATTTGTTTCTCGTTTGCCTGGATAACATTCAGAGAGCATTTTTCTAGAGCCTCGCATTAAACCAATTTGGAACTATCAGACACAGAATGTAGAACCACATAAGACTTTGAAGCTCTTAGACACTCTCCATGATGCCTTAAACTTAATGTTGCCGATGGTACCGAGCGGTAATGAATTTACATCTGATCGAATGCTTGAGTAAAAATCACTCCGTTTCCTTCAGCTCACCTTTTCCTTACGCCATATAAGCTTATGGTTAAAGAAAATAAATTGTTATTATCTATATTACTTATGTCAAGCCACTCGACCGCGTAGATGGCACTATTAAGTATGTATAGACTGTTTAGTAAATTTCCAACGACTTTGGTTCAGACAAATGGGTATATGGTGCATCAATGAGAAATGGAGTCCGATAAATGAAAATCCTGCATTAATGAGAAATTAGGCAATTTGCGGTGAATAATGATGATTGTCGATTTTTTACTTAATTTTTATTCTTTTGCATTAGATTCGCATGTACTACCTATGCTTTGTCTTCAAACATTTCCCAACCTTAAATTCATCTCTACTTCGGCTTAGAGTTCTCCCTACCTGGCTTCGTCTCATATTGAATGTCTCTTTTACTTTACTTTTTCAAATACTCTTTTTGTTTTCTCCCTTGTTTACCAAGCAGTGCTAGTTCCAACTCGGGGTCCATGGCTTTGACAAGCGTCGTATCTCTAACCTTCTCCGTCTGCATTCACTGCCGTCCTCGAATTATCTTAATTATCTCCATTTCCTCCTCTATCATTCGTTAATTATTCATGCTTTTTTATTTTTCTTTGTGATATCCATTCTCTCCATGCTATTTAATTTTTCGACCTCTTATTTACCTCACTCTCTAGTAGACAAATATGATTCGCATGAAAGAGTTTACTTCATTGAATATTAGCAAACGCCAGCGGGTATTTCATATGCTTCGCTATTAGCAGGAATGAGTTTATGAGGCTTACAAGACTACTCATGGAGGCAAAAGTATTTTATATAATTTAAAGAAATTGCATCCACTATTCTCAATATTTGCCTTATCTATTCAAATTCTCAGAATAATGTGCAACTACCTGCCAATACAGTGACTTCAGCTATTAAGTCAAAAAGTGGCAAAGAAGGATGTACGGGTGTGTGCGTATAACATTATTAAATTCCTTTTATCCAATCAAGATTGATTTTCGGCTGTTTCTGTGATGAAAAACAATAGTTCAGGTTATAGTAAGCATAAGGTGGTGAGAAAAAGCTACCTATAGTTATTTCCATAAGTAGATACTTAACGAACCTTTTTAATTTCATTAACAAATTGCACTCAACATTTCCGGAAGATGCCCTGAAATGGTATGAAATGAATGAAAAGAAATGGAAATGGCAATGGACAAATATCAATCCGGTATGCCAAATAATTTCTTGGTCAATTATAATGAATAAAGCAAAACACTTGCAGTTTTCCACCAATAAATTTACTATTGGGAAATTCGAAGTGTTTTGCTTCCGTCACTTTGGAACGGTTTTGGAAAGGACCCGCCACTTAATACCTGAATCTAAATTTTCTGATCGGCCAGCGACTCTACCACGTTCGGGATATCGTCGTCCCATTCCCGATGTCTTCCGTGTCCTAGCTTCACCCTTGCGCATCATCTTCCGCGCTCGGTGGAAAACCCTCCCTCGCCCCAGCCACTCGGGCCCTACTTAAACCACCCCACGCATGCATTCTACCTCCAAACTCACCCCCATTTCTCTCTGCCCTCCCTCTCCTCCAAGCCACTCCAGCGCACGTCTTCGAGCAATCCCCACCCCACTTTCCGAACTTCTTCTCTCCCTCCTTCCTCCCCGGCTCTCCCTCCCTCTTCCTCCTTTCTTGTCCATCCTCCGCGGCCTTCCCCTTTCTTACCTCACCAGGACTCCCCCCTCCCCCCAACCCCCCAAGCCACCCTCCTCTCTCTCTTCCGCGCTCCATCACCCCTCGCCTCTCCGGTCGATCCTTACCCCTTCCTCCTCCTATCTTCTCTCCCATTCCCTCTTCCCGCCCCTTCCTTCATTCCTTTTTTATTTCGTGGGCCCCTAGTAAATGTCCGTGGGACCGTGGATGGGAGGGGGTAAAATAAAAAAAGAGATATAGAGAAGGTTCCAAACATCTTCCCCAGGAGCGGAGGAGAATACGGGAGCGCGGTCTTCGGGAAGTGCGTGAGTTTAGTGAGCGAGGAAGAGGAAGAGGTGAGCGCTAATTCTTTTCCTTCTCTCGTCTCTCTCCACTTTCCCTCTGTTTCATCTTCTTCTTCGCTGTCCTACCTACCTCCTTCCATATTCATTATTTGGCTATGCACGCAGAATTGGCCCACACCTCCTCTATCCATTTCATCCTCTTCACCCCGAGGAAAAAGCCCCGCACGTGCATTTGATATGCAACCGCAGGTATAGTTTAGCATATGTTTGATTGTCCAAATTGAAATATTATGTAGAGGAGACTTCATATTACTGGAGAAGTACCGCAAATTCTATGGTGAAAAGTGTGACGACAGGTTTATTCGCGTAGTGGCTTTAGTCGGGACATTCATGTTATTCAAACGAAATAATAACTACGTCCCGCTTATATGTGTGTATTTTAATACAACAGTTGTGACGCCTACATTGATTTTTAAAATTGTATAAAAAGCCGTCTCTTTTAATTACGGCATTGAATGAATTCATTGATTAATTAAATATCCTAGAATTTTAGTTAGGAAATAACTGTGGTTGTCGATGGACAGACCACTTACCTGCCTACTTGCCAGACTTGAAGTATAAATAGAGGAGCAACTTCTTTTCCGGCCCAAAGTCATACAAAAACAAGGGACAGAATGGAGGAAACTGATGAATGGCTCAGGAGTACTTCAGCTGAGTGGGTGGAAGATGATGGCAGAGACCTCAGCGGCTAACTAACACATCTCTAACTTCAATTTTATTGATGCTCTTAGTGTGAAGACGGTTGCATACCTCGAGGACTGCTCAATTGGAGGGCTAAATAATAGGGAGAAAGGTCAGACGTGGGGAATTGTAAGTACTCAGTAGAATTCATTTTTCCTCTCATCGTAAAATACTCCCTAACTAAAGACAATTCCATAAAAAATAAATGAGCGCGAGGAGGGGAGGGTCATGCATGGAAAAAATGAGATAGTTAAAAATTAGACTAAGAGTGTTATACTGCTCCGTGATATCGATGAGCATTTTCAATGACTTGCTTGGGTCAACGCACAACTTATAGAAATCGGTACTAAATTCTCATTGGGTTTTGTATAGACTATGTTAAATATAACGTAAAAATGCGTTTAGAGTCTCGTTTGACAGTTTGACCAGAGGAGTGAAAAAATTTATTCAAGATTTCCACCTTTCTCATGCGTGCGAGACGGGCCATGAAGCTCGAAGTCGACCAAGAGTTAGATTTTTTTCCATCAAAATTAATTTTAGTAGCGGTTGGGTAATTCCAAGAGCAGAACTGATAGTACGCACGTGATAAAAAGGGTAGTAGGGAAAAATGAGGAAACAACCAGTTCTGTATCACACTCGAATGGCCACGTGAGAAACAGTTTGCCTACCTGCGTGCATTGACGAAATTATTCCGATTTAGAAATCACTAAAACGGTGACTCAGAAGTAATATACAGACACATGAGTAGATTAACTTAAAATGATATTGGATAATTTTTAAGGACAGTCTTTTTATCACTCGGCAACAAAGCTGCCATATCGCCGAGAGAGAATGCGTCGGTAGACAGGCGTCCTCATCAGTAAATCATACAATAACCATTCCGAAATATTTTTCTTCCTGGAAATGAGGAAATGACATGAAAACTGGTAGTTCTCAGGTTTTATTTTTTACATTTTTGGCGATTGCGATTTATGGCATGACTTTGGCAGCTGTATATGCTAAGATATATGGTAAGAAGCAGTGATACCGAAATCAAATGTAAAGTCCGTCACTTTCAATGACTTAGTAAAATAAGAGGAAAGAATAATGAAAACTGCCTGGCCAACAACAACTTGATAGAGATAACGGATAAAATGGAAGATGAGGAGGATAGACGGACAAGTACTAAGGAATAATCGGAATATGCAAAATTCCCTCCTTCTTAGTGGCATCAGCAACCTGATGTTCAAGCAAAAAATGACGTCGCGCAAATCCCTGGAGACCTTCCTACTCTAACGACTTTTAAAATGTTTCCTTATAGGGTGGTAAAAGATGTTAATGACGAGCGTCAGTATTTTGGTACATGGGCTTGTCAAAACCTGCTAAAGGAACCAAAACTACATACAAATTACCTACATCCTGACGAAGCAACAATGTCCTTCCATCATTGAAGATAACTGTAACCTTACGGCGGAGAATCCGACATGGCGGCTCAGGCTTTGGCACTCACATGAGCATATTTATATATTACTTATGCTAATGAGAGAATGTCTCCGTAATTGCTCTGTTATTCCTGTCTCGTCCGTTGGCTTTGTTTATAATTTCTCGGAGTGATTATGCTTAAGATTGCGCTTTGAAAAAGAACGAATGGTGAGTGTAATTAAATGTCGTCGTCGTTGCTATGCTCTCTCTGAAAGACCTCTGAACAATATTTTCGTATTGTAAGTTTGTAATGAGCAATTGTTCTTTTTTTGTCCTAAATCGCTCTTTTTGGGAAGTAATTTCACCTTATTTCCCAAAAGTTTCACAAAGATGACTACACAATTTAAAATAAAAAATGTGTTACTTCGATATAGTTGCTCATAGAATTGAAGAAAAATACAGGATCCTATTATATGAACTCAAGATTTATGTCCAGAATCCGATCCAAGCCTAGCAGCGCAATTAGAGTCCTATTATGCATCGAAAATTAGAATGTCAAGCTATACTCCCAACAAATTCCCATCACTGCCTCCATCATTGGCGGCACATAGCTTCTCGAAACGCGGACAGGGGCGTACCCTGAGATCCTACTTCACCTCACTGTTAAACCCACCCTCCTCCCAATGCACGTGTGGTCTTCCAAGGGTCCAGCTTCAAGGGGTTCTAAGAAGGGGTCGAGTCAACGCGGGGGAAGCCCACGGGGATCGGAAGAGAACGTTTGAGGGAAGACGACTGCAATAAAAAGTGGGGTGGTTCTAAATAAAAAAAAATCTCCCACAATAGAATTGCGTCGTCCCCTCTGGCTTCCTGTCCCGCGTCGCGTTCTCCTATTCTACGCCGCCAGTGACATAGACGAAACTGTGACCATCCACTCATCCATTCTTCCCATGGAAGGTCCACTTCTTTCGCAACTGAGAGCGCATTAGTACGGTCCCCTTGTTCTTCGAATGCGACCGATGCTAAGTCGGCTGTGTGTGTTAAGGATTTTTACTTTGTCTTTACTATGGGGTCTGACCTCTCCCGGGTCGACTACCTGGCGACGATGAGGTTTCCTGAATGTGAATAAAAAAATCGGGCCCCGGACGTAAAGAGGAAGGACCACGGTCGCCGGCGGTTGGACCACGCTTGCGCGGAATGCCCTCTCCCGTCATTCCTTCATTCTTTTTTTCATTAATCCCTTGTCCTTTCCCTCCCGTCCCTTGTCTTACCAGAGATTATCACGGCCGTGCATTCTTCGCGCGACACTCTCTCCAATGCGAATCAAATTACGTGCGACCAACGGTTTCAAGATGGACGTCGATGTCCCTGCGGTCTCTTCGTGCTCAACGGACTGATTTTCAAACGACTGCGCGGCACTCTCCACTTTTTACGCGGCTTTTTTATTCTTTCTAGACCCTCCAATTCCCAAGCAAAAAATTATAGTGCCTAGAAAGAGTACCTATGGTCTTCTCTCGTACGCATTGCTTGAGGGTTTATACTCGGAAAGATTTTTAAGATGGGGGTGGCGGTGTACACAATGTATGAAGTACCATAACTCTTTAAATGTACTCTGGAAACATGACAAAGGTGCATACATTCGCTGTATGCATTACTCATGGGCATTTTTTCGAAGCTCCAACCATACCAATCACTCGATATGAGAATGTTTGAAGCTATGCCAAATAAACATCTTGACGAATTAGGAACTCAGATACTGTTCACATACTCAAGGTCGATGTGTTAGGTATGTCAAGTGTCAAGCAGTCTAATGGAGATGAAAGCATTTAACAGTCCACTCGTCACTCAAACGTAAACTCTTAGAAGGAAATATCTTTTTATCTGTCCATTATTGCAGTTAATAGTTTAAGAATGTCCAGCTTGTACATGTACTTAGACATTAGCTCATAGAAGGTGCTCAATATTAAATGTCTTGTTAGATTTCATTCCAGGAGTTTAAAAAACTAGAGCGGAATAATCTGTTTGGGTGTGTAACAAATATTTTTATATCACTCCATAATGGCCGCGTATGTTTTTCTCTAACGCTTGAGCTTTTGTAATGAAATTATTAATGAGAAAGTGCTTCCCTTGGGATGATTATCCTCTTGTCTGGTCGAAGCGAAGGTGCCTCCCGGGTGACATCGGAATCTGCACTAATTGCTTCCTTTTGCTCCGGAGACCTCGTCATTTTCTACTTTAGATTCTCACGAGGATCCACGCATCCTCTGCCTCCATCTCTCTCTCTCTCTCCATCAATTCCTTCCTCTCTCTCTCCTCTTTGTCCTCATGTCCTGAGGAAAGACCAAGAACCCTTCCAATCCCCCCCCCTCACACCCCCCTCTCTCCCCATCCCCCCTTGGCCTCCTAATTTCCATCCGTCCATATCATTCGGGCCTTTTCTCACGCCGGCCCCTCCTCGTCCTGGGGCCACTTCGAACAAAAGGGGGACCCATAGCCGTGGTCCGACGCGATAACCTTATTTTTTTCTACCCCGTCCCTCGTCGCTGACGTCGCCGCGGGCCAGGTCAGAGCCCTGAACAAATACTCCGCCTGACCCAAAGAGCCCAAGGGACGCGGTAGCATCGGGGGCAAGCACGCGGAGACACCTGCCCAAGGAGCAGCAGCACTTCAGCATTGACGTGTACTGCTGTAGATAGATCATCCAGCTCGAGGCAGTTCACGGAATAATCTTTTTTATCTTTCAGGGAAAAAACTTTTCCAAATCACAGTATAGCACAAAATTCACCACCATGGTTGCGATGCTTATGCATTATCATCAGGTCTGAAGGTGATAACTGAACGATGAGAGAGTTCATCTCTGAAACCCTAGTCGTGAAATATGTGATTCTGCGGTTTATTTAAGGTTGAAACTGAAAATAAATTTAGTGATGGAATGCCACAAAGTTTCTTAGGATATTGATTTATTTTTTCCTCTGCTGTGATGTAAAACTTCCTAATATTCAAATGATGCCTTCATACCTTATAAAGTCTTTGAGTACTTTACTTAGCAATGAAACTGCTAGTCTTATAAAGCCATAGGTTTGAGTTTAACGTAGTACCAAGCAAGCAAACTACATGTCCGAGGGGCTCAAGGTACCTGCTCATTTTCATTAATGCTCGCTGAACCCTAAATTCCTACAATTTCAGGAATTTGATGTCAAACCTTTTTCATCAAGATATATGGTGTGATGCACTTACGAAAATTTGTTGGCCTAAGTTTTGTTCTCAGTAAATTTGATCTATAGCGAGAATCATCTTCTTTATTTCATAAAAAGTCTTTGGAGTTTGAAAGGTTATGGGTTTAAAATGCTTAGTTGAAGATAAATTTATATCCGACTTTCCATAGTTAAAATGAATTCAACTTAAGTAAACTGTTTCACTAACCAAAATGAATTAGAGGTTTGGTTAAACTAATGGCGAAATAGGGGTAATTTTACTTGAACGTTATAGGCACGCGGAAAGATAGCAAAGCTAGAGAGACATGCTATAATTTACCCCGATATATTACCTCTTACCCAAGTTATGCATTGATTCGCCCAACGAAACACTACAGATAATGCTAGGCTCCGATCGCTGTTCGATACGAATAATGATTGGCAATCCTTCATCCCCTCCAGTGTGGCTCTGAAGGTCACATAAATCTCTTCTTCCCTTTAAACAACATCAAATTATGCACAAGCTCCTGTTTTTCCTCGTGCTATCCTCGTCCCAAGTAAATTTTTCACTCTCTTCCTAATTCACGTGTTCAACCTAATCATTTACGTTCCTCGATCGTCCTCTACTCCAGCCTTTGGCTACAATTTTTTCATAAGTGTAACCAATTAGTAATACACTTCCATGTAAGATCCAGCATTACAATCGATGGCTTTCGAAAATAATATTTAACTCAATGTCGCAATTTTGCACTAATCCCTAATATATTTGGTCTTTGGTCTTAACTCAATTAAAACTGCCTCTCCAAAATTAACTTCAATTATTAAATTAAAATAAAAAAATTTTAACTCATGGTATATGATTTTTTTCAACATTGCTGATATCGCATAGACTTTGTAAAATTTAACTATTATTTCATGCGTTTGTTTAAAATAGTACCTTCTCGAGTTCTTTCCTTGATGAGTACGTATTTTTACTCAAGTAGTGCTATATTAACACGGTAGGAAGAAAAGATGCCCCTACTACCCATTTGAAAGCCGGACGATTGTCTTATTAGTTACCATCAATGTGAGAAAACTGATCACTCCTTACGCCGGAGTTCGTTCTTGCTTCCCCTTAGAATGAAATGGGTTAACCAAATTTAAACTGATGGGAAAAGGAATTACTTCCCCGCAATGGCCTGTCGCCTTTGCGTTTGACGGATGCCGGACTTAAGGTCCCTCATTTTTTGTCTGAAAGAGATTAAAATTCTGATAAATGGCTTTGAATTACAGTGATATACGTACCCTCGTGCAGGCAGGGCCCATCATAGCCCAGCGCCCTCAAGGGATCAATCACGTTTTAAGCACATGTCATATTCTAATACGCCTTTGAATATAATTTTGTTCTGGAGATAATACGTTAGCAGTTATTGCATTCTCAATTTGTCGTTTGAAGCTCGAATTCGCCTCTCAGCTGTCTGAAATTGCTATTCCTAGCTTCACTCTTTTTTCATTTATTTGTTCCATAAATCGGTTTTAATTACGATAGAAATTTACCTGTGCATTTAAGGGTCTCTCTTGTATGTAAGATAGTCTATTTTAGGAAGCAATATAATTCTATCAGTAGTTGATGTCTTTGGTAAGCTATAAAGTGAAACTAAATGCATTTGTCGTAGGTTGAATGTCGTAGGTAGTCATCCAACCTTACATCTTACTTTTGTTTTTATATGAGGTGAAATCGTGGCAAGAGACATTTCTGTTGAAAAGGACGTGACTTATAGGATTAGAGGGACAACATTTCCATTGGTCAAGCCGTGCTCCTCGACAAGAAAAATGTTCTATGAATGCGCTTCTCTTAAATTCATTTTGTCTCTATAAATACTAAGCTTTCATGCTGAATGCTAGACTTTTTATTAAAGGATTTGCATGACAAAAACTCAACTTGGACAGAACTCTACTCAACTATCTACTCAACAACTTTGTCAAGTATTCTTTTTCGTCTCTTTGCTAATAATTGCATGTACTCGTTTGTCAGTTTTTAATTAGCCACCTTTCAGCTTATTATGACAAAGTATTTAGATGACATTTTCTTACTCCTTGACGAATGTAAACGGCTCTTCTCAAAACTTTCACTCCCTCACTTCTTACTTCAACCGTCACTCCGCAGTCTCTCCCTTTCTCTTATCTCTCACTCGCTCTCCGTTTTCCCAAATCCTCCTCTCCCTCCTCTCTCCCTCCCACCTCCTCCGATTGCATTCTCAAAGTCCCCACCCTCTTCTCTTCTTCCTTTCATTCCCTCGCTTTACCCCCAACCCCCTCCCCCCCAAATCCATTCTGACCCCTTTTCAATTCTCCCCCCGTAGTGTGCAAGAAGGATCAGCTCTCTTTTATTCCTCCGTCTGTCCCCTCTCACTCCTTCAGTCTCTCTTTACCTCCGTCGACGTCTTCAGACGTCTTGCCCGTCCCCCCCCCCCCAAGGATTCTCCTCCCCCTTATTCTACGCCCCACTTCGTTCCTTCCCAAAGAGGGAGAAGGTGGGTCCTGTCCCCTCACTCCCTCATTTGCATCCCTCTCCCGGCCACACCCACCTCATCCTCTCATTCCCATATTCCCTTTTAAGCCCTCTAACTCCTCCTCCTCCCATCGCTCTTTCTCCGTCCTTCAATACGCCGCTATTTTCCCACCCTCCTCCGGTTTCAAATCTTCATGCCCCGGCTCGAATCTTCTTCGGGGTCTTAAGAATTCGATTCACGCTTCGCGGGATAATTTTTAATGCTCTCGGGCCAAAGGTTTTGCTTACCGCTTGGATTTATTTTTTTCATTGGCCGAAAAAAACGTCGAAATATATACATGGATTATTCAACTTTTTTCCTATCTCTGTGATAAAATATTCTTTAAGCTCAAACTATGGGCGTGATATAGATTATTTAAGGCGCTATACACAATCATTTGTGAATCTTCATTCTATTAGTTTTCAGCCTGAAAATAGTTAAGTTTCCTTTCAAAATAGTCTATAGGAATGGAGCTAATTGCTCAAGTTTTTCTCGTATCACTGCAACAAGTTAGCGCTTCTTCAACTTAAAACTTTGTAAATGCTCTAACTCTTCAAAGGTCCTTTTTATCAACATAGGTTTTTGTTCTTCGACCATGGGCGCTATGCGTGTACACTCGCAGGGAACCTACAAAGTGTTCTTAAACTGCCTTGCGTCATTTTCCTCCGTGACTTGCGCAAAAATCGTACATTAGATCCGTTATTGTGATTGTTATGGGTTACATTGTTCTCATAACTGTAAATCAGCTCAATCTGCCAAAACGCAAGCATTTGTAGAGGTCTCAAGATTCATTCTGTTGATTGCTATTTTTTTGACGCTTGAAATTAAAGGGCAGCGAGTAGGAAAATGACGGGTTTCAGGAGTTGGGGTCCACAGAAGGTTTATGGGATTTTAACGGCAACGTCAGATTGACAGTCGCATTTCCTCTTTCTCCCCTCTTTCCTGTTCCAGTTACCCTCCGAATCTCTATTACCTCGCCCCCGTCTCCCCGTCTGCCGCAAAGCCCATCCGTCCCATGCCCACTCCAGCTCAAATTTTAAGCGCCTCCACGATCTTCCGTACCGTATTACTCCTTCCATTTCTCGGGCAATCAGCCCGTTTTCCCTCAATTCCGCCGCCGAGTAAATCTTGACATCTGCCAAAGCTTTCTCTCGGTTTTCCCAAAATCTTTCGTGACGTGTACATAAACTTCCTCACCACCTTTCCTCTCATGCCTTTCTTGAACGCTCTACGTACTCGATAAGTCCGCTACGTAAAATTTTACTCTTATTTAAACGTTGGTCATGGTTTAGGCGCTTATCATCGAAGCTACAGATAAGTTTGTAAGGTCTTTCTTAATGAAATGTTCTAGAAAAAAATATAAAATTGTAAATTACTTGTTGTTAAGGTGGCAGGTATTCAAAACACACTATCGGACTCAACTTCGTGGAACAACTAAGTGATAAAGGACAAAACGAATCGAACAACTACTGTTTGAGTTACGAATTAAGTCTTAAGTACCCGACTTGGCTTTTGACAATATGTCGGTATCTGAGTATGTGAAACATATTGTCGACACTCGCGTGTCGTAAAAATAATTTAAAGTAGAGAATGTGTTCTTGAACACTTCTCCTTCATTGGAATGTTTGACTTGAAAGACCGCAAGAAATTTCTCGGTAATCTTGGTTGATGCACGGGTTGAAACATCGCTAAGTGCCAAAAGAAGTGTAAAGTAGCAACGTGAGTTTGTTCAGCAGGAATGTAAGTAATGCCTGACAGTACTTTTTGACCTCTCTATCTTCGCACACCCGAGTATATTCTCTTCCCGCACGCACATACGCACCATGGCAGCCTCATCTCCGCTCAGTCCACGCTTTCCAGTCCCCATCTTCGGCCGTTCAAAAAGGCTCCCTCGGGCTCTATAAGAGTAATGCCAAGACGAAGTTGGGGAGGGGTCGGGGGTGGAGTGAATGGAGAGATATGCATCTGTTAAGTGGGGTGGAGAGAGAGAGAGGTCCCTCCGAAGATGGGAGTCAGAGAGAGAGGGGGACAGGGAGGAAGGAGGAGGTACCGAAAGGAGAGAGAGAGTAGTGGGAGAGGGAAGGTAATGTAGGGCGGGTTGTGGGGGGGGGGGAAGACGGGGGAAGGAATAGTAAGGGGGAAAAAAATCTTGCACCGCCTAAGAGCGAGAGACTGTTTTGTCGTGTGGTGTGAGGCGAAGGAATGGATGGAAGTCTTTTGAGAAGTAAAAAATACCCTTGATGCGTTGGGGCAGTTGAGTGGGAGCGGAAATAAGATAAAAGGGTTATCAGTTGGACAGATGGGTTTCGGGGGAAAGGAGTTGGAAGCGCTCGCCCAAGAAATGCTCCATCCTCTCTATCATAGTAACTTCCTCAGGTGCATGGTAATGTCGAAAGTTCGTCCTAAGCGGTGATAGGGTTTTTCCGAATCTTTATATCGCCGAATTCCTTCGATAGAAGCAATCTACTTCAGTAAAGTCCATAGCACTACCTAATTGCTTACTTTAGGTTTCATTCCTCTCTCAACGGTTGGCAAACGATGAGATACAACTTACCGAGCATTTTTCTATACATGCCAAATCATTTAGGCTGGAAATAAATCTGCCCAAGTAATCCCGGAGAAATAATGTCGCTGCGCCTTTGAGCACTTGGTATTATATTTTGGTCTCGCGAAGTCTGGTACTGTGCCTGCCTTGAAATAAATACTGTGAAGCATGTCTAGAATTTGAGTAATCTGATTATCATATTGATCATATTACACTGAAATGGAAACGCTATAAGTATTATCCTGAGCATTAAACTATGAAAAAAATTGTATTTTGTCTACGTTCAAACCTATGATATCGCTCTCATTAGGATGTTGCATTGAATTTTACTCTGGAATCCAAAAATCTACTTATGTAACTTCAAAGAGAAAATTTTAAGCGTAAACTTAGTTAATGGAAAATATCTTCGTCAAGTCGAAATTTCATAGTATAGCTTTGTCCTGATTGAAAACATTAATTTAATATTTTTCTCTTGATTGGCTTAAGTATGAGAGCTAACTCGGGTCATCATCAGTGGTATTAAAGAAATATTCGTAGTTTGGTAAACTTCAGTATTGTATTGTTTCCATTACGTAATAGAAACAGAGAGACTCAAGGACATATGTTAGTGCTCGTAAGACACGTATGGTTTTCTAAAGAGGTCTAAAGCAATAAATGACCACCAGTAGACTAATTCGAAATAAAATCGCAATTGTTTTCTACCGGCTGCGTGCAGTGAAAGTCAATGTATTGCATCACTTATTCATCAAGGCATCGAATCATGAAAACGTTCCACATTACGGACAGTAAATTGGTGATTTCAGTATAAGAAAACTATTCCTTGGAAGTACGATTCTGTAAACTTTGGCGTGCTTTTTTGCATACCTTGAACATGTATTCTTCGCTCCTTATTCAAGTTGCGCTCAGTCTGTATTAATTTCGTAATCATTTTGATAGTATCTTTTATTACTCCTCTCAGTCTTACGCTATCACTCTGGAATCATATCATAAACCAATGAATGATCCTTGGTCACCATAGAGTGTTAGCGCGTGTTGTTCATTGCGAAACAAATACGCTGGTGGATTCTCATTCGCTTTTTCCTTTATTCCTCCTGGTTACGTAAGGTTATTACTGAATACGGTGCCTGCGCTGTTAGAACTCTATTAACTGAAAAGGCACTTGATGAACGTTAATTTACTCTTGAAGAGACGTGATTTATGTAAAACCTTTTTTAATCCCTATCAAATAAGCAATAATAGTAATAATATCAAGATTTATCGATACATGCGTGTGGAAGTAACAGGGTAAAAATTGAGAATCCCCGTTTAACGAGCATTTAAAAATGGATTTTCCTGTTGCACATTTTTGATTGTGGCTTATTTCTGCCAGATAAATAGCAATAAAGTACATTTTTCACTTCAGTTTTCAGCATATTTTTCAATGTATCACACTTCAGATACAGCATAACCCTTAACGTCACATATATAAAATTTAAAATGATGATATACTCCTAATAACAAAGTTTTTATTTTATAAAGCCAATCGATTTTACTATGGCCATTCCAAATTGCTAAATTTTCATCATTTGCCGTTACATTTATCCGCTATAATTCGATACTTATTACCAAATGGAATATAAACAGCCAAATACCTGTTTGATGCGTTCATATCCACTAAAAATATTTCAGAGTTTTCTCCCATTTTTTGTGGAAATAAACTGACACATTCATTCTCTGCCTATCATACTTCATGCTAAAAAAAATGGAGAGCATTTGTTGCCAATTGTGAATTTTCAATGCTTTGGAGATAGTAAGAGGAAGTAACCGCGAGAAGGACAGTTATGAGTTTTTCATTTTGCTTACGTAGATGCTACTGAGAGATACTATTGCACGCATATGTTTTGCAGTGATACCAACAGAGTGCGTCTTCCGACATGACTTGGAAATTTCCTCCGCCCATAACTCAAGGCACTTGGCGGCGACCACCGTGCAGCATCCATTCCTGTTATAAGCCACCAGTATCGAGGGTTGAGTTTTAGTACCTGTACTTACATATTGGCCTCCTTACGCAGATGAACCCATCTACTCCCCATCCCTAATCCCTCTCTAAATATCTCACCCCCACCCTTTTATACTCGCCTTCACTCCCAGCATCCGAATCCTTCCGCCTCCTTGACAATCTCCTCCCCGCAAAGTGGCCCGTCTCCTCTTTGAATATCAAGTTCCTCCGCCCCGTAATGCGAGAGAGGCTTTCTTCTGCCGGTCTTCCTCTCCTTTGGCGGCACGCGGTGAACGAAAAGCGAACGCCGCGAACCACGCACAGGAGAGCATCAAAAGGAGAGCAGTGGGCGGGAGTGAGTTAAAATAGTTTTTCCCACCGACGATGGCGGCGCGTAGGTACGCTCTCTGTGCTCGCGCGGGGCGAAAAAAAGGCGGAGGACGGGACGGAAAGAATTCGCTCACCGCTGGCAGTAAGAAGGCCGCCGATTGAGGAGTGAAAGGGGAAGGGTGAAGTAGAATTGATGTCCGCCAGGGAGAGTGGGAACCGGGAGAAGGATTGAGAGATAGTCCATGCGGAGGAGGACAGTGGGAGGGGCGGCTCTTGAAGGATGATCGGAGATATTTTCGGCGGCCCACGCGAGGACGGAGGTGTCCTTTGTGCGCCATTGGAACGACGCAATCACAAAATGGTCACCTTTGATTTATTCCTGTCGAGGTTCACGTGATGAAACGGAGCCAAAACCTTCTATCCCCCGCGAGATTGCCTTGTTTTTCTGCCAGCAAGGAATTACATTGACATAGTTAGGCCGATGCATTTATTTCACGCTCGGAAAATCGTCTCATGGTCCAGGGAATCAGTTCAGGCTGAACACTTGGTTTTTCCTTCGATAAAAACCGGGCTGGTTTCCAGAAGTCTGTCATTGGAACACTCATAAATCTGAGAATACCTACTTGCGCTGGCTGTTTGAAACTTTACTCACGCACTTTAGCGGTGATTACATCTAACGGTGGTATTACAGCAATGTCAGAATTGAGTTTAGGAATTTCGATCTACCGTCCGTGCAGTAATTCAGTTAATTATATCATTTCCTTCAAGTATGTAGCAAAACTAGGCTATTTTGGTTTTTGTGGAGTGTAATTCGTTTCAAATGCTTTACCCTTATAAAACGTCCATTACTGGCTGTGGGAGAGGCTTAAACCCCAACCAAATAAGGGATTCCGTTGATCTATAATCCAAAAAACAAAGTTGAACTAGAGTTCTGCCGTCAGAAAGCAACTCAAAATGTGAATAGCTCAAAACCGTTAATTGGCCTTTCTCTGCATCAATATAAGAAGCATTTCTTCATGTCTCGCCGGCAGGCTGTTGGGCAACAATGCCTTGAAGCGATGGTCATTTCACCTGCGCCCTTAGTGTGCCGAATTGATGGGATCGAACAGTGACCGAAACCCTGTCCATACCCAACCTGCCCTGGCTGCGGTGTGGGACTGTGGGATGGAGGGGGGAGCGGCGATAGAGGAGGGAGTGATGTTTTTGAGGAAGTCCCTGGGGAGGTCATGGAACTATGTGGGATGTAGTAAATGTGAGCGAGAGCCTGTTTGTCTGTTTCCTCCGCGTCAAAACAAGAGTGGTGTGGGGTGGGCGTAGCCGCCGCCACTTGCCCCAAAACCGGAAACGGGAGATTCTGGGGGCGAACGGGGGGAGAGAGACACATAGGAAGAAGAAGTTGTAGGGTCCGGGGCCTGTTGAGCGAGTCGGAAAGTGGGAGAGAGAGAGGGGGGGGGGAAAGTGGTCGTTGACTGCACACCTCTTTGGCGTGGCGAGTGGGCGGGGACAGCGAGGGTAATGGGGAGGGGTTTTGAGGAGGGGAGGAAGGAAAGGAAAATCTGGAAATGGTGATCCTAAGAGATGATGCGATGAATTGATAAGGACCGGGGTGCTTTTGCAATTATGATCATTCATCTTGAAGAAAATAGCAAATGATCTCATCCCACACTTTCATAGTGCATATAGACCGAAGTACTATTAAAGTACTAAGACTTCTTGCGGGGAATCGAAAAAATGTCAATAAGTCATACCAGAAACTCCTGCTCATGCATATTAATTATCGATTAATTATCATATATTACTATTTACGTTGATTAGAATGATTCCGCCGAGTTAATTCGAAATGGAGCAGCTCTCGGGCGTTCCTCTGCATGATTTCCATGATTGACAACTTCAGGCCTGAAGATACCACCAGGACGGCTGGAGAAACAGTTGTCAACCATCTCGCGGAGTAACGTCCGAAATCGGCTCCACTTCGTATTGCTATTTATGTTCCTTATGTAGACTAATTAAAACAGTTTACCCTTACTATTTTACGACACTAGTCCCGGACAGATGGTGGATGATCCTCTGGTTGTACCGCTCAATGAAAGACAAATAAAGATTTGTAAAAGATATTTATCCAATAATCGATCAAACCTTCCATTCTGTTGATCAGGGTCTCAGGGATGTGATTTAAATTGACGTGGGGATTCCTCAAGGGAATGGCGATATTGTCTTCAAGTTGGAGTGAATGAGAGTAGTAGAGAGGGGATGATAATGGTTAACTTGTCTAGGTTGTGTGGGGCTGAAGGAGGGAAGGGAGGAAGGGGATAATGGTCGGGGGATGAATGGAAAGAGTGGGCAAGGGACCGTGGAGTGTGGAGAATGGTCGTAGTACGTATTGGAGGACGGGGGACGGAGGTGGAGGAAGAGGGAGGGAACGACGTACACAAGGGAGAGAGAGAGAGAGAGGAGAAAACTTGTGTCGGTGGGTGGGCGGAGAAGAACGGTTGTGATTGCGGAGTCGCACCTTGCGGGAGTAACCAGTTGAGAATCGGTCGGTGGGGAGAGGGGGGATGGTGGTGGGGGGGGGCGGAGGGAGGGAGGGGGGCGGGAAGAGAAAGATAAACCGGTGAGGTGAGGGCACGAGTGTGTGCGGTGCCCTGAGCCCACACTTCCCCGCGTTCCACGCGCTCTCTCGTCTCATACTTGTCCCTTCCATTGATCCTTCCGCCTCCCACGATGACTAGTACAATCCGGCTCTACATTGATACGCCGGGCAATAGCGCAGGACCGGATCCGGAGCGAGTTTGCTCGCTAAGCGTGTCGCTCCCGACCCACGAGTTTCTAAGCCTCAATGTCGGGTATTTTTTTAAAGGTTGAATGGTCAACGACTTATGAATGACCGTCAGTGCGTTGAAAAAAAAATTGAATCACTACCAAAGTAATGCTCACTCGTTGCGAGAATGGTTCTCCTACATCTTCGGAGGCAAAATTAGTGCGGTGGGTCAGTGTCTGCGAATGACATTTGAAAATATGGGCGATACTTCCTTCCAAAAGCCTATTTGTCTCACTAATTCTGATATCAGAGTAAAGCATAGATATCTTTCATATTTAGTATTTATATATATATAATTATTTATTTTAACTTTCATGTTGCCCTGAGAGATAACGGGATGCTGAGGTATTTTCACTATTTCGTCAATAATATATGAGCTATTTGTTGATAAATTTTCCAATGTGCTAGGGACTATAAAAACTTAAGTTTATGCGTGTCCGGTTTTAGATAGAAATCTTAGCACTAGGGTCCACTAAAATATGATTACGTGGACATGTCACGTCCATAACTATTTTCCCTTCCTCGTGCATTGCTGCTCTCTGAGTTTTGGCATAAAGACGTTAGCATGATACCTGCACAATTCTTATGACTCTCATCAATAGGCCCTTTAGTGTTGGAATCAACACATCGGCAATACTTCGGCTCTCCCCATGATTTGCAGCTAGAATCTTGACATTCTCCGCCACGAGGTTAATAGTGGCTCGTGGATGCAGATGTCCCCGGCTGTCGCCCACACCCTCGCCTCCGTTGACATTTGCCCTCTTGGGCGGGTGGACTCCTCAAGTTTGCCGCGAGCGGAACAAACCCAGTTCCATCCTCCGCCCTCTCGGCCGCGAGACGCGGGGGAAGGAAGCGCGGCATGAGGGCACGGGCCGTCTTTAAGGAAAAGGGGACGTAATCAATTGGTCGTGCGGCTGAATCGACGTCTCCTTCGCTCCTCCCTCTCGTACTCCTCTGCTTGCATCCGCCCGTGCGGGGTAAGGGGGGCGGGGACTGGGAAGGGGACGTGGAGGTCACGACCTCATCTCTTAAGGGAGTGTGTTTCTTAGGATTCCGCCGTAATGATACGTTCCGTTCACCATTGTGGGGGAGGAAAAGCATCGGGGACACACGTATCCGAGTCTATTTTCGACCCCGGTTAAAAGGGGTTAGCCTCGGGGTCGGCGGAATAGGATGGTCCACCCGTTTTGAGTAGGCATCGCTTTTGAGCCCGCTTAAGGCAGTTTGAGCGACATATCATTTTACCTATAAATCAATGAATATGGTCTCATTTCAAAGAAAAATACATCATCCTTCCATTCCATTCCAATAATGATGCGATCAGAACTGGATAGGTGATTCAAGGCGATTAAACCCTTGATATAAATAGCAATGGGTCGTAGTCGGCTGTTCAGCTCTCTTGCGAGAAAGATGATTGCTGGCTCATTCATATATCAATATTGTACACATAATACCGCGTACTCGGTAAATGTTACCAACACTATGTATTTCGGCAGGTATATTTTAAAATGCAAGATTCAGGTGCCGCCAGGTTGATTGAGAAATCAAGTGCTTCTTAACTACGAAATGAAGCACCTAAGTTTTCTATTTCATACAACCGAGGACTATTTTTTCAAGAGAAGACTCTCACAGTTTAAGTATATTTTTATATTTATTTCAAAAGCCATGCTGACTGGATGGTAAAAATTAACTCTTGAAAGATTATTGGTACATCAATACTGACGAGGAATAGTATTTATAATGACGTGATGCTTATCTATGAATTTATGGCAAATGTTTCATTCCATATTTTTAGCTAATGTTGTTTGTATTCCAGCCATTATGTTTTCGGGACACCACCGCCCACCCTTTCGCCAGCTCCGACATCCGTCTCTCTCCTTAAGCATTCCGACTTGAGTAATAATGTTTTATGACTCACCCTTTAAAACGTTTGAAAGTTCGATTCCCTCTCAACACACTCCTTCTGCGATGGCACGTTTTTCGTCTTTCTTCAGCCGTTCTGTCGGTTCTCCATTCAAACCATAATTACCACCCGACGTAAATCTCCAAGTAACAACTACGCAGCGACACCCATTCTACATAAGGGATGAGACGGAGAGTGAATTGCCCTCTCGCCTCACTCGTCTCCTTCATCTCACTGACTTTCTGAAGGCGCTCTTATGTCCTGATGAAAGGGCAACACCAGTGGGCAATAAAATTTTAACGTTGAAGATGTTCTCCATGAGTATTTGCGATGGTTTTTCCTCTCTCTTTCCCTTATCCTTTCCCGTCACAACGTTCTATTCACTAGGAAGTCAGAATAAAAATAGTTTTTTGCTGTTCATCCTGGGTAAGTGCTTGTGGGATAGCAGTAAATGAACGAATCGAGGAAAGAGAAAAAAACGATGCTCTTTGAATTCATGATCAAGTCAATAAATTCGCGATCACCATTATCATGAAAATGAAACATTCCAAATTTTACACTGGTATTAAAACCAGTAATAGTTTAAGTTAGAAATCATTGCGAAACTTCTTTTAAGACTTCTTTTATTATTGAGTATTGTAGTTTCAGAAGATACTTTAGACCGAAAATGTGACGATAGAAGATTATTTATCTTAATGGTGGCGGTGAAGTATCTCTATTGCTTAGGTCATAATATTATATATTACGACTAAGGACGCCTAATATAAGCATTAAATTTTAAAGAATCTTTGCGCATTAACCAAGTGTATATAATGAATTTGAGGTAAACTTTTTAACCTTCGGTACAGGAAGCACAACATTCGTCTAAATTGTAAATCATCGATCATAAAGGTGTGATGGCTTAAATTATAGCTTAAAATGGTGATTTGAAAACTAACGGGTAGCACAAGATATATAGTCTAAAGTGGTTAGTGTTATGTGAAATACTAGTAACAGATAGCTTATGAAGGCATATAGCCCCAATGATGATGAGCAAAATGTCGATTGGAAAGATGGATGAAATAAGTGAATTGATTAGGTGAGTGGCCCAAGATGAGGTCACCTAAATCATTTACTAATACAAGGGTTACAGATTTCGGATAAGAGTGATTAAGGGGCCCACATTAGACAGAGGCTCGGAAATGCTGTCTTGAATAATATAAACCAAATTTTCCATAGATGAAGTCTTATAAAAGAGTCAGAAATCTATTTGATAATGAATTCGGTTACAATTATATTGTTGGAACACGAAATGTGAATAATCGTACTTATTTTATTCCATTTCACTTCCGTGTACCGGCTTAATGGTGTTATCTTTTCAGCAGCCGGGAGAGGTTTTCGTCTCCGTCAATCAATTTGCTAATGATGAGACGACCACCCAAGACGGATTTCGGTGGGCGCCATCTGCCTTTCGGCCACCGTCCCGCTATGCCACCCTGCTCCTCCCCTCATCCACTCTCCTTTTGTTCTCAAATCATTCCTCGTCCTTTTTCATTGGAGTCAGTTTTGACCCCCTGCTGTAAGACTCGCCCACCTCTCTTGCAAAAAAAGAGCGTCCGTACTAACTAGGCTCTGAGTTGGGTTCGCAAACAATCCTCTGCTTTCAATTTACCGCTGGCAAATTTTGGACCCGCGGGACTCTCAAGCCCCTTAGGGTATTTTCCCCGAAGTAGCCTCCACTGTTCTCATGAGGTTGAAGGGCAACGGAAGGTAACAGCGTGAGCAATCCATTTAAATTTGACGTCGCTCACTAAACGTGACAAATGATGAGCCGAAATGAATTGAGCCAATAGCAAAAGATCATTTCTGCATGGGGTCATTATTGCGCCCCAAGTCCCTGCTTCCTCGAAAGATACTAGTGAGTTTTCACCATATATAACGGCTTTTTTCTTGACAGGGAAATAATTACTCCCAATCGGGGTGGTTGACCCTCAAAACTGTTCTTGTGATGCACACGATTTTTTGAGGCCTTGCGCCGCCACGAATGCTATCGCACATCCACGTTTGACATGCGAGATTTTTTCCATCGATTATCACCCATGGATATCACATTGGCCTACATATTTAAATCCCATTAAGGAGCTCTGTCTTATTCCTTATCCATGAGTGCTAATGGGGAAAAGTTAAAAATATCACGAGGCATAACAAACGACTCTCAGCCATGGACATCACGCGTGATAAGTTCCGCCTTCGTAATTGACACGACTCTTCTCCGTCTCTCCCAGGTTTCATCGAACAATAATTTTAATTAAAAGTGTGTAGATAATCCTGATTAGGACACACGCACCTACTACGTCGAGGATTTGGCTCCGCCAATGAGAAGGGCATGTAATTAGAGGGACTTGAAATGCAAAGGAGAGGAGACGGGATGGGGAAAAATGAGGGGCAAGTCGAAGGTGAGGCACGAAATAGCCACTAGGCGTGTTAAAAGATGATGGATGCATTCCATTAATAACGACAGAGATACGGCTAGCCCCGGGAGACGGCCCCCAATAAATATGCTTGCTCGCCAGGTGGCTTTAACGCATTGTTTTTAGAAAAGCAATCACCCGCTGAGTGATCAAGCGTATTTGAAGCAGTCATCATACGCGCAGAAAATACGGCCGCCTCCATACACGTTACTCGATTGGTGGGTGTGTGTGGTCTTATTTATTTGAAATGCGTATTGAGCCGATAAATAAGACGGTCATCGAAAGTCATCCCACAACAACATTTGTAAGAGAACTTCAAGGATGATGCATGTCTAGTAGGTGAGCTTAGATTACCTGTGCTCATGCTGTTAACGTTAGATGGCATTGGTAGTACATCCAAATGAATCAATCCTTAAAGAAGTGCAACGTAAGATATACGCCCGACGAGGGACTCCAACCCGCAAATTTGGGTTGCCGGAACTGTAGGTTCAAACGTGGTTTCCGCGACGGTCTAGGAAAGTGAACATGCGTCTAAAAGGCAAATAATCGATCAAAAAGGTGTAATAGCTTAAACTAATGCTCAAAATGGTACTTTAGAAACTAAGTGTTGCACCTCACTAGAGTTGCGTGTAGTTGAATAAAAGATCAACTTTTAAATATTTTTATTAATGCTCAAACGTAAAGTTTTATGTGTATGAAAAAGTTGTTTAGCGAATTATACTTCGGAAGTCAACCACAAAAAATAACATTTCTTCGAAATAATCTGAATATTTACTTCTTTTTTTCTTTTCAATAATAAATAAAAGTGAATGGTTATCGTGGAATACCGTTTAAAATTGTTGTAGAGAGTCGCTATGAGGAAGCTATGGGAAGCGCCGGTTTATAAAACGGAACAATTTTCAGAAATGAATCTTTAGTCAGCAGCTTCGTCTTACAGTGGGGATTGGAAAGACATCCGTGAGGGTTTTGTCTAAATCAAAGCCACGCTCTTTTATGTAGGTGAGAGATGAAAATGGAATATAAAGAACAGGTGTTATTGAAAGCAGTTGGTAATGTGGAACGAGGATGGTGGCGTTAGGCATCAACGAATCCGGCCAAAAGAGCAGTTCACGGATGTCGCCGCCCATTTCCACACCACAATAGCACCGTTCAAAACTTAATTCATCATCATTTGGAGACGTCACGCATCGACCAAGCGTTTGACTCCCTCACAATGCAAGTCTTTACTCGCCCGCAGTCGTCATATCTGCCCGGTTATTGCCGTCGGCGGCCCTTCCTACTGCTGCACGCTCGGAATCGACCCCACATGACTCCCGTCTCATATAATGGGACGCGATTCAATAAAGGCAGGATTTCCAAACCCAATATACTCGGCCAATGAATAAATGACAAGGGAGTCAGTCAAAGGGATCCGTCCAAAATGCTTCTCTCCTTCGCCACCCCTTTTCCTCCCTCTTCCACCTCTCGTGCCTATCACAGCATCACCTCGGAGGCCACCCTTTCGAAAAAACGCACTCCTAAAAGCTCACGAGTGCTGTCATCGAGCCGTCACTCTCACGCGGCGGAGGAAAGACGTGGGGAAAAAGGACTGAAGAGGTGAGGGAGAGATGGAGTAAGAGATGGAGGAGAGGACGTCAGTAAAAGGAATGGAAAGGGTGCGTACTTCTGGCAACGGGCGTCAGGTGTCGGCCGCGCTCACTCTTCCACCCTCCCCTACGCACAACAGTCTCCATTCTCATCTCTTCTGTTACGATTGTCAACGAGTCTTTTTGCCTACCGCTATAGCTGCTACCCCCTTCAGCATTTCCTCCCCCGAGCCTCCCCATACCCAAAACTCACGCCCGCCCGTCTTCCCAAATAACTCCGCCCGCCGCCGAGCATTGGAGTCTCCGGTCCCTCTATCCTGGAGAATTCAATGCTCGTCGTAGAGGGAAGCAACCCTTTCCGCCCTTTCCCATCTTTCCCTTGGGGTCGCGGGTAAATTCCCTTAAAAAAATCCCTCGACCGAGCCCCATTCTGTCCTGCATCAATACACTCGGCATCAATTGCAAAGGTGAGGGGTGAAGGGGGTCCATATGCTTGTGTGTGTGCATGTGAGGAACCGACGGAGTTAGGGGATTTAGGTCGTGGGGATGGGCGCGGCCTTCAATATTGGATGCCTTTGGAACCGAGTTTGTTTGCACGATCCTTCCCAGGGGGTTTCCTCTCGCCTCCTGAATTCCGCCGTCTTCGCCCGTGAGCAAGCCGAGCAAGCATATGCACATTCAACCTTCCGCCAATATTACCCGGGAACCATATTGCTTTTTTTGCGTCGACGATTCACCAAACCCATTCTCTCCATAAACCATTTCGGGGCACAATTCTCTCGGTTGCTATTTCCCTCTCTCAAGACCCCTCTGAACCTTTTTTTTTCTGTTAGCCCTTTATGTGCGCTAGAGGCTTCAGTGTTCGGCAGCCTTAAACCCTTCCTAGCGTACCCCCTCTCCTTCCCATGCCTTTCTGGGGATGCCCTTATCGCTCCTCTTGAGGACTCGAGGATCTCTGTTATTTGTCTTCCGCGCAGTTGGCCACAGTAAAAAGGGGGATTGGTGTCGGGTGACTATTCCGGAGATTTCAGCCAGAGTGAGCTCGACACAAATGGGGGTGCGCATCAGTGTGTGGCCCGAGTGTGAAATGGTTGATGAAGTCCTAAACTTGATTATATCGGTAGGGTTACACAAAACAGACACTGAATACAAAGATTTTCTCCGGAATAATATGGTGTGATATCTACAAAGACAAACATATTGTTTTTGGAAATACTTGTGAGAGTAATGACGCGACTTGCTGTAGATATATATTCGAATAATATGCAAAGAGAAGTGCGGAATTTAATAATTTAAATCGCACAAAGCACCACTTAATTTGTACCGTTATAAACATATATTATATTAATTGAAATACCCTTATTGTATTCAATAAGGTTGTCACTTGTTTCATTATTAATGTTTACACGAGATCTGTCGTGTTATTTCTATGCTCTTACTAAGATCAAAATGTTTTCAAAATTTATTAAACTGACACTCAGCATGAATATACTAGGCAGTATAATTGTTGCGCAGGAGAATTATTTTTACATGAAAATTTAAGTGCTAAACTTTGGAAAAAATTTATCTACCGAAGAAATCAAGATCGATCTTCACACTCAGCTGTTGGCCTCCGTGTGAAGTAAATCTGAGACACATTCTGAGAAAAGTGAAGGTTAACAGTTAACTCAAAGTCATTACTTTGTGGCTTGTATCTTTTTACTGACGAGCCACTTTTAGCACGGGGGACAACACCGTTCCGTGAGTAATGGAGAAGAACTGAAAGCCCAAAGAAACGCACATTTCACATACTGAGAAAGCACATTTGATGATGTAGGAGAACAGTTATGAAAGGTAATCAACAGGCTTTTACGCTGCGCTCGAAAAATTGAGGTAAAAAAAACTGTAGTACATACATCGCCATTTCAGTCCCTCGACACACTTTCCAAGACTATGAACGGAGAGATGGAATGCTGCGAAAAAGAAAGTCATTAAGAGGATCACGATTGATTGCGTGACAGATTTCTATCAAGGGAAGCCGGGCATTGGGCGCGTAATTGGCCCGCGAAATGAATCACAGGTTACGAGCTCGGAGATTAGGAAACATTGCCTGTCATGCGGTATCCTGTGGGTGAGGAATTTCGAACACCTACAAGTCCAATTGTAGTATTTTTCTAGTATTCGAAATAGTGAACATTTTGGAAGCAAAAAGAAATGCCGCAAAAAGAAATGCCGCAAAAAATAACGAAAATGAGAGGCCCTTTCGGACGTACTTTGCTCCGATTCTGTTCGCGAAAATACTAGGCGGAGATTTTCCGGGCACATTTGGGCGGGAGGATTCGGACATGGATGTGTGCGAATCGTGAGGATTTTTTTTTCTCTTTCAACGGTGAAGGGGTGGAGTGAGTGGAGTGGAGGCATTTCTGGGTGAGGAGAGACGGGAGGAGGGAATTAGTGGCGCGGCGCCGGGAGCGTGGGATGACCGCCGGCGGCGGGGGCGGGTTCTGGGAAGAGGTGCACTCAACTCCCATGAATCTCAAATCACAAATCTCACCCGCCCGCCTTTTCCCGTTATGCTCTGCCCTTAGCTCCATCCTCAATGCTCCTTCCCCTCCCACGTTCACCCCCCCCCCCTTTATCACTCGCAAAGCCTCCTGCTTCACATATATCCCTCTTCTGCCTCGCTTATTTCTTGCCATCTCTATTTATTCCTCTTCCCTTATAGCTCCATGGATGAGTATCCGCCACATTTCCTTTCGTTTCCCCAAGTGCCTTCATCCGTTTCTCTTCCCACGCTTTAGGAGCAAACGGCTAATATAACATGTACTCTCTTGATCTAAACACATTGTGAGAACTACCCCAAATAACACGCATTTAAATGCGACCATATTAACGATGATTGTTTAAATGTTGCGTCATTCCTGTTGAAATAAAGTAAATATACTTCGTGCTTCATTACTTTTAATAGAAAGTACCTATATGTTTTTGAAAGAAAAAATAGCTGTTATTGAGAAAGATTACCCCATAAACGTCAATACGTCATTAGTGTCTTTAACAATATCCACTTGGGGAAAATATATATACATGTAACAAACTACTTAAATTCCACAGCTAAAGTACCTGAAATTAGGTATTTTGAGGTCACTATGATATCTGTTTTACTTCTAGAAAAAAGACATCACTAACCCAAGCTCCGTTACAAAGTAAGGTTCTTTGGCCTTCACTGTCTTCGAGGCTGATGACAAAGTACAGTCGCCTTGGTATGCACTGTAATGCAGCATAAAAGTTTACTGGCTAGAAGTATTGTGTTCATAAGCATTGTAATTTCACTTTTCAGGTTGCTGAATACTGTGTCCAGGCCCTTTTACCAGTGCTCTACTCTTGCTTACCTTAAATTTCCTTCTTTATTTTCTTCTCTCATTTCCTCTTCTCTCAGCAGCTTTTCTTCCATTTCCACTTCTTCCTTCTCTGCACTCATACTACAGCGCATCTCCCCCTCTCCACTTTCCCGCACCCCCTCTCTTCCTGCTCCCGTGACATGAATCCCCCGCGGACCCTTTCCCCACCCTCTCTCATCTCCGCCCAATTTTTCCATGTCTCCTCATCGCCCTGCCCACAATCTCGACTCCCCATCTCCCTGCTCTCCGTTTCCCTCAGCGCCCGCTCCCTCCAGCTACTCCGGCCTCCCTTCGCGCCGTTTATTTGCATCCCCGCTCCATAGACTCCCCATCGTTCTCCGCCTCTGTACCTTTCTTCCCCCCCTGTTCCCCATCACTTTGCGTGAGAATGCAAGCCCCCCCACCGTCAGGAAAACCCCTTCTGCGGACCACACCGCGACACAGCCTATTCCCCCGAAACTTATCTCGGCTTGTATCGCTCACTTTCTTTGCGCGACGCCCAAGCGATTCGGAAATCCTCGATCTGCACCCTCTGGCGATTGTTGGGAGGGGGTAGCGTGCGGTGGTAGAATTTGTACTGTGGCTTAGCTATCTGGGGGCTAAGATTTGATTAATGGGAGAAGCAGAGATTTGTTAGGGTTACTCGAATCTAAAGTGCAATGCATTGAGGTACATTTGAGGTGTGGTATTTTGGAGGCATGAGATATCTAACTGTGATTCATCGCTATGAGTAGAATTATATGTAGATAGGTCTTTTTTTCCTCCTCGCTTCCATACCTTCTTTATAACTACGTTTAAATATTTGGTGTCAGTCACCAGTCACCTTAAAAATAGATACGAGTAATAAACAAATATTTGAAGTTCCCTATGAGACATTTTCTATTCTCACTTACTCTCCATAACTGTAAAATGCATAGAAAATAGCATTATGAGTAAGAATTTCTTTTTATCTAGACATTAATCTAAAATTCACGAAATATTGTTGAATAGTTTCTTTGTTGAGTTGTTCCACCTTTTCCGTGAAAGCACAGAGCGTTTACTTTGTCTCTTAAAAGAAACAAGTTGGTAAACCTTTAACTCCAGAGAATTCGTACTCGGGAGTGAATTTTGAAATGGCCCGTGCCTCTCAAGCGACAGAAAAAGTTGAAAAAAATTCTTCAGAATTTAATGTGCTTACAATTAGAAAAACTGTTATAATTTTTTGCAATGAAAACGAACATTATTTAGGTGAGTTACACGTTGGAACGGGCGTAGGAATTAATCATTGTAGCTGCTACGCGATGTTTCCGCGTACATGGCACGTTAAGTTCGTGGTCTATGATGACTGTCTTCGCCATGCGGAGAATCACACCTGTGGAATGCAGTCGCCACACTCAAATCCATAACTTGCACCCTTTTTTTTCACCAGTGAGTGCACGAGTCCAGACAATCGAACGAGGGTAACGCCTTCGACCCGGCTGCAGTTTCCGATTCTTCTTGATTGACTGGACGCCATTCCTACGTTTCGTTCGATTATCGCTTGTAGTGAGGGGAGTCCACCGCTGTCCGGTGGGATCGGGAGATGAAGCACTCCATTGTGTGAAGTCAGCCCCGCCGATCGTATCTCCCGAGGACTGCGCTTAATCATCTTCATTCCCTCTCTCTGAGCTGCATGCACGCACGTCTCTTTCTGCGAGGTCTCATTTTCTCTCTCTTCCTAAAGCACCCCTTCCGCACCACAATCCTCCCTTCCCCTTTTTCATCCCCATTGCCGCCACACCCTTCCGGATGAGATTCTACCCATCGCAACCTCTGTCCACTCCTCTCGTGGGTCACCGATGATTGCATCCACCGAAATCCTCCCTCAAATCTCTTTCATGACTTGTGCATTGCCTTTTGATTGAAGAATTGTCGAATCTGTCGAGCTAAATATTTACTTTTACTGAATGTCATTTATTCCTGTCGGGAATATTTTGGTAATGGAGAGACAGTTTTCCTTTCCACCAAGCCAGCCAAGATCTTTACAAGGAACATCTATGTAGGACTCAAAAATGGAAGTCTAGGAATGAACTTATCAGGATGTTATCACTCCGGTCCGTGCTCGCATTGAGGATGGATAACTGATTTTTCAAATTTGTTTTTATTTTGCATACATCTATACGGATCAAATTTTGTAATAACATTGGAGATGCAATGTGATAATGACATAGAAAAGAAGAACCAGATGGATTGGGCACACCCTGAGGCATAATGGGTTTGTGAAGAACATAGTTGAAAGTAAAATAGAAGACCCAAGAATAAGTTCATGGACCAAATAGAGTGGGAAGAAAATAGGAAGAGCTACCAGAAAGTAAGGGAGCTAGCATTAGATAGGGAAGGGTGGAGAATGGCAATCAACCAATCATAGGATTAAACGATCAATGATTATGATAATGTAATGTTTAACCATTCAACATATTATCATCATTTCTTTCCCAGAAATACTCAGTATAAATTCTGGTGATGCCACTATCTCATTCACCAATACCTTCACTTGGAGATTGCTCGCACTCCTTGTTTGCTCAAGGGCCTCGTAAGTCACTATTTCTCGAGAAGACGAAGTTCTCGCACTCGAGCTTTGCCGAGAATGAGCTCTGGCAACGAACCCTATCCAACTGTCGTCGAGATTCTCTCCCGCTTGGGAGCATCGGTTAAAGATTTTACTGCTCAGAGGGACAGAATTAATTGAACGATCCTAGTTTACTGCTTTCGGAAAAAGGCGAAATGAAATTACATTGTTTCCGCCGTTCCCACCGCGGCGTGCGTATCGCGAGCGGAGTTGAGCGGATGATTTAGCGCCCTCTCTCGCCTCCTCTCGTCCCCGTCTTTTCCATTCCGCCGCGCGCAACATTTTCGTATTGACGCAGTGAGTTATCGCATTCGACATCGTGTGCTCGCGCGGACAAGCGAAGCTTTCCCACATGTTTATTGCAGTTTCCTCGCCTGCCTGCCTTGTTCCCCTCCATCCCCCCCACAAGCCCTCCTAGCCAACCAACACAGTACACTAGCGAGCACTTTCTAATTGAGCGTCTCCATAATTCCTTCCACACACACATTCACGCACTCATACACACATGGGATTTGAGGCTTAACGGAACTGTCGGCTTTGCTAGCGCCTGTTCCCTCCAAAGGGAGAAGGGATGGCGAGGCGATAAATATTCTTTTTTTTTCCTCTCTCTCCATTCTCTTCCCCTCTTGCGCAGGCGCGAAGTATTTCGCCTCATCTGCTCATGCGCGCGGCTCCTTAAGGTGACGCCCCGGCCGACTCTTGCGGCGAATGGGAACAATTAAAGGGGAGATGCGTGTATGCCGGTGAGGAGTGTGCGGGCGCCGCGCCGCCGCAAGAGGGAGACGCCGGCGGCGGTGTGGAAGCGAGCCAAATGGGAATGAGTCCCCTATCCGTATTCTAGGCGTAAGGGGGGGGTTGAAGTTGAGGGGATTTCGAAACCCACCCCCCGGAGAGACTTCCTTGAGGTAAAAGTCATCCCGGTCACCGCTGGTTTGTGTGGAAGTTATGGAGAGCTACCATGTGCCTACTTTTCACGGATTTGCGGCTCCTGATTGGGATGCAACTTAAGTATATTCTCGAAACTATGTTCCCACATCAATGCACTCCCGGTTCTCCCCTGTGCGGTTGATGCGACGGGATAAAGTCCTCGCCTGCTAAACTGTGAGGGTCGCGGGTTCGAGTACCACCTGGGTGCAATTATCACCACTCAGGGCATGAGTGCTTGTGTTCGAATAGGAACCTCCTGCTGACAAGCTATATATATATATATATATATATATATATATATATATATATATATATATATATATATATATATATATATATATATATATATATATATATATATATATATATATATATATATATATATATATATATATATATATATATACATATATATATATATATATATATATATATATATATATATATAAAAACTTAGTTGGACCTATTCTGGACTGATATTTTGAGTAGCAAAAAAAAACTAGGTTGTAGGTATCAGTGAAGTTTACGTCAGGTACCTACTAAATAATATCCTTTAGCTACATTCCTTGCTTTAAATTAACTATCTCACCATGTTCATCACACTGAATGGAAGTACGCACCTTTTTCCATCTTATCTTGTCGATTTGGGTGGTTGAGAGTCTTCCCATACTATGTAAACCGATTCCATCCAACTCTCTACGAGCAGGAGTGTAAGTCGAATCACCCGTTTAAACTGAATACTAATTAAGTAACAAAGAAATCATTCGGTTCGAATTGCTGAAGTTTTTCTGATTATACCTAAACACATAGTGTGGCTTTTAATATTGTGTATCTACGAAAAGACTAAGAAAGACAAGACGGATAAGAGCCAGCGTACTTGACCCTAATATCTACCAATTGCCCTAGCGAATCTGTTACGAACGGTTCAAATGCTTAGGCACATGCATTTCAGCCGCACGTCCATGGTTGAGCAACGTCGGGAAAATTGTAGGTGCTTTATCCCTTTCGAATGAATACCTCGGGAGTGAATTATGGGGCTGTGGAGGAAGATTTTTCCTCATTCCGGATGTATTAAGGGTGGAGGTAGCGGCGTTTTGATGCGGTATCAGAAATATCAAATGCAGCGGCGTGCAGAGGAGGAGGAGGGTGAGAAATGTGTTGGTTTGTGCGGTTTGCAGGGGGAGGGAAGGACGGGAGAAAGGGTAAGAGGAAGGGATTGCGAGGTAATCCCAGCTCCGCCTTGACCTTGTGACCTCGGGTGCCTTCCACAGATTGGCCGTGAAGGTGGGGAAGATCGTGCGATGGGCGGATTCGAAAGAGACGAACCCCGAGAAAGGAACGACGCCAAGCGGCGGTCGTGGTAACATGAGACTATCTCTCCTCTCATTGCCGTGCACAATTTCCGCACCAAAACAGGGAATAACGGGAGTGAAAACATTTGACGAAAGCCGCGGAATAAATCAAGGCGTAGGATAGATGAAGGGGAAAGATTTTTCCAAAGCAAGAAAGTTTCCACCTTATCCGCTAAGTTCAATTATCTATTCGCTCAACTCGGTAAGGTTGAATGCTAGCGGATTAGGCTGCGTGTACGTTGTCTTATCGTGGACGGGCTCTCTGGCCCAACAATTTGTAACCATTAATGCATAAAAGTCAGGTAGCAATTTCTGCTACAGGAATGTAGCTCAACAAAAAGTCTAATATGCCTAAAGACTACCTTCCGCGTTTACGGCGTTCCATCTGCACATTCTCAAAGGGTCGACTGAAGGAATGGAGATGACACTTTTTTGTTGTTTTGGCTTGATCAAACTTTCGCGAGCTATCTTCCCATCGTCTCCAGACTGTATTTATTAAGTTTGTCTTTCTTATTTCATTTGATAGTTATGCTCTTCCTATACTCTGAATTTTCATGAGCGTTTAACCCGTTAGCCCTTGGCGTTCTAAACCAATGGTCCGTTGAATGCTCTCCACTGCAGCCGCAAGCGAAGAATCTGATTGTATTGCAAACCAAGGCGCATTAATGGTCGGGAACACGAGGATACCTACCCTGACGTGTTCCCGGAGCTGATTCCATATTTCTTTATAAACACTCCATTAACTATTCGTTCACCGTGACTGGTGAAAAGTTTCACTGGCAAAGCGGAGGCGGGGAATGGAATGGTAGGAAATGAGAGGTGGCATATTGTTTCGTCAAACGCAGACCCCCCAAGATAAAGTCTTAAGTTACAGTTGGATAGTAAGCTTTCCCAGGTCTCCTCTCTCTGTTAAGTAAAAAATCGTGTCCAACCGCTCAGCAAGAATATGCAACAAGTTTTCTCTTGTTAGTCTTATTTGGAATAGATCATAAAGCTTTTACCAATAGATAATCGTAATATCTCCTGGTTGTTGTGCTCACATCTCCGGAGAGGTGTAGTGTGATCTAAGGCAGTTGACGAATGACGATGGAAGCCGAGCAGATATACGATCAATCTTCCGAGAGCGCTCTTGTTTCTTGTTTTTTTTGACCCTGCATCCAAATGCACCCGGTTGCGTAAGTCACCCGGAATCTCCGACTCAAGAAAGTTGACCAAGGAACACTCTGACTTGCACTCCGATCCGATTTCGGTCACAAAAAAAATTCATCTAGAAAGGTAATTAATGCCCTTCTCTCTTTTCTCACCTTACTGTCGCTCATTTAAATCCAGCCTGCGCATATGTCGGCGCAGCCTGGGTGGCCGCCTTGCACAATAGACTGCGCCGACTGCGGCCGCTTGATTGCTCCCGTGCATGAGAAAGTGAGCGTCGACGAGGTGATTCCGGACTTAATCATCGCTGGGAGAGCCGCCACAAAAAACGCAACTTATCAATTGACAACGAGGCTATTAACGATCTTCTTAGGTGGTGGAGGGGAGATTGAGCTGAAAGCCGCGATCTATCTCTCTATTCCGGGTCACGGGGAGTAAACAAAATGGAATCATATAACGAATCTGGTTCATCCAAACCCTTAAATCACTAATTACAACTGAGCAGGGGTAGACGCTCAGCCAGCTCTAATCACTCTGCAGTGCTGCGTGGCAACAGGTTTTAGCCAAGCTCATAAGGAGGTTCAATAGTTTTGTAAGAAATGCTTTGAGATGTTCAAAAGAAATCATATTTCAATTTTGGAAAATAGATTTTTCCTAACGTTAACATAAAAACCAAAGTACGATCAAAAGTTAAAGTGTAATGTTTGCCGGACATTTTTTCAATTGCTATTGAAATGGACAAATCAGAATAAAGAGGAAGAGTCATTTCCTAGAGTCGCCTTCCCTAATACACAGAAAGATTTGTTAGCCCGTGAATTTCATGGTATCGGCGTGGTTTGACGAGACCTCTTCCTTCGGTGAACGCGAGATTATCTGACAGGAGCGTAGCCCGTTCAACCAACAAAGCAACATAATCGTCTATTTTTGCATATTTTAATGAATGTTCGTGCATAATTCAAACAGTATAACTAACAACCCAAAATGGAGAAACGTTATCAACGATAATTCATAAAATATCCAGGTATTTTGACGAAAAGCAACCCCTCGATCCCCTCTTTGGATTCTCGTTTTATCATCCATTTGTTCGATGAAACGCGTTTAGAAAGGGAGATATTCTGATTAAATTTGAGTGGTGTGCGTTTATGCGTGAGCGCCATTCGCCCGAGATTAGGTCAAATGCGAGAACTGGGGGAAGGGGGCGTGGTCAATAATAGTACGACGGCGCAGGCGCTGTCAGGCGGCAGGAGAAGGGGGAACGAACGGAAAAGAGGAGAAGACACCGCCGAAAGGGCGCCCGCCAATGGCAGAGGCGCGGCAACTGTCCGTGCCGCCCCGAATTGAATTATGGATCTTCGTCGTCTCCCACCTCCTCCGCCTCTCGGATTCGAAGAAAGGGCAGTGCGTGAAAGAGAGAATGGAGATAATGAATTAAGCGATGTGAGTCAGGGTGTGGATGAATTTCGCGGCCGCGGGAGAGAACATCCTCTTCCATCCCAGCAATCGGCCCTTTGGGGGGGGATGGGTGCGTTCATTGTGTCGGCGCTCGGGAATGCCGGGAAGGCGGGGGCGGTGGCGGGTATGCGGAACGGCCAGGATGCGAGAAAAGGCGGGCGATTCGTTTTCGCTTGAGTAGGTGGGGAGGGAGGGAAATGCCGGTGGGAGGGGTAATGTTATGTGATTCGGGCGCGGGTTCATCAAGAGAACGCGGCCAAGTAATCGGTTATCCCCGCTTGCATCTAACATATTAGGCCGTCCGTGGTGAACCCGCCTCCATAACTCATTTTCATCACATGTTTTTGTCCGGAGCACAAGGGATTATTTCGAGACGGTGAACTCAGTTCCAATGCACTTACTATTTGGGTATGGTAGATATGTTCAGAGTTATGTCCGGAACTTCAAAGAAGAGCTAAAGTGCATTGAATGGAGACGTTCTAAAACACTACGGAGATGCTGTGGACCTAAATCTTAACATTCAAAATTAAAAATGGGCACATATGGAAATGGAAGTGAACCTTGTGAGGGTCAAAGGAATGGTAACGCTCATTCAATATTCACTAAACTAATTTGTGTAAAAATGTGTATTATTTGATTATAATTTGCTTCGTTTGTCTTGAAAAATGTATAAGTATAGCGTAAAATCGTTTCCTGCTCTAGTTGGGTGTAATTTATGGAGTAGGCATAGGTTATCACCGCTCTCTTCTGCGACCGGGCTCGTGGAAGTAACACCCTTGTTAGCCTAGATAGATTGGATCTTCAGATTTCTAAGTGGATGTTAGATTCAAGCGATGCCTCGGGTGGCTTTCTATAAAAACCATTGGGCCGAAATATTAATTTAATAATAAAACGTAACAACTAGTAATGTGATGGAATTTATTTTGAGGCACCGAACCTGCATAACTTTAATTGTTTAGGTACGCCTAATCGAGTGTTCGGAAACGGTAATGACACCAAAATCGCCCTCAAGTCGGTTGCCGGGAATGTGCAGTAGATAACGCGCTGATTCGTTGACCCACAATCTATATCCGCTTCGTTTCACCCGAAAACGGCCGTCCGTCGGCGAAATAAATCGCCTTATCATCCGGGTGCAGAGCTATGCTCCCGGGAGCCGAGATGCTGTCGTGGCGCTCTAATTCCTCCGCTGATTAAAAACCTCTCTTTGGGCCGAAGCTGCCCGTCCGTTCCTACCTCCGGGCGACCTCGCTTCTTCCCAGCCCATCACCGCCCGTCACGGTCCGGAGGAATGATTCGGCGCTTATCTCTCGCGCAGTCCGATTCCGAAACGGAATGGTAATAAAAAGAATGGGAGGAAGGAAGGAAAGGAAGGGGAGGGAGTCGTATTTTATCGAAACTATTCGACTACTTCTTTAACGGCTTTTTTGCCACCACGAAATGTGACTCATCAAGCGGAGAGAAGCGGAGAATGATGGAAGTCGTTTTAACATGGGGAAGGACGGGAAGAGAGTTGGGAGAGAGGAAGAGATTGGTGGAGTGAGGGCGCGACCGACAGTGCGTCACTGTCTGCCCGCCCCATTTTTCACTGTCAATAATCCATTACGCGAGTGGGGCCCCATCACGGGATGGACCAAGACGGTGCTGCTCCCCCGGGGGGACGGGACGTGGGAGTGGGGCGTCCGTGGTATGAGGAGGCCGTCAGCGAGTCGGAGGCGAGGATTAGGGTGTCCAGGAGATGAGGTTGAGAGATAATTGGCCGCCTGCAAAATTTTAAGAGTGGGCATGGTTACTTGACCAATAAGTGGGTAGGTGCAACGATGTTTGCCATGGGAAAAGGGTTAGTGCACGTTTCTCTCGCCGATACATACGAGCCAGTTGAAAATAACGCCCGAGGTCAGTACCCGTGCAGAGTAATGTGTGGGAAAACCAAAAGGTGCGTCATTTTAGGCTTCGTATCCACTGCAGCGTGTCTAACATTGAAGACTACCCACAATGCGATCGGTGGACTTAATGAAAACGAACGATATAGTCCAGAATCACACTTAACGATCTCTCGCAAAGCTCGTAAAGAAATGAATGCCTTAATTCTCTCTGTGCATAATAGAGTTTGATAGCATATATAATTTTGCGAGAAGGAGGTAACGTCAGGAAAGTTAGATAAAATATTCCGAAAGGCCTGTATTCCTCGTCGTACTTATTCATTCCTTAAAGGTACTCAACAATCATTTTGTTAATTACATCATGGAGCTATAAACTTAAATGCAAGGTTCATTTCTAGCAGCTTAGAGCTCGGGGTCAACGGCCGTCATACTGACCGAATTTCGTGTGCTCACCATTAGGAATCCGCAACTCTCAACTCGATCAGCAAAGATAGTAGCACCCAGAATGGTGAACATTTGACAGGCCTGAGTTATTTTAATTTTTTCATGTGGGATGACGAGAGAACATGGGGCGAGGGGGAGAAACGTTTGAGGAAGTGAGGAAGCGGCAGGGAGGAGGAATGCGATGGACTGTATTATGCATGGCATGGAGAGGCCGACGGTCAGCGGTGTGTTTTAGGCGAAGGAGAGGGTGGGCGAGGTCGGATGCGGGAGGGAAGGATGTAGCAGGTAGAGAAGGAAACGGGTTTATGGACACGCAGGCACACACACTAAAGAGCGCGAGCGGAGGAGTTGGGTAGGCGATGCAAGGAATCGCAGAGGGAAGGGTGATGCGATGCTGGCGGTGGGGGGAGGAAGCCGCCTTTTATTTTTTGGTGGGAGCCAATTATTCCCGCATTCGGGCTAACGGAATCCGCGGAATAATATTCGCGGGGGGTGGTGGAGGGGATGGGCGTGCGGAGGTGGGGAGGCCAGAGGTCGGGAGACGGCGAGATGACCGAAGGGGAAGAAGGGAAGGATGGAGCGTGCGGAGAAGGAATCTCTACTTTTCGTACGATTGATTGAAATGAGGAACCAAGAAAATCAAATGAGACGGTAACAGTTGGTGTCATTTCTTTTCACTCGTGGGGAAAGGCAGGCACACATACGTTTCCTGCTCAGCACAGTTTTCCAACTCTCAGAGGTTTCCTTAATGGCATTCCATGATTATATTAACGTTAATATTAAGCCGAATATACTGACGCAGTAATCGTTATGAGCAGTTCTTTAGCAATATAAATAAAATATAAGACATACATTGCGTGTGGTACCGCAGAAAATACTTCAATAGTAATATATAATCGAGCATAGTTGAGTAAAATGGGGTAAGACTTAATCAATATCGAGGAAGAATACTGATAGTTTTCAATTAAAGTGTTGGGAAAAGTTGTATCTCCATAAAAGTAGAAATGAAAACCATGAGAATGGATAATTCCTAAACGTTGCTTAACCCTCTAACTTGAAGAATCTCTTTCGATTGCGCGCATCTTAAATAATGGTGCAAGTTTACCTGTTTTTTTGACACTCTCCAGACAATCGTTTGTCCAACTTGGCCTTTTATAGTCTTAAGCGATGTCTTGAGGGTGTTTTTCAAAAAAGACAAATGTCATATCACCTATTTCAAAAATTGCATAAACAAGTAGTGTCCATAATTAGGGCAATAAACGTTTACCACAAAATTAATACTAACTATTAATTTCCACGCGTATCAACTATTCCATCATCGTTTAGAAATATTAATATGAAATTGAGCTTTTGCCTTTCCGCTGATATAATTCAAGCAAGCGCTAGGATTTCCCACTATGACCAATGGATTTCCTCAACTATCGATCGGATGGATTTATCGTGCTCTCTTAATCCTTATAAAAACCAAGGCTAGCGTTTCATGTGGAATGAGTATGAAATGTTGCTGAAATTAGGAAATCAAACTTTATGCTGGTATTTCGGAATGTTATTATTTGATTTAAAATAGACGATGAAACTTCAGAAATATATAATCAGCATTCATAAGTTCTCCTCGAGTCTGTAAATTGAAAAAAATAAAATATTGACAATTTCTGTGTAGTTGGTTATTGATAATGTTATATTCGCCCCAGACCTACCAACAGCTTATTGTGAAGTCTGTATAGCTGTTCTGGAAAAAGGACTAAAAACGTTAATTTATACCTTAGTAAGAGATTTTAGAGTTAAATGAAACTTTGTTGTGGCATTCTAGAGATTCGTCGACTCACGAATGCTATTCAAATCTGTCGGGGCACTTAAGGGGAGAATAACTCTCGACTCGTAAATTCGGAGTCAATTGTGCTCCGGTCATTTTCACGAAGAAAACAAATTGAAAATCATTTGTTTTGGGTGACACGGATGCCGAAGTACCGCAGTGATGTGTTTGCACCCAAGCTTAGTGCGTCATATTTTGATGCCATCACCATTGTTTGAGGCGCTTAAAGCCATGCCCGAGACGAACTCATTCGTTTCCCGGCATTGACAGGTGACAAACGCGTCTGCTAACCATATATAATCGACACTCGATCATTTCTCCCCCCGGGATTAAAATGAAAATGTAATATTTCAAGGGTAGATTATTAGGCGTAGTCTTTCTGATGACGAGCAGGAAGAGATTTGTATGTACGTTTGGACGCGGGGAGAATTTTTAATCAGGATGGGTGACCATTCCCGGCGTCAAATCTCTCTTCTCATTTCTTTTGTGAGCTGGCAAAATACCTCTGAGGATCTCTCTAAGAGGACGGCCAAGAACGAAGACTCACTCTCTTGGTACTAACGCGTGAATCCCCGATCACATTGAGCATTTGGTATGCCCTAACTTTCCTTACCTTATACGATTCGCGAGGGATAATCAAAATGGTTATGACACCATTTCCTAAGGAGAGACCCGCATATGAATAAGAGATCCTGGGATGTGAAGGGGAGAGTCATCTCTAAAAAAATTCTAGATGTTACGAGAAATGACCGGGTGGCAATCAAAAAGCAGCGTGGTGATGATTGTATCTGACTGACAAAATCTAGTACCTTTCGATTGTGTCAAATCAAAAGGCACTCGATTCCTCAAATGCTTGAACTTAAACCCCCTATCACTCAGAGTAACCTAGAGGTAACATATAGAAGAGTTTATTTTTTGTCTCTGATTAAATTTCATTACATCTATATGCCTTTGTGACATCAATTGTACTGCTTGGCGACGAAAATATCTCTCATTCGTAAATTTTAGTCCCTGATTCTCTAACGAGTGATGGTAACATGTGAAATGAACGCACATGGTGGACGAAAAAATCGATGTATAGAGGGTTGAGGGTGTATTAATTCGAACAATGACTTCAAGAGGCCTGTGAATCCATTTTTCTTGAACGTCTTGCTCCTTTTTAGCCATCCCATTCGCATTTTAACCCAAATAGTTGGACTAAAAGGAGTATTTAAGCATTCTTTTAACTCAGGAATAGGCTAAGTTTGCAATCTCATTCCTCTGAATTGGAATTAAGACCCAGAATCGAACTATTCACGTCTAGTAATCCATGCAAAATGCCACCCTGAGTAAAAACTCAGATTTAGGGGCTCTGCCTGAATCCCCGGCCGAGTGAATGTCACCCTTCGCTGAGATGTTTGCATATTTATGTGTCTTCTCAACGGGTTACTCGAGTGAAGTTTGAGTCGAAATCAGTGGCGCAGAGGTGGGAATGTTTCTATTGCTTCCGACTGCTCACACATTGTTTTTGGCATCACCATGAACCAACTAGCACGTACTCCTGCTCGAGATACGCTACCACCGTGAAAGGTAAAATCTAATCTTTCGGACGAAACCAGACGAGTCTCGAAACTCCGGGGAATAGGGCAGACAATCTCCCTCAACGTCTCCCTCAATGGAAGCAACGATGCACCCCAAAAATCCATGCCTTCGCTCGCGCGGGCCTCTTCCCCCCCTATCATTTTCAACCTTTCCCACCTTCGGATTGCCCATCCGAAACATCCTCTCTTCAACCCCCTTCCCCCCTTCTTTCCCACCCGCTGACTTTCTCATCTCCCACCAACGAATACACACTCTCATACAGACATCGCCTTCCCTCTCTCTCTCTCCCCCCCCTTTCCCTCAACCTCATACCCACCCCCCCCCCCAATCTCTCCTTCCCAAAACTCACCTTCTCCCCTCCCTGGAAGTCATGAATATGTATTGCCTCTGTTCTCTGGGCATAACCCCCCCTTTGGTCCTCCCCCGCCATTTCGCCCCTTTCCTTTCGTCCCCTGGCGAGCTCCTCTTCCACCAATCTCCCAGTTTTGCCACTGCCTCCTTTTACGAACCCACTACAGCCACGTGGGAATGAGGTTATGGTTCAGGGGTCAGGCGTTGTAGCTTTCTGCCAAAACCATGTTTCGTTTTTCTCTTCAAAGAAATGCGACGAGTGCGGGAGAAAACTGCTGGAGATTTCCAAGTGTGTTGCTGTTGAACAACTCGGCCGTGTCAGGTAGATCGGGGCGTTATGTGAGCCATCCAAAGGATATCCTGCCGATGGAGTGTTGTGTATGCTCGTCAATACTCTGTGGGCGTTGCTCATTTCCATCCCCTTCCCGACATGTTTCTGCCATGTTTTTGAAGATTTTTTCACAGAATGCATGCATATGGGTAACAAGCGTATTAAAATATAGGTTAGTACAATTTATGCATGAATTCCATTGCGAAGTTGAAGAACCTTACAGCAGTGTATAGTTAGAAGTATTAAGATCATGGCTGACAAGAAACGTGCTTTGATTTGAACAATGATTGGCGGAGCAAAGTATATCTCAGTTTTCATTCGGATACCAATTATTTACATTCATGGGTTCTTTGAAAACGATTAGCCATTCCAAGAGTCGTATGATTTAGATAAGTAGATAAAAATGGAAGTCAGTATTTTTCTATTAGTATTAATAATATGGGGTAAAATTAATACCATGTTTTTATACTAAGTTGCCGAATAAATATTAAAAATATCTCTTGGTTCCTACAATAACTGCATTGAAGGAAAGTGTAAGGAGCATGGGAAAATACTTCAAAGGAATGATCATGGCAGCTTGATTAACACGTTCACCGTAGAGATAATTAAAACGCGCAGAAGCAGTTTCGAAAAGTGAGACGAAATCGTTTCAGCGACCCGTGAAAGGGTGAGTCATGCGTTCGTGTATAAACTTATCTCCCGCCAATCCGCCATCCTACTTCAATGCCTTTCCCGATCCACCTGCTCTTTCCTGTTGGCTTTGATTTGCTGTCATGGAGTGCACATTGATTGTCGGTGCTCACTGCTAACCTTGCGAGTTAATGCAGACATAGTGAGCTTCTAAACCGTCGATTTGACACATTCAATTGTTACGCATGCTCGTCAAATCAGGAATGATTAATTGATAGGCTGGCTTTTCATCGCATGACATATTAAAGTCTAATTCCACTACCGTAATGAGCAAGCACGTCCATGCATATTTATCCCTTTGTTTTTGAGATAATTTGAAGCAATCGACCAAAATGAATAAATTTGCATGCGCAGACTACAATGCTCCAAAAAGCTAGCCTCCGAAATTCCGTTTCCACGCCCGAAAATAGCTCCCATATAAATTAATAGGCGTGCACTTTCGCCGTGGAACAAGGGAGGCGTTTGTGGCTGCTTTTGTGTTGTTTCTCCCGAAAAAGACAGGCCGAAAAATCTCAAGGACCCGAGAGGACCCACAGATTGGAGAGATAAGGGAAGATTAATGGCCCAATTTCTGGTTATATCTCCCTGGCCCGCGATGCCCTTTTGAATGTTAGGCCTTATACGCCTATGAACACACGCTGCGGAAGATTTTAAAGTTGAATTATCTCGCGAGATTACATTTCGGATAATGCTTATTGAAAACGGGTTTTGGACATCACAATGACTGGCCATTTGTTAATCATACACACACGCGGAAGCGAGCCGCGCAGAAAATTCCTTAAGACACGGTTACAGGCGGCGGAGAAATTTGAGGCGGAGGAACAAAATGAGTTCAGCGCACTCAACTCGGAAGAAAACTGCTTCGAGAGAGTCTTCGACGGTGCAAACGCGAGGAAAACGTATTCCTTATGCCCGATGAAGCCTTTCGGTTCATCAGTCCCTTCATCGCGTGACATTCTTCAACTTCATTCTCATTGAGCTCCCTTCATCTACTCAGCCCATTTTCGACACCACCCAATTCATCCCTTCGTTTTCATCTCATCCCTTATATTCATTTTCCCTTCAGGCCCCCTTCTCCAACCGCCGAAAAAAATCTTTCCTTTGTTAACTACCCAGACCAATGCCGCTGGACTTCCTTCTCTCCGGGGGGAGTTCATTCCGATGGCCCATCTCCTCTTTTCTCCTTTTCCACTCTTCCCAAGAAGTCATTCGTCAATTTTAAATCTTAGTCTCATTCTAGTCTGTTGATTGTTGATTCTGCCCATTATTTTCCCGTCCACCTAAGTACGCATTGTGCTCCATTATTATTTAGGCTCTCAATACGAGAGGTAGCTACATTTCATAGAAATTACGGTCATTATCGGGTGAGAAAAGTTAGCAGTACTACTAAAATTCATCATTATTTTGGATCTTCTTAAAAAATATTAAGCTTCTCAAAAACATATTTAGCATACAGAGCGTTTTCTCAGATGTCATTTAAATTTAAGGCACGTTTTTTCACGAAGAAACAAGTTTGTCCCTTCATGTTTTGGATAACATTGCCATCGACAGGAAGCGTTCAGTTGAATAGTGTCGAATCCTTCCAGTACATCTTGCATGAGTCTGTGAATTTTTCGTATCGATGGTGTCAAAAATTATATAAAATTATGTTCTTATTATTTTATGCGATTTGTGACCTCGTTTGTCGTAAGTATCGATTATTTGTATGTTTTCCAATTGATTTGTTTGATTTGGAATGTCAACTCAATATCGATTCTTGGTTACGTCGCATTGCCTTAATCCTTCTCATATCCCATCTTTTTCTTTAACCCTCATGTCTCATATTATTCTCCCCCTTATTCCTATACGACTTCCTCCCACTCTTCTCTCACGAGCCACCCCAACCCGCAGCCCGCTAAAGTATGCCACGAGTGCCAACTTGCGGCTATCAAACTATCATTCACCGGACTGGCGGTTTCCGGGGTTACGGAGTACCATAGCGCGGGTCATCCACGCGGAGATTAAGAGGTTATAATGCGCGCGCGGCGGCCGCGCGGGAGAGCATCTATCATTGCGACCACGAAAACGTACGCGTCGCTTTTTTTTGTGTGCAGCATAACCCTCCATCTCACCCCTCCCCTCTCCATGGCGCTTCCTGGCGATTCGTCGCTGGCGTTTCCATTTTCTTTTTTTGTGACCGTAATTTATGAGCGAGCTGCTTGCGTGTGACACCTTGTGTTATTCCATTTTTACACTCCCGTTACTTCCCACGATAGCAGTTGGCGGAGTTTTATTTAAATGCTCATTACTTCATTTCGAAATGAATGATTCGGCTTGATCCCAACCGATCTCCGGATACGATGAGCGCGCCCTGAGGTGAAGGATGTGCCAAGCGAGGCATGTATGATAATATTTCACAATCACTCAGCTCGAACTAAGGACGACTCCCAAGGGACTCTTTTGTAAATAACTCATATGAAAACTGAGAGAGGAAGATTAAATTTTTTTTATATCGCTAAAGGGATCTCTATTTCCATTGCATTATAAAATCCAATAGCTTCATTAGGTCTTTCATTAACCATTTTTATTCTCTCCTCTTTCCCGTGAAACAGTCCATCCGTTCGTCAAGGACCCCATAGCAGCGTTTTACACGTTTGGGTAGAATGAGAAGGAAGATTTTAATCCGAGAGACCGTGGAACTCCGTTTTGCTTCCATCGTGCGTTCCGCTTCGTGCGCGTGACATTCTGCGTGTTCCTTCCTTCTATATCTCTCTCATTTTTCCGTCCTCGCGTTAGCCGATCGCCGCTCAACGCCTTTTTTTTATATTTTTCCGCCATTAAAATGACTTGAGGTCGACTCAGAGGTCATCACGTTCCGCTATTAGGCGTTCGCTTGAGTTTTATTCTGTTTGAATGGATAATTAGCCGTTTAATTCATGCAAAACCGCCAGTTCTCTCGAGGATATAGCATAAAAGCGTCACGCACACTTTTTTAGAGTATGTTTTAAGGATATTCTCAAGCACTCTTCCACGGAGCTTGACCATTAAAAATAATTGTAAGGAAGGTTTATGAAAAGGTTGTCGCTATATATGGGTAAGCACGGATGATTAAGAATCAATCGTTGGTGCTTTCAATTCATCAGTGCAATCGAATCAATTTATGAAATCCGGCCGGTTGAGCACTGCATAACGAATGCATAGGTACCTTTGTGTTCCTGAGGATTCGTTCCATTCTGTCCAAAAGCAAATGGTGCTGCGATAGAAGAGCACCAACTGTCCGGCGGGAATTGCTTCATGGCTGGCTACGGATGTGATTTCCACATTCCTGCGCAGCCCAAGTATGTCTAAGGAATAATTTTTGTTCAACTTTAGGTATGACCTCATACGTAGGAGCAATTTGCTCCACAACTCCGTGGTATTTCTGAAGGGATAATTTTTGTTGATTTCATCGCGCAAAACGCACCTCCGGCGCACAATTTATGACCGACGTGAAACGTAATTTTCGTACACGTAAGAGGGCAGCGTTGTCGAGCGCAGTGGAACATCAACCCCCCTCAAAACCGACCTGAAAATTTATGGGGGCACTTGGAGGCACCTCCTCACATTAAATTTGTTACGCGAGAGTAAGGGCCGGTTGTTTGGGGTCCCTCGGTGCACGGAGCTCGCGCAGCTAATTGGAAGGAGCTTTGTTTTACCTTTGTCGTCGTTGCTTTCACATCGAGATAGATTGCTTCCTCCCTCGCACGCAACCCCCACTCAATGTCCTCCCCCCTCAGCTCTCCTACACTCTGCCCCATTATGATCGGCACCCCTCAAAACCACATGCTTCGCTCTCCACACCCTTCCCTTTCCGACAGCCAACCCCTTACTTCGTCCCCCGCCTCCCATCGGCGCAGCACGACGGCCTTCTGCTGACCGCGCGATGCTCGCCGCCCCACCATTCGATAAGATCTGCTCGCGGCTCCCGTAGCCTTACCCGCGTGGGCAGAAACAAGCGATGAGGTTGGGGCGATGCTTACACCACGACGACTCCGCCGCGTGGTTTGAGGAAACGAGGAGCGCACTCACTCCCGCGTATTAGGTTTTTTACCACCTCCGATGGAATTCTGGGATTCTAGTGGATAACTAACGTGAGGTAGCGGATAATCTCTGAATTAGCTATTCGGAACTTGTAATTTTAATCAGGCTAGCTTATTTATCTCAAACAAGTGAGTTCTAAGAGGCATCAGTTAATACAAGGGATTTTAGGAATTCAGATAACATAACTTACTACTGAATGGCAGCCGCACATAAACCGAAGGATTCTGTCAGGTTAACTGATACGTAAATACAGTGGAGAGATGCAGCCTCTAAGTAATCGGCTGCTGACGAAGAGTTCTCGTCAAACTTTTCCGAGGGAAGTCGACCGTAGATCGATCTCCTAGACTAATGACGTACACAAAGTAACATTCATTTATATGAGCATGTTTCCATGTCAAGGTTTAATTTCGGTCAACATTTTTTTCGTGCAGTTAAATGTCTTGCCTTATGATTTTACTTTTTAGGAAACATAGCTAAATTATATATCCGGCTCAAAAAAGCAAAGCTTCGTCTTCGAATGTCTACATTATAATTGAGCGATCATTTCTTTTCGGGAAAATACAGTTATAATAAATCAAGTGATTAATACTGCTTACGTTGTAATTTTGGTGATCAAATGATAATTTCCCAGAAACTCACTGAAGTGGCACCGCGGGGGAAAGAAGTAGGAAGGTGAAGTGACGTGTTGGGCTCATAATTTAGGCGAGTTTGAGGGAAAACGTACGAAAAAAGAGGAAGGGAAGAATGAGTACTGGGGGGAAGGGAGGAGGAGATTGTGAGACAGGCAACCAGAACGAGGAAACGCGCGAGGATAGACGGCTGCCTAGATAGGGATAGATTGACGGATAAAGTTATGATCGCCGACGAGATTGAGTCCATTAAATCTGATTCAACAGCAATAAATACTGTGGGAAATTACTTATGCGCAGATGTAACGAGTTGATTAATTAATTTTTTTAAATTCTTTGTCTCCACAAATGTTGGTAGAGACTTTAAGGTGTGTATTAGTTTCATTTTCTCGGAAAAAAATCAGCGGCCACGCTAATGAGTCTAAAATCTCCCGAATATGTTGCCGAAATGATGACTGGATTGGAGAAATGCGCGAGATGCTGATCAAAAAAGTTGCACCTTGCTGCAATGAGTAGACAAAATATGAAGCATGTTGCTGGTCGTTTAAATGAATTTTCATTTTAAGTGCAGTGGTTGAGGAGGAGGAAAAAATTACATGCTAATGGCCGATGGAGAAAATGAAAAGCTAGCATGTAAGAGTAATTTTGATTTCCTCCCAGGATTGAGAGAATACGTATGCTTGATTCCGGGTGGACAGCTGCGCGAGATAAATGATGCACTCTAATTGACTTACCTCTAAAGAGAGAGAACGGTGGTTGGATCGATCTCCAACTCAGTGCATTCCTCCGTGATTTGGAATTTGACTTAAAACTCAAGATAACCGTCTGAGTTCCAGTGGATTAGAGTTACCAGGCCAATATAGTATTAGGTCACTTAAGAAAATGGATTTGAAGTGATATCATCGAAATCGGGCTGTTCGAATGGACTATATGGAGTGGCCATTTACACAGCGGATCAGTAGGATATTTGAGGAAACAAGTTCATCGCCAAAGATATAGATGTATTAATTTACTGGTTTACTGCCGGGAGTAGCATTTTTTTACAAGCATTAGAAGTTTTGCTTTTTAGAGCATCATCAAAAGCACGTAAGTTTGTAGTAAATAAATAAATGTATTAGATTTCAGTCAAAACTATGTCTCCCTATGCTAAAACCCTTCATACTGATGATAAAAAGATACGCTTATTCGAGATGAGCGATTAGGTCAAATTCAGTCCAAATCATTTTAGGCCACTATGTGAGGTTCGTCATATTGAATGATTGTGTTTTAAATTCCTTGTATAACAAATCACTCACAATTGTAAGGTCGAAGTATCACTCACGACTGTATTGAAATTTTAAAAAAATTCTCTAAAGTTTTAAAAACCATCCATTACGAGTAATAAAAAAATCTCATCTCCGAAGCAATCCAACCTTCGTAGTGAATCCCAAGGGCATGAGTGTACAAGAGTATTATTATGTTGAGAAACGGAGTTGGTGAGTTGTTAGGAGGGAGGGGAAGGGGAGTGCCGACGGACAGCGGAGGAAATTCCTGGGAATTAATCGCGATACGGACGCCGCCTCCAGCGGTTCCGCCCCCGCCTCCACAAGGACCCCCATGCCCGCCCTTCCTCTCATTTGGGCGCCTAAGACACCGTGTCCGCCCTCACTCACCCCCACTCCCTCTTCCTCCATCTCCCTCCTTCCTCTTCCCCGCTCGCACAACGGCGCATCGCCGTGAATACTGTTAAGAGATACCAGGACACCGATATGCAATCGGGAGAAGAAGGATCATGGGGTGGAATGGGAAGGATCCCCGCCCCCCCACACTCATCCCTTCTTGCCCCTCTCTCTTCCCATACGCAGACCTGAAATTAAGAAGTTCACCCGATTCACATCCTATGCTCCCTAACAATGTGTCACTCGCATTTCCACCTCTTTGATGTTGTGGAAAATTAAAGCCCGTTAAAGTACTCCACTGCGTGTCGAACGGTCCTTCAGTCCGTGCCTCACTGCTCTGAGCACAATGCCCTTGCCCACCCGATTATAATTCAGGGCAAATAAAGGGCTATTTTTAAGTGCATGGGAAGGGATTTGCTCCATTGAAGCGCATGGTGAGATAAGGTCGAGAATTGCGTTATAAGTATAGGGCCTATAAACGTTTATTGAAGCATTTTTTGTTTTTATGGTGGCACAGTAATTTTTTCTTACATTAGTATTTTAATTGGAGTCGAATTTGATGAAAAACTAGTTTTCTGTCATCGATATCCTAGTGATCAATTAACTTGCGTGTTCGCACAATTTTTCTGTTCTCTTCGTAAAGTGGCCGTTCTTTTAATATCTTTTCTTGAATTGGAATTGAACATGTATACTTGAAAATAAACTTCCAATTTCTTTTGGGTAAAGGTGAAGAGTTAATTAATCGCGTCATTAATATCTGATGGTGAGTTCCTTTCTTTGTTATGAATACCAAATAACAATATAGGAATATGTTCTCAAGCAGTGTGTTTCATGAAAATATTGATATTTCATATGTATAACCGTCTAGCGGCGGGTTTTTTGCAGAATGCCCTAATTAGAGAGTCTCGGAGATATTCCCGAAATCTATTTCCAGATTTGAATGTGCAATTAACCCTTGAATAAATCTAGTTCATCTCACAGCAATTAAAATGAGGTGGAAACGCCCGAGATGGATCTTTCTTCAGGAGAAAAAAGTCCAAAATTAATTTCTCATTCTGTCGTGTAGGCATGAGATGAATAGCGAAAGATTAGTTCTCAGATAAACATGGGAATAACAATTTATTTTTTTAACCGTGAAGAGAGGCAAGAGAGAGCCATTAAACTGCAAAAGAGCCCGATTTGGTAGTGCGATAACGTTAAAAAAAATCGTACCTTCACGACCTGTGGCAACGTCCTTTGTTTCAAACCTTCAGGAGCTCAAGCCGAAATAATTTTTATCCAGAAAGAGGAGGATCCCTTAATGGTTTCTTTAAGCTCATCAAAAGGTACGCGGCTGCCGGGAGTGATATGATCTTCCTTTGTGCAAGTGTCCCAAGCGTTGAGCGTCAAACGGTTGTTCCGGTAAAATTATGTCCTGCTGATATCAACAGTTCTTTAGATATTTTTAATTTATCGATTTTTACGGTATCAAACTAATCTCTTTAATTATTTTCATTTCGTTTTTCGTCCTGAGCCACATTTAAGCGCTCAATTTAGAGATAGCATTCATTATAATTTAATTTATGTATTAAAATAAAATAAAAACGGCGTTATGAAGTTCACCAAATCTCATTATAGGTGACAAAGTATGTACATTTAGCATTTTGTAATCCCATTACGTTATGAAAGTATAATTTACGACTTCTATTTAAGAATGAATCATTTTTGCCTTGGATCCGGAGAAAAGGAAAAATAAGTAATTTTGAGAATCCCATTAATGTTGCTTGACCCACATTTAAATAATTTTTTTTCCTCTTTTTAATATCACAGTTAATGAAGTTCTATACTTTTCTTTTACTTATCTCTCATAGTATGTAGAAATTCTACGTCATGTCCAATGCTGTGACATTTCGAGCGTGGGTTGATTTCTACAGGTTCTCAATTCAAAAGAGCTATTCGAATAGACCATCTAAGGGAAATAAATGCGTAACTGAAATTATTAGATAGGGCTTTCTAAACTGCCATCCTCATTACATTAGGCTGGTCAACACAACAAAGAGAAGGAACGCAATAACACACATTAACACTGGCTTGGAGGTCGTCGTGGCCACGAGGCGAGGCGAGCAGGGCTCAAGAAAGACACGAATTTCCGAAAATGACAAACAGCTAAATTTTAAATAGAGTGCCCACCATTCGACTCAAAAGAAAACGAAAAAAGTATACTTAATTGAGAGACTGTTGATGGAAGGAGTGAGTCAGCAAAGTGACCCCAGGGGGAGCGGGAAGGAGGCTCGCGAGGAGATAAAAAAACAGCAAAGTAATGCCTCTCGGAATCACCGCTCGGTGCCTGATTATAGGAATCATCGCAGGTTCGTTGGTACTCTAGATTTTAGGGGATGATGACAAATGAGAGGAAGGCCCGGAGACCATCTCCCTCCCGCAACACCTCTGGGGAAAGCTATCCCCTCTGAACGACAACCCTTGGCTTTCTTTCTTCGTATGCCGTTTTGCCCACTTCCTAACTCGTGAAAATTCGTGCTCGGTACGTAAAAAGAAAGATGGGAGGAAAATGCAAACCATGATTGCACAATTTCTCCTTTTACGCCTATTGGTACATTACCTCACCTTCCGCATTCCTTTCCTCTCCATTCACTCATCGTGAGACCACACCTTGACATTATGTGAAATAATGGAACCTAAAAACATCCGGACTTGTGATGCGGTAAATGATATTAAAAATAGCTATGAAATGAGTGGGATATTTATTTATTTCCGCTACCCCAAAAACATCGCAATTGGGATTTTGTATTGGGTGCATTAACAACGGACAAACACAAGCACCCATGTCCTGTGCAGTTAAATATCCATCCAGGCGGGGCTCGAACCTGCGATCCTCGAATTGGCAAGCGAGGACTGTACTTTGTCGTCTTCCGACGTACGGGTGGAAATATTTAATTCGTGTGTAAAAAGAAAAGGCAAGTTTCCTTCGACTCATGTTTTCTCGCTTTAATGATGGCTTTTCGATAACATTTAATGTACAGTGGCGGAAGAAATTAACGCAAAATTTTTCGCGCGCCAGAATGCGGCATTTTTGGGAACTTCTAGGAGCAGTACACACTCGAAAGACTGGCAACACTGAGGAAAACATCGTCTACCGCAAATATTTGAAATCCGCAATGGAACTCACATTTGTCGGAGCCTAGAACTTGGTGATCAATCGCCTCATTTTTGAGCTTTCGTCTCATTTTACTTCCACATTCAGTCGCAGCGCATCGCTGTTTGTTTCAACGTGGTTCTTAGGTCGAATTGTATCATTTATACAGAAAGACTGATGATAAAAAATATTCACTATCCCCCCCAATTCAGTATACTATATGCTAAAATATTCATCTTCTACCACCAAGGGATATTTATTGTGGTCGACTTTCCGAGGATCTTTTAGAATGATGCGTACTGTGTCTGTTTCACCGAAATAATATAAATCGAGATTTATCCTCACCAAATGTCGATAAAAAAAGATTTAATTAAAATAAGTATTGTCTACGTAATGTAATTTTTCATGATTTTCCATTTGTTAATTGACGAAGTTCCTTAAACGGATATTGATTAAATTGAAAACTGATATTTATTAATGAATCATTCTTGACCCAATATAAATCCATCTTTAGTTCGTCAGAATGGGATTGAACTATAAAAACATACGTAAACATATATGATTTCACGAAATAAAAATAAATGTGCTCGCATCGATACCGAATAATCTAGGCATATTTTCCCGATATTTCTTTCATCTTATCACAGGAAGCTTGGTGACGAGCTGTCCACTGTTAAATTTTATCTTGTAAATATAGGATATACGAATAAGCATTCAGAAAAGTTTACCCAAATTAGGTGTAGTTATGGATAAACAACTCTATTACGTCTGATTGCAAACTATCTTATATGCTTAGCTATAAATTCGCTGCACATATAAAATTAACAAAAAGCCTTTTAAATGACTTCAGTTTGGAGTAAAATATCATTAATGAGATAAATTAATAGGTAACGGTTAATGTTGTAGCTGTCAGATGTATTTGGCTAGCTAAAGAGTGGTCCGTGTTCGATTTGTAATGAACGCAAATGAGTGTTTATGTAAATTTCCTCATAATGGCGATATGAATGAATGTAGTGTGTAGCTGCAATGACTGGCTGATAATATGAAATTTTTTAAATATAAAAGAGATAAAATTTGCCGAATAAAAATAATTTTGCTCGACCAGAAATAGAACGAGAAACCCAAAAATGTCTCGACCAGGGGTGGGATTTCGGTTCTTTTCTTCTTATGGTCGTTATTGTCATCCAAAAGGCAAGCCGCATTGGTAGGGCAATGCACAAGGTCCTGGAAGCGCACTCCATTGCTATGTAGCACCCGATCTTTCTTAATGACGATCACGTTTTCGAAATCATGAGCGTACTCGAACAATGTTATTATGAAGAACCATGATTGCGATTCAGTTTTGCTACCCAATAACAACTACTAGACTTTCTCATGACAAGGCGAATTTATGATGATGTTTCGTATCCTTCAAATGAATTTATTTGCGTCCGAATGCGTTAATGTGAACTAAGTTACTTTTAAAATGAGTGGTGGTATTGTCTACGAACGTTTAAAATAACCAAAGGATAGGAAAAAGCATACTACTCTCCCGGGAATACAAACAGAAAGAAGTAGTTCTCGATTCTACCTCATCAGCCCAGACCATTCCAATCAAACGCCATAAGTTCCCCTCATGCATGGGTTTGGAGGCCAGCTCCTTAAGTCTGAGTTAAAGGAACGAGCAATCGTGGAGGACTCTTGAGGATCCCTAGAGGTTTCCCCGTGTCGATACAAAGCTCCACCAATACTAATCCATAAAAAATCGGAATGTATGAAGGGCGCATTATATTGATATGGAAAATAGTATGCCTTTAATAAGAGCTTACTTTCCCCTTGTGTTGCGGGGGATACCTTTTCTGCCATAGATAATGTCTTGAACGCCAGGAGTTTAGCTCACAGGAAAGAAGTGGTATTTGACTTCTCTTACGCCCTTAAAAGTATTCGACGGGGGCTTCCAATTTTTTCGAAGCGCGACGAGCCTTTTCTTCCTGGTGCAGCAAGTATTTGAAACCTGTGCGTTATTCACAACAACAAACCACCCCGACCATCACCACCAGGAACTTGGCCAAGGTTTACTGATGACTACTTCATTGAGACGAGCGTCGATAGACGAACAAGCAGAGCGGACAGCGCAAGCAGAGATACTGTTCAAAGTTTTAGCGGCCTCTCCCACAATTCTTGGAGGAAAAAAAGATCTTATTAGCCTTTGAGTATGCCTCATTTTTCTCCCAGGCGGAAGAATCGGATAGTAGGTTTGTAAATGGCAAAAACATCTGTCGAAAAATTACCCGAAGAGGTGTTCCGCCTTTGACTTTCACCCACTGAACTTTTATTTGGTGTTTAAAAGTTTTAAAAAAAACAATTTCTTACTACTATCAAACGAAATTCATTAAATTCATGTCCGCTATAATAAGAACTATGTTTATTCAAATTTTTATCAATATTCATTTTTCGTCCGCAACTAGGAATACTTACGAGTTCACAAATGTCAAAATTCTAGGCGATGGTTCAAAATCAATCATGAAACATAGATGGAGCGGGCTGTACGGAGCGCAGCGTTCATTATGACAAAGATGCAAGAAACAAACGCTTTTCTACCCCCTCAAACGAAACAACCCCAAATTAAGATGCATTGAGGAAAATCGTGGGGGAAGAATGGGAAATGAACCCAGTAAAATGATACCGAAATGAGGGCAACTCCATGTTACAGATACTTGGTCAGGAAATCGAAAATGGAGGGGGATTGATTGATTATAAGGCTAATAAACATCCACATTCTTTATGTAAATACCAGCATATTTCTCGATGATCCTTTGCTGTGAATATGAGCACACATAGCTCAAATTGAGAGAATTACGCATTCATTTTAACCTTTTCCACTCGTTCTAAATAAAGCATTATAGTGTCCCTTTTCAACATCCGTTAAAATACATTACCACTAAGAGATGAAATTTATGACCCTGTAAAAAGTCTGCAAATATCTTCATGTGGGGGCACTCACAACTTTAACTTCCATTGAAGCAATAATATTACGACGCATTTGAAGAGGAATAGATTCTTTAGGAACGTATCAATCGTATAATCTTTGATGGTGCACATTCCTAATTTGCACTCCATTGACTACTCTGCGGATTTATGAGGAGTATACAAATGACCATAGGAAGAATATCTAATTATTGCTTAGTCGCTACATGGAAAAGATGATTTTGAGTATTTTATCACTTTCACAGGGGAAGATAGGCGATGCATTTTTGTCGGAGTATTACTAACGCGTGGGTATAAAAATGCTCCTCATAAAATTTAACTGCGTAATTTTAGCCCAACATTTTTCACTGCGAATATGTCAAAAGGTATTTAAGTGATTCATTAATTTACCTTCTCCTCTAAGTATTATCCTCCATTTTCTAAGTTGAACTGTTGAACTACACGGTTAATGTATTGCTCATAGCAAACCTAGAAAACAATGCTGGGAAAGCTTCAAATACCGTTTTAAAGATATTTTGAAGAAAATTCCACACTTGTTTGGTCTCTCACTCAGAGAAGTAATCGGTATTTACAAGTTCGGCAGATAGAACCAAACTCTAATTCCTAATAAAAATAATTGCCCTCTTTACTAAATCATTTCAAAGTAATTTAAAGGTGAATGTAGCATCAGGTAAGGTCACTAAATCGAGTAACTGACACAATCAGAGATCCGGTCTATTCCCTCCTTCATGAATAGCTTTTCATTGAGTGGTAAATTGGCGAATGAGTAGGTATGAGCATCACACGACAGGCAGGACGTAGAAATCAAGTGGGGCCGAGTACCCTAAAATGGGAAGTAAACGTCTCATTCGACGACCAAGGAGACCGCTCTGATTCTTTTACTAAGCCCGAATATGCGTAAAACTCACACGCTCATGGTTGAGGTCAATATCCATTCCCTGGGCCTTCCGCGGATTCCTGCGAAGTTTTGGCTGCAATAAAGTCACATCGCGTAGATTAATTATAAAGGCACTAAAAGAGGCCACGCCAGGATTTGAACCCCAGGCATTCTTGGTCGCAGACGAACACTCTCCCTCTAGGCCACTTCATCGATCAAGCGAAATCCGCGTCCAGTGGTTCTTACTATGCAACGAAAAAAGGGAATTTTAATGTTTCCTTTAAAAACTGGACCAAATAAAATGTTCTGGATTTTTGAAAGTAGTTTTCAGAAAGTAAATAATATTACGTTAGGAGTAATTAAGAAATGTAAGTGTTTGAGACGACCTGTATGCACGAGGGCGGAAACTTACGTAGGGTTTCAAGGTATTGGAAATTCTCGTAAATAAAACTATTCTCCACATGGAAACCATTCTATTCAACCAGATTTCCCATACTTTTACTTGAAATTCACAGGATATTACGCCAAAATGTTAATTGTAATGCATCATATTTCTCGGAAGTAGTTTGAGGCCTATAAAAACGATGTTCATCCACAGCTATTCCCTGCACGAGGAAATACGTTTTATTGTCAGTGAATTTGATCTGGAGAGTAAAAAATTTTTATATCCCAACAAATAATGCTTTCATCGTATTGTTTCTTAAGTTTCAATCAAGAAATTTTTTTTAAACGGTCCAAAGCTTAAAAAAAATATGGTAAGCATCTCTACATAATCAACTACGACTTCGGAACTTCAACTGGGTGAGGGTCGAAGCAAGCTCATCACGTTTATAACTCCTAGACGATCTCGCCAACACAAACCTTATTAGTATGACATGACGCGTAAAATCGATATCCATTCATAGAGAGTTTGAATATTCCCGGTTTCCATATGCTGTCTCATTGTTGTCAAGTTGTCGAAGCAAAAGCGATTTCAATTAGTTCCCGTTTACGCCGCATTCAAACGCCAATGAGTTTTGCGTTAATTTTTTCCGCCACTGTACATAGAGAAAACATATATGTCAGTAGGTACTTGTCTTTGACGAGAAAATAATCTTATTGATTAGAAAACCTCCCATGCTTCATGAGCATCCGGATGAGGTCTCTTAGTCCATTAATACCTAAGATGCCTTAGAAGCCAGTGAGTATATGTGTATCAGGAACAAATTACTCATTTAGCTGTGTTAAGGGGCATATCAGACATCTTTCTCTTGAATTCGCCTAACGTCACATTTGGTACTCATGCTGAACATATCATCTGACGCTAGATTAAGCGTCGAGTGTTTCATTAGATCTACTTTTCATTTACAAAATCGCCAGCTCGCGAGAAAATGTCTCCGTATAAACGTAAATGACTCGCACCATGCAGTCGTGGATTGGAGGCTCTAATGCTGCTGCTCCAGTTTTCCCTGCATCGCCAATACATTTATCTGTGTAACCCAGCCCCCTCATCCAAGTCCCCACCCACTTTCAGCCCCGTGTAGTTTCCTCACTTCGCTTTACGTGCCCGCGAACGAATCGGCGCGACGCCGCGCGCCACCACGTCATCAGCGGCGCCCGCAGGCGTCGAAATAATATCGGCCCGAACGCGTGACTCGCTCGGGTATTACGAAATAGCATGCGGATAAACATGCATTGAACGTCACCCTTGTGTCTTTCTTGTGGATTCCCACTCGGTGTAGGGAATTTCAGTGACGGATGACAGTCGATCCGTCAAACTGCACCATTTTGCCACGACAGGCCGTGCACGTGAGAAAAATGGGAAACATATCATAGGCTCGTCCATTCCTGCCAGTCTCCCCTATGTATTGGAATTATCAGTTGCTTAGCTGTAGCCAAAATCTACGAATGAAACCATTTGACACTCAGGAGTGAAGGAACGGGAAAGAGATTAGGCGTCTCATGCTTCCTCATGGGTTAGGTAAGATCGACTTGGGTGGCGGAGAAACAAGTCACATTGTTGTCAGCCAACTCACTCGTCAATCATTCTGATAGCTGCCCCGGTTCATCTTCATCAAACGTCTTGGTATTTTCCTTGCTTATATACAGGCAACAAAACTGTGACTTTTTGAATAGAACTTATTTCATTTCACGGTCGCTGCGATAGTCTCAGAATTTCTCACGCAGCATTAGCTCCAACGCAAGATATACATCTATCCGAGATGAATTTTGCAAATGCCGGCTGAGAGAATCGAGGAGAAAAAATTAAAAAAGAAAAGTTGGAAAGTCGATCAACTTTGAGCCAATTAAAAAGTTGTCACTGAAATATGGCGACGAAATGGTGGCTGGACTCGTTACGGTGGTAATCACTTATCATCCTCTATAATTGCACTGACGCGACTATTGGTACCGCTACATCTGTCCCTTAGGACCGCTATGCGAAATTAAAATCAATTGAATTCGTGAGCCTTTTGTTTTTCGATGCATAGGCGTGTATATATCTCTCTGTCAAGGAGGTACGAAAACCTGAGGCGGAATTGATCTAGAAATCTTGATTTATGGCCATCAGAATGGAAGTGAGACACGAATCAGGCGGAGAAGTTGCTGGCAGACCAAAGAATTAATGCAGCATTCCGTTTGATTTCATTTCAATTAATGAATTAGCGCTCATTAATATCAAAAGCTGCGATCTGAGAAACTTCCTTCGTGGGCAGGTGCGTGGTGAAAATAGGCTTTATCTCAAACAACTTTTACCCCGCGAAAGAGGTCACGAAATGGCTACCTGCTCTCCCTGTCTATTCCTAATGCCCATTAATATCAGTGGTAAATATTAGGAAATGCTTATTTTTCAGAAGCGTTGGCAGTTGACTTCGGCAAAGCTGACACTCACTGGCTGTGGCAATAAATTTCAAATAGAGGAAATTTCAATGCGGACTTATTCATCCAATTGCAACCGTGGTATAACTTTAAATACCGTATAAACATTAATTCTCCTCAATTATTTTGTATATCTCTATCTTTAGGGGATCGATATATCTCTATCTTGCATAGGAATCGATTTAGAAATTATTATCTATGAATAAACCAGACGTTTGGTCATATCGTTTTAATAATCATTAGCGAGAAAATTTCTTCAACCGTAAATATTAGGCACGCCGGTATCAAATTATTTCGCGGATAGCAGTGGCATTCATGAAGTTATGCTATGTTGCTTCCATAATTAATTAAGTCACAGATTTAGGAGACAATTCTCGTGTTTAAACTCAGGTTTTCAGTATCGAGCTACCATCATACTTTGATCTTCATTTAAATTTTCTTATATATTAGAAGTCCCGACAGGATTCGTGTAAAGATGAAATTGTATTGATTTTTCCTGTAAAAGCACTTAAGTTTCCTAACTGTCCTCTGTCCTAAAAACGCGTACAATTTCCGTTGTAAATTTTCAAAAATTTGCATCATTAATTTTGAAATCAATGCGTAGCATGGATGGCATATTACTCTCATTATCTTAAGATATACTGGCTTACTCTGTGGGAGGAGTTCATAAATCAGTTTTTTTTAATTTATATGGATGTCGATTACATAGTTGTTCATTTTTGCTGTTTTCATTCCCTTCCCCGAAGCTAAAGCTCGCCTATTTGATAATAACGTTGGAAGTATTAATCACATCTGGTCAGTCTTACTCTTGAAGCCATAAAGTGTCAGCGTTGCAAATTAACGCATACTATCCATGTTTGTTTTTAACTCCCGTTAGTAACAATGACACAAACCTAGCCTATAAATAGAATGTTGAATTAGGAGGAAGCTCAGTGAATTGTTAAAAAGTTACCATTCTGTTAGTTCAAAGCATACTGGTGTAAACTGAAAGAGTCCACTGAACCGCTTGCCCAAATACGCCCATTCGTGATCAAATCAGCTGCTGAAGCCCGGAAGAAGAAAGGGTCAAAACACCCATTGCTTGTTAGATGACCCAGTACTCAAACGTCGGGCCCCTCTTTCCATCGAATCACCCCACGGATCCATTAGTCCCCTCCCCATCTCATCTGCCAAATGACTTTGGGATACTGCTCCCATCTCCTTCCCCAACCCAACCATTCCCATCTCGCTTTCCTAATGGTCCTCCTGCATCCCCGAAATCATACGCCCAGTCGATTTTTCTTCTCCCGCTCGGAAACTGTATTCTCTCCTTCTCTCCCACTCTTTGTATCTCTCTCTCACACACAAACACACTCTCATGGCCCCCAAGGGCGAACGAAACGAATGAAGAGAGGGAAAAAAATAATATTTCGCCTAGTAACTCAAATGATTTCCCTCAAAGGCCTGAAAGTACCGTTTCGGAATTCTTCCGTGGAGGTCCAAAGTGATAAATCTTTGCGACAATAAGTTACGCACCTGCAAAAACTCTTGTTTCTTTTTTACTCGATTTTTGTCATGCAAATAAGCGACGAAACGTGCGTGATTGCCACGTTTTGTCCATTTTATTGCCGTAAGGTGATTTCATCTCAGCTCTGAAATATCTTTTTTGCTCTACCATCAGCTAGAACAGTAAGTTACTCTGCATCGGTTCAATATTTTCCAATTTGAAAGCTGCATGTCTTTGTCTGCCATTGAAGCTATATTGAATGAATTAGAATCCCTCAGGGTTGCAGAGCCAAAAAGGTAAATCTAGTTGCTAATGCGTTAATATTTGCAAACGATTGTCGTACCTCCAGCACCATATTTTCTCCATAAAGTCCTATTTAGAAAATATGTCACGACGGTAATAGAAAAGTAAACTTCATTTAGGGTTATTCAGCTAAAAATGTTCTTGCTTGATGCTGCTTTTCATATATTATTCAAAAATTCAATCCAAAATAACTAGGAATTTCTCTCAAATTCTACGACTATAACGCGATAAGTTTGATCGAAAGTAATGTCCTAGTTAATATAGGTGGTCACTCTTTGGAAAACTCTTGTGAAATCTTTCTCTTCAAACCCCTTGGAATTTAAATACGGGATTCCTATTTGTAACTATAATTTAGAGTCCCAAATTTATTTTACCGTACCTACGATAATGCTTCTGAAATCCGACCACGATATTCTCCGATGCCTTGCCTTTCCAATTTCATCTCTTTGCCATTTCCTTCTGTGCCTCACATATAATTTCCCTCCCCCTCTCCCGCCCGGGTATTTCCAATCCCCTGCAGCTTGTATTTATTTATCTTCAGCCTTTCCATTCCCTTTGCATGTCCGCTTTCCCATCTTCCTAATTTTAACCCTTCTCCCTCGTTTCCATAACCATTATCCGCGGCCATACCTTCGCCTCCCCATCCTTTCTCTCCCTAAACACGGCACCCTTACGGCTTTCCGCACCATACGCTCCAACCCTTCTTCCCTCTCCCCCTCTCTCTCTCTCTCACTCCATAAACCTTTGGTCCTCACAATTTCGTACACAACCGTTGCACGACCACCTCGAATCAATTAATCCTGCGCGTCAAACGTAAATATCCTTCGCCTTCCCGCTGTGACTCTTTAGGATATCCCGCCAACCCGAAAACCACCTCCTCCCCAAAGGAACGTGAGAGAATAGGTTCCGCACGCAGACGTTAGCCACGCTCAGATTCATGTGGCGGGGCTTCAAATTGTACCTACATCGCGTCGCAACTCCCGTCGCTTCGAAATGTGCGATCCAAGAAGACGGCAGATGTTCCTCTGCCTATCGCGGCGGAAATTATATTTTTTAGCCCCTGAAATATGCGTTGCTTTTACACGCATGTATAAGGAAAGAGATTAGTTATTCACGACGCTGATAATATATGAGCAATCATTCCGTTTTCTTCCCGCCTATCTGTTTAAAAGGTACGTAAATGCGAAAGGGTTGGGAATCATTAGCAGCCTAAAAAAGCGAAATTTTTATCAATTTATCTTTCTCATTATAATTAATTTCTCTGAATGGCTATTCAGGTTTTCAGATCGACTCAGATCTTCTCGGGGGCTTCTTATCTTAGATAGTATGGCATCTAATGATAGATGTAATGTCCGAGCTTCAAATCTTCAGTCAAAACCTATACTATTTATCTGCTTATACAATGTCGCATAAAATGCTAAGTAGTCATTTATTACCCAAACTATTCCGAACAAACTTTTATGCTAGGAATTAAGATTATCTGTTTGTAACTGCGGCAGATTACATCGATAACTTTGCCTATAATTCTTCTATTATTTTAGAATTATAGCTTTTCCTATCACCCGTGTATAATTTCTTTCGATAACGTTGATACCGGGAGACTCATCGTCAGTTATATACCTGCCTACCTTTCAGAAGTTAGTTTACATGAGAGGAAAGAGTTTTTGTAGCAGTGATGCGCAAATATGCCATTAGCCTAAATCAACCTATGAATTGAGAGCACGAGGGGAGAGATATCGCTAGCATTCCGCCGAACAAAAACACAAGCTTTTTTTACCAACCGAACGTCGACTCCCTTAAGCGTCCCTCCTCCCGGGAGCGACATATTACAAATGATCTGCTTACCCAACCACGCGAGTTCAATGAGGATGAAAGAGAATTGTATCGAGGCGGCCTGGATGGCACAGTAAAAAGAATATGTGTCGAGATAAATGAAGGTGGCTGGAGGGCATCGAGGGAGGTTCGCATGATTGTCGGTGGATGTGCAAAAAAAACACTCACTGGCGGTTTCTGAGGATAGAACTGTGAGAAACGAGCGGCCTATATTGCTGCGGCATTGTGTCTCACGAGGGAAATCACATTAACCATTTATGCATACACGTATGCACAAGGTGGTCCCGGTAAATGCAAGACTCTGAGGGTGCCCACCTGGTCGCAGCGACCTCTTCAGTCGGTAGAGTTAAGAATGCGTGGCGGCTTCATCTGGAGCACTCCCACGGAGGACTCATGATCCGTCGCGCTTCGCACTTAACGTCTCAATTCCGAGAGGCATCCGCGACGATGCATCCCACTGCACTGAGCTGCTCGAGACAGATTCAATTCTATCCATGATGATTGATGGAGAGATTGTGTCTCCGTTACACCTTTTCCCTGGATGTTTGACTCTTCTCAACACCGATATTAGAACACCGTTTTTTTTCTACACATGGCATGTATGTGGCAATATTTCTATTTGAAACGAGAAGAAATACTCAGAAGCTAGCTTTTGGCTTTAGACTTATAATTAAGGACCGTAATGACACTATTACTGTGCCTTTCGTGCCTCATTCTGAAACTTGCCCGCATTGTCTCATATCCTGCTATGAAGTGCTATTCATTCACACACAAGTTTCATCGATGGGTATAATAAAATTGACTCATTTTGACTTCGGGTGTAACATATAAAATTTATTTTTACTAATGTAGTCAAGTGTTAGCCCAATGAAGCAGCCGGTTGTTGGTGTCTTTCAGGCCAAGCAGTATCAAAGGTAGTTAGCTCAAATCTCACGTCTCACATGAATGTCCGTTTTTTAGGATTGTCTCTGTCTTTACCTTGTAGATAACCTTATACGTTAAGGAATCTAACACTTTACTCTAGTAACGACAATACATTTTTCAAGCTTAGATTTTAGTCGCATATTTTACCATTTATGTGAGATCCATTCTATCCAATTGTAAAATGGATTGGCATCATTTGCAATACAGCAGGGAAAATTCGAATTAACTGATGGCAGTAGATATTAGTTATTGGCAGTTATTTGGAATCAATTGAAATCGCTGGCCCTGTCGCCAATATGCGTACCTAAGGGTTGGAACTGTAGACTAATATGACGGATTGTGAGTGGGAACGAAAGGTTTTCCGTGCGATTCCTTTCCGCCGGGAGAGTCTACGGTAGATGGGCGTTGCCTTGGATGTTGGGAACAAAGAACGAGAGATCCATCGTCCGTCCCTCACTCATCTCTCAATCACAGCAGCATCGCTTTCGCACTGTCACGCCGCATGTACGGCAGCTCTCCCGCCTATCTTCTTCCACCCTCCCTCCATTTCATCCCTCGCCCTCTCCCCATCTGCCTATGCGGACCACTCCCCCTTCGACCCCGCTCCAGCAAACTACGACTCCTTTCCCTCCCGAGTCGGTCGGTAGACCGCCAGGCTGCATCGCCCCCCTATGCATGCACCCACGCGGACCTAGTAGACATTGCAGCAATAATATCGGCGGGGAGAAATAATGATAAAAATTGCGATCGAAATTGTGACTACGTGCACATATAAAGTGGATTTGTGACCTAAATGCAGTCTCGAGGTTGTACATTTTTTTCTCATTTCATTTACGGGGGAGTTGATGTCCTTGCGTCAGGGACGTATATGGACATTCACAGCCTTGGGAGGTCGTTGGCTTATATGGACTACCGAGGGTTGCATTTCGATGCGTAAAAGATTCAGTAGGGAAACTTTAAATAGCCATCGATCCTCTTTAGCATGTTCTACGGTGTCGGTGAAATCGTTTGGTTACCATAGAGGTTTCAATCGTGACAGGTCTTCCATCGAGTGAGCCAAAACGTCGTAAAGCATCCTCCTTGCAACTCTTTTAGTGCTCCTCTTAAAATGTTTAACTAAAATGGAAGATCTCACTCAAGGCTTTGGGTAAATTGCGATTTAAACGTAATTTAATACTATGGTATGGGTTTTGAGCTAACTGTGTTCATGTAAATATACCCATTAAATCTTTTTGCTTGCTTTTTTCAGGTTTGCCATATATTTTTGAATACGGTAGTAGTTTTTCAGAAACCTTTGGTAGTAATATGATTCTTAGTGGTTGCATTTGGTGATACAAATCGCCACGTCTCTGTACTTAGCGATGCGTTTTCCTTCTGCACTAAGAAATACCAGGCACTATAGCTTTCTAATGGTAATGAAATGGTACACCCCTCTACATAAATGCATATCAGAGTATGTAATGACGCGCACGAACTTCTTACGAGTGGGGGAAGAGGCTAAAAATAGAATCACGTCAAGTGCACTCCACTCGGCGTCATTCAACGGCTGGCGAGAAAGGAACAGAAGAAAGTGAGGGACGCTGATATCTCCGCTCGATAGGCCGTCGAAAGGCAGAGAGTATTTATATCCCTGGGGAGTTTTTCTGAACTCGCACTTGATCTCCGTATGCCCGTGGATCTCTCCACCCGCACGGAAATCTTCCGTCAAAGACGTAGAGAGAGGAGGAATTGTGGTTTCCCCGGAGGCAGACGTGAGAGCTATATAGCTCCCCACCACGCCACCGCTCGCATGTGGTTGTGTTATGCTCACGCGTGCTGTTGTCTTTCTATCTCGCTTTCAGCCAGCCTCCCCACATCCTCCCCGTCTTCTCTTGCCTTACTCTTCCCCTATTTTCTATCGTGAAACGCTCCTCCTCCTCCTGCCCACCTCAGTGCCTAATGGTCCGCCTTCTCCCCCATCGGTAGGTCGACCCACAATTCCCACGTCTACTTCATTCCGCATTCCCCTCTCGGAGGGAGTCCATTAGGAAATGGAGGCTGCGTGGGAGGAATGAGATGGTGACTGTTTCCCTCTCCAATCCTTCGTTCCGACCTTTTCTCTGGTACAAGTCGTCTCGCTCCGTCGGGAGATTCCAACGCTCGGACGACATCAGCGGCACGCCTTCGTGACGCGATACAACACTTTTGTCGAGGGCGAAATACCCGAATCCAAGACTCTGTCCTCCGTCATATCTGTTTTTAGGCTTGAATACGTATTGGTCGTATATTTTGTGGATTCCTGACGGTCCAAGGCTTTAAACGCGTTAACAAAATCCCCACACTCAATTGACTAACATTTTTTTACAGCCGTTGAAGTTTCCTAAGAGCCGTTTAGATGTACTTAGCTTAATTTCCCTCAATCTTTCCAGCTGCATGTCTGTCTCCAAATCCTGAAGACGCATGAAGCAAGTCACTTTCTATCCACCTGATCCGCTGTAGCCCTAAATGTTTTGTAGAGCTATGAATTGATTATCCTGAAGACACATTATTGTAAAAAAATCCATTGTGAAGAGAAAAGCTGAAGGGTGGCATTATATAACCTAGAGATGTTTTATGATGAATACTTAATCGTTCATTTAGACATGATCTAATATCAACACAAGATCCGGAGGAATGTGCGATAGTCAAACTTAAAGGATTGTAGTAATAAAAGTGTTTCCAAAAACGTAGCAACATTTGAGCTACGTAGGATATATAATCCGTGTCAAGGTGTTCAGAATAGAGGGGCCATTGTGTGGCAAAATTCCACTTTGGTTGAATAATTCTTCTAAAAGCAATTATCGCCGACTTGCAACATGTGGAGAAAATTGGCATTGCGCTGATCTTTTTAATAGCTCGATTAAAGGTTTCTTCGGATTTTTCATGGAAATCCCTGCGTCAGTTGTCATTACTTCACGCAGAGGAATACCTGTGAGTTCTAAGTAGATATTGCGTCTCTTTTCAGTGAAAGGATCAAAGGAGTGCAAAATATGAGCAACAAAGAGGCGTAATGTGTAACATAATGGGTGTCTGCCAAGTTTTAGCTATTAGTCAGGAAAACTGTAATGGAAAACAATTTTTTATATCTCGGCTAATAAATGACTCACAGAATTAATTTGATTTTTTTCAGAATCGCTTACTGATTCATGACATTATTGCGTCATTTATAACAATCGTGGAGAACTTCATATGCATAAGCATTTAAAGCTTGCAACAATTAAGTGGTTTTACCAATTCCGCATTTGTAGAATGTGTTGGAAGGTGTTTTGTTTAAATGTTAGCATACATTTTTGTAAAATCGTGCTTCTTTGAGTTTTTGCGTGTTAATTTGCTACAGAAGAACTGAATACCTGATTCCGGTACATAATATTGCCACCGCAGCACAAGATTTAACGTGCATTGTACCACAGAGAGGACCTTTAGAATGAATTTGACTTCAACTTCCATGAGCAATCGCACGAATTAATGCATTAAGTATTCAGGGTGCAGATTTATGATGTTCCAATTTGTCATATAAGTTTATTGGTTAGGACTTCCTAAGTATTTTAAGTAAGTGTTTATAATGAGAGTGCATGGTCTCTCTCACTTTTTTTGCTTGTAATTTGAAGAGATAATGCATATTTCAAGCTAAAATTGTGAAAATAATTTGTGATAGTAATTTTTATTTATTGTTGCTTACCACCGATGATTAAATAAAGTAAAAGAGGTTTCTGTTAAAGACTCACACGAAGCAGAAAAAGAAATCCCAATTCTAATTTTGCATAGTAACAGCGGAAAACTTTCGTGTCCTTAAAGGAGTTGGAGCCTAGCTCCCTCAACCGCGGCTTACTTTTCTTTCACCGCGTTCGATCGTCCATTGAGTGTTGAAGCGCTCCAACGACGGACAGCGAGCGATCGACTTAAAAGGAACGAAATGTATTGGCCGAATACAAGGATAAGGGAATGAGTTTGAGGACGTGTATAGGGCCTGCGAAGGTTTCTCAGCACTGCGGATGGAAATGGAAAGGAAATGGCCAATGGTGAATCGACGGAGGACGTCGGAGTGAGGAAATTGGAGCGATGAGGGAACTATGGGGAGGCTGTCGGTTTAAGGGGCGACGGTCACATAAAGGGTTGCTTAGCGAGCGTAAGGCAATATTCTTGATAACTTATGCTGGTGTCGGTTTTTATAATCGAAAATGTTATGTGCCTATCACTCGGTGAATGACTTGTTTTTGTCAATAAATGAAGAGTTATAGTAGGTAGCCACATAGACTTTGCACAACATAAGTTCAACTCCTTCAATTCCCCTCACAATTACATGTTCCTTACCCAAACTTTATCTTGCACGCCAGGCATTGCCTAATAATGCTTTTCAATTGAAGTGGACCGTATCAACCACCTCATATCTCGCTGCCAATTGGTATCTGCCGTTAATTCCAGGGAACATTGAGGGCTTGAAACTGAATATACCCGTTGGTTTGAGCGAGTGATTGGATTTGTGGGGCGACTTTCGGACTCATCAGCCTCTCGCTCTCTTACTCAGAAAACTATATCTATTTGTTGATAGATTAAGGCTTTTCTGGCAAAACTTTTGGTGAACATTTTCATATTTTTCCCGCGAAATGGGTTGATCTGCACCGATGCTTTGATGGTGTACACCTATTTTTGTTTGTATGAATAGCTCTATCACGCTAGCTCCTGATAAACATTATCATACGGTGGAAAATCCAGGAACTCTTTATAATATTTCGATTGGAATTTCCTTCCATTCTCCCACCGTGAATTTTCTTGCGACCCCTATGTGTTGGGACTTGATATAACTAAACATTTTTCCTCATTGTTTCCTCCCCTTGTTGAGACATTCAGTTTAGGAGGGGGAAGTCCCCGAACTGGGAAATATTATTGAGTCCGTAGAGGGAGAATGAGAAAAGTAAAACACAATCCCTTCTTCAATAGAGGCTCCGAGCTGTCGCAGGGCATGGGATGTTGAGACAGCATCTATTAAATTTACATTATAGAATAATTGGCAATGCATGCGCAAGAGGAAATTCCAATGAGTGTTTAACTTAGGTTCTCTTACATTCATGAGCGGTGCTAGATCACATAAAGTGCTTCAATCCGACAGCTCTTCAGTCTTTTTTACTTCTTTTTCAGCTCTCTCATGATACAAAAAAATGAACTACGAAGAAAGAGGATTAAATGTTCTTGAAAACAAAATAAGTCTCTCGTGAGGAGAATCGTGAAGTTGATTTTTAAGATCATGACAAAGTAAGTCATTTTGATTTACGAGTTGGTTGCAATTGAATCTCGATGGCACTAAACATGTCACTTCCTCATTTCTTATTTTTCGTTTACATTTTACGTTAAATCATTTTTTGAGTCGACCCACCCCGTCTGTTTTCTCACGCAGAAGCCGGACGAGGAGTGCAGGAGGGTGGGTGAGTGGGCATGCAGGGTAAGGGATATCCCTTCCTTCACCCCTCCATCGTCCCTGTGCAAGCCGAGAGATTGTGCGAGAGAGTCCGAGGGTGGGGTGAGTGCAACAGGTGGAGAGGGAGGCTGACCCCACCCACTCCCGGCCGTCTTTACAAAAGGCCGGGGCGGCTACTGCCGCGCGTTGAACCCTCTTACTTCGCCGCCTCTCCACTTCGCTCCCCTTGCCAACCCTCCCTCCCCACGGGGTCCCTCTTGCGTTTGAGTGATTCGCAGTCGGGTCACGAGTGGGCCACGCGTCTCACGTGCACGCCCGAGATTGCTCCCGAACGTGCCGCCTCTCGGAGAGAGCCGCCCCCCGCCTCTCTGCCCCCCCCCTCACAACCCATTCCCACACCCCCGCTCTTTCTCTCTCTCTCTCTGGACTCCTCACTTCCTCTCCTTCCTTCCTTCCTCCAGTCGGCTTCACACGGGACGTTTTCTCATGCGTTTCTCCCAGTGTTGCGCATGGCGTGATACCAATGGATCTGTTGTGCGTTCGTCATAAAACCCTGTCTTTCTCTTAAGCCGATGTCTCATGGTCAACATTTTTCAATAAAATGTTTGGTAAATGGGATTAAGGATAATGTTACTCGTTGAGGTAGAAAAAGATACAATTTATTCCTAGAAATCTATAAATTTCTAGGTTGACTTCTTGGAAGAACGTTACATTATCTTCTAATTCCGGCTGGCAAATAACACAAGAGATACGTGAGTTCATTAGGTCAAAATTTAGCCCAGACAGTGCAGTAGACAGATAAAGTGCCACCCTTAAAATTGTTCTCCACGAAGCACTCATGTATGCAGATGGTGAAAAATCAGTCTCCATAGAAATTTAGACCCGGGCCATTCAGGAAAGGAATCCAGCACTCCATCCATCAGAGCAACACAATTCCAATGTATTGCCACTATGTGGACAAAAGTTCAAAAGTAGGAAGTCTTAAAGGGCTTATTGCTGGAATAGCCTTTTCATACACGCTTATTTGCCGGCGCAAGTATGGACTGCCGTAACGAAAGAAATGGAAAATGTCGTCTGGGGCAGCTCCCACTAGATAGAACGCAGTGCTAACCAATTGGCTGCAGCGCTGAGACCAATGCACGGAATAGCGCGGGAAATAACGTACCCTTTGACGCCGGCTTTACGTCCCACCGATAGGATACGATGAATCACATGGAGAGAGAGAGAAAGGAAGATAGAGTGGGGGTGGAGAGTGGTTTCGGTGGCTGGGCGTGGGACCCAGGTGGGGAGGAGGGAGAATTTTTTCGTCCTCTTGGGGGGAGAGGGAAATGAGATTCCGTGGGAAGGACGTCGTGGGTCATCGGCCCTCCTCCTCTCTTAAGAGTTTCCCTGGGGACGAGAGTCTCTCTGCATCGCTATCGGAGTGGACTCAACGAAAATCTGCTCGAGATATTCATCATCGATGCAGGTACTTTTTTTATTGCTCATTCTCCTTCTTATCCCTTCAGCTTGATTATCTGAGCGTTGCCCCGTGGTATCGGCTTCCAAGATTCATATGAGGAGATGGAAAGTTTGTTTGCGGGAATAGCAGCTTTTACAGAGTTTTTGACTGCAAAAAGTTTGATTCTTTCACTTTTGATTGATTTTATTTTCATTCAATCAATAACATCACGTCTTTTGTGTTGAGCTAGTCATTTGATCCGATGTGTTACGTTTGCATTAAAGAGTATATATTTTTATGTGCCATTTCCCGTACCGTCTCGTGTGATAGTAATGACGTGAAAATAAGACATATTTAAAAGTTCTGCGCCACTAAATACGTCATTAACTTGCTTTTAGTTAAGAGCAATGATGTTTTGCTTCTATTTCTCAGTCATAAAAGAGAGAGGAAGAGGTAATTGGATCTGAATAATTACTCTTCCTCACGATCGTAGGTAGGGTAATTCCATTTGATGATCATATTACGCACATATTTTTTCTAATTGGAAATTCTCCTCTTGTCTAAAAAAATTCCCGCCGCGCAATACGGCTTTTTTCACTCGTCACGATCGTGGTGACATTTACATGTAAATCAAATAATGTTATTCAGTGCCGATAACATACGTTCGCCCGCAAGCAATCGTTTCCTTCATTTTGACTCGGGGAAATCCCCGAAAACCCTTGAGATTACGTCATTCACCGTCATCTGCCAAACAACACCCACAGAATCAGTGGGCAGGTCACGATGCCTCGAGTCGCGAAACAATTGCTCCATCGACAACGCTTCATTGTGAAGCATGCTGAATAGGAGTGGCAACTTTGCCTTCATTGAGTAAAAAAATCATTGAAAAATTAATAATATCTCATTTTGCATATTTTTTACCAATTAGTTTTAAAAATTTTAACGTAAAACAATTTCGTATGGAAAAGAGAAACTCCTTTGTCGCAGGAGCCCCTATTATAAACTATTTTTATCCCATATTACCGAGTTTGGTGAAGTAGCGTCAAGCTCATGATACATTCATGGAGGGCCACATGTTTTGACGGTGGAAGGAAAAGACGATAGCATTTGGATTAAAAATGTTGAAGTATTATGTGGTATCGTGTCCGTCGGCGCTATTCTTTTGGAGTCATTATGTGGAAAGTTTTTAGAGAGGGTTAGCGGGGTCGGGAATTTCTCCACGCAGCATGACCGAATGATGAGCGGAAAGACCCACTAATTCTTATTCATCGCCTCCGAGAAGTGAAATGAAACCAGCAGTTTAGGCAATAAAAGTGGAAAACTGCTGCCCAGGCCGATTGAAACGAGGGGTGTGCGATAAAGGGGAATGAGGAAGGGATCAGGTGAACACCAGTCTCCCAAAATTAAGTGACAAAAGGAGGGAAAATTGAAAAGTGTGTTGGTTAAGAATTCACGCGAGAGACGTTCGAGGCAGAAAAACGGCGAAACATTGGGACAATTTCACTCTGGGAAGAGAGAGATTATGCGAGGGGAAAGCGCCATGACCGTGTGATTACGATCTGCCGCCGGGGCGAAAGGAAATAATGAAAAAAATGGAAATAAGTGTGAATTGGAAGAGAGAGGGAAAGAGGGATGACAGCGTTTAATGAGAGGGTATTGAAGGCGGTGGGGATTTTTCGGGAAAGGGTATCGTGCGGCAGCGTAATGGGCGGTTCGAACGCTCTTGAGAAGCAGGGCGAATAAAGGAGCGTGAGTGGTAAATATAGGGGGGGAAATATGAGATCGGAAGATTAGAAAAACGTACGATTGACCCAAATGCAGACGGCAAGGATGTTGGCGGATGGTAAGCGTGCAGAGGGTGGGGTCATCGGGAGCAAAATAATATTGGGAAAACTTCAAAGAATTCCAGGTCCGGCGAGTGGATGGGCCAGGGAAAAACAAGTTTTTTAAGGACCTGAGGATGTTGAAGTCAAGTGAATTAGTAATCTTAAAAGGATTCAAATGGTAGAATTTGGCTCTCCATAATTTTATCATTTACCTAATAGTGATATTCACTCTCCCGTAAACTTAATACCCGCTTTCTTCCTTCCTTCGACTTTAAAGTATTTTTTTCTGCCATCATCTGGTTTCTCCATCTTTGAACCCGGGTAATGGAAATTCCTTGCTCTTAATGGCACAGAGCTTTTTTATTTCAATTTCAATACATAGACGCTATTTTTATACTCTAACTTGAATTATGATACTACTTTGATTAAGTATCTGCACTGTTCATCATTTGGTACGATCCGTCAATATAAGTGTTTGTCATGGGTATATGAATTTATTTAATTTTATGAGGTGTACGGTCTCAGTGAAGTTGAGGATGGTCTGCTGGTTAATAAAAGGGAAATTCACACTTCAATAAATTTTCAATGCGGAGGGGGTTTAATTTGAGCTTTCGCAGCTTAACTCGACATGTAATGCGCATGAGGTTGATAAATGAGAAAATGATTTCCCTACAATGTCAAAATCTCATTCCTGTGTAGAAGCCAATTATCTTGAAAAGCCCCGTCGTAAGAGATTTCAATCTCAAAGATTCGGGAAGAGCCAAAGAGAAAGTTTGAGTGGACACAGGATAACATTCTCGACACTTGGCCGAATTAAACACTTTCCCATGGGGTCCTTTCACGTGGGATTTTCTATCCGCTTCGTGAGCAAGTGCAAGTTTTTTTTCGTGAGGGATGCAAGGGTATGAAACAAAAAGATTAGCGACTTTGGGATTCTGTTTTGACTTCATTCCTCAGACTTCCTCATAAGTTTGGCTAATCTCCTGTAGTGGATGAATGTGTTATATAACTAAGTAGATAAATTCTTGTTGACTAGGGTTACTTAATGCATTAGTATAAAATGGTATCAAATGGTATTGTGCAGTATTTAAGTGGTAAGTACCGCAGTAGTGGAGTAAATGACCAGTCCTGGCAATTCACCAATTGTAGAGTTATCATATGCGTGACGTATGTTATGGTTCCTTTCTTTATTTTCATTTCGGAGAAAATTTTTAAGACAGGGGAACTACGGTTTCATCTTCGACCGAATGAAATCTCCTTTCCTCGATGATGAAAAAGGAAGTAACTACCACGAAGGAATACCTAGAAAAAATTTAGGAACAAAATACACTGATTAACAGCATTCCGGGACATTTGAATGTAATCGATAATCTGGGATTCAATTAAGAATACATTTACATGATAGTCTTTACGATCGTGTCACCACCCTGTTCGGAGGGTGGCACATTGATATCCCAATAGAGTGTTTCTCACTTATAATTTGACGAGAATAATATTCTTAAAACGTGTAAAGTCAAATGCGCCCTTTGCATTTCTTTAGCATTTACCTTAACTTTAGCATTTACTTGAGCTTTAGCATTACCTTGACTATGTAATGCAAAAATTTATTAACAATTCCCAATATGTTGATGGTATTTTCGTCATCGCGTGCTCGATAATAAACTATGCACAGTTGAAACGAAGCGATGGCTGTATTGAAACGAAAGGGTACGTAACTACAAAATGAGTCGAGGAGGAATGGGAAGCCACAATCGCCTAGCTCGTAATAAGATGGCGGCTCAAGCCTCGGGGAATGGGCATGTCGGCGGTGGCGGTGAGGAGGAATATACGGGAGGGAGGAGAGGGGTAGGTTGCTTGCCGGCGGCGGCGGCGCCCGCGACCGCAAACGGCACGCGACTCGTCGCGGTGGCGAAAGGCTGCTCCACTGCCGCCGCATCTAGCGGCTCGTCCACCTTCATTGTCATTCTCTAGGCATTAGAGCTCGATCCCGCCGTCGAGGTGGCACTCGGATTTGTCATGAGATAAGGGATGTGGGAGAGACGCAGCGGCATGCGATTATGAGGGGAAAGCGCGACTCCTCCGGCCTGCGGCTGTTTGTTTGTGTGCGCGTGTGTGTGAGTTTAAGGGAAAGAGATTTAACGTCGAACAGGGGAAGTGGCGAAGAAAAGGGACGTTTCAACTACTCCTGCGACTATTGTAGATTGACGTCGTTCACTCGTGATTGCTTTTAATTAGATGGGGTAGAGAAGGAGAAAAAGAAGACAGATGGTTCCATTTCGACTTCCACAAAAGAATGTGTGACTCTCATAAAAGCGTTTGTTTGATCGCGGCACGGTTTTCTTTTGTCTTGGGGCGAATTAATATATTTTCTCGAAAGAATTGCACCTTGTTCGCGTATATTATAGTCCTATTCTGTTAATACAAAACGCTCGAGTTTCGACCACTCGTAAAATCTTCACAGATGTTATCCGGTACGAGTCTGACTGTATTATCCTTTTTGTGATGTTTTAAAGCTCCTATTGCCTCCAAATGCAGTAGATAAGGGTAATTACACTTGATGTGTCCTTTGCTACGAACAGACCGATTACAGCCATCTCCTTTTTTCCACCTAACTCCAGCACGCGAGGTCTTTAAAAATGTGCGCAGATAATCATGTTGTTTTAAAAGCTCTCAAATTAAAAAAAATATAGCTCTAATCTGATTTAAAATCCATTTGATAAAAAAGCATGTCAATGAAAATATTAGTTTTTGCCACCCACAGCTCAGAATTATTTACATATCCACAAATTGTTTCTTCAGCTGTAATTGTTGGGACACTTTTATAAATACTTTAAAAAAGTAGTTAATATCCACGCTGAAAGTCAACAGAAACCTTACTTTCAGTTTAAGATTTCATGAGGGACGGATGGAAGTTAGAACTGTAGCTTAAATTAATTAAATGCAAATCCAAAATGGGAGGAACACCAATTCATTTCTTTTCCCAAAAGAGCACAATACTCTGCCAAAATTCTGCATATTTCTCAAACGAGGAAAGTATAACTGCGTTAGAAAGAATTACGTTATTTGTTCAGGCCGTTCATATGCGTACTTTTTATCACATGCTCGCCTGATAATATTTTAATCAGTCCTCTTTGCTATTTTGTGCATAACTAATTAATGTGCTGGCCACCATTGACAGGTCAGCAATGCGCAAATAATTCTGTCTGAAGGCGAATAAATATTATCCTCGGGGATCGACGCTTTTATTGCCTTATGTTTAACAGTCTTTGCCAGTGAGTTTGACGTATTCTCATTGTTCGGAGTCCAAAAAACTCAATTCTATTATAAAGAGCGAGGAAATTGGAACGAGAAAAGGAAATAATTAGCTACAAGCAAGCAGCAGTCTTCGTTTTCACCGCTGAAAGAGAATTGGAGATGTAGACGGTATTAGCTCCCTCCCTGTTGACTAAGTGTTGACGTGTTCCTTGAAGGGAAGATGGAGGAAGGACCGGATAGATTGAGGACTCAAAGCTCCCAAAGTGTTAACGAACGGAAATCCAAGCAGTGGGGGCCTTGCGGAGAGGTGGGAGGTGTTTGAAAGAGGAGCCTCAGTGAGGCGTGGGGAGGGAGGCGGGAGCTTGGGTTGAGGCATGCAAAACAATGGGATGTTATGTGTGCGGGGGGGGAGGAGGGAAACGATAAAAAAAGTCAGCGTTACGGGCAAGTGCTGAGCCACACAAGTTAGACAGAATGGGAAGAAGGAAGAGGAGGAGGAGAAGAGAGAGGGGGAAGAGGCCTCCACCTTCGAGATCGCTCGAAGGGATAAGGCAATTAGGGGGAAGTTAGAGGGATGGTAATGAAGATGTATGGGCGATAGGGTTAGATGGCGGGGGAGGGCGGGCGGTGGAGAGATAGAGGGTGGGGTGGGAGGGAAGGAGTTGGAGGTAGGAGAGGTAGCAATGCTATGTGGAACGAGATCAGGAGTCCGGATAAAAGTTAATTTTGAAATGAGATGGTCGGAGGTGAGGTGGGCTGAGGGGGAAAGGGAGTGGTTAGGTTTCTTTCCCCGTTCTTGTGTGCAATTCAGGGAGGGAAGGGAAAAACAGCGAAAGGGAATTGGACTTTTTCCAGGGATAAACGTTGAGGGTTACGGGCGTGGGACTCGGTGGATAGGCAGGGAGGGGAGAGACTTTTGATGGTTGGGTTCAATTTATACTTAATTAAGTGTGGGACGTTTTGATGTCCAACATGAGTGAAGGGTGTATCTTCCCTTCCGTTCTTAGTCGGGACGTGCGGTTGTTTAAAAGCGCGGTAGGACGTTCGAGGATTTTTTTCTCTTGATTCGTCACGTATGAGCGGCCCTCTGTCGGCGGAATGGTGAGACGAGGAGGCGGAAAGGATTATAGGTAGGGAAAAAAATTCGCTCGTGTTCTTTCGCTTTTATTCTTTTTCTTATTTTGGCCCGGCGAAATGAAACGATGGTGCAAACTGGACAGAGACAAATGACTGAGGGAGAACGCTTGGGGACAAATCCTCGTGCGTTCAGCTCTGCTTCGGCCGAGAGTCGTGCGGCGATGTTGAGGCACGCGTGCGTTAACGAGCGCTGACTTGCGTCGTGGAAGTGATATCCTCGGAAGCCCTGGGAAGTCGGTAATGAAATCTTAATGAGGTTGCCTCGGAATTCTTCAGCGGGACGGAAAAAGACGGCGTCTCATTATTATTAGGGGAGGAAGCACAAAATGGGATCGTGAAATAATTTCGTGGATACAACAGGAGAGTTGAAAAAAAAGGTCTTTAAACTTTGTCGTTATTTAGATCTCGAATGGTATTCTTCTTCCGTCTGTAAGTTCTGCTTAAAATTTTACGACCCCGAGTAACGAGGCGGTATTCTCACATGAAGCGGATAGTTAGTATATACGATAAGGAAATTGAATCAAGTTACCAAACAACGGTTTTAATTGAAACAAGTGCGCAGAGCAGAGGATACCACCAAGTCTCTCTGGTTGGCAAGTGCGTTATTATTCTGTCATGCTAAGGGCAATTGAATTAGAGACATTAACAGAGGTAATAGTGTGATACACCTTGGAATAAGTACCTAAGGAGATTATAATGCAATAAATTTTTAGTAATAAGTAAATAATTTACTTTAAATGTCTAATACCCTTTATGACATTTCTTAGAAATTATTTCATTTAATCAAATGAACTGAAAGAGTATGTAAATCTGGATACGCTAAAGTTAAGTGTAAATTTTCTTTGGGTAATTTTTCAAATCGTACGATGTCTATTATATTTTATCAATTAAGTACTAACAATGTTTTCCGGTCTTAATCCCACGTCCTTATCCAAATACAATTGTTTGAAATTCACAGTGGAAAAATCATTCGCCTGAATCTGCATTAGCCTGAATCACTGGGAATCGAACCCAGATCCCTCGATTTCGCACCGAGTGCTCTAACCAGTTAAGTTAGCCAGGCATCCTCTTCCACTGTAAATCTCATGTGGGCTTTAAGGTGTAAGTTGTCCTCAAAGGTACCGTGCATGTGATGTCAGAGGTATCCAAATACGTTGTGTTCTTCAGGTCTTTCTATGATGTCACTTTGAAAATGTCGATCATCATTATTAAGTATTAGCAATTTGAGAGAATGCATTATTCCTATTGCTTCCCCTTTTAACTGTCATAAGTGCATTGAAACGGAAACCCTTCCAAAATGCATGCAATCGATTCTTCTGGATCCAATGGCCAACACGACTTTATCGCCCTCTTCTTCTCTTCTCCTGCAGGAAGCGGAAGGAGCTAGTGGGCCAAGGGGAAGTAGAGGAGGCGGGGGCGGAGTTCCCGGCGGGTGGTGCCCAGCAGCAGCCCCCGCACCAGAGGTCTGCCGCACCCCCGCCCAGGGCCCCCATGTCATCGGCTGCAGCCGCGGCGGCGGCCCAGGCAGCAGCAGCGGCGGCGGCGGCGGCTGCATCCTCCGCGGCCACCTCGCCCTCGTCCTCTTCTGGCGGCGGCCAGATCGGAGGCCAAGGGGCGGCCGGAAGGGGCGGCTGTGGGCAGGGAGATATCTCCTCCGCGGAAGGCAACGGAAGTGAGTCTGCAATTTTTTCTTTCTCTCCGTTTCTGAGACGAGCGGGTTATCTCTTTCATGAAGCAGATGTATGAATAGAAAGAACAAATTCAACTTTCTCCTTCCCATATGAAATACAAATTATCTGCATTGAATCATCATTTGCCCCATGCATGCAAAGATATTGAGGCTAAATCATCATTATGATAGCTTTTATTTTAGGATTTGTAAAAACTTTATTCTATATTCAAGGCCACAATATTTTATACTCGCTTGATTCAGTCTGCAATCTGGAGATTTTGAAGCATTAATACAGGTTTGGAACAATGAAATTGGCTATAAGGATATTAATAATTGCTTTTTCAAGTTCCTTTGTGCGTGGAAGATATCGTGACTTTTTTTAGTACTTCAAGATATCCAAAACCGAAGTCGCTTCATGTATCAAGTTTGCAGAATCAACCCAAAAATATTATTTTGGGTGAAGTCTTAGTATGGCTATGCTTCGATCGTTTTTTATAGTTATCAAATTTCTACGCCATTATTGCCATTCAAAAATGTGCAGAAATTACGGTGAATACCGAAGCACATTGTTCAGTAATTTCTCTCATTACAATTTCACTATTACCGTTTAGCTTTCCTTGAGCTGAATCGCTCTTGAAATATTATTTGTAATCGCTGTTATTACTGCACTTTAATAGCTTTGTAATATTATCTTCCAAGTAAATTCTTTTTATAAACCGATAAGTGTAGATCAATTAATGTCGTGGCATTAAAACTGATAGTCTTCCACCAAAATTGGCTTAAGTTCAACACTTGGGATTTACTTAGTTATATTTTAAATTAGAACTAGCCTCTCCAGTCTATAATCCCTGGAAGCAGTAATTATTCCTCATTGGAAAGTAATGTGGCTAGATTTTTTGAGGTATTATATAATGGTTTCTTTTGAATTTTTGCTATTACTTCAATTTATATTAATTATTAGAGTACCCTTTACATTTCAGTTTCACATAATAACGCTGTCTTTGTTCCAGATCAAGGTGGCACTGGACCAGGAGGCCAGGGCTCAGAGGACGAGACGTGGAGCCGATCGTACTACGAGCACCCACTGACCGCAGCCACGGCGGCCATGCTCAACATCGGCGGAGGATGTGGGGTGGGGGGCCCCGAGGAGCAGGTGAGAGAACAGATTCGCCTAAGTGAATTAGCCTAAGCCTCTTAAACGGCGATTGTATTTCGTATAGCCAAAACACAACTCCAGAAATATATTTTCGATGCTGGTACATCAGAAATTGATTATTTGCCTACGTAATTTCTGTTTAAAGCTCAAACTCTTTCTGATGTAGCAAAATCAGTGCCTTTTATACGAAATATAATCGATATATGAAACATTTTACTCAACTCATTTCGTAAATGTATACAATGTTGGTCCTCCCTGGCATGATCATTTCCGTTTTACAGGTGTCCTCCCCAGCTGGAGCCGCAATGGGTTTCATCTACGAATATTACAAATTGCCGGTCTTACCGCTTTCAGCTGGCTCCGGAGACAAAGACAAGGATAAACTTGTGGACGTATGGCCGTAAGTACATTAATTCCTCTCAACTACAAGCGCTAATGAATACAAAATGGGGGTATTTTTATGCGTCAGATAAGTTCAAAAACTTGTTTGCGCTGGATGATTTACGACTCCAACCTTTTGAATCAATGGTAGGATTCTGCTCGTGGTTAAATAGTTATACTTTTGAAATATTATGTCCACTTGCCGAGCATTCGAAAAATTTATGCGTAATACTGATATCCTATGCGTTCAGATTTTGTTATTTTTACAACTACACTCGCTTCTTCATTCTTGGATTGTCGATTTTTTAATTTTAAACGGAGCCATGACTTTCGTTGGATGAACTTGAGCTTATTTATCTGCCGTGTTGCTTAAATCAGATGTCAGTTTTGCTAAACCATTGGTAAAGGCCTGATCTTTAGGTATGTAGAGTTTGAAAACTCTCAGTGTAAAATGTCACGTGTTGTTCTCAAGCTGCAGGGTTAACTGCACTTCATTTGAGCGTAGTATCTTGGCATTAGCCTCCCATTTTGATCGCTTGACAGGTGAATTGAATCAGCCACTTATAAGACCCACTTGGTAATACAGTACAATAATGCTTCAGCAACTTGCTTGCTGTACTTGCCAGATTCGATGGATGCTTTTTGTTCTCATGAAACGCAATTATAGCAAGCGATGTGAGATTCCTAAATGGCAATGAAGCGTCAAAGGTATAGGAAAAGGCTATAGGTATGTATTCCCGCAGCGTTGCAAAAAGTTTGCACTGTGCCCGAGAGCGATGCCGCTGAAAATAATAGCACTGGAATCCCGACGACAGTCGTGATGCGGCGTCGTCTGGCCTTTTTCGAGAAAAATTCAGGATTAATCTCAGGCCAAGTCAAAACATCCAATGATTGGTGAGACGAGCGGAAAAGGTGGAGAGAATGGGGACAAAGGAAAGCGAATGGAGAAACCAAAGGCGGCGGTGAGGAGGATAAAAAATGTCTATCGCTTGAAAATGAAGATAACAGAGGCAAACTGGCGGTAGCGGATGCAGACGAGAAAGCGGACGGGAGATTTTAGTTATTAGACGAGGAGGCGGGAGACGTAATGACCGGGGGAGGAGGCTCGTTCTGTAGCGGGACAAGCAGGAAAAATGAAGACAGAATTGCGGGTATCGCGGGGTAATCGCGAGGGCCGACGTGTACAAAATAATAGGCGCGGATGGTGCACGGCTGATTGTCAGGCTCCCTGTTCGAAGGCAGTGCAGAAAAAGAGGATTGTGATTGTCTAAGCAGCATGAAATGAATTATTCCCAATAGTTTTCTATCTTAACGAATGACTACCTCGCAAAATAAAAGGTTTTACTCATATCTGCTAGTTCTAATGAACTGGCGTAGAAATTTGGAAGATGTTTATAGTGGAAGTGTGCGTCTTTGGAATAAAATATCCTTTGATCCAGTCATCTTCTTCAAAAAAACCTCTCTCATTCTGTATCTTCTCGCCGCAGTCAACTGAGATGCCACTTAAAGGTTGAAATCACTTTGAGTCACCTCTTAGAATCGTGTACACGGTGAAAAGGTTTTAATGGAATCTTTAAAAGTTTATTGGTGCCCTGGTCAGCACTGATTACGTTGAATCAGGCTTGAATTCGTTCATTTTTACATATCCGTACACGTATACTTGAATGGGTCGAGCATACAGTCAATCGATATCTATTAGCCAATCAGAAATAATCGTGAATATAGTTCGGTTGTTCTTCAGGATGAAAACACTACCTTTTTCATCAAGATGCTTGACAACTCTTGTTTAAAATACCTCGGTGCAAACACGCAAGCTCTTCTTTAGGCGACGTAAATAATCAAGGCGCGCACAAGAAACTTCACTCCTGCGCGAGGAATGCTGGGTAATCTTTGCTGGGACTCACATTTCGGCGAGGGCAGGAGGCCAAAGGAAATGCAATTGTGAAAAAGATGATTACACACCCATCTTCTCTCCTCCTACGTGTTCTCCTCCTCCCTCACTCCCCATCCTAATCCCCCGAGTCACATCCAGACCGATCGCTACAATGACCATCACGTTCCGACGGACTCCGCATTGAATTGGGCGCGTGTGTTTATCGACTGCCCGCAGTTCCATCGTCTCTGATAACCTTCCCGGTGCCATTGGACCCTCCTTTCACCTTCTCCCCCTATTCCCCTGTTTCCCTCTTCCCCTCCTACATTTCCGTGCCACTATCCTCCAATTTTGCCCACCCTCCAATTTTTCCATGCTGATTACCGATATTGCGGGCACCGGAGCCAATTTTGCGGTCGGTGGCCAGGGTAAATCCAAGAACCATTTCCCCCTCTATCGGCTACGGTCCTATCCCACTTCTTCGGATGTATTTCTTCGCCGAAACATTGCTGCTCCCGTAGTTTTATATTTTATACTATTCTCTTATCGTTCTGTCATATAGGCGCCGTTTGCTGACTGACAAGCTGGGCTTATCATTAGTGCTTTGGCACCGGACAAGTGGGAGCTAAACATCCGTCACCTTCCAGTATTTGAGACCTTTCCTATCTCATTTTTTATCACCCTTTTTTGGAAAACTGTATGATAAAATGATTGCGTGCTTCTTTCGGCCGAGTTTATGGATTTCATACTGTTTGTAAAGTTAAAATTTAGACTAGGATGAGTTGGCTATCACGTTTCTTTAAATTTTGTCAGAGCGATGAAGTTTTCAAATAATCGTTAAATGCAGATGACAAACATTCTGTCCGAAATTGACTACTAACGGCAAATTTTTAATTTATCCATTGCCTTCCGTTTAAAGTAGTTAACTTGCTGGTTTTTCAATACCTTTTGCAATCGCCATGGTCCCGTATAATTTTCAGGCGCGTCTTTTCCTTCAACGATCTGAAAAGGAGATATCTATTTTTTCGGATGGTGTGACATCGTCTTTGGCTTATTTATACGATCAATTCCCCTATTACGTTTCTATAAGATAAAAATGAATCGATCATTAAAAAATCAGCAACGAAGTAGAAGTATCATTGCAAATGCTACGCCTTTAAGGTATGTTGCAATGAAATTTAATTCTAACAATATTTTAGCCATAAGTCCGATACGTACTTATTTGATTACTCCGCATCTAGATGGAGTGGAATTTATCATTTACTGGAGTCTTATATTTACTCAAATTAAAATTTTCCGATGATAAATCAATGATCTGGTAGTTTATGGTCCTTAATACATTCGCTTATCCCATTTCAATTCCCCTTGCCTGTTAGTAAACTAGGAGCGAGACTCTGGCTTGAAAATAGATGACAATCAGTGTATACATTCTATTGTCCGAGAGAAATCTAGATAATACTTACCGCCTTAATGCCTATCCGGGCTCCTCGCTGCAGGGAATAATTCTCCGCGCATTCAATCCACTTAAGCCTTGGCTCTTATCTCCTTCCCTTTGTGGTAAGACTTTATCGCCTCTCTCTTCCCCCGTAGTGTCTACATTTTTGTTCTTTTGAATCATCAGATAAAAGATAAGAAGACAGTAAAAACTTGGTACGCCTACTCCTTCGTAATGCTCCGAAACTTGAATTTAAAATAAATTGTTGCATGACCCTTTGTAATAAATATTCACTCTAATTCACGAGCATTTATTTCGTTACATTGTGACAATGGAAGTGCGTATATCTCAGCAAATTCGAACGCCATCAGTACTTACCCAGCCGATTGTGCTATGATGTTAAGGATAAGATATTACCGGTGAGAGGCAACACGGAATATTCAGCGTTACCTTCACACTCGACGAGTTACTATCTCCTATGTGCTCTAAGTGACAATCTTACGTATCAGTACCATTTATTCTACTTAAACAAACTTCAACGGTTTCAAGTCAGAGGGTAATGTGATTTCAAGGTTTATTCACCTCGTATATTGTATGACCTGTGAGAGCCAGAGTAGTGGTGGTTGAACGTGGGTGAAAGTGATTTTGAGGAAATAATTACGACTGAAATTATGAGCCATTTCGTAAGATGTTGAAAGATGGCCCTTTCGTCAAACAAATCCTTGGGGGTAAAGGAAAGGGGTGAGAAACATCTGCTTCAGAACTTCATGTCAAACAACCCTTACTGCACATTATAAGTAACAAAGCCAACATAAATTTTGGATAAATACAAGTATTCAGCTCAGCCCTGATGGCGATACAAGGTTTTTTTAGCTAGGTTTTCCGAGATAAAATGGTGGTGTGAATGGATTCTTAATCATACTCAGTCCCCGAGATCGCCTGCGTTAACCCCAACAAAAACTCCGTGGAGGATCGTGCTCATATCTCTCATCCATTGTGAAGCTAATAGGAGTGCAACGTACGCCTCGAGGTAGATCTTTTATAAAGGAGTGGGGATTGATAACGCCGTCTTTTTCCGACTTAAAGCCCGTTAAGGATGTCCCCGCATCTTGAAATTAAGGAGGCTGCAGAGAGAGAGAGAGAAAATGGGAAAGAGGATGAATAGGCGAAGGAGTTTTACTTGCGCGGTGCGTAAATTTTCAAAAACAAGGTATGGCACGGAAGTCTTTTGTTTTGCTCTCGCTTCCCCCGCGCGAGCGGGATTGTGAGATCGTGAGTCAGCGGCGAGTGGTGGGGAGGAAGAGGAGTGAGGAACCGGGAGACGTGAGAGACAGAGAGAGAAAATGCGACGGGGAGAACTTTGCTCGTGTGGGAGGAGTAGCGTGGTGTGCCCTTTGACGGCCCATCATTCGTAAGAGCTAACAGTTATGTGCGGCGGAGTAGGAGAACGGGGAGAGGGGAGGATAGACTCTTCTAGAGGAACAAGGGAGAAGGTCGGGGTCGAGCGGGAAGCGAGTCGGAGGGGGAGGAGTCATTCCACGTTCTTAGCCGCGCGTTGTCGCGATATTCACTTCGGCAATGGCCTTAAAGAGATTACAATACAACGCTTTAAACCCACTAAGCTCTTTCCCAGCATTACCGTATCCTCTCCCTCCTTTCGCCCTTAAGCGTCTCGTAACCATCAATTGTCTATCGTTACGGCTTTCCTGCGGCTCGTGGAAAGCGTATGGATTTCCGTTCTGATATTTTCTACCCCTTTTGTTTCAGACGGGATTAACCTGGCCATTGGTGGTAGGGATATTTTTGATTTAGGAGATTTGAGCAATGAAAGGAAAAGCGGTCGCTGAATTCTCAGAAGCGGAGATTTTAACGCGTGCATTCGATTAAAAGTGGCAACGAGAGGCACCTTGTTTTCAGTGCTAAAAATTAATTTGGTTTATAAGAGGAAGCATTCTTTTTCAATCATTCCTTTCTGAAAATTACAGATTCTGTTTAATATCTTTATACCCGAAATCTAATCAGTAAGTTAAATATCAAAAGATTTTTCTTTTGTCAAAATGCGTTACTCCTCAGAAATTACAATATATAGTCGAATATTCCTTCATCGTACCTTTATTCCTCATAATTTTTTATATTCTTGGCAAGATGGTTATATATGATTCTTTCTTGCGTATGTATCTTTAACATCAAGCCTCATTACATTTGCATAAAATAACCACCTTGAGTACCTATAATTAACCAGTATATTTTCATTTGTAATACCAGCAGGAGCGTAATGAAAAATAATTGCGCAATATATTTCTCAGAGTGAGCTGCAGGAAGACGGTGGCTATAAATTAAGATAAAATCCCTCGCTTACTGGACGTGTGGTGGTTTCCATAATTATAGGGGAATTCGAAAAGTCGGACAATTTTTTCCTTTCGATCCTGACTCAAAAGAGGCGATGGAATATTCGATAAGGATTCGCTTGAGGGAAAGGATACAAACTATTACCAAACAGCTCATTGTCTGTGTCGCTGTTCTCCGTCTTTTCACGGCATTTATCCGCTTTTCCACCATCATCTCCCTATCCCTACCCGTTCCAGCCCGCTCCTTTCCTCCGATAGCGGCCATGTTATTAGCCGGCGCATCATTCCGTTCCAACGGACAACTCGAATGTACTCCTGGCGAAGGCGCAACAGGATGTGACACTCCGGAATGAAGGGTCAAAGGACGGTGAGGACGTCGTTCAGGTGGGCGGTGGACGGGGAGGGAGGGAAATACCTGCAAGGGGAAAGAGAGGAGGGAATGCAATGGGTGGTGTGGTAGTGGGATTGGGAGTTGGCGCTTAGGGATGCGACGAGCCGAGAGAGTTAATAGGGTGGAGAGAACTGCCGGGGTTAGATGTGAAGGGTGAGATATGCACGAGATTCAGTTGGATGCAGGCTGAGGTCGCGAGAATTGGCAGAGGAAGAGAGTCGCATCTAACCGATAGGTTTAAAAGTAGGTCATTAAGGAGAGATAGCGACATCCTGGTGCGAATGCAAAAGTGCGCTTGGAAATTTTAGCATGTGAGGGGGATTGCGGATTCTTGAAAAGTGATCCAAGACGACAATAGATCTCTCTTGGTCACTCTTACGGACGTGTTTCTTACAGCGGAAAGTATTCGTGACCCCGCCGATTGTCTATTTGAAGTGTCGTATTCCGCGGAATTTGTCCACCCTCGTTTTCCCTGATCTTAAAAACTAATGCAGTTGCTAAAACTGCAATTAAACAGTAGATCGGAATCCAAAGTTTAAGTTAAATCTTGGACCTTATTTTGTGACTTTTCTATCTGGTCATGGTTTGCTGTAAACGCCAAGCCTCTCTGATGGGAAGAAACTGACTGTAGTGGTGACCATGTTTGGTAGTGATTGATGACATTTTGTTTCGTGAGTTGGTGGTTTTCGGTGAATTTTTATGGAATTTACGAAACATTTTGAATGAATAGAGTAAACTTTGTTTTGCCACAATGAATTTAATGACTTACGACCATAGTTTCGACGATTAACGTCGTCATCAGGTGTGTCAGGTCACCTGATGATGACGTTAATCGTCTTTTCCCGGCATTTATCCGCTTTTCCACCATCATCTCCCCATCCATACCCGTTCCAGCCCGCTCCTTTCCTCCGATAACGGCCGTGTTCGGTCGTATGGAATGGTCGTAAGTCATTAAATTCATTGTGGGAAAACGAAGTTTACTCTATGCATTCAAAATGTTTCGTGAGTTATTTGAATCACATAAGGCGAAAACAAACGGAAGATCGTGTGAGGAAGACCAAAGGGCAGTTATCTGAATCGATTCAAGACAGATGTTGCGAAAAAACTATTAGGTCTTAAAAGAGTATGCACTGAAAAGGCTGAATAGAAGCTACAGTGGATCTATTTTCTTATTAAGTATCTGATAACCAATCGTTAAGCAATGGAATTTATTTTCTCTTTAACTCCTGTTCTATTTTTTTCTGATTCAGTACACCAAATTGCTTTTTTCGGTCTGTGATAATGCACCCATACAGTGCTTGACTCACCCTCATTTCAAGATCTCGTCCGGAAAACGCTACGGTAAAAAAGACGCAACAATCGCTGCTCCCTAGACCGAGTCGAAATCCATTCATGGTGAGTAAAAACCTTCCTTCTGTAAGTGAATAAGCGCCCCCTCCTGAATAAAGCAAGGTTGTTTCTTTCTATTGAGAATCACCGTCGAGTGAAAATGCCCCACGCTCCGTCCCTCCTTCGTACCTCCCCGCGTCGCAACGCGACAGCTGCGTGCATACGTTTCATGAAGTTACCCGCGAGCCTAAATGGACTCGGGGAGCATAATGGAGGGGAGGGGAGATAGAGTCAAAATATGGAACGCGAGTCTGGGCGCAGTCGAGACGCGAGTCGAAGAGACAGCACAAAAGAGAGGTGGAATGGGCGACTGGCGGAAAGGGATATTGCGTTAAAAAGGAAAAGGGTTCGCCAAACGGAGGAAAGGATACAGTAAAGGGTACGTACGGGAGCGTGTGTCGGGGGCAGAGTGCCGCATTTTTTAGAAGTCCCCTTTAAAAGGATTCGTTCATGCGGAAAAACACTTTCTCCCCGCATCGATGCCCCTGCACTATTTCGGACCGCGCCGCTTTTCCGACGTTCTAAGTATCTTAGGGATTTTTAAGCTTAAAAATCTGATCCTACCCATTTTTTGGACCACCACAATCTCCGCGGCTAATGCGATTCTCAATTATTGGGTGAAACCGAGGGTATCCATCCAATTGGGAGTGAAAAACGCCTTCACTCGAACTGGGCTTTTGATGATTTAAGGGAGATCACAAGGGTCACCGAGCGTTCCCCTACCCTGGAATGCTCTCTCATTTGCAGCTTAACCTAATATCATAAGTATTATAACATAAACAACAATTGCACATTTCCACAGGATATTTTATTGAGTACGACGCGTTTCAGCTCATAGAGTCATCATCATGTACAAAATTTGTACATTTTGTACTTGATAGTGGCTCTGTGAGCTGAAGCGCATTGCAGTAATTGAAATATCTTGTTGAAAAGTGTAATTGTTATTTCTGTCATAATATGACGAACTTCCACGATATCTCGCCTGAGTATGTTGAAATAATTCGGTAATATTTAAAGTTATTTTTTTTAATAGCATTTTTTAAACCCGGAAGTGTAATTTACCAAATTTATTCGTAGATTTTTTTCGAAAATTTTAATGGAAATGAACCTATAAATTAATTTTACGGCGCGGAATAAATGCCTCACTCGACCGGAATGGTTGGGCTAAATTGTAACATTTATGAACCTTAAGCATTTTGCTATTTGTCCACGAAGCTTTACATAGCTGTGCCTTTGCATTCCTCCATTTTGAACGTTAGTTTTACAATAAACCTACGGATGCCAAGGGTGACAATATATCGAGGCGTTTGATCATTGATTTACCGAGAAAATAGTTACTCTGGCAATTTTATCGGGAAGGCACGAGCGCTGTGAAGGAATTTCCGAACAATGCCGGCCGTTATTCACTTGATTCAATCGCGCATTGTCCTTAGTTATTTCCCAGCGACGTCCCGCTCTAACAGAATCACTCACCCGCCAACACCCATCCATCCCTACACACCCCCCGCGCTACGCCGTTAGGGAGGGCTCCTCATCCCATGGTTCTACGTCCTCATTCCCCTCGAATCTCTTTCTCTACCTTCCTCTTTTTTCCTCTCTCTCTCCTTCCCTCCCTCTCTCTCCCCCTCCTTCACCCAACATCACCCTTTCAGACCCGACGTCCGTAACCCCTCGACCTTAAAGGAACCAAAGTCTGCCTTTTTATATTAGTATGATTTATACGTGAGTACCGGGGATGACTTAACACGGAAACTCTGTAAATCACTTGGGGGGATGTTTCGGGCGAGGATGTTGGAGAAAACGCCGATTCTAATTGACCGCGTATCGTTGTCTGCAACTATAAGTTATGCAAGTCGGTTGTGATTTAGGCGTGGGAAGCCTTACCTCCTCGCGGAGGTTACATGCGTGTGATTACATGGAGGGGTTTTCGTTAAAGGTGCATGCATGCTCGTCACTTGTGCCGAGGCGAAGAAGCAAAAAAAAGTTGGGAAAATTAATTCCAAATTGTGTATCCTCGCAGTGTGTCGAGAAATATTATGAAGGGAGTGCATGACGGTATAAAAATTATTAAGTCAACTGTCAAGAGACTATCCTAAAGTCCAAGGAAGCGACAAATAAAAAGGTAGATCCTTATTAGAAAATACTGATTTTAGAAAAGCTCAGAACTCGCAAACCTTGTAATTGAGAAAGATATGTTTAGCCAAATAGAAGCCAAAACCTTTTGGGGATTCTTTTTCATCCTTTATGTGTGCGTAAGCCTATTGGCTAAATCAATTTTTATCAAAAACTTAAAGCAAAGTTCATGTTTGAAAATAGGGTCTTTAAAGCAAAAGTTTTGAAGCCATTTCCTCGTCGCGTTCTTGGCAGAATGTCGTGGTTTGGTAGCCAAGTGCCAACTAATCGGGCACTGACCGGACCCGAGTACGAACCAAGGTCAAGCATGGGATCGCCAGCTGAAGTCAAATGCAATAATTTGCTCACCTTTTGCGTTCATTGCCTACTCGTTGCACAAAAATAAGGAATACACTCTGTTAACTTGTTTCAAAGTTCCTCACCGTGCGGATCGGAATGATTGGAGCTGCGACGTCCAATATCAAACTAAACTTTGGATACGTACTTAAAGACTTAAAGGAAAACCAAAAATTTATGTTTGAGCTTACCGGACAAATTAAGAATATGCCTCCTAAAAAATTCGAATTTTCATGTCAATGCCTAGAATCTGCTGGTATTATAAAACCCCTTATCCTTACATGATGTAGGCGTGTAAAAGCGAGACATCATGCATAAAAAACTAAATAAATGGCTACTCCGTAATTAATCATTCAGAGTATCGTATGATGGTGAGATGAATATTTAAATGGGCCGTTTCTGTTATTACCGCTGTAGAAATCCATGAGTCCTGCTGCGAATCACACCTTTCATACGATGCTCCATTATGGAGTTTCCATCTCTTGAAAGTGTTAATTTTCTGCTGTGCAGTGACTGCCGTGGCAACACGCCAGCGTCTTAGTGAGCAAACTGTGTTAGTTATATGGAATGATATGCAATTATTGCTTTACTGTACGTAACATCTTCAATTTATGATATCAGTGCCAGCCATATTTTACAAAAACTTAATGCCTATTTCAAGAGGCACCTGGCCATTAAATCCGACATGTGCCGCAATCGCGCGAGATTTCTCGGTAATTTGTGCATAGGATGACTTAAAGGTTTGTCCGGCCGCTCTAAGATTGAATTTTCAAGTCTCATGCACGGGGGATTTTTCAAGTTAAGTCTCTCCCCTATGTGAGAAACACGCACTCATCCCCTGTACTTTGATGCGATAAATCTTTTTCTCTTACCGTGACGGAACGTGGAATAATAGAATATGGGTCTTTTTTCACTCACAGCCGTCCGACGCAAAGTTCTCTCACGCAATGTCTGAATTTATATTTTCCTCCTTTACGGAAAGTGTGAGCATTGATGTATTTCACAAGATTTGCCCCCTCTGAGTCGACATGTCTCCGTTTTATTCCTTTTTCCATTTCTTGTCTTTCAGTTTTAATCTTTTCTCGAGAAAAATAAGATGTGCTTTTCCAAAATGGGGGACATCCCACTATTTTTTTCAAGCTTTTTATATGCAAAGTTAATCCACATTCATGATTTGCTGAGTCCATGTCTGAATGGAGTTTCGGATTGGACTACAAGTTGTCATTCAACTTCGGTTAAGGGTGTGAAGCCTTCTTAAGTTAACCCAACATGCCATAGATTCAACTTCTGGGGGAAAGTTTTACCAAGGCAATGGACTGCCCTGACCCTCTGATGGGACACCTTGGGAGTTTCATTGGTGGAGAGAATTTAAGCAGGGCTACGGAAATTTTTTAAAGAAGGAACTATCCATATCATACGTCCTATCAATTATTTTTATAATACTCTTTAGCGAGAATTTGGATGCTAGTTTGGAAGTCACATCATGAATAACCTTCAGTGCAGCATTTCCTTTCCTTAATATTTGGATTTCGTGCCATTTACGACCCTCGCCATGTATTAACCTCGCATCCCAGTGGTTTTGTCCAATTCATTCCTCACCTTTCATCTTGTTAACCCAGTACCAAGTTCCTTTTTTGGATTATTTGGGTAAATGCTCTAAATGCTCTCGTTTCGACAACCTGCCCGTTACACTTACCCACTGTCGTTGAGCTATATATGTAATATATATAATAGTAAGATTCTTGAATATTTAGTCATTGATTATGTCTTTGAAAGTGTGAATGATGAATTTGATCTCTATTTTTCATTGATATTTTTGTATAACTTGTGAATGATTTATGCGAATTTGTTGGCTGTTTTGAGTTGTTATTTACCTTGTTACTGTTCAAAATTAAGCTCAATGGTAAGCAAATTTTTGTTTCCTCAATTTTGTTCTAATATTTCTATAATTACCTGATGAATATATCTGCTTTTTTGAGTCACAAGGCCCTGAAGGTGCCAAAGTATTTGGCAAAACGATGGCTGTTGGTCAAATATATTAATGACCAAATATTCAAGAATCTTGTTATTATCTATAATTTTTAAAAGCTATAATTGGTTGAGCATTAGTTTGCGCTCGCGTGGTGTATTTGAATGCGGATGGCTACGTAACATCCACCCGACTCCCCATTTCCCGCCCATACCTCTCTTACGTGTAAAGGAGCACCCTTTTTTTAACCGTCCCCCTGTACACGCACCCCTCCATTCCTCTCTATCCCTTCCCCACACCAAACTCTTGTTTCCTTCCCCGAAACCCTTTTTTTGTCTTCATACCACCAGCGCCCTTTGTTTCGCTTATCTTTTTTTACTCATCGTTTCCCTGTACCCGTTCGCGTTGACGGCGGGCGGCGGCTACTGTTGTCCGTGGGGATTCCTTCCTGTGCGTGTGTGATATGTGGGCATGTGTGCGTATACTATACCGGAACCGGTTTCCGGGGAAAAAGGAGTAAGTGGAGGTGGAGTAGAGGAAGAAGAAGGAAGGGCAAGAGTGAAAAAAGATGAGTTAGTAAAAGGGGGAAGGAGGAAGATCCACCGGTATTTTTATCAAGGCCTGTTTGTTGAAAAAAAAAAATGAATTGAGCCAAAATGACGTTAGCGTAGAATTGGCGTGTGTTCACAGTGGCTTGCCGCAAGTAAAAAATTGCAGGAAAAATTAAGGTAGAATTCGATCGAACTTGAATTGATGGGCGTGAAATAAACTCAACTGTCGAAATGAATGAAAAGCGCCTGATTATGATTCCACACTTTATTTGGAATAAAGTGTTACTTCAAATAAAGTGTGTAATCATAACAGGTGTTTTTTCATTCATTATGAAGGGCTTCTACCAAGTTACGCCAAAGACAGTGTCGTATACACTATCGTATTAGTACCGTCCTGCGCTTTGTGTGAGAGACAATGTCCTGAGCGGTTCTTTTGTTATGCTTGTGTGAGTCTTAGAGGAAAAACTTAAAGAATTAAAGGAAAATAATGCTTGCCAACAACCAAGACTGATTTTCAAAGCAACATGGGTGATACGCTTAAACTCATTTTCAGCATATGCTTATTATTCGTGAACTTCTTACAGAAATACTTGCATATGACTCCAAGCTAATATATTTTCTATGGGTCCGCTGATCTCACGTAAAGTTCTCAAGTTGATTCAGAATAAATTCTTTCCGCGAGCCGGCCTTTATTTTTTGGCGGGAGTTGGCAGGGACGGATAAATGGGAGTCGGGGCGGGTGAAGGGCTTTTTGAGGAAAGGAACTAGAAGAAATCAATCGAATGGGGGGAGGGCGGCAACTTGATGGGAACTCCGTTGTCTCTGTCTACCTGGGGATTGCAGGGAGGAGATAGAATTCTCTCGTCGAGAGGGGCGCATCCCTGTTGGGTTAGGAGACTGTGGGACCGCCCCGCGGTGGTTAGGGTGAGTGGGAGGCTTCCATTTGGGCGAGGGAGACGTCTTCTTTTGGGAGGAGGGGTGCATTGTCTCCCGGAAAAGCAAGTGGAGGTGAGGGGAAGGAGTCGATGCTTTTAAGCAGATATGGCGGCTGAGAGCGCAAAGTTGCAGGTCGTTGGCTTAATATGTGTGTTTGCCAAAAGAAAATAAAATATCGAGGGAAATAACCGATTCTGAAGCGGGCATATACCGCCGAGAAACTAAGTCGAGGAAATTTGACGTTTGCGGTGTAGACCTTAGAAATGGGAATGGAATACCATAGCAAAAAAATGCCTATCAGCCTTACAGTTATAGGAATGGAAGGGAGTATTAGGTGGGCATTTTTTATGCCATTCGAGCGCGTGCCTGGAACAATAGAAACGGTTAACATGTGGCGAGGAAGGACGGAGGTATAATATGATAGAAAGTGGATTGAACGAATATTGCTATGTATGGGCAACAGCGGCGTAATTCTGAAAACTCGAAGTTTCAAAGAGACCAAGCGATGGTATTGAGGGGGGCAGTGGGGATGGAGGGAGGGGATTGGGCGAGGAGCTGGAGGCTGAGAAGAAATAAAGATCAGTCGATGGGGTGAGATTGGGTGGAGTGGAGTTGGGAGAGTGAGAGAGAGGCAGACAGCAAAATGTCTAGAAGACAATGGAGTGGAATGAGCGCGGCTCGAATGTGAAGATGTTTCGTTTCTGGAGGGGGCGTGCGGGGGCGTAGCGGCGGAATTGTGAAGGAGCGGTGGGGTCAAATATCATCTTCGAAGAATCGTCTTACAACCTCACGTAGGGTCTGCGATATGTATTTGAGGATATAGGTCCTTATGAGAATCAGGAAGTCGCATCGAGGAGGAGCCAAGGGTCTTTTGCCTCGCATTGTCTCCCTCCCTCCCCAACATGATATTTGAAGAGAGTTATGGATCTGTTTCCCTTCCGAAACAATGGGTAGACTACTGAGGTTTTGCCTCAAAGCGGACCACATGAATAGTGGTTCAGTTATAGCATCAACTGTGTTTATACTTCTTGGGTTCTAGCCGAAAAGGCTGATCGGTACGATTTTCTTCGCTTTCGTATAATCGCTTTTATAAGTTAGAATCATATTCCAGAATGAAATAATTCCCATTAATCCTTGTCGTTCTAAAGTAGTATCTACCTTTTTATTTGCTCTCAGCTGTTAAGACGGGAATACAAAAAGCTGTGTATAAAATATATCGTATGTCTTGGTAGCCAAAGTCATTGTTTCTTTTTGGTGCTCGAGATTTTAATACACGGCGGCCTCTTAGGATTTAAGGATAGTTTTTGTCCATTGTCATGAAGTTTATATTTATGCCATATTATGACCTAGCACTCTTTTGCAGACACTTTCATCTTGTCATAGACAATAGCTGAATCAGTAAAAATAAGTTATCATTAATGAAATTCCATTCCCGGTAATTGACTTCACCTTTTTTCAATTCGTAGGTTATTGATTTTTTACAGTGACCATCAGCAGATAATGTTATTCACTAAATTACCCTTAAGCAAATTCATATCATGTTATAATCTATGTCTAACATTTTTTATTCCTAGTGAAGTTACATTCAACTCTTTCAGACAAACTATCGCCGCAATGTTTCTCTTTCTTGAGCAACATTTGGCTCCGCCGGGCATTACTTAAGGAAGCTCACCTCATCTTAAAAGGTTGATCACTGCGTGACACGCAAGGCACAAAAAAAGGTGAAAATATTTGAACTCACTGGACCGTTTTATGAAGGCGTTTTAAGGCGTGTCATAAAAGCGAATGTGAAATGGAGAAATATTTCGAGATCACATATTAGATAGCCAATCGTATTCAATTGAGCAAAGTCGTGATTTGCGTGCATCGTATTTCGCAGGAATCAAACCGGAAATCACGTAGTTGTAATTATGTTTCCATGTCCAAATCCAGATGAAAGGGTTTACTAAGCAATTTTCTACCATTATTTCAGACGTGAAACCAGCTCTTCGGAGTACGCTATAAGAATTTTTTTACTTTAAGAAGTAATAATGCGTAAGGGGAATTAAAGCGTCGGCATGCAAACTTTCTAGGAATAAATTTTTCCAGCTTAGTTATTCACCAAATTTGGTGAGTGATGAAACAATGTCTACAACGCCTTGTGGTGATTTCTTGAGCTAAAAAAATGATAACTCCATCAAAACTCTTTTATGCCACTATTCATTCATAAAAACGAGTTTCTGAAGCTACCATGCTGTTGCAACCTGGAAGATGCACTCAAATATTTTTGACTACGAATGGTCGAAGCACATGGGTCGATGTCCGTATCTATCCATCGGAGAGGGGATAGTTTTTAAATAATAAAAGTCAAGACCTATTTCAAAAATTCTATCCTGTAATGCTTTTCAGTCTTCAGTGGTGAAGTTTTCGCAACTCAAGCATTGATAAAAATATTTTATACTAATATTTAGGAAATGGTAAAACAGAACGGAGTGCCAGAGATCGTCATAATTATTACCTTCATTGGATAAGGAGGCGACTATAAAACCGCCTCAGAGATGTATGTATTTTTAGCATAAATGTGCAATGATTAGATAGTAGCTATGGTCTGATATCTATACTAGTAAATTTTAATCAACATCAAAGATTTTCGTGGCTAAAATTTTTCAGTGTGTCTTGTCCACTTGTCCATTTTTGTACGAGGAAGATTGTATGTGTGGGATGGCATCAAAATGACCACTTTCAAGGATGCTTTCTTACTTATTATTAATTCATTATTATTATTCATCTACCGCTATTAATATCTATTGTTTCCTTTGGCTTTCCTTCATTGTGTATTCTTCTACTATCCATCAGGTGTCTTAGAAGTATGAGCCAAAGAAATCGTTATAAGATAAACTCCTCTCGACTCTGACATTATCACCACCATTTCTTTCCCCGCTTCTCGGACAATAGAGACCACAAGGACGGAGTGAGCGCTTCTCGGAGAGAAATTGGGAAACGCGATAATGCGGTAGACGTCAGAGAAGTTAGCCTGAGGGCAGAGGGGGGGTTGAAGGGGAAGGGAGGCGGTCTTTTGACGCTCGAGAGGTGCTCGGAGAAAAAGGGAAACGGATCACTAGGCACGCCATCACTCATTGGGGAAGATCTGTGAAAAGTCTAACCTTGCCGTTTCAAACCGTCGAGATTTCGTCGGGATAAGGAAGCGGGCGCGAGCGGGAAGGAGAGGTCGGGGAGCGAAGGCATTCGCTCGCGGGGATCACCTGAGGGATTATGGGAGGAGAAACGGGGCAAAAGTGAAGGCCCGTGTGAGCCCCTGGGCGTGGGAGGAGAGGCTGGAGAAAGACGAAGCAGAAGGAAGGGGACGGCGCACGACGGTTGGTTTCAGCACAGGTGGTTAGTTCGTATAAACGGTGGCGGTCCGATTTTCCTGGCCGCTGGGCACTGCTCTACCCTTAGGCGTGTTTGCTCACGAATTTACGGCCTCACTCGCGCGCGTCTCTTAAGGGTCCGGCCGTGCATAAAGTGGAGGTTTTAAGGAAATCAGGATAGTAAAAAGGTTTTTTTATGTGATGGCTTTGGAGGTTTGATTGGGAGGTCTCCTCAGGGTATTTTACACCTAGGAATTTGCAGACCACTTCGCGCCTCCTCGCTCTGTTCGCGAAAGTCAAGTTCAGCTATTAGCAAACAAATGTTTTCTTTCCATTGCATGTCGTGAGGCGTACCAACAAAAAGTAATTTCAAAGTTTCACCCCAACTCCTTCATGGTCTCCTCGAAAAATGGAACATTTAATTAACCATTTAGAAAAACAGTTTACCCACACATTTTCATTAAAGTTGCATGCGTGGTAATACCAACTTTCATGGCTTCGTAGAAAGAATATTTCCTAAAACATGCGTGATGTTACAGTTTATATGCATTATTATTTGGTCAGATTGGTTATAGCATTGAACATATGCTCATCAATGTGCATTTTTCCAATTAATTTGATCAAATTTTTCTTTCAAGTGGCATTAATAATTATATGTGCATTTTGCATTTGCCTAATACCGGTAATTTATACATATTAAAGCTGGGATTCGTTTTGGTTTGATTTTTTTTCTTCGCACTTAGAAATTTTTTTGCGCATTCTTTTCCTGACGTTGAATTGGATCATACGCTTTAATTGTTCGTTTTGTTAAAATTGCTCGTAAAAAGAAGCTTCCCGCGGAAAGCAGATAGACTCTCATTCGCGGGATAAAAGACAGCTCGGATCGCCGCGGGGACTGGTCACTCTGTGCTCTGGAAACGGATTCGCACCCGTCGGCGGTCTCTTGTACGCTTAGGTTTCTTCTTCTCCTCTTTGGTCACCGCGGAGGGGAGCCTCTCGGCTGCCTCGCTTCGAAAGCGTGGGGTGGTCTCCCGGCGGCGGAGAGCGGCTATCGCCCTGACAGCCACGCGATCGGCCTCCGGGGAAGGAGATGTTTTTTTATTCCATTCTCTCCTTTTGGTTTGTGGACGCGTGGACTTAATGTACAATTAGCGAATGCCCGCCGCATAAATTAGTTGCTCGGATGCACTGTGAACCTCAGTCTAAAAATCAGTTTAGGTCGCCTGAAAATGGTGTCGGGACCACAAAATATGGGTAGTTTATGGAGTTGTAATGGTGATTTATGCATTGCGAAATTATAGTGTTCAGCTCATCCATGCGAACCATTAAATTCACCCGAAAACGTTCCTCAGTTCTTCCAGATTTTTATCGTTATTCATATTTCGTCTTTTAATGTGGATTGATTGAAAATCCAGCAATATTTATAGTGGAAGAACTACTCTTTGTGAGCTAGTTATACATAAATTACGCTTATCATGATTTAATGCATACAAATCAAATCTTTTTAGCTCCTAGCTTTCACGCTTAAGCGATTAGTAGCATTTTTTTCAGATAGAAGATAATTGTATTTTTAGTTCATTTTTTTATTTTCATAGTAAGCAAATCCTTAACTTTTCCGCAATGATTACAGGACTGAAAGGGTTTCTTGTATTATTCCATGTCCGCAATTTTTTTACGTTCCCATTAGAGGGAGTCTTATTCGGGAAGCCCGCTCCCAAGATTCAATAATCTTTTATTTTCTTCACTTAACGGTAAATTTGACAAAGAGTAGTAAAGTTGAGCACCGACCAGCATCCCTGACTATAATACGCCATTATGAGTCGATAAAATACTCATTTTATAGCCCATTTTGAACCATAAACCAAATATTTTTTTCGGGCTCCCTCCTATCCTGAGGCGAGGACCATCCTTTGCTCGGGGTTATTCCATCTTTTTTATGCTGCTTTAATGATTTTAGCCATAAAATTCTGGAAATTGAAAATATTCTATGTTTGGAGCATGCTATTTCTTTAATTCTCGATTTCACAACAAATTTTTACGAACTTTCTTTGTTTTTTACGTTATATAGCCTTCCTCCCTCCATATCCCTGGTTCATTATTTCTCTGTCCCTAGGAATTTCAAGCAAAACGTCTCCCGTTTACCGTCGCGTTTCCCACTTTATTTCCCCGTGGTTAGGAAATAATGGGCAGGAAGTAGGTCCATGAAACGTTTTTCAAGGCACCAGCAATCCGCGCTCTTCGTGTCCGGGAATCACCCTGGGGGGGGAGCATAAAATATTTTTAATTACACCAGCGGAGATGTGAGCCGACCGGGATAGCCCGTGAGAGTAATGAGCATGCTAGATAACTGTAAACTTCGACTCCTACCTAAGTGTGGGCGCATATGTTGTGGGGTAGAGACGTCTCAGTACTCCTCGCTGCGCAAGACGACTTCCGCCAATAGTAAGAAATCACGGCGCCGCATGCATACTCCGCTCTCTCCTCCCTCGGGTAAGATCTATTTAGCGCTTAAGTGCGAAGCGTTAGCCCTAACTCTCAAGCGAGCTTTCTTGAATCTTTATTCCGAGATGCTTAGATCCATTATTACCGTCGGAAACTATTTTTAATTAATACGGTCGGTGGTGTGAGGGTTTTCGGTGTGTTTTTCATTGATGGAGAGTGGAGGGGAACCAAAATTATTCAAATTTAATTCAGAACTTTTGGTGCAAACATGCCGGAGATTCATCGGATAGAGTAATTATTTCAATCATTAGCTCGCTCTGGTCGCATACCACCGCTGTCGTTCCCGGAGGCCCTCAAGCGACGGGGGACAGGTTATAATTCACTCCGCGGAGCGGTGGAGAAAATCCACAGACACAAGGTGCTCTCCGCCACTCGTTCCCGAACGAGCACTTGAGTGACACACTTTAAATATCCTGTTCTCCGCCTCGGGCTCTTCCCTCTCCGACCTGCCTCCACCTTCCATTCCCTTCGCCCACGACAACCGCCCTCAGCGCCCCGCGCAAAGGGGAGAGAGTCCAAAAACATTGCTCCGAAAGACGTTTAACAATTAAAAGGATCGGTGCAACATGCGATTCCCTTGTTCGACGGACGCGGTGCGTGAGAGAGAGAGAGAGAGAGAGAGGGAGAGAGAGAGAGAGAGAGAGAGAGGGGGGGGGGGGGCGGGCACAGCGACGCCGACACCACAACACCTCTCGCCGGCGGCGACGGTGGCCAAGTGAGCGAAGTTGTACATACCCATCGGGGTTGTGGTGGGGTGGGGTGGGGTGGAGAGAGGGAGAGTGTGGGGGGCTGGGATAAGACACAGAGGGTCATTTCTCGGGTTCAGTTCCTCCGTAAATTGCCGGCAAAAGTGGAGAAGCGGTGAGAAAGATAAAAGGGTAAAGAGAGGAGGTGTTTGAGGGAGAACAACTGAACGCGTGGAGGGCGCGAGGGAACGGTGTTTTAAGTGGAGAATGAGGATGGCATGGGCGGATTTATGGACTCGATCGAATGATGAAGGTGCTGTGATTTTAATTCATATCACACACTGACTATGAGGAAATAATATAACAATGGATTTGAGCATTGAAATCAAACACTTTTTGGGTATTAGGACGCGATAGTTGATAAAAAAAAACAAAATATGTAAAGTAATAAATGAGAATATTAAAAAACAAAATTGGTATCGTTTAATATACGAAGTGGACAGCGGAATGAAGTCACTTTTATGTAAAAATATCACTAATAGAATAAGTAAGGCGCAACTCCGATTGCGCCTAATTAAATTTAAATGTTGACCCTCAAATATGGGATACGAGTATGGGATTTGTGGTTTTTCAGTTTATTTTAAATGCAGATAGAACGATGTGATTTTGAAATGGAGTAAAATAAATCACAGTCTACTCTAAACTTTAAAGGTTATACTTTTTACATTGAGATTCCTCTCACGCGATTTACTCAATACGTTTCTTGCTGTAAATCAACCCCTTGGCTCGGTGGATGAGAGTTAAACGTCAATTTTTTTCGAGAGGCCAGTCATGCTGTAGGAGGGTTAATTACTCCATTTACCCGCTCCTCCTTTGAATAAGGAGAGAGAACGATGCAAACGGGGAGTTACGGCGATGTTAGGTGGCGGAAGATAAGGAGGAGTGGGGTGAAAAATGGGAGGTAAAGGAACTCTCCGCCGGTCACCCAGCCACGGCGACGGAGGACAATGGGAAGGCCCGAAATGTTAGCGCGCTGGAAAACAAGGAGTGGAGCTGGAGGTCCTTCCCGTCCTCAAGCCCTCCTCCCACCACTTCCGTCCTCCGCTTCCTCCGTCCTCCACTCCACCTATCCCACTCCACCTATCCCACTCCACCCTAACCCCCTTCTCTATTTTAACAACGTGTTTAGGTGGATCTAAACTTGGTGGCACTGACAAGTGGAGAATTAGAGACTATTGAGTGTGGATCAAACGCAAAAAGCAAGCAAAAGTACTTACGGACTCCCATAAGGATCCTCTGAACTCTTTGCCCCTTTGTTTCACCTCACCTGCATACTTACTGTTACAGTAGCGTGCATAAGTTGAGCCAAACTTGTTTGCACTCACCAGCGGAGAATTAGAGGCAACTGAGGATGAATCAAGCTTATCAAGTTATAAATTAGCAAAGTTGCCTGAGGACTCCTCTAAGGGTACTCTGATGGGACATCCCATTTACTGATTTCCTTTCCCTTGTTTCATGCTCTTGACAAGCTAGTGCCACCAAGTTTTGGCAATCTTATGCCCTGGGAGATCGGGTTGGTGTGGTGGCTAGAGTAGGCTAACCATACGGACGGCCAGGGTCAAATCCCTTCAGTGGAGGATGTTTATTAGAGAAAACCCTATCCCTATTTGATTGTCTTGTGGAGGGCGATTCAAGTGCGGCACTCCATTTGTCGGATGAGACATTACGCCGTGGTCTCCTTGGCGCCTTTTGTTAAGAGCAGGCTCATGCCGACTTCGGGTTTCTTTTCACCCTTCCTCCCTTACTTTCCCCTATGGCGCAAATGAACTTAGTTGTCGGTCGCCCCCCCAAATATCCAATCCAATCCTATACTCTTTGATCTACAGAACTTACCCCAACTTCGCCATTGGCTCCCCCGCCCTCTTTTCTCTCCTCCCTTCCCCCCTCTCGGCTCTCCTCACTCAGCCACCCACCCTTACTCCACGGTGGAGGTGCTGGCTGGTTTTTTTCTTTTCCCGGAGACTTAATTGGCACTTTCTAGTCCACCTACAGTTCACACCGCTCTATATTTCTTCTCCTCCTCCTCCTCGCAGCGATATAACTTTCTCATGTGTACGGGCTCAACCCCTCCGTCGGCTCTCCGGGGAGGTGCCTGTGACCAGATAATTCGATAATAAAAAATAAAAAGGACTCGGAGCATGAAAGTATCCACCCTCTTCTCTGCGAGGAATATAATTAGAACTGTCGACGTGGGAGGGGTTAAGAGACGAAAAACCTTGACTCTGTGGAATCGGATGTTTTTCCTCGGTTGAGGGATATGTTTATTTTGTGAAATATAAAGATGCGCTTCGTTGGAGGCATTCATATTTAGAACTTCATTATATTCTATGGGCATATCCACGAAAATTTAGATGCGTTCCTCTTAAGCAGTGAGCGATTCCGATGCATCTTTATTTCACTCGCACATTCCCGGTCTGAACCATTGAAATTACCTTTTAACGTGTTAGATCTTGGTTCTTGGAGCAAATTATTGCAACTTGATATATAGATCAAAATTTCTTATTTATTTTTTCGTATGTCGCGATTTCTGGCTCATGGGAAGTTTTCTGGTGACTGCAGAAATAGAAAATACAATAATGGACAAAAACGTACAGTTTTATCAAGAATGCGTCTTATCAGCATCCACATTCCTCCTCAATTTACTCATAGCGCTCCTTTTCGATGAGTCATACATTAAAATGGGCGATTCTCCTGTATTTTCGTGAGCGCCGCTAGCATCAAGGCAGAGGCTGAGACCCATTTGCCCGCATTACAACCTCTCAAAACGGTTCCGATGAAACCGCCCGCATTCCTTTCCGCCCTTGAAGAGCTTGAAGGCACATTCAGTACGAAATTCCGGTGCTCTCATGCGTTCATATGTGCACGAGGACACAATCACTTTCGTCCGACTACAATGCACTCGAGCTTGTATTCGGGCAAAAACAAAGGGGCAGATTAGGCCTGTAACAATGCGGCTGTAACTCATTTCCCTGCATCGTACGGTGGTTAGTTATTTCTTCCCTCCCCCTCATTCCCCTCCAGCCCTACCCCCTCCTTCCCGTGGTCGACAGACAGGAGAGTACAATGCGCCGCCTTCGATGGGAGAAAACCCTTTCAGTCTTCGATCCTACCCACTCACGCCCCGCATGAACGTAGGGATGGGAGTCACCTCGATATACCAGTATGCTCGACGTCTTTTGCGTGGTAGAGAAGTTTAGGTACACTGGCGAATTTTTAAAATCCTTCGTACAGGTACAACAGATATCATTATTAAATGCAGTGATACCCTATTTGGTATTTTTTCTACAATCTGAATGTTAACAGCAAAAGTTACTCTTAAAATATTTCAAGTGAATTTATTAAATCCACAGATTCAGGTAAAATGCCATTTGAGCGTAGTATTTTATGACCAAATTACTATAATATCATGCCGAAGGACAGGTAAAATTTTCAGCTCAGTTAATAGTGCGCAAAAAGTTTTATAACATTTTATTGACACACAGAAATGGTCTTGATATTGCACCCATCGGAAATCGGTATATTTAAAGTTCTTCGCTTAAAAATATATGGGCATGTTTGTTATGAACCTCCCATCCCTACTTAGGAGGCTATACGAAACTCATTCGCATCATCCAGCCTGCCTTTCACGCCTAAGCCCCTCAGCAGCCCGCCCTCTTTCCTTTCCCTCCTCTTGATCTCCAGGTCTCCCGCAGCTGCTATCCTACAGGCAATCACGCGAGAATCCTCGTGCCTGCTTCTGGAGAGACCCACCCCCTCTAAAGATTCCTTGCCTCTACCCCCGACTTCCCGAACCCACTGGGATCCCCATATATCTCTTTCCCTCTCCTCAGCATCCCTACCTTAACCCTCAGCCTATCCTCCCCGACCTTATCACGAAATCTTTCACCTTATCCGTTCCTTCACTCACCCTCATATGTTTCCCAGCGTCTCCTCCCATTATTTCTCTCATCCCACACCTCTTCCGTCTTTCTCTCTCTCTCTTTTGGTCCAGCAGCCATACCCACGCATCATCACCTCCATCATCCTTCCTTCCTTTCATTCTTCCTCTTCTCTTTCCTATCCGAATTCTATCTGCTCATACCTCCTGTCTGTTTCTGCCATCTCCCTCCTCCCTCTCCTCCTTCCCTCCGCTTGAACCTTTCTTTGCATCCAATTTAAACCGAGCGTGCCTTCCACCTCCTTGCTCTTTCCCGTGTGGTTCCTCTTTTACCTTACAGCATGTCCTAATGGACTCCCCTCCGAGCTAGCCAGCCGATTCCCTTCTGTTTTGCTCTCCGCTTGCGGTAAAATGCTCGCGTGCATGAAATCGTTTATCTCATCTGGTTGACTACTCTCCCGAATGGTCCTTTTTTATTTTGTTTTCTCTTCTCTCCACTCTCCAACAAGCGCTCTTCTCCTTACCTCTCGACCTCTTCCTTCCAGCGCGTAATTCCTTCCCGCTCTTCTTCCACCCACCCGCGCCACTCGCTTCGCGGAGTATGATGATAATGGAGGCTTAAAGCTCCTTTGTTGCGCAATATTTACGTTCAGGTAAACCAGTTATCGGGGTACGACCATCGTCGTCCGAAGCCGAGCGCTTTGGAAGGTGTTCGATAACACTTCCGCTTCCAACTCCTCGAATGAGCGTCCTAAGGCCTCCAACCCTGAAAAGCTTTATGCCTCATTGTTGTCCCGTGCATCCCTCCCGCGCCGTTTTCCCTTCTTTTCCCAGCCGCGTTACCATCCCTCGGATTCTTCTCTATTGCTTCTCATATTTGAACCACTCTCCGTGACTTGCTTCCTCAACCGCCCTCCCAATTCAAGGGGGATTTTGAATGATGTGCTCCTGATTTTCTCCATTTATCGCGCATTGCGCCAGGCTTCTACCCTCTGTTAAACCAGCCTCATACACTGGTTAATACAAGATTTACATCACTGAAATAGGGAGACATGAATACGTTCATTGATAAGGTATGAATATAGTCACTACGTCTTTATGAGAACAGTTCAACGATTATTAGTAGTGAGATGACGAACCTTTTTCCATCCTCATTAGGTATATCTAATCAATTACCTCTTTCAGAAATTAAATCCATTTGCTCTTATTATTTTTTACAAATGAGATTTCTGCTTTTCTGCATGCACTGTACGATTTTTTCTGTTTAACATAATGATTAAATAGTTCCTGACACTCCGTATCGAGCACATACCAAATTTTTATTCATAATTTGAATATTCAAGGGTTATTATTTGAGAGTTTTGTTGGTGTCTATCTCTCCATACTCTTTGGGCTTCGCCTATTAGCTTCTATAATTATCCCGCTCCGCCTGCCACGGGAAGAAACCAACCCTGCCGCTTACATTAATATCGACCCACTCGACAATCAACCCAATTATCTCTTCAAAATTTGCCTTTTTCCGCCATCTCCCGGAAAGTTCCACGCCGCTCCCATTCTCTCTCCGCGTTTCTTCCCAGGCCCTCATTCCTCCTTCCCCTCCATCTCGGATGCCTCACACCTCCATCTTTTCATTGTTTTTTTAATCTTTCACCTCATGATGTTTTATAATCAACCGCGCCCACTCAGAATATTCGTAGGCAAAAGAAGAGGAAGCGCTTATTTTCGCCCAACGCATCTTTCTTTTTCCCTCTTTCTCTCGAATGCAGTCTCAGAAGTTTCCCTACCCAGCTGAGCGTCTTCTCCCCATTATCCTATCACTTCCCGGTTCCCTTTCCTCCAGCGGTATACGCTTCGTTTGTGCACCCCACCCTAGGGGGGTAGTACGCGGATCGGGGCCGTGACACGGGGTGGATTCCGATATCGTCCCTACCGCCCACTTTCCTTCTTCCAACCCAAACGCCTCCTCCTCAAAGCCTTTGTGTGGTTGCCCGTGTCCCCTTCTCTTATCAAGAACATCAGCATCGTTCTTGTACTTTTCCATTTCTCTCTCCCTCTTTCTCTCTCCATCCCTTTAACTCTTGAGAGAATCCACCAGCCTCGAAGTGGTGGGGGAGTGGTTAGGATAGAGGGAGCAAACGGTTCCCATTGTTCTTCGGCTGCATACCCTACTCTTCCTGTGTCCTCCCCCATCCTCCGCTAACCCTTTCCTTGATAGCCTCCTGCGTTGCTTGCTTGCTCACCCATCGCGGGCCAAACGGTTAAAAGGGGTCCCGAACTAACCCTTGGGTGTGCCGGTCCACCCAATCTCCCACCCCCCACCCCCCGCCCTCCTGACCGCATGAATCCCCAAAAATGTGTTTGATCGATGGTGTTATTGTGAAGGTGATTGATGCCCGCTGAGGGTTCGTTCCCCCGGCCGGCACGCACTCGCTTGCCCACAATCGCGGTATCTTGATGCCCCTGCCTTCATCTCTCTCTCTTCTTTTCTCTCCACCCATCTTCTGCCTCTTCTTCTCCCTTTCCAAGTGCTATGCCGATGATACAGCACCAGGGAGAGAGGGAGTTACTCGAGTTCCTTCGGCTCGACCGCGTTCGAGCGAGCGAGGCGATTTTCGGTGGCCGCAAAAAAGTTCTCGGCGGGAGAGGAGAGATGAAGAGTAATTGATTGCTTTTAATGTGACACGAAATCGCAATTTAGATGCATTAATGCTCGAGTTACGGAAGTGATAAAGTTTCGAACTGCCGCTACCAGATAAGTGAGTGGTGTTTCATTCGTGCCCTCAGTTCAGCCTTCTCTCTCTCTCTCTCTTAGTGAAAATATAATGATGAGTGGCTGTCCAACGTATTAAAGATGGCTGATGCATCATGACTCGAACATGTAAATGCTCTCTTGTCGTTATATTGCGTGTTATTCAGTGCCTAATTGGTTATCTCCCAAAGGTTGGGTTTTACTATCAATTATTTCCACCCAGAAGTCATCGTTTGACGCCAGTTGAGGGTTGGAGTTAGCTTGCTTGTTTTTGAAATGCGTTCCAAATGGGAATGAATACATGTTGACGCGATTGTGCTTTTCCTATTAAGAAATGTTTCATTTTTTCGTCCTAGAAGCGACGCAATTTTTATGAGCCTTTTATTCGATGAGAGCATTATTCTTTTCATTAGCTATCGAATCAAGAGCCATTGTATTCTGCTCTGCAACGTTATTTTGTGTGCTGAAGTGCGTAAGCAACAGACGAGAAGTCGTCATAACTTCAATATTCACTCTATTTATTCAGTAACCTCAGAAGAACAAGCCTTATCGTTGAGTTTCTCGCGCAAAAACCCTTCGCCAAACTGTAATTTTTCTCCTGTTTGCAGTCACCCTTCCTCGGCTCATTATTTTTTCAGAGAAAGTTCTTTTACCCCAATTTTCCTCCACGGTGTGTTGTCCCCCATACTACTGTTTTCTTTCCCCCCCCCCACTCTCCACTCACTCTTCCCACCCGTTTTAAATGGCCTCTCTCTCTCACACGCTATCTCCTTCTCTTTCTCTCTCCACCAGGACGACCTCCGCCTCGATGAGCGGCTCCGTGGGCGGGGCTTTAATGACGTCGGCGCCGCACGGCAAGCAGTCGGCCAATGGGCTCTCGCCCGGTGGGCAGGGCCTCGGCTCCTCCTCCACCCCCGACCTCCTCCACCCCCCACCCTCCATCGTACCCGTCTCCCTCCACCAGTCCTCCGCCACCTCCGCCTCTTCGCCCTCGCCCGCCTCCCCGCACCACCACCAGCACCACATCGTGCACCACGGACACCACCACCAGCACCAACAACAGCACCAGCAGCAGCACCAACAGCAGCAGCAGCTACACCACGCGCCAGACCTGGGCATCTTCCTCTCGTCCAACGAGGACAGCGACAACTTCGGTGGGCAAGGAGGGGGCGGAACCGACGGCGAGCACCTTCACCCCACTCAGCAGCAGCACCACGGCGGGGGGCACCAGTTCGGCGGCAACGGATCGTCACCCAGCCACCACTTCTCGCCGCACCTACACCAGGGGTCTGGTGGTGGCGGAGGGGGCGGACAGAGCCCCCAACATCACCACCTGCAACACCACCACCCGCACCTCCATTCGACGCACCACTACCTCTCCGTGAAGAGAGAGCCGGAGGACCTGAGCCAGCCCGTTTCCCTGGCGAGGGCCTCTAAGGGCGGCGGCGGCGACGGACGGGTCGGCACCCCGTCTCCGCTCCTGGAACAGCAGACATCCGGGGGCGGCGGGGGTTCAGTCCACGCCCTCAAGGAGCGGGCCAAGGCCGCGGCGGCCGCGGCGGGCATCAGCATCGTGGTGAACGGCGGCGGCGCCTCCTCTCCCGGCTGCGTCAAGGAGGAGCCGAGTGGCGTGGGCAATAATCGTCCCTGCTCCGCCTCTTCGGCGGCCTCATCCGTCTTAGTGGATCCGTCCTCCGAGCTGGTCGTCGTGACGGCCGACGGCCTCAAGGGCAGCGTGGTCATGACCGGGGGCAGCGGGGGCGTGCTGGTCTCCGCCCCGCCAAAGGGGGGCTCGACCTCCAACCCCTCGACGCCCTCCTCGTCCTCCAGTCCCGGCGCCCCCTCCGCTCCCTCGTACTCCATCTTTGCCAACATCGGTTCGGGGCACCACCAACAAGGCCACCAGACGCACCAACAGCAGCAGCAGCAGCATCAGCAGTTCGCCGACCACGTGTCCACTGCCCCGCACCAGTACGGATTGGTGCCGGCATCACAAGGGTACTCCTTGGCGACGGGTGCGGGCACCAACGGTGCGGGAAACAACGTAGTCTCAAACCTCCGCACCACCTCCTCGTCTTCTTCATCCTCCACGTCGTCTTCGGCGTCATCGACTCCAGCCGCCACCACGGCCTACTCACTCGTTGCTGCGGATCCGTACTACAGGGACTATTTCGGGGATCAGTACCAAGTGAGGCAGCAGGTACAGTACGCTGACAGTCCAGAAGGTGGCGGTGCGCCGGCTGCGTCCTTCGTGGAGAGGTACGTGAGGCAGGGGAGCGTGGCTTATAAGAGCGGGCCGACGGCGAACCCTGCGGCACCCTCTGGAGGCGTCGGTCTGACGGTCGATCTTCCGTCTCCCGACAGCGGAATCGGCGCGGACGCCATCACGCCGAGGGACCAGACGACCATTCAGCAGGTGAGCGCTCTTTTTCGGATGTTAATTCCGCGACTCAGTGGCGAGTCGAATATTTATCACTCCTGCCCGTTAGTTTCGCTTCCTCTCCCATTTCTCAATTCTCCAGTCTAATTTACATGATAACGTCATGGCCGTGCCACTGTGCTTAGCTCTCAAGCTCTATCATTAATGCATTAAAATCATCAAGCCTTAGTCTTTATGTTCAAATATAGGAGCCATATGGCGCATTCATAATGCGTAGCATGGTTTGACAAGAGCTGGAAACCTGTTTTCCAACCTCGAAAAATATAATCTAGCTATACACTCTCGCGTTATTAAATGGAAGCGCCTACTGTTCTTAAGATATAAACAAGGCCATTGCATTATTCATTTGAGTTTACGGTAGATTATTTCAGAATGGGATCTTATTTATTGGGTAACAGATGGGTGATAATGGTTGACGTTTTTGTGTGGAAACCGTTAACAAATACATTTAAAGTTGAAATAATGATCATTTGTAGTAAATATCGTCCAACAAAAAATATGTAACAATAAAAGAGCTTGCAAATAATAAGTTATCACGATATACTCGTACTGTTAAATTTTTAATCGGAAACTTATTTCTGAAAAATATTGTTTCAACGTATGTTTAAACTCTCGAAAAAATAATATGGTAGCGAATTTTCAAAGTTTCATCGTTGCCTTTTCCTACACAATATTTTAATTCACCTCGTCTCTGGCTATAGATCATGCCACTCCTCCCCTTTTTATACGATATCCAATCCTATTTTGCGCAAAAAAAACAAAGTGATGACAAAAACCAGGAAATTTACTAGTTTCACCAAACTGACAACTTATTGCGACTGTGGAATGTGAGATCGAGAGAATAAAAAAATGAGCAAGGAATGGACGAATGATGGTGAAATCCGCCAATGTCTTCCCTTTTTCTAGTTGCCATTCGACGTCTTCACCAATTTGATTTCGCCCTATGGTTTTCATTCCTGTACACCACTTGCACTATTCAAATCTTCACAGTTCACCAAGGCACCCCATGCCTTCTACCTCCCCGCCACCCTTTTTCTCATCCCTTATTTTCCCATGCCCCCCCCCCCCTTGATTCCTCTCTATCAACTGTTTCCAACCCTCACCCATTTTCTCCATTTCTTCCGCTTCAAACGCTCTGCGACCGTCTTTTTTTACGACCGCGTCCAAATGGTAGCAATAGCAGCGGGAGTAATGAAACGGGAATGTGGGTAGTAAATCACCCGTCGTAATATCCCAGCTACCGGCTCGGGCAGTAATGATCCATCTCGGGTGCTCATTAACACGTCAGGGTTTATTTGCAACCCCTTTAAGGATTTCGCCAACCGCCGCTCGCGGGATCGTTAAAAAATGATTTCCGTTTGCGGTCCGAGAGGCGGCGGTGCCTTAACGAACGAACTGGGTTGATGGCTCTCTTCCTTGGAGAGTGCTTTGAGCCACTTGCTCGCGACAGTGACACGAGCTCGCGTTCCTCGACCGTTTTCATAAATATGTAACAGCCATGACGGTGTAATTGATGCGCCAGTACGCCAATGGAGAAACTGCTCCCCCACTTTACATAATATAAAAATTCTGTGAGCCAATTAACTATATTCAAGCAATTATTCCCACTTCAAAAGTACATGCACTTTTAATTTAGAAGCACAGTGTCAATTACCAATTTCAGGATGAGCTGACAGGCTTATAAGCACCAAGTTGTTTGACAATAGATATAATCAATAGGTATTTAGATCTTCTTCTAGAATAACTAAGCGTATTAACCACATTCCTGGCTGAGTCTCAGGTGTGTATAATGCAGGTATTTTCTGAACTCGACGATTTATATCTTTTTACGTTTACGTAATGGACATACAGTGAAAGCATGGGTCGAGATATAACCTTGTCAAAAGCAAATATTACATGATGTGCTCCGAAAACAGTTTAATTTTAGCAATTTAGAAAGAAACTTAAGTTAATAAATCTGGATTTATTTTGCTGTTTTATAGCAAATATGTGAGATAAAGTCGTGATATACCAAATCATTACCCTTTGTAAACTTTGTGTGGGAATGTTTCTTTCTTAATATAGTACATCAAATAAAATTGCTAACATATTCTCACTGAGGCGTAGTTTACCACTACAGAGTATAAATAGCACGAAACTTTCCTTAAAACTCCCGAGTGTTATTTCACTGCAAATGGGATTAGGCCTTGAAGTTTATGCGGACAGTATAATGTGGAGCAGTCACTTTCATCGATGCCTTTCGTTTAACAACTTAATGCCAAGACTTAAGCCTTGCACCGGGGTCCATTGCGATGGCGACAGATGTGGCTATGGAGCAGTCGGTGGTGGTGTTGTGTCGGCACCCAGATGAGGCGGGAGTGGGTGCGCGGTCGAGTCGAGAGGACATAAACCAGAGGATGGAGGTGGTGGGAGCGATGAGGGAGGGTTGAGAGGTGTAATGGCGACGCGCAGTGGCGGGAACAGTCGGCGCGCGCTCACGCGTAAGGCAGCCGCAGTGCAAACAAAAGCGTGGCGTGGCGTTGAGAGCATTAACGGGGAGGAGAGGGTGTTGAAAAAATTGAAGGCGCTCTAGCGCACGCCCTTACGCCGTTTAGTGCTTTATTATTGAAAGCCGATTATGACGTTTACGGCTTCTCAGTGGAAATGAGACATTTAAAGCGCACACGGCCACGCCTCCTTTGGTTTTCTCGAGGCCCGGTGCCCAGAGACTCGTTAAATGGCGCTCCCCCGCACACACACACAATCAGGTCGTTAACGAGAAGAGGCAATGCTCTCTCTCTCTCCCACCCTCCGTTTTTCCCATTTGGTCGCGCCTCCTTTGCTGTATTTCCATTTATTCCGGGTCATTATTTTTGCCGGAATCTTTGCGCGCTGTTCGGTGCAATATACTAGAAAATGCAATTTAAAGTGCTCACCGGATGAGAATATTAAGAAAAAACTAGATTATAAATATTTAAGGAATTTTTGTGAGAATGTTGACTAGGCTAGGAGTTGTCGGCTTCCTCAATTCATCATAGTTGTCACGGTACAACGATATTTCATAAAGGCTACTGTTTTATTAATATTTCTTCGATATTTTACAGGAGAGATTCCAGGGTTAATGAATAAGTAGAAAACATTATTATTGACTTATTCAGTTTTTGATAAAGCAGTATTTGCCACTGACGATCACCAAATCTCTTTTCAACTTCAAAAACTTTTCTCAAATTATCAAATCCTACTGCTGTTTACGCACTGCTATAACGCCTACATTACATGGGCACAGACACGGAAATTTAACCTCCTATCGCATACTGAAAACATGGGAAGAGTAGCCTTTCAACGGTATTTTTTTCTTAGTTATGCTTAGCAAAACGTTTCTAAACGCAATACAATTTCCTCATATCGTCGAGGTCTTACTCATGGTCAAATAATGGCTTGAACTCTAGCAAAAAATGGAGGTCATAGGAGAAGAGTTGATCATGGAATATTGAAGATAATAGTTGAACTAATTGCGTATAAACTGGACATGTGTATCAAAATAGTATCCTATAACATTTTGTCTTTTCCACACGTTCAAGACAAAAGGTTTTCCCGCCGTCTATTTAAACTTCGAATCTCTTTCAAAGTGAAAAGTTGAAAGTCTTCCCAATGCCTTCATGAGTTTTAGCTCATCATTGGATCGTCGATTTTCAACGCTTACATCAATGTTTTGTCCCTGGCTTCTGGTGAAGTCCATCGTTAGGTAACACACCCGCCGCGGGAACCACTTATTTTGCCATAATCGAGACACCATAGAAAACTCTGGTCTAGTCATGCAACCGGCAATCCCCTGAAATTTTTTGCTTATCTCCCGCGAACCCCATAAACTTTTCGAATCTATTGAATACGCCTTGGCTTCCGACCAAAATCCCGCGAAGCCATACGGAGGATAATTGCTACCTTCCTACAATTTTGCTCGCCACATACCGCCATCAAAAGGGACTAATAAGTTCGTCCGCAGCAATAATGGTGCACTTAATATCAGCTATTCTCGGTGTAGGTCTTCTGAAACGAAGTCCGCAGCGTTTTTGAATCACTCTCCGCTCATCGATTCGTTTTTGCTTTCCCCGCAAACTTCGGAATCATTATCATCCTTGCTTCACTCTCACTAATACAAGTGGTAACTTTCCTTCCTGGAGCTTCATGCGCCACTGCCTTCCTGCAAAACTGACTTCTTGCACTCGTCGACGCGGTATTGTTGGGAAACAAACGTGCGAGGAACTAATATCAATGACACTAATCATAAAAAGGGCTGAGAAGAATATTTATTATATTTAATGCTCATAACAATATATTTTTTAACGAAATTGCATTCCATTATTAAGGTAGTTTGAGCAAGATAGATCCATAGTCATGATGGAGACCCCATTCGAAGCATAAGTTTTCATTTCAGTAAGAGTAGGAAGCAAGGATCATATATTGCATTGTTAATGACCCAATTAAAGACTTTTGTATGACAAATCCTAAATGATTTAATTAAAATAACCATATATGTCTTTAATTTGACACATTTTCTTCCCTCGGTACGCTTAAAACTCCTTCGCAACGGAAGGTTACCTACGATCCTGAAAAAAATACAGCGTTAACTAAATGATTTTATTTTCAAATATTGTTGAGAAAACATACCACACGCTGTAAATTAATTACTACATATTGGTGTTAGGAAGCCCTCTTTTATTAAGTAAGGTCTCACTGGAGTGCTTAAAGGTACTATTTCTTATATAAAAAGGCTGATAGTTTTCGCAACAAATGTCGAGTTGTTCGGTAAGGGGCTCATATTTTCGTATTTTAAAAATATTATTCTTTAAAATGATACCAAATTCATTTATTTGTTGGCAAAATGATATTTCATTCAAACAACCTTAGGCCATAATTGATCGTTATGCTTTTATCTCCCTTTTCTCTTGCATGTTACGGTCTATGTTATTTAAATTTCTCGAAAAAGCATCTTCAAGCTTTTTTAAATGTTATTATTTATAAATGAAATTAGTGTCTTAAAAAAAAGCATTCATATCCAAAAACATGGGCATTCGTCCAAGTTTTTTTGTTAAACTTATGTATGTGTGATTAAATATTTAGGTATCATAATTGAATTTGCTGTCATGGATAAAAGCGCTAGATAGTAGTTCGCCAAGGCAGTTTTCCCTTCCTCAGAGATAGGCAACTTCCGCAAAGTAGAGCCTGAAACCGTTTCCTCAGTAGATTAGTTGAGCTATGTTTTTTTAAGGATTGGGAACTGAAAATTACGCCGATAACTTCCAAAAATGTGAAATATAAGTTAAAAGTGAAGTAGCTGTTTCATTGGTAACGTACACTTTTATCTCACCCAGCGACCTCCGTCTACATTTAAAAAAAAAACCTAAAATTCAAGGACTTTCGAGTCCAGTATCCACCCATTGCTATGGAAAGTTATTTTGAAAGGACACGAGAATCCAATCGGAAGAATTATTATTTCTTAAGTTAGGCCATTTATCGTTTCCGGTGCCCAATTGTCCACTCCATCCGCGATAACATCCTTCGGTAAAAGACTCGGGGACAGTTTTTTTTTCAGCTGTGGGAGGAACGCTCCCCCGAAACGAAAACACAAATTAGTCCTCCTTTGTCACTTTTTAACGTCGCCGCGCGGACATGGGCGCCGTTTTAATCTCCCTAAGTCCTTTCCGTCTTCCGGCAATCCCGCCGGCGTTATCTCTTCTCTCTAATACTGCTTTTGAAAGGGGGGTGGAGGACCTTCCTCGTCCGACAACGGCCGTTGTCATGAATTAGATTCCCGAGGCCGCGGTAGCACTCTCCGCTGCAGTTCGCGGTGACCGCCTATCGACCGCAGGTGGCCACGCTTAATAGCCACTAAATTAACATGGACCCGTGGCGCATAGCCGCATGGCAACCGCAATTTACTCACAAATAGATACGGAAAAGGAGTCCTACACGTCACTGAAAGCCATAAATTTCCTGAGAATGACTTTATCCCTCTGCGTAGTTATATCCGCTTAATAATGGGGGAGTTACACTTCTTGACGTCGGTCTTTCGCTGATAATATGCCTACCTTGCACACGAGTGATGAGAAAGAATAAGGTTCTGTTCTTGGATCATAGTTGAAAAGAAAACTACTTAACTAGTTTACGACTGCATAATAGTTCAGTATCGAGGACCTCTTTGACTTAAACATTCAATTTGCCTCAACGATGAGGACTGAAAATAATTTCTCTCTTATGCATAGGTGTTCAGATTATCGCCAGTGTGCTAGTATAGGACGTAGTCGCTTTAAGTTTGACATTTTGGCGACGATCTTTTATAATATTAAGCTGAAAACAAATGGGCACCATGAAATCTTCTCTTAAATTTTCGACACCTTATCGCGTGTGTTGAATTTGGCAGACAACAGTTTTGGTGGTGTTACAACCAGGGTCTTCAAGTCGAGGGGAGATTCCCTGGTCAAAACCGCGGAAAACTAAAAACCTATGATACCGTGGAACTCTGAATGTGTTGGAAATTAATAATCACCCACTAATCCCGAAGATTTGGGCAGTACGGAATGGAATTTTAACTTGGTGAACGGATAAGTTGTGTTGTGTTCTTCAAGTAAATAAAAGTGAAATTACGTCCAAGGCCTCAATGCTATTGCAGAACCAATTTCTTTGGTAATTTAATAACATGCTAACTTATTTTGTATTGAAAGTATTTTTAACTTGCGGAAAATTGCACACCTTCGATGTACTCACCACTGTAGAACTTCCGAATAGACTGTGCAGATAGATTAGGTATCACAAGTATTGCCAATCGGTTGAGCTTCACTCTCAACATGCACACTGTGGGGTCATCACGGTGGCAACAACACATACATGTTGTCCAAATAATGAACCATTCCTTGAACATTAATACGTGTTATTGTTATTCTTCATGTTTTACGATGCTCTCAGATGCTTTCTTATATAGTATTTTATGCTCGACTTCTAGTTATAGAAAATAAGGTGTCATATGTAGGGCTTGAAGAAAATAACGCGATAGTTCCCAATACTCGAGACCGTAAGCTCATAAACAACTTTTTATTTGGAAATATCGTCAGTCACCCTTCAGTTCTCTTGCATGGGCTCCATTCTAAGCAAACTACATTATTTTGTCCCAGGATGAAAACTGAATATGAGAAGGCAAACTTCAAAGTATTTGCGATGGATGAAGGAAATGATGGGAATGCAGAGGTGCTGGAGAGAGTATGGAGAGTATGGTGGGGGTCTACGAGAGCGCGGCGAGAAGTAATGCAAAATTTTTGGAAAGAGAGAGCTAGTGTTTAGGGAAAGGGACATGTAATCTTCCATACGGCGGCAAAGAGATAGAGATGGGTCCTCGACCTTGGTTCGCTTTGCCCAAAAACTCCCGACGGAGACTAATTTATGCGCGTTGGGGGGGAGAGCCGCGGGCGAGAGAATAATTCGATCGGGATGGAGATCGGAGGCCGGAGGGAGAGAATGGGAAGGACGGCGAGAGAAAATGGAGGACTAAATGAAGTAATGGAAGGAAGTGGAGACATGAACGAAATGCAATACGAAATACGAAAAAGCTCGGAAGTTTGTAGTAAAGACTGTGCTCCACCACCAAAGGTCACTCCCTGTTGAGTTGCCCGGGGACAACAGGCATTAATTTTTTTGACAAATGTTCCAGAGTACCCCTTTAAAAAAATTGTATCAATTAAGAAACACTCCAGGTTCATTTAAAACCTCTAGATGGCTCGAATGAAGAATAAATAATGCTCTATCCAGTATGCTGGCATTTTTTTTGAAGACCCACTCCAGTGTTTAAAATGTTTTTATTTTCCCTTAATTATTCAGCTTTTATACATTCGAGCGGTCCAAATAGAAAGTTATCTTTTAGAGTATTCTCTAATACTAAAAAGTTGACTTTGAGAATCACGGCAAACAAAGATATTTCTCCACGAAATATATCATATATAATATGAGGACTTAGGATTGTAAGTTTTTAATTTAAAAATTTTTCCTATTTAATTTAGAGTACAAATTGGGGAAAACTTGCAAATACGTTCATGTTTCGTGCTTTACCGTGTTTTTTCCACTTATTGGTTGGCAAAAATAATGCAAAATCTCGCAGTGTAATTACAACTAAAAACTGTTATCGCCTAAATTAAGCTTATCTACCGCTTTTGGTGATTCTTTCTTTGATTAACCTTCTGGTCTTTCAATTTAAGGCTCGTCTTTACCTGTTTCACTTGTGCAAGAGAGAATCTTCTACCTCCTCGACCTTCTTTGGATTCTGAGATTTTCTTTCATCATTATTTCCCTCTATTTTACCTCAAGATCTTGAAACACCCTAAGGCGAGATACCTGTGGTGGACGAGGGGCTTTGGCACTTAATTGGAAGCGATTCCAGCAAGTTGTAAATTGAGAACATTTTTCAAAATGGCCATCCCTCTTTTATAAATTATTGAAATGAGAATGGATATAAGTGCTGCAGTTGAACTCAATTGGGCATTTTGAATAGCAGCAGATTGGACAGCAGTCTAAGAACAAGGAAGAGACATAAGAATAAATGGCTCTCTTAGTTGGCCTCTGTAGGTATGGAAAACATGAATGCACTTTTTAAGGAATTTCGGCACCTTGTGAATATTAGGTACTGTTATTTTACGTAACCAAAATTTAAAAATATTTCATAAATGATAAATGTAACAAGAGTGACTATATTCCACTGTGGGTGTATTAAATCGGTAACTAACGATTAATACTAGTTCAGATGTATGAGATATTTCTAATATAATATTTGTGGGATGTAGCCTTAAAGAAATGGAAAGGAATGAAAACCAAATATAGAAATACGATACTCGCATCACATCAGATATGGAAAGGGAGTTGATCGCCTAATTAGGCAATCCATTTTTCAAATATTACCATCGATTAATAAGATAATTGCTTAATTATTAATACTTCTGTCGAGGTAAAATAACTGATTTTATTGAAGCCTAAATAAAACTGCGTAGTTGCTGTCTCTTTAATATCCAACTTATAATTCTATGAAATTTGTTTTTACATAGAAATGCATTTATTTACAATAGAGGAACTCTTAAGCAACATAAAAGCGAATATTGCTAAATAAGTCTGCATAAGAGTCTTCTATGACACTTCAGGATAGTTGAAAGTCCGACGGAAGCTAATGGAGCCCCATTTAGATACTATGTTCATAACTAAGCCTTCCATATCGCTACACTCATATTCCGCTTTATTTATGGCTTATTCTACGTGAGGGTGATAAACTCTTCGATCAAATAATACAAATAAATCCCGCTGACGTGTCTTCCCTGTTGAAATTATAATAGACGCACCTCTCTCTTCATTTCCGTCCGCAGTCGTTTGACTATACGGATCTTTGCCAGGCGCCCCTCCTGGGGGACCCTGCTTTGACCGCACAACGGTCCAGCGCCGGAGGAGCGGCGGGTGCGGCCGGCGGAGGCGCCAATGGAGCAGCGGCGGCGGCAGCAGCCATCGGAGCGGCGACGGCGTCGCCGGGCGTCGGTGGAACAACACCAGGCGGACGCTCTAGGCCATGGCACGACTTCGGACGCCAAAACGACGCCGACAAAGTCCAAATACCCAAAGTGTAAGTACTATTAGACCTTACTACGCATGAGCCCATGTATATAAGTAATTTGGCTTTTTTCGCAAGAATTCTAGCATATTTTCCTTTATCACTTGTATTTCATAGCCGATTTCGACCACCATGTTCCCTTAAAGTAAATACATGTCTAATAAAATTAGAATTGTTGTATATTTCCAACATTATTTGGTACATTTTTGGGTATCTTAAGATGATGCAAATGTATCGAAGTGAATATTACCGTAATTTATTATATATTTCGGAATATTACCATGATATATTAATTATAGTGCTCTCGTTATCTTAATTATAGTGATCATGTAAAATATATTACGGAATATTACCATAATATATTAATTATAGTGCACTCGTTCCACACTTCCTAGCAATACTAGTGTCACCCTATGAAAATGAAGGTTCGTGCAATGATTACGGAATTAATTCTTGTGTTAATTCATAAAATTTTTGTTCTGCATTCAACTTATATAGTTATACATTTTAGATCCATTTCACTTTATACATAATTCTTTCACATTTAATGCCTTGCAAACTTCTTCCTGCCATCTGCTCCGTAATTACGATCACAGGTACTCAACTCCTGCTAAGCATGCCAATTAAAAACCATTGGCCCTGAAATTTGGTGCGGTTGGAAACGTGCAAATGAAACGCAAGAGCAGTTGACACCTCGGGTAAGACGGCCATGTAGTACATCCCCTCGTCCATCGTCGTTTTTGCTCATCAGGACAACGGCAAAAGGGCAATCTGACAAGGCGCGGAAGGAGGAGGAATGACTCTCCGGGAATAACGGGTCTCTTATGCCTCTCCTCGTCCTGCATCTCACTTACCCTTATCTCTCCATTCCGGGATAATAACCTCCGCAATCGAAAATGGGTACTCTCCCTCTCTCAGACTCTGCTTCCACGAGCATTCCTCGTTTTATATCCGCCGCGTGAGCCTCGTCTCTCCTTCCGCGTTTGGTGACACCGCACATGCCAAGCAGAAGGGTCAAGGGTCCGAAAGAGTAGGTGGCACAGGCCGCGAGAGAGTTAATGATTTAAGGAACGGATAAGGGATTTTATCCACGGGAAGGATGAAGTGTGATGGGCATCACGTGAAACGAGATTTGCCGGTTTCCTTAGAAATACTTTATGCTTGTCCTCTTGCGTTCCACTCCGACTGTGGCGGCGGCCGCGGAGCTTCTCCCTCTCCCAAGAGACCCATATCCATCGAATCTCTTCCCCCCCTCGTTTTATGGCGTTTGCCCGCTTTGTGCTTGTCTTCCCACACCGCATACCCCCATGTGCCATTAATTTGCTTTAGTCCGGCGTGGAAGATTTCCACTCGGGTACTTCTCGTGTGGAGGGATCTTGTGTTGGCCATGCGGGCATTGAAGTCACTAGTTAATCTCCATTAACGTGGAGATTCTTCACAGAGCATTTTGATGGCCAGGCCCGCTTCCCTTATTGCTATATGCTTTGATAATTTTTTCTGGTTCTAGAATGCTTCCTACTCCTTAAGTTTTGCTATACACTGAAATCAAAATATCCCTTCCTCGATTGCCGTGGGTTTCAAATGAGATATATTTGCGCAGTGATTGTTAAGGATGTGTATTAGCTGTTTTCTTTCCGGACTGCAACAAGTCCACCAGTTTAGAACTTGCACCCTCTTAGACGAGAAATCTCAGTTACCTAATGTCTGTAGGCGCTTTGAGGGTATCAAAAGTGTTGAGAATTATTTGATTTTCAGTTTCGAAAAATATCTTCGGCCAAACAATATATAGTAGATTTAAGTTGCCAAAAATTATAACTGATGAAATAATATGCCATGGTCTGAATAGTTTTTCAAACGACAATTTTACAAGCCCGGTAGGAAATCATTTAGCCGTCTTCTTTTTAACGAGCCGTTTAAGAATTTGCTGGAAAAAGTTGTGCATCGAAAACTTAATGGATGACGTCCGTTATCACAATGATGCCATAGTGCTAAGATGTACAGTTAAATTAAGTACCAAAGTATGTAGTACACATTGAATTTGTCAAAAGCAATTTGAAATTGTGAGGGAAATTGATGAAATATTTTGGGCATTCAAAGTTCAGACCTTTTAAATCTTTAATATCTCAACGGTTCTTAAACCGTTTCTGAGTAATAGCGCTAATTTTGTCATTAATACCGCACGTTGACGATAAAGAATCTCCAAGGGCTCGGAGGCCATCTCTTCCCCAGCACCGGTCGTCAATTACCATTTGCACTCTTCCCATACGAGTAAGGATCAGGTGTAAACCGGTCCCTTGTTGCATGTTGTTTGTCGCTGCTTTTATCATGACCTCAGCCTACTCCAGGTGTGCGTGTTACGATGTTTTTCTCTGTCAATTTCATACCGGTGCATTATCATTTTACAACTTTTCGTGATACGGTATATCAGCTTACATCGCACTTACAGTTTATTGCTAGAAAATGAACGCACCCTCGAAGAGTGATGTATTCTAAAGAAAATATTCTTTTTTAACCTTTGTTCAAAGAAAAGGTCTGCCTAATAGCGCAGCTTTACGGAGAATATTCTGTGATTTCAACATGCAGAACAGGTTCTAGAAGAGAAATATAACCAAAACTAAAATTTCATTATCTAAAAAAATTATTGAGTATGTTTTACTTCTTGAAATTTATTTACCTCTTGCAATCAGTTCTTTCAACTACCATGTGTCATAAATGTTTTTCCTGGCATCAGGTAGTTTCATTTTTTTAAATCAAGGCAATCTTTACATCAGGGCAAACTTTTCGTCACTTGAACTCGTTATTTCGTTGGGCTAACAAATTAGGGCTCAGTTTATTATTACTTTGACCAGTAACTCGTTAATAAGTGGATTTAACAATGCGTAAGTGACAAATATTTCTCATAGGTGCAGTTTAACTATATTGGCAATGAGGAATCAAAGTTTGGGCCAATAGTACTATAAAAATAAATAAAATACTCTGACAGAATGAAATCAATATTCGCCGTCGCAATATGAAGTTAGAGCTCATCCAACAGTTCAAAGGCACATTTTCATCGCCTCAAGGGCCAATGATCATGACACTTCTTAAACTAAGGACTTGCCCCATGCTCGGGAAACAACCCCTGAATGTTTCCGATATCTTTAAAATCTCGCCCCAGGGAAAGATCCATGTGACCGCTTACTCTTCATGTGGAGATAGTAAGTCACCTTCCTCAACCTCACTCCCTCTTCTTCCTTTGCCTCGCGATGTCGGAAGACCGAGCGCCCACCGTAACATTCCTCAGTTCGAGTCCCGCAGAGAGCATTAGCGCAAGCTTTTCCGCCCACATGACATCATGAGATGTAATGGAAGCTCCCGAGCGCCCATCAAACCCCTGTTCTGCCGAGCGTACCCACCTGAATTCCCTCTCTCATGGCTTAAGTCTCAGCCGTCCCGCTGAAAAACTTACCTGAACATTCTAGCCAAACCAGGAGTCACCCTACTCTCCCACGTTATCCTAACGTACATCGTTCCTTGTGCGTTTGTGCATACCCTACACAGTGTGCTCCGTATAGCTTTTCTCGCTGCGCATCCCAGCGTCTCATCTGAGAGCTGGGTGCAATTTTACTGCCGTTGGAGAGGAGGAAAGAGCCTTCCTCCTACCGCCTTCTTGCCCTTCCTCCCTCTCGTCTCCCGCGCTGCCGACGCCATTACCACACAAGCTTCGTTGGTGCGGGAGGAAGCGACGAGTCCGTGAAGTGATAAAGATGGAGAGTTAGGGAGGGCCCGGGGAATAAATTCCTAAAGCTTCCCAATCCTCTCTCTCTCTCGTATGGGAGACGCCTCCACGAAGGGAGGTCGAAGCGGGTTGGGCTAAGTGGAAACTGCTCTCACGATCAAACACCGATAGGCACTCGCGCTAGCGGAGCTGTGAAATCTGTTCAATGGCTCCCATTCGAGACCCCTGAGGGCCTTCTCGCCATCGCCTCTGCCTTTTTGAGTGGTCGAGTATGAGGGCGGTGAGGGAGGGAGGTTTTGATGGCCTAGGTGGATAGATAGGTGGTGTGCATGAGTGCGCGAGGTGATCGGGGAACGGGAATGGGTATCGGACGTGAGTGAAGTGGCGGCGAAAGACAAGGAGGTGCAATGGAGACGTGAATCGTAAAAATGGTTCCGGCGGCGGTGGTGGAAAGAGCTACTCCCCGCGGGGATGTGTCGACAACAAATTAAACTGGGTCCGCCGTCGTGCTAACGCCTTTGGCACTGGCAAACGGGAGCTCGTTATAACCCCACGTTTAATGAATCACGCGAGTTTATCTCTCCTGGTTCTAATTATTTAAAAATCCGCGGCAACAAATTGTTATCTCGCTTAGACGTCTACCTTCGGGGTTAGCACACACGAAGACAGCTCATTTATCCCAGTGAAATAAGATTGAGGACTAAAACGTGATCTCAGTACTTTAAAAGCTGTACCTCTGCGTTTGGCATTTGAAAAATTCCGCAAAAATACATCCGCATTGATTATGGATGTATTTCGCCAGCAACCATATGAGTGGACGTTTTCATGCATGTTTTCGATTTCGGGTGTCTCTGCCCTCCTTCCACCTTAATTTTGTCCTCAAGATCCAAGTCTGAGTAATCTGACACTCAACACTACCTGTACTTTGATCATTAAATATCATATTTGCGTACCCTTAGGAGCCATAATTGCCGCTTCGATCATTCGGATCCCCGTAACAGAAGTATCACTATCTCTCCTCCCATTAATAATGGTATCCCTACCTTATTTGTTTGCAAAATATTCGGCTGTTCAAACTTGAAAAATTATGCACCTTATTTTTATTAGAAATACTCATAAATGGAGCCAAAAAATCTCAAAAAGAGAATAAATTGAATAGCATGCCTCACGTCTCAATATTCTCCTCATCTTACCCTGAGAAATCTCAGGAACGTCCACCTTTTTTTATTCAGTGTCAAAATATGAATAATGAAATAAAACGGGATTTCGATATGTGCCAACGCGTTCATAATTTTTTTAAATATTCAAATTGCACACTTCAATTCACGAGCCAGTTAACGTGTCCTGTGTCTGGTCTCACTCAAACTTCCGTTGCTATGTGAAAAGGCGCGTGTCACCCATAGTGTTTGTTCGTTCACTTGCTTCAGCAAGCGAGCAGTCCGTCCATTGCCGCCCTCTCTCTCTAACCCCGCTCTTCTTCTCTCCAACCCTTCTCCACCCACACAGGTTCTCGCACTACGGATTCAAGTACTTCCTGGAGACGCCCATTTCGACGAGCCAGAGGAGGGAGGACGACCGCATCACTTACATCAACAAGGGACAGTTCTACGGGATATCCCTCGAGTACTCGCCGGACCCCGATCGCCCGGCTCTCAAGTCTCAGACAGTCAAGGTAAGGGAAAATTTTTCTTTAGTCCACTTACTCCGATCGGCGAAAACGGCTGCCGCCGCCACCTCGTGGTAGATGATGATACCGTGTCCCCGTAATTTTCGACATCCGCGAACGATGGTGTTGTTTCCGCGAAAATTTTATCATTCCGCTTCCATTCTATTAGTTTTGTAATTGACGTTTTGGGAAAAGAAGTTATCTTTATTTATCACCTAAATAAGCAAAAAGAGGAAAAGTGTCCGACAAAGGCCATAAAATATTTCAAAAGTTTTGTACAAAGGTACCCGAAGGCTTCATCAGCGAGTTAAAATTATAATGCGAGAGAAAATGAGCATAATAATGGCGAGGTAAGTATACAAACCATGGAAAGTTTGATGAATAAGAGTTCAGCACCGCTCAAGAGCGTAAAATTCAGCTCCGTTTCCGTTTATGTATGCGATCAAAAGGCTTAAAATCCAAGGAAGAGCCTTTGAGTGGGAAATTATAATTTTTTCGACGATTAACTTTTTCGAGCTACAAGAATTATTATTTCTCGTTCATGCGTGACGATATCCCGTGCGGCAATTTACACCAACTGCCTTCCACCCTTCCGTTTCCTCCTCCTCTTTCTCTCCCTCCCTCTCTCTCTCTCTCTCTCTATCCCCCATATCTTTCGCTCCCACCTTCCCTTCCGTAATTTATGCTCATCAAATAAGGAATGACCGCATGGCGGAAAATGAAATTGAGGCTATGCGTGGAGATTGAGGAAACGACGGAGTAGAAATTAGTGAGTGTGGTGGATGGCGGGAGGGAAGGCGTTGGTAAAGGACGGTGGGATTTTTTAAAAAGGGGATGAGGAAGAAGAATGAGCGATAAAAAGTTGGTGGGAGACGAAGAGGAGAAAAAGACCAAAGAGGAGAGATGGAAATTTACGTGGAAGTGTTCGTTTCACAAAAGGTGAAGGAGCGGGGACTTTTCGACAAGGAACGGCAGAGGGTTATTTGAAGTAGTAAGTGACGGATGGTTCTTAGAGAAGAATGGAGAGAGCTCGTTGGATGAAGTAAGAAGTTGGCGGGGAATGTACCTAAAGCAAGTGACAAATCTGATAATCAAATTCAAAGATAATCAAAATCCGTAGATTGAGAAAAACGCGTAATATAATTTTGAATTATAACTGAAAGATGTATCGTATTTGGAGTAATAGAGATATTTTGACCCAATACCGTGCTTTGTTCTATTTTCCCCCAAGTCTCCAGCAGGACTCGGATGAGTCATATCTGGGATATAAGAGAAAGAAAAAAGTAAAAATGAAAACTAAAAATTTGAGTGAACATTTTGCAAAAAGCCTTTTTGCGATGGAAAAGGTGAGAAATGAGTGATTTCTAGAAGGAGCAAAATGTTGGGAGGAGGTGAGAGGAAACAAGACTCTGGAACTTGACTAAGGAGTGCTCTTGGAGAAACGAGTAGTTCCAAAGATGAGTAAAGAAAGGAGAAAGAGCTAGTTTGTTTGCATTGAGGTAGAGAGAATAGTGGGAAAAAACTCAGTGAAATGTTGGAGAATAGGAAGTATACGAATCAGAACAGTGAGTTTAAGTTTAAAAATTGGTTACATTTGAGAATTATTGGCATTTTTTAATCTAATTTGCCCTTGATTTGAAATATTGCGCGAGAGCAATAGTTTAAAATTCAGTAGTATTTGATTTTCTGGTCTCTAGTGTGGAATCAATGGTCAAAGCCCCTGGACTACTATTGCTTTCGTCTTCAACCTTTCCGCATAGTACGATATTCAATATATATATATATATATACTTATCTTTTCCAGTCTTCCCTAAATTATTACTTGTTCGTAACGTGACTTATAAATACGTGGGTATAAAAATGGGCTTATAAGAAGCTTTTTGAAAGCGAAAGCCATTCATATTATTAAAACTAATGAGTTGTTTAAAGATAGAAAATGTTAATTTATAAAGGCTGCCCCACATTCGCTCCCAATAGTTACGCAGTGATAAAATAACTCAAAATTTAGCTCAGTAACAAATATAGTTGTAAAATATTATATTTAAAAACAATGTTATTCCTAAGAAAAGGCAATACTTAGATAATAAACGATGAGACTTATTAAGGGAGGATGAGAGGGATGTGTGGTGCGCTCGAAGCAGGTGGGCAGGGAGAAATTAAAAGGGAAGATGGAGGGGGTGGGCGGTGGGGGTGGCTGGTGTGTAATACAAGCAGCTAGTCGGGAGTGAACGTGAGAAACCCAAGGCGGGCGAGGAAGGGGTTGAGCAGGTGAAGTGGTTGTTTGGTGTGTGATGTAGATGGAACGTTTTTCAGGGGAAGCGGCAGTTGAGAGGTGGTGAGAGAGGGCAAGGCAGAAGGCCAAGGCGAAATAAATGAGCGCTCGCGAAGAAAAGGAAGAGAGAGTCGTTACCGTAGGGGTCGAAACATTACTCCACCAGCCTCGCGGATTTTTCGACGCATCACGCACCCCCCTTTCAAATGAGTCACTTCCCTTCCGGGAACTTAAGAAAATTTGTGTAGGTATTTCCAAAAAGTCTCAATGGCAATGGAACATCAAAAATGAGGCGTGCATAATAATAGGATGGTGATAAATATACCGCACAGAACACGCTAGTGATCGCTTTGCACTTGTCACTGAGGTTGGTGTGGTTTGATACAGGAAACTGTTCTAAGACTTCATGGAAATAAGTGGCGAAGTAAGTTGAAAGGTTGGGCAAGCCAAATTAGCATATAAAGAAATGTGCTAAATACCAGAGGACAGTATACAATGAACGGATACACGCTCTGACACGGAATTATTACATAGACAGCATATTCAATAAAGACGGTATTAAACAAAATACATCGGTGAAAACTTCATGAGTTGGAGGTATTAAAACAAATAAGTGAGCCTGAACGAGCAAAGAATTTCATAGGGAGTACTGGCGTCTACTCTAAACCTGAAGAAGAAAATTTAAATTACACCCTAAAACGAATGAGAGCTCGAGGTCTACGCTCTTTGCGCTAGCATATTCACTTGACTGAAGCAAATGGAGCTATATTCTCTACGCACACCGAAGTGGGTAAAATTTTATGCAACTAAACGTTGAAGTTATAACGTAATTTTCTCTGGAAGTGCAGTTGATGCCATGATGCTACACCTGATATTTGACACCACCGAAGCACTTTTTTGTTTTTTTCAGTTCTTACTAATGCCTCAAACGGTGCGTTAAAAGGACCACTCTCTTTCTACCTAATTTACGTTGAGGGGTTGAATTAATGGGTGAAATAGAGGGTGAAACATATTTTTATTTTAAACACGGACGTTGGAATTCATTTCCTGGACCAAATTTAACCCCTATATATTACACGAGGCGGTATCAAGCGTCCTGATTTCAGAGAATACTGATTTCAGCTCCGAGATATGTGGCGAGGAAAAAGAAATCCCCGTGGATATGCGGACAAAAAAGACCGAGTCTGATGGCTGATGCAGGAAGCAAAAGAGCTCGCAAAGGGTTTCTTTCTCTCCGTGCGTGCGAGAGATGTAAATGAGCGTTGCATGCTTGTATGTGCTCGCTCTCGCAATATAATAAAGGAAGGGGATGGAGCATCTCATTGGATTTTTCTCTTAAGACTAAAAAGAAGGGAAGGGGAAGAATGTATGGGAGATTGTGGGATCGAGGGGACGAGGAGGTGGAGGTGGAAAAACAAAGGTGCTGGGATGTAATTTTTATTCCGCGGAGTCTTAGACTGAGAGTGAAAGAGACGGAGACTATGAGAAGGAGAAAAGAGAGTGAGATGGGGAGAGATTGGAGAAGATAATGGAGGAAAATTATAAACGTGGATTTAAAGGAAGCGTCCGAAATGGGTGGCTGATAAATAAATGAGCGGTGAGGTTGGTTCCAAAGCTTGCGTGCCACAATCTTTCGTTTTATAATTTTTTTTAAAGAGAAAGGTCCATTTCCCTTTTGAGCGTGGGGGGCCCCGGAGGGCATAGGCCCTCTCAGGGGGGGCAGGAGGTATTGCCTCCGGCTCTTTCTCGCCTCCGGAGTCTTTCTTATGTGTTCCTTCCCCCTGTAGTTCCCACCTTAGGCATATATTCATCCCTCACTCCGCAGCCGTCCCACCGTTCGACCGTGGGTCACGGCTCTCCGAGGTGCCGTTGGCGACCCCGCCTACTCTTAGCCTCGCAGGAGACCTTTGGTCACTCAGGAGTCAACAGCCTCCCGGCCTATCTTTCCCTCCTCCCACCGCCGTTCCTCTCCCTCCCCCCTCCTTTTCCCTCGTCGTGCCTCTTAGGACAATCGCCGTTTCTCACACGCAGGCCTCTGTGTGGCGCGTGAGTAGCCGTGTTAAGAGTGTGACCGAACGATTTACCTCCTCACGTCTATTCTCCAGCCTCTCTTTCACTCTCTCGCTCTTTTAACACGAAGTGAGGGTCCCATATTGAGGCTGCAATGAAAATTATTCGGAGTACTCTTCAGTGAGAGATGCTCGTTAATACTTCTAGCTTTTCCTTTTGCGTTGATCATGACATCATTGATATGTTCAGGCTTTGGAAAGGTAGAATTTTTCTTTTTGGAAAGACTGTTAAGACAATTGGGGCAATATGTCAGATTGCACTATATCGTGAAATCATGAGTAAAAATATGGTTCTACTAGACTGGGATTCGAGTATGTCTTCAGATTTTGATCCAAGTCCTTAAACTTTTTACACTTCACTGGCGTTTTCCTTTGTGATTTTCATTGCTGTTTCATTGGAACGTTTAAATCTAACTCCTTCCTACCTTCAGTTGAGAAATTGACCTCTATAATAGTTACTGTCAAATCAATTGTACTCCCCAGGCGTCACATTTTGCCAGTAGGAAAGGGCTCTAGGGTAGTCTAGCTTGTTAAAACGTGAGAACTGGGATTCTAGGTTTGATACCCCGACCAGGCGTATGATTAATTGTTCATCATGTTTTTCGCTAATTAATGCATACCTCCTTCACGGGTGTCCGCGCTAAAGTTAATGTCTCAGCTTGTCTTGCAGTACCTACCAACTTTGAATCTCTCCCACCGCTACGACAGGAGAGGAAGGGGGAAAAGTAATTCTGGCGGGCAAACGGTTGAGCGCGGGTCATCCGAGGATAGGGGGGGTCTAGGGTCACGGGCACCTGGTGGGGTGACGTGCCCACGATGGTGGTGGTGTGGGAAGGAGCAGGGAGCGTAAATCGTCCGGGCATGGGTGCGAGTATGTTATGCGGTGTCTGGGGAACGGTGAGGACAAAGGTGAGGTTGGTGGGGGTCGGCGATGATGCCATTCGCCGGGGTAGGAAAGGGGGGAGGTAAGAGAGGGAGGGCGGGAGCGGGGTGAGTGGGAGTATGGTGGGGGAAGGAACTAGGAAATGATCACAGCAAGGGAATGCGTTTAATGTGCGTCCCTTAATAATTCGCGGGAGGGCACTTAATCCCCAGGCGCAAGTCAAGCAAATAAGGGATTCGTCATGTGTGTGTATGTGACGCTTGAGGGAAGTGGAGAGAATATTAATCGAGGGATATTAAGGGAGAATGAGAATCGCTTTACCATGAAAGGCAAGTGAATTTGAAGCACTGCACGCATGGGTTTAATGCTATCGTAATGCGGAACGTTTCCCGGGTAGTACGACACTTTGGGTATTTTTTTCGGGTCGTTTTTATTTTTTTTACGTACGTGTTTACACCAACTTTTACGAAAGTGTCTTCGAGGTCATTGCAAAGATTTAGCATTAGTTCCGATTCTGAACGTTCAAAATGAACGTGCCAAGAGTTATGCCAACCTGCCCAAGTTCAATGTTCATCGATTTTTTCGATCGATCAACGCAGAATGTCTTTACATCAATGGCCTATAATTTAATGGTTATTAATTTCTGCGGAATGCAGAAGTTCATATAGTTTGCAATATTATATGGTCAAGAATGACACAGAGAAACGTGAAGAAAATTTCAATGATGCACTTAAAAACTCCTACGGAAAGCCAATAAACATAGCGTGTGAGGCGTGAAAATTTGCGTGGGAAGCCCGCCGCAGCCTTTTAATAACTCGAACGGGTGCCACCAGCACACTTTCCGCCGATATTTCTCCCCCACGCCGAGCCATACGTTATTGACCACTCTCTTGACACCGTCAAGTTCGGTTGAGAGGTGCCGCTGACTCCTTGTCTCTTTCCCTCAGCGCTTACAAATGGGAAAGCAATATCTCTTGCGCTCGAGCTTTTCACGACTCAGCGGCTTCTCGCTAGAAGCCGCGACACACACTCACTTAGACAAGCACCGCGGCAGTCATTTGCTGAATTCAACGTCCATTTATTGGATTGGCCTCCTGATTGATTTTCACCCGTTTCATCTCTCTCTTTCTACTCCTGACCTCTCTCATTCCTGCTTCCTCGTTCCCGCATGTGATTTTTCTTTGAACATAACACCCTCGGAAGGTGCTACCGAGAGGGTGTAAGAGGTATGAGCGGCCAGAAGAGTGAGCGGTGGTTTTTAGAGTAAGTAGGTGGGGAAGAGCCGATGCATTAGCGTTTAGCTGTGTGCGGAGAGGTCTTGCGTCCACTTAGCCCTTCCACTCCGTCGTTCACCGTTAGCGCGTTCGAGGCGGCGAATGGAGAGGGTCGGAAACGAGATAAGGAGGGAATAGATAAAGTGGTTGCCTCCCCCAATATCATTCCGCCTCCTCCTCCACGCGAGGTATTCGCAGCGTGGGACGCGAAGCGTGTGAGTTGGATGGCGGTGGGAGGCGGCGTGGAGGAAGACTCCCGGAGATATGAGTGTCTGCAAACTTATCGGCCCCGGAGCGGTGTTTGCGCTAAGAGTTTTGACGTGCTGATAAGAGAGACTGATTGATTGCAATTTCGCGGCTCCCAACCGCGATTTGTGCCCGTCTTTCAGCATCACTGACGGCAGAATTTAGCCTCGTAATTCAGTCATCATGTACAGTAACTTCCAATACCAAAATTGCGGTATATTTCTTTTTGCCCGACTCGGAATGGATTCAGGAGTTTGCCTCTCCAAATTTCGGTGGGTCACTGTGTTATTTCAAAATAATTAAAAAGATAAATTAATTTCATTTCATCAAAAAATTAAGTCATCACCTTCAAATGTCATTGTCGAATCTCAAATATATGGAGAAATTTTATCCATATTATACCAATTTCTTCAAGTATTATGACCGGGTGTTTGATATTGTATTATTGAAAAAAGAGTTTATTTGACAATTCATATTGTATTCTTCTCAGGCTATTTTCCGAGTGATTTTTCCAAAATAATTGGCAAAACATAAAATATGAAGGGCGTAAAAGTAGATTTTACATGGAATTATGAGGTGGTAACAATCTTGTCTTCCAAAATGAATGTGCTGTCTGTGGCCTCAAAGCATAAATTCCCGAGAAATCGATATATTTTTAAAATTTATCCTCACGCAACTTCTCCTGGACTGTTTTCATTTTCCCATCGAAATCCCAAAACTTGAGATCACCTCCTCCTTCTCAACTTGAAAAAAAAGTACGCTAACGAGTATCCTGAAAATAGGTTTTCACTAGTAGTCGGGACCAATTTTGCGGAGTCAATTATGTACTCTCCACCTGGACGGAGTCTGCATCCGAATTAAGGATGCAAAACGTGGAAGGAGACAGGATTAACGAGCACCTGCGCCGGCGAAAATTACGTTTTTCTCGTCAAATTCCCTCAGCCGCATTCCCGGGGCAAGCATTATTTATTGCATTCACACGCAGATAACCCGCCGACCGGGTGGACTTCGATCATCATCAATATTCATGCATATTTTATAAAGTGGAATCCTGATGAGAATGAAAATGTCCGTACCTCTTTCCCCGCCTCCATCGGTCTACAACCACGGACTCCTCCTATAAGGTCGTTAATTTTAGTGTTTTCTTCGATTCCCGCGGCTCCTTGTCTTTTCGAATATATATAAGTATCAGCCGAATACCATTCTTTTCCTCTATTTCTCGAAAATAAAACAAAATTGGGAAAACAGTTTCATTTTTGCACTTATAAACTTATTTTTTTCATGCCGTACCCCCTACGGGGTCGCAAACCACTATTTATTTACGAATCACCATCTTTACACTTTCGACAAGATTTTCTAATTCTATTCCTCTCAAGGTTATTACTGGTATCCATCACGACGATTTATTTCCCAGCTGCCTTTCCATCGAGCTTAAGACTGGAAGACTAGATGCCATCCACGACTGCCCCCTTCTTGGTTCAATTGCCGTTCCATGCGATGTCGAGCCAACTCAAGAGCGTAAAAGGCTTTGCTCAATTACTCGCCTCGACTGAAGTTAATTACCCCCTTCAGTGCAGTTTGCCCTGCCTAGAATTTTTGTCGAGGTCTTGGAGGGTGTTTTTATTTTTAGTGATATGCCTCATTTGATGATTCCTTAATCTTTTAAAACGATGTTTCGTTGATAAGTACCGGCTATCACAAGACAAATTGGGAATGAAATAATATTCCCAGATGATGGAAATGAGACCAGTAATCATACAATGTACTCACAATGAAGAGTAAGAATTTACATCATGAGCAAATAATTCAAAAAGCCTGACAAAATTAATTCAAAGCATGAGTAAACTTCACGAGAAATCTGAGTTTACAGTGGATTTTTCTCGCTTCAGACTACGGCGCATTACACCACTTTCCACCTATTACTCACTTCATATTTTATTTCCCAAGTAATGGAACTTAATTCTCCGGGGGCAGTAGATATACCCGCTACAGAATATAATTATACCAATTCCATTGGAGATAAATCTCGTTCTATTAGCGTTACCGCCGGGCAGTTGTAGCCTTTTATGTCCTCAAACGGTCCACTAAGCAAATGCTTCTCCCGTGTATTATCAACACCTACATGGAGCGACCTCCATTTGAAACCAGCGCCACCCATTTCATGTCACCGCGTCCGTTCATATATATTTATTTCTTCGATCGCCAGCCCTATATCATTCACCCGCTCGCCTACGTCTCACCCCGATGGGATCCGCCTCTGGTCGTTTCTCTTTGCGCTGAGGAAGAGTGTTACCCTCCCTTCTCCCGGCTTTCTTTAGAAATCTCTGCCTCCCCTGAAGCACGGCCACCTTCCGTAACCTACCCCCCTGCCACCCTCTCGTCCCCGGCTTCACTTCGCGCTGCCCGCCTCCGTCTTCGCGGCTACCCTTCTTCCCCACCTAGATTTGACCTTTGAACTGACTTCTTCCCCCTCTCGCCATTCACATCACCCATTCCTTGCGTCAAAACACCCACCCCTTAAGAACGCCCTCTACTCTTCGTGTTGTATCATTTACCATCCACTTATTAAATCTTTTACCGTTTCCTCCTTTTCTCTAGTTCTTTTCCTCTCTCTTACATTTCTTTCATTCCATCCTCCCTATATGTTGGGTTTCATCCACCATTCCACATGCAAAACTTGTCTCTTTCCTTAATATTCGCTTGATCTTTTACTTCTCTTTTTACTTTCATCCTCCTTATAGTTTGTATCGTTCACTATTCGTTTCATTTAACCGTATTCCTCTTTTTTGATTTTCCTCCATTCCTTTTCTCTTTTTTATTTCATTTCCTTCTATTTTTCACAATGATAATAATATATACAAGTCATATAATATAATATTTCCTCTTCTCCTGTATTCTTAATTTCTTTTTCTCTTCCTGCATCTCTTTCCTACCACTCATCCTATATATACTATAAGCTTAATTAAATCTTTTCTTTCTCCTATATTTACTTCTTTTCTCTTTTCTTTCTATCCTCCTCCCTTATTACCATCTCCTTTCCTGTCTCCCCCTCTTTCATCTTTTGTAATGCCCGCTAGTCGGTGGTTTAACGGCAGCATCGGGAGCCTAAGAGGCGGCCGCAGCCTCACAGGCGTGTAGCGGGGCCCGGGTCGGCATTCACCGCGTAGTCGCACTCACACTGACCATTTGATTTGCTGCCTCTTCGCTCCCATGCATACAAATGCCCTTATTATCCCAAAGCCTCTCTCTCTCTCCGCTGCCCGTGCTTTTTCCACTCCCTCTCCGTCTCTCTGCCCATCGCTTCTTCCCTTCCCAGCCAGCCATTCTTTGGCATATTTCCTCCCTCTTTCGTGTTTTCTTCCCATCCTATCGTCCTCAAAAACATCCCACTCCAGCCCAACCTCTTCCCTCCATCACCATTCCTTTTGGAGTGTCTTCGGCGTCAAAGAAGTGTCTCTCCATCCACCTTCCCGTTTCAGTGTTTCTACTACGTATTCCTATCGTAGGTTTTCCTCTGTCACTCCTATTCACGTCAGCACAAATCAGCCGCTTTCCAGTATCAAACCTCCGCTTATTCGTTTGTGCATTTTAATTTCCTGTTTCCCATTTCCTATCCGCGTTCCTTATCGAGAATAGATATTATCCGTCGATAAGACTCTCGTGTTTTCGTTCCGCCAGTTTCACTCTAACTATCTCGAACATTTATTGAAAAATATTTCGGCCCATAGCTCATTCATGAATGCAGATCCTCGATGTAAGTCGCTGCGAATTTAATCGAGTGTTAATGGGTTCCATGGCAGGTTGACGTATGGTAATTGACTAACCTAATCTCAATGTCGACGCTATTCTTTCTCCTGTCGATCAAGTGCCACTTCGTTAAAATACCAGTTTTTTCCTTGATCTTCCAAACTTTGTTGCCGTCGCGGTTGACATTTCCTATCAAACCGGAAAAGTTTCCAAATGTCTTACTTGAAGGGTTTTTTTTTAGCGATATGGTTGTAAGTTCGTTCAGCCCTAGAGCCACAATGTACTCTATTGTATTTTTTACGTCTTTGTCGTGAATTTTTATGGTACAATCTGAAACTTTGTACGTTCCGTCGTCCTTTCAATACGTGCATAAAATCGTGGGCCGTCTACCTACTCACGTTCACCAAGGTAATAGGTACGTATGGATTTGTGTTCTGATCATACCCTACTTTATCCCCCTCTCTCTCTTTAATCATTTCTCTCGAGTCGAAAATGTTAATCTTCGACCCTCTCTCTCTCTCTTTCCACCCCTCTACCCCTCCCCTATTTCCCCCCTACCCGCGTTTGCATTGAAAACAGCAAAAAGACTTATTCCGGCCTCCAATCGCGGTGCTTGTCGTGGGTCTCTCCCCCGTGTGGAATTATGATCACCGTGACCCCTTAAGCGGACGAAGGTCGCAGCAGGGACGAGGGCTAATGGACCCTCTCTTGCACAAGCCAAAGGGGAGCGGGAGGAGAGGACGACTGGGAGGGTGGTGGAGGAGAAGGGGGGACAAAATACGGGGAGGAGGGAGTATGGAAGGACAGCGGACAGGATGGTGGTGGGAAGAGCGAGGGAGTATATAGAATGTTGGCACGGGGAGAGATGGGAAAGGAAATGTGTAGGGATGAAGTTTGGAGGATTGAAAAAGGTGTATAGGTGGAGCGGGCAGAGCACAGTGAGGTGATTCGTGGAGGGGAATATCAAAGAAATGACACAATCCCCACAATTTCCACTCTATGAGAATGATTTTCCTCCGTTTGAAACATTCCATTCACAATCTTTTGCTGCTACTATTAGCCAGCATCTGCATTGCAAGAGGAACTAAGTAGCAACAGAATTTTATATATAAACGTGCGTAATCTCCCTTCTATAACTATTTTCCATTATAATTTTAACATAATTTTTTGGGCGCTTTATTGTAAAAGTACATTCTCGAAGAAATAGAAGTAGTTTGTATGGAATGCATAAAATTCCACATCAACTGAAGTTTCACCTTGAAAATGGAAGTACCACATTTGAAACCAGGACAAGTATTATTTTTTTTACGATACTAAGAATTTTATATATCACGTCTTTGAATTGAAGCGTTTGATTGCGCTAGATTAATTGTTGCACTAACTGATAATAATACATCGCACTGACCAATCTAGGTCCTCAGTAAAATCATTTAAAAAATCAAATCCGAATCAGGATTCAACTTCGCAAAATTAGAACTGCCAGGTCTTTACGAAAACTTAAGAATAAGTTTTCATTTATATCCAAATGAGATAATATCGATGAGAATACCATAAGGCTCCATATTGCTGGTTTAAAGGCTTGAATAAGTTACGGGCTTTTTCAGCGTGAAATAAGTTGGAACGGATTCAGTGTCAGGTCTCGTCGTGGGATAATCATTCAACGAGCTTGTTCGCATTGAACTCGATTTTATTGGTGTGTCACGGGAGTTAAAAAACCGTAATACAGCCTGGCATTGGATTCTCAGATACGGGCATCATTCATTGGGTAATGCGCAATAATATTGATGTACCGTTCGGGAAAATTTTTAAATATTTCACCAATAACAATTCCAGGTTTTTATCAAGCCTTTTATGCAATATGAAGTATAAGGAACATTTTATTGACACAGGACACTACCACGTATTAGGACGGTAACGATTTATTGAATGTAACCCTAGTGCTTTTGATGCCTTCTCAAATAACTTGTCCACATTTTCTACTTTACATATTTTTGAAATGGATGAACGCTGGTAGATATGATAAAAAAATTCGGTGGACCTATTAAGTACTAAATAACAGGTACAAATTTAAATTTGGGTAGCCCCTGTAAAAGAACAGCTTCGCAGAATGCAATTTTATTTATTTTATTGTGCATATCTGTATGACGTGGCCACATTTTATGTCACATTCACTGCAAATATCATTTATTACAGTCTCTAGCGTTGCTTACCTCGGCTTAATTGATAAATTTCCGAAAAATTAATTGCTCAAATCTCCTTTCCGTGCCTAATAAAAAGAGAGGCGACTCTCTCATCTACGAATGCAGGCGAGATTTCTCAACGTTTTGGCATTACCATAGGAGAATGTCGCGAGACGTGACGTTTAAATCCAAATGACTGGTTAATTTGAGTTAACCTTGAACGAGAAGCATAAAATAGAGAAAAAACATCAGCTCTCATTGTCCATAAAAATTTATGCCTTGGTACTAAAACTGCGTGGTTCTAATATCGAGAGGAAGGGAGATAAAAAGTTTTACGTCATCTGCGAGGAAAACATAGAGGTAAAGATTGATGGCATAGAGAGACTTGATCAACTGATCGTCGTCTCCGTGGGAGTTGGAGGTGACCAATGGACGTTTGAGAAAGGCATCAGCTCTCTCTTCGATCTACTGCATTACGCAACGAATGAAATCGGATATGAATGTCATACGCTGAGCAAGCAAAGCAAAATCTGGGCATAGTTGAAAAAGGAAATGAAGACCCCACGAGAGTTAAAACATGTTTCATCCTTTTGCGGCAAAAATCGTTTATGGCAGACGGATATTGCTCTCTCCAAATATTATTTGCCTATAATCGAGTTTTCTTCGAACTTAATAATACTAAAAAAATCATATTTTCATCTCACTGTCGACCACTGAAGTTTCACACAAAAAAGTATTCCTGGTATTTGCAGAAACATTGTTGCGTGAATTTAAAAAAAATCAAATCGCTCTAGGGCAATTACAGAGATACTAAGAATTAATTTTTTTCGCTTAATGATTATATATGAGGACCCCAGAAGTCAAGGGGTCTAAGTAACAAAATCGTTGTTTTGAGAAAACGTAAGTCAAAGTTGAAAATGTTTGGTACAACCCACTAAGTAGTTAAGAGGCATTATCCTAGATAGCATTACCTGTCAAGAAAATCACTTGGATCCCTTTACCACCTAAAAGATTTATATTTTCACATCCCATTCCTGTAGCTAACTTATTTTTTTTAATGTCAATTAGACCCCTTGACTTCTGGGGTCCACATACATGGTAGAAATACTTGACGGCCTGGGATCAGAAGTTGCAAATTGAATAAAACTCTATTTACATCGGAATAGCTGGTGAATAAGCTGATAATTTATTTTTCATGCCTGAGCGACATTTTATGCGTACGAAAAGCTAAGTGAGGCATCCGTGTCCAATGAAGGCGACAAAAGCATTGGGTGGGAGGAGGAGTGTGCTGTGGGGGAAAGCTGGTTTCTGAAATCGGTGTGATGGTTTTGGAAGGAGTGCGAGGTTTTCCTGTTTTCCTCTCTCCTTTTTTTTCTTCGCTTCCCACCCTGTGAAGTTGAAAAGGTCGCCGCCGGCAGCACGGTAGCGTTCCCTCAAAGAGGAGTGCGACGACACAACAATGGGCATATAAACGCCTCTCGACACCACCACCTGTTTGCCGCTGTACCCCCCCCCCCACGTCCTTTCGGCTTCTCTCGCCTCCCCACCCCCCACCCCGACCGCCTCATCCTCCAAATAGGGAGGCGGCTCCCATGCTTACCGCTCCTCCCCCTTCCAGTATACCTGTTCCCCCGCAACAGGGGTCCACCCCCGACACGACCCCTGGTATATCCCCCCATCCTTGTCATGAACCTCGCGCAAGTAGTAGTAAAGCCTACCTCTATCATACACCATCACACTCTCTTTATCCTTGGTATTTTCATAGCCTTTCCACCCCACAATGCCATACATTCATCCCTCCATAGCTTCCATGCGTAGGCATGCACACGGTAGCTAACGGTGGGTCAACGCTTTTAATAACTAATGCAAGAGGCGATTTCTTCAACCAGTATGTGGGTTTTGTAAACGTTCTTTACATCAAACAGCAGTGAACATGCTATGTTGAGTAAAATAATATTAAAACTATTGTTTATCAAAAATCCTATTGTTATTATTATTGCCCATCTAATTTCTTGTTCGCAGTCGAGTGTGATTATGAATATCTAAAGCTCGCATCAAATTCGAAGACTGAAGCGTCGTACTTTTTAGATGAAAGCGGGGTTAAATAATATGTACAAAATGATTTAATAACATTTTTATTCGTTTAAAGTAAATAGTTAATAATTTACCTAGAGTCTAATAGGATTGCTAATATTTAAGGTTATTGAAATTTCAATTACTTTGTCAATAACTGAAGTATACTTCCCCTACCGCCTCCACATGGGTCTTCAAGCTCTTTCTCTTCGTTGTCCTCTCGTTCTCTTCTCTCCAACCCCCTCTTTCCTTCCATCTCACTCCCATCATTCCTCATCTCTTTCTCTCCACCCGACCTCAACCCTCGACTTCACCCCACAGCCGCCGCCGCCGCTGCCCTTTTGGAAGTGTTAAGTTGTCCCGGAGCCCGGAGAGATGCAGACACATTGTATCCACCTGGAGCATAAACACTGGCCGGGGGATATCGCGTGGGTGGAGATGCGGGAGCAAACAGGTGCTCGCTCCTTCTCTCTATATTCCGCCCCGCCCCCCTCCACCTCTTCTCCACTCGCCGCCACCCCCTCCCAGTTTCACCTCCCCCAGCCTTTGCCTGTTTCTTCCCTTGGTTCTCCACGTGGACTACGATTGTCAGGATTCTCCTCCTATATCCCATTCCTCGCCGACCTTCCGGTGTTCTCCGTCTCTTTCGTTCCCTGACTGCTAGTATTTTTCCCCTTCCTCATTCTCTTCCGGACTCCTCTCTCTGGGATCGGCCGCTGTGCAAAACCAGCGTGTTCGAGGAGTGCGATGAGGATGCTCGGTTTCCATACTGAGAATAGACTATCGGTTAATGTTGGTTTACTTTTGCGTGAAGGAATAAAACTTTATGCTTGAGAACTCTGATCCGAGGAAAGGAAGAAATTTCATTTACTTCAGCTATCTATATTCTGCCGTAATTTTCAATTGTATCTTTAAAGCATACCGCTGTTTTTGCTCTTCACCAAACATGAACTACAACGTATTTCGGGATAAAATCGACCGCTCGTTTCGAAAAATTGCGAATTTTTTCGTAAATATTTTTCTCATATGTTAGTCACTTATGATTGCCTCCCCCTTTGCAGACTTTTTTCCATTGTATCATTAGGCATTGATGATTTTACTACAGTGTTTACATGTATTGAAAATTGGTTAAGGAGAGCAAAATTCCCGTATGTTTAAACATCGGCAGGCTAGTGAAGTCTCGATAAGTTTTCAACCAGTTGGTCACCTCGAGTGTTGGTGTTGCGTCCGCCACAAAACACCCTCCCGAATCATTCCAGCCACCCGCTGCCCCTAGGGTCACCTTGGCCTACGGAGGATATCGAGCGCCTCTTGTCCATGGAGGAGGCGGAAGGTGGTGATGGACATGTTGAAGGAGAGGTGACCGGAGTGGGGGGGAGAGGAGGCAACGTGTCCATGTGCCGAAGAGGGCGAGTCCACCTATATATGTAATTATAAATACATATACGTCTATATCTTCGAGAGGTCGCTCGCAGCTGCCATGTCTGTCCCTCTGAAGTTTTAGGATCTCCCTCTACGCACTCGCTCATTAATTACTCGCAAGTTCTCGGAAAATTCCGTGCGAGAGAGCGCATTGGAGGGGGGTGTCCGCTCCAGAGTGACGAATTTATGTTGCCTGATCGCATTCCGACATGGGGAGGGAAACTTTTTGTTAGACGGAAGGGTGCCCTGACTTTTTGTATTCAAAACGACAGCTGCATATGCTTTTCATGGTTGCCAGAGAGAATTGTGTCGATTTAAGTTCAAGATGTGATGATATGGTATTTCAATTAGAGTAAAAAAGTGCTAATGAGCTCGCTGTTAGCGTTCCTCATTTTCTTCATTTTTACATCATCCTTCTTTTGAACATCCTTCTTTGAAAATTTGAACGTCCTTCTTTTGTTTGCGATGTATATATTTTTTCAGTTTATGGATTTGAGCATTTTGTAGTCCATGGGAGGCTTATGGGTAATAAATCTAGCTTATTTAACAGATCTATATGAAAATTATGATTCTTTTTTTACCTTACCTTCAAAAATTGCCAATATTTACGAAGAACTTTATCAACATCACAACATTTCCGGCAAAAATCAACGAGTTCGATGACTGAAGAAATTACGCTCGCATGCTAATGGTGGTTTGATTATAATGTTTATCGATGGAAAATATCTCAATCAATCCGGATATATGCATCTTCTTGTGCGATGGTTTACACTCATAATAGCTTTGGCCTCGATCCCCTTCGAGACACTGGAACCATCTCCCACACTCGAAAAAAAACTGTGATACAAGACCCGAAGACCACACGCTTTCACTTTGCAGCTAAAACCCACTACATTCAAGGAGGCACCCCACATCAGAGGTTCTCTCTCATCTGAGGTTAAATTCTCTCACGTCGTTCGGTTGCGAGGGTCTCCCGGGTGAACTGGGCAACATGCTGTAGAGAGAGTATAGGGGAGAAGGAGAGATGATACCTTACGACTCCTCCGGACACTGTCTTCCTCCCACGCCCCCGCACCCCTTCCCTCTCCCGGGGGTCCGCACGCGGTCGCAAGGTCGTCCCGATCCCACCCCGAAGAGACGATCGGTCATGCACCGCCGCCTCCCCTCGATCCCGTCCGCGAAGGAAATTCCAGTCCTTTCCCGCCCTCAGAACTGACTCACTTACGCTACAAAAGCGGTAAAATGAATGAACTTTGTCAATTCTCCCCTCTATTTTCACCCTACAATGTTGAAGCGACCAGATTCATAGCCTTCGCGTAGTTCATCAAACAGGTGCTCCTATTGAGAAGAACGCGAAGGTATTCAAGACGATAGACGTGACGCAGAATCAAAATACTGCGGTATTAATTATCTTTGCATGTTTAACACTAAGGCATGTAAAGTTGATTCCCATTATCCTTAATTTAAAAAGCAATCAATGGCGCTAATCCCTGAGATGCCCATTTATACTGCAAACCAATCTCTGATATGACAGTCGTTTTAATAGTATTCAATAATGGTTAATAAGGCGACTGAAAATATCTTGCATTTCCTCAAGTCCCCAAGCACAAAAGTAAAAAAGTTAGTGAACTCATGTGACCAATGAGAAGATAGTTATCAGTGCTGAGGTTTAGTGTTTTAGTCGGCATATAGTATTATTTAGTTTTTTAAATCCTGCAGAATGGCCTTTTACTCTTCGGAATATTGCTTCCGGTTTGTTCCTGCATTCATTTTAAAAATACTGGGCCACTTACAATACAAAACATATTTCAAACAACGTCTATTCATACGCGTTACTTAGGCCACGAACCAGCTCCCAGGATAGTAAGTTAATAGTGTATTAAAATGTTATAATGATAACCCTAATTAGTATTCACTCGAAAAATTTGTTTGAGGTTTATGTATCGACATGAATAAGTTACAGCATTAAGCATAATTAACCTTAAGTTAAACTGTTGCTTAGGTGAGTGGAAATCAGCGTTAGCACAGCTACATTTTGACTAGCGAATGAGATACCAAACCATAACGCCATTTGTATGAAAGGAGCATAGTGCAACCCTTCCCGTCCATCCATTCCCAAAAGCGTTCCTCCTTTTCTTCCTCCCTTCGTGGATTCTCACTGATACCTCATCGCTGCCACACCTACTCCTCCGCCAGCCACTCACGTATTTCCTCATCATCTCCCATTTGTGTCTCCCAGTCGTAAATAAAAAGATTTTTCTCGGGAATGCGAGGCTCGCTGCTGACCATGTCACAGCCCAATCGGGGTGCGGTATTATTAATGTCGACTAATATCGATTCGCAATTAACCCCGCTCCGTGCTCCGCCACTTAAAAACTTGCCGCTTTAAAAATAATGTTTAATGGTTACAAGTGTGTTTTCCCGAAAATTTCATCATAAACTTCCTCCTGTTCACCTTCGCCCTTAAATTTTTGCAATTCTCATTTTGATGAGCATTCTTCATCCTGTCTCTTTAGTATTATGAAAAATGGTGAACTCTGACAGCTCTATCCATGAAAATTGCACTATCCTTGAATAATAAAATTATTGATGGTGGAAAATTCAATTGAATTCCTCTACGAGAATTAATGATATTTCATTAAAGTCCACGCATTAAACATTGATTTGATAAACGTGACTAGCGTCACCTATCATATGCTTGAGGCAAAGGAAGCTCTCAATGTCGTCCGACTCGGGAAGTTGAAATTACAGTTACCGTTACCATCAACATGAAGATTTGATTCAAAATCTCGACCGCCTTCGGCTACGGCAAATGGCCAGAATTCCCTCAGGTTAGATATTTTCATCGTCTTGCGGTTGAGTCCGAAAATTTTCGACCCGAATTGGAATGTAGCGGCTCTCGGATCATCGTCTTACCTTTCCTCTTCGTACATTGCCTCACCTCCTCACTTCGGATCAGGCAGATAAAACGATGTGTTTTAGACGCGCTATGCAATGTGCATAGTTCCAGGATGTCACTTACCTAGATGATGGGGATTGAGATGGTGTCATGTCGTGTGTCACTACTTTTGTTATACGTTGAGACTCAGAAATTCGATCCCAAATGCATTTCCTGAGGAATTTAGATATTTTGCACTTGAGTGGTGAGTGTTGGGATATTCCGAGACAAGTTTGGTATTTGAATCGCAGGATAATATTATAGGAAACGACAACTTTTCTGCAACAGTTCCAATTGGGCTGTAACTACTCTAGTACATAATTTTAAATCCTAACTTGGAGAGCTGTAGAGAATTTCCTCAGTGAAATGCGAAAATTTGATCCTAACCAAATATCTCAATTTAGTATTGCTCCCTTTTACCTTTACCTCGCAATTACGAACCCTCATAAATGTTCACTAGCTTTATTTGTGCCGATTGTTGGGGCAATCACAAAATTATACCAGGAGCCACAATAAACAGGAGATCAAATTTTGGTAATATATATGCCTATTCATAAACATCCACGCACTATACTAGTTTGAAGGTTCAAATGCAATGGTATTCGTCCACCCTTGGACTTTTCTGATTGAAATTCGTGAGCGTGGGTAAAAAACTCATGGTGTAGAGAAGAGGATTGTCGCAGATATATGGATGGCGCCCTGCGATGCCGATGGACCAGGGGAAGTCATGCGGGGAAGAATGGTTTCTTCGCGGGTCAACTCAATCGGAAGCCAGAATGAATTATGGGTAAACGCGGCGGCAGACATCGGCGGTCGACGGCGCAGGCGGGGATGGGAGTGAGGAAGAACACAGGGCACGGACGGGCGTGCCCGTTGTTCTTGTTGAACCCCAGCTCTCCCTTTCCGAAGAGGCTGTCGGACTGGGAGAGGGGATACGGCTAAGGGCGCTGGTTGGAGGTGATGAAAAATATGGATAAGGGTGTGAAGGAGGGAATGTGTAGCGACTAGAATTGACAATGACTATAGCGAAAGTGGATACTACGGAATCTGAAAAAGTTGAAAACGACGAAGATATGAGGGTGAAATAATGGAAGGAAAGGAAAATCTTCACCTGAAAAACTCTAAAGAGCATCTCTAGCCTTAACTATGCATCATCCTTACCCTTTCCTTATTTCTTCCCCTTTTTTCATTCTCAAATTAGTGCATCCTATTTCCAGTTCGACTGCTAATCAGAGGAGGCTACTATCAACTGAGGTGATTTCTTCCATTGAGAATAAGTAAGGTCAGCTAATCAGGGAGGGATTTGGAGGGAAGTGTCAACATGTCGCTGGCCTTATTTTACTCTTAACAAAAGGCATCAAGGGTTACACATTTTAACGTGCCGTTCTACTAATAGGCTACTCTACTTGAGGTACCCGGTAGTATTCAAGTAGGGATTGGGACTTGGCTGAAAAATCTCAATGACTGCCTGGATTTCAAACCGGACTCATAGGTTTAGGTTTTCCCACCTCCCGATTGATCCTCTTATTCACTCTACTCCACTTCCCTAATCCTGCTGTCTATATTAAGTCTTCTTTTGTTTTCGTCGTTCTGCGATGTTAAATCTCTTCATTCCATCCCTCAATGTCAATCAAACCTTACGAACACGCACAGAAAGAGCGAACAAACTTTTTTAGTTCCCAGCGTGCCTTTTTCCCCACCCCTTATCGTGGTGAAGATGATTCTTTTTGGATGGACGGGGCCCATTAAAACGCCACCACCACCACCAACATATTTATATCCCACGTGACCGATATGTGCACGCGATGCTGGGAGTCCACCGATCCCCGCGAGGAGAGGGAGCGGCTTGAGACTGAGAGTGAGGCAACCCAGTCCCTCCTCTTGAGTTCAAAGCTCTGCACTCGCTGTGATCAAGTATACAGAAAGATAAATCGGCTCCTACTGGCATGATGAGGAGTATGATTTTTCATTCAATGTATAATTTAAAAATTATCTTTTTCTTTACGCCACCACATGGAGTGCATGTAGAGTAATAGCGAGATAAGAAAGTCTGTATCTCTTTTAGTTTCAGATGGCAGAGGATCAATATTTGACGAGTTAATAGTGATTGTAGCTACACTAAAACTGTGTCGTCAATGGCGTAGAGGATCTCAAAATCTCTTAAGTGTTAATAATTTTCTCTAATGGCTTTTTCTCAATTTCTTACGCGCCAACAGTTTACAGCTCCTGTTTTCCTTAATTTTGTAACTTAGAAAAGATCACTAAACGCTTTTAGAGGAGCGACTGAATTTCACGGTTGGAAGAAAATTTATAATTTATCTTTCCTGCATTTTTTCTACTTTTATCGTTTTAACCTTGCTTCCTTTGTTTTTATGTCCATTAATCCGAAGGTATGATAGCAGTTATAGAGAATTAGTCATATGATAATTTACTATTCATCCTTCGGTGTTATTTCTTTGAAAATGAATGCATTCATTTTAGTTTACCTGAGGCGTTAGATGATTAGCTCTGCCTGTATATAACGCTACCATTAGAGTCAGGGGGTAGAGTTTTTAGCGCATTGCAGTCCTCCAGACGATGGGAGATTAGAATAATTATGATGGATAAATTTGCGTTGAAATTAATTAAATTAGCGGTTATTGATTTTTTTATCCCACATTCCACGAAGACAGAAAAATGCGTTATAAACTTTTTACTAGCATAAGCCGCAAGTTTAGTGGTGGGACATTATGACTTGTTGTCTGCTATTCGTTAAGTAATCGCACGAGGTCATCGCAAATATTCCTTCACAATCCCTGCTGACGGTATTTGAGTCTTAAAATGTTAATAAAATTACGTAATGCCCCGCAGTCTTAAATATATGACCAAAACAATGAGGGGGCCTAGAAACACAGAATTGTGTGCCCTTCTAATTTTGTGGAATTGAATTTTACCGCTACCGTCGCATTTAATATTTGATTTGAACAATAAGGGGAAGCGCAGAATCCTGTGCCCTTCTAATTTAGTCGGTGAGATTGATTTTTACGGCTGTTCGTAATGGAACTGCTATTTCTCTACGTAAGAGATTGACGACTTCTGCATAAGCCGCCGCAGACAGGACAGAGCATGGACAGGAATGAGGTTTCACGCATTTTGACATATGCCTGTCTTTCAGCAAGGTATTTGGACTTTCTCTTTTCTCCTTTTTTCCGTTTTTGGTCAAGCGTAATAAGGTCTAGCCCAAGCGCTCGGCATGCGACGTTTAAGTAAATGGCCGTGTGTTCTTTTACTCTGCTCACCGCGCGAGTTGATGTCTCGCAAAGAACGATATTACAGGATAATGACAGTGAATGGATTCTCGAGATATCTATTTTTGGCCTGAATTCCCAGGTCATGGTTTAAGTAACAAATATCTTCATCTTAATAATGGCTTTTTATCCGCAAAAACTTGGTATCTCTATTTCTTCTGCAGTCTTGTGTGGGTACGAGAATGTACCATTCTTAGATCATGATTTTATAAGAATGTTTCGAAGTTTCACAATGAGAAAAAGACCTAATTCGCTCCATACTGGGCTGAGTGCGCTTATACTTCTATTTGATTGGTATCAGCATTATGGCTGATGGAATACATCTTTGCCTCAGCGGCTGCGTTGTGATCTCCTCTCCATTATAGACTCATAAAAAATAATATCACTTTTATTGTCTAAACCACTTGCCACAACCCTGACTAAGGCACCTAAAATTCTGGAATGACTGTCCGGATACCGTTCAACTTAGTAAATGTTTTCAGAACTCCCTGCCGCTGTGTTATGCCATGTTTGTTGGTTGCTCCTACTTTCATTGGATGCCCATATATAATTTAGAGCTCTTTTAAAAGGACATAAATGTGTATTGCTAAAATAACAATAAAATTATAAAATCCTTGTTGCATATTATGAGACGACTCAAGTGTAAATTGAAAAAGAGTGCGGATATACCTATTGCCGACTATATTACGAACGGAGGGAGTTATAAATGGGATCTGCTGGAGGGAAAGCTTGAAATCGATTGGTAATTGTGCGTAAAATATATTTCTCGGGATGAGGAAATGATTTTTTAATTAGTTAGATAAGATCATTCATCATTACTGAGCGTCATTCAACTACTAAATTTTGCACATTAGAAGTTCCAGAATTTTTTTAATTGTGACAACAGTTATATTTATTTTTCATATTCATGAAAGTCTGTGATATTTATTGTTTAGCGTTTCTGAAAACCTGTGCCATGGGAGACATTTTGAAGTCTTTCCATTTCGGAGACGCTAAGGAATAAAAAGGGCTTGCAATCGCTCTTGTTGAATAAAACTGTTTCAGTCATTCTTTGGTTGATGCGACTCAGATTCCTACTGCGCAATGTTCAAATTTCAGTAAAAAATATAAGCATATTTTTACTTCTGATGTTGTGAGTAAAGTTGGACGTTCTTTATATTCATAGATTAATATTCTCGTCCAATCCCGACCGCCCATACGTTACCAGTAGAAAATACGTGGAAAAAAGAACGAGGCAGAAATGAAAGAGAGAGATTAGCAAAGAATAAAAGTGGGAGAGGATAGAAGGGACAGCACGGCAAGAGTGGGAATAGAGGAGGAAGAAGAAAGAGGGAACGATAGGAAAGTTAGGGAAAACGTTGAATGCAAAGCGAGAGACATAAATCGACTGTCGCGACGGCCAGCCGACGACGGTCATCTTGTCGCTGCGATCGAATTTGGAACGCTTCCAAATGCCAGCTCGACCAATGGCGTCGCTGGACACGGGCGGGGGGGCCGTCCGAAGACCATTGGCGAGGAAACGGGTGAGAGGGAGATAACGAGGGGGATGATAACGAATTGGAGGGAAACTGGGAGGAGGGTGAGGCTGTGGGGGAAGAGACGGGGAGCGGTCGTGGAATGGAGTGGAAGCGAGGAAAAATAAAAGCGATTTTTAATGAAGAGAGAAGGTGAGGAGTTGCTGGGTGTTCCGCTCCTCACCTGAGTGAGCCTCGACCGTGGTTTGTGACAGGTCACAAAACTGGCCGAGTGATTAGTTTGGGCTTTTCCTTGGAGGCGATTTTAAGAGACCGTGAATTGACATTTCTCCTCAGTCAACTGAGAAGACATGGTGGCTGATTTACGCGATCGTTTGAGCGACATAATTCGAAGCCGAGAGCCAAGTCAATTTCATGCCCCGTTGCGAATATAATTGTAGTAATTAACTTTTCTTGAAACAGTTAACTGAATAAAAACTACGTGCTTAAATAAATATATATTTAATTGCCGTCAGCTGAATAGTGAGGAATGATTTCGTAAATTCTGGCAGCGGAGTTCGACTTTCAAATTCTCAAATTTATCAACTTTGTAATTTTGATCAATTAGCGATACCATTAGAGGTAAACGCTTCATCATCATATACTAGAAAGTACTGAACGCTACGCAGAGAGAAAATTTCGCGAAAGGTCTTTCGTTGAAGCCTATTCTGTACTGCTGTGCAGGTGCGTGACAAGACATCAAAATAGCAATAAACCAGAGCTCATACTGATCTGATAATTCTTATCAGGAACCCGAGGTTTTTCAGGGACTTATAGTGCGTTGAGTCCCTATTTATTGCAAAATTTCAAATTCATTTTGAAGTAAAAATGAACGGAAGCTGAACCGCGAAAAACGTTTGGAGCGTTGTCAAAGAAGTCTTGACACAACGCTGCGGACATTGCAGTAAAATCCTCCGCTCCCATTTAAGCAACACTGCGAAAGCCTGCGCAAGAAATGACCTAATCTCTAAGCTGTATGTAAATCCTGATCCCTCATTCAGTTATTTTTTAAATTTCTGTATCTTTTAGACGAGCGGCTTAACCTAATAATTTTTCATCCATTTCCATCCTTTTGACGTGTTTGAGGCATCGCACTGCTATGAATCCTTTAAGTCTTCGTTGCCCCTCTCCCTGATCGCCAAAGCGAAGAAATAGCGTGGAGTGGTAAGTATAGTACTCTCCTCTCGCGGGTGCGGATAAGGTTGTGTGACATCGTAGCGTGGGGAGGCTCCCCCGGGCGTTGATGAGAAGGCGCCGGGAAGCGGTGAAGGAGTAGCGAGGTTGGGCGTGGGTTGGGGGGGGGGGCGGGCAGAGCGTGCGGCAGCGTCATGTGAGAGCTCAAACTTGGGGGAGGGATATAAACGCGACAGGGTCCGCGGAGCACACTCCCCCTCTTTCCTGACACCCCCGTCGCCTGGGGGGGGGGTCTGGGGGGCACCATTTACAGGGGGAGGGGCTTCGCGAGCAGCAGAGCGGACCCGAAAAACAGCGGCTGACCAATCGAATTTACCCCATAGATCCCTCGCCGGGTGGCCAAATGGGAGAGAAGGGGAGATTGAAGCGGGTGGTTTCGGACGGTGAGGGGTGGAATAGTGGGAGACGATAGGATAAGGGGAAAGGTTTAAGGGCTGGGAGAACTACGGGAATAAATAAGTCTGTGGGAGAGGGAATCGTGGAGGGCGGTGGAGGTTGTTGTGAGGTTGGAGGGGAGTTTTTCCAAGGCTATGCTCGCTACGAGCCGGCGACCGGCGATGATTATATTATGTTCCTCCTCTGCCTATTCTCTCCGCCTCTCCATATCTCTTCTTCCTATGCCTACCTCTCTCCACCCATTCCCTCCCTCTACGGCCGGCACCCTCCCTCGCCGTCCATTCCCCGCCCAGCCTTTGCCCCATCCCCGTTATTAACCCCGAAGGCAGGCTGTGAGATAGAGGAGAAAGAGAAGGAAAGGGTTAGTGAAGGAAGGAGAGTGAGAATCGGGATGTTGGTGGTGAGAGTTGCAGAGGGCGGTCTGTGGGGCGTCGTGGTCAAGTCCTCAACCACGCGGTCGCAGGTTCGAGTCCCGCCTGGGTTCAGTTTTGGCCACCCAAATGATTAGGTGCTTGTTTTGTAACGCCCAATAGTTATATCATTAATCGGACTGATTATTCTTCGAAAATTGCGTAAGGTTCCTTAGAAAAACGTAGATTCTTTTCAATGATCGAAAGAGAGAAGTTAAGGTGAAAGTATTAGTTGAGGTGATAGTTCAGACGAAGAAATATAACCGAAACTATTTTTCAAAAGTTTTTTCGCCTTATTATACAAAAATGAAGTCCGTTTGATTGCGCCAAGAGTTAAAATGCTGTTGTGTCTTGAGTTACATGCGAAAGAGTATTCCCTCGTTTATATTTTTGTACATTAGTCTCTACAATTGTTTATATAACCACTAAGGTGAAACTTTCTGCTTATAATCGTCAACGACGCCCACCTCCTACACTTTTTACCCTCGCTTACAACCCTATCTCCACACTTTCGGCCCTTCTCCTGTTTTACCCCCCCCCCTCTCCCAAGCCCCTCCCCTTTATCCTCCTCACGCCCCTTCTCCATCTTCACATACATATACACACGCACATTTACCCCACCGCCTACCTCCCAACTCCCCCTCCTACTTTTCCCTTGGAAACTGCAACGCCCGAGTTGATGTGCAGACAGCATGTCGGCGTCACGCGCTATACTTGACGACTTGATGGGAATGAAAAGGGACTCCGCCGGAGTTGTTTCGGAACGGCTTACATGAAACGGTGGATATCGCCGGAATAATACATCCATCCCCGCGCAGGGGCTGGCGTGCGTCCCTTGAGTGCGAGAGCGAGAAAGACAACATGAAAAGAGAGGAGGTAGACTGGGGGATATTCTTATGCACTGCGTCGTCCATTGTGTGCGCTTGCTGTTTGTCTCTGGGGCGAGAGATGGCCGATGGGAGATGCCTGCGTGGAGGAGGAGGACGAGGAAAAATGGTGGCTTCTGGGAATGGGAGACGCAGAGTGGTCGGTGGGAAGGAAGGAGTGGAGTGAATAAACTGCGGTGACATAATGGAATGATTCCTTGCCACACCGCCCCGTAAATTCTCGAGCGGGCAGCCGAGGATGCGTTGACGGGTACATTTCCGTTATTGAGCAGATAGATGCACCATAAACGCCGCCTTATCGGAATTCTAGATGGGTGGCTTTCATCCTGAGAATATCTCTGGCGGATATGAATCCGTCTTGTTATGAGAATTCCATTCGAGCAGTATCGTAAAAATTTCAACTCGCGTTGGCAATTGCAGCAACGCGAATGAATACCATTAATAATGTCACGATCTATTGAAAATGGGATGGAGAAGAGGTAAAAGTTATAAAAGAAGTGGGAGATATGTACACCAATTAAATTACCCATGATGTATTCGGGTCGCAATTTATAAGGTAAATATTAATTAATAACGTAATAAAAAATAACGCATCATATTTATTTCGTTAATTTTACCTTCTCTCTCACACATGAATCATTATGGGCAATTGCTGGTCCAGCGATATCTTCCGCTCAAGTCAAAATATGCAGTTTTGGTTTTGGATATTTGTGTAGTGCTACGTCTAAGAGTATATACTCTAACTTTAGACCAAAATAGATATAAATTATCGATAGTATTGTTGTCTGGTAGTCGCGTTGCCAAAATGAGTATTGTGAACATTTCAGAAAAACCCTCATACCATTAAAATCAAAATCGCAGTAAGTCATCTACCGGAATATTTGTTATATCGCTGTACAAAACGTTGAGATGAGAGCATTTTTGACCTCTAGTTTCGGCAGTGACCTCAATTACAAATCACATTAACGTGCTATTCTTCCCTCACATTAATTAAAATTTCATTAAGAATCGATCACAGCCCAATCCCCAATCATTCGGTTAGGAGATACCTTCCCACCTTTCTCCATTCTATTAAGACGAGTGATGTTAAATTCTCGACCGTCTTTCAGCGGGTTAAATCTTCGTACTTCGTTGGTTATACCCACCTATCCAATAAATCTAAATTTCAACTCTCACGACTCTTAATTTTATTTTTCACTACTTAAAACTCCCAACGATGTGAGCAATTATCCGTGGGTAAAATGAGTATCAAAACCCTCCACGAGTCTTTGCTTAGGTCTTACATATTTAATTAAAAAAAAAACTTGGCGCTAAGAAATGGAAAGAGTATGTATGGGGTTGAAGATAATTATGACCCTTCACTGCGGATAGAGAGGTTATGTGCTCATCATATATCCCATAAAACTGAAGACCATATATCCGAAGTCTTCTCATGAAAATAATGATAACCATAAATACGTCAGGCGAGCGCTGTTCTTCGAAGGAAAAGAAAAAGAACGTGCTGAAGGAAATTTGGAAGGAGTGGTGTGGGCGGTTTTTGGAGGCGAAGACCGAAGGCCGTGGTGGTTTCTTGACTAAGAGGACATGAGATGGAGCTTGGGAAGAGGTTGGGAAAATAATTAATTAAGGTGGAGAGTTCGCATGCCTCTTGCTTATTACGCCTCAAATCCTATCTCATCTCCTTCTTTCCACTTGTTTCTTTTACCATTCACTTTTATCCTATTCTTTCCGTTTTGTTTTCTTACCTCCTCACTTTATTTCTCTCTTTCGCCATCTCTACGCCGATATTTGTATTACTAGCGCCGAAGGTCAGCCGTGGTGACTAAAAGCGTGGAGCTATTTTCTCGTAGATTGATCTTCAAAATTGAACTCCTGTCATAGGGGCGAAATTTTACCGTTTGAAAAAGCACGCCTTGACCAGAACTCGAATCCAAATCCCTGGATATCATGCCGAGAGCTTTAGCCAAATTAACTTCCGAGGCATCCTTGTATCCCGTGGACCCGGATTTCAGTCCCGGTTTTCCTCTCTGTAATTTTTCCGAAATAATAATAAATAAAAGGTGTTTTCGTGGATAGTGCATACTTAAAACAAAAAACTGCCCATTGGCTTGTACCGCCGAGATAAAGTTAAATTAGTATTAGAGTTTCAATATTCTCGTATCTCATAAATTTGGCTCCTCTATTATGCTTGGGTACGTAGGTGTCATTCCTAATTTCTGGGAGTCTTTATTCATTTTCTTTTTCCTCATCTCCTTTAAAAATATTGCAATGATTCCCCTGCCCGGTGACTCTACATTCAGTGAATAACCTTCGTTTAATAAATCTCTAATATTCCACCTTCGATGTAAAACCTCACCATTTGGTCAGTAGATTCACTTTAGGTTGCATATATGGGCCAAAATTGATAATACCACATCTCTTTGTAACCCACCATTCTTTTTTCAAATTGATATTAATTGATGCATTTTTTTTATTTACCATGCAAACGGAATATCTCAAATTTGTTTTATTTTCTGTATACGTCAGTCTCATTTCAGCCGCTAAGTATCATAGAGTCCACTACTCCGTTCGAAAAATCTTATTATCTCTTGGGAGTTACAACTAATTTTCAAGAGGCATCTGAAAATCAATGTTTCCGAAATTGGACCTCTCAACGTTTGGCGTCTGAAGTTGCACAGTCACTGTTCCGACAATGGCTACTTTACTACTAGCATCCACTTATAAGTTGACTAGAAAGACTTTTTTTGGACACTATATAAGTAGTCTCGGCTAACTATTCACATAAGCGGACAAGAAATAACTTGTACTCCAGCTGACAGCGTCACTTTTGCCATCGCAGTAATTAAGGAATTCAAATTACTTGACGGTTAATCAGATTATTTGCTTCTTTTTAAGTTGGGTTATAGTGAGGAGCAGAAATTCAATACTTTTCTTCCTGGCTCTGTTCCCGGAAGGGATATGGTAGCCAATATTAATAAATCGGGACAACAGAGGCACTCTAATTGTCTTACGCGCTGCAACGGCCCATCATTCTCCCTGAACCACTCCTTACTATTTCTTAATGTGTATCTTGGGCTCAGCATATTCTATGCGAAAAAAATGTTATGCGATATTTTCCTCTGCATGGTATTTTCCGAGAATGAATAAGCATTTCATCCAGATTTTTCGAAGTGCGCGGTTTCAAGCTCGTGTTTCATGGTGAATCCGGTCAAGAAAAATCACCTTTGCCTCATTTTTCTTTTAATTCTACCCCGAATCACTTCTATTATCGCTGGTCATATTTCCTATCGTGATCAATGATCCTGTTGTTAATAGTGCTTCGGAGCTTTGCCTTTTATCTCATATATCCTGTACACAGTGACAGCGCAAATTTTTCTTAAAGAAAAAGAATGAGACTACGTGATTTCAACGATCCAGTGCAATTCTTTATCAACTTACAGAAGGACTTTCTGGTTACCACTGGAAACCTTTCTGGAAACCACCTTCTGGTTATCATTTCTCAAATTTATTCTCAGAAGTGTTTATACGAGAAGGTACGACGAATATATTTCTGTGCGCATGGAAGGTTCACTCTTAGGGGCAGCTGGTACCCTGAATTATTCCGTAACCTCCTAATTTTCAAGTCAAAGAAGTCATATTCCGGGGCTGTAACTCATCAAATTCTAGTCATTGTACCTTTTAATTAAATGGAATTTCCGTTTCTCCTCCTTATCGCGCTGTGAAAAAATGTTTGGAGGAAATAATTTTTGATATGCCTATTTGTTCCCGTTTTCTATTCTATCTTCTCATGACTGTTTTTTTACCTTTCCCGGTGTGTTGAGCGCCATCTGCAGTAGACGTAGCCTCTACATGGCTGTGTGAGACTGAGAAAGGTGGAAAAAGAGAGAGACTTCTTCCTTAGAAGCGTCCTAAGTGAGCTGTTACTTTCATTGTTGCAGAGTGGCAGAGGCCTTTAGCCGAGTTAATGCTCTCCACCTCCATCTTCCTCCGCTCTTGTCGTCCACCTCTTTCAACTGGGTGCTAATGGATTTCAACCGCCCTGCGACTTTCCACAAAGCACTATTATCTCCAGTATCCTTACTGCCCACTATTCTTCCTTTCCCACAAACCGTGTGGAATTGAACCTATCTCCTTTTTCCCATCCGTAATTTTTTTCTCATGCCGTAAATTAATTATTCATTTATTTTAACAACTTATTCATTTAGCTATGGCCTCTTACCGACAGATACATAGGCAAAAGGTAACGGGTTATAGAAGTGCCACTGATCCTTTATCAATTAAATCTGAATAGATTAACAGTTAAGTGCAGGCCTTTCCTCGGCGGCAGTACGCGCGTATTTCCACTGAGGCTTGGTGCTGCTGTACCTCTGATGGTTCAAGTACCTGATGTGTCTTGGAATTAAATCTTTAACATCAAAGTGAACTCGAATATGATACAGACTACATATTGACCCACTCGAAAAAAATTGAGGTTCTTGCCTCAGTGTCTTGTGCGGCAAATACTGATTTCACCCACTTGAGACACCACATCTGAGTCGGAGCGTAAATGAGTAATATTTTAAATATAAATTAGGTAGCATTCACATATTGTTCCGCCTTAAATAATGTTGTAAAAGTAGTAGGTGCTTCCTTACCTTTGAGGTAGTTAAATTCAGTAGTTCCAAAGGGTGGAACAGAAGCCAGGCCAGAATTAAGATAATCACGTATTACGGACTTCGGAGATTTTAGATTTTTTTTGAATCAGGAAGTCGTTTGCAAAGATAGATATGGTTGTGTCATACGACAAAGATATATTTGTAAAGAACTGTTATGTCAGAGAAGTTTCTAAGGCACTGACTGAGATAAGTCAAATGATGGTAACTTATTAGTCGATTACTATTCCTTATTCCAACATGTGACGCTGCATGTAGTGTTTTTGAGCACTCCGTCAAATTTGAATGACATTGGTCTTAGCTTATATTGCATGCTTTTCGATGAGATTTACTTCCTTTTCAGCTGAAAACCACGCTCACGAATGAAATAAATTAGGGACTGAAGCTTGAACTGATCTTTTGGGTAGCATAATTCATTATCTTTCATCCCACTTACTGATTGCTATGCAACTTTAGATCCAAATCTTCCCATGAGTTGTCCGAAACCAACCATCAGTGTAGTATTTCGCCTCAAATTCCTCGGCCCTCATCTCCTTTCAACCACATGTGCACCCCCAATCCACACCCTCCCTCAAACGTCCGTTTTACTGGACTTATCTCAAACTTCGTATCGGCCTCGGCTCGATGAGTGAGCGAATGGAAAAGGGTGATCTTGCCCTCCACCCCGTTAAGCCCAATAATGAAACGTGTGATGGCTGTCTTCGGCCTCATCAGTGCAACAAGATATATTCGATTTGCGGGTGGGGACTCGGACAAAGTGATTCTCAATGAACCAATCAGAAATGATGACTGGAAACTTTTGTTCTCCCCCATCCCTACTCTGTCCTTCCACCACTTTGAGGGCATAATTTATGATGAGTGTGAAGGAGTGGCTGACGTTTCGGAGCAGAGAGGTGTGTCGTACCCACGTGCGTCCATCGTGTTTTGCTCGCGACCTCAGAGTCGACTGTTAACGCAGATGCAGGCTCTAGATTCCCTCCCCTCGTGTCAAAGGTCGGACACCGGGTGTGGTTTCGATGTTCAGATGCCAAAAAATGAGTGTCATCATTGTTTGAATCGTAAAAATGTATCTGCAACAGAAAAATATAAACTCATCCGCATGCCTCTAGTGTATGATTGTTCAAGAGGTACGAGAGAGCGAGTGCATGACGTATTCCATTCGGATGAATCAATCGTACGTATCTACGTTATGAAATGTAAAAAAAGCCTCGCCCTTTTATTTGATATCTCCGTTAACTATTCCTCATCACATCGCCGGCTCAATCGTGCAATTTGACAGTTGAATTTTACGAATTGGCAAGATAGAAATCGCGGCACCGTAAACCGCCCGTCGCTCAACTGTCCGTTGATGAGATGTCTCAATATATTTCACGTTTCGTTTCCTCGATTGTTTTCTCGGCTCGGCTATCCGCTTCCCTCGATCCTGACCACCTTTGGCCGGGTCCATCGAAATTTTCGCTCGCACAACGGTTAACTCTCGTTGATTGACACCGGGCCTCCCCGCGCGCAGCATTCTGCCGCTGTCACGCCCAAGACTTGGGTACCCGCATCAACCGCGGACGAAAAATCTCTGATACCTCCTCCTGTGTGGTGATGGTTTCCTGAAGGAGAGTGGGTCGTAACCAAAGAGAAATCCCCCTTTCAAACTAATTTTTAAGTCAAAAAGTCAGCGTTTAATCTATTTGTACACCAAAGGTATTGTGAAATAATAGCCATAAACTAATACAATAGGATAATTAATCAAAATTCATGTTTTGGAATTAAAATTCCCTGCTAAAGGAATCGACTATATAGCCTGTTGTATCTTAACTCGCACTATTCGATTGAGGGATATGTTTGATAAATAAATCAAAAACAGTTTACCATCGTTTTTCTTAGGCAATGCCATTTCCTAGGAAAATACTCAAGTTACATGAATCATTTAACCAAAACATTACGCATCTTGAGGTTGAAAACAATGCTGCCGGTTTAACGGTAAAGTATTACATTCAGTGTTGTAAAAAATGTAATAATTGGAAAACGTCCCCTAAATTAGTCGGTCTTATGGTTTTTCGGACAGAAAAAGGAACTTATTCAAAATGTCCCTGCACAAATAGTAAAATACCATATTTTTTGCAATTTAATCATTTTTCTCACGATCTGATCCCCGTTGAGGCTAAGGAGAAAATTTTCACCCATCATCGCTCACTATCTGACGGATAGTCTATACGTCTCAGCCCACGAACCACTCCACCCCCGTCTCCCTTCAGTCTACACACCCTTGCGCTTCCTCGCGCTGTCTTCCCGTACTTACCGCCCTGTCATCCCCCTTCCCCCGTCCACTCCGACGATCACACAAACACCACCCCCGATACACATGCATAATGAGTTATTGGGTCGACGACCAAATTGGAAGATGTTATCTATCGCTCTCCCCGTACAAGTGTGGCCCCGGGGTCTGTGGCGATTGGTGAGGTGCTCTTTGGGAGTGGACGAGGAAGAGGTAGGGAAATTCGGGGGAGGGGGAGGCTTTCGATTCCGCGGAGTTGGAGGATGAGGCCTCAAGGAGTGGGGAAGGAAGTGGATTGGGTGAAGTAGGAGAGCTCAAGTCATAGATAAGGTGAAGGATGGGAGGTGTGTTTGGAACTAGTTCATAGGTGGAGGGGGATAGGGCGGTAGAGGGGATTGTGGGAAGGAGCGATTAGGTGAAAGGGGAGAGGGGCGGAGTGATGTGCCGGCGTTGAGGAAGTGTATACAGTTATTGGTCGCGGAAAATTAAAGTTGAAAATTTCCCGTGGAACGGTTCCGATGTATATATTATCTGCTTATCTTGTAAAATCATCCGAAAGCCATGGAACACACATATTTTTTTGTAGTGTGACGGCGAACCGTGCCCGGCGATTAATGTTTGCCCGCATGGTCACGTCGAGCTTGTTCCCTTATCACCTGTGAGAGAGACGACTGAAAAGCCGCTGTCGGAAGGGACTGGATGCATTATTTGAAAATGTTCGTTTTTTATATTTCCAGTTATGCTTCGTAGTTGACTGCAATGCGTGTAATACGTGAAGTTGAAGAGTTTCATTAGCATTTTCACTGCTGCATTATCTATTCAGGGTCAATAAATTGTTTTCTTTTGCGCGTATAATGCGTGCAATGACACGTTTTTACTGCTTAAACGTATCTGTGGCATCCCTTATTGCAATCCATGTGGCTCTTTGTATGACAGTTAACTAGATCTTTCCATTATCGCATGCTATACGTAGCACCATAAGTTTCTTTTATTTTGATCTTTACTATTTCAATCCAAAACTGTCATACCGTATACTTATCTAAAATGTATTATTTACTTCTATTCGGTATCGAGCATATGTGCCCATTCCACAACAAAAACACTGGCAAAGTATAAGAGGAATGCTTTGGGCCCTTTATTAGTTTGACATATAGTTTAGTTTTGCGTCCAAAAATGCTTCAACTGAGCGAAGCCTTGAGGTCGCAGACCTCACCTCAATTACTCATTAGCGGCGCTGTTTAGTAAAAATTTTTCCCGGCCTTCCCGCGAGTAAGTGAACCGGTCCGGTCCGGCTGTAATGAAAACATAGGAGGATTCCAGCGCTACAGTTTCCTGCATTATCTTGATTAATTAGTCCCTCCTCATTTGTTAATCCAACGCTCTTCTGACGGCCCCCCGGCCCCGACAATTAAATTGGAAAAAAAAGAGACGAGGTTCACTCCTGCACTGTCCCAAGTGCTCGGTGCTCGGACGCGTACTTAACCGACCAACACACACACACACACGAACGTGCATACGCAAACCGGGCGAAGAGACGATGATCACTAGGGGATCGGAGAAGGAGACCAGTCGGGGCGTGGAAATAAATAAGTAAATAAATAAATATATATATATATATAAAATCGTTATATATATATATATATATATATATATCCACTAAGAAAGTGAGATGCCAATCAACCCGCATGTCCGTTTTCTGGAAGGGTACTCCCCAACTGGTCATCAATTAGAGGGACATGCGCGCTGCGGCAAGGGGGCAGCAGCTAGCAAGCAAGCAGCGAGCGCTCTCTCTCTCTCTCTCTTCCTCCCCTCGGCAGACAGATTGGAAGCGGAGATACTTACAGTAGCTTTCGAGAGGGGGAGGTGAGAGGTGGGAGGGGACACGAGGTGGAAAGGGGAAGGCCCCTGAAGAAAGGAAATGGGAGAGAGAGAGAGGGAGAGAGATGGGAAAGGCACAACTAGTGCAAATGGTGCGAGACGGAGAAGAAGTGGGTTGAAGAAGAAAGAACTATGAAAGTTTCGGAAAAAAGTGAGGAAGATAGCGGTAATGGGAGGAGAGAAAGAGTTCCAGATATGTACAGGAAGGTATCAAAAGAGCGAGGAGTTTGAGCGGTGATCAAAAAATATATACGCTGGCCAGAAGAGAGAGAGAGAGGTAGAAGAAGTGGTGTGAGGTGTGAGGGATTAAAAGGAAGGGGGTTGAGAGTGATGTGTGATGGCCATTTTAACATCCAGAACGAGGTTAACGAACGACAGGAACCTCCGGGAAAAATACGTCGTGCATTAAAAGTGCTCTCTCTCTCACTCTTTTGGAAGTAAGAAAAGGGATTACAAAAAATATATATATATAAATAAAATAGAAAGAAAGCGAACTCCATTTTTGTGGCGTCGAAGGAATGGAGGGGCAGATAGGGAGGGTTTGGAAGTGTGGAGTTTCGGTGTGGGAGACGTGAAAGAGAAAGATATAAAAAAATGAAAAGGTTTGTTGAGAAGGTGGGAGGGGGTATTCGAAGAGTCCGTCGGACCCCGTCCATCCTATCGATCTCATTAACATTTAAAAAGGGAAGGTGTGGTGGCGATGGTGGAGCCCCCTCGGGAGAGAAGACGGCAATAATCGTAACTCTCATCGCAAACACCGAAATGGGCAAAGAGGGCTCTTTGGCTGGAGTTGGGGAATGGAGGTGGGCGGGGAATAGAGGGTGAATGCGAGGGTGGCGGTGAAATCGAAGGGGCTTAAGGGGAAAAGGGGGAGGAGTGAGGGCCTTTTCGAGTGGGAAGGGCAGGGCCGTTCGTCCGGACCCATGTAGATTGGGTCGGCCGGGGCCTGACACTTTCGTTGAGTTGTGCATCATGACCGGCATAAAGTTTTCGGGTTGACGTCTACATCAGAAAACTGGATGATTATTGAAAATGGCTCCCCGCGGTAATTAAGATCCCCGAAAGGAATAAATTCGTGAACCGAAGAGTTTATCTTGATGAATGAAGTCATCATCATATCTCCTTCTAAACGCGTTCGGGTGGTTTAGCCACGTCTTAATTAAAGTCCTTTTGTTCCCGGAAATATTTCAGTGTTGCTCGCTTCCGCGCATGAGATGTGGAATTTACATTATTAATGTCATTTTTCATTGAATTATAATAATGTGGTCGTTTATTAAGGTCGTTTAACAGTTGTAAATGCCAAAGGGATCATGCTAATTTCGGTTAGTTGGCAAGCATTTGTCGGATTTTAAAATTAATAGTCGAGCATTTCATCGCCTTTTTTCTAGAGCGAACGCGAATAAAATTTAAATCAAGTAAGCTGAAGCATATGCTTCAATTTCTTTTCATCTTATAACCCTTTTCTGGTAATTCCGTGCATTAGTTTGATAATACGAATTTTTAAGTGATGGTGCCCCTGTATTTGTCTGACTCAAGATTTTTGGCATTTTTTTAATGAATTGAATCAATGTGCTATAGTATGTTCATTACTGTTATAACTTAAAGATCGTTTACTTTCTTTTTTCCGCAGAGTGTGGTGATGCTTATGTTCCGAGAGGAGAAGAGTCCGGAGGACGAGATCAAAGCGTGGCAATTCTGGCACGGGAGGCAACACAGCGTCAAACAGCGCATTCTGGATGCCGGTGAGTTCACTGCTAGAGTATTTCATACCCGTAACGTGATAAGGAGTGTTTAATCATAACGCATTGAAGAACCAATGCAAGAACAATTATATCTAATCAGAAATCAACTTCAAATGAAAACTATTCAATAAACAGCCAAGCCAGATGGACACCAACCACCCATTTCTCATGTTTCCTCATTCGAACAAACCTTCCCGGGATGTCGCTAGAACTATTCTCCTCTTTTGTACGTTGAAGAAATAAACAGAGGATTAGCATTCACTTCAAATGAAAATACAATGATGTCTACATCCTCCTAATAAGGATTTAACATATCAGTGGTGACTACGCGATTCCTTTTCATTTTCACTCTTCGGTTCCAAATCCTGAAGATGACTTACCCATGGGAATTGGAAAATGTCCTATCATTAATAATCCTATTGTCCAGTTGTAAAGATGACTTATAAAATTAATGAGTAAGCTTTTCGGAACAGTTTATATTTACATAAATCGGGGGAACATAAACCACGAATGTTGGTCCTTTCGTTATTTTACCGCACACTACTACTTCGTTGCGCTCTGGCATTGCCTGACCAAGGTTTCGCTTTTGAAGGGAAAGTGTGAGATATTCTATTTCATTTGCGGCGACCAAGCACGTCAAGTAGAGTTTTCGGCAGGCAATATTTTCCTGTCATGTGCGTGTCCTCCGTGCCGCAGTTCGTGTATCCATCGACAAAGACATCGGAGATCCTTTACTCCTCGTCGCCATTCGCTGCTGCAGTCAAAATGCGAACGGCCAGCTTTGATGTTTCTCCTTAGGCGTTGTCTGCCTGCAAGAGAAAATGGAGGCTAGAGTATTTGAAGTGTTACGGGCTGGTGTGTATAACGGCTAAGGGCTCAAAGATGACGCATAGAAGAAGTGACTCTCGGTAGTTAAAATGATAGAGCCTCGCGTTTATTTTGCATCTCAATACTAATGATGAGAGCGGAAAGAGGAAGCGAGAGCGGTAATCGAGGTAGTTAACCTCCTAACTCATTTTTAATTGATAGCCCCTGTGAGCTGAAGACTTGTTTTATAAGGTTTCGTTCTAAATTAAGTCCAGAATTGGTATATATGTCGTTATTGCCAATAAGAATCATTCCATTGTAGGTAAAAAACCCTTCATTCCCGGGATTTTTGTAAAATTTGTGATAGGTGATCAACTGATATTAGTTTATCGTAGAATATTTTTTTTTTACTTTATCGAAAAGAATTACATTTTTTTTTCTCTGTAAATTTTTACATTTTAATACATATTTATGCCATTTATGCACATATTTAACAATTTAGGCCCCGCTAAGTCCCAAGGACTTGTCAGCGGGTTCCACGACATCATAAGTTTTCTGTCAAATGTCTTCCCACTACGTAATAATAAATAACTCCATTTCCAATCTCCCTTAATTGCCATTTAAGACTGGTGCCTCACCTTACAACTTTACATACTTCCAGTTTAAAACATAGTAATGACATTTTCATGTCATCTTTAGTGGCTGAGGCTTCTCGAAAAATGAAAAGGTTTTCATTAACTACTTCGCATATATTTTCTGAAACAAGTTCAAACCTCTTAATAGCAAGGATTGTGTACGTGCTACGTGCATTTTGTGGCCATCCAAATGTCGTCTGATACTCCGCCATTTATGTTCTTCATAATTATTGGTCTTCCTGAGACAACTGGTGGCCCAGGTTGCAGTTTTTTTGTCTCGCTGATAAGAGCGTGAAATTTGCAAAAGCGTTAATTGTTTGTTCGCTTTCTTGGTATTCTTTGCTCTCATATCGTGAAAACCATTGCCCAACTGCAAATAAACGCCCAGAAAAATGTACCGTCTATCAATTTTCGATAAGGAGTCTTTTTCTTTGCATAAAAATTGCTTAATATTTATTGAGCGATTTCCACCTTCCCCGTATTAATTACTCCTTCTTGTAATTCCCAAGCTCCAAATGCTTAGTTATGGGGAAAAAATGATTGGACACACATTTTAACGACGTGCCATCCGTAAATTACTTGCGCAGGTGAAATAAAGCGCCAATTTATATCCCCGGTGAAAATAAAATATGAAAAGGATGAATAACACTGTTCCGCGATGAATTATCACAATGTTATCTGCAATTAAGTCATCACACGGCATGTAAGGACGGGAAATCGGAAAAAATAAGGACCGTTTTTCGGACTGGAACGGTTATCGGGAAAAACTCCAGAGGGCGATAGTACACCTTGCCATTTGAATTGGGATGGAAAGAGGGGAAAGGATGTGAATGGGTTTTGTATTTTCGTTATGTGGACTTACAGAAGCGGTGAGACAGCGAAGCGACGTATTGTTTTTCCTCTTCTTTTTTTCCCCCTAATGAATGCAAAGGTTGGAGATAAGGCGAGTTCTAATAGCGGACCGTGAAGTAGTGAGGGATAGGGCGAAATTAAGAGAGCCATAACACCGGAAGGAATGGGGTGTGTGATAGGAGTCTCCTGGGGGAGGGCTAAGACGGAGAGAGGGTCTATCGACCTCCCCAGCGATAAGGGCCTGGCAGAGAGAGAGGTAGTCATGAGGGGTGGCGAGAGGAAGGAGGTGGGGGTGGAAGGGTGGCAGAGGCGGGGCTGGGAGGAGCACCGAGGGGCGACTAATTGCCCCCAAACGGCGGCTGTGGAACGGTGAGGAAGTCGAGAGAGCCGTAGGGCAGCGGTCGAGGTGCGAGCGATGGAGAAATAAAAACTTTTTAATGCCTTCTTTGGGCGCAAGAAGCGTCTTGAAGTTTCCTTTCGGAATTATTGGACAGTCTTGGGTTACAACTTTGCAATGTTTCAATCTGATTGCCACGTTCTGATTTTTCGATCTGAATATCTCGTTCTGATATAAATTTTGAGTCGAAGCACTCGTTTTATCGACTGTCACCAAATTGAGGATACGAAGAATCTACGTCCTTTTCCACAATATTTGCATTTATTCCTTACGTAAGACTCATATCATAATCTAAAATTTCACCTATAGCCCTCTTTCTTTTATAGTATTGTTGAGGAATACTAACAGATGTAACAAAGGGCTACTCTTTATCATTTCAATTTTAATATCTCGAAGAATAGGCGAATGAATTTTTAATGAACACGCGTCCGAGCAAAATTTATCCGGTGTGCCTTAGGGCTATTTTGAATCCAGTTCTCTGCAGTATGATGAAATATCGACTAATAAAATCGTATCCCCATCACATAACGCGTCTACTTTCACTTTACATAGTATATTCTGGACTGCTGTATAAACTGCAGTGACGAAATGTAATTTTGTAAATTTCACATGGGTTTCGTCTCTGTGCGACATTATCAGGTACAAATGTCGCACAGCGACGAAACTGGTCGTCATTAAAGTCACCTATGTGAAATTTACAAAGTTATACATTTCAACATGAAGCAATTTCATGAAGTCACGCCGCAAACCATTCAATTTGAAGTAACGAACATTAATTTTTCTTACTCAATGGTTAGTTATGATGTTACTCCATTATCTAATTTCGCATTTCATGCATCAGATCAGCATATTATCCAGCCGGTTATCCCTTGGAAAGCATCATATCAGGATTATGAAGGAGTATTGATTGTTGTGTAAGTCAGATGAGTCTGTTCGGAAATGTTACGAGTGTAATCTTGGAGTTACGTTGATTCGCGAACTGTTTCACGCTTATTATACAATTCAACGCGAAAACTCCGAGGTTAAGCAGTGAAATCAGATTAATAGGGAAAAAAGTTCCGAATATCCGGACGGGAAAAGAAACAAATTGAACAGCAGACTGACTAATTTTCAACGCACTGGACACGTGGTAGAGAGAGAGATCGGGACCTTATTGACGCACATTCACATTGCTCGCGTCAATTGCTCAATTAACAACTGTTTGGAATAGAGCCGGTTTGAGATCTGGGACCGCTTATTAATGCGGGGAGTGGCCATGCGCCATAATCTTAGGTTCACACCAAGAAGCAGCTGTCTCGGTTTACGCGAGCCCATAAAACTTCATTAGCCGTCATTTGCGTCCATTTTTAGACGAAACAAAGAGTGATTTTGTGAGTTAAGGGGCATCGCTTGCTGACTTTTCGGCTCGTTAATCCTCACCCGATGCGTCTCTACGAGACAAGTCCTATTTATTTGCCCAAAATTTCCTATTTTTGCCTGAATTCCCCTTCGGTTCTCTTAGGCAGTAATTAATAGAATAAAATACCGTGACTGTAAAACCTCACTGCGAGCCTATCTGCTCGGGAGATACCTCATTCTGAAACTGCTTTCCGTATTAGCGATTCAATAGGGTTTGAAAATGGGATTTTTCCCTCCTCGGGAAAGGCTAGCAATGAACTGTAAACCGTTGCGTTCTTTTGCCTTTATTTTTCAGACGGAAGTCAACCGTTTTAGAAGGTGTAAGAAACGATGCGTGAATTGCATACCTCGATTCGCAAGTAGAATTTTAATGAAACCGCTGCGAAGGGATAGGATTATAATCTCTCGAACACCCTCCGCGCCATTTTCTTCTGGCTGAAAGCACGCCTTCGAGATGAGCAGGAGGAGATTCTTAGGCCCGAGAACATGATGCAGTCTTTGCATTGATTGTCAAACCTCTACCCCGACCGAGTAAATTACCCCACCCCCTTTCCACCTTCTTCTTAATCCACCTACTTACAGCGGATAATGGGTTACTAATTTGGAAGCCTAGGGGCGGGAGGGAGGGAGGGGGAAGCGGTGATAAAATGATAATTCGCTCACGACACGATGGGAAAGGAAGTGAAAATGGAAAGAAACTTCCCGTTTTCGCATGTCAAAACTTATTAGCATCGCGTCACGTCGTGAGCTGTTTGAATTGCACGGCGACACGTAAAAGCCGTTCGTTTCTGCTCTTTCCCATGATTCCTTGCCCCCCACCGCCCCCTGCAGTAGCGGCCGTTTTGTAAACAGGATGCGGACGGAGGAGCTCTCCGGACGTCTCGAAACAGGGAATCGAGGAAGGGAGGAGGACAGTGCAAGAAAAAACGAAGAGATGATCCAGCAAACCTTCATGTTTCTCTTTTTGAAAGAAAGAACGCGCTCCTCGACGCATCCATCCGATCCGAGGAGCTGTGTGAGAACCATCCGCGAATGGCAGGAATGGGATGTTGATCGTCTGTGAGAAGGAAATGTAAGAGGGAGGGGAGAGAAGAGAGATTGAAAAAAATGAGTTAAGGCTGTTTCGCAATAATCATAGGGAAATAACTCATAAGGGCAACTTAAGACGGTTAAGCACGAGCATATGTGATGGTTTGATATGGTTCCGTTCGTGGCTTTGACCTCGACGATGAATTTGGCCCCCGATCATGTCCTATGATGTGCCGTTAACTCGTAAAATCACTGAGAAAGCTCATTTATTGATTTGAGATGGTACTTAGGCGGGTGAAAATTTCACCGAAAGTACTCCATAAGCGTCATGAAAGTGAAAGGCAGAGGTAAAATGTTGAAATTGCATGTCATTGGGATGTTTTGCAATATACTACATTAGCACATAAGAATGGATCCGTTTAAAAAATTTGTTATGTAAGGTGAATCACTGTGATTCACGGTGAATCAGTCTCGCACCTTTGATGTTGCTGAATCTCAAATCACTCTGCTCAACTTGAAGGATGGAAAAAATATTTTAGTTGTCGTTGTTTGGATATGCTTGGAAGACGCTGGCGATTGGAGCTTGGAGTTTGAGCGAAATATCATTTCACATAGAAATCAATGAGTTTGGTTTTATTTAAAGAACAATATCTCACTCTTGAAAAGTAACAAAATACCAGCCCCTTACCGAACTCTTTTTCGTGATATTTGCCCAAAAATACCAGATATTTTCCATGGGAAATGATAGGTGTGAGCACTCTGGAGATATCTTATTTTCAAAAGTTAGGAATTTCTAACCCCTACATCTTGTCAAAAAGTTTTCAGTGTGGTTTTTATGTTTCCTTTGACTACTTTATTTAAATAAATCGTATAGGTGCGTAGTAACTTCCCAGGATCGTACAAAACCGTCCGTTGTGAAGGAGTTTAATACGTATCACGTGAAGAAATTAGTTTTTATTAATCAGAAGATAATTAGCCAAGTCAAAGACTTACGTAGATATATTTAGTTAATTACATAGAATTTCAGTCGTATAATAAGTATTATTGCACCATATATTATGCAATATATGATTCATGCTTCCCATAGCTGCTGAAATTAAAACTTATTATTCGAGTATGATATCCATTATGACTCGGGAACTATCTCTCTCATACTATCTTAAGTTACGTTATGTTCTTAATTCATGTCTTTATGATCCATCTGAACCTGGTTCAGAGGTGTACAGTGATATGAGGTTAAGTATATTATTGCACCAAATACCATTAAATAATTTATTCATGCTTCCCATAGCCACAGAAATTAAAATGTATAGTTCGAATATGATCTCCATTGTGACCCTAGAACAATTTCTCTCATACTACCTTAAGTTACGTTTTGTTCTGAATTTATGTTTTTATGGCTCATGTGAACCTGACTCAAAGGGGTAAAGGAGGGATATGAGGTATGATACGTGCATATGTGAAGGAGGAGGAATAGTTAAGTTGATGAGAGAGGGTGTTATTATCTCTTGCCTCGGGCAGAGAACGTCTTTCGCGTATTTTTTCTTCCACTCTCATCCCTTTTCCTCCATTCGCCAAGTGCTCGCGAGAAGTTGTTCCATGCGTGTGCTCTTCCCCTCCGTCTCAAATCTTTCCCTCTTTCCACCCGTTGATGTGAGACACGCCTCTTTACGGCCCAGAGTGCCACATTCCCACAAAGCAGAGTACTCCTTTCACGTCCAGAGCTCCACCTAATGCCATACACCCTCCCTCCCACCCGACTGCCTCACTCTCCCTCTACATTAAAATGTTTCCATTCCCTTCCTCTCATTTTTTTGCTCAGTGACGGGAGAAATACCTTCAGCTAGCTTTCCCCGAGCAATAATATTTTCATTTGCTGTCATAAACTTTCCTCGATGGCATTGTTTTATGTCACAGTAACCGAGGGACACACATAAATTCATGCATGAATCGCTGGACCGCCTCTTCATGAAGCCGAGAAACCGAGTCGACGACGCTAAATTGACGTCCAAAAGACTCTGTCCGTTTCCTTAGCCTTGGTATCATGGGGATCTTCAGTCATTTCTTGCGAAGTCACAAGGAGAAACCGCAAAAGTCATGGAAGTTCCGTAAAAAATTATTCCTGTGTCATTCCCTCAATATCTAATCATTTGCAGAACTTTCAAGTTTCAGAGGATTTATTGAGCTGTTGGAAATAATCATATCCATCAGTCTGTCTCCAGAGTAATTTTCTTACTGTCCATACGATAATATCGAGATTGTATCATCGATTGTGTAAGTTGTATGCGGTGATGACATATCATCAGTCCATGCATTATAAAGAAAATAAATACTTATTTCGTCAAGAACTGAGACTTGGTCAAACGCGGATACTAGTGAAAATCGACGATTTATAGTACAACTTTCACTTCTAAGCCTACAAGTCATGAATCACAGAGATAACTTGTGTCTTTATCGCCCTTTTTATACCAAATATACTGTATGCCAAATAAAAGGATTCAGTGAAAAAATTTCAATTAGAATATTTACAAAATTTTCACCATTTTCCGTGAATTATGAAACTCCTTAAGAAAAAAATAGTGTCAGGAACATGTAACGTGAGACTATTTTACGTCAAGCGCCTTCCATTACTTGAGCGTTTAAGGAAGCCGCAAAAGAGAACCCCAACAGTTTTCCGTGCGTAAACGAAACTCGTGGAGGAGAAGCCCTTTGGGGTTCGGCCCATCTTCCGCTGCCGACAACGGCATCCGGAACTGCATTGAAATTAAAACATGAATGGAGTTTGGGAGAGAGGGAGAGAAGGGGGAGGGTCGAGGCGAGCGATGGGCTGCTTGGGTGGGTTTCGGGGAGAAAAACGTGTGAGAAACTCCGAATATAAAAGCCGAACCCAGGGAAAAATATCGTGTTGAGAGCCTCTTTGTACGCTTATTCGGGGAAAGGAAAAAAAGGTGCATAACATGAAAAGAAATTATTAGTGGCGAAAACATCACGAATTCTGTGAGAGATCTCCACCCGTTTCCCACGTAATTGTTCTATATAACGCCCCGAATAGGAACAAGTGTGGGTAAATGGAGGGTGATGTCGAACTTACGGACGATATCACCGTCGTCACCGCTGCCTCTCTCGAAACGCAATGCAAGCCTTTCATACACTCTTTATAACTTCCGTTCCTTCCCCGCATGTATCTCTCACTAACAACCTCGGCGCAAAATGGCCAAAAAAAGAAACAGCACCATGTGGCTACAAACCACCTCACCCAATGAGGTAGGAATTTGATAGAGGCAACTGGAGTCCCCTCTCCCTGGCAAATGTCTTTAATCCTGGTACAATTACGCGCGGGATTAAAATAAGTGTTGTGAATTATACTTCTGGGATATAAGGACATAGTCTACAACTTCATCTACTCCGATTATACCACCATTTCCTCAAATTTTGCCAATTATCACGACCATCCTTCACCTTGACCTGAGCGTAATGGGCGTGATTGATCTTTCCCATCAACCTCGCCCGCATCTGCAAACCATTTCCCAGAGTCTTAAAGCGCTCCTGTCGCCTCAACATGCGTGTAACCACCCTGGCCTAGCCAAACCCTTCCCCTCTCATCATTATCACTTTCCCTGTACCGCGGACATTCCGTCCCTTCGTGCGCTCAATCCCCTAATGCGACCCATTCGACGCTGTTGTCAACCCAATTCGACGGGAAAGGACAGTGCGCGGGCGTGGTGGAATGGGTGTGGTACCCTTTTTCGAGGAAAGAGCGGCTGGATAGGGAGAAATTAGTCGATCAGACTGGGGAGGGGTGGTGCTGGGCGAGAGGAAGAGGGAAGATGGCGGCCAAAGTGAGGGGGGGAGCGGAAAAAAGAGTGAGATCTGTGAGCGACGGGAGATGGAATGGGGTTAGAAGGTTTGGCGGAAACACAAAGGAGGCGGGAGGGCATAAAAATTCGATGGTCCACTCCCACCCTCAGAATAAATATCTCCAACCCTTGAAACGAGAATTTAAAAAATATAACTGTGCCTGGGTTGGGTTTTGAAGGGAGGCGAATTTGGAAGTGAAAAAGAAAAGGTGAGAATGTAAAATAATAAGAGGGGATGGGAATGGACTTGTCCGATGTTGGTGGCTTAGGGAGGAAACCGAAAAGTCTGCACACCAGCTACCCGGGGGTTGGCGGAGCACTGGGCTGAAAAAAATAAAAGGTTTGAGCGAGCGTCCACCTTGCGGCGAGGTCTTCATGTTCCTTCCCTTGCTTGCGTGTGTATGTACTTGGGTAAAGTCTTTTGTCGGAAGGGATCACAAGGTCCAACGGTGGAATTTTGGATGTGGCAGATAGGGGGTAGGGTGGGCAGGAATATTCCTCTGCAGGCTGTAGAGGCGATCGGTGGCGCCGGTCGTAGCCATGTTAATGTATGTATCGAAAAGATGGAACGCTCTGTGAGATGCGAATGAATGGCGGTGGTTTTGATTCCCCCGAGGCTCCCTCGAGTTCCTCCCCTCTTCTCTACGATGGATCCATTATATTTTACGATCGGTGGGTGCCATTGCGTGCATGGCATGCGTAACGGAACTCGCCCGCGACTTATAAGCAAACGATTGAAAGTCTCTCGGGGCTATCCACGTTTGCAAAGAAGCCTCTTCAAACATACTCTCAAATAACTGCCTCATTTTATAAATGATCGCAAGATATACGTGAGACATTCCCATTACATGTGAGGAAAAAAAGACGTTAGCATAGATGTGCAATAATATCTATTGCCATTTGCTGAAGATCCTAGTCGCCCTTTTGCATAGATTGCTTCAAAGTGCTCTTTCCACGCTTGTCGCCTATTGGAAATGACTACCAGCGATTCCTTTTAAATGAGATTCCCGTACTTTCTCTCTCGCATTATAAAAATTCCAGCGACCTATTATTTTATGTGTGGGGTCATTAATTTTATTAACTGAGGAGTTTTTTTTATCTGTGAATCACGAAGTTTCATCCTTCATCCCTGATTTCTTTCTCAAGAGATATTAGCAACCATACTCTGACGCAGTTATAAATAATGCAATTAGAACTGTCACTTCCGCTGTTTTGTAGCTATCCACTGTAGAAAAAATACTGTCCCCGGTGGACAAAAATTGCTGGGAATGCTTCTGTAGTGGACGACAGTTATAATTGTGTTTTTATGTACATTCAAAGTAGCCTCGCGATGAAATTAGGATGTGAAATTTATTGAAAACTGATGCCGTTTAACCTCTTGTGCACGCCACCTCACGGAGCGCTGGAGTAAACATTTGAGCGAGCTGAATTAATTGGGCTTCATGTGGATACACAATAAATTTAATAAAGAGGATAGGCGCATTGCGTTCTAGTACACTAGAAGAGACGAGAAAGGGTTAAAAATAAAACTGATGGCGGGCAAGCAATGAAAAAAAAGGAAAAAATAAAAAGATTTAATGCTTCCTCTCTTTAAAAGGAAACCGTGATCAGAGTAATCTTAATTGCGAAGAAGGCAACCGATGAGAAGTCCAGATCGATGGAAAGCAATTTGAGAGCGGGCAGAGGAGGAGAGAGGGGAGGAGGGGGGAAGTTGAGGGAGAGGCTGGAGGGGGGGAGGGGCGAAGCAAGAAAACGAGGAGGGAGTTAATTGGAAGGAGGAGGAGTGAGGCGGAGAGAGAGAGGAGGGCAATGAGAGATGGCGAAAATGGACGAATGAGTGGAGGCGGGGAGATAAAAAGATTAACTGCAAGGAAGGCCGAGGGGCATATTTTTAATACCGTATACATAAAAAAAGATGATGAGCTGAGGAAAATATTGCTTTCATTGCAAAAAGAAAGAGTTTTCGTTTTAATTTCCTCATGAAATTCTGTTGGGCAATAAATAGGAATAAATAAAATCATGAATCTTTCGATCATTATTTCAAGGAAACGTGTAGCTTTGGCTGGATACCGTTAGATAGGTCCAATCACTCCGGTTCGCTGTGTATTCCGCCCTCTTGGCTCAATGTACGAACAATATATCTAGTCGCAAGATGAAGCGTATTTATAGATACATCGAAACTTGGTGGCACCCACCAGCTGAGGATTAAAGGTCACTGAGGGTAAATCAAGCGTTGGTGAGGTAGCTAAGGTTCTGAAGAAGTCCAGGAGGAACCTTGGAGGGACACTTCTATACACTGTCCCAAATCTTATATGCCTTCCTCTCAATATTACTGTGGCCATTATTAGCGAGTGTCACCAACATAAGCTGCAGATAACCGTAGGTGACTGTTTCAGAGGCCCCGAAATGATTATCTCTGGTTGAAGGTCTGGTAGCTTTCTCTTATGAAGTAGATTGAACATAGATGATATATTTTTTAGAGGATTAGCAGAACAAGACAGACTATTTGCTATTAAAACTTTGCCGTTCCTCTCTCTCCTCCTAATTGCGACATTTTTCAATACTTTTACACCCCTGAGTTGACAGGTAGACTTGCTTCTATCTTTCTGAACGCGATAATCTCATCACCCGTTGACAAGCCGTCATTACATAGAGGGCGGAAGAATTTCGACAGTCTCAACACGCAGTACACTCAGGTGATGATGGACAAATTTGAGCAAATATATTAAGGCTCCCTGGAATCCCGTTTAAATTTCAAAGCCCGCATGGATGGTGGCTGCAGTAATGGAGAGAAAGTGTTCTGAGAGGAAATCGTGAGTCCACCGTTGACCAGACCCATTTTTCAGTCCATCGCGCGCGTTAATCGATCAACTCAGTCGATTGCAAATTACTCAGCCCAAAACTTGCTCCAGTTATCATGCGCTTGAGCCTCTGTACGGAATCCGCAGTGCCTATTATCTAAGGAATGAAAGTGAAGAGGCGTCTCAGTATAACGAAAATCAAACTTCTCAGATCGAAGCCATTTATGAATAGGAAAATGTTAATCTATGGAAGTACCTACGGTACCCGCATTGAGGGCTGTTAAAAGTCTGCCATCACTTAATGTCGAGACACGACTTGCTTTCTCAGGGGAAATTCGATGTTGCACTCCGGTTGACTTTTCTCTTCTCTTTTGTGTTGCTTTTGATAACATTGCCGATTCAATTTTTAAAATATTATTGTATATATTTTATCATTATTTCACTTTCATAGGTCAGTCGGCGCAGTGTATAGAAGTAAAAATTAGTCTGTTCGGAGCATCATATTTTGGAGTGATTCTAGAATAGGGAATCCCGTATCAGCGATAGTTTAGAGCTGGTACGAAGGCTTCCGCGGTACTCCCAATATATACCTATGGCGATTTTTGGGTGATTCATCGCATTGTTGTTTTTGATGACAACGGTTTCGCCTGCGTTCCAGCAGGCGTATGTTGTCATCAAAAGCAGCAACACGGTGAAACACCTTAAAATGCAGCCTATATCACGATAGTTTAGAGCGCTAGAGTTCTCTTTCAGCTAGTAAGTTCAGGAGACAATTTCAAATGCAGCCTATATCACTAGAGTTTAAAGCGTTAGAGTTCTCTTCCAGCGGATGAGTTCGGAGATGGCATTAAGAGAAGAGATATTGTACGTCGCACAGTAGGTATGTGGACGCAGAAAGAAAGATAAAAGGGGAGGAATATGGCGGGAAAGGCAAGAGACGAGGAGCGAGAGAGGAGGAGGTGGAGAAGAAGACGAATCAACGGATTCTCTTCCCCGACTGCCTTTTTTAGCTTTCCGAGAAGAGTCGAGATTCTTCGGATGACGGAGTCTGCGAAATGGCCGCCGTCGCCGCCGCGTTGACATCGGTAGGAAGTTGGGAGGGATGGGTGAGGAGCGAAGGTGGGGTGGGGGGGGAGTCGAGCAGCTGGAGGAGAGAAGAGAGCAAGATTGGAATTCATCGTCTCATCCATTCGATGGAAAAGAGATGTCCTCCTCCTCCACCTCGTCCTCTTCATCGCCGTCCCTACTTTTTTTGCCTCACCTTCCGGAGAAAGACGCCGGAGGAATCGTCTTGAGGGAAGAGACGGAAGCGCGAGATGTTGGACGGAGATGAAGAATCACCTGACTCCCACCACTCTCTCCCTTTGGTCGAGTCTTCAAAGGGGTGGGTAACCGTCGCATCACTCCCCCCCGCCCCTCGCCCAGACGGGATGGTAGCTTACCGGGGATTGAAACGCGGAAAGCTTGTTATCCAGACCATAGAATGGTGTCGTAACAGTTTTTCTTTCACGTTGGCGTCAAGTCGATTTCTAGAATGAGAACGCCAGTGTGGCCCCGCTCAATGTCAGAAGAAAAGGATAAATTATTAATGTCTCATCTCGCATAATTCCTCTGCGTGGAATGTAACTCTTATGTCATTTATTTATTCATTCCAATGAGTTATTATATTTCAGTTATGTTTGATTTAAATGCAGGTACCTGGGTATGAATTTTTTTGTGCAAGGCGTTTAAAATTACATTCACACGAGACATGAACCTGCGCTCATAGATGGACAAATTGTTATTCAATCTAATTTTCTCATGCAAACTCGTCAATTAGCGCAATAGCGCGAAGACATATGCAGGTATTACTCGATTCTGAATCTTGATTGGCTCATGAAGTATGCTTACTAGCGTTCCTAAATATCTCATGTCAGTCGGACTAAGTGTCGTACCAATGGAAGAATGAAAACTTTTAATACCAAGCAGTGGAACGGATCAGTAGACAGTTGTATCAAAAAGGAGAAATATCGTCATTTCGGTTGTTCTTGCCAGGTATTTTTCGTCTCACGTTACCAACATTACCATACAAATGCTATCGACGAAATGTTGGTATACTCATCGAGAACCGTCGTAAAAACATGGCGACTGCTTTGAATTCGTGGATCTTCTTAGAAGAGGGAGTAAACATGTCGTCTCGAGGGAATCGCACGAGTCGCCTCACGAACTACCCGGTTGCACGTGGGCTGCGCGATGATTGACGATGATGGGTGCGACTCCGGACGTGTATCTGTCGTTAGAAGACTCTTTATGAAGACGGAAAAAATAGAATCCTAATGAGACGGACGTAATGAATTCGTCGTAAATCGGAGAGCGAATGTGAACGTTGTGCAAACAAGTTAACAACGCTGGAATTTTCGTTTTGTCGTTTTTTTGTCTTCCACCGCCACGGTTGAGAGAGAACTTTCCCTTCGAGGAAAAAGGAATTAATTCATATGAAAGCCTAGGCCGCTCAATACCTTTGATGCGTGACCAAGCAATTGTCCGCTTCCTGCGATCCTTCCATAAACGCCGCGGTAAACATAATTTCCCCTTTTTTTCTTCTTCTTCCCTCAACATTTAGCTATCGAGAAGAAAATCGCTCGGGGGGTGACGCAACATTCGGCAATCTTTACTAATTCAATAGGAATTTCACTTCCTCAAAAGTCCAGAGGTTATCTTACGATCTCGATACTTTATGAGGTATATAAAAAAATTATTTGCGTAACACATCTATTCCGCGTGAATTCGCATTTCCTGCCAAGATGGTCAATTATAACATTTCTCGGAGCCTCTCAGTTAGGTATGTTATCAATCTATTTACTGCTGGTGATATTCTGTGCGCCTATTTTAGTTTCACCCGCTGGATTGAGTTGTTTCCGTTCCAACTGATAGGATTCCTCACCTGAGGAAAATTTATGGCTCAGCGACATTTTACCCTTGCCTTTCCGCTTTGGTCATCCGGTCGGAAGTTATCAAGATATAATAAAACTGTTAATCGATTCTAGATTCGATATCCGTTACACTTTCATGACACCTCGTCAAATTTTCGTCTCGGTCAACCTGGAGGTGGCAATAGCTCGTGTACATGATTATGGTACCAATAAATGGTTGGTTATTGAAGGAGTCGATTCATAAATTGGGTCATTGAAGCCACTAAAGGAAGGTGGGCGGATAGGTGAAGATATGAGAAACGATGAATGGGTGTAGATAAACCTGGTGTCATAACTTAACTTGTCTTTAAAATACACGCTGGGGGACTATAGTAAAACGGCCCAGCCGAATGACGGAGTGCTACATTTGAAATAATCTCAACTTAGCACACAAATAAGGATCACGATTACAATGACAACTCTCCGCCCCTGTCCGGACTAGAATTCGGGCACTCGGGATACGAAGCAAGTACTGTAACCAACCCCACCAACCCAATCACCATGTTTAAGCGCAGGTGAAGGGATATGGGCAAGTTGGTTGCGATGAGGGTGGCAAAGCAGGAAAGAGCAGGACGGGAACATCCAAAGGCGCTAGGCCATCGGATAATGGCGGAAAGACCGCGAAGATAAGGGGCGAGCACCGAATGGGCGAGTCCTGAGCGAGATGAATGCTAATTGCTGCAACGGAAGGCGTTGGTGTGGGGGGGGGGAAGGGAGGCATTCGTTCTAGGGCATTTCATCGCGTTATAAAGTGCACACAGGCGCGAGCGTGGGCCAAGCCCTTCTTCCTCCCTTCTCCCATCGGAAGCCCTGAGGGCCCAACCCCTTCTTTCCCCTGCCTATTCACCTCCCGTCTCGCATTCGTCGAAGACGACGATTCAATTTCAAGCGGAAACTCCTGGCGAGACGACGGAGGAAAGAAAAAACGGCCACTCCTTCGCCTCCTTCCACTTTCACCCTCCTCCTCTCGCTTATACTCCCCCACCCCTCCACCTCTTACCTCCCAACCATCCCCCACCTTCCCTCCTCTAATAATCCATCGAGACCGGACGGAATCCACATCACACGTTCTTGCCCCCAAGCTGCGGAGGGGAATATTTAGTGCCCCCTCCTATGACCACGGCGGTACCTACCGTCGTCGGGAGAATGTAAATTTAGTCGTTATTATCAGAAGAGGAGGAGGAAAAAAAGAGGCAAATTACGACGCCAACGGATGACGATTTCGTATTAACATGCGCAAGCGGAAGGAGCGAGCGATGTGCTCTCGTCCGCCATCATAATCCTGGGGATAATAAATCAAAAATAAAAGTCAAACCTAACAACTTGATACCCACCGAAATTTTCGTTCGGGAGAACATATATTTCATTCGTCTCCGCGGCATCCGTCTTGTGGGGAAGAGCCCGCGGCCCGAGGTCCCGGAAACTTAAGGCGTTGTCGAGCGTTTTCAAGAATGTGTTTTCCTTGTTTCAAGACAATTTTCTCTCAACATTTGAGACCCCGGTACAATAAAAAGCTTAATCTTTCGGCCCTTGTTTACTTCCTTGAATTGTTGGCGCGTTGGAAGCGATTTCACGTATGGGCGTCATATCCCGCGGGTGAGGAAAATAGGAGGTTGGTGGGAGGAAAGGACGGAGAACATGGCCTCGAGGAAAAAACCTTTTTTGGAACACAAAGAAATCATGCCTACCAATCATGCATAAAAGTTGATATCGAGAATTTCTCGGAGTGGAGTAACTGTTGGTATAGCAAAAACTTTTACACCCATAGATGTGCTGTTTGCATCAAACGCCTATTAATAATTATAAATGCAAAACTGCCTCGGGTCTTTTCGTATGGGAGATAAATATCAACATTTTTGAAATTAACGTATTTACATTTGCTTTGAAAAGTTTGTGACAAACATGCGACGAACATGCGACGAATATGCGACAACATAGCATTGGTCAACATCCATAATCTTTTTAATAAAGGCATGCGGCACTGAGCGGTCAAATCTTACGAATACAATCCACGAAAGCATTCCGAGGCCAAGGAAACCTAATGACGTATCGCATTGAGAATGACAATAAAAATTATCTTTTTTTTACCAATGATTAAAGCGATAATCCGTCGGCACTCGAAGCAAGTCACTTAAAAAAAGGAACCTGCTCCCCATTGATTGTTGAGCGATGAACGAAATTGGGTGCATTTTCCAATTGTGCCATGTACGAACCCCCGGAATTGGTTTTACGGACAGGCTTTGAAAGCACTCAGCTTCGCACCTATTACTCCCACGTTACTCACCTTCATTGCTAAGTCGAAAGTCATCACGCGGAGAGACATTCAAGATCGCTTGAGTGAGGCGGCATTGAAAGACATGAGAGAGAGAGAGAGAGTTTCTGCTGCAAAAAGTATGCGTAGCACTTCCGTAAATTCCCTTCGTCGGGGAACAGTTTTCATAAAAAGAGATCGGGGTGGCTTTGGAAACGAGCCGACGGAGGTGCAGCGAGAGAGGGATAACGCGCCGGAGTGTTGTGGGCGAATGGGGTTTTGGCTGGAATGGAAGAGAGGAAACAACCGTTTACACGGCTTTTTATTTTCGCATCCACCATTTACGGACCGTCCCACCCCCGCCCTCAAGCCTCTCACCATCATCCGTCTATCCACTCGCACCGACGAACGCCATAGGAAGGCTTCACACTGCCGCTCCAACTAACCCAACTGTTTCCAACCCACTTTGTCGGCTCCCTTCCGCCCGTTTATAAGGGTCCAACTCCTCACACCATCCGTCTCCTTTGTACCCCCGTCTTCCCATCCCACCAATCACCCGCCTCCCCCACACTCAACCCCTTCTCCTCGCTTCCCTACCCTCCCTCCCCCATCTCAACCTCCTCCTTTGTCCACTTTCGTCCCACGCAGATTGCCTGTAATTTCGCGGGCGGGCGATAATTGTGCGCTGCCTCGCAATTACTCGCGGCCCTGCGCGAGAGGCTGGCGGGGGAAAGGGGCGGTAGGGGAGGCGGGCATGAGTAAGTGTGTGCTGGAGGGATATCTGAGGACAAAAGTGGAGGAGGGAGAGGGGCTAATGGACAAAGGTTCGTTGTTTTTGGTTCTTCCACGTGAGAGCTAAAAGGCTGGGCAAGAAGGATTATCGAGGCGGAGAGGTGCCAATCGTTTTCTGCGCCAGAAAATCGAGCCCAAGAGACCTCACGTACCCAAAATATAAATGTGTTAACCTCAGCCTACTCTAAATATTACTTGAAGACATTGCATCTATTCGCTGCAAGGTTCCCCACAATTATCAAACGTCAGGTTAGAGTTACGATTGCAATTAAGGAAACCATTTTTACGTTCCAGCCTCAGCCACTGGTATGCTTTCATGTGCTGTCTTATCTTGCCTAATTAATCTCTCGAATACATATAATACTCGTAGCTCATGTAAAATTAATACAATGACACTCAAGCAATACTTTTGATAGCCTCCCATAACTATCAATTAGCGATTAATGAAAAGAAAGACATTGCTTTAGAATATTTTACAGTGTATTAAACATTTATTACAGTTTCTTCCTATTGGGGAGATAATCAATCGCTGAGAAGTGCTATAATTTCACAGAAGTGATGCAGAAAGTTTCAGCATGTTGTCTAAAAATCAAATCCGCCGTTGAACAAACATTGAGACGAGAGCCATATTAATTCTTGTGCGGATCGCTCAGCAAACGCAGAAATGGTCACGCTTAGTGAGTCGAAATTTCGGCAAGACGAATCATTTAATTGATTCAATTAAACGGGAGTACCATCGTCCACTGCCGAAAGCAATTGATCCTCATAATTACCGGACCACATGAGAGGAGGGTAGGGGGAGCTTAGCAATCGAATGCATATTAAAAGTGCGTTAAAACGCCGAAAAAAATCGATCAGGCGAGTAATTAAGTGAAAGATAATGGAAATTGATTGGGTCGGGATGGGGGTGGGAAAAAAAATGAATGGGCGGGGAGGGGAAAAGGAGGGTCTAGACGAGGGAAAGAGGGAGGAAGAGGGGGAGGGAGTGTTGCGAGGGCGGCTGGGAAGGGATATTTGGCCGAGTGGAGAGAGAAATTAAAAAATAAAATCATAAAAAGGAGAGGAGGGAAGTGGATGGAGAGAGGGATGTCGGAGAGGAAGAGGGAATGAAGGAAATTTGACGAGGAGGAGGGAGTTGGGTGGGGAGGGGGTTAAATGAGAGGTTTTGTCGAGGTGGGGGCAGGGAATGGTGGGGGCGGGTCTTTCCTGTAGGAGACGGTCCCGCCCCCTCCCAAGGTTGAGTGGAGACTGAGAGGCTGAGGAAGGAGCGTCTGGCGGAAGGGTGTGTGGAGATGCCAGAGGAAGAGGAGAAGGGTGATAAGACTCCGAAACGGAGTATGAAAAAAAATCTACCAAACTAAGAGGGCAGGGGAAGATTCAAACGAAGTAAAGAGTTTGTGGTGGGCCTTACAGCTTGAACAAAATTCGCGCAAAGAATCAGGATGTGAAACTAAAATTATTATTGGTTTTTCTTTGTAATTCCACCGAGGTTTTTCAAGCACCGCTTGGAAATGAATTTATATAATGCGTTCCACCCTGAGGTCATGGTCAGTTTCTCAAAATAAAATCGAGAGAATGACCTCAGAGGTTGAGAAAAGTGTGGCAGAAGTGTGTGACGGTACGAGACGGAGTGAAGAAAATAGTCAATTAGTACAAGTGGAGTTTTTTTTGGAGCCTCTTTTCTCCGTGAAAGTCTCCTGCGAGGGACTGAAAGAGTTTCAAAACCTTGCTACATTTCAACTCCCCAAATATGAATAATGAGAATTAGGAAGCTTGAGGCACGAGCACTGTCCTCAGTAACGTTTTCGCTCGCGTTATTGCTATTTATCAATGGCCCTGATGAGAGCAAAAAGGAGAACGTCATTCATCACATACTGTCAGGTCGCTTAAGTCGCTTGTTTAAATAATAGAAATGCATTCTACAGGACAGTAAACATAAGCATTGATAATCTGAAGTGGTAGACGTTTTGGGATAACAACAGCGAGAGAAAAGGAATCGTGATCTCACCCTTGGATAGCGTGGTGGCCTGCGCATTGGCCTGGTAAGCCGAAGGCCCGAGGTTTGATTCCCGGCCCAGGTTTATATTGTTTCATGGCCCTTTTGTACAAGTTAAATTTCCTTAACTTACTCTGAAGACTCTTGTTCCTATCTCCTAGGAGTATTCAAAGGTATAAACGGAGTCGAGAGTGAAGGTGGGAGACTTCAACGGTTGCTGCCTTTAACGTAAACTTACAATTAGAGTCAAGAAGTATGACTAAAATTACCCGTGACTCCCCTCAGCGATGCAACCAAATGTTTTTTCACGTGTTGATGAAAATGTATGTGCGTTCTTACTTCCGACTGGTAAATGGTCAGTTCCTCAAAAGGGAGTGGCTAGAATGCCTAAAGCGTCGGAATTAGCATTATTCTGATTTAATTAAATTGTCCCGCGTTGAATCGTGATTCGCTCTGCAAGGAATTTAATTCACTGGTGATGGATAATTCAGCAGACGCTTTCGGGATGACGGTACACGAGAAGGTTGCACGGAATCTCTCGCTGGGACATTCGGATCTATGGATCGATGCGGCGGGGCCTTGGGTGCTTTTCGGCAGCAACCGCAAAATCCTGATTCCCATTTGCACTTCTCCTTCACTTGGGAGCAAGGTGATTGTTCAGGCTACGACGTTTTGTGGGGACGTGATACGGCGCCCTTACGCTGCAAATCGCACCCGCTTGGTGAAATCTGTGTGAATACCGTCCAGTTACTTCGCCCCTGCAAATTGCAGTGACGAGAGTGAGTGGAGATGTGCGGTGAAAAAGTCTTTCATACGAGGGTGGAATTATGTTGAAGGGGTTAGTTATTCGGTCCGAGAACCCTCAGCTCAAATCAAGTGGCGTAAACTAATTTTACCCCCTAAATTTCAATAAAGGATGCTTTTTCTTTTTTGAGTTGAACAATTACGCTATTAGGTAGCCTTAGTCAGATAGTAGGCTGATACCGGCAGTGTATTAGGTAGTGGTTCTCTTAATATTCTTGTTATGTTTTTAGATTAAATCGTAGTTTATAATGTATGTTGGTTCTTGGCCTAAAAATTGACATCTAGCATTATAGTTTAGGCAGATTATAGTGTGAGTATGGAATAAGTGGAAGAAAAGGTGGTTGTTTTCATCTCATCTTGTATTATAATAAGTTATACGCTAGAATATGGAAAATTAAGCCCTAAAAGTCCTTTGCCGGAAACTTTGCAATAATCCTATGATGGTAAACGAACTTTGTTGTTATCTGGTCACTAATCACTACCTAATGATGATATTATCTCCATTCGGGATATTATAAGGACTTATGTGTCATCGTTTAACTGGGCATTAAGACCATCTTCAGGCCACAGGAACCCCTTCGCTTCGATGCAGCTGCATCAAAAACTCCGTAATAAGTAGTGAAGTATGTTTTTGTGCGTTCGCATGTCCGCCCGTGATGAATAGAGGAGAGTGAGGGCGAGGGAGGGTTGGTAAAAGGGGCGTGCGGTGTTTTGAATGGGTTGATGGCTGCTCGGGTGCCTTCCTATGTTGGGAGGTGTGTCCAGAAGGGATGACTCTGTGGTTTGCCGACCTCGGAGTCGGCGGCGACTTCTGATGGGAGGGAAAATATGGGCTCCAGCGTGGTGCGGTCGAAGAGGGGAGGAAAGGACTGAAGGCGAGGGGGTAGTGGGCAATTGAAGGTGGGTGCGGGCGAGGGTTAGGAGAAGTAGCTGGTTACAGTGTACTCGATGAGTGATCGCTGAATTGAGCAGCAAGTAGCTGTATAATTTCTAGCCTAGACTAACCGAATGAGAGCCGAATAGCTGGCCAGTTCATGGAAATTAAACGCTAGGTAATGACAAGAGAAGTTTCCATTATTCTCGCAGAATGAAAGTTATGCAAGGATGGTTGTGTAGGGAAAATTTTTTATTTTCATCTCCTGAAAATTTTCTTTATTGGTTACTATTTATTTAATTATAGTCAAGAAACTCAGGTTTAAATTTATAATAATAAAGAGTGATTACACCACGAGTGTGACGAAAGCAGATATAAATTCTTAATGACTCATCCTTGGTAACTCATGTAACTAATTGTTCGTGAAATTTACCGTTAGCGATATTTTAGTTTTTACTATCTGTCCGTTGCGTAATTGCAATCGTTCTCCGATCATTTATGAGTTACAAGGAATTCTATGAATGCCTTCAGCTTCCGACCACCAATGATAATTTTATTTTTAGCTGTGGTGATTTGTACTTTTTTTGACCAAGGATTAATTTTTGAGATAGCTAATTTGAAAAAATTGCTTTAACTTTCGAAATATCTCCTTCAACATATAATATATTCGAGGTTTATTTACGGAGTCACACCATTTGAAAATTTCAACAAGTAGTTTTTGCGGCTTCTCTTCCCATAGTAGGGGCGTATCGTTCGGAAAGTGTCTTTGGTTCGTCAACGACGGTGGCGTGCAAGTGAGACACACTAGTAGGTTACGTGCGGACATCATATGTAGTCATAAAAGGTGAGTACGTAGCCACGAGGGCTTGACACCGCCCGCGGCACCCACCCAGGCCTCTGCCTGGCATGGATTCGTGGTGTGCCAGTGACCACTCAACTAGGGAAATTGGAGCGAGCGGGTACGGAAGATGTCTCAAGGGTGTGGGGGACACGAAAAGGGAGAGAGGGAGAGAAAGGGTTTGGCGGGATGGAGGGCGGAACGGACGCCGCCATGGGTGGGGACCGGGGAAGCGGGGTGTGTGTGGCAAGGGGTGAGGGAGAGAGAGACCGTGGGTGGAAGGGGAAGGGGGAGGCAGGGAGGAAAAGGCGGCGGGCTGTGGGCTGACAAGTGTAAGGGGATACCTGAAGCCCCGGGTTCGGTTACCATGATGCGCTCCTAAGAACAAGCCGGGAGACCGAAAAGCCAGACGCATGAAGAAACGCGAGGGTGTAAAGGGGGGCGGTGTGGGGAGGGAGGGGGGACTGGTGGTGGGAGTGGCAAGGAGACAAGAGCAGGAGGGATGGGGGGAGGGATTGCGGGCCGAAGCACCCGACTGCAATGATTTTGATTTTTTTTCTTTTAGTTTGCAACAATCGGTAGCCCTGAGAACGGCATGCTCTGCTTCCGAGGGGATGGATGTTAGAGGTCGTAGCTCGTGGGGTTTTTTTATCCACCTTCGTCCCTTGGCCAAATTTACCCGTGAGACTTTGAGTGAAACATTAAACTTTATCCTGCGGTCGTGTGCTGCGGTTCCCGAAGTGACGCTAATGAATGGGGCGAAAGGGGGAATGCGGGACAAGCGGAGGAGAATGCATTTTCGAGATGCTCAACAATGGATCGCACGCACGCCAGTAGGAAAATTCTGATGAAAGTTTTTTTTATGTTTTGAAATAGATAAATAAAAGATTTAAAAGTTGAAGTTTTCACTTTGTGGATGGTCGACACTTTAAAAACCAAATGTTGTGTCTTCCACAGATTAATTATCACGATTACCATCAGTTTCGGCATTTATGCCGTCATCAGGTACACTGAATAGTTTAATAAAACAATGAATTTACGGCTAAACTATCATTTTCCGTGGCTCTTTCTATATGTTTAAATCGGCCCATAAAGTCTTAAAGCTATATAGTAAGACGGCTACAGGGCGAAATTAAATTTGCTTGGTTAATTCGAAACGATCTATGGCAGAATAAAAAGTCACGATTTCTGTGTGCACCATGTAATACCATATATCTGTTAACACCTTCTTACTAAAGTGATATCTTAAGTAAGTCTTCAACAAACTTTTTATAATATAAGGTCTGAAGTTCTAGCATACCTTAAAACCCGACTTTCCTAATGCTGGCGTTGTAGTATGTGGAAGTAGTCAAGTTAGGAACCTATTCAAGTAAGTTCACACTTTTCAAATCCTTTCAAAATTTCCCATCTTTATGGTATACGTAATAACGAGCCCTTTCGTTATGTTCAAAAAGTCTCCCCACGCCTTCCTTGTTATATTACACCGAATATATTACTTAATACTTCCTCCTCAGCGCTGATCCCTCTAATGTGCTTCTTTCTTGGAATGTCCTCGCTAAAAAAACGCGGGTGAATTTTTATCCGTCCCCAAGACCCATCCGCTTCCTTTCTTGATATTTTATCTTTCGCGACGGTGTCTCACGCATGCCTTTACTCTAGTGCTTCTGCATTTCCTCCGCCGGTTAGTGGTGGGAGTAGAACTTTTTCCAACACTTCGTACTTGGGTGAAGGGTGTGTTTTCCAAGATTTTGTTCTAGGCCCGTCTCAAGAGTCAAAGTAGAGGTAAGAGAACATGTTAATTCCGTTGGTTGATTGCATTCCGTTCTTCCGTTGATTATGTTGCGTAATTCTGGCCGTGGAAGAAAATGATTATTGTAATGCCGCACTCACAATGATGAAAGATCGCCTTGTCAAGCTGTTTACTCTCTACACTTCAACCAGGTGTTCTTCCAAGTGGGTCGGCGGTAATATTGAATGTCACATTCATAAAATTAAAACTCGACAGTCATGAATGTGGTCGAAGCAAGTATAAAAACTCAATTGGAGCACGGATATTATGCGGAAGCCATTGGAAATCGCTGAGTTGACCGCAGGGGAAGCCGAGGAAGAGAAAGTCGGGCAGGAATAGTGGAGACGGTGGAGGAGAAAGTGAAGAGAGGAAGCACGAGAAGGAATAAGATGAATGAGAAAAAATGATTTTGCGAGAGGGAAACGGGATTGATGAAAACATTTTTGTTTAGATGTTACTACGAACAATAAATTATTTCAATATAAAATTTTTAATTTAATGGAAAGTGTAATTTCCACGTCAAATGAACGCTTTTTTCACTAATAGGTGTGTTATTGCCCTTATTACCCTATATTAAAAGTTCTATTATTATCATAATTATCAGTCATTTATCCAAATATTGGTTTGAAACATCTCTCTCCTCAATGTTTAAGCTGATTGCTTAATTTCTTTATGATTTCTAATGTAATACCCCTCTTATTTTCTTTGCCTATCCCATCCATACCATGGTTTTCCTCAGAAAATATTTCCGCTCGTGTCCCTTCCAGAATGGCATTGTTCAAGATGTATTCATGCCAGAAAATGTGTTCTATTATTGCTAACTTACTTGAAGAATAACTCAAATGGTAGAAACGGGAAGTTAATGTTATAATGGGCGCATCTGTTGAAACGTACTTTTAATATACTCTGCAAATATTTTTTTAAGTTTAAAACATACTTTTTTATGCCTGAGTCTTCATGAAACACATGGAAGCACAAGTAAAAACATCTGGAAGGCCTAAAATGATGCAGAGTACTCTTTGGCAGTCATAGGTTCTCTTTCAATCCGCTTCATCTACGTACATACCATGGTATAAAGCTGCCTATCAGGTACTTGGTGGAGGCACTGAATTTTCCCAGAAACACGCTTTTCGTCACATGCTATGAAGGCCTAGAATCCATACCACGGTCAAAACTTTTTACGGATCAAACTAGCGTTCCCATGCACCAAGATATTCCAATTTATGACGGTAAAGTGAGGATATGGGCTAGTAAGGAGTAGTTATCACGGTCAAAAAAAACTAATTTCATGATACAACAAACAAAGCTGACTGTATTTGGAGGAGTGTGGAGGTGGTGAGTGGGTTGGAGAGGGAAAATAGTCAGACGAGAGTGTTACGGTGACGAAAAGGACAATCTGTGCGAGGAGGAGGAGGCGGGGAGGGGCGGCAGGGTGGGTGTGGAAGGACGATAGGGTTGTGTGTGTCTTTGTGAAGTTACGGACCTCGGAAGAGGAAAGAGAGAGTGGCGTGGGGGGAGAAATGAAATACCGACACAGGGTATAGAGTTACAGGTGGAAAGCCTTCCCTCTTTTTTTCTTCGTTGTTATCATTCTTCCTTTAGTCTCCCTCCCACTAAACACAGTCCCTTCCGACCCCACCACATGTGATCCGTCTTGTGTCTCCACTCCTCTCCTCTCCCCACCCCTTATCATCCCTCATCCTCCCCTTCCTCGGCTTCCCCTCGACACCCCCGCGTACCCTCAAGGGGGGAGGGAGGCGCCTGGCCCTTATGGCGTGAAGAATTGTTCGAGGGACCGTGATGGAAGAGGTGGAGTTCCCTCGGCGGATAGAGTTTTAGTTTTCGCTTTTCCGGCAACGGCTACAAAGCGTCGCAGTATTCTCATCGTCTTTTCTCATACTTCATGCTTAACATTCTTTTCGTAATTTATTTCACTTTTAAATGACAGACTAACTCCTGATTATTTCCTCCAAATCCTTTAGATAAGTCCCTAATCTCCCTCATTGTCTATTCCTCCAGCAATTAGAGGAAGTGAATAATGAATAGATGCGTAGAACTTTTAAACTGAGAGTGCGATATTTCTTGGATTTCCCTTTTTGACGTTCATGACACATCTAGACTTCATTCATGAGTAGCAAAAAACCTGATGAAGAAGCTCGTCAGCACATTGCATGTCGTAGCCATGGTCATCATGATCTAGGGGAGGATCTTAGGACAAGGGTAGAGATATGAGAGATTAGGTCTAAGCAAGAGCCATGAAATAACATATGAATAAAAATGAGTAATTATCTCATTATATTTCACTAAAAGTTGAAAAATTGCATATTTAGGTGTAATGGTCAAAAGGTAGTTATCTTCTTTACTGGAAAAATTGGAAATAAATATAATTCTGACACTTCGGGAAATATGGCAAGATAAATCAAGTATTCTCAGTAGCCCCATTGGAAAACTAATGTTGTCGCAACGTGCGATGCAATAATTTTATCTTTTTATATAAGTAATGTGCTCTAATCGTATGTTAAGTTCGTTCGTGAGGCAATCGGTCATTGTCTTGTGTATAAAAAGCACTTAATAGCGTCTGAAAATTTTTTAAGGCTCTTGTCGAACGAAGCAAAACGTTCCACTTAAGTAGTGTCCCCCTTCTTGGAAGAAATATGGTAGCGCTTCGATGCCGGTGTTATTTATGATTGAGTCAGTAGTTTATTGCGACACATCGAAATTTGCATGTCCAATCGGGACGCCGGTGGTCGGTAGCCAAGGGGCTTGGATCAACGAAAAAAAATAACCGCCACGAGCGAGACAGGATGAAAAAGGGAACGCCCTGGAAGAGGAAATATTTTCCTCGGTTCGCTCTTATTTTTAACTCTTCCCCTCCAAAAACCATACCAATATTTTCCCTCTCGGAATAACACGGGCAACGGAAACTTTTAACTTTCCTCCGCTCCCATAGCCAAATCAACTCTCACACAAGTTCAGTTTTTTTGCGGTCTCTAAAGAAAACCAACCGCCTGGGGCGCCACACACGGTCGGAAACGGAAAGAAGTGCCGCAAATCAAACATATGACGCGGTGACCCGAATGTCGATCACGTCATCTGAAGCCATCCTTAATTAGAACAATATATTCCCTCCTCATGAAGTGCACAGAAGAGTAGAAAAGGAAAGTACCATATGGAACACCTCACAGAAAAGAAGAACCAGGTGGATTAGACACACCTTGTGACACAATGGGTGTGTGAGGAACATAATTGAAGGTAAAATGGAGGGCAAAATCCCCAAAGGAAGACCCAGGAATAAGTTCATGGACCAAATAACGAGGAAAGTACATAGGAAGAGATACCAGGAGGTAAGGGAACAAGCATTAGATAGGAAAGGGTTGAGGACTGCAGTCAACCAATCTTAGGATTTAGCGACCAATGAGAGACTCCCTCCTCTATACCTCCTTCGGTCTGCCATTGCTCCAAAATGGCGCAACCACATGCGAAAAAAACGAGTAGACCCCTCCGACTCACGGGTCACGCACCGCGACATTAAATCCCTCTAATTTCGTAGGCAGGCCGGGAATCTTCCATTAATTCAACCACAAAAGGTTTATATGCCTACTCTTCGGGGCGCGGGGTCCTGCCTTGGGCGCGAGCGAGCCGGGAATAATGATAGGGCATGAGGATAAGAGAGAGCAGGGAACTCCCGAGGGGGCAATCCCGAAACCCAATTATAACGCGACTTCTCCCCGCGCGCTCACCTCTCTCTCTCCCTCTCTCCTTCCCTCTTCCGCCCGATAGTTCTCCCGTCCCTTCCGCCCAGTGGACGCGGGCTCGAGTGCGGCGAAAACCGTCCGGCCGCTTGGATTTATGATTGCGTCTCCGCGCGCCCTGGAAGCGAATCCCGTGTTTAAGAGGAGGATGTCGCGAGTGATCGATGGGCGAGCCTAAACGCCTACCCGCCAGCCGCCCTCTCTCCCTCCCACCTCCCCCCCCCACTAGTCACCTTCTCTCACGTTTCCACCTCTACCTCCCCTCTCGCCGTCCTCTCCCTCAACCTCCCGTGAGTATCCTCCATATCCTCCTGTGATATGTGCCCCACCTCTTCCTCTCTGTTGCTTCTTTTCCTCTTTTTCCTTCGCATAGGTCCACGGAACTTATCCATCCTCTTTTCACCATACTTCCTTCGTCCTTCTCTTTTACCGTCTCCACATTATCATTCTGTATAAACATTGATGGATTTCAATTATTTTGGGGAATATCTTTTCTCCTCTTCTGTTTCCTTGTCATTTCCACTAGTGCTCCTTTTTGCTATTGCTGCTTCGCTTTTCTGTGATATTGCGCTCTGCATACTTTGTTCCCTAGGCAATGTATTTTGCACGGTTTATGGCCATCATTTTTATGAATTTAACAGGAACTGTCATTAACAATGCCCATGAATTTAGCCTTTAGCACCCAACGCTTTCAGTTTCACAATTCCAGTTTTCAATTTTTCAAAGGTCTCTTGGAGTAAAAATTGAGCGGAGCGTTTAAAAATGGAGAGGAGGTATGGAGCATTATAAATCACATTAACAAAACATGCTACCGTGCTACGTATGTCGGTCTAGTTTCTAAACTGATGTGGGTTTGTAAAATCTTAATCTATTCCTTAAATGAATTTCTCAGAGGAAGCAATACGTTAAGTAAAAACTTAGGTTGGAGTGATTAAAAAAAGTCCAAATGAAGCATCTAATCAGGAAGTACGGAGGAAAGATGTTCCTCCTCTATTGTGTGAAAAATCTCAGATAGGGAAATGTATATGCTCTACTTTGGGAGAATTTGTATCTTCTCAAAATCAAATGCTCAATGTGGATGCCAAGCAGCTTTCTTTGGAACACTTCTTTCCTTGTCTTCGCTCGTGCGATATCATCTCCAACGCTGAGTGAGATCTTTTATTTCATGCTCCGACGACTCCCGACGCTTCGTCCCGCCAACTCCTAAACCTCAACATCTTGGCCTTTTTTGCATTGCTGATTGCTCTCTCACTCTTGCTCTTAACACGTTGGCTATTTTGAATCTCCTACTCTTTCATTCCCCGTTGCCTTCCGAAGCGGAGACTCTTCGCTCCTCTCCCATGCAGCTACTTTCTTCTCCCTTCTTTTCTGTTCCGTCCCTCGCACCGTTTCGTCCCTCTCTTCCTCCCCCAGCCCTCCCCCCATAACCCTCCATCAACCCTTTCCAGTCTTCCACAACCCTTTTTCTCTCTCTCCCTGGGGAGCGTTCATTTTCCGACGTCAGAGATAACGAAAGGTGGAAATTTTGGACCAACAAAGGAGGAAAGGAGTCCACTCACTCTGGGACTAATCTCGAAGATTAGCGTGAAAGACCTGAAATTATAATTCACCCGTGAAAGGAACACAGCGCAGGGAGGGGGGATGGAGAGCGGTGGACGGCGGTGGTGAGGGAATCCGTAGGAGTGGCTAGAAAACCGAGATGATTGAAGCCAGAGATCTGAAGGGGACCTCAGTACGAGACTCGGTAAAAAAATACTTTGAATTGTAGTTAATCTTGAGAAGAAATTACGCACGGTTTTCATTAAAAATGCCACTTCGATTTTATTACCCACTTAATTTTGTGCGCTTAATTTATAGATAGTATTCCCATACTTCGGAAAAATTTAAGATATTCGTACAGTATTGAGAAGATTCCGTCTTGTATTGCTTTCTTTATCGGACATTTTTCTTTCAAAGCAAATCCAATCATTCAGTAATGTCGTTCAAGATAAATTTTGAGGTTAAAATCCCAGGTGTTAATGAAAATGACAGTTTGTATCCCCGTTGCATTACCTTGGTTGCAGGCATCTCTGTACTACCACTTCTACTTATTCCATGTGCTGTTATTGAAAAATAATAAACCTCATTCCAATGGCTGCTCATTATTTTTCCTCAATGCATTATTTTTGTCACACCAGTTCTATTTATATCCGGCATACGCTCTGAATTATTTCCTCTGCTCTTAAATAATAGGCGGTCGGAGAACATAGGTTTTAAAATGAGAAAATTGAAAAAAATTGATTACACTCTTGGATGATTTTCATAGAAGACCACCTTGGCTTTCTGTGTTCATGTGAGTCTGTAGGGGGTCCGCCATGGTTTCCGTAGAGCAAGGGAAATAAAAACCTACGCTGAGTAATGAATGAATACGTGTTTGTTAATCTGTCACCGACATTCCCGGCACAGCCGCCACCCATAAGGGATCACTCACCAACTTCGCTCGCCACCTTCCCTGCTTGCTCAACGTCAAAGTGATTACCGTTGATTTTCAGGTCTATTTGCACGCTGATTTCCCTCCAGGAAGGTAGATCAAACATGTGGGCTCAGAAAAAGTGGAGTCGACTCGGAAATTTTCACGATGTGCAATCCTGAGTAGCATCCACATGGTTCCAGATTCTGAAGCCGTATAAATGCAGAACAGTTTCCTCGCTAACCCTATAAGGACGACCGAAAGTAAAAAATCGAACATTCTGAGAGAAGTATGATGACCCTGGGATGAAAACAACCCCATTCAGTTGTTAAAGACATGCTGTCGACTAGGTTTGCCTTCACGAGCGCCTCTCAACTTGCCACAGTAACATAACCATGCTTAGTGTCCAAACGCCTCCAGTCTCACACACAAGTAGCTTGGAGAATTAAAATGTAGCTGTTAGAGTAATCGAACACGTTAATCGGGAATAATTAATCATAATTTTAAATGAAGTACAACGTATCCCTACCTCACCATAGTGAGTAAATAAACTAATATATGGATCTTTAAAATCTTCCAACTTCAAATATTTGGGTTGCAATCTATGATCCTAATCCATACACAAAAGATGTAATTTCATATTTTGATAAAAGAGATTTAATAGTATTCAATAATTTACAGAGTAGCAGTTCGAGCTCAGTAATACAATGGTGACTATTTGAAAAAAAACATAGACATATAACTTTGTTTTGAGAGCCAAATTTGCCAAATGAGAGTGAGATCAAGCATTTAAACCATTGTTGGTATTTTAAAATTATTTATCGATTAGGATTTGGTGTGGATTTGATTTAAAATCCTGTAATATGCGTACCTAAAACCGAGTATCAAATATGGGGGATTCGCGGCTAAGTCAGCGATGCTAAAGAAGCTTTGCATTTCCACCTCACATTTACTCGGTCCCTTTCTTCGCGGCCTAACTTGACTCCTTACAAACTCCGTGGTAATTACACTTCCTTTTCTTACCGCGCCTTACCTCTGCACACACTCCCCAAACAACGCCATCTCTTTCCCGCCACTTCTCTGTATCCGCCATACATGCGAGAACAACCTCAAATCATCGGTATTAAACCGCGGCTGCATATCGAAAAAGGCCACACGTGAAAAAATAAATGAAGAGGGAGAGAGAATATGAAAAAAGGATCACAAAAGCGTCGATGTAATTGACGTGGAGGGAAGAAGCGGGAACGGTTCGATCTTCATCTCCACCAAAATGATCGGTTGTAATTACCGGGGTCGGGAGAGATGGATAGGGTTGGACGGCGGGGGAAGGAACGGGTGATAGCCGGGGAGGCAGAAAAGGTGATTGCGGTTATTAGGGGGAGGAAAGGAGAGGAGGAAGAAGAGGGAATACTGGGGCAGAAGGCATAGACAAAAGAGGCTAGGGGTGAGGGATAAAAATGGAATAGAAGAAGCTGGATCGTGATGGAAATGGTTTCAAAAGATTGGAAGCGATTAACTGGAACGGGAGCAAGGGTAGGGAGGGAGAAATGTGTCGGAGTAAAATGCTCCTACTGAGAATGGGTGGGGGAGGGGTTAAACGGGGTGGAATTAAGTAGTCGGAGGGGGGAGGTGGGTGGTGCAGGTAGCGCGAAGGGGGAGTCAAGACAAGGTGTGGCGGCTGGGGACAGCGAGGACGAACTCTCTGCAGCCTCAGGGTCGAATCCTCATATAACTGAGCGTTAAAATGCGGCATAATGAACGCCTCGACGAAACATTTTCATAATTGAATGCAGAAAAATGAGAGCATATTTGACGGTTTAATTGCTTTCTTGTTTTTCCCGAAACAATTTCGAAATCGTTTGCGTTGAAATTTCCCGTATCGTTTATTAATATTCGCCTCCCTATTCCTCTCCGCGTACCTCAGCGCATGCATTTTGGAATGTAAAGAGGGATTTAAAAACACTGCAGGCAAAATTTTCATTTTGTTTTGTTTACTGCACCTCGTGTCACAAAATTGGGTGCTTTTCTGAGGAGGAAATAACTTCCATTGCGGAGCTAGCAGATGGAAAAGAATGCTTGACTTCATTACAAATTTAAGTGATGCGTTCAAATCTCCACGTAGGAAATCCATCGAGGGAGTTTTTTCAAGGTGTTTCACAATGAAAGCTAGCCGTAATAAATGCTACGGAACACCAAAAAATGGTAACACCGGAATTTACATTAAATATTCTCCTCGTCTGAGATTCTACATATACCTCGTTTAGCTCCTTTTCATGATATGATTATGTTTTAGAACGCCATAGAGAAACGGATGTGCAGTCAAGACAACAGTTTCCCCAGCGTATTTAGATCGCTCCATCACCAAATTCAAGAAATTCGTGGTTCTTTTTCCTGGCGTCTTCTTCTAATCTACGATGATACATTAACATATCTTTACTCCTTTTTGTAGCAGAACAATACTGCAAGATTGTATCAAAGTAACGGCAACGTTTTTATGTTTTTGTTTTATAGCAGAACAATCCTGATAGAGTATAGCCAAACGGCAGAGAGAAAGAAGAAATATAGTGGAGCTTAATCTAATTACAAAGAGTCGCATTATTCTCTCAAACCATCCTGTGGGCCTCTGCATCTCTCCTGCGCTATAATCGCTTGCCCTCTTTTGACTCGACAATGCCAGTCTTTGGGAGTAGCAAAAAGTGGGAGGTAAACGGGTGCTTGGGGAAGCTGGATGATTGCACGAGTGCCAACCCTCTGATTAAAGGGGGAGGGAGACGCATAAATCATGCATCGGCCACCACTTCAAAGATTTATAGTTTGAAGTAAACGTCGCGAGAAATTTTAAGACTTATAAGTAGCAAAGCGGTGGTTATCTGGTTAACCACATGTGGTTGAGCTGAAAAATCGGACCGTTGGTTATGCTGAGGTCAGGATAATACGTCCCAGCGCCATAGCAATTTTTCATCTGTCGTAGGTTTTCATTTAATACCTAAAATATCCAACGGGGAAATTTTCGTAGCCAGAGGAGAGCTTAGCGCTCGTATCCAAGCGAGCTAAAATTACTGCTTAAGTCAAGGGATGTCCACGAGATTTACTCCGCCATCACACAAATAGCATGCTCATCGGTCTGCACAAGCACCTGAGTATTCTTACTAGTTTCGCTTTATCATACCAAACAAACTCAAAAGTCCACTTTCTTCCAGATGATATCGCCCGCTCACTTTATTTTCAATGATTTTCTCAGTTTTTAGCTAATTCTCATCAATTTTTCACATATTTTGAGGAATTAAGTGAAGTTAATACTTGTTACTTGGTATGCTTGATTGATTGCAGACGCAGTAATGACATCTCCGCAACATCAAATATTAACTTTCGTAAACTTTCTCTGGGATCCTCTGGAACCTTATTCTCGTGAATACTTCCAAATGATTTGCCTTTATAGGTACCCATATGGCAAGAAACACTCATTACTTGCCAGTGTACAAAATTGAATTTGTTGAAATATTGGTATTGGAAGTATTTCACCAGGGAGAAAGAGGTTTCCCGATTTTGGCTGGACTCACTGTCTGGGGGTGCAAACAAGATTTCCAATGTAATTGGCCATTCATCCAACTCTTCTCAATTATAGATATTTTACCAAATTTCACGGGACTAATTTAAACTTACTTTTACACTTAACAAAATTATTATTTAAATTAAACAGGCATTTAACTTCTTTGAAATAAACAGGTGTACAACTCCTTTGAAGTAAACAGCTATGAGAAAATGCCTGCTTTTGAAGCTCATTCCAAGGCATGTTAATGGAAGTTAATTGTCTGAAAGGGACAGACAGCTTGACGTAGGGTTTTTTGTTATTTTTGCTAAGGAAAGTCTGCAAAAAGGAAGGAAGAATCGAGACCGTTCTTTTTTGTAAATCTCCAGGCGAGTCCGTGGTGATACGCACTGCGAGAAATGGACTTAACTCTCTCTTTCTCATTCTCTATTCCCACGTACGCGTCGTGCGCCTATATTTTGATAGCTCTCAGGGTGAATCCCTCCTCCTGCTTCATTTCCGCTCTAATGGCCATCACCACTACTGCTGCCTCCCCCTCCTTCAGCGCGCCTCCCCTCGACTACCTTCGCGCGCACTTGTTAAGCGATGCAAATCATCATGCCCTCGCGACGTCCCGTGATTCCTATTCCCTCCCGTTGTCGGAAAGGGCGAAGATGGCGACGAAGCAGGGAGAGAGGGACGTCCATTGGCATCCATCAGCTCACGAGGGTTTAAATTACTCCATTAATATGCTCGTGGTGGGGGCCATTAGGGAAGGAACGGGCCGGCGAACGGCCGAGAGACAGCGTCATCCTCCGTGGTGTAGGGCACTTTTTCCACCGAGGACTTAGAGATTCCTCTCACCTCCTCTCACACCATTTGACGCGTTGGATAAACATTGTGAGAGCATGCCTTTATGAGTGGCATGTTCCGCTGAGCGCATAGAGAATAAGTTTTATTGCATTATTAATTGGGGAGGCGAGCGACAACTGAGGTCATTGACGGGAAGTCCAGGTTTGTTCATCCTTGGATATATATTTTTTCGGCATGAATGCCAATATGAGAAGGCGCTCTTGTGAGGACGTTTGCGCCAGCTAACCGACAATCTGACTCCATTTAAAATCCCAAACTCCGTACCTTAATTGCATTGACATAACGTCAACATCAGCTTAGAATTAACCGTAATTAAAAAAAAAGGACTTAAGCTTAGCTCGGTGGGTTGGTAAGGGAAAGATCATGTTAAAAGTGAAGGAATTTTAAAAAGGAATCCGATGCTGGCGTTACTCTAATCTTAGCGGATGGTGTCAAGGCGTCACCGTATAATGTCCCTCTGGACGGACGCAGAACTGCAAATTAGGTTCTCCCACGTTGCACACATACAGGGCTCGGGATTGCTATTTAAGGAGTTCCTCACCAAGTCCTCGTAATAAGAAGCCAATACTATAGCCTTCGAACCAACTCAATCACTTGAATCAATTTATTCTTCAAATGACTTCGTGGTTGATCCGAAAATAACGCCGTTGTGCAACTCACGGTTCGTAGACGCGTAGGTTACGTCACCTAAGGGTTCACAGCTGACTCGGAAACGACTATATCTCTTTCCTCACCCTCGGGAGTCTCTTCCTTCAGACCTGTCGCAATTTCGTTGTTTACGATCGCCAGGATCCTTCGGCCCCCTCGGCCGTATGGTTCCCCCCCGCCCCATTTCCACCAGTGAAGTTGGTACCCCTGCTGTTTCTTATGGCCTCACCGGCACGGCCGTGGAAACCCCGTGGCGAGGGCCCAAGATACTCCCTCTGCAGTGGGGCCACCCGTGGCGTAATCACGGCCGCCCAAGCACGCGATCCCAAATGGGAGAGAAAGCAAAATAATGATGGTCCTCACAAATTTCCCATAAAATAGTCTCAGGTATATACATAAGGTTTCCTGACTCCACGGCCGGGTCTCAGAGTGACAAAAGGATGGGAATGGGTGACGCTGTAGTGCGACCGATGGACGATTTCCGGCCCCGCTGGCCGTTTGTCGCAATCTTCTTTCACATTACGCGGTGCGAGGACATATCTTTTGAAAACATGCACTGAGTAGGTTTACACTTACCTACATTTCAGTCTCGGACGAGGTTAAAAAATGATAATAATTTTTCCGGGCACGTTCATAATGGGGCTCCGTTTGTCTGAGGCCAATCCTTAAGATTCCCCTCTCCGCGTTCATTAAACGGCCAAAATGCAAACAGAATGCGTTAAAGATGAGGCTGGAGTCATTTGGCGCGTCAGTTTGATGCGTGATGAGACACACCTGCTATGAATTGAAATCCAGGAACAGCGAAACCATGGGGAGCGAGCGAGCGAGCCAAGGTTAAATTGAAACACGGACGGGTTGAAGTAGTATCAGAGTCAAATGCTTACCCTTTTCATTGAAGATATTATAGTTTCTGAGTATCAAGTGTCGCAGAAAAATTGTCTATGTGTGCTTTCTGTTCGCTCAAGAACGCTGATCACTTTGCGAAGTAAAGTCGCAGTTTCTTTTCACTTATTTCAGACACTGATGCGCACTTCAAAATAGATCGGAAGCAGAGTTAATGTGCGCTAAGGTATATACGCACGAGATGAAAAAAACATTGGTAAAATGCATCTAAGATTTTTGTAGTTTTGTTGATTTGAAAGTAACAAATGAAAAATGTCAGATTAATGTTTAGATTAGGTACTTTGAAGTTAAATGCCTACTTTCTTAGGACGTACGTTCAAATAATTTGTTCACCAGTTACTTGGCAATCGGTAGTAATACTTGATGTATTTTTAAACTTAAAGCATGTGTTATGGCGGAATCAAAAGCGTACATTTACCTTACATAGGTTCAATATGAAGCTTTTGACTCTTGTGGCATCTAATGTTTCTCTGACCATCTTTATACATTTAGGACAAACATCATATCAACACAGTCATCTTCTCAAATTCATAATTTTCACCACCGCAGACATTTCATCGATGGGATGAACCCGCCTGCTGATCGCACTATGCAATCATTCTACCTCTAGCGGCTCTGGTAGTATTCGATGGCTGCTTTGCGCGGGACTAGATATGTATGTAATCGGGGTGGTTAAAATTCAATAAAGGCGTATCATAGTATTGACTCCGGCCAATGTCCCTTCCGAGTCGGAGAGGTCACGCGGAAATGGAGTTGCGGCTGGGAGATCACCTCAGAACGCGGAGGGGGAAGGGAGAAGACGAGGTGGGTGGAGGTGAAGAAAGAGAGGAGAAGACGGGGCGTGGGACGAGGAATGGGGCGAGATGCGTAAAAGTAATGGGGCGGTGGGGAGAGAGAGAGAGGGCGTGGCGCCTGGGGCGAAGAGGTTTTGCGGGCGGACGCGCACGCGTAAGTGGCAAGGCGTGTCCGGGCGATTGAAGGGTATTTTTAAAAAGTGCGACTGATTAGGACGACCTCGGGCGAACAACTCAACCCGACCACATAAAGAGCACGCAATTTCCACCTTTGAAAAGATTATACGCAATGATTTGCTGCCAGTAATTCGGTCATAGCTCATCGTCAATCATGAATGAGGATTCGAGGTCGGAGTGTATATACATGCGCGGTACCAGTCTGGCCGGGGAATTGAATTTTGATTATCTTGGAGCATTCCCCATCTCTTCAAACTTGCGGAGCGTTTTCGAAATTCAGTTCTCCCCTTGCCCCCCTCCGTCACCTCCCCATCCCCGAGGCCTGGAAGCTCTGTGGTTGATTCAATATCTAGTTTGGTGAAATCTCGGTCCAAGTGAAATTAAGTGCTAAAGAGCGAAGGATGTTGGAGGAAATCTGTGTGCTTACGTTGAGTTGTTTTTCATCGTGGGTTATTTCGGGAGGTGACCGAAAACGGAAGTCGTGAGACAAATTTAAGTTTTGGAGAACTGCTGGGGCTAAAACCTCGGCCCACAACTGGGAGGCCTAAATCTACATCTATAACTACTTTTTATCCTGCGTGCCACCGAAAAGGTGTCTGTCAGGGGATAACTTACCTATCACCAAAATGAACGACAGGGAAGAAATTATTCTCACCAACATGCACCTCATAATGGGTATGCTAAAAATTCTACAGAAACTACTAACATATTCTATAATATATCTATGAAAACGGGACACAAGAGTCATGCAGGGAACATGCAAAACATGGTGTTAGCACTACTCGTCAGGTTTTGAAACATGCATTATGGGGCAAATGAATAAATCAGCTGCGCTACCTGTCAACTAACATTTGGTTAGCACTACTCGACAGGTTTTGAAACATGCATTATGGGGCATATGAATAAATCAGCTACGCTACCTGTCAACTAACCCACTTTAACGTCTCTACGCGACCATTATAGTTACTTATCGATGGCGGGAAAAACGACTTTTTAAACCTTTCTGTTCTACACACCAATGCCTAATCTATAGGCATAACACCAAACGAATCACCGTTTATTAATAATTGTCTCTCTAATCTTATCGCAAAGCAGTTAAGAGATTTCTCTGGGCATTCTGAATATTGTTAACGACGAACTATGTGGGATAAAAGATTCACCCTGCGACCAAGGCGTCCTCCTCTAGGGGTCAATTCGTCGAATCACGCATTGAATTTTATTCGAGGTGAAAATTTTTCCCAGGACTCGTTATAGATCCTACGTTATATCTTGTGCTCGCGGGAAATGGATGTACGCATCACGTCCAAATATTCCCCACGAAGAAAGCGCGACACGTGACTCGAGTCCAAGACGACATTAATTTTCGCTTGGATCCGCCTGTCTTCGTTGCCTATCATCGCGAATCACCCGGCCACCCGCTCCTCCCCATCGCATCCCATCCCACGCGCGCAGCCTACGTTTCTTCCCGCGGACCATCGCATCGCCTCCTCGCATTCATTCATATTTCATCGCAATTGCAAGCCTCGCGAGCACCATACATTTCCCGCCGATACGCATGACTCCTAAACATCTTGATGGATCGAGGGAGGCCTCGGTTGATGTTAAGATCCCCCCCATCCCTGTCCCGCCAACCCCTTGCCCGCCAATGATGCCCGCTAGACACGAAATCTCTCCGTCACCAGCACCATCTCGTGGCTCCTCTGCAGTCTTTTTTTTTACTCCTCCACCCTCTCCTCTTTCCCTCCCACCACCCCACACCCCTCACCCTGCCATACGCCCTTTCTCGCCGCCCTTCACTCCCTTTCACCGTCCCCCCCCTCCCACCGCCCCCTTAACGAATTCGGAATATACGCGTCATCCTCCGTGCCTTTTTTTTACGTTTAATGAACCCTCGACTTCATGGAATCTTCACACGTTTTTCACATTCGCACGCCCGCCTTCCATCGCGGGCACTATCACCACTGCGATGGGAAGTGCTCTTCCGTCAGTCTCTTGCCCTCGGTGTGGGTCCAAAATGAAAAAGAACTTTCGGAGCCAGTTTCTCCAGATGGTTTTACTTTACGGCACCTTTAGTGTCAGCTTCGTTTAAGACTCCTTTGTTTTCAAAAATGCGTCTCATTATACAAGTTGAATAGACAGCATCAGTGGATGTTGCATAATTAGCGAAAATTTGATTCAGAATGGCATCTTGATACAACAAAAACCCCGAAAATAAATTCTTTCTTTCACTTAAAGGTAGAGTTATACTAATGGTGTCCCTCATGTTCACAGACGTGTAAAAACTCGAGTAAATATTAAGTTTGCGTTCCTAACCCTTCTATGTTGACTTGTGAGTTGGTACTTAGCTATAAATGATGATGTACTTTGAATACATAGTCTGAAAATAGTCTAGCAATCTTTGCTTAAGAATTAGGATTCTCCATATCCATCGGCGTGTCATATTCTGAGTGATTTTCTCAAATACTTTCCTATGAGTTTTATTTTCATCTATCAACATCTTATACCCTACTATCTGGGCATAGCTTATTCTTTTCCGATTTAAAAAAATACCACCTATAGCTCACCCTCATGTGCCCATATGCCCATACTTTTCTCATGTAGAAAAATTCTAGCTTCTTGTTTTATACGTCAAGTTATGAAGTTGCCAAATTCATTCTGATGTGTGTGTTCAACCTTGGCGGACACATGGTACAAATAAGTTGGATATCTTTGTAAATTACAGAGGTTGTCTGAGTAAAACATTCTCAGTCACCTTAATGCACATTCTTAAGTTTTCTTCCGCCAAAAATACCTATAATTGAATTCTGAATTTCTCTTTACTTGCACGCAGCTAATGGACTCGGTTAAGAGGTGAGTCTGCAATGGTTTCGATGTTTTTTTGTATGTTTGTGATTAGTGAAAGTGAGCATGAATGTAAATCATTGTAATCCCCACCTGTAATTCCCATATTCTTATCTCGACAAGTCCTGTTATCCATTGTTCCAAAGAATACAATGCCTTCGTCTCTCTCATTTTGCAGATACCAAGAACAGCGTCGGCCTCATTGGATGCATAGAAGAGGTAGCCCACAATGCGATCGCCGTCTACTGGAATCCTATGGAGAGCAGCGCTAAGGTAAGCCCATGAACATGATTGCAAAGATAAAATCCGCGACGCAAACCAACAATTTAGGACGGTTTATGAGAGCGTAGAACACGATCGAGAACTATCAATTTTTACGTTGCGTTTGGGAAAGGTTCCCTTTAATGCTTTAATTTATTTTGACCAATTATGGCGATGCATGGGAGCTAAATGGTTGCTTAATATGTTCTATAAATCTTGAAAACCGGGCGAGAGAGCTTGAAGGAAAATGGCCACGGTGCGCTTGTGGGAAGACGTCGTTTTGATTTAGGAAACGTCCAGTGTACCAAACCTTCAATTTCGTAGTTTTGGCGCAAAGGTTACTGACACACATTGGGGGAGGGAGACGAAGTGAGTGGAGATAGAGGAGGGGGAGTTCAGAATCCCGCCTCAATCAATAACCATTGCCTTCAGAATGTCAGCACGTATTATGGGACGTGAATGGCCTCCCATTCCACATCGCTAATAAGGAAAGGGAAATTCGTCAAAATTCCCCCACTCCCTCTCTCTCTCTCTCTCCCTCCCTCTCTCTTTCTCTTTCTCGCTCCACTCACTTGTGTACGCCGTGGGAATTAAAAGGCCAACCGAGAGGAGCCGCAGCTTCCAAAAGCAAAGGTCTTTGGGGAAAAAACTTTCTTGACCTCGCGAAGATGCCCGCACACATGCATATCGTAAAATAACCTATGAGGAGTAGGATCTTTCCTTTTTTCTTCCTCCTCCTCCTCCTCCCCCACTTCTCCTGCCTCCCTAATTACCCACAATCCCCTTCGCCCTCATCCCCTATCTCCTCTCTCCCCCTCTAAATCCTCCTCTCCATCAAAATTATAAACAGGACGGAGGAAACTTTTTTAACTCGCTTTCGGGTGTGTATCGTGTGCTAGCGTGTTCCGTTCCACCGATGTCCTGAAGATGGTAAGGAAGAACACGAATGCTTGAAGATTGAGAAAGGCCCTTCATGTTTTGGCGGTGGCAGATGATGAGAGAGTGAGAAGAGGAAGATGGTTGAGCATTTAGAAGTCAGGAGGAAGAGTTGGTAGAGAGAATCGTTTGATTTCCATCCTTCCACGGAGATTCAATTAGGTGCTATTTTAGCTCTGACAATGGACTCAATATGCAAAATAATATCACGTAAGAGCTGGAACAAAACTTGGAAACAGAAGTCCTGGAGATATGTTTGGGATGAATGGATGCCATTTCAAATTTTCTTTAGTTGATGTCTCTATCAGGATTTGTTACATATTCCATTCTGGTAAAATACAAAGCCAAATTGTCTGCCTGGATATTTAAAAGTATTATCGATCACCCGTCAAGATATCTTCCAAAAAACATAACTGCATATGAAGATTAAAAGCCTGTTTTACATAATATAGACACATAATTAAGCACACTCCTCGCTTTTTGTAATTCTTAAAAATAGGGATTTCTAACTACTCAAGGTATTAGTTAATTGTAAATTAAATGAATTTAATCTGTATTTTCGGATAAAATTATAAGTTGGCTTGGGAGATTTTTTTACAATCAGTGAATACTTCGCATATTGAGAACAAGTAAATGAAAAGTCATGATGGTACCCTGCTATAGTCAGACAGTTGGCTGCATTCAAGCCGGTGAAAAAAAAATAAATGTAAGTGTTCCATGTTTTAAGCGTTTTTTTACACCTTGAGTTTATTTTATAATCAACAAAATAATTTTTCGGTAACCATCTTTCTCGTATGCTGTAAAATAATTATTTTACTTCAAATATCTCAAATTATATTAATTCAAATTTCGCGATTTAAATAGTTCGTGTTTACATGGTGATAAGTGATATAATGTCATCATGAATAAATTTTGGAATGTTTCGCATTTAGTTGATATTTTACGTCTCATAAGGTAAATTTTTATCAAATGTAAGCTCCGTATGCTTACTTCTTGGTCAGGAAAGACAACATTTCCTGTTAACTGATAGCTTAAGGTAGGATACTAAGGGACATGATTCTTGCATATTTGAAGCTCAGTTAGGACACTGAACCGCACTTTATTAAATTTCCAGGCAACATCGCATCTCAAACCTTATTAATATTTACTCCGGAAACGAATCTCCATATGATCCCGTGTTGTCAACTTAATTCGGAACGTGCTATAGCTCTTGGCAGACTGGAGGTTTTGATCTTTCGTGCAAGATGCCTCAACCGTATTCCAACACGTGAACCTCCTTTTTTGAAGTCACAGTTCATGTGACTCGCAGCGTAGAAGTACGAAATCTTTTATTTTAAATCTTAGGCACGGTATGAAGAACGTTAAGTACAGTTTTTTAGTCGCAAAAGCTGCAAAAATATACGAGTGCGCGGGCATACACTCATTTAAAATCCGTTATTACGCCATCATTCAGTCCGTGATTAATTTTGACCAAATTGTGGAATTTATTTGCAACATTAGTTTATTAGATGATGCTTTCAAAGGTAGTCATAATTCAAAACGAACTTTAAATTGCATCTCCAAAAATGTGCCGGATTTTCTTTCTCTTGATGCTGACATCTCCCCGAATCAACCCTCTGGGAGTTGGAAGAGTTGGCAATCCAACAGAGTGGACGGGGTGAGAATGAAGAGGTTGGAAGAAGGAGTTGGAGCATCCGTGAGAGATCACGTGTGCGTGGAGGGGGATGAGGATATTTTTTGGAGGAGATGATGGGAGTCAGTGAGAGAGAGAGAGAGAGAGAGAGAGAGAGAGAGAGAGAGAGAGAGAGAGGCTTTTTGGGGAGGAAAGAGACGAGCAGGGTGGCAAGTTTAAAGGGAAGAACGGGGTGGAGAAGAGACGGTGGGTGAAGGAAGAGGATGAAATGAGGGAATGAGGGGAGAGAGGCGTTTTGAGATCGTGGCGATAGGAAGGAAAGGGGCGGAGGGGCCTTAAAAGGAGGGGAGTGAAGATTCACCCAACTCTCGGGGGGCTGAGGGAGGAAGAGGAGAGCGAAGAGGATGAGGAAGTCGGTTCCCTTGATGGGTTTTTGAAAAAGAGTGGAGGGAGAGAGGGGAGGGAGAGGGGGGGGGAAGGGGGTTCAGAGGGGATTGGGAACCGAACGTAAAGGGGATGGGCCGAGTAAAAACGGAATGAGATCCTGTTTTCATTTAAGCTGAAGGAAGTGGGGGAGGGAAAGCGAAGAGAAAAAAGACGAAGGAAGATCTAGCGCAAACGAAGAAAATGAGGGAAGGTGTTTTAAAGTCTCCTTTTACCCATCGACCGAATATTGTGTTTTTTAGACAGAGAGAGAGAGAGTTGGATTTTGGAAACGATTGGTGTAAATGGGAAATGGAGTGGAGTAAGGGTGGAGGTAATGTGATAAGATCAGAGATAAAAGAAGCGGCGTATCGGATAGGATTAGAAAATGGAATGGAACAAGATGAACGGATATATATATATATTCACACATATATATATACATATATATATATATATATATGTGTGTGTGTGTGTGTGTGTGTGTGTGTGTGTGTGTATGTATGTATTGAAAATACGGCTGGATGGATCGTAAACGAAGCGAGAAAGAAGAAAGAAAAAATGTATGCGTTAGTCACGTGAAGGAAAAGGAATGGAGCGAGACCACGGAAGCGATCGTGTGGAGAAGGTTGGCCAATAATTGAGTGGAGCAGGATAAAAGGGTGATGTGATCGTAGATACGGGGGGAATTAATATAAGTTCCGTTTATGATGGAGGTAGGGAGGTGTGCAAGGAGGGATGGGAAATAGGGAAGAAAGATGGTAGAAATTTTAGGGAGAGCGAAGTCTTCGAAGAGAAAAGGGGAAGCACACTATTGAAATGAATGAAAAGAGATAAAGTGCCTCGTGCCCATGTATCAAACAAAGTTGATGATATTCATGAGCAACAATGCGACAGCAGTTGAGAAAGAATAATACGGCCACTGATCCATCTCGTACCAGAAAGTCTTTCTCTTCGAGGAAAAAATTCTCAGTGATGTCATAAATTATTTTTATTTTATATGTAGAATATTCTGAAGTTATCTCACAACCAAAGCGTGCATTGTGCTTGTTTATTATATTCAGTTATAAAAATGGATCAATCAAAAAAATATGAAAAGCTTTTTAATTATTTTGTAGCACTATCAATGAGGTATTGTGTGAAATTAGGGGGTTTACCGCATCTATATAGTCCAAGTATGGATATTATAGTGTTCAAAAGCTCTATAAAACCTGAGGAGAAAAAAATTCGTCTGCAAGAGGTCTCACACTATATACTTCAATGCCTATTATAAATAGGAGATAAGCTAAGGTACCTAAAAGTACTGAGTAAAATCCTAGTATGTGGAAGGGAAAAGCTGTTTGCAGAAGTCACTCTGAGAGGAGAGAAATTAGAGCAATCACCTATCTCGGAGCTACCAATGCATGAAACGGAAGAAGCACAACGGACATCAAGTGAAAAATAGCCCAATCTAAGAAAGCGTTCATAATTATGAGACAAATGCTGTGTTCTAAGAAGATTGAACAACAAAGTATAAAAATGTTTAAAAATATTTATGGAGAGCGTGGCACTCTGTGGATCAGAAGCATGGACCATTGAGACCATGGACCACGCTGGCCAGAACAGACCGGAAGCCTTCCGAATCTGGTGCTGGAGGAAGATCCTGAATATGAAATTGACGGATAAATAAATAAATGATGAAGTTTCAGAAGATTTGTCGAGGAAAGGACCATATAGGATACCAGGAAAGATAAACCAAATGAATTGGACACACCCTGAGGCACAATGGATTTGTGAATAACATAATGGAAGGTAAAATTGAGGAAAAAGTCCCCAGAGGAGGACCAAGTAATAAGTTCATGAAACAAATAAAGAAGATAGAACGTAGTATAAGCAGCTATGAAGTAGCCTTTAGATATGGAAGGGTGGAGAGGTGCAGTCAACCAACCACAGGATTGAACGACTAATGATGGTAATAGTAAATATTAGAGAGTTTCACGAATTCTCAGGGAAAAAACACTCGCAAAATCATAATGTTAACATTCTTTGTCGCGTTGGCTCCGCCTCAAAAGAAGCAGAATGAGCCAGGAATATCTCTTTTCTCTCTGTCTCTCTTTCTATTTCTTTCAGTCGCTTGACCCCCCCTGGGTCATACCGCTTGCGAGAGAGGGGAGAATATGAATCGTCCGTTTTAATCTAGAGGTCATCCGGAAAATCGAATGGTGAGACGAAAAACAAAAGGAGTTGGCCCACCACACTCACGCACGTATCTTTCACACAATGGAGCGGACCCAAAATCCAATAATTCCGCCGAGGGTTGGAGTAAAAGGGGTCGCGGAGGTCGAAGGCTGACGACGAGTATAATGATTCGGGAGATGAGAAGATATCGGCGGCGTGCCGGTTGCGGAAGGGGCGGTTGCCGGGGGAAGGAGAGGGAGGAATACACGGAGTGGAGGAATGAGTTAGAGGCGCCGTCGGAACGCCCACTTTATATATACCTATTCTCATTTTTTGTAGCTTTTCTTTCAGTCCGCGCCCGATATCAACAACGATTGCCACATCTTCTGTATCCTTAAAAGTACAACGATTGCAATAAATTCGTGCGTTTCCGAGAATTGCGGTTTCAGGTTCATCTTTAATTTGACCTGCATGTATACATAAATTAATGGTAATTTTCTGCAACTATAATTGACTATGGTGTAATACATATGCTGGTTAATATGTGTCCAGCATCTACATTCTCATTCGATAAGTTTTACCATCTCTTTTCATGTTGTTTCTTGCATAGTAAATATTAATGGTGTTTTGAGGGTCTATGATTACATTTCAAACAAATCATGGCAATAATTTAGTGTTGAGTTATGTGGTAGGGGTTGTCCGTACACCAGCCATATAAAACGGTGAGGATAGGGTAAAAGAAATTGGGAGTGGGAAACGGCGAATGTGCCTTGTGAATCAACGGTCTCAGTGACCCATCCTATTTTCGTTGCTTTCGCTAATGACGCGTGGCACGAAGCAATTTTTCTACCTTTTAGTGCGGCAGGGTCTCTCTTCCATTTTGCCACCTAAATCAGTTTCTAGATACATAGTACAGGGTTGAAATAAATCAAGGGATGGGATTGGGATAGGATTGAGGCAGGGAAGGATGAGATGGCTTCACCGTGTGTGCGTGTGTTTATGTGTGCGCACCATTGAGGTTCGTGGACAGGGCATTACGTCATTAAACGGTAGCCTGACGGCAGAAATAACGGCCATATTGGTTTCCCTCTGCGATATCCTAGCTTTACTTTGGATGGCACGACGAAATGGTGAATTAGCGGATGTATAGCAAGAGCATCCCTCGTCCATTGAAACATGTATTGGCTACCAATTCGATTGGAATTGATTTTGGGGAGTCGACCGACAGCTGAGGTCATTTGCGCCATAGGGTATAGGTAAGGGAGGAAGGGTGGATAGAATCCCGGCGTCGGAATTAGCCTGCTCTTAAGGAAAGGCGCCAAGGCCACCACGGTAAAACGTCTCATCCGACAGACGGAGTACTGTATTTGAAGTGTCCTCCACAAGACCTAGAGTAGGGATCGGGTTTCCTCTGAAAAACCTCCTCTGCAGGGATTTGAATCCTGGCCGTCCGTATGGTTAGCCAGTACTCTAGCCGCCTCACCAACCCGATCCCAACCAATTCGATTTTACTTCGTTTTTATCCGGAATTCACATCATTATAATTTTAAATTAATAAAAAATATATCCATGGAGATAGCTAATTAAAGAAGTAAATGCATTCTGATTTCTTAAAAGTTATCGATGGGAAACATCGTAAATTGCAAAAGAGGCTCATAGGCCCAAAAGCACTAGAGGAAAATCGGGGTAAATAAAGATTTGCGGAAAACCCACGCCCTCTTTACAGCTTGTAGCATTGGTTAAAATAATAGGCACCCTCTTCATCTGCCTCAATGGTGACCCAAACGACGCGTGCCGACGTGAGCGGAATGCGGGAGATGGACAGAACAAAAGGGGACTGGGTATCGATAGATAAGGGAAAGGATTGAATGGCCATCTCTCGATGAAAGTGTAGTTCAGGCTGAAAGAGTCCTTGAGGCGAGAGTGAGGTGAGGTTTAGTGTTGGAGGGAGGAAGTGGCGAAAAGGTGGTTGAGGGGCAGAGAGAGAGAGAGAACGGGGAAGAAAGAGTTACGATGAGGACTTGCCTTAACGAAGGGGTCGAGCCGATAATGGAAAAAAAGCAGGGAGAGGCTTTGGAGGGCGAGGCTATAACGCATGGGGATTGGGGAGCAGGGGCTGTTGTGGAGGCTGGAGAGAATCGGAGTCGGACTTAGACGAGTGTTAGAGTGGAGCGCCTTGGCGGTTTGGAAAGGGGAGAGGTCGTGCGGAGGAGATGGTGGGGAAGCGAATTGGCGAAACCTCTTCATCCACCAATGCCTTGCTTCCTTTTTCTCTCACTCTCTCGCAATGAAGGGAGGAAATGGTGAAGGCCCAAAGGCAACCGATAGCATTCGCCAATTTATGGGCGTTGGTCTGTCCGTAATTGGTGTTTATAGCCGCTGCAAGATGCTAGGGGAACTCGCGCATTATTCACCATCCGACACGTCTTAAAAGAAAATAAAAGCTTATGCCCAGCCTGTTATTAATGTCTTGAGTGGAAATACGGCAATCGCATCTGTATCGAAATCTAAAATAATAGCTTGTAATTGGGCCAATCGACGATCATAATACATGTACGAACTTTTAACAGTGAAAGTCTGGATGTATTTTCTAAGCTTAATTTACTAATCGCTAGAAAACCTCCTCGTTCCTATGTTCTTAGCTGTGTTACTTATATCATGCGTAAGGTTACCAGCGAATGGGGTTAAATCTTCATTTGAATACTACGGTAGTAATTGTCTTTATCAATTATGCTGTTTTTTTAATTGGACCTTTCATGCATAGATGGTATTACTATTAATAATTTATGTCTTTCCTTTGCAGATAAATGTAGCTGTGCAGTGCCTCAGCACGGATTTCAGCAGTCAAAAAGGCGTAAAAGTAAGTGACTACTTCTTATTTTATCAAAGTAGCCCTAGAGTAAGTAACGATTCATCTTTGGGCGAGGCGATTATTTTTTCTCATGAATTTCCATACTTGAGTATATGTATTCAAAAGAGTGAGACAGCAAAAGTGTCCGTGGATATTCTCACTTACACGCCCAGGTTTAAAACTGTCATTCTGTCGAGAGAGTTTGCGTAAAATATTAATTCCTCGACCCCTTTTCGAAATATGACTTGACGGCCACACAATTCCGCTGTGGGGGTCTGTAAGTCAAAAAGTGGAATCAATGCCCGTTTCGTGGACTCAGCGGAGTGGGAATGGCTTTCGCGCAGGGGAAACAGCAGGGAAGGAGGGAGGGGGGAGAAGTGCGACCGCGAAACTCAATCCGCGTGCATCGGCGGCGGCCGTGAGAAATGGAAATCACCGGAGGGGGGAGGAGGGGGCACTGCTTTTGACACGAGGGGGAGGGCCCGTTATGCCGAGTGCACATTTTCCACGGGCGTAAATTCCTCGTCGATGACATGTGGTCGGAAATTACCTTGTCTGCATTACCTGTATGAGTATCAGCCATGGAGACGGCAGTAATGCTCTTTAAAAATCGATTGTCAACCCCAATTTTGCGTTATCCTCGTGTTGATTGTTTTTATCCGATGCACTTGAGTTATCATTTAGAAACATCTTCATTTGGCTAATAGTGTGTACCATCAATTGCTATTTTTGGCACGAAATATAAAATTTTCAGGGAGGCCATGCCATTTGAATATCAAAGTACCACAATGCTGAAATTTTCTTGACTAAAATTAAGAAGAACAATTTCTGATTTCTGGAATTTGTCAAAGTTAAGCCCGTTTATGAATTTGATATTGGGTGCATCAGCTAATACGGTAAATATCTTCGGGAGCTAAATATTTTCATACCTAATTTATAGTAGATCTTTCATCAAATTATTTTAACTACCACATTTTCTGAATTCCTACAGGCCTTCTTAATCAGATAACATTTCAACCTCAGCAATCGATGGTTTTGGTTTTATTCCCATCTGTAGTGCTATCAATTGCTAGTATGTATGCCTGCGTTAGTATGTTGCAAAGTGAACGGGTGCCATGAGTTTCAAATTGGGAGGACAGAAAGGAGAATGGAGCGGAGAAGGAAAATTTTTTCATATACATTCCTCTTGTTAGAAGTGCAATATGGAGGTCCGCAGCATGTTGGGTGACGGAATTACCCCTTCCCCACCCTCATTTTTGTGTATCGGGCCCTTTGGCCGCAAAGGAGCGTGTGGCAGTTTCCTCGAGGGGGAGGGAGGAGGCGGACAGGGGCCGGCTGCGGTGCCCTGTGATCGAGGGGTGTTGGCAGGAGATGTCGTGCCGTACCAATTGGGATGCGATGCGGAAGGAGTGACGATGGAGGAGAGGAGGGGGTTTAGCGAGTCGGCGGAGACGAGAGAAGGATAGACAGAAAGAGGCCCTGGAACATATGCACTGGTTTTCTCTAAAGAATACCACCCTCCACTCTGGTGAGAAATTTCCCAAAAAAATAGGGTTTGGAGCCGCTTCAGTGGAGCTCGCCCACGACCATCTCGTCTGAAATCATTTTTTTGCCTCGTTGTCGCTATTTGAAGGTCTTATTAAACCTATCGGTTAACCTATAGTTGGAGGTTGATTCCTTCTTTCGGGTTTTCCGCCGCGTTGGTTCATGTTGGGGACGATATTTCGCCGGCTGTCCTGCTGGCTTCCTCAGGTCCATGTCCTGAGGAAGCCAGCAGGACAGCCGGCGAAATATCGTCCCCAACATGAACCAACGCGGCGGAAAACCCGAAAGAAGGAATCAACCTCCATCAAAGCCCCGCGGAAGCCTTCAACAGAATAACCTATAGTTAATTGGGATGATTTTGGGTGCATTATTATGCGACTATTAACTTTTACTTGATTTTGTGCATTGACGTATAGTTTTCGTTTCATTATCGGAAATTTAAATATTTTCGCAATATCAATGTTCTCTTTTAATACACCTCTTATATTTTAATTGCGTGATCATGGTATTTACCAATTCAAATGCCTTTAGATAGAAAATACTTTCATTTCAAGAGAAAAAAGGGTGAGGTCTTACTGTGCACGAATGCAAATCTAGCGAGTGAGCTAGAAATGTGACAGATTTTCAAATACTACATTCCTTCTTGCACAAAGTGTGCACCATTAACTGCCTCAAACCTAGTCACATAAACGGATCGTAATGTGACAGAAGGTACCCATTGAGGTGCAAATGATCCCAATGTTAGTGCTCATGTTTCTGGAGCAACATTCCCGGTTGTGACTCTTTTTCAAAATATTTCGATTCTGCCGTTCGTTTAGTTTTGAAATTTTATTTTGAAACGTGGACCGAAAATAACATGGACATCCCCACAACACATCGTTTATCTTCTCATGAGCTTAAGTCATGCAGAGTTCGCCTTCATAATTAACGAGGCGAGCCTTGTGGCCCGAATGGAGGAGAAACGAGGGCGGTCCGAGTCATACCGCCCACTCCGCGCCAAGTGTAAGAGGGCACGATGCAATCATGACATACGTCCCTTCTTTTCCGCCCTCGCCCAAATTTTCCCGAGTAGAAGGGGAGGAAGGATGAGGAGAGAGAGATGAAGGTAGGCTGCGGGCCGGGTCCGTCCGAGCCCCCCTTCGGGCGCCGGGCGGGCAGGCTTTCCTAATTAAAATCGATCAACTTGACAGTCGGGAGAGCAGTTGGGCGAGATGGGGGCCGACGGATGGCCGGGGAGAGACAGACGAACGGGGGCGTGGGAGGGCAGGGCCGTGCCCGGCCGGCGACAGCAGCGGGAGGGAGGAGAAACTCAGATGATGTGGGTGGCGAAAATGTTTCCAGGTGACGATGGAGAGTCCAGAAAACCTTCCTTGTCCTTCGGATCCCATGTTTATTTTTTCATCGGTTAAATTTCCTCACCATCTCACTCTTTTAGTCAGCAGCTAGAATCTGTTCCGAAAGAATGGCCTGGGACGCTTGCCCCACGGAAGCATGCATGCGATGATTCGCTTTCCGTACTGGAGAGGAGAAATCGCGAAATCTTCCATCAGAAAACATACGGTAGAGAAGAGACTTCACTCAGCTGCGTTTTACAGCTCATATTTCTCTCTTTCCGACCCAGAGGGTAGGTTTCATGGAGCTATTGTAGCTGAAAGTTGTAGTCCAGGCATGATTTTTTCGTTTTTCAACATCAAAAGCATGATCGCGATATCTTATTGGTACTCGTAGATTGCTCTTTTTTATTTGAAGAATTAAGTCTATAAAAGGAAAAATGTACGTCTAGATGCTTAAAGTAGTGCGAGCGAGATAGTTCCCAAATTATAATAGAGACCATATTCGATCTATACGTTTTAATTTTACCAGCCTTGAGACACACGAATTAAATATTGCATTATTAACCGTGTAATAGCATAGTATTATATGACAGAAATTGTAAGTAATCAAATGAAAATATCTAAATAAGTCTTTAACTTGACTCATTTTTTAACGCGGTACGTTTAAAACTCAATCAAAACGGGTTTATTGTGATCCCGAAGAATTTACTGCGGTTACAGTATGATTAATTTTCAAAAATAGTTGAGAAAACACAAACTACACACTGTTGATTTTTTGACGAGATCTAAGTGTAGGAAATGCCTTATTTTTAATATAAGGTCTCTCTGGAGTGCATACACGTACCATTTCCCTTATAACTGGGTTGGTAATTTCTGGCAAATATCTTGGAAAGTAATGTAGTAAGGGGTTGAATTTTTAAGGTAAATGATGATTTAAGGGTGATATATTTTTATTTAAAATGAGACCAAATTCATTGATTTGTAAGTAAAATAATATTTAGTTCAAACTACCGTAAATGTCCACATTAACCTTAAAGAAAAAATGACTGTTACTAAAAAATTCAATATCCAGTTAAATGTCACTAGCAAACAAAGAGGAAATAAGCTATGCAATTATTCAATTCTAAAATTCTCTAAAATCTTCTGAAAACAACTGTCATTTGAGCTGAAAATGAGCAGCTTCAATATTTTCGCAAATTTTCTTGCCGGGCCATTGTTTAAGGGTGACTGAATCTCGTCAACTCTTCTCTTCCTCATCCATTTTCATTTATTGGATACTCACGCAAAACTGTTTCCCACGCCACCCTTGCACCGCCAGCCCGTGTCTCCCTTCCCATCATCGCTGCTCTGTGGATGAGAGGCTTCATCGCACCGGGTACTTCAACTTCCTCGACCCTCGCGAATGAGAATCGTGCCGGCCGAAAAAAAATCACCACCGCGGCCGTGAAATCTCGAATTCATCTCGACGCCTTGAGACGGTTGGTGTGGGGTGTGAAATGACTCTTCGGGTCATCGTTCCTGGACGAACTTCGGTCGTTTCATTCACAAAACGTCGATTTAGAGTTGGTGCGACCAGATCTTTATTTTGACGTATCCATTTTTCAGTAATGACGAGGTTATTAACCTGGACAACCTGCGAAACGGTTATTCTCTCATCGCGTAGGTTCCGAGAGCACAATGGCACTCGTCCTACTTTTATCTTGCGAGGACGCGGTTGAAGAGTGAACGGTCCTCTCTCGATAATAGCCAATGCTAAACAAATCTCCATCTTGTTGAGGAGCCATTGTTGATTACTCTGAGTCCCTCTCACCAAATTTCGAAAAAATATCTAACCTGGGGACGGACTAACGTTCACAGCCCTCTTTCTATGATTCCATCATTGTCCCCTGCACCTCTCCATCCCACTGTCGGCTATATTTCAGTCCTGCTGAGAAAAGATCTCTTGGAGCTGGGAAAAAATATATATTCATACATATAGGTTTGGGCGGACGGTAAGAGGAATATTCATGCGATTATGAGCTATTGTAGTCGAAAGAGATCCGGTTCTTTGTGACTGGGATTACGCTCCTCTAAGGGTCACGGATCCCTCCGAAAGAAGGGCGAGAGGGACTGAGGTGAGGTCGTAAGGGGAGCATTAAGCGCCGAAGTGAATTACAGTGAAGGATGAAAGGTGGAAGGCATAGCGTAATAAAGAAGAATAAGGGAAAAGAGGAAGAGAAAGAATATATTCGTACATGAATCATAGGCTCATTAAGATCATATAACGGTCTTGAAAAAAGATCTAAAGGAGCACAACAATAGTTAACATGTAGCGCGGTTCTTTTACTGGGTTTTTGAAAGTGCTACGATGTGGTTAACATACGGGTGCTGCCTATGTCACTCCCCTGGCAGATGGAAGTATTCCATATCAAGGTCCAAATTTAAAAATTATTTGTTGACGGCAGACAACATTGGACAAAGTAACGATGTTCATTGTGGGAATTAAATGGTAAAAATATTATTAAAATGTATATCTTCAGACCCAATGGCTTGTAGGATAGCTGAGTCACCATCATATAGTCTTAGTTAAATGCACATTTACCGTCTACCCAGGATTAAAAACACAATGGCAACCTCATAATTTACGCATTTTTCTTTTTAATCTGCAAAAATCTTGAAGAAGAAATTATTATATCCTTTTAACTATGTGTCAACTCATTATTTTAGCTACTTTTAATATACATTTCATTGCGTTTAGTAAACCTATACGAATAAAAATTCTAAATCCCTCTCCGCAAAAGGATAAATGAAGACTTTTGTTGGAATTAACTGCTGGAAGATTTTACACATTAGAAATTCCGGCTTTTAAGTCTCCCGGTTGGGAGATTCCAACAGGCGAGAGAGTTACGTGAAACGGAGCGTGTCGGTTGGTTTTGGTTGCCATTTTCCCTCTTCAGGTAGTTTTAGAACTTTTCTCAGCCGCCACTAAAACCTCCTTTCCGTTATGCCCCTCTTCGAATACTTCATTTCGGGACAGTGAAATAGCACACAAATTGAATGAATATACTAGTCTCTTTTCGGATGCACCTCTGTCAAAATTCATCAGAGAAATATCTTTAGGGGCAGAGGTTCTTAACTCATGGGCCTTCATAATTGCTTTCAGGTAAACGGTCAATACACATTCATCATGGCTAACTACTAATTATGGAACGAGCAGAGAATGTGCGGTCGGGACGGCAGTAGTCCTAGTTCTCTTATTTTTCGCAAACAATTAATGTCAACCCCTTTTTGATTTTGCTGTCACATAGCCATACTTTCGGAGATTACGGCAACTCATAATCGTGCAAGTGTGAGCTCTTCCTTTACTCATCGTCAGACTTGTAAAGAATTTTATGCTAAGCTTACCTTTTTACTTTGACTATGAGTAAGATTGATTAATTAAACAATTGAAGTGATTTGTTAAATATCGCGTTGCTGAAGGGTCATTATGATAATTATACGGCTAACAATGTAGTTCATTAAGTGGACAAATTCCATTATCTCTGTAATTTTAGTGGTTTCATTGAAAACTTGCAATAAATTATGCTCCTCAGCTGGCTTGCCTCTCGTGTGATGGAAAATATTATGTACCCATTTTCCAGGGAATTTTCTCAAATCCTTGCTAACTTTTGCTTAGATACCCTGAAATGTAATAATTATTACCACTCATAAAATGGCATATTTTTATCTCCCAAGGGGTCAATGTCTTCTCTTAGGTTTATTCCTCCAATATTTTCTCTTCTTCACGAAAAAATTTCATCCTTCCCAAAGCCACTCCTGGATCTTCTTCCTGAGCTTCGACCTCTCCTTTCCCCTTTTGCGCCTTCCTCCGCCTCTTTTGTTTCACTAATTACACCTATTTCTCCCCGAACGTCTTTTTCTGCCGTCGACGTGATGGAATCTAATCTACATGGAGTCAATGGCCGATGTTTACGATTTGGGAAAGGCCCTCGGGTTGAGACGCCAAATAAAACTCATTTTTTTATGAATCCCTTCAGTTGTTTTCTATAATAATCCGATCAAAATTTAACAATTATTTTAGTAAACTTTGCTGCAAGAGCCAGATCAATGCAAAAGTGTATAATACGTAAAACCTTGATACCCGCGAAGTTAAGTGAGCATAGAGCGTTATTTAGAACTGGAGATTAAGATTTCGAGAAAAATTTATCAGTTTCCCATTTGATTTTAAACTATAAACATCCCATATGGTTTAAGTCTCTTGAAAATGCCCTCCATTGTGATCACGCGCTAGAAGATAGAGAGAATTTGAGCTCTTTTTTGCCTGGGATAATCATCAAATCGCGCAAGAAAATAACGCAGAGAAAACACAGTGACAGTATAGTATCCATAAAATAATTAAGAATTCAAATTTTCATTCGAACCAATTGCTTGTCGGCAATTTTATGCTGAAGAATTTTGTTGAAATATTCCATCTTACGTTACTTCTGTGTTTTCGATAATTGCATTACCCTTAACGTGTTTTGAAAGGGTTCTGTTTCAAATTTTGTGGTTGACATCACAGGATGTACGTGCAAAGCAACGGCCAAAGGAAATTCTGAAAAATAACGGGGAGGTGTACATCCTGTCATCACCGAATCTCGCTCTTCCTCCCCATTTTTTTCCAGCGTTCATTTATCCTCTCGGGAACCGAAAAGCTTTTAAGGATCCCCTTCGCTTCCTTAACGCGTTCGCGTAAATCGCTCATCCCACCTCTTCTTCTTCCCTTTTCATCCCCACTCTCCACAGAGATTCCTTTCCAGGTCGCTACTCCCATCCGAGGAAATCTCCGTCACTTCTCGTCGGCTTGTTTGTTCTCCGCTATTAAGCTTAGTTTACATTTTTTACTCTTTCTTCCTCTTTCCCACCCGCTCTTTTTCAACTCGTTAGGCCAAAGGAAGAAGATGCGAGCCAGGTCGACGAAAACTGGTCCAGCCATCGGGGCTCTCGGAAGGAAGGTGTACCCGCCCGGGTGATCCGATCGCCTCTTCTCCTCCTCCCTCTCGACGGCCGTTTTCGGGTGTTTTGCGGGCCGCACTTTTTTGACGGAGCGAGGGCGAAGTCTCGAGGGAGCGCGTTTCACCCCGCTCACATAAATTTACACGTCCAACCACCGCCGCCCCACTAGTTTAGCGGTCCATGAATGTCGCGGAAAAGTAATCGCTTCGAAGCGCGCAGCATCCGGTCCCAGAAAGATCGCCTTCGGCGGCGAGAGATCGCCATGGGTGTCTCCCGCCTCGTTTCCCCACCAAGTTTTACCCTCACCTCACGGCCCGAGTTTCCTTCGCCCAACCTTTTCCTCTGTTATCCCTACTTTCTATCCTTATTCTCATGCCAATCAAATCCTCGCTTCCTTTTTTTAGCCCTCCTGCCCTTCGTATACTAACGACGTACTGCCATTTTTACACAATGGCGCGAGCGGGATAGGTTGCTTGTGAATGCGTTTTTGTCACCGTGACCTGCAGTCACCGACCTCACTAATATCCCACTTGCCTATCAGATGCACACTCTTGTTACTACAAGAAATAAGGTTTATTTAAGGCTTTTGGTGAAGTCAGACGAATATACTTTTATTTTGATGAATTTCTGCGAAACTATTTTGTACGTGTGACTCTTCACCATGCTCATCGGTAGATATTGTCATGAAAGTGAGGACTATCTTAATAATTTTCATGAAGGAGAAGGAAGAAGTTTTCATGGCTATTAAAAGCATGTTAAAGTTGTGACGCAACAAGGGAATGCGGGATTTTGTACTTTCGTCCGCGCTTTGCTGCTAGCAGTTCACTTGTTCATGGTGAACTGGGGAGGGGCTGATCAGAGTGGTCGTGAAACAGTATTAAGTATATTGTAATTCTATACTGATGGTGTGCGATGGCAGTGTGAACATATTCTCTGCCTCTCGTCGACCTTGTTCCCGCCTTTTAGAACGTTAGAACGTTTGGCATCTCTTCCCAAGCTAAAAAATATTATTCTTACACGTTCTACGTTTCTGTTGCTCCCACCGTCGGCTCAATCCTTTACCATCTCGCTCTTTCCCTTGGAAAATTTCCTACATCGCGAATTGAAAACATCTCTTCTCTGGAGGACTCTGAGAGGAACCGTGCTAACGCCATGTCGACAGGTAAACGGAAACTACTGAATGCCATTAAACGCAGTCAATTTCCTGGAGGTGTAAGGAGTAAGGTTCCTGCAAACAAGAGTAAATCACTTGCTCCATCCCACTTCCTGTCGCTCTGCTCGGGTCCAAGGATGTGGGTTAAGTGCCATGAATAGGCGGGCCAAATGCTGGGATTGAAATTTATAGATTTCGGGCGGGACACTTACCGCTCTTTCATGAATTATTGATGCAGCGGAGCCCATAAAAGGCAGGGTTCATCGATACCCCGACCGGAGACATTGATCCTCTATTTTTCGAATCCTACGATACGTTGACCCTGTGATCCCTCACGCCCTATCCTATCCCCTTCGAAAAACTTAGCCACACGTGACGAGTCAGTGTGATTTTATAAGGTAGGGACCGTATTTACGCTTATACCAAGAGCTCTAGTTTAAGATATGTGCCGTAATTTTACCGTTAAACATTGCGAAATAAATTACTCCACGCAGTGTGATTGTTAAGGAGCCAGTAGAGGTTGGGATAGGACTCTAATATAGCTTTAGCGAAGAAGTTGTTCGGTATTTTACGCATTTCGTTACATTTATCCTGGTGACTAGTAAAAAACTAGCGGTCTTACACTCATAAGCTCGTGTATGAGAAGCTCTTGATTTTTTTAAGCTAATTTTGGGGAAAAGTGCGCGTGGTATCGGCATGTATGCGGCATTCACCCATTGTTTACCGTTGACGAAAGGAGATCATCAATCAATCGCAGAAGTCAGGGTTGAGTCTTGCTTCGAAGTTGCGTCTAGAGCCTAGTGTTGAGGTGGACATGCACTGAGCAAGGCTTAAGAGAGAATACTCAATATCACTGTTTCAAATATACTTACGTGCCTTACAATGACAGGTATACTTAAACATCAGAAAGCAATCCGAGTGATCACTTTTTTAAAAATTCCTGGGAAAAAGTTTATTATTTTATTTTGTGTTTCTGAAGCAAGTGGACGGTGCAAACTAGGGCGTGAAATCCTCCCAATCCACAGCCTAAGAGGGTGGCGAATGGTATCCGTGTTTTCCCCAAACTTATCGAAGTAGAATGTCCATATTTTTTCAATGTAAAAAGCGATATGCCCGCTGCGGCTACGATGCCAAATAGGGCAACGCGTCGGCAGATAAAAATTCTCTGAAATACTATGATCGGTGTACATGTCGTCCATTTCTCATCCACTCGCCCTCTCTTCCAATCACACCTATTGACTTTCTCTTCCATCACTCCCACTCCTTTCTTTCCTTCCCTCCTCCCCTCCTCACTAAACCTCCTCTCCCCCTGTTTCCTCCATCTCTCTCCCGACCCCTCCTCCTCCCAACCCTTGCCACCGTTTTCTCCGCATCCCCATCCCAATTATTTGGGAGGTGGCCCTGCCCTTTCCAACACCCCTTTGCCCTCCACCCCTCCGTAATGATCGCTAGGAGAGAGAGAGAGAGAGTTAAAAGACTCGACACGAGGGGGTTGGGATCCAAAAGTTAAAAAAGGAAAAATAAATTATCCGCCCTCCAGCGGCCCGGGAGAGGGCCCCGGCTGCCAAGTTTCATTTTTACGGCCGCGGCGTCGGCCACTTGCGTCTGCCCCCACTTGCGTGATGACTCTATACAAGAGGCGCGGCGCGCTGCCTTCTCGTTTCCATTTCCGAGACCATTCGCGCTGCCCAGCTCCATCTTTCCGGGAACCACTTGTGTTGCGCGGATTTGACCGGCCGGGGCCCACTCGGGTAAAAGACCCTCTTCCCCTGCTTTGGACCCCGTTGTCCCTCCTTTGGAAACCCTCTTTAGCACTCGGTTCGGGTCGCTCAGAATGCTACTCTGTGAGGGAAATATCGGTTGCAGAATTCTAACAGAGCGAATAGGTGCAATTTTTTAGGGATATCGGAGGCTTGGTCCCCCTGACCGACGGCGTTGAACAGCAAAATGCGTACTTCATTCGGCACCTGTGGATTTTCACGCACTGGAACCTCATGTATCGCGACCAGTCGCTGATTCTCCTCCGGTTGAGTCATTTGTTTTCATACCATTTTTGAAAACCACTGACTCTGAGTTGAATCTCGATGAAGAGCTGGACGTAGGAGGCAGAATATTCTAGGGCAAGTTAGATAAATTGTATGAGAAGCGAGTTTAAATGTCTACTTTGTGCTTCCGCTCCACATAAAGGGGTAAAGTATTGTTATGTGATGATGATGTATAAACATTAAAACCAGGGTCTTGGTAAATTTTGTCTGAATGGAAATTTGCTCTTTTTATTTCTGCATTATGCAAAAAATTCCACTCAATTTTGCAAGAATCTTCGGATTTCATAGGTAAAATATTGTTTCCTGAACCAGTATTATCCATGCATGAATGGCACCAATCCCTGTATAGTTCAAAAATACGATTATAAATGATAATTTTAACAAACTCTAAGAAGACTTGGGTAAAAACTCCGTTCATATTATTCCTGTAGCAATATAACTAATTTTTTTAAGCAATAATTCTAAAGTAGTCCAATCTATGTGGGCATGGCATTTTCATGTACTCTCAAGTACATAGTAATTTCATGGACAATACTATAACTGTCAGTTGTTAATGGGCTACTGATGATTTCAAATGGGTTAACTAATTTTGTTCAATTATGGTGGTAATATTCATGTTTTTCTCCTCGTCAAAACATTAAATTTTTTGTTAAAAAGTTTCTGGCATGTTTCTTTTTACTTATTCCGATTTATAAAACGATGTAATCAATTTTATTGGTTCATTGTAATGCGAGAAAATGAAAAATCGTACCAAGACATTTCGTTTCATTATAAAAAGGCAAGCGTTCACTCCAGGGTTTCACTTTAAATCGCTTTGCAAGCGTCCCTATGCATAGGAAAACGTTGGGCGTGTAGCTGAATCTTCCGACGATGTTTATCTTGTAAACTCTCATCCATTTGCAGCACCTATTTTATTCGAGCCCAGAGGCTAGCAAGGGGAAATAACCAAGCCAGATACCGGACGAACTACCGCATGCCATGTACTATCCAACTCGTAAATTTATCAACACTGATTAATCCCCTTTAACGCCCGTCGCGAGGGAAAGGCTGTGGACCACTGCAGCTCTTAAATTGAATCCCACAATTACGACCGCTACCCGTGAGCCCCGATAGGTTTCACTTCATTCGGTAGCCATCTGATGCCGGGCGGCGACGCCGAGGGACGATCGCCACACGCGAGTGTACGCTTTTGCACGTGCGTCGGGAGGAGGACGGGTTGGTTGATATGCGCGTGGGCGGCGCTCGCTGAGGTGTCGGCCGGCTGATAGACTCTCACTCCCTTCCTCTATATATATATCGGAGCCACTCCCATCTTCTCATCAAGAGTCTCTCGCCTCTCTCCCTCTCTTCCACCGCCCTACTCTCCTTCGTCGTTTCATCCGGGGAGACCTGGGCCATCTCTTCCGGGTCCTGACACCTTTCGCTATCCACTCCACTACCGTCAAGTACCGTCCATTCTTGATGGCCCTGTCTCGCGGATTATGTTGGCGCACCCAGTCGAGAGATGGGGATGAATTGAAAGAGCTCTGGTTTAATTCTTGCCACGTTCTCTCCTGTTATATTTTGAGCGCTTTTAATTTGAACGGAGGTGAGAATTGGAGCGTGAACCGTTAATCTGTTTTAGTTTAGTATCAATTATAACGTAGTCATCGGTGTTTTTATTGGTGAAAATTTCAAATTTCGGGCAGTTTTTACGATTTATTCTAAATATAAGAGGCATACTCGGAATTTTCCCTCTGTCTAGACTATAAAGCTATTTGTTATTTTGTCTGTCTTTTTAAGGATTGATTTGCTGGGTGATTAGTTTCTAAAAAATCGGAGCTATGACCAAGTTTTACCAATTTGTAATGAATTTGTATGAATTTGTGAGTCCATAATCAAATAATTAAGCGAAAAATAGATCATTTCTTATGTCTTTCTACCAAGCGCTGTGGCTGAAAGTCTTAATTCTTGTCGTACAGTTAACGTCAAAATCATCTGGCATTCCAAAAGCTATTGTTTGAATCATCAAATATGCGAGACCCTTTCCTAATCATAACTTATACGGTTGGTTTGGAGGTCGGAAGAGTTTCCCGCGAAAATAAGGTGCTATCTCTTCCTTCCTTCATACCGCTCTTCCGCGCTCCCTTGATGAGTGCCATCTTGAAGAGATGTGGTGACAAACGCGGGCGCAAGTAGGTAAAAAAATCGGCGCATTTGAACGTGACAAGTGTCAGCCTGAATCCCCTCCTACCGGCTACTCCCTTCGGTGTGGATCTCGAAATCGTCTTCACCACTTGGTACCACACCGATTGGACCTGCCTGGGCAGTGGTCGTATGAAGGGGAGATTGGTGAGCACCGCCTCATCAAGCCAATTAGCGCTCTCATCATTACACACGCGAAGGCCTCCACGTTGCGGGAAAGGTACCGAGTTTGGCTGGCTCGGTGCGATGTTAAGCGCTCAGACTTTCTTCGTTTTTCGTCCAGTCTCGCCGCCTATCCGGTCGACGTGGTAATCACTTCGGTTTGCCGCGCCATTTTTCTCCGCTCCGTGTCGTTCGCGCGGATTCAGGTATTTAATTTATGGCATCGCGATTGCTCAATCGTGCGGCCCGGCGATTTTTTAAAGTCGCGCGCCTGCGAGATAGTCGGCGCTTGTCGCAATCGCTTCGTATTCCGACCTCACTCGAATGCCCGCACGTGCTGAAATTTTCGGACGTGGGATGGAAATTTTTTTCGTCCTCTTTCGCTTACACCACTTCCCTGAATGCAAATGGTTCAGCTCGATTCGAAGTCTCAACAAATTTCATTTTTATATAGAGAATATTTTTATATCATTATATATCCTATATTTTTATATCATCAGGTAATTTAACTTTTTTCTTGCGATAAAATTCGATTCAATTCGAAAATCAATTGATATTTATCATTGTTGCTTTCACCATCTGTTGGAATGCACCACGTATTTTCAACAATTATCTAACGACCCGTCAAGTGTTTTTAATTGTTTTTGCTTGTTTACTTTTAAATTTATTGCTATATCTTACCTTCATTTATTAACTTAATAAAACCATTGACCTGTCTGTATAGTAAATTATCATCGTTTTGAATTAGCCTCACGTTGTTGATTACTATAAGTTTATCCTAAAATAAAATTGAGATATTCAGAATTAAACAAGAAGTGACTTTTTCCAGCAAAACCATGCAAAAAGCGCATTATCATCTTTTTTATTTTAATCAGACTGTGATGCGCAGTTTGTCAGTGTACTGGGATAGGCAGCAAATTTATGACTGCATTCAATGTAGCATAGGCAACCAGTTTCTAATTTTGCTAATTACTCTAGCTCGTATCCGGCGAGCCATCAAAACGCGCTTTGTGCTGGTCACCTCGATTCATGAATGAGATAAATGCTGATGCATTTTTCTTGCTGCCAGAATAAGACTTTATTTGCTTTATTACATCATAATAACATCAATCATTCTTTATTTCCAGGGTCTTCCACTTCACCTGCAGATTGATACGTATGAAGACCCCAGGGAGAGTACCGTATACCACAGGGGTTACTGCCAGATCAAAGTCTTCTGCGATAAGGTAAGCAATTTAATTCTCATTTATCACCTGCCCTGTGAATGGCAGTCTCAACTTACCTCTGAGCATGCACGGCACTCTTTATCAACCATCATGCAAGAGCAAGTAGTTGACTGTAGTCTCATACACTATTTCACCTGCTCGAAAATCAAAGCTGATACTTTCTGCAACTTATTGGAGCATAGTTCAATTAATAATCAAATGATGATTTTATCGATTTTTTTAATTAAAAGCTTCTGAGTATTTATAAAGGGCATTAAAGATACATCCAATTGAAAAAAATCGATAAAATGCGCCATTCTGAAAAATTAAGATTAAAACGAAGGAAATTTTTTTCGCGTCTAAATATGCCCTCACGTAGTTTCAAGCATCTAGTTTCAGATCCCAGTGACAAATGTATTTCTATGGTTTTCGAGTCGGAGATTGTAAAATCATTGGTCTCCGTATTCATTTTTACGTGCGGGTAATTACAGTTAAGTTTCATTGACGGAGGTAGGTATTTTTGTGGCCTCAGGAAACTCGACGTGAGAGGAGGAAAAAAAATGTGAGCGATTCTTTTTATTATTCCCTGTCATTCCGCTCGCACTCAAAACTTTTACAACTCAATGGGAGACGGTTACGCTTACCATTAATTTAAAAGACGTTATCCGAAACACTTGGGCGCCGCGTTTTTCGTGCCGATGGGTTGGCGGTGGGCTGCATTAATTCGTTCTTTTTAAGGATTCCATTCCGGGAGAAGACAGTCGTGAAAGCTTTTGACGAGTGCAATCTGTTTACCCTTCAACTCCTCAAGGGCGCGCTCTTTTCTCACTCGGATGGAGCCATCCGCATGAAGCGTGGCCAATTCAGAAACCCCTCCGTACGTGCGAGTCCAACGTCATCTGCGCCCTTGCCGTAGCCACGTTTCACTTCTATCCAGTCTATCATATTGGATCGCGTCCTCCTACACAGAACCTAAAAAAATAGAATGAACTCCAACGCATTTTATGAACTGAACTCCCGTGAGATGAGCCATTTCATGCCGTGGAAATATTGCTTTGAAAAAGATTAAGTGGAATACTTTTGTATAATTGCGCTATATTTCCAATGAGCTTAAAATTATGTAGATAAACTAGTGGAAAGTGAGTAACTGTTGCTCTGAGGACAATTAAATTTCTACTTTAAATAGAAAATCTTATAAAAACTCTTGAGCATAAACAAAATTTTCATGGTACTAAAAATTGTGAATAAAATATACAAATTCTTCATGTTCTGCCTAGACTTCTTTTTTTTACAAACGTCCAACGAGGAGTAAATAACTAACAATCATTCCATGAAGACCGAAAGGCGCAGTTCGGATAAATTTTGGAATCTTTTTCTTGCAAATATCAGCATTACCCGCTACGAAAGAATTCTCTCATTTGTTGGCATTTAAACTTTGCTGTTCATGAATAAATACCCCACATTATTTTTCGCTGGCTGCTTCTCTCAGTAAGGTGACCGTTCTCTGCGGGTGGCCGAAGCTGCGGCGGGGTTGAAACATGCTCATATCTGCCCCTTCGCCCCTCATCACCCCACCAAGGCCACGAGGGCACTCCGCGTCTCTTTTTCCTTCCACCCTTCTCTCTCTCTCCATACCTCCACACTCATTCCCATTGCCCTCTCTTCCCCTCTTCACATGCCATGGGTTGCCGCGTTCTTCCCGCGGATCATCCGGGCCTTGGGCCAACTAACTACGGAGTGCGTGAAAATGTCAAGTACCTGACAGCTTACACGACTTATCCATTCAAAAGGAAAAAAACCATCCATCCCATACGAAGCCTAAACCGAAAAGGGACGTCATTTCACCCACTCCCCTGTCGGATCCTTCCCGTACGCGTTCCCCTTCCCTTTATCCCTCACTCTCCCAACTTTCTCCCCGAATCCTGTCTTCATCTCCCGAAGAATTCCCCGCTATGAGTTGAATTTCAGGTCACTATTCCCGCACGCCGCTTTTACGTGCATCGACTATTCCTCCATTTTAATAATTCCTTTTCCTTCCTTTCCTTCATTCCCCTCGTTTTATATCGACTGAAGTCAACATCACCGTGACACACACTATGTATCACAGCAGGAAATAAGTGCTAAAATACATGCAATAATACACTGGATCGATTGGGTTTCTATCCTCAGCCAACCAGGTAGCACTGGCCTGGGAAAGCAAAATTTTCGGGTTCAAATCTCTCATCAGTTGATGATATTGTGAACATCTTTCGTCTAAAGCCTTTGGTCAGGCGGTTCAATATATCAAAGGTATCTGGAGCACCTCAATACCATAGTCTACCTCTCATTTCTATTAATTCACTGGAAGGTATGATTAAGTTTTCGTATTAGACAATCAACGGTTCCTTTTTCCGTTCTTTAGCTGATAGAATGTTCTCTTACATACCGTCTTACCCTTCCGCCTCAGGGTGCCCACCTCAAGTAAATTTTGGTGGATAGCATGACCTCACGGGAAACTTCAGTGAAAAATACCGAGGAAAGAAATGTGTTTATATCCGGTCGAATTCCAGTTAGTTTTCTTTCTTCTCAAGGAGTCGTTTCGCCCGCGGCCTTCGTTGATTTGTTAAATCAAAGAGTACAGAAAATGAGGGTAAAATGATAAATCGGAAGTAAAACCAATCATCCGAAGTATAGTCAAGCGAAAACAACATTTTTAATTGCCGCATTGACTGTTTTGTCGACTTGTACATCGGCCCAGGTGGGACTAAACGTTTCCACATGAGCGAGAAACTCTTCAGAGCAAACAGAAGGCCCACACTCTCGATGTCCACCATTGGTGTGGCCAAACATTATTCACCGAAGTCGACTGTGGGGCTTGACTATCCCCTGCATGTTCCCACCCCCTATTTTCACCGCGCTATCGGTTGGCATTCATATTGGCCCACTCAACATCACGCCTTCTCCTACTCTCCCGAAACCTTTTGTCTTCGGTCCCTGACAGCCATCGCAAATCATTAAAACTCTCTTCGTCACAGGTTGGTACACTATTTTATCTCCGAAATCTACATTTTAATAAACAGTCACCGTGGTGAATTAATTCTTGTTTTTTGGTATACTAGAAACACAAACGAATATTTTAACGGTTTGAATATGCGAGTGGCAACCTGCGCCCCACCTGCCATCCCCTCCGTAACGTGTGCGTTTTAATCCGTTGAAAAAAATCGATGACAGCTGCCGTACTACGCAAGAATAGAGGGAAAATTCGAAACAGAACACCTTAATGAAGACATAGATCATAGTGGAGTAAGACGCCGCAGTGCTATTTGGCTCGATTTCGCTATTAGTCGTCGTGAGTTAATTCTGCTTATCGATTTGCATTCATTTTAGCTGTTATCTCATTAACATCATGGTTTTCTTTGGCCCAATGAGTTAGCTACTCGAAAGCACGTTATTTATTATTTTTTGAGTCTTTGTTTCGTCACGCTTTCTCAGGCATTTGTTCCATGAATTATGACCGACATCAACAGCTAAAACCGTCAAATTTTATCTCGTTTTACAAAATAGTATGACTCCAGGGACCGGTAAACTCTTTTGCTATCAAGATTGACCACGAATGGCGGGTAGATAAAGTCCTACGACTGATCTAATGGCTATGCATTAATGTGCAATAATCGCGCTTCTGTTTCTAGCTAACCTCAGGCTTATATAATAGATTTGGTAACAAATACGTAGAAGCAGCCGTAATTACGCAGAAAAAGATTAATCACCCAGTCCATAACACTCTAATTTCACGCTCTGTGTGACTTCATATGAGATGAGCCATATACCACTCATAAAGCCAATATATCGGTCAAAGACTGCATTTTATCGTTCAATATGGATATTCTACTAAGTGGTGGTAATATACTTCCGATTTCTTCTGGCTTAGATTAAGGCAGAAAATAATATACTAATACCTCATATTTTAAATTTTCGACTACTCCTATTTTCAATTGGTATTTGTACATTTGATTCAATTCGATAATGGTTGCCATTAAGCTTCAGTTATTTTCCAACGGCTAACTTAACCAAAATAATGGGTTCATTTTGAGAGGCTTCTCCTCTGATTAAGTTGTCAGCCGTTTCGGTGCCATAGATTGGGGACTACAGCAAGCAACTTCTGGAGGTTCCAAGATGAGAAAATATCTTCATTTCGGGATCAATTATGAATCCATTCTCTCGACTGACTTTTCGTCACCGTCGTGACATGGGAACCAGCCTTTCGCTTACTCTTGATCCAGCAATTCGTTTAAAGTGAACCGATGAAGACCGAGGGAGAATTTTTATTAATTCTATTTTGATTTTCATTTTTCTTCCCACTACTGCCTTTATTTTGGACCCCTACCTAAAGTATCGAAATTTCAATTTGCATCCCAAACGCCAGGTTAATTTAATCCCTCTACCTTTCGCTCTCTAGAATGGGCCCCGTCTCTGTCAATCTCTGCCGTATGCATCCCTTCCATTACCCGCGTCTTCCAGCGGCTCCCAGAAATAATCTCTTTACATCCTCGCTTGGGACAATCAAACAAGTTCTTCGCTCTCCTCCGTTTCTTTTTTTATAGGACTACTTTTAAAATTCTGCCACGGCGATCTTTTTTTCATCCTCCCTAATCATTAGTTGATGGTTATTTTTTTGAGGTGACCGGCAGTTGAGGTCAGTTATGCCATTGTGTATCGCTGATGAAGTTGGTAGGGAAAGGATTATTTTGAGGATAGAAGAAATACGGAGCAAAACCTGGCGTCGACGTTAGTCTTCGCGTTAATAAAGACACCGAGGGGTTCACGCGAGTTCGATCCGACGGGCAAAGAACTAAATTCTGAAGTACTCCCCAGAGAGCAAGAATGTATGGAGATATATCGGGATTCCAATGGTAAATATCCGTCTTTGTCTAGCTCAAACCAGGGTCCTCGCAATCGGAGTCTAGCCAACATCTTATTCTCACTCTGCTTTAGAGGGAAAATGGAGATAGAGTTTGTGTGTCTCCGGCAATAAAAACCGATACGCATTTCGATTGATGTTTGAAAAAAATAAGGCGAAAAAATTAGCGCGGAACGAAACAAAAAATATTATTCCGTGGTAATCGGTCAATTATTCACGGAGTCACACGTTTTCGGCGGAAAGGAACCACGGAAAAGATAATTTCATCAAAGAGCGTATTTCATTCCTCGAAAAAATTGCTTTTCAAAAATGGCTGTCGGAAATTAAAAAAAAAGAAACATGGCTTTATTACTTTTCCCAAAAGAATTTATTGCGCCTTTCCGTTGTTTGTTCCTCGGATGACGGTCGTAAAAGCGAAGAGAGAGCCAAAAAGGGCTATATTTTTTTCCGCCCTTGGATTTCGTCGGTACGAAAGTTATATTAAAAACGGATGCGTCGAGAATACTTGATTGACGTTTGATCGTAAAGCTCCAAATTAAATCAATTTTGCAGAGAGGTATTCTGTTTTATTTTTATTTTATCGAAAGGAAGGATTAAATCGACACGGGAAGGAAAAAGAAGCTTTATCGCGAATAGATCGAATAATCGCCGAAAGTCCTCTTCGTCCCTATCGCGTTATCGGAATAAGTTAAGGATTGATTCTCTGTCTAATTTTTATTCAGCATTTCTTTCGCGCTAATTAACGTCCACTTCGCCATATTCCTATCTTTGCTCAATCTGTTAATTTTCCTCGGTCTTTCCCCTCTCTCACACACACACACACTGTCTCTGGAGAAGAACCGTTCCCTCTATCCGTTCCGTGGATGGCCATTGCAATATTTTCCCCTCTTTCTAGCGCTGGCGTTCTCGTGGTTCCCACGTAGGTACACCTCAATCCACCTCTTCCCAACATGCCCAGTCCCCATACCACTTCTCGGAAACCCTCTCTCAAACATACGCACACACCTAGGCAGTGACTTCCCAATCCCTCAGCTTCTTTATATATTTTTCTACCTCATAACCAATCCTCCTTTCAGCCCCGAATATTCATTTTCCTCCTCTCCCCGTTCCTCATCTTTATCCTCATCCTCCGCTCTCCCCGTCACTTCAACCTGCCAGAACTCTCTTCTCAATCCCCTCGTCCCCTGTCTTCCAACTTCCATTCTTTCTCTCCGTCTCTTTTCTCAAATCCTACGTGCGTCAAAAACTGACGTACCTGGGGCTTCTTGCATGCACACTCAGTGTAAAAAAAATAAATCTCCCTCCCCGTTTCCCCCTCCTTCTGGACGACGTGTCCTCTCCCTCTCTCCGCCTGCCAAATCTTCTCTCTCGGTCCATTCCTCGGGCCGCCTCCGCTACCTTCCGCCCCCCCTCCCCACAATTCTCCTCCGTCCGCCCCCTTTCCCTGCCTTGCCACTGCCTCCTCAAGAGTGCCCCCGGGGGCCGTCTTCCTGCTTTTATCACGTCCCTCCACCGCCTCCCTCCATCCCTACGAGATCTCTCTCCAACCTTATCCCTCCCCTTTATGTTCTTCCATTTCTTGCGTCCTCCCTCACACCTCTCACTCAAAGGGGCCATCTCGTCCGTGACACCTTTCTTTCCGATTCGAATTTATGTGCGTGCGATGAAGGGATTTATTTATTCATACAGACAGTAGGTGTATGTGTGTCTATATATATATTTGTTTATGTAAAAAAACATATGACAAGATGCGTACGTTTACACGCGGCTCACGCGATATAGTTTCTCTTTATTTCTCCGCGGCTGTATCATGCAAATTACACTAGTTTAAAACCTTGGGTATAATTTTTATCTATTAGTTTCACAGCACGATAAAAGCGATGCTCGAGACAGACTTCACGGCTCGGCCCAAAGAAGAATGATGTCCCTCTAAAAAAACCAGAAAAGAAAAAAAACCTCTTTGGCCATCCATTTTTTCCCGGCTCATTGCAAGAGATGGAGCCATCTGACGTTGGTTCTATTTGTTTTATTAATAGAATGGTTTAATAATGTCTTCCATGTTTATGTGATTAAGGCACATGTTTCTTTAAAAAGCCACTCTAAAGATATAATATATATAAAGGTTACCGCAAGACTTCATACTGTCGAAAATGATTTAAGGTATATGCTTTCTTTTTACACGATGTGATTTTTCTTTGGCTGGTGGTGTGAGAATACATACCTCAAAGTTCCATCCTTAGGGAATGAATTATGTTTATTGTCACCTAGAATGAACAGTATCAATAAACTTGATGTCTTCTCTCGTACCTAAGGGAATAAAAGTTGCTCGGGCCACACAGGCATTAGATAAGTCCTCATGCCGCTATCTCTTCGCCGACTTGAGTGTCCGAGCGAAAATAGTCTGTGGCGCATCCCAAACGGGGTCTATGCGCACCGCTCCCCGCCGTACAGAGCTGAGGATGTCTCACGTGTAAATAATTCACTTAATCACGGTTGACTAGACAGAAAATGCCCGTCGTGCGAATGTTTTTTCCTGATTGAACTTGCTTAAGACGTCGCGGGGAAAAGAAGACATCCTCCCTCGAGGAATATCTCTTCTCACCGTTCTTTTATTTTTATTGTTTCCCTATTGCGCTCGCTCTAAAACGGCGCCGTGGTCCCGTTTGCTTTAATGTAACCGCGTGGGCGACGTTGAGTCGTAAAGTTTGGCATACACACACTCACACATGCACGCACTCGCAAGCAGAGCTCCTATAAGGCGTCAAGACCCTAAACACAGCGCAGCACTCCACCTTAGAATTCCATCCACGCAAGAGTTTATGGTCGTAGTCGTATTTTGACGCTACCATCCCGATTGCCTCTAAGATATATATACATAAGTACATCTCTGCTTCTGCTGATACTTGATTGTTGTTATTTTTTATTTATTTCCGGTCTACATAACCAAACTATCTCGCATACATGGTTCGCGCTCATTTTTACACACCATGAAATGGGCCTCAACAATATTCTCAAGTTGCGCTGCATAATAGTGTGACGTCTTTATCTTCCTCGTCGATTCGAGGCCCTATTTCAGAATGCCCTGCGGGGATCGAAGTCGAAATTTCTCGATTGCCGTCCTTTCTTCCACCGTCTGTGGAGCAAACGCCTGAAAATCAGAGCTTCGCAATCGCAGGTGAAATAATTAACGCGGAGTGATCTTTCTTTTTTTTGTTCGCATGCCGAACAAAATCCGAAAACGCCAGTCCCCGCCTCTCAGACGCCGAAAATCGTCGGCTCGTTCATTTCCTGAGACGACTGCAGGTTTTGGAGGGAAAAAAATGTAAAAAAATTTTGCGTAACTCCGCACTCATTCGTTCGATTTCTTGAAAGACTGGGCATGGTAAAAAAAAAACTATTTAATGGCATTCCGCTTGAATAAGCGATCGAATTTCATTTGCGTCAAAGGTGAAAGCACAAGGAGGGGCCATTTATTAAGCACGTTCCTTCGATTTTTAAATCACTCGTACCTCACCCTCTTCCAACCTCTCTCAACTTCATCCTCCATCTCTTAAAACGTACAGAATGCGCATTCGAGGCAAAGTGGGAGGCTGGTGACCCCCGCGTCGATCTGGCATCCGTAATCAGACCAATATGTCGAGAGCTGCCGAGTCGGTGGTGGTCTGAATTCGGGTGGGACAAGTTGAGGGAAATGGTGAAGGAAAGGAGGGGGAAGGGTACAGTAGGAAGGGTTGGGGAGGAAGGGTCGCTGTAGTCTCGTGTGAGTGAGATTGCTGCGTTGCCCGGAGGCGGTGAAATCGCCCGCTCAAAAAGGTTACTTCCTCGGGGTCAAGAGGCCAGAGGAAAATGAGTACCGGGGATTGCGTGGGGAATGACCACGTGCACACAAACGAGGGGGATGATGAACAATTGCTGAGGGGAATGCACTTATATGTGTGTGTATGCGAGAGAGAGAGAGAGAGAGAGGACGATGGGAGAGTGAAATAGGAGTGTCGGCGTGCTACTCAGGTGAACGCGCGTCAGAGGGAGCGTTAAGCGCGAATGGAGCACACCCCCCTGCAGGGGTGAAATCGTCTTATTTTACGTATCACTCCGAGACATCACCGCCGAGCTAGAATTTCTTTCGCGGCAAATGAAAATATCATTTGCGATTCCCACGGTGTGAAACGTTGTACAAGTACTCTTTTTTTCGCCTTCTTCTTCACAACATCGGAATAAATATTTGGTTTTCAGTAACTCAAATATTTTAAAGTGACAGATAAATGTCATTTCGCATTATTTTCTTGCAAAAAAGAAACTTAGGTTCAACCTTATAACTCTTTATGTCCGGAACCATAAAATTCAAATACGGAAATTTTAAGTCAACTTAGTTTCATTATCTAATTATAAATGATTTACATGTCTATAATAGCATATCTTGGCAAAATATGATGTAATTACACATCAAAATTTGAAAGTATAAATGTTCACATTTTAACGCTAATTGAAAGACTTTCGTTCACACGTTTTTTTTGATGAAACACTAGAACGGTGCGAAAAGGTGAAATAATAAAATCCCGTCGAATCATCTCCTTTTTAACCCTCGGGCTATGAATTTAGCCTTTCACATCTCACGCTCCCATGAAAAACGTCAGCTTCATTTTCTATCCATGTCAAACGCGTATTTCGTGAGGGAATAAAGCCATGTAACCCAATAGATTGGATGAAGATAGAATTCACGAGATGTTAGGCGAGCATCAGCCGTTGACCCCATAAAAATGCCTAGGCAAGGTGAAGGAACTGTTAAAATAAAAAAAAACTAAATGAAGGCTATCGAGGCTAGCAAACTTCTAGCAAATGTTCCTGCGTGTCACCATCCCCTCAGGGAGATATTAGAGATACCCTTGTCCTTCGGGACTAAAATATTCGGAGAGAACTGTTAGACTTGTCGAATGATGGACTTGTGGCAACCGCAGAGGACCGCTTCAAGTCGGGAGTATGAGGGGGAGCAGGTGCCCCGGAGGGAATCATTCCAACGAGGCAGTCCGCGAGGACGACGACTACGGTATGAAGAAGAGATTTCGGTGAGAACGAGTCGATGGGAGTGTGTTTTTTTCCCGAGTCGGGGAGTGGGGCGTGATAAGCGATTACCGATGCGGCTCTCAGGGAAGACACGAGTCGGAGACAGGGAACAAGGAGCTCACGGTTTGGGTACATGGCGCATTAACGGCGGCTGGTTTGGTGGGGCGGGAGATGGCGATTGTAGAAGAGGAGAGAGAGAGAGTCAGAAAAATGGTAGAGTAGGTGGGTGTGTGAATCCGCCCTTTTCCATCATGGATTCCTCTTCACTTCGATTGTATGGTTAAAGCATGGGGCTCTTCACATGGATGATCCAGCTTTGGATCTCGGCGGTAGTGGTATTTCGTGTACAACCCTACACCTGCGAGAGAGCATTTCGAGCACGGTACTCGGTCGGACGGGATGTCAAATCTGGGTTTGGATTTCTGCATATTTTTGTCTTTCCCGCATCCATTGAGGCTCAGCATCTTCAGGTCGAAGATGATGACGATCTGGATGCCAACCAGCCAGTGGACGCAGAATAAAACCCAAAAAATGAACACATTCAACAATCGCCTCCGCGGATAGCTGCGACCAAATATCAAAACGTACGTCCTCTTGCCATAACTCGTTGACGGTAAGAAAATTCATGCCGCGGTTTTCTCACTCGACTATCCATACACCTTCATTATCATACACAATCCGACTCCCACTTGTGAGTGAGACAAGTAAAAGAACTCCACCTGTCGCATAGGACGTTAAGCTACGGGCCTCTGTCCTCACCTCCTTACTCTACCATTCCCTCCAATCTTTACATGAATTTGATCCTAATCTCCTCAGTGATATTCTTACTGCATTCAAGGTACGTTTCCTATGGTCTGAGGTACCGACTCGCGCCGGGTTGACTGAAATTACTAGCTAATTAATAAGTGACTGACTCCGAACGGACGCCTTCGAACGGCGCGGGAGATGGGAGACGCACCGGGGCCCTACTTCTCCTCCGTTCTTTCCTCATTCTCCTGCACCCCTTTCTCTCCTCCACCACACCCTCATTAGAGGCTCGTAGAGCTAAACGAACTCTTGGAAGAGTTCTGCCGTAACGAACAAGAGAGGAGATGGGTTAAACCCCCAGCCAAACTACCGACACAACCCCGCCCAGCAACCAACCGCCCGTCTCACACCTATTAAACCCCTAAGAATTCGTCTATTCCTTCGCTCGAGAAAGAGAGAGAGTCCATCGCCCTCTACGTGCCCAAATGTTTCTTCCAATTCCCCTTCACCCCCGTCTCGCTTCCCCACCACGGTTATATCCAGGTTGAGCCGGCGAAGCGGATGAATAAAATTTAAAACTTTGCGGTTGCCGTTATCGGAGTGTGTTCCCCGCCTTAATTTTGCCCTCGAGATTATTTTGTTTTATCGCTAAACAAACTGGTTCGGCTTTTGGATTAGCATAATTGGTGAGAACTGGATGTAGGAGTGGGGATTTTTTCCCAGAATTTTTTTGTCCGTGCGATCCAAATTTGTCTTCTGAAATGAGCGAGTCCCTCGGATTTCCGGTTACCTTTCCTTGTTTGTTTTACACTGTGATAAAATTAGCATATCCTTGAAAGGTTAATCGCCATTGATGTTGTAGCAGTTTGTTAATAATCATTATTTTTTACAAACTTTTTTGGTGCATTTCCATATTTTGACATAGATCCTTCGTATTTCTTCTATAAAGTTGAGTTATCCATATATTTTTATAGCTCTAGTCTTTGATATACATGAATTGAAGGCGAGTCTTTGAAGTTATCTAGAAACAACAGTTTCAAGGAATGGGATCATAGAAATACCTGTCCATATTTAGCAGGGTGAAGTGTTTTGTTTGTACGTATTTAAATATTATTTTGGAAAACCATATGGATATTTTTCAACTCCAAAAAATTCAGAAGAAAAATTGTGCTACGTTTCTCTCTAATGGTTCCTGAATCGTTTCAGCGCAATCATTTCAGCATAAAAAATCGTATAATCAATAAATTTATTCCCATTCAATAGTTATATTTATTATTTAATGCCTATTAATTGCTGTAGATTATACATCGAAATGAACGTCTGAGACCCAAAAGTCTATGGCCAACTCAAGTTCCGACCGACATTGAAATACACCACGTCCTCCGGCAGTTTCTTTCACCGTTCGTTCCCTGAGAATCGAAATTTCCCTGCCATTTAATGAATAAGGAGTTATTTTCTCTTGAAATGGACTGAAACTCTAAAATCATCCATAATTTCCAGAATCATTTAGACGATGCCGTCAAATTTCGGCGAAAAGTAATTTTCTAATCAACAGGCTTTCTCCTTCCTTAGGTCTTTTCCCCGGGTTCTTAGCTCAAGGAATGGACTTTTCTTATTTTCCAAAAGAATATTATCACCACTCTCTTGGATAATTTCACCTCCTTGTACGCCTTTTACCTCAGCCTCTTGCTACCTCATTCCACCTCCCTGCTTTATGCTCTTCCTCGGTCCTCGCATTGTATTTTCCTTGAATTCTCTCTTTGCTCATCCTGCTCGATCAGTACAACTCTTTCCGTTCCGCTTCTGTTGGTCAGCAGAATATTTGGATAAATGACCAATATCCTTGGCTAAGAGGGCCATTACAAATAAGTGGCTATGGCGGTATAGCGGGAGGAATTTGGGTGATGGAAGAAGGATAGAGAAAACCCGGCGTCCGTATTAGCCGACTCCTGGTGAAAAGAGTCAATGGATCCACAGTTTGACATCCCACCGATGGACGGAGTACTGGACTTGAATGACCTCCATAAGACACCCATATCGGGATAGGAGATAAGTTGAGAAGTATCCGCCTCTAAAACGAACTGATCCAGAACTTTCTGAATTGCGAGTAAGTGGTCAGGACACCACGCTGACCCGATCTCATCATGTGCTCTTCTTTCCATTTATTCCGTCTCCTTCTTATCCCGCCAACAACGGCGTCACCGCTCCGGCCTCATTACCGCTTCCGAGTCTGTCCGTCGACCGCTTCAAGACACCTCCGCTTCATTAATCCCCTCACAACGCCACCTTATCCCCTCAAATGCGTGGTGTTCCACACGGTTCCGCTTCTTCCTTCTCCGGCCGATCTTCCCAAACGAACTTCATGCTCATCCCATTTTGCGTTCCAATGCGATCTCCTTCAATTTCTCTCCTCCTTCTCCTCCACTGCAGCATCTGCTTCTCTCCCTCCCGCTCGCATCTTTAACCCCCTTTTGAGTACATTTCCAACCCCCGTGCTTGGAAAAGAAGAAGGGAGTCCAACCCCCCTACACTTCTCCTACACTTCTCTCCCACCTTAGATTTACAACCGTCCGCCGCAATACATTTAGCCCTTCGCCATATCTCATCCCTCGATTACCGTTGCACGATGTTTGCGCCTCGCGTACTTTTTTCCCCGCGCGTCCGGGCGACTAACGTTCCGTACCCGATGACGAAATCGTGCGTCCGCGTGTACCTAAGGGTTGTGTGCGAGTCTCTAACGGCCGCGCACACTCCGTGGCTATTTATTGCCGCCTGTCACAAACACCTCCCCTCAGTCCTGCCACCCCTACACCTCCAACCTCCCTCCTCCGCGAGAACGGTCAAACGCGTGAAAAAAACTCATAAATGGTTCCTCAATTTAACACTAGTGAATCATTTTAGCATTTATTCTACATTTTTACTAAACATTTAGACGTTATATCAGAACCGATCACACTAGCAAGTGCTCATTTAGAGCGTAAATAACTATTTTAACCACTCTTGCGTAAATTTGATGCTCCAATCAATGGTAAAAAATATAATAAAATTTTGCCGAAGTAAATATAAGTACACATATCTGTTACGTATCATTTTGAGTCCTTGGAGAAATTATGGAGAATAGAGCAGTCTACTACTGACGCGGATTTGCCTGTTCCTAAATCGGGTATAATCTGCACTAAAATCCTTCGAATAAACCCAATCTGAGTGATTTTTTCCTCTCCAAGTTTTTTTTTGGAAGCCATGAGTAGCACTGAGAAGGAAAGTAGCTACTCATACCCAGTTATGGGTTTCACCGAGATTGATCACTGTTCAGCCTCATCCTTAATTTTCAAATCAAATATCGTGTTGAAGTAAGGATTATTTTAAACTTAAAAGACCTTTTAATAATTTCACAATTCTTCAGTGCTAATATTCAATGGAGCTTGACGAGCCAATAATGTAAGTCGAATAGCATTCTTAAATTAGTGAAATATTCTAAAGCTGCTCGGATTACTGACTACTCTGTTGGAATTATGCTCGCATGGACGCATAATTACGAGATCTGCAGGGAGAAGGATGTGGGAGTTGATTTTGGAAAAAGAGAAAGGATGGAAGGCAGGAGCGCAGCGCATCATATAATCATTTTTTGGAGCAAAAAAAACTCAATTTTCTTGTCATCTCATTTTCGAAATGACGAAAAAACGAGGCGACGTTGCACGGGAGAAAAAGGCATTTTCCGCCGAAAAATATCCAGGTCATAGAACAAGTGTTTCCCGGGCCTACTATTAAAAATGATTGGCCGATGTAAGACCAAAACACGGAGCCGGCGGCTACGGGAAAAAGTGCGGGGCTTCCAGGAAAAATAAACATCGTCCCGACTTCCGGCAAAGAATTCTCTCTCCAACTCCTCGGAGCGCGTGCATTTCTCGATTTTTGGTGCCTTAGCGGAGGTCGTTTCAGCGTCTCAGATGTACCCGGAGCGCATTCGAGAATTGCCCCCAGAGGAGAGAAAGAGAAAGAGTTAGACAGTTGGAGAAGGATGGTCCATCCGTGGCAGGGATGATGAAGGCCGAATGAAGGGCAAGGGGTACAAAACAAAAAAATGAAAAGTACGGCAGGAGACTTCAACGTACGATGGTTGAGAATTACGTCCTCTGATAAAGGGGTTTGGTTAGGCTTCTCTCCGGCTATTCTCCCCCCTCCCCCCCCCCCCCCCATCCCGCTCGAACACTTTTTTTTAGCAAAAATGTTTCGAAGGGATTTCGGAACAGGATGGAAATTCGAGGTTTGCGAAAGGAGGGAAGAGTGTGACTAGAGTGGACGAGTGTGTGGGAATTGTGGAGGAGAGGTTAAGAAGAAGGTATTATTGGGCGGAGTCATGGGAACTCCAAAGATAGGTGGTGGGCGAGCGTGAAGAAGGCGGAGGGGGAATGAGGAATGGCGTATGTTAAGAGAAGGGAGAGAATGAGGCAGGGGAGAGAGGGAGGAGGGAAGGGAAAGGGGATAGGAAGGTTGAAGGAGAAATCCTACAGTGTCAGGTTCATTCGGGTCGGTGAACCTACCCACCGCCCAGCGTAACGCAGCTTCCCCCACTCTGGTCTCACACCCTCCCATCCTATTCTCCCTATCTCTTTACAGCTTTCCCTCTCCCCCCTCCATCCCAATCCTTTCCATGTGCTCTTCCTCCTTCCCGTGCATCTCGCCACCTACCAGCGCCGTGCTTCCTTGGCAAAATCCGACCGTCACGAGGTAATCAGTCCGGCGGCGTCGGCGGCATAACTGCACAAGCGGCCGACCGCTCGTGCCTCAGGAGACCGCGTTCCAAGATCGTCCGTCCCCTCCGACCCGCGACCTCGCTGCGCCGTCCGAGTCTGGGAGTGACCCGCACAGCTATCGCGAGCCATCTGCCACACGCCCCTCGCTCGCCTGCCGCGAGCATTTTGCACGAGTCATCGTCCGGCCATTTTTTTACTCGCGCCCAATTCCGCACACTCAGTTCCTCCAGTCACCTCCGGAGTGAGATTCGCCCAACCTACGGTTAGATCCTTTCGGTGGATTGGCGGCGGGGTGGTAATATCGGCGTTTAGATAATTTACAATCTTTTTGCTGGGAAAAAGAGGTAGCTAGGTTAAAGATAGATTGATAAACAGCTCTATTGGGGCGACATTAAGACAGAGTAGTCATTCTTTCTCCCAACCTAGCCATTCTCCTAGCAAGAAGATTCAAACTCAACAAAGAATCAACAGCCATAAAATAGTGATTATTCCAGGGTTCATCTTTAATAGATTTTTTAAATTATTTTTATTGGTGAAGTAATTGTTTCATCCTTGCGGATTTGATATCTTTAAAGGAAAATGATCGATCATCACATCCGCATGCAGGGAATTTTTCAGATTCGTCTAACATATTTTTATACATTTGGTGCTTGTAGTCCTTTCTGTTGAACTATTGTAAAAGAATCAAGAGGCTCTCATTTTATAAGTATAAAATGTCCAATCAACTGTTTTAAGGTACATTATCAATTATATTTTTATCGAAAGCCTTTATTGTTTCTGAGAAAGCATTAATAGTAACAAAGATTAATGGATCGAGATATTTTCCATGGTAAATATTTATCCGAGAGCGATGTGTATATAAGGTGCCAACTGAGAAATGTAGCCTGCTGCGAAGTGTTTGTTGTTCTTTTACCATAGAGTTGTGAAAGAGATCCAAATTTTGGCGAAGAAGATTGGAAGTTTGCGTCGTCGTCGTGATACGAAGTTTTGCGCCCACTCGACTCCTACCTGTTGCCCTCCCCTCCCTGCCGCATCTACTATCCCGCCTCTCCCTTCCCGGTCCTCCTTTCATGTTTCTCCCTCGATCCTCAAACACATGCTCGTGTCTATCCTCGCGTCCAAATATACCCCGGGCGTAGACCTTATCTCGCCTGAACTCTAATCCTTTTCCTCGTCCTGTATTCCCCGTTTGTATCCCACGGAAAAGTGGTCTTGTGCCCTCTTTCGATTCCGCGCCGGATTGAAGTCCATGTCCTCTCCTTCTCCTTGCCCTTTGGCGAGGCCGCTGGATTTGCTGCTACACGTATGCGCGAGGAATCACATAAATAATTCCCTTTTTTTAGATCGGATGAAAGTCCTATTGAGAAGAGGAGGTGGCGGGTGCGTGCAGGCATGTTCGATTGTAAGATTATTCAATAATCCACTGAAAAAAATCCTCAACACAAATCGGAGAGAGCGTAGAATCCTGTTTTTCGTGATAACGGGATTCGCGTTAATTCAATTCTCTCTTGAATATTTCAAATCTCACCGCCGGGAGGAACTAAAAACCATTAATTCTTTTCAGTGGATTCTTCAACTGACCTTGATCTATACCAAAAAGATTTATTTCGTCAATATCCAAACTTTTTTGTTTTAATCGACTTACTAACTACTACCTCTACAAACTCGTGCACAATAAAATCCAGCTTTTTTATCATCCAGACTATTTCCCATTATATGCATTTGCATTTTTATCAATAAGTTCTGCTCTAGAATAGCTTTTTACAAATAGTATTGCTCAATCTTTATCCCATATGCAGAAAATTGCTGCTTTTCTCTGAAAAACCCTCATTTTACGTTACATTTATAAGCTGACCACCATATTGAATGATGGTCAACCATGCCCAAGGTAAAAGTTGAATTTTGCGAGTGGGGCTCATACTCTCAATCACCCAGTCCTGCTTCGATTCTAGTTTTTCCTCGAACACAGCGTCCGCACATCCGTACACGTGATTCTCGAGGGAGACGAAGAGGGTGATAGCTTTCCTCCTCCACTTCTCTCGCAAATAATTGTTTATTACGGAGAGGGTTCCACGAGCACGTGACCTACTCCGCACCACGGAAAAAGGAAGAAAACAATGGTTCACCAAAGTGACGGGGAGGTATCGCTACCGCGTTCCTTGCCACTTATCACTCGGGTGTGATTCGTGGGACCCAGCTTCGCTCTTCGGCGTTGTAATTTTCCCCCCCACCCCCGTCGATCCCACTGGGCATGCGTGACCACGTGGGATCTCAAAGGGACGAAGCAGACGGACGGAATGAGAGGAGCAGGAGGAATGGGCGGAGTGGGAGAAGCAAGGGCGGAGATGGAGAAGTAGGGCGGGTCCGGGGGGAAACAGGAGTTGTGGCAGCGGGGGGGGGGGGAGGGAGGGGAGCGGGGATCGCTCATCTCGCCGGCGACACTGCTCTCGGTCGAGAATGAACGAATAAATGGCAAGGAGGGGAGGAGGTGGTGGAAGAACAGGATTTCCTGGCTCTCGAAGTGCCGGATGCTGATTGCTCAGCTGGTGCCATTACGAGTGACCTTGGTTTCGCTTGGGAGGAATCGGATGGATGGGTAGGTGTACAATTTATTGTCCTAGGACAAGCATTTTGGAACATGGGGATTCGTGTGAGGAGAGAGAAGAAGACATTTTGAGGCGTTATGAATAATTTGGACACCTAATGTAGTTCTCGGCGATAGGGATAATGTAATGAAAGTTCCCACAAAGAAAAGAAAGGGATAAATGAGCAAATATGAAAGATTATGTTTTTAAAAATAAAGCTCGCAGGATACAAGAGAATATGCTTATGATAGGGAAGAATAAAATGCAGAAGTAAACCAATTTTGGAATTGAAAAAAGTTTAATGCATAAAGGACTTCATTTAGGAATTCGAGGGGGCACCGTTGCTAGGATGTAGAAAACTCGAGGATTCCCGCATAAATGGAAGAAAATGAAATAACATCGTATCATTATCTTTAAAACACGGATACTATGGATCTAAAAGTACCTTAAAAATCCCGCTATTGGTGATGAGTAATGAACGGAGATTGAAGATATTATCCGCTAGCTCTCAAAAGTCTCATTATTGTTTGAGGATTAGTTTTAGAGATTCCTCAAGGCATATTATATTACTCAAGCCTCTTTGCATGCATTCATAGTTGTAACAGCTGCCTCCCAGAGCCAAAAAATGATCTCTCTATAAGTTATCGCGCTAAAAATTCGAATTTCTGTGTTCTACTTTACATAAAACCTTGATAAAAACCTTTTATATATCATATTCGGGTTCTCGGATATCTAGGGAAACTGGGAGTAACTGGAAGCTATATCTGCCATAGACTTGAGATCCCAAAAGTTGATGCCAATAGATGTCAACCGATAATAAGATCCTTCCGAAATATGCTTTGTCCTTGAATTGATTGCCTTTTCATGATGAATCGTGCGAAGATGAAAAAAAACCGAGCGAAATGTACCGGAAATTGTGACCTTCAGGATAGTCATTCATAACGCTCTCTCAAATACTCTCACTTCGTGGCTTCATAAAAAAATACCGCTTTCTTTATAATGAAACCACATGCGCAAGGTTATAACTGATTAAGGGCAATAATTCATTCTTCATCACTTCTTAATTCCGATGTAATCGATTGGTTATAGAAGACATGAGTAATTTAGAACTCACATCGAGGTTATCACCAGCAACTTTCGTTAACCATTCATTACGTGTTATATCAGCTCAGAGTAAAATCCTCGTTACCAATCAGGCAAATTTTTCCTCGAGAAAGGGATACTTTGAGAATTCCCGTTTCTGTGTTGGACGACTGCAAAGTCATACGCAGGACAATGATTTAAAGTCAACATTTCTGAGTCCTTGAAGGTGGTCTCTTTACACTAAGGAGAGTTTGGGGGATGGTTACAGAAGAATGTTCATCTCTATTGACTCGGTTGAAAAAAATCACCTGCGCCTTTTCTGCTCGAAGTATAACTAAGGATTACTCGTCTGGTAGACCAAACTATATTGTAATGTAATGAGTACTGACTGTGATGAGACGGTGGAAATTTTTAGCATGCAGACGGTGACTTGAAGGCTCCAAGTTAAAGCCTGCTTTCTCAGCTATAACAACATCGGTGGGCACTCACTGAATCAGATGTGTTTCTGCCCGCCTAAAAATTAAATGCGAGACGATAACTGATTGGAGGGGATCGGAGAATTAAAAATGGTGGTCACGGGTGGCTCTGAAGTCGGTGATTGGTCGGAAGGGAGGAGGCGAGAGGTTGATGGGAGGGTTTTGTGGAGGAGGGTTGAGAGAGAGAGAACAAAGAGACGGAAAGGAAGGCTCTCCGGTTTGAGTCAAGAGTGAAAGAAAAAGAAGCGTTGTGTGTTTGTCTCGCGTTTGCCTTGCCGTTCGCCTATCCCGCTGTGCCACGTCCTCCTTTGAAGAGCCAACTTCGCCCACCTCCGCCACCTCACCTCCTCCCGCCTCCAACAACCTCCTCACACAGTCCACCCTTCATCCCTTTTCGGAAGGAAGAGTGAGGTGGTAGGAGGAGAGGAGAAGGGGTAGAGGAGACGGCAGATTTAAGTGGGACGGAAGGGAGGGGAGAGATGAAGGTGGAAAGAGTATTAGAAGGAAGGGAGGCTGAGAAAAGAGGAGAGAGAGAGAGAGAGACGGAGAGAAGAGGAAGAGGAGGAGCAATAGGAAGAGGGGCGTAGAGTTTGTGTGCGTGTGTGTAGAAATGTGTTCGCGTATGTGAATAAGTTCCGCCAGGCCTCGGTCCTGAAAATAACGGGTCTCTCCTCCCACCTTTGCGCGTCTGACAAACCTCCGTTGACCACATCTCCACCTCACCACCGCCTTAAAACTCTCCCCTCCACCCGTTCTCTCGTCCCACTCTCCCCTCGTGCATGTACACGGCTCCTCTGGCGAAGATGTCCGCGGTGGACGGAGGGAGAGACCGCCGCAGCCGCCAACTGGCCCAACCCGACGTCTCCTCTCTCCCCCATCTCTCCTCTCCCTCCCCGTCCCCTCTCCCTCCCCCCTGGTGGCAGAAATGATACACGGAGAGAGGAGTTCTCCTCTTTTTCCTCCTCTCTCCGCCCAACTCGGTGGAATGCCACGAAGGCCTCTCTCGCTCCCTCCCACCACTCTGCAGTCCCCGAAAATCTTCCTCGTCCTCTCCTCCTTCTTCCTTATGCCTCCGACCCCCTTATCCTCCCACCTCCCTCCTACCTCCCCATTTCGGCCAATTTAATCCATTATTGGAATAGCATTAACCCTCTCACACCCACATCTCCCCTCCCATGTTTACACAACGACATCAGGACGCGATCCCGCGTCTTTTTTTTAACATTTCCTCGAGCCAGGAGGTGGATTCTCCTTCAGCCCGTTCCCCTCACTTCGTTTCATGCCTGAATTTTTTATTCATAGTTTTATTTGGAGTGCCATATTGCGTTTTTTTAGACATGATTTGACGAGATATTCACTTGAAGCGCTAGGTGTCAAATCTGTTTTGTTTTTCTTTTTTTGGTGGTCAACGACTACTTCCGCTTAACCACTCCATCAATCATAGGGTTGTTTGAATGAATGATATTTGCGTGTGAGTCATCCACATGCTTGATTTCGTCATAAATAATGATGATTTAATGAAAGTTTGGAAAAAACACCAGTTTTTACAACTTAGCTGGATTTGGATGAGCAGTATTGCTCTTTCTTCAAAGCAGAGGAAAGTTTTACTCTTTCGTGTCCTTAAAAATCTCTCTTGTAATTTCTTTCATGTCAAAAATTGATTTCTTGCGAGTTCCTGTATTGAATCTTGGAAAGAAATAGTATGCCCGCATTTGTGACACTTAGTGCATCTACGACGCTCTGGGAATTCATATGTCGGCTGACATGTGTGATTGATAGGATAGTTTGGCGAAAAAACATAATCGTCAAAATGGTTAGCATAAAATTTCATAGTTTCCGAGGGATTGTAAAATTAGTTCGAACTCTTGGAGGAGAAATCAGAGAGCTGGTTAAATTCAAGTGAAAATACCTGTTAATCTTTTCCTAATCTCTAAAGCTGCATTATGTTTCTCTCTCATTAGTTCACACCTTGTATATCTGCTTGAATCTCCACAAAATCCGTGTGATGCCGCTCATGGTGTCTCTCCCGTCCATCTTTGCCGTTCCCCTTTCGCATGTGCACCGTCCGGCCTTCTTTCATCCCCTGGGGCCTGACGCCCTCCCCCTTAGGTTTTCCCATTGTTGTTCGCCCATCGCCGCGGGCCCTAACATCTCCTCCTCTTCCTCAAAAACCGTCTCCTGCCTCCGCCCGTCCCGCGGCGGGGCTTAAAATTTATGGCTTGGTCGCAGAAGGGGACACTCTGACCTCAATTTCGCCTGAATTTTCCTTTTCCACCCATCCCCATTGGCGGCTATCTCTCTGTTCCCTCGGTCTGCTTCGGACGGGAGGTGGAGGAAAGCATTGAGATGAAGGAAAAAAAAAGCTGAAGAGACCGACGGCGCCCTGCTACCAGCGCTCTCAATTGGAAGTCAATTTTTTTTACTCTCTCTCCGTTTAGAAATCAAATTTCCAAAAATCGTTTTCAGATTAAATTAACGGCCGTTTTTATGATCCTTCACGATGAATCTTGCATGTGAAAAAACCGAAATTGGCCGAGAGTTTTCCTCCGGTGTCCACAAGACTATCATGCCATTTCATCTACATTTCTGTGTGTGCGGAGCCGAAGGCCTTTGCTCGGTCGAGTTGCTGCGTCATAATCACGCTCCCATCTTTCGTTCGGGGAAATTGAATTCTTCTCCATTTTTCTTAAACGACATTAGAGGTCCTCTAAGCTATTATAAACTTTACGTCCGTAATTAAACGGCTGACTCTCTTTTTCCTCCCCACTAATATGATTCATTTTCCCTTCAGCGACTTAAATTAGCATTTACATATTAAGAGCAAATATATATTTTAGTATGATGCCGGGGGCCTTCAAAATCATTTATCATTTCGCCCATTAGAAAATCTTGTATGCTACACTTGTCGAGTCTGCTTCTGTACTTTTGCAATTATTATCTTTTGCTTTTTTTATTAATACAGATATGAATTTCTTTTTTTACATCTATTTAATAGTAGTAGGTTTTATAAGCGAGAAAAGACAATAGTAAAGCTTAAAAATAAATATAAACCTGGCCGATTTACATGTAAAAAATGCATTATCAAAAAATAATCCCATCTTAAAAATTAAAAAATATTTTCTCCTGGCTTTTTGAATAACCTAAGCATATATTGTTGAATATTCCTTTTATTGCATCAAACAATATAGTAGGGGTTGCGACTTTAGTAAGGTACAAATCCTAAACGAAAATTGTGTTTATTTAAAACATTATCTTGCATTGAGCTGTCCAAGATCTTTTTTTCATTAATTTCATCCAATTCTACACGTCTTAATTAACTAAGGTTCTGTTTCATTAAACATTGTTTCAAATAAACAAAAATTATTATTACAACTCTTATCCCAGAGAAACTTAAAATTAAGTGCCTCTTACCTCTATTTTTGAAATTGCTGCGCTATAATTATATATTTTCTTAAATTGGTAGTAATTATTAACGCTGGCCATGGCTGTTACCAGGATGATGTACCAAGATGGATAATCTTAGGTTATACCTTGGCTATGTATTCTAGGCTTGTCCTAAAACTGGTATAAAAATTTGAGCGTTTAGCCTTTTCATAACTGCAATTGAGCTGTTTTTCTGATATCTCCATTGTTATTAGAATCATATGGTCGTCATTTACCCTAGGTTCTTTTTCGCCGAGGTTCTCTTCCCATTAAACTCCTCTGCTACTTTTGAATCTATCCGATCTGACTGCAGCAGCCCCAGCCCTCTTTATTCCGTTGGGCTCCTTTTCCTCATTCTCTCTCGTTCTCTGTCTGCTCTCAGCTGCGAGAGGGCACAAGGTCAAAGGGCTCCCCATAAAATGCCCTCCCCTCCTCGCCATTAAAGTAACTCCCCCTCTTCATTTTCCCACCCCCTTCTTCCTTTTTTACAGCTCTTCCTCCCTCTCTTTTTCTCCTCTCCTCTTGTTTTACTCCCAAGTATTTCACCAATGCGTTCTTGCCTTCGCCACGTCCATTGGCCAGGCAATTTGCAATTTTCCCATGCAGGTAAAGAGCCGATGAAAGCAACCAGCTGGCTCCTGAATGAGTTGCAGGGCTTTAAGGATGTGCGCTTAACTTAAGTTGTTCATTAGTCATCGGATTTTTCCTCACCTTTGATTGGAGGACTGAAATATGAAGGCTATGACACCGTCGACATTCTAAAATAAGGAAATCTTGTCGTCATATCTTTGAAAGATCAAAATTGCGTGATTCAAAAGTTAGCGTCTGTCGAAGGGGCTACGTCATATGCTTGGTGCCGGTTTGAGTTTTGCATGTTTAAGTGCTCCATGGATAATATCCCAGGAACCGGATCTTCATGAGAGCCGGGCTGAAAAGACCTAACCCGTTTGATGGACCTGTGTAGACTACATGGCGCCCTTTGAGAGGATAAATGGCGATATGGGAAGCTAGAGTCGACGATGAAAAATACTTAGCTAAGTATATTTTTAACATAGATCATGACCCCTGGAAAGAGTTAGTTTGCTTTCTCTTCGTTCCTTGAGTCACACCGTAGAACGTAATCGTTATACGATTGACTGACAGCCACATGCAGAGTGAAAAAATTATTTATTTAAAATGGGCCAACCTGCAGAAGATACAAATTTGAAAATGTCTCCTACTTCCTCTTGAAACTTCGTTATTCTTGTGTCTGCTTTGTTCTTCTAACAGCGGGTGAAACATTTTACATCCTATTTTGTAAGGAAAGTAGAGTTTCTCACTCTTTTTAGCTCAAGATAAGGGCCGCAACGAGTCGAATATCCAGCACTACCTTCGAGTATGACTTAGTGGCAGCCGATAAATATCCATTCTGACAATAGGCCGACAGCGAGTTCGTGGACTATTTGTAAACCGCTGAATTCGATGAGAGAAATCGTGAGGTTTAAATTCATTTAGTTGAGGAACTATTGCCTAGCCATTTTCCGCCGGCTTTGTCGGTGCGTGCCTTCTCCAGCAAACTCGAGACTTCCGACCGGATTTCTTTCAAATTATTCTGCTCCCTCGTGTTCACACTCTTCCCTATCGCTCCCTGTGATTGATTATATCACTTAAAATCCATTACATCACGTCGTTCCCCAATTCATTCTTCGCTATCTTCCGTGTTCTCACCTCAACGTTGTTTCGGCCTACCTAAATGCACACCACACATTCTGGGTCGTTCCTCTTTCCTCGCCTTTCCTCCCATCCCCCCGCGCTCGTCGTTTCCATAAACCTTCTTCTCTCATGCCTTTCCTTCTACTTTTTCATGGTCATCCACGATTTTTAACCCCTGCCATAAAGTGGCGCCCCTCAAGAATTCAGCCCCCCCCCCCTTTGATCGAACGAGCGTTGACTCGTAAATTCAACCTCTTCGGGAGGTATTCGCGCATGAACTTCACAGGCCTTTAAAAAAGTCTCTCCTCTTTCTTCCTCTCCCCCCACCCGTCTCTCCGACAATCTTTCTTTCTCAGCGATGCTCGTTTGAAGGAGTAGATGGGTTAAAACTTCAAAAGAGAGAAGCCGCTTGTATCTAGCCGCGGGGAATTTTCAGCTTCCTTCTCAGCCCGCCTTCCTCTCCATTTTTCGCCTTTTGTTTGCTCATAAACTCTCCCCAAAAGGCCATTTTACACGAAGCATCCTCCAGGAGATCCTTAGTAATTCAATCCGCTGACGAGGAAGCCGAAGATAAGAGTTCCGTTTTCCGGAAAATATAAGAAAGGCGAAATCGCTAGAGCAAAGTTCTATTTTTGCCTTGCCTATACTTTATATTTATGGCTAGTCATCCCACATGAGCATACATCGGGACTTTGTCTCTTGCCACGGCGTTAAATTCATCCGGGATGGTAATGCAGTGTATAGAACATTTATGTTTAACGATTTTACACTGCTATCCAAATTTTGTTGATATAAAATCGTGTTCTTTCTCAAAAACTTCATTTTAAGTTGTTGTTTGTATTTTTTCTTGGTCGGACCAAACGTATAAACAAGCACTATATCGATGAAATGTAAGAATTTACAAATTTATTCAATATTTTTAGAATAATACCGTGAGTGGTTTTATAGGAACTTTGAGTGCACTCCTCAGTGAATAATCGTTTATGAATAAATTTTTAGTTAAACTAAAAAATTTAATTCATAATTATTCCAAAATATCAAGAGAAAAGATGCGCTTGTCTAGTAGAATTATTTGTTTTCCCCGATCCAATGATAATACACCGTTTCAGTCCTTTAAATTATTGCTATTTTTTCCAATACGCTTTTAAGATTTACGATTTTCTTAATCACTGTTCATATGACCGACCGTAAAAACAGTATATAAATCTAAGATCAAAATTTAAATGGAGAAGTGATTGTGACTGAGAAACATCATGTTTCATAAAATGAGTTTTCCCATTTTATGGTCGATTCGAATCACAGCGAGAGACGGTTTAAAACGAGAGAAGTTGAAAGTTTTACAATCTGGAATATAGACCAAAAGCTATATCCGAGGTTTTTTTTCTCCTATTCCATCAGTCTTGGGATCGTGGGAGGAGCATCAAGGAAGGGACGGCCTTAACAAACTCTTACATATAGCAGCACGTGCACTGCATGTGCGGAAGGTGCACATGTTTTTTTAGAAAGCCATAAAGAGCTCGGGACTCCATCCGAATTTCTTAGGCGTCGTCCGATGCGTGGTTTTGAGAGGCCGGTGCTGATCTCTCAAACAAGTCCGTGGAGGTGACAGCCGAGGACTTAGAGACAAGGCGTTGCGCAACAGAGAGGCGACACCGACAGGGTGAGGTGCCATCTTCCGAGAGATGACCTCGAAAGCAGCTCCGCCTACGGGGAACGAAAAGAATGACGATTTGTGTGACACTCTTGCGGGGATTTCGAAAGATTATGGTTGAGCGGACAAATATCTTAGTGCATCGCGCGCCTAAAGTTAGTTTGAAATATAACTCAAAAGCTCATACGCCGCTTTGTTTTATTAGAGTCACGAGAATACTAATTCTGTAGAGTAATCCACGGAAAAGGCTATTAAAAATAGAGTTGAATGTGGGAATAATAATGGTAGGTACCGCATATAGGAAGGTATCAATTTTCAAAAGTATACGCTTTATTACCATGAAAAGCAACAAAGATAAAGTCATCAGAATAAAATTTTACTATAATTTGATACATTTCTGACTCTCCTATTATTTGAAGTATGTTTAGCACCCTGAAATTTGATAAAAATTTTGACAAAATCAAGCAGTATAGTGTGGTCTTGAATTAGTTGATCTTACAGTTGCTTCAAAATCAATTTCAATTCGTATTGCGTGGCCAAATTCCTATCTTCACATCAGTGGGAAACACCAAGACACGTAGGGTGAGAAGACTAAACAGCCAAAAAGTTTAAACGTAGGGTCGCCACATTCGGTTTTGGACCACTCACACGCACACGACTCAGCGGTTGGTTCTGGAAATGAGAGATGAAAACTGAGATAAAGTGCCATACTGTTTGAGTGATGCGATTCCTTATTTGCCTCGGACGAAGGATGCTTAACAAAAGGGCCACTTCCTGAGATGACTGTCGAGAGAGACGGAGACAGGAAGAGAGGCGAGCAAGGGGGAGGGGCCACAAGGAAAGGGCTGCACAAGGAGCTGGAGGCAAGAGAGAGAGCTGGGAGGCGGTACCCGAGGCAACGAGATAGAGAGAAAGAGGTGGAGATAAAGGATCGAAAGGAGATACGAGTGGAGAGCAAGACGGGAGGGAGAGAGAGGGAAGTGCTGTCGGATTACTTCAGCGACGCACCAGAGGAAAGGTCACACGTCCGAGAATCCCTTTGTCGGCTCGTTCTTTCATCCAGCATGGTCCCGAGTCTTTAGGAGAGCGGTCTCTCCCTTTTAAAAGTATCCCTTTGCCCCTTAAACTCCCTCTCTCTGTCTCTCACTCAATCCTCCTCTGTTCTCGGCCATCACCCCTTCCCGCCCGTCATTTTACATTTCCTGAATCACATTTCCCCAATCCTTTGCCAGCCGGAGCTTGTCACGTGTCTCCCAGGGCGTGAAAATCACCGGACTCAAAGCTGAACCCCAAAGATTGGAGTGACACGCGTTGAGATCGAGAGCACCTCTCTCTTAAGGAAGAAGGGCTTAGCGGAGCGACCAGACGATCAGGGACGACGATTCCGTCCACGAGATGGCGGGCGTGCGCAGCGGGACATGTTTTTTCCAACCTACATGGAGTTCGTAAGGCCCGTCATAAGGATATATGTGTGTTTACGCGCACGGTAGTAAAACGAAAATGAACTGCAAACGTGAGAGGATCATAAATTAATGAATTCTGGAACAGTGAATAAATCAAGAGAGAGAACGAGAGGTCCGTAACCAAACAATGGTTTTCATGTTATCCGGTGACAACCAACTGTGCCGGGATGATTTGTATTTTTTAAAGAGGTGGGTAGATCATAGTTTTTGAATGGTGGTAAATCATTTTCATACAGCAATAACAGTAAAAAATCCAAATTTTTGTTCACCATATTTTAAAACCCCTTCTGCAGGCTTTCAGCTCAATCGGAATGAAAACATTTCGCTCGAGTGGCACTCAACCATTGATATAGAGCTGAGCTCTCTTCTGGACAAAATAAGATTTTTTGGCTATGATATGAAACTTTCTTGGACGACGTACACTTAAAAAAATCGAACTGAAAAAGGCATAAAGTCAATATTAAAATGGCATACAAATAATTTCAATTTAAGATCGAAGTTCAAGAATTCTAAGGAATTCTAACTGGAGCAGAAAAGAGCCGTATTCTAGTTACTGATGGAGCCCATTACATGAGACCTAAGCGTATATTTGCGCCACATCACATTAACTTTTCCGTAAAGCACTGGAAGCTCGGAGGCATTGGAGTATCTTACATAAAGCGAGCGGGGAGATCTTGATATTTTTCGAATCCGTTTGATGTACTTTGGGCAAAACTGCCGTATTTTACGGGGCCGTGATGAAAAGTGGAGAAAATATTTGCAATTTTCCTAACTTTAATTACGACCAAGAATCTAAGAGTAAAACATCATCTTCAGGTTGGATGAAGATGATAGTGGTATTGCCTTGAAACCAAATTCGTAATTTGTTTCATTTGAGTTAAAAATGCAAATAATTTATCCAAATGTGATTTTGAAGTTACGCTAATTGTCACCTTTATCTTTTCAATTCTCTCGGAATTGTAGTTTTCTTCGATTAAAAATTTAAAAACTCGCTATCGGAATACGGGATATATTGATCAATTCAACTTCAAGTACACTCCTTGCTAGACACCGGTTTGTTCGCCACCGATGTCCGCAGAGTTGTCCTTAATCGCCAATCTCCCCTCCCACGAGAGGAAACTTTCTAGGTCCACCCCCGTGAGAGTGCATGCACGACGCATTTATAAGACGCCCCTCTACCTCCCGTCTCTTTATCTCCCGTGCGACAACGGCGACGACCGCCTTCTGCAGACCATGGGAGTGAGAGGGAACAGAGATGGAGGACCCCCTTCTCACGATTTCCAAAAATATCTCTTCCAACCAACCCACTGAGAGATAGAGAGAGAGAGAGAGAATCGCGACAAAAAAGATTCTTCCCCCTTACTTCTCAGCACACGCACACTCACACACACACACACATAAATAATGCGAGAGCTGCCACTTCCGGGTTCCTCTCCCATCCCCCTCTCTCCTCCTCCCCACCCCTCCTGCGTCCTCCTTAAAGGATCCTCCGTCTTCACCCTCCCCCTCCCCAACTACCTCCCTTACCTCACCTCCTCCCTCCCCACTCTTCGCTACTAGGGGCATGACTCTCTCGGACCTCCTCTTCTGCTGGTGCTGCTTCTGCCTCCTGCCTCGCCCCCTCCACTCCCTTTCCGTCTCCTTCGCCCCCAACCTCCCCCTCCCCTCTCCCCCCCACGCCTTCCTTATTCGGCTTCGACGGCCCCCCACCAAATGGGTTTACATGAATCACGGGCTGGGCGAACAAAAAAAAGATTGTATTTGCTCGGACGTTTCGGGTCTCGCTCCTCTTTTCTGTCACCTGGGACCTCTCTCTCCTTCTATCTCTCCTCTCCTCTCACATCGCCACCCCCTTCTCCGCTCCCCGGGTCGTTTTCCTTCCAACGCCACCTCCTTCTCTCTTCAGTCGTCCCGTGTCGGACCACTTTCGGCTCCCGGCGGGGAGTCCGCCTAATCGGGTCCGCAATGCTCTCACCGAGCATGGATCGGAGAAAAAGATGGGCAGGCCGCACAGAGTGTTGAGTTAATCTCCGAGTACCTCTCGCAGTGAGATAAGTTGAAGAGCGTCGCTTTCATGAATTTTGCACTCAATCGGTGCTTGTTAAGAGTCTCGAGTATCTCTGCAGAAGGACAACTCATTGCTATATACTGTCGTTTGATGGGGAAATTCCGTGGTGTTTTTTGCTGGTTTGCTAAATGTATATAATTAGCAAGTGCTGAGATGTCGTTTCAATTAAAGAGAAGACACTTTTTCCGAGCTAACTAAGGTCCATTTTGCATAACTTGCATTTAAATAAAAGATATTTTTGACATAGTTACTGTGTAACATTTACTAAAAAGTCAAAGGTGTTTTATTAGGTACATAATTTAACCAGGACTCAGACAGCTTAATGAAAAAGTAGGTGCTCGTTTTTGTTCAAATGGCTGCAAGTGATTTGAAGGTATTGAAAATTATTAAGGATACCAGCAGTATCCTTGGTATAAATATGAGGAATTTTGTACGTAAGTTCACTGGAAGTAATTCGTCAAAAAATAGATAAAATTTTGCTCAACTTCGCAAAGATTTTAAGATGCTGTAAAGTCGTACGAGGCCAACTTGAAATCAATTTCCGAATATTACATGATTGAATTTATGGGTTATAAAATTAAAATTAGCATGCTTGATCGGGTATCCATGTATAAGTAATTACAGTAGAGAATCTCAGCATTACACTCATCGTCGTCACTCAGCACAAACTAGCGTACGTGGTTACCAACTAGTGCATAAAAGCGTACATTGTGACCTCAGACCTTATTTTACTTTTTATTTTGACCCCAAGTATGATCATCATTGAAGCTACGCGAGCATCCTTTTAGTAGTTTAAAGAAACAGTGCACGAGGATGAGGTGACGTAAACCAAGTCGGTTCAATTAAGTCCAGCGAGGGAGTTCGATATTCTACCTCCGAGAAATGAGTACGAAAGATTTATATGACGCGAACGCTATGTTTCGGTCCTCATATAATCCCGACCATTTATACCTCCCGTAAAAATATTCGTAATAGGAATGCATATTTATGGTTGACCCGATTATTGCCGACAGAAATACGATGCTTGGCTGTAACTCCAAAGATTCTGCCGTCCGAGTCATTTTTTTTCTTTTGCCGCATTTTCCAGTGACAGCTTTTCATGCAAGTTATGAAGATTTTTCATCAGTAGTTAAACCATGAGCTACGTTTATGATTTTAAGAATATTCTGTCTAAACTTTATTCATAAGTGGTGTCACGACCTGATATTTTATCCCTGCGAGAGTAAAATCAGCTTGTATTGATTACCGTTTTGCCAGTTAGACAAAAATTAATAATCTCCAACGTAAAGCGATGACATTCAGCTGTAAAAATACCATTTAACGTAGATATTTCAAAAATACAAAACTGTGGGTTCATGAATTTAATGGCCAATTTACTAAGAATGTTACCTCAACATAAGTAACTAGTTTTGTTTTGTCGCATTTTTTTTCGGTCGCAGCTTTTACGGTCTTCCAGATTCTGTGATATTACCTGGCTACCGCAATTGATGGTGTTAGTGTTTTCCCGCATTAAAAAGGTACTTTATTCATTCCTGTCGAACCCGTTTAGTAATTAAATTTCACCGGTTACAATGTCGACAACGGATGGCGCTAAAACACCGCCAAAGAAAAACCATTATTCTAAACCTCCCGAGATCGGAATAATTTAGGACTGGCGCTCAAAGATTGTGACTGTAGGATCCAATTTACTCCTCGGTAAAATGTGTTCCATTCGGTGCATTCAAAAGCGCGCCCGCCAAACCTGTTTTTCGTTATCAGCTGAAATCCCCCTCTCTCCCGCCACCAAAGGCGGTCACGCATCCTGCGGTGCGCTGCAACCCGTCGAACAGTGTCGCGCAGACCCTCTGCGGTGCGCCAAGGCGTCGTCGCGCTCGACGTCGGCGCTACCTCGCCATTTGCCCCCGGAGAAACGCTGCGGCGGGAGCGTTAAAAAGCGAACACGCGTTAATTGACAAGACGGGGCCGCTCGCAGCGTAAAATCGGCGCCATTACTCCTCCCTTGAGCTCGCCGCAATAAAAATGCATTTTAGTTTTCGTCGTTAGCCGGTATAGATGGGTGTGAACGCACCGTTGAACTTCGCTATCGGGGCAGCTCATCTCGCCGGGGTTTGTTAAATGGCGCGATCAGCTAAAGGTGATTTAAGGGTGATGGGAAGTGCGCTCGAGTATTCAAAGAGGGGTGGACTAAAAAAAAGGTTTTTTTAAGGGCAATATAAATTACATTGGAGCCGACGGGAGGCGATAAAAGCCAATCAACGATCCTTCGCTGGGGATAAAATGGTGCGGAATGAGTTTCGAAGATTAAGGACCGCTTATGTGCCATCGATCATCATTTTAGGAGAATGAAAACAATAGCTTCATTAAGATACTAGCTTTATTGAAACGTCAAACAAGTAATAACTTTTCGGAATGAGACCATTGACTCTCAATCCTCATTGCGAAATGAAGTAATATCCAAACGCCATAACGGATCTAAAGAAAATATTAATAATTTTACCGTTGCGTTTCCAGAATAATTTTTGCTACCATACACCATTTAGTTTTTGACCAAGCATTGCCTTCTATTTTAATAGTTCTGAAAAAGAATCTTTATAAAGACGTGTCTAAATATTTAGACCTTTTAGTGTCCTTATGATTTGTAACATTATAAAAGCAAAGTTGAGATCTTGAAATCAGGTTCATTAGCTGATAGGTTTTTTATTTTTTTTTACCTTTACAGATATTGCAATTTTTGTGCACATATCTAGCATTTTTACACTGTACAATTGAAAAGACAGCCTTCGAAAAGCGTGAATTCACACATAATTCGATGGTAATATTTCGGTAAAGTAATCCTCTAATACCCAAAGTGCAACTCATTAAAACGTGCAAGGAAAGTAGCCCTTAGTTCCGCGACGTATATGGAAAGCTTATTAGAGTGACGAGAAGTAATTAAATTTGCATACTGGGAGGTCGTTCGGGTGTCTGATCCACGTTTGACTGCCCGTCCGCCCAGTCTAGAAATCGAACGAAATGGAATGGTAAGGGATCCACATGTCGAACGGCCTTGCGGTCGACGCCAGGAATGATCGCTGGCAGAACTCTCTCCCACTTATGGCACGCACTGGGAATCCGTTCTGGCTTCCGTTGCTTTAGTTACTTTGACTTGCTTCCTATCCTGGCCTGTCCGGAATATGAACCCACAAGTGGTGGAACATTTCCAGCCGCATGACGGTCTTTAATTGGGTACTTTATGACCAGTGATAGGGCAGTACCCTTTAAGAGCACTACCCTATCCTTAAAATCGGATGCAAAGCTTTTGTCCTGTACATAGATCACACCATTCCCCATTGGGGTAGACAGTCGGTGAGCTTAGTTATTGCTGTCAGGTGTAGGAAATTGGATTTCATTTAATAATTCTTTTGCTTCTTTTGCATTCGTGCATTGCTTCCTTCACGCTGCTGTATTTTAAACACTTACAATATTCCTCCTCTCAAGAGGCTCTTCCAATACATTCACCTATAGCCTTCTCGGTCTACTCCTTCCCCTTATACTAGTCACTCTTCCATCATAAATCTCTTACACTATTCTACTTACATCCATTCTCGCAACATTACCAACCGGAGAAGCACAATTCTTTGATCTCCCTACTTGTACAGCAAACACTTCTCAGTCACGCAATCTACTTTATACAGAGGGTAGCTACAACGTTCCCTATCCTTTGGCCTGAAGATTAATTGGGGTTTGATTTTCATAAAATATCCATTGAAACTCGCAGGAGGCGTAATGATCCTTGCTCTACACTGATCATCCGGGAACCCCTACTTCATTTCCTACTCAGAATGATAAGGAAACCACTCGACCATTCAGGATGCCACAGACGCCGAGGATTTTGAAAGGGGAGATTCCGCGAATTAGTGCCTCCGGATGCGATAGGAACCGAGGGCTCAGAGAGGGAGGGGAGGGGAAAAGAGGACCAGCTCCGGAGAGTTTTTACCGTTTTTCCTTCGGCAACAGGGCAATCAGGTCACGATCCGCCATTGGGCAGCAGGTTCCGCTCACGAACCATTCGCCTTCTGAGCTCATCCTCTCCTACTCTCTCGCTCATCTCCCTCCCCCGCCACCACCCTCCACCTCCTTCACTCTTCCCCTCCACCCGCACCCCCTCTCCCCACATCGGGACGATCGGGTCGTGCTGGCAGTGATGCGAGCAAGCAAGCACACGCACTGGACTTTTCTTTCGGGAGGAGTCAGGAGGTTGGGGAAAATGCAGAGATAGGCGGGGAGTGGTGGGCATTGCAATGTTTGGGTTGGGGAGAGGGTGCAGTGGAGGAATGGGGAAGGGAAAGATATGGACGGCGGTGAAGTGGGCGTTGAATTAAAGATCCTATCGAACAGTTATGGACCTCTTTATTGAAGATGGATTTTTTTCTCCCTCCGCGTTCGATCATTAACCCCTTCAACTGGGAGGGTCCCTGAGGGGAATCGAGTAGAGTGGCGTTGGTGGGGAGACGGGGGAGGAATAGTTGTCCGTGTGTGTGTGTGTGTGTGTGAATATATGCGAAGGGAAGGGGACGGCAGAGAGATCTGAGATAACGCACTGGAAAACGCACCTCCTTATCCCTCCCTCACAGATGCATTCCCGAGATTTCCGAGAGCGTGAATCCGCAAAAAACAATCGGCAATAAGCGAGAAAGCCCCTTCTTCTTTCGAATTTTCCCCGTCAACGTTTTTCCTCTTCACTCCCGCACGTCAATAGCTGGGTTTGAAGATTCGACGCTGCGCAATCTGTTGACTGCGCTACTCTCGCTCATCAATCACCCATAAGAATTTGTCTCACTGCGAAGCAGGACTAGAATTATTCGTCAATTCACGATCACACCCCCATATAATTCATTGAATCAACGAAAATTTCGTTTTGCTATCAAGTGCGCTTAATGCATTCGAGGAAATTACATCGGCATCTTCCAACGAGGCGTCTTTCCCTGTTGCGCGACGACCAAAAAACACAGCTGTCATTTTTGGGACACGTAGACCATCGAAGGGACATTTTCATGCCAACAATATGCATCACGCGGTTCAAGAGTACAATTTTTGACAAATTCCAGAGGTCGCTCGAGATACGTTTTTTGGGGTAATTTATATAGTATTTCGTCTGTTGTAGTGACCAATTTGTAATTACAGGTAATATTTGTAATTATATTGCATCATGGTAAAAATAATAAACATTAGGCCTATTATTTTTTTCATCATATTAGCTACGCTCTAAGTAAAAATTAAATGTTGAGTAATCAAAAAATAGACCTAATTAACCATTGAGTCTTCCTCACTGGCCCTAAAAAATAATTAAATGATTTCTTTTTCTTTAAAAAAACGTTCTTTAAGTCAATACGACTGATGAAAAACGTTATTTATGTACGTAATGCTCTGAAATAACTCGCAAATATACTATCTTAGCAGTCCTAAGGAAATTAAAACTACATTTTCATTTAAAACTTGTTTCTCCGTGATATGTTTTTTTCAAGGGCTCAGTTAGATGAGGCCATGCCACAGCAGTACTAATCTATGCTGATAGCTTTCAAATTCAAACATATTAATGCCTTAAGAGAAACAGACCGCGCAAGTCATTGATATGTAACTGCGGAACACGAAGTGCACGAGATCTGTGTTCACGATCATAAAGTTTATGACAATAGAGCTGCATGCATAAGGCAGTAGCCTATGCTTTTAATGCTTAACATGAACAAGACGCCAAATATCGTCCACTACCCCGGTTCTGGCATGCATAAATGAATGGGTATGTATAATACGTATGTAAATCAGTCTTGATCAATGAAAGAAAGATGCAGTGGTTCGTGTAACGATTACTATTCATCAGAGAGAGAGAGAGTGAATGGTTTAGTTCTAAAAAGAAGAACGGCAGAACATGCATGCAGGTTGTGCCCTTTGTTTCAAGAACTTATCGACCGTGTGGATAGCAGATGTTCATTTAATGTCGTACCAGAATAGAGCCGTGTTTTCCAAGAGAAGAAAAAACCTTTCTAGTCAACTTAATATGCGCGTCTATGACCGGGAAAAAAATATTACAGCGATGCGATGCAGAAGAAATGACGGGAATGGGAGAGGAAACAGGAATAAAAATTGTCTAACGGAATTGAAAGTATCAGTGAAAGATCACGCAAGAAAAACACTTTTATTCACCGCGGTGGAAACACTTCCGCTTCCTCGGATCGGAAATTTTCCATCTTCCTGCGCAACAACATTTAACAAAATGAGCGAGAAAAAGCATGAACACTTCGAGAAAACTGATAAATTTTCACAGCTGCCACGAAACAATTTAATCCTATCCATTGTTCATTGTTCGTCGCTTACGCCTCGTGGCTCACTGATACAAAGAAGATAAGTCCGAAAGAGTGGCGGGTCTCTGTTTCGGCATTACGCTTTCATCCGCATTGAAATGGACGTGAAATAACTCAGGGAAGACTCCCAATTCTGGAAAACATGAGAATATATATAGTGTACTAATAATTCGTTGGTGATACTTGCAGGAAAAGTGCTGCAATTAGTTGTTAAAACAAGTTAATTTAATATATACGAACCTGTTATTACATGATGAACTGGACAATTGTGGCATATTTAGCCACTCCAAACATTCATTTTCTAGTGAAAATCTACCCATCGGGGGTATTGGACAATTTTCGTAGTTATACTTTATAAACAAGCTTCGAAAATATCTCAATTCATAAGTTAATACAAAATTACCTCAGATTATGTGAAAAAATACATCACAGAATACGATCCATATCTCGGTGACACAGACAAGTTATGTGTTGTTGAATAAGATAGATTTAGTTCATTCTAATATCATTATAACAGCAAAAAGAAACTATTTTGATGACTTAAGTTGTCTTAAATATAGCTACTCCAAAAGTGATCTTAGCCGTCATCTGCATAGTGTAGGAATTAATGAGTTCAGTATGCGTTCATTTCCGCAATTTTGTCCCGTAAAATATGCAGAAAACATAACAGAATAATACACCGAACAAAAAACAAATGCCGACCCCGATATTAGCTTTCTCCTTCAAGATTTGTCAGATTTTGGCCGCGATTTCAGGTACTGAATCCAGGGGACAACGCTTGAACCTATCGGGCTGAGCCGACGGAGGGACAGGGAACGAAACAGGGAACACCGCGGTAAAATTGACGTCCTCAACGAAAACTCTAAGTCACTCCATTCCCACTCTCTTGGGACGCGAATATCGTTCGCCAAACGGTCGTGGAAGACGGGATTGGTGGTTAATTCGGAGAGGGAGGCGAATGGGGGCAGGGTGGAGGTGGGGGCATTAAGGTAGGGCTGGGAGAGAAGGGAGGCAGGCGACCCGGGGGTTGACGGAGGTCGTTAGGGATACGGGGTGGAGGACCTTTTTACGCTTTGCGAGTCCTCCGGCGTTGCAAGAGAGGACGGCGTTCGTGTGTATCGCTTTTATTGCTTCCATTGAAGACGCGGAGAGGAATAGAAAAGTGGGAGAATGGGGTAAGAGGAAGGGAGGCAGAGAGAGGGAGGGAGGCAGAGAAGATCAGAGGCTCGTCGGGGACCTTTTTACGACCCGAGAGGAATTAGGGCTTTGAAATATTGAAAAGCTGCAATAAAAAACCTCGTAGGGCTGTGAAGGAAAGAGATGGAGAGAGAGGAGAGAATGAGAAAAAAACTTTAATGACCACGGTGGCAATGTGAATAGTTGCCATTAAGTCTCCAAGCCGTACATGTTATGCATTTCGTATTTCGTTTGTTAATGGATTTTTTAGCGGCCATTTCGAAGTTACGCGGCAAGGAAAAACTGTTTATATCTCTTTTACATTTTTTTTCAATCCGAGCTAACGTTTAGGCATTAGGTTTTTGGTTTATTTCGGAGTGAGTAGTTGTTTCAGGTTCAACAAATTTTTTTCCACCGTCGTCTTGCTCGGGTAACAGCTGTCTTGCGATCACGTGTGATGCCACCAAAACGGTTGGTATAATTGATTTAAAACTTTGAAATATGTCAAAAGTAATTTTATTGATAAGCTCTATCAAACGAAAAGTGCTCCTGTTAAACTCAGATACTTTTATAAGGAGTTATAGCAGTGCTTAAAGAAGATAATTGTTTAATTGAGACTAATTATCCTCATACCCCCATCAAATGCCACTATCTGAGCAAGGCCGTGTGAATCGAGTTCACGCTCGAAGCCAGACATGAAGTGTTTGGGGCGAGGTTGGAAATGTATCCGAGGGCAAATTTACTGGAGAGGCGACTATTAAATAATTACATTACATTTATTTCCACTGTAATAGTCATTGAACAATATTATACCACATATTACCCGCAGGAAAGTAACACTACATTTCTCATTGAAGTTTTTGATCTCACCTTTGTGGAAGAAAACTGATAATCAACTTAGCCATTGCCAGAAGCATCTGCTCATAGTCCTTGCTACGCCTTTATGAAACATCTTTTTCGCCCTTGAAAATTAACCGTTAAGGAAGGAAGACATTGATGGCATAATTTGACGTGTGATTTTTCAATTGATTTTTGGTGTTCATCTCTTTTGGTGACGTTATTTTAGTGTCTTTTTTATTATTCATCGAATCGATTTGTACCCCTTGAATACTACAATATTGCAATACAAAAACTACAAAAGCCAGGCGTGGGGAACACACATACAAAACATATGCGGCACAGCATTAAAGGAACTAGGTTTTGCTAAGCGTATAATATGAAGGTCCTCGGATGAAAAAGTGAAAGAGACATGCTATTTCTCTCTGGTTAGGCCACACCTCGTACACGCCGCGAGCATTTGGAACCCTGGTCATAAAGATTTAACAAAAAAAATGTATAAAATACAAAGAAAAGCTGCACGCATTGTTAAAAACTGATACGAGGAAATATATTGTTTCACGATTTTTAGAGGGATTAAGGTGGGAGCCTATAGAGACTCAGAGGCTGCACGCTAGGCTTAGGCTGCTTAAGAAATTCAGAATTGGTGAACGACAGAACTACACAGAGAATGTTATCATGACACCTCACTACATTTCTAGTCCCGACAGAAGCGATAAAATAAGAGAGATTCACTGCCGAACAGATAGGTACAAAAACTCGTGCTATCCGTGCACTATAAGCGACCAAAATAAAAACTGAGCTCCTCTAAATACACTCCCATAATACATGTCACAATTTCACCTCTCAAAAACTTGCATCATTACACGGATGCTGACCTACCACCCCGTGTCACACGCCCATGCGGCGGCTTGCGGGATTTATTTAGATGTAGATGTAGAATTCCCTATGAGAAATGATTCATACATATTTTGTTACAACTTCGATTCCTCGGGTGAATGCCTGATTGATAATATACTGCATGTGTTGGAATGGATCCATGGACAATACCCTCGGATGTTTGAAGTCGTTCTCTTTCCAATTGCTTCATACTTCCCGCATATTTGTTTTTGTGCTGGCGTTATGATGTAAGAAAAAAGGCTTAAGCTGCATTATATCGATTTCTCACGTTTTTGTCTTCAATTACAGGGTGCCGAAAGGAAGACGAGGGACGAAGAGCGCCGAGCTGCCAAACGGAAGATGACAGCAACGGGGCGGAAAAAGATGGATGAACTGTATCACCCGGTGTGCGAAAGGTCAGAGTTTTATGCAATGGCCGACCTGGGAAAGCCTCCCGTCCTCTTCTCACCTGCGGAAGACATTGACAAGGTAAGAATGATTTAATATACTTTTTGCACTTGTTTGAGAACAGTAGCACTTCATTTGTTATGTATACATAATCAATGGTTAAGATCCTTTAATACAGTTTGCTAAGGGTTGGAAAATAATCCCTTGCTTTCACTCTTATATTACAAACGATTGCTTTCAAGTGTCCTTAGCTGATTGCTGAGGTCCATCGCCCGCCACTCTACCCACTCAGTTGTAAGTGCGCCAAACTAATGACATCTCCCCTCAATTTTTTTCATATTATTAGCTCCTCTGTGTATGAATTCAATTCTAGCTTGAAGCGCTACCATTCGAAGTTAGAGCTGATTCAGTTGGTTGTTTCTTATCAAAGTTATGTTTCAACATATTTGTGATTTCAGCCTCTATAAAACCCCTACACTGGTTTTAAGGAAGTTTATATTTTGGTACTCTATAAAAACTGCTCTAATGTACAAAGTATATTAGTCATAAATTCACAGATATAATGAAACATACCGCATAATTGTGTTGGAGTCCCTTCATCGAAGCTGAATCAGATCTTTTCCTTCTACGAACTATCCCACGAAAAACCAAGGTGAAACAAATTATTTCCAAGGGTAATTGAAAGATCATTCAACAAGTGAGTGGAATACGCCTACCCATCCACTGCCATTTTAGATTTTACTGTTATACTCCCGATGCTCCCACTTATCCCTGAAGTATGAGAATATGAGGACCTTGCTCAGGATCTACGAGCAGTCGCTCGCAATCTTTTTTAAGCTTCCCACCCTTCCCCCCCCCCCCACTGTATTCCCTTTTCTTCCTCCCACCATTTCTATTCCCCACACTCCGCTCCACTGCTGACCGTCAACGCGGCTCAGATGTCGTCTGCTGCGCTGCATTCCAATTTGAAATCCTTCCCTCTTTCCGATTCCATTTGCAGACGAAGGCGTGCCGTTACTCGAACCTTTTTATTTATTTCATTCCATTGGCGGCCACTGCTTTTTTTATTCCATCCTCTTTCTTCCCCTCCCCTTCCAATGTCCTCTCCACGTCCTCTCCTCGTATCCCTCCTCCATTCTTGGCCGTGCCTTTCTCTCCTCCTTCTCCTCCTTCTCCTCCTCCTCCTTACTTCGCCATCCCCCATTCCTTCTTCTTCACTCCCCTTTCCGATCTCTCTCTCTCCTGTCTCACAGTCCAGCGCCACGGAAACGTCCGGCTGAAAGATTTTTCCAGCTCTGAAATCCGTCCCCCGGGGTATTTTTAAAAACACGCCAGACCCCGGACAGTGCGAGTGTGTATGCATGGACAGAGAGCGGACGGCTGCATGGAGACGTAAATTAGTGGTTATAAGGAGGAGAGGGAAGAGGACGACCAGCGATTACGCCTTGATAGTGCCCTGGGCATTTTCTTCAATCGGAAAACGCTGGTGGAAAATAGAGAGGGAAAAAATAAGATGAAACGAAAGAGGGGAACCGTAAATCTTCTTCTTTCCCTTACGAAGGCGCTCGGAATATAAATTTAAAATCATATAACGCCCTCATTCCGCGTGTTGGTGGAGTCAATGCAGTTTGCCTACTCTCCTTCTCCCTCTTATCTCGTCGCTTAAGAGATTGGAGATCGCTATTTATTCGCGAGTGCACGGTGGGAGATATTTTCTTTTCCTCTGGTGACCACGTTCGGATTCTCCATGCAATGAAGAGCATTCTCGAACTCTTCTCACGATTCAAGTTGTGGAGAAGGAATGAGTGCGAGGGCTTGCAGGTTTAATAAATAGGATAAATATATTATCGACATCTTCCTATCTCTTCCTTTGCCCCCATCTCTTTCTTTGCCCCCATCTCTTTCTTTCATTAGGTCGGACACACCCCTCGGGCACACAGGATACGTCTCTGTTGCCCTCCCTCTCGTTCGATTGCAAGGTTATCATTTGCGTCCTGCCCGCCCGGCCCATATATTTCATGAGAGGCTCGCGGGAGTCATCAGAACGGAAAACGAAGAAAAAAAAGAGCATCTCATTTTTATGTATTCCGCCACAGCGGAGATATATGCATAATGGCTGGGAGATGAAGCCGGGTCGTATCTCAATCATTCTCTGGCTCGAGGGAGTCCTCCAGACCCGAAAATCCAGTGCGGGAAACCCTCCCCGGACGACTCTCACCGCCAAACCGCCGAGATCCACACCCCTTCTCTGTCCACGAGAAAACCACTGACACCACCAACACCACCAACGCCTTCTCCGCCCCCAAGTGCTTCGTGGAAGACTGTGGCCTGACCACCGTCTCTCGGGGGCAGCCGCGGAAACCCCGGAGCTTGGTCTGGTGTTTCGGCCCTCCACCCGAAATCCAGCTTCGATCGGAGACGAAGAATGGATACACGCGGGGAGGGGAAAACTCCTATTCGCCTCGGTGGTGGGTGGGTGTGGGTTGCTCGGCCGCAGGGTTGGTGTATGTGCAGTACCAACAAGTCCTTTATTTGTTCATCTTCCATCTTTTTACACGAGGGGGAGTGATAGGGTTGTCGTTTGAGGACCGGTGGTTTTTTCGGTGAGGGAAAATGATGCCGGACCCCTCGGGGAGAAGGGAAAGCTTTTGAGAGAGGGGAAAGGAGGGGACTGTGTGTGCGAGGAGTCGGGTGGGTATTTAGACCGCGATCGCACCGGTGGTCTACGTTCTCCCGTCTTCTCTCGGACGAAAGGCGATCCTCGAGGAATGCAACGCGACCGCGAAGCCCCATAATGCCCCGCGGTGCCCCGAAGGGATGTGCAGAGGAGGGGGAGGGGGGTAACGAGGGTGGAGAGAGGAGGAGGAGGGTATCGGTGGCACTCGCCGGGGCAGAACTAATGCCTTCCGCGGAACTCGTTTCTGAGCGGGGGTTGGGGAGAACGTGATCTGTCGAGTGGTTTTGCGCCACGAAATTAGGTATTCGAAGTTTATAAAAAAAATTGACGGGGGCGATGTCGTGATTTGCGAGATATTCTTTAGTCACCGGCTCAAAGGTTCTTGCACATAAGCGGGTAGTGATATCTACGACTAATCTATTAGCAAAGGCTGGCTGGATAAGAATTTACGGACGTCAATCAATTAATTAATGTTCAGTCAACATCAAGGGTGACTTGAGGCAATGAATACCAGTGTTGGGAAGCTGTAGTTGAAGGACCGCTCAGAGAGAGGCTAGTTTTGAGGAGAAACTCGAATCTTCAACTCTTTGAAGTAACTTTAGCTCTCCACCCACCTATCATATGATGACTGAACTTTAATAACCGAAAATTGGCACGTATTCTAAGAAAAAACGTAAGCGCATTAATCACTCAAATACAGCTTTTGTCATATTTTTTGTAAGGGATACATAATTGAAAACTCTGGGCAAAGACATTGAAAAACTCGGAAGCATTTAATGTAGATAACGATTAAGGACTGAATTACGAGCGATTGTTATAGGCTATTTCACTTCTGAGCTAGCTAGGTAATAACGGCATTTCCGTTAGTTGAATTCAAATGCCATTGTTACGATCGTGGGGCAGCAAATCTATGATAGGCACATGATTTACCTACTATATAATATCAGAAAAGATGTAAGTAATCTGTAATACGGTCCATTCTATAAATAGAAGCTTTCCTTCGGGAAATATCCCCCAATCACTCTTGAATAGCAAGAAAACAATCATTTTCTTCAATGTATTAGTGACTTAATCAATTGTGTTGCCAATTTCACCTCGCACAATGTATATTTTCCTTGTCGGAAATCCATTCTCATATCAACGATAAGCGGCCACAGAACACTTGAAGGCAAACTCACGAGGCTGTATTTCATCCGACGTGTAGCAAAGTTACCCTCAGTCCGCGGTGCGTGCGCGAGCCTTTAACTTCGAGGCACCATGGCTCGTTCCCTCGCGGCGGCTGACACGCTCGGCGGCCATTAAATCCCTTAGCACGGCGTATAAATCCGATCTCATCGCGCCGCCAGAGCGCCTAGGAAATCTGACGTACGTACTGAGGACTCTCAACTCTACTCCGTCGAAGCGCGGCGAAATGGCGTCTTCTATCTCCCGCGGCATTCCCATCCCCTTCTTATTTGATTATGCATGCGCGTCCACCTCGACTTAGTCCCCGCCTCCCCTCCCCCCCACTCCCGATACATATATATATTCAAATGAAAAATCCGGCCACCGCGCAACCGCGCGCATACATGCATGCATTCCCGAGCGGATCCCGTAGTCCTCCGCTGGCAGACGCACCGCGTCTTCTTCTTCCATCCGATTGGGAGACGCCCCATCCTTCAGCGCGGGTCGGGAATCCCATTTGCGTGCGCGCACTGGGCACGCGCAGAGGCGCCGTCGCCAACCCACCCATGTCCCCTCCTCCATTTTATGTGCGCACTCGACAACCCTCGCAGCCAGGCCGTCAGTCTTTCGATCGGACCCTTTTCCTCGGGTTTGTTACTGATTTCCAAAGCCCCACCCAATGGACCCGATATCTCTCCGCCTTCAAAGCCGGCCGTCGTCACTCGTTGCCCTTGGGGATGCGGCGATGTGTTTTTCACGTGCGGAGGACGTTTCCGAGTGAGTGAGATGAGAAGACGACCGCCCTCAGCCTCGACGGATGGAGGCGTGTTAGCATGTCCCCCATCGCCTGGCCCTGATTGAGTCGCCTTGCCTCTCTTCCAAATTATCTTGCCATCCCGCCGCTAGACAGGGAGTATCTCTCGATGTTTGTTAATTTCCGTTCTCTATCCTCTCCGGAAAAGAGGGAATACCTCTCGGTTATGCGATTGTACCCATAGGATGTTAGTAAATACTTTATAGACGTGGAAAAAGGATACTTCGATTTTTTAAACTGCATGAAATTTACTATTCTTTTTTTTTAGCCCAGAGTAATAAGTACTCCTAGTTATTATTGCTCGCGGAACCAAAGTTAGCGGGAAAGCCAAAATTTAATATTAGACCCTGATAATATAAGTACCTACTCTTGAATCTAGGCCTTGTTTATTGATGGATGAACACTTCCTTTAATGTTTGGTATAAATTTTAATAAACTGCGATTGCAATGTCAGAGGAGGCTAGGTTTGAAGTCATTTTTATGAAGCTGCGTTATCTCAAATATTGACAACAGTTATTTTCCAAAAGATTATTTATAGCAACGATAGAAAATTTTGTTTTATCGATAAATTGGATGTAAGAAGCTGGAAACTGAAACTTGGGATGAAATTGGGATTGAAGGAGCTGGGAACTGAAACATCGAACCAAACCAAAGGACGTGAGTTCAAAACCCGCCTCTACCATAGATGCTGCGTTCGTCTTTGGATTCAAACACTTAAGAGTGAGATGGTGCGATAAAACCTCAGCAGCTGGAGCACCTAAAAACCAAAATGCAACTCGTCGGAGTCCAAGTGTAGACAGATTTAGCATCGTCACTTCGCGGCTTGTAGTTTCGTCGCGACTGGGCGCGGGCATTATGCACGATGGGTAGCCTTGAAGTCGGACTGTATTCTGCGTGCAGCCGTTCGGAATTCCCGCGAACCTCGCTATGTATTCAGAGATCATTGGGTGGGGGACTAGGTGTGTGCCCGTGGTTGCTGATATGGGCATCGAGCGAAAGAGAGGGGGGATTGGGATGGAGCGGGAGGAGGAGGTGGTGTGGACGTGGGAGTCGAGGCGGGCGAGCCGCGCGAAGCGTGTCTAAGTATAAGAGTCTTGGCCTCCGGGGGCCAGCAGCGGCAGCGACAGCGGTGAGGAGAGAGAGAGAGATCCCTCCCGAGGAATGATGATGTTCCTTCCCGGGGAGGGTGGAGCCCCTCTTCCCCTCCTCTACGCGCATCGGGGCGGCGATTTCGCCCCCACCATCTCCGCCACCGCCCGGGGCAACAAGTGGGGAGGGAGGCGGGACCGAGAGGACAAAAGGGACAAGCGTGACGGGAATCAACCCTACGCACTTTTGTTCTGGCGGGGGAGAAGTGGTCGGGGAGCTGTAGGGGATGGGCAGCGGGGAGAGAGCCGGAGGATGCTCGGAAACATTGAATTCAAACCACAAGACGAGGACGTATCGGGGAAATAATGGTGACAAATGACTCGAGGCCCCGCGAGAGAGGCAGCCAATGGAGAGCGTCCAATCGCGCCACCTCCCCCCCCCTTACCATCCCACCCTCCTCGTGGACCCGAGAGGGGCTGAGGGGCGAAGGAGGGGGAACGCGTATACAGTGGAGATGTTCGCAGGAAAGATTAAAAAAAAAAGTGATGCTTGGGGGGAGGTGGAGAGAAGAGTTGCGAGTTCGATCGTCCAATTGCTTGAGAGAGGGACGGGAGGGAGGAGGAGGCTTTTCCGAAGACGTTTCGAGTGGGTGGTGGGGCGGTATAATGTCGGGGGAGGGACGGTTTTACACGAGGGGCTGAGTCTTGAGCGGGAGTATCTGTCGCAGGTGTTTCCTCGAGAGTACATCCGGTGTCGATGGGAGGATGTGGGAGTGGGTGGGGGGATCATTCGGCGGGGCAGGGGGGATTACTATGGGGGGATGGGAATGGAAGGGAGGAGTCCGAGATGGCTGAGAGGGTGTGCACGGGAGAAAGAGGATTGGAGATGCTGCCGCCCCTTTGTTAAATGAAGGAGGAGGCGAGAGGAGGGCGAGAAGGAGGTGGAGCGAAGATTTTGCAAAATGAGACGATTTTGCTTCCGCCGGACGTTTGTCGGATAAGCGTTTAATTTGAGCGTTCCGCTTCACGGTCCCTCCCTCGGACGCATTGGGCAGTGTCGTCTTTTCAGATAATTTAGCGATTTTCAATGAGAACTTCCACTCGTTTACCTCCACATGTACCGACCTACAGCTCCATCAGAGAAAGGCAGTGAATCTCTATAGCGTCGGTTTGAACAAGGAAAATGATACTTTCGAATTATTTGTGTCCATTCATTCAGAAATAGATATCTTTCGTGGAGAAAGTTAATTCATTAGCTATATTTTTGACGGTATAGATTTATGAGGCCCCCTCTAACTCTCCTGGACTCGGATGCTGCTAACTATTCTGTCAATGAAATTCATAGATTCCCGAAGGTCAGTTAATGCTTAAAATTGACACTTAACATCTGATTTTTAATGATATACCTACTCGTATTTTTTATTCTTTATTTATCACTTCACTTTCCTAATAATTTATTCAACGTAAAGTATAGGTATACAATGGTGATTTCTGCGATATAATTAGACGTGGCTCCTGAATATCAATGTAGCGAACTCTATTAGTGGGAATTTATCACCTTGTGTTTCTTGCTTTTTTCGTTTCTGCAATCGTCTCCGCTGATGAAAATCTCATAACATTCCATCAAGTTTTATTTCAGTAATTTTGTTCTAAAATAAAAGCTAGACATAAAGCAAGAGGACCAGAATTTCAACGAAATACATTTCGGGATAAAACTGAAATGAGTTCCAGCTATGTTTAGTCATTCATACGCTGATACATGTCCCTGAATTTAGGATCATAGTATGTTGGAATCTTTGCGAAGAAAGTTTACGGGCTACTCCATGATATGGGTACCTAAATCACTATAATCATTTGAATGTTCGAATCGCAATGTGCGTTCTATACTCTCCAGGTACGGATAAACTAATATTTCAAGAAGTGGAAAACACTTCGCAGTATAATATCGGGCCGGAGTAAAAACATTCAGCAAAATTTGTTTTCTCCGTCTATAACTTGGAAAGTATTCATCAAAAACGTTCAACTACCCCGTCTGATGTGCCGAAAATTGAATTATTTACTCTGAGAACCTCCCTTCAAACATCAGGCTCATTTCGAGCATCAAATCAACACTCACGTTCCGCCATTCTTGCATTCGAAAAATATCCTTTTCGCGGGGCCACTTGTGTATGCATCTCGAGTAAAAACAAAACAAACATCTCCAATCGCCAGCAGCGCGATGCTTCTGGAAGCCAACTGGTCAAATGACTTGAATGCGCGAGAGGGAAAAAAAGAACATTTCAAACAGTTCGTACACGGTCGGAGAGAAAGTTTCCGCTCGCGGGAATCTGTCGAGAGAAAGTCGATAATGCAGCATAACGGAAGGAATTGGGGAAGAGATTGAGGGAAGCATGGAACGGCGAGAGGTGTGTCTCCCTCCGCAGTAATCTCGGCTGTTCATCGGTCATTTTCTTTCGGCGGATAATATTTTACTAGCCGAAATTTAGGTCGTGTCCATCTGGGGAGAGGAGAGGGAATTCATTGAATGTGTGCCATTATTATTCGTTTGGGCAGCAGAGGGCGCCCCCCAAAGAGGCGAAGGGGAAGGGGGGGCTGGGCGAGGAGTCCGAGCTCTCATGATCAGCATCGCTTATGAAAGTAGGCTAATGACTGTGCGCTGTTCCGCCTTGTGTCAATATACCCAATGCTAGCCGTAATTTGTGGGAGGAAATTCGATCGCTTGTAGAATTTATGCATCGTTGAGCATACAAAGAATTTCGTCATAGTGGGCACTCATGGGGCATTAATTAGGAGAAAAAACGGTGTAATTAGCTCCCAACTTATGAGACCGATTATGAATGAAATGGAGATATTATTTCGTCGTGGAATTTTTTTGCTAACACTGATTCAAGGCAAAGATTTCTAGGATATAAAGGACTTTGGCGAATCTCCCCAAATAATGTTCTTGTTTCCTTTTTGTCCAAATACTTTTTTCAAGCTTAGAATGAAAATATTTTTACTCATTACGCGGATCATTCGCAGCATTTTTATCATTTCGGGGGCTCTCGGCAATCGACGGTATATATTGCCTTCCCGCTCTATACTCTGCGCGTCAAATCATTTTCTCCTCTGAAGTGGGATCTGGCTATCGATGGGCAATAAATCTTGACCTCACGGTAAAAAATTACATAGCCGCGGTCGCTAATTTGAGAGCACCCGAAGGGAGAGGGGCGCTCTGCGGGTCGAGCGAATCCGAGAGAGGGCCTTGTTCTTTCGCCTGATCCCTGCCCACACCACTCCGCCACCGCCCCGCATCTTGGCCAGTAATTTTGGGAGGCTATCGATGGCTGAGGTCGCTTGCGCTATTAGCGATAGATTGGTATTACTATTCGGGAATTAAAGAAGGGTGGAGAGGTAACACGGCGTCTGAGTCAGCCTACTCTTACGCCAAGGGGCCTACAGTTAAAAATCCTCGTCGGACAGATTGCTGCCCTCATAGGCACCGCAGAACTTGGTGGCAAACAGACCGATTGAGCTTGATGCTAGTGAGAGGTGCTGGAGACAAAGGGTTTCATCTTGAGAGCACCGCGGTAGATCCTCGGTCCCTGTGACTGCTCATCTTTGCTTGCTTCGCCCTCTCTGAGTTCAAGCCATCCGTTATTGAGTACCGCCAAGTTGTGCGACAGGTGCTGAGTCCTCTCCAAGTAGCATCCAAGTAGATACCTAATTTTTTGGTGAAAAATCTCAGCCAATGCAGGATTCTCACTCAGGTCACTTGAGATGGGAAACAAGCAGTGAAATAATATCATTGAAAAAAAATCATGCCGCTTTACCGGGAATCGAACCTGACTACTTCATAGAACCGAGTACTTTGGTCTGTTTAACTAGCGAAACTACCTTATTACACTATTCTTGTCCATGCTGATGATTTCCATCTCCGAGGAGTTTTTTCGCACTTCTATGCATGTGTGGTTGACTCCGTGAATGCAAAACCGCGGTTGGTTCGCGGAGTGCTCAAATTCGGAAAGCCAATACTCCAGGCCGGCGCAGCAACCTACACAGCCGTCATTGCCCTTCTCTTCCTCCGCATCCCATTCTTGGAATGAAAAAAAAACACCCCTTTCATTTTCCGCCTTCGGCCTTTTCCCTTGCCTCTTCCTCCCTTCCTCGTCTACATCGCGAGCCCTGCCCCTTAAATTTCCGACCTCGCCCCCTCCCGAATGATCCCGCCCCCTATCATTAACGGTGTCACCTCTCTCTTTTCTCTCCCTCGCCACCTCCCTTCTCCTCCACGCGTTTCAACTACTCCCAAACCGAAACACTATTTCACCACCCTGTAATCCGCCGCCTTCCTCTCTGCGCGACCATTCTCATTTCTTCGGCAACGGGTCGCTCACTCACCCGCCGCCCCTGGGGGCCACCGCTCGCTCGGAAACATCTGTGTGGGCGTGGGCTGGCCAGGAAAATGTCAGTGGTTCGTCCTCTTTCGCTCGCAACGCCTCATATACGCACAGAATGCACGTTTTTCTAATTCGAAGGATTGTCTTCTCAAGTGAAATATGAATGAGCGTAGAGAAAGAGGCTAGAAAATTTGCCTTTGTCGAAATGTTAAAAAATCGTATAATAGTTGCTAAGCCTCTACGCACTGAAAATGTGAGAGTATCGTAAATGGGCTACGGTCTTACAGCTTACATAAAAGGTCCACACTTTCGAGTTAACTTAGTCTTCAGGTAATTATTTTTTCATTCATTTTGTACTGCTTTATCTCTTCTGAGCTCATCCAACTTTTCTCGAAGAATTTCTCTAAATTTCATCCATCTCGACACTGAATACTAACATTGACCAAAAAGTGCACCGGGTTAGAAGCAGTCATGGTGATATCTAGTCCAGTGATTAGATAGTATTTCAAGGGTTAAGATGCAATTGTGTTGAAAATAGAGTCGTTAGTGATGGTCCTTCTGACTCTTTAAAACTATATTATAATCTTTCCTTTTTCCTTGGATTTATATTAAGTTTAACTTACCTCTGTAGTACATTTACCCACGCTCGGCAACCGTAATTTTCTCTTCAACCCCCCTGGGGTTCGCAAAAATTTTTTTCCGCGCATTAATTAACTTTTTACAGATGCGACCGTGACCTAAAAATTTGCTCTTTGGCCACCTGTCTAAACTCAGGATTTTGATACAACACTGTTTCTGGTTGTGCTCTACATTTTTTCGTATTGAATAGATCAGATCTGCTCGGTTATCGTCATTGATTTTTTCTATTCCCCACTGTTTATGTGGGTCAATGAGAATGTCTAGCATAAATCTTTCCATTTGATACCGGCAATTCTAAGACCCCGAGGTGCAATCAATCTACGTCGCCTGGAGTCCACTATAAAATAGAAGAGCATCCACAGTGGAAGAAATGCGCATAGGTTCTACGTTTTCTATCTAGATGCGGGAGAAATCAGAGCATCAGCCTTGTTGGGAGAAGATCAAAAGATTCTTGAAAGTCTGATCGAGAGACGACTTCAAAATCGCTTTCTCGAGGAGCCTAGATTTAATTAAATAGCACCGACTGTGTTATTACCAATTACTAGTATCATAAAATAAGATATAAGACATGAGGCGCAGGGGCTTACCATTTTGTCCAATAAATAGGAAGCAAACGGATGGCACTTTTCGATTATGAAATGTGGCGTAAACCTATATCTATCGATCAAAATTATATGATCTGAAGGAAATGCAGATGTAACTTGACATAGAAATACCTACAGAACCCTGCTATTATTTATAAAGGTTGCAATATTATATAGCTCGCTCATTCACCGGATGTCTTATAAATCCCAACCGCGTTCTCTTGAAGTGTACTTGTTCGTCTGTCGTCACAAATCTCGACAAGAGTTGAAACGTTCAATTCAAAATCTGTTAAATGGGCTATTTCTCCTTCCAAAGATTACCACACTGCATCAGTTGCATTGTTAGTATCAGTTGCGTCTATTTGCCTGAGTATTAAGGTCTTACCATTCTTTATTCAACAACAATATTTTCAATATACCATCGCGCAACTCATTATTACCTCGGCGAGGCTGATTTGATACCAATTACATTCTAAAGGCAGAATTCACATTTTGCGCCTGATAGAACCCGCCTATTTGAAAACAAAAGGTAGAATGGATAATGCATAGCTAAAGAGCCTATTCTTTTTTCAGTCCAGAACGGCTATTTTCAATAGATTTTGTCTAAAAATATTTAGGTATATGGGAGATCCAAAAGCTAGACAGCAGCGAAAGAGCGTTTTTTTTAATGTATCTATTTAAACTGAATGAGAAGATTGAACCGAAGAGTTTGTGGTACAGCGCCTCACTGTTGCAGAAAGCTTGCCAGACTTCAAATTGGTTCGTTATTCAAATTTTCCAAGAAAAATGTCGCGGGATATCAGCTAAGCCCTGTATATGATAATGAAGGATTCGACTGACACAACCTCGGTTGTCAGGCAGGGTTTCCGCTCCTCTTTCCATCCATCTCTTCCACGGCCGTCCAACCCTTCTTTCATTCTTACTCCCTTTCCTCCAGCCACCCCTCCTTAGGATCATCCCAGTCGGCCCACACCGCCGATTCCTCTTCAGAACCGCCGCGGGGATTGGACGCCTACGTGCCCATCGGATCCTCGTCACGTGATCGCCAAAGCGAACCTGTGAACCCACTTCCTCATTTCGGCTTCCTTCTTTCGGCCCACACAATCTATGTTTTTGAACTTGTCTTGTAAACCCCGCAACCGAAATACGTATATGTTACACGTTGCGCTTCGCTTGCAATTGCAAAACTATATTTTTTTCACTCGCCTAGGGAACCCGAGTTATTGTGCTCAAAAGAATCTCCGTAGTTCAAATAGCTATATTCACAATATTCATTTGCTAAATACCCACTTTCTCTCTTCCTCCGCGCTTTTTTGCATTAAAGTAATTGGATCTCTTGATGAGTGTATTAATTTGTAATGTTCACGGTGTATTTTTCCAGAAACTTGACAAACATACTGTTATAAATTGTATAAATGCAAGACTGACCAAATTGTAAATGAAATTGAATGAAAAATAAAAATGCCATTTACATTTTTTAAACTGAACTAAGTTGGCAACTCGGTTAATCAATACATTTTTGAGAAAAGTAGACGGAGCACATTTACTCGCTGGAGCCTCTTTGGTGATATCACGAGTTAATTGTTTCGCCTTAGCCAATAAAATTACGTCATATGCGTGAATCTTGACTTTCGCGCAAAATGGAAGATAGGTACTTATCGCAAACATTTTCTACCGTCACTGCATGAAGTATGCGGGTTTGTAAAATATCTAAGTGATGACTTCAAACTTAGAATCGTAAACCGAGACCGAGGAAGTAAAGTTTATGGCGGCGTTTACTTCGAGCGCATGTTTAGCTAATGCGTAATTTCACTCATCAACCTCGAAGCGAAGTACTTTCAGAAGAGCAATGTGAGTCATCCCCGGCCCACAGACGCGACTCAGCATCCCACTTGGGACTGTTACTCACTGGAAATAACTTTCTCCTCAGCATTTCCTCCATCTTCCTTTGCGATTCTCTTTTTCCTGATCTCCTCCACCATCCATTTATTTATTTTTTCCCCCAAAGTTCCTCGTCAAATTTATTCATATTTTTCCACACCAGCCCCACCGTCCATTTAACCTTTGAGTCTCTCCCTTTCCCCTGCCGCGCACATCATTTGAATTCGGAAGGAATCCATCCATAATTGACGTCCGAGCCAATAAACTCCTGGATGGATGTGTTTCTTCCTTCGGGAAAACTTTCCTCAACCAACCCTCCCCTTACCAAACTCCCCTCGGTCTTTTATAATCCCCCCGCCTCTCCTCTGTCCTCACTTCCCATTCCATCTCAAATCTCCTCTCGTTGCATTGGCCAACACTCACCCACACCACTGTCCCCCCTCTTTCTCCCCTCACCGCACTCTATTCCCAAAAAAAACCCTCTCCTTCCCCCCCAAAAACTCCGCTTCTAACCCTTCCCCTTCTAGCGGCGAAACTCCGCGACCGATGTGACCACCCATCGCCTGTCCCCACTCGCCGACAACACCCCTTCCACAGTTTTTTTCCTCCTCATTCCACCCCCCCCCCCATCTCACTCCCTCGAAACCGTCGTCTCCCATTCGCCGCGCAAACCCTTCCCAGTATCCTCAGCGTCTCTCAACCAAAGGAGGTTGAAAACGCACTCGAGGCGGTCTAGGAGATTTTCGTCCTGCGGTCCGCCTGCTTCGGGTAGTCAACTTCATCACGCTGAAATGTGCCTTTACTCCTTAAACATTATTGTGATCGTGTAATGAAGCACTCCAACCACCAGTTCACCACCAGTTAATCAAGTAGGTATTGGTGGAAATACCAAAAGCAAATCTTCGAAGAGCCCCAATTTTTCTTTGTCACGGCGAAAACCTCATTGAAGCACAGTGATGGCAATGGCGCTCCGTTTAGTTTTGCAACAGAGCCCTAAGTCTTGATCCGGTTTTATAGTCCCTGATTTAATATCTTCTCGGCGTCAAAATCAATGTTTTATGTTCTCTTATCGACAACTCTTTTGTGAACTAACCGATAGTAAGAAGTAATATAGATCACCCAAACTCAAGTTATGGTTAGAGCAAAGGTTACATCACCTTGTGCTGAAGGTTAACCACACATAATAAAATCGGACCTCGGTGTAGTTTAGTGAATAAACCAGCAGTTAAGTTAAAGTAAACATGAAACGGTTGAGTATCATCGTTTTAATAGAAGTTGAGATAGCTTTTCTCTCGGGATGGAGTAGTGGGAGCTCACATCATGCCTATCGCGATATCGAAATTTTGGTCAAACTGAGCGTGACCTTCCTATCCCAGCACACACTCCCATTTCGTACATATGCATCGCCACAATCTACAAGCTCCCTAAGGGGTGTGTGGCAGGGTACCAGCCGTGAGTAAGTGTACCACATGGGTATATTGCAGCCCCATTTGATTTCGACTTTCCTTCCACCCGCCGCTCACGCCGGCCATCGTTGAGACGCGGCGCTGGACACTGCGGCGTCCGCCCATTATTTTAGGGCATCCCATGGCCAAACGGCGGGGTCAAGGAGGAGTGGGACGAAGGGGAGGAGGGTACAGGGAGAGTTGGTGGATGGGGAGGGGGAGACAAGGAGGGGGGGAGGTTCGGAAAAGAGGGGATTGGATATCGCGATGTGAGGGGAGTGCGTTGGTTTGGGAAAAGAGATGCTGCAGAGAGGCCCGGAGGAAAGGCCAATGCGAGGAGAGAGAGGTCTACGACCTCGGACCTTTTTCTCCCCCACCTCCCTACTCCCTCTCAGACACACGCTTTAAGTCCTCCCTCCCATCCACTTCTCTTTCCCCCCCCCCCGCCCATTATCCATCTCCCCCACTCCTTCCTCCTCCTCCTCCAATCCTACGTCTTGGAACGTTAATTCCTCTACGATCTTCAAAATTAAATGGATTATGCTTCACGCGGCTTGCTTCCTCTCCACTCCTTGCAGTTTATGCTAGATCCACACATCATTTAGTTCGTTAGTCGTTGTCAAATGTTTGACAGCCATCTTAAAAAATATTAATGTTAATCAGTACTACTAGTTTTCAAACCGAATATCAGTTAATTGAACCCCTCCATTCCATCATATTCAAAGTGAACTCGCGTGAATCGGGATCGGTAGTGTGCCTTCCTTACAAATAAAAAAAAATGGTTGAAGGCGTAACTTTGTCGAATGTTACCGCAGACATGACGAAAAAGAAAACTCTCTTAGTAAATTCCACGCTTAAAACTTTTATTCCCGACCTAGGTATCGAGTGCAGTCATTTTCAAAGTTACTTATAGATACACGAAAATAGATTCTGCTCAATTTGGTTCATGAAACCTTTGAAAATGATTGCAAGGCAATCGAAACCTAGGTTGGTAATAAAAGTTTCAAGTTTGGAATTTACTAAGAGATTTTTCTTTTTCGTCATGTCTCCCTTCCATACGTTCTGCTTCACTTTATCAAATTTCCCTCTGAGCCCTGCTCGAGCTCTGGCATAGCTCGAACTCAGAACGAGCTCGGTTCCCGTAAACTTCCCTTCGATCTATTGCGCCTTATGTACGAATCTCATATTGCCTTGCCCACGGTGGCTGTGAATTTACGTAAAATGGGCATCACGCTACGAAGGGCCCCCCATCCTATCGATTAAAACTGCTGACCATCATTTTAGGGGTTTGAATTTTCATGAAGTGGGAGGAGACAAAGAAGGCAAGAACCAAGTTATTCGTCGATGCAACATAATTCATTAATCTAAAAACTGTCGCGCGATTGAGTCACACGTGGACTAAGCTATTTTTTATGTGTCGTATACTGAAGTGCTCTGTTGGCCTTTAATATATTTTCAGGGTGTATGTTAGTCAATAGACGATATTTTTGAAAATATAGTTGATATGGTTTTTGCGGAAATAATCCTAATGTCGTTTTATTTTTCTTTTCAGTTGACTTCAATGGAGCTTCAAGGGTTTTATGGCCATGATACAGACAACTCAAGGTTAGTCACCAATTTCTAATTTATTTAACTCTGTCTAACTTCCAATTCCGTTTTTCTTTATCGTTATCTATAGTGGCATGCTTAATCTGTTAATACTACCACATACTTTAATACAGCACCACTTGGTACTAATCGCTGTATTCTTATGTAAATTTATTAACCTTGTAGTCATTATTGATTGACACTAACACCCACCAAAAGGGGAAACTCATCGAAGGTAAGACACTGCAAATTTACCTAATCCTGGGGATTTGATAACAGTGGAAACTTCTGCTGTAAAGTAGCGCTGTATATTTTTGAACCAGATAGTCATTCATGCTTAATTCACTCAGGTATTCAGCTAGCAAAAGTATTTTCCTAAAAATAAAAATCTAATTTAGTGATCCTACTTTAATATCATTAGTCTGATAATTACGAATATTAAATTTAGTATGAAGTTCATTAGCGATAATTTTTCTACACATGCATCACAAGCTAAAATTAAAAAAATTCTGTGATGCTCTATAAACAGGGACAGGGTCCTCTCCTTAAGGCTTACCTTCAACCTCATTCCTACTGAACTACCTCAGTTGCCCCAATGATAACATCTTCCCAGCTTTATTCAAGTACTAACCTCATTTATTTCTGACTCTAGCTGATTCTATAAAACGTTCATAACTCTAATTACTACATCTGCCTTCAATAAATCTGACCAATACTAATTAGCATACTAACAATCACAGAAATGGGTTAAGTGGAACCATTAAGACAAAGCAAGTAAACTCATCCCTTGTATCAAATGCCTTCTAGAACACAGTGTATATTTTCTGATGATTCCTAAGCTGATTCACAAAATCCATTAAATATTTTTCTGGGTAAAATAATTACATTAAACTGATATACATACCTAATAATATGTCTAAAGAGTACATTTCATTTTGAAAATATCTTGCACAAATAATTGATATTTTGGAGTGAATGTCTGAGTACAAATATTTTATCAGAATTCAGTTTGTTTTTCTTGTCTAAAAATGTTAGAAAGTGTTTCATTTGTTGTGACCATGAAAATCATTAATGATTCCACTTTGCCCTTCCTTTCTCTTTCTTTCTCTTTCTCTCGAAATAACATTACCTCTACCTCATACCTTACCACAACCTCCAAAATCCAAACCTATACACTGTCCACTTCAAATTATAATTGTTTTCTTCCAATATCACTTGATCTTTAATGGTATTTGGCTGTCAATACACTTATTTTTATACTCAATTTTTTAACGTAAATACATGACATGAAATACACAATTGTGATCATGAATGGATTCATTATTATATGTATATCTTTCTCTTATACATTTTTCTTAACTATGTATTTTAAAAATAACAACACATGAATCTATTACAATTTTTCATTTACACGCCTTGCTGCAATAACCACACTTCACCACACTATTTGGCATGATTGACTCCTCATTACCCTTTCTTTGAACCCTTACAAAACCACCATACCCTTGAAACCTGACAGTTTGTCCAATGGGGAGGCAGGAACGAATGTCCTTCAGCATGTTGGCACCCCTGGGAGGCTGGGTGGAGGAGGGGTTGGAGGGGGAGGGGGAGGAGGAGGGGGAGGAGGGTTGGCTCAAGTCACTGCCCCATCCTCCTCCTTTCTCCTCCACTCCAACAACAAACAGTCTGGAACAACGCTCAAATTCCATAACCACTTCCCTCCGGAAGGGTCTGGGTAAGATTCATACCTTTCATCCTTTACAAATTGGACAGTCTTGAATTTCTTTCCCCTTCTATTACTTTTTTATTCATAGATCTAGTCTTTTTTTAATGCATTTCGAGATTTTTTTGGAAAATTTAGTTTTTCACTTTTATAGTCAACTGCTCATTTTTACTTGCACAACCATTGTCATGCGGTTGACCATTAGCCTTACTGTTGTCTTAGGGTTTTCTAATAAAGTTACAATTTAAACTTAAAAATCAAGGAAGTGGCTGATGTAAATGTAATTTAAGGTTCAATCAATAAAATTTCCTAGATTTAAACCTGTGATTTGAAGTGAGAATGATCTCTTTTAAAGCTTAAGGACAAATGGTATCTTATTGGCGGCTTTCAACGAGAAAAGGATCGCTTTACCTGGCATAAAGTCAGAGACAGTTGATCACCCTAAGAAATACTCAATCTCATTTCATAGCTAAGAAAATTTAGCTGAAGTATGCAATAAATTCTGATAAGGTTGATTATTTTACAAAAGGGTGAAACATTTTGCTGCAGAAATCTCTGCATTTTAGCCAAGGTATTTATAATTTTACCCAGGTTTGGTATAAAGTGAAAAGCATTAGCCCCTTAAATCTATGTAGTCTTATAAAACTTGTTCTCCCCTCAAGCATAAATAAAACCCATGGGCACATACATGGTTGATAAGATTTAAAATTGATGTCGATCTCGGGAATTAACTTTTATTTAATAAATGTATTGGATTAAGGGCCTAGTAAAGCCATTGATTGAAAATGAAGAAATGTACACAAATAGGCATAAATATACTTGTAACTTATTTAAAAGTTATGAGTGGGGACAAATGCAAAGAATGTTACAAATAGGGACTGAATGAGAAAATTTTCAATATTTCCAGCATAGTTTTTAATACTTAGTGTCTTGATGTATTGCATCTACCCTTTTTATTGAATAGCTACCACTAAAAGTTTACTATTATGGATAAATCCTAATAGTCAATAATTACAAAAGTAAATATACTCTTATGCCAGCATTTTAGACATTAGGTGGCCAAATATGTGCAGCAGAGGTGAGGTATTTGTTTTTGTGACATCTCCGGAGCATGTGTGCACGTGTAGAGAGTTAACCTCCAAATAGAATGATTATTACTTGGAAGTCAAAAATGCTGGCATAGGAGTCAATTCCTTTTGAATGGTGTAGGCCCATGGATATTGTCTTCTATATTCAACAAGCAGACGAAATTCGGGTGGAAAAAACTTTTGATTTGACCTGGATTCAAACCCAGATATCCCTATTGCCAGTCATGTGTGTTCGCCAGTCACACCACCATGCTATCTAAATTCAAGGCAAATATCAGAGGGAGATAATGAAAACTAGATGTACCCATCTGGGAGTCATAAGCCTTGAATTAACTGGAAAACAAACCTGATGGGTTATTTGAAGATAAAGGTTTGAATCCAGTTAATTATCAAATGATTTCTTCAGTGAGAATTTCAAACCCTTGGTACATATCTTGGCATTCATGGCTATGTACCATATCATTTGTGCTACTGTGATGACTGGAAAATTTATCTTCAGTACTAAATTCAAAGGGAAATCAAGTTCTCTATTCATTTGCACCCTGTGAAGAGCTATCCAAGAGATTAGAAATGATAGATTTTCCATCCTTCCTTTACAGTGATAAGAAAGATTCGCTGGAGAGCATCACGGGACCAGATGGAGTGGTGTTTCCAGCCATCAAGAGGCCCAAGATGGGCGCTCACTCGCCCCACCTCCACCCCAACAGTCCCCATCATGTGGGACACATCACCTCCCCTCATCACCACCACCTCCACCTGCATCCCCACCATCTCGGCCCTCAGCACACCCCCCTGGGCCCACCCCCACCGCCCACTGGGGGTGGATCTCCTGCCCTCCCGCCCCCACTGCCCCCATCACCCATGCAACCGCCACTCAGTGAAAGGGTCATGTTATACGTTCGGCAGGAAACAGACAATGTATATACTCCACTACATGTGGTGCCTCCAAGTGCAGCCGGCCTTCTCAATGCGGTAAGTCAACCATTCTCCTGGTTAAATTATTTGTTTTTGGTGAAAGATATTTTTTTGGGGTTTGTGTGCTTCTAGATCATGGTAAAAATAGTTAATACATGTATGGAAGCAGTTAAATTTTCCATCTTTGTCATTGCTTTGTCACTTCCCTCCTGCATTTCATTGACTTAAATATTAATGTTAATACAATTTGTCCAAAAGAATTAATAACTTGTAAATATGTGTTGAGTTATCTGTAATGATTGGTGTCTGCTAAATGTTTGTGTGCCCATTGTGTTTGGTTATTGGATGATTTTGGATGTGTCCAACTTTCCTGAATTTCACGTGATGGGATTGGTCAATGAAAAGCTGGATGTGTGTGAACCTTAAGGAAGATTATTTTAATATATACTAGACTCTTAATCTTATAGCCAGGTTGATTCATTCATATTCTAAGAGGTCTTGAACATTATATTAAGATATTTTTAATCAACTTTGCTTTTCTTCAAACCTTAAAATGGAATAATTTTTATTATTTTTTTCCATTCTCATGCAAAACCCAAAAAGGGCTCTTATTGAAGTAAATAAGAGATTTCTATGAATTTAAACAGCTATTTTAGGACTCTTAATTAAATACTATTTTCATAAAATTTAAAAAAAACATGCTAGTTATACTGTTGAAATAATTGGTTCCTACAAATAAGTCATTCAATCATGAACAGAAATGAAGAAAAATATTTATGCAGGCATTACCATTTTCATTTTCTTTATAAATCACTAGTGGCAATGATGTTCCACTTTTTTTTGGTAAAGTTAAAACACTTTCAGTCATCAATCAAACCTAACTTCTGGGCCTATTTGCTTGAATATTGTCAAGTATTTTTGTTTTGGAAATAATTTGGAAAAGTTGTCGATGGTCCAATTCCATTAAATACAACATTTAAGAATTAAGGCAATATTCCTGCTATCTTCTCTTTGAAATGGATATTTTTAAATGATATGTACAGATGTTTCAATCATATTTCCCAGTGCAGATGGAGAATTTTTTCAAATACATTTACTTGTACAATGACTTCATTTTTCATGTCAATTTGTACCTTACTTTAGCTATATAAACGCACATAATTGTATTTGTGGAGTTAACTATGTGCCTAATGTATAACTTATGGTGTATTAACATATTTGAGAATACAATGGAAGTTGTAAATCAATTGTTTTATTATAAATGCTATGGGTCTATTGCTGAATTGAGGAATGTACATAGACACTCAGTCCCCATACATGATTTTGCATGGCTTTCCAATTACTTGTAACGTGACGATTCATATGCCTGATGGTTGCCAAAGGTTTACAAATATTTAATGCCCAGGTGAATCTGAGTCTACTAATATTTGAAGCTTGCATGCTTTTTACTATTTGCTTAAAGGCACAGGGCAATGATGGTTTAGAGAATGAATAGTAATGAATGAAATTAGCAGCCATCAACTGATTCCATAGTTTAGCTTTTTCATGAGTTTTTGCAGTGATAACATATTAAGTACGTAAAGTGGCCTGATAAATAGAAATTTGAGAAAATAATGTAATTCTATACCTAATCGCAAAGATAAAGTTAAATTTAATTTTAAGGTAGGTGCATGGACCTCAATAGAAACACGTATTATGATGAAGAGATTATGATAAAAGATAGATCGTGATTGTTAGTGGTGCTTGGTCAAGAAAATGTGAAAAAAAGTTTTTTTGTCAATGTTAAATACTACTTGAAAATAATCTCTTCTTGAAAATAATTGCAGAAGTCAGTGATGTCACTGAAAATATTCATGGCTTATTCGGTAAATTGTAAATAAATTATAATGTACTCTTGATCTATCTTCTGGTGATTAAGCATTAGAATTTTGCCAATATCAACTGAGATAGTAGGGCTGTAGACAATGAAGATGCACCAGGGCATTGCAAGGCTCATTTTTTTTAGCATACTCTACCACTGGCCGTTGTGTTTATTAATTGATATAATGAGACAGCAAGACATTATACAATCGATAGGTAGTGTTTTTAGTCATTGGCATTTAAGGCACCTGCATCCAAGTTATCTTGATACTTCCTTTATACCTAGCTATGAAGAAAGTAATGCTCAATAACAACAAGAAACATCATTGATAATGGGGACACATCAGGTTTTCAATTTAGTCTATGGGCTTAACTTCAAATTTTTTCTTCAAGCTTTTCTTTAAGCTGCCAGGTATATTTGACAGGAGAATTCCTCAATCAGTTGTATTTTTTTCAATAAACTAAGACTGGTGATAGACCATGATTAATTTATTTTATTTTCCTTGCTTTCCAGATTGAGAATAAGTACAAAATTTCTACTTCAAGCATTAGTAACTTGTATCGAAAAAACAAAAAAGGGTAAGTTAACTTTTCCCAATTCACAGAAATTACGTAATCTTCCTATGGTAGTCAGAATGCCTAAAATTAACTACCAACGTACAAACAGCAACACATAGATGTCTCCATACACTCAGATTAGAAAATCTTTAAGTAGAAATTTTGAACTGCATTGCATACCAAACTAATTGGATAAATTTGGTGAATTATTTCTCAGTGTGCCTATTTGTGCTTGGCCTATATGTGTTAAATGTCATGTCTGTGTGGATATGGTCTAATCTGGTGTTATGTGTATCTGTTGGAAATATATTTTTTACAATATTTTGCTTTAATCTTGGAAAAGGTAATAAGTTGCTATTGATCAAAGTTTAACATGCATGAATTACAGCAATGCCTTTTTTACTAAAAACTTAACCAGCATTTTCACCAACTTGTGCATGGTCAGAACATGAATTCAGTTGCATAAATGACACTTGCACACTCATTTCATCTGAATCACATAATTAGGTTAAATAAGTCAAATTGATGAGTAACTATATAATTTCTCAGTTAATAAAAAGCATTTAATTGTCATAATGAAGAAAAATGTAGTAGAATAATATGTCTAACCATTAACAGTAGTATAGATACATTAGTCGATGGCCTAAAGTATGGTTAAACAACCTGTATCAGATATAACAGCATTATGCCGATACCATTTAATTAAGACATTTACCAATCTAACAGAAATGAATACTTGGAAAATTATTGAAAAAATTGCTCCAACTTCATAGAGGAATTTACTTATCCCCTAATGTGAATCTCTTTAAACATATCATTTAATAACTTAAATCAGCATGCTAACCTTAAATATCCATTAATTTTCTAATGTCAATAATATTTATGTTGACATGCACTGAAATATATTTTTCTACTTTCTTTCAACAGGATTATGGCCAAAATTGATGATGATATGCTCAAGTACTATTGCAATGAAGATCTTTTCATATTGGACATCAAGCCATCACCAGATGGAGAAGATACTTTTGACATTACACTTACAGAACTCATGGATTAGAAGATTTCACATGTTTCTGTGAGAATGATAGCCATGGATATAATGACTATACTGCCAGTGACAGCAGTTGTAAAAAATATTTCCCTGGGACTTAAGATGGATATGAAAACATAGGTACAGGCAAATATTCTTGCCCATGCATTAAACGTAAAAATGTGTTTCCTTCTATGGTCCAGGAAAGTCAGTGTGTCACACCTTTATTCCCACCTGCTAAAAGTCTTGAGCCATGAATCAGCAGAGAGCCAAGGTTTAGTGTCAACCATTGCAACTTTTGACTTTATGCTCAGATTCTAATCTGAATTGAAGAGCTGAATAAGTGCGTGTGCTTGAGCAAAGCCTGTAGACTCAAAATGTATTAAGTCTGATCAGGGAGAGTGAGTGTCAAACACAAGTGCTTCGTGTATTGCTGAAGGCCAGCTTCAGATTTGTCTTTCAAAAACTAGATGATCATAGAGTGAAGGGGCTGAGAATGTCTCATATTCTTAGTCATGTGCATTAATTCACCTTCATCAATATTTTCTACTAACATAGGCAAGAGAAGCAAAAGGGGGTCTCAGTGGCCAATTTAATTATAAAGTCTATTGTATCATTGATTTTTAACTTGTATCCTGAAGTCACAGTGTGTATAGTTGAACTATTTTTTATGAATGAATGTAAATGTGTGCTTATGTAAGTTAATCACTTCATCAAATGAGTAAGTACAACAAAGTTAAGTGTTTTCATTCATGTTTTTCAAATGATGAATATGAGTGCTTGCAGGTGAATTGTTTGAAATCCTGCTTTAAATATATGTTATGTTTCCCTTTTTATTCATTATGGTTGTATGTATTTTGTGTTAGAGTATTTGACCCAGATATCAACGTGTGGATGAATTAACCATCCGAACTTTTTATGTTATCAGAAAATTGTGAGACCTTATCATCATTTGTGAAAAATGGGGAGCATTGCATCATCATTCAGTCATTTCGTAATTTTTTCTTACACTATTTATGTGAAGACAAAATAAATGAGTGACATGGTTCCATCCTTCATTACATCTATCCAGTAATTCAATCACCACTAACTACCATATTCTAATCCATAGTTAATTCTTGCCATTGCTTCAATAAACCTACATGATAATAAGCATTTATTTGTGCTTTACACTAAGTTGTTATTTCAATTCAATACCCTTATGAATGTGTGAAAGTGATGAAGCTTATGGAATGTTTTATTATGGATACTGATCATTGCAAGTTTTTTCCTAAACTTATTTTAGAAAAACTTGTAAATAATATGTTAGCACAAATGATTTTTGTGAGAATCTGTCATATATTCAAAAGACTGCAATTTTGATGATGTTTAAGGATAGCATTTGTGATATTTCATATGAAAGCAATGTGGGAAAGCTGATGTAAGTCCGATGGAATCGCATTTTACAGTGCTCTACTGAAGGCAATGCTCATTTTTTCTCGAGACATGTTCAATGATTGGATACTTAAGTGGGCAATGGAAGAATAGAATTCCTATCCCAGATCTCAATTTTATAAGCTCAAAGAGAATGATGAAGAGCTATGACAATGAAGATTTGTATCATGGCTGAATGTTCAGCCAGCATCGTTATAACTTAATCAAAGGTCTCTTCTATATTTTAAGTTTCATTATGTTTGGGGGAGGTATTTTTGTCTGAATGTTTGCTGATGGAAATTCTGATAAGCAATTGCAATATAAAAGATGATATAAATAGATTACTAAGCTGAGAATCTATTCCAAATATTGTATCGAAAGAAACTTGAAAATAGGGGGAGGAGTAATTTTTCCAATCACCTAAATGATATTATTCTGGGTAAGCTTGTTGTTAGATATCAATCCTCATTAGTTAGTTGCTTAGGCCATTCTTCATTTCAGGCATTCATGGTTAGTGAAGTCCCTTTTGTCTGGCAACTAAGTACCTGACATTCCAAAATGCAAAATTGGAATTTTGTTTTATATTATTAATATTATTCTCTATTGTTTAATGTAATCAAGTATTTTTGTATCTCTTTAGGTCAGAGAGGTGACTTCCTACCAAAATGCCACTTACCTAGCTTTCAAATACAATATTCAGTAGCATTGTCTTCATTCTTCCAGCAGGCCTCCTCCTATTTTTCTCAAGTTATATATTTTATGACATGCTTACTCAAACATAGATTGATCTTTTTTAATATTATTTATATATCAGAGGTGTTGGAAGGCTATTAATCCTGCCCCCTCGAAGATTGTGATTTTTATCGGTATCATCCCCCAACATTGTACAATTTTAATAGATGAGTTATCACTAATTATATCATAGTGACAACTCAACATTGTATATTTGTTTTGTTTTGTGCCTAATTTATTGATATTTAGTTCTGTATGTTGTTCAAACTTAATTACTTTCAAGTACTGCATGTGAGTGAATGTGTATCAAATCAAACAATTTCTGCCTGCATAAATCTGCTAGTGTACGTACTGATAAGAGAGGGTGGAAAATCATACACATTTGTAATTCAAATAATATCATAAGGGTATCTTTCTCTGTCTACCATTTTGCTCATAGAAGTTTTCAAAAGGTATTTTTCGTTTCAAATTATATTTCAAAATGCCATTGCTGCACTTTAATCTCTCCCAGTGGGTGTAGATGTGAATTGACCTAAGTTTTAGATTCTCCATTTGAAAAAGTTTGATATAGCAATCCTCTCAAAATTCTTTGTTTTGCCATATTTGAAACTGAAGAAATTAATTTCATTTGATTTTTTTGTATGTAGAAAGATACCTTCATGATGTTGTAGCTATAAAATGCCTTTATTCATATTCACTTTCCCATTATTATGTTCCAAAAATAGAGATAAGAAATGTTAATGACAGTACAATAGGAGTAAATCATCAAGTAGGTACCTTTTCTCATTCATTCATTAAAATTTTCTAAATTTTAAAAACTGTACATAAATACATAAATAAGGAAAGCAGATGTGCTTGAATGAATATCATTTCCGAAGTACAATATTATGTGATGAGATATTTTTTCAAAGGAGTTGGATCATGATTGAGCATTAAGTCAGACTTACTTTTCTAAAATTGATGCAATAATTGTGTCATTTATTTAAATAGAGTTGGTTAGCTGCCAAGCAGCATGCTTGATCATGAATTACTAATGCCCTGAATGAGAAATATCATATACACCAGTATAAAAGTTTTCTTGGAATAGTTAGTGGACCAAAAACTTACTTTTGAAGGATATTCATATAATTATTACTCAAGGTTCATGAAAAGGTTAGGATTAAAACTCCCCAAGCCAGCTTTCTGGAATATGAATGGAAAAGTTAAAATGCAGAAATATTGTGCTGTGAATTTTAATGATAATCTGCTTTCATATGCCCTTATATTTAATTTTATGCTGCTTTGACTGTGCTTTTATTCATCCTAACAAACTCTGTGCCTCACTCTTTCATTGATGCATAATGCAAATTAGTAATCATGGAATATATAGCTCATAGTTATAAGGATGTCCCCTATACCCATAAAGAGAAACTCGACCACCCATTCTAATATTTTTGAGAATCAAACATTTCTGGTGGTCACAATTGAAGGAAAAATTAAATGTATATCAAATGTAATTATATGTTATGGTATTGTGGAAACCCTTGGTTGCTTTTGTTCATATTAATACATATTATAGTTATTTTTGTACCAAATTTGGGTGCAAAATAAAAATATATATTAAACCATGGTATTTGCTTTCTATTCATTCCTTAATTGATACCATCTCAAATAATGTATCTGTTATGTTGAGAAGTACTTGTATTAAGATATTTTTGAAATATTAAAAGACAGATTCATGAGGCATGAGGAATCCATATTCATATCCATATCTATCCATAAGATGATAATATAATCAGCAAAAGGCTTCAAAAGAAACTAGTCTAATTTTTCATTTTTTCGACATTAATTTTCTCTTACCACATATTTTCTCCAATGTCTTGGTACTCATGCAGAGCTCAGCACTTAAATTTCCAATGTCAAGTATGCAGTCACCACAGAGAGAGAGCAGTCTAATGACATCCCAAATAATTAAAAGTTGAGGGAAGTTCATACTGCTCTTAACATGTCTAAGAGCCGAACCCCTTAATCCCTTCTCCTCCTCTGCTAATGTTGTTGTCACATGGGTCTGACAATATTGTTTTGTCTCTCACTCTTTAGTCTCCCCTCTGAGTCTTTTTGCATCTCTCTTTGGTGGCAAGAACTTTAGTTTTTGATCATAACGTGGCAACTATTCCTTCCTCCTTACTTGGCTGATCTAGCAGTCATCAAACTTCTTTTTCCATGCTGACTGTGGTTAAGGAGTTCTAAGAGGCAAAGGGAAAAGGGAAGAGATGATATTTGAACTAGAAATACTAATCTGTGGGAGCCTACATGGTAGAAATAGAGACAAAAGAAGTCAAGGTTGAGAGTTTATTGATAAAACTTAGCCGCTTCAATGAAACCACCTGACAAACCAGTAAAAGATTTGATCAAGATTAAATATGGATTTTTGTATTTATTGTGTGTGTTAAAAATCTAGCTTTGATTCAGATTGAACTTATTGATATGCCTTCTAAACGATGTATTAGATCTCGATTAAATCTGGATTTTACAGACTTTATCTTGTATTTTTCCTGTGTAAAATCTAGATTTTGAAATCTTTTCTCTGAAGTAGACAGCGAGGGGGTCGGTTATTTCTGCTGGCTTTTACTTAGTTACTCTGATGGGATTGTTCTGTTCCACTGATATCCTAATAAAAAATGACTTCACTGCCTTCACCCAGGAGGATAGGCTGAAACTTATACACTAGGAGATCCAATTATCCCACAAAATATGTATAGGCCATACAGCTACTAACCTAGGGGTCGACGGGGCCCCGAAATTTTCGGGTCGGGTCAACGTCAAGGCGCGACCCCCGGGTCGGGCCGTTTTAAATTTCGGGTCAAAATCGGGCCGGGCCAGAAATTTGTTTTCGACGCCAGAATCGGTAGTGCGGCTTTTCACGCTTTCAGTCGCCCTCTCGCGCTCGGTTATAGAAGAGCAAGGGACTGGAAGCCCGCCTCTAAAAAGAAAATGACGGATTATTATCAGTATTTACTTCCATGTATTCAGCTGATGGTACGATACTGGAGGTAAATATTATTTTCTTCCGATTACACGTAACTTGATGACAATTGGGGTGTGACACGCCATATTTTCCTCATTGTAATCTTTCTCCGGAGGCACTTCCGGTAACGACTGAAATTTTCTCGGGGTCGACTCCAGGTTAAATTTTTTAAAGCCTAATCCGATGGCGGTGTGCGGAGATGGGTCATAACATCTCTAAAAACCCTTTAGTTAACGAAGACGGATTGATCTTCCGCCCAGAAAATTCCTCCGCATGAAGTGACGGCAGTTCTCTGGTCCAATTTTTATCGTTATTTCATCGCTCATTGAAGCTCGTGAAACGCATTCTCAAGTCTCTTTTATTTTGGATGGTTAGTTATTTTCAATATTCCCCAAAAATATTAATACGAAGTAAAATATTTATCTTTTACCTGTTTACACCTAATATTGTCGCTATCAATTCGCGTGGTAGGTGTCGGAAGATAAATTGAACTCGAATTCATCAAATGAACTCACCTAATTCGACGAGATAAAACTTTGAAGCTCAGGTTATGACTCTGCCTGTGTAATGTGTTTATGAAATTACTTAATGATTTCTATAACATTTTATTTTCACAAATAAAGGTGAAAGGGTCACTATTATTATGATTTGCCAAAATACTGTTTATCTCTGATGGCGATGAAGCTCCCTGTTAAAACTATGAAAATGTTTCATTTACGTCATAAACGTCCTGGAATTTGTATAATTTTCAATACGGTGAAACGCAAAATACGAGAGCTATAGTTCAATTATTTGATACGTATTTTTTAGGAATTCACGCATGTGGACCCAATTCTTCTCATAAGGATGATACGATGTGGCATAAAGTGGGCCAAAGCAAATTAAATGTTTTGCCAAGTTTCTCTTTATTTTTCTCTTTTCTTATATCTCCTCGACAACGAAAAAAAAGCCAACTTCCTGGAGCTGGGATGGGTGAGCTATGCGTTTCTCCACCGGAAGGGTAGTCTTAGAGGTTTGGCATAGGGGGAGTTCGGTGAAGATGGTTGGGGAAAGTGGGATGGGTAAGGGGCCTTGATCTCGCCGGAGGCTGAGTCACGGTTGGTCGGGGAACTTTTTTTACGTCGCAGTAAGGTTCCGACACGGACGGGGTGAATGGGAAAATGCCTATGGAGTGGGGTGGAGATGCTTAGGTTGAGTGTCGAAGATGTAGGGAAAGGAAAGGGTAAACAAGGTTTTAGAAAGATCTCTCAGCATAGGATAAGGGGAGGGAGACTGAGAGAAGAGTTGGAGGACAGTTCTCGCTAAATGTTATCGACGTCTGAATGTATGTATGTATATACAGTCCCGCACAATGAAAAGTACCACCCAGGTGCCGACATTTTTCTAAGTCCCGACTTGTCGTTGATATGACCACGGCACGACGAGACACGCCCCCGTGAAGGGCAATAAACGTTTGCACCCTCGCCGCCGAACAACGACCTTTCTTACCCTGCGCAATAGGAAAAAAGACCTAGGAAGAGGAGAAAGCCTTTGGCCGGCTAAAGGATTATTTTCGAGGGAAGGGGGGCATCCCAAAGTGTGCAAGCGAAAAGTGAGAGTTTCAAGTTCGGCAGGCCGCGAATGTTCAGAAGGTTCCTCAATCCTGACCGCTAGATAAAGGGGAAACCAATTGGTCATCTCGGAAGGCCGCTCCTGGATCTAATTTCCTTTTTTTATTGAATTAGTATTACATGCATGTTAAATCACCAGGGCCACTAAGTATGTATCGAGGTCCTTACCTAAATATACCGCACTTAAGCAGCATAAAAAAGAAAATGTCTTGTTTTTACATGTTTTTTGTAGTTCAACGAGGGGTTTGACGAGTAAGTACGCAAAAAACGATTAACCGCTGTTTTAGGCGAAAAGTACAATGAAGAAGAAATTTTCTCAACTAAGACTCAACCTCCACCTAGCTAATTTTCAGAGAATCTGCAAAGGCAATTGCTCTCGAGCATATCAACGCGTTAACGCCAATAATTATTTTTGAGTGATTTCTTCTCGCATTTCCACTAGCTGAAGTTCTCATGTGTGTCGACGATATTTCGAAAACCAAATCGGTATCCTAAACGTCCACAATGGTTGGAATCCTCGACCGATGGAAGACCCGATAACAATTCACGAAACACTGCCGGGAAATTGCCTTAGTTGGACCTTATGGCACCAGTGTCCGTTTCGATGACCACTTTTCCCGAAATCAGACAGTTATTCTTTCGAAGTAAATTTCTTGAATGACTTGGCGAGGCAACCTTTTCATTTAATTTCATCAGATACTTATTTTTTTACGGCAGAATTATAAACTTTGGCTTTATTTTTCGGTGTTTATACTTAATTACTGATGCTGATCAATATAAAAAAGTCTACCCTCGGCCAGTTGAAGACGCAAACTGATGTAACCGAAAATAATCCATCACTTTCCAAAAAAATTTCATCTCGATACATTTCCTTCTTCTATATTGTCGGGTAGTGCACCGTCTTCATCAACTGCCTATAATTGTCACAAAAATCAAAACACTACTTACCATCTAAATTATAACCCATAACCAGCTATAGCTCGTTTATATGGGTCATCGGTACTACAAAACGAAAGTTCATCTCGATTTATGAATTCGTTTAAATGCGCCTGCTCTTCATCCTCTGCATAGACACAGTGACAGCCGATATCTAACATCCACATCCATGATCACTCCTGTACGCCGACGATGTCTGCCTGACGGATGAACAGCGAAGAGAGCTCCAACAACAAACGCAAGCGTGGAAGGACAGACTCGTCGAGAACGGCATGCGTCTGAACCTCAAAAAGACAGAGTACATGGAATGTGGCGAGCAAACAAACGGAGCCCTTACCATCGATGGAGAAGAACTCTAGAAAGTGAAGCAATTCAAATACCTCGGCTCCGTTATCAGCAGCGACTGTGATACCCTTCCAGATGCCAAGGCCCAGAGTGAGCCCGGCGAGGGCCAAGTGACGCGAAGGCACTGGCCGCACTGGCGTCCTCTGCAATCGCCGAATGCCTATTCGACTCTAGGCTAAGGTGTACAAGATTGTAGTCCGTCCCGTCGCCTTGTATGGATCGGAGTATTGGCCCGCATCAACCAAGCGCGAGCAAGCCTTCAACGTCATGGAAATGAGGATGCTAAGGTGGTGCCTTGGACTTACGAGGCTCGATCGGGTCCCGAAAGAAGATATCCCTCGACGCATGGGAGTGGCACCAATCGCGGAGAAAATGAGCGAGTCCAGACTTCGATGGTATGGTCACGTCGTCAGAAGCGTCGAGCACTCGATCGCAAGAACAGCTATGCGGCTGAGTCCGTAAGGACGCCGACCAAGAGGGAGAACAAAGAAACGGTGGATGGATCGTATAGCCGACGATATGCGCAAGGTCAACATTGCCCCAGAGGACGCCTTCGACCGAGCCAAATGGAGACGGGCGTGCCGAACAGCGGACCCTGCTGTCGCGCGGAAATAACGCTAGGATGAAGAAGTTTAAGTGCGCATGTATTTGGATTTGCCGTAATTTTGCTCGTAAATAATTTTCCACACCTTATGGTCTCGTATTGGCAGAAATAACCCTTTGAAAAAACTTTCATAAGTAATTAGTGTTTTAATAGCATCCACCGCCAAATTTATTTTACTCAAGGCATTACACATTTGAACGTCAACATGTTTCATTGTTATAAGGGTGAGATAAAGGAAAAATGTATCATTGTCCTGCATAGCAATCGGGTATTTTTACGATTAGCATAGGCATTATCTTTCATCGTCAAATCAGAGATTGACACTTCGGGAATCCTCTAACGCCCCGGTAAAACATCTCCTTAGACACTTCACTAGCCCTTTACTTAGATACTAAGCTTTTCCTTAAACATCTCTCACCGCAGCTTGGCATAACCCATTCCGATCTTGAAATCTATCGGCAAATGATCCCCCATCAAAGACACACCATAAGCCGCGAAATAGGCTTCTCGATAGCCAGCAAGAGATGCTCTAACATCTTCCTTTCTCACCCTCTGTCTTCCCTTTTCCCGGTCACCATCCTTTTCACAAATATAGGAAGGAGCCCAATCACGGTCAGCCACGAAACAACGGAAGGGATTCCTTCCCACTTGGAGGAAGAACACAATACCGGCCGCTTTCCGAAGAATATGCATACATGGCCGATGTTTGGTTACTCCTTCCCCTTAGATTCTGACGCCTCCACCCTTCTTCCCCTAGCACTCTAGATATTTTCCATCGTAATCCATCCAATATTCATTTTGTATTCACAAGTATGAATTAATATTAATTAAGCTGGCACAAAAATACTTAAGAATTCCAGCCACAGAAGTGGCATCTGAGAGTTTTTTCATCGGCTGGAAATGTCATCATGAGTCAAAGAACTAAACTTTTACCAGAAAACACAGAAATATTGGTATTTTTACATCAAAACTTAAAATGTTTTCATATTGAATAACTTTTGTTAGACTGAAATGTGGTTATATTTTGAGTGATAAAACTCACAATTTAGGCGTAATAAATACAAAGAGACATTTTGTTCCTTAATAATTTTTCTAACCGACATTGTAAATGTTCATGTATTTATTTTTTCAATTATTAAAGTCAACTGTTTTTATATATTTGAATTTTTATTAAGTTTACTATTGTTATAAGTCTTCCATGTAGGTTTACATGGTCGATTCTAATTTCCTTTTGTTGGCCATCTTAAACATAGTTTTAGAGATTTATGCAGAAGCTTCTGCAAAAAATGAGGTTTTTAAAATGATGCGACCCGACCCGAGGCCCGACCCGACCCGAGGGTCAAAAAAAAATACCCGACCTGAAACTAAAAATTCTGACCCGTCCACCCCTAGTCTAAACTATAAATTTTTTCTCATCCAGATTTACATGGATTAAGAAATCTACATTGTATATAAGAATAAATCCTATTTAAAACTATTTTAAATGAAAACACTATATAAAAAGATCTTCAGGGAAAGTCAACTAAACCTTACTTGACTATTTGGACTTAAACACCACAGAGGTGTAAAAATACCCAAGACCAATATCTGGTGACTGACAATGAGGCCCGCACCCAAAATCCTTGATGCCCTAGGCACCCAATATCGTATATTGGTTGAGTTGACATGGAATGAACCACATGCGAAGATTGGCCAATTGTTGTAAATTACTCAACTGCATTCATTTATTATTGGGTGCTCTTCATGTATGATGGGAGGGTTCTCTCGAGAGAGGTATGTACTACATTATTTTTACGTTTTGGACTAATCCAAGTGTAATTCGTAATGGTCGCGTGAGGATATTCTAATGGTTTGGTTTTTCTTTTGTTACAAAAGTATATGCCGAAGGAACAACCAGTTATGTAAAGATATAAAAACTCGTTTAAAATTGTGTTAGTCGTCATTAGAGACTACCTGAAATTTTCATCCTCGGTGATACATTTCGCGATGATCTGGCGATTAGCCTTTCCATCCATCTCGAAAGATTATATCGAGGCCATTTAGGAGACAGCGGTGTAACAGCGGTTTAGGTGGAGCGGTGAATCAGTGAAGATGATAGGTACCATGCACAAGTGATACGGATTGTAGAATCCCCTAGTGGAATTTAACACGAATGAGAGGTAGTGGAGGCGAAGAGGTAAAATTTATTGACTTTATTCAGTTTTCTTGTAAATTCTGGCGTACAACGTAAGTTGTGTATTCTCTATGCATCCTTTATTTGGCCATGTGTTTAATTAAATGCAAATACAAGTTTGTGTTGCTGTTTGGATTTGCCATTTTCTCTTAAATAAAAGATCCTAAAATGAAATTGCATGTAATATACTAGCAAAGCAAATCCTATCGTAGTTCGTAAGTTTGCTGTGGAAGGGGTGGTAGGATTCGAGGGGGTTACTAGTTATTAGTTCCTAATAAGCCCTGTAGGTGGCTCTGCTGTCCGTTAATGAAGGACCTTGCCTGAGGGAACTAACGACTTGGTGTGTGTAGACATCGTGGGTCCGCTGGTCAAGGGACAATATGGACATCAATACGTCCTAACGGTCATAGACGCCTTTTCAAAATACATAAAATGATACCCTCTCAGAAGGACGAATACGAGGAATATCTCAAAATAATAATCGAACGCCACATTCCCGCGGTAGGGAAATGCAAGAGAATCTTAAGCGACAGGGGTACGCAATTCACAAGTTCAGTATGGGCAAAAAGACTGGAGGAAGCAGGCGTGAAACCCGTATTCTGCAGCATAAGGCACCCGCAGGGTAAAAGAAGCTACACTTTTGGTGATTGACTTTCAATCCGGCCTCTCAGAGCAGAGCAATGGCGAAGCATTTTCTCGTGGTCCTCATGTTTTACCTACAGTTACAATGTCATCCAAATACGTAAAACAGTACAGTTCTAACTCTGCCTCGATCAACGTATCCATCAATCTTTGAAAGGTTGCCCCAACACTGTGTAATCCGAACGGCATTACACGGAACTAAAAAAGGCCCTTACCCAGGACTAAGGAGGCTGTAAAGCACGGAGTAGGATATCCTACTCCGTGCTGTAAAGCTTTACAGCCTCCTTACCCAGGATGATGGACGCGGTTTTGTCCCTACCGTCCCTACTTCCTGGTATTCGCGTCCTCGCTGTTCGAAGTTTCCCCGGGTTCGAGGCTAGCAGCCGGAAATTTTTGCGCTGCTTTTTGCTCCTTTTTTAACTGCTTCAAATTACGTCTTATTAGTTCTTCATACCCAGGAAATCGAAGCCCTATTTGGGAATGAGACAACCCTACCTCTTTTTTGGGACCAAATTACCTCTCCCACAGTTGACTTGGCGTGGAAACGATCGGCGCGCCGCCACAATGACTTTCGAAGAATCAATCAGTCGAATGCCGTATTCGTGTGAGGTCGGAGCGGAGTCCTGGTGGAGTGTTTGGTTGGGAAGGATTTACTGAAGGTAAACGCGTCTTTTATGAATATTCGTCTTTGTCGTGAATGTAATTTCGGAGAAACAGAAATATTTTTAGGGAGACGTATTACGAATCGATATTTATTCTTTTCTTTACCCCTTCTTCTACACGCGACTCGAGAGCAAACTTATATTGTCCCTGTTTTTGCCGTACAAGAGAGATCGGATTGTATTATCACAATAGATGGTAATTTCATTGTGCCTTATAATAGTTCTTATCTTCAATTTTCCTCGTCGATTCTCAGGGAGTCCTAACAGGAGAACGATGACCTGCTATCTCTCAGCCCAGATGTGAATATACGTGGATCTTGCGGGATTGCAGCCGTGGTAAGTCAGAAAAAGGGGTATGGGAGCACTATACTTTTAGTGGGACATGAATTTGTATATTGGTCATTTTAAGAGTAATGAGAGAAATTCTCACGGTGGTCGTGTAACGCAAACTGGAGGCAGAAAGGGATATCACTCCTAATTTTGTAAATTTAACCTAGTCAAGCATTAAATTAAAACTTCGTGGCATTCGGAGCGACTTTACTGTTCCGACCACTTTTTGAATGCCCTAACGAATGTTTTTATTTATCTTCGGTTGGGTAGCTCCGATAAACGTGGATAATTTTCCGATTCCGACAAAGTGATTTATTGACAAGTTTTGAGAAGGGTATAATTCCTTTTTGGACCCGTGGACTCTTAACTCATACCCGATTAATGTTTTAACAGCAAAATTTTGTCTCAAAAATAACCATAGTTTTGACTCTCCTGCTAAATTATCCGTATGCATTTTAATTATTGTCCGTTGTAACCGGAATTTCCTTTTCTTCCTGACCTTAAAAGCCATTCATCATACCATAGCCTTCGTTTACATGTTTAAATTTTCGTCTTGAACCCGAGTATTATTTTTTTCTTAGTATTCTTGTTCTCTAGCGTCTTCAGGTAACTCGCATGCCATTTCTTCAATAATCGTTATTACCATAACAGGCTACGATTGGAGTACCTTTATGTACCTCTAAGACTCAGAATTACACCTTTTCGTCTTTTCTTCAATCTTAGAGTGTGACTTCCAGCTTTGTAGGTTATGATTCCTTAACTAACAAATTCTTCTTCTCATGCGGCTACCGAAGTGCTCGACTCCCGGAACATGTCACTTCTAGTTGGAACATTGTGTGGCCATGATTTCTTCAATTATTTTCTTCTCGCAAAGTTTCCGTTTTTCGAGAGCCCTTAAAAGTCTAGTCAAATCTTTCCTTTAGATGCCAGCTGTAAATGAAACAGCCTTTGCTACCATCCTCGCCTCTACACCTCCTACACTGTATGTTATGACGCATTGCGCAATTCTTTTGTCATCTTGTCCTTTTTACTCGTGTCTTTTCCTCCGTGTCCTCCCTGCTTCCACCCTCTCAAGACCCGAGTTGAGCCATTACTTGATCTCAATCCTTCCGCAATTTTTCCTAGCCTCAAGGAGAGCCCTGTTGAATCGCATCTCCTTCGTACTTGAACATTCGGAAGAGTCAGTACCATTTGACTCGGCACGAGAGTGCCAATATTGCTCGGAAAACTCATCCTTTGTGAAATAGTTTGGGATGATCGTCCCACTCCTCGCCTCCTCCCTCCAACGTTGTGATTCGCGTGCAAAGCCTTAAAGTTTCGCCTTTCCTGGCAACTTCGGAGGGTTCACTATGAATCCGCTGCTTCGACTTTTTTATTCGATCCGTGTGTGACCTGGCCCGTGGCTTTTGTTACCCTTCGACTCTCCTAAGTATGAGTCATAGGAAGTTCAATTCGACATTGTTTTCATTACATTATTGTAATATCCACTGTGTGAAGAGTAGTAAAACTGTTCTGTTCATAAACTTCATGAAGTTTTGCTAATAAAAGTATGCGTCCCTTGATGTTGACGATATATATGTACTTATTACCTATTGTAAAACGAGCTAACTTCGGCCGCTTTTTAAGGTTTTCTATCACTTAGAAGGTGAAGGTAGTTATTAATCTCCAGAATAGAAACGGAGAGCATTATCCGTAGCCTTGTATGAGTAATTCCATGAAGTTATAACTGTTGAGAAACATTTTGTTTGCTATATTTAATTATTAATCGTGGCCGAAGTTCCTCCAGAAATTAAGTAACTTCGGCCGCCAACGAAGTTTTATTTGAGGACGAAGTTACATATACCTGGCTTTACTTCGGCCACTAAATAATGAATAGGAAAACCTAAATATAAATTGTTTTGAATATAAATTTTCGCGGAAAATTATACAAATAAATGAGTTAATAGCTAAATTTTTTGAAATAGTAAGATAGAACAAATTTTTTAAAATATTGAATAACATGTTTTTATTATAAGCTTATCAGTGAAATTACTTCGTTTTAACATTAGGTACAAATAGGAATAGGAAGCACTTAGACTTCAAAATATGTCCAAACTGTCCTTTACGTTTTAGAAAATGTATCTTCCACGCCTTATCGGAAACTGCGTTTGGAGTTTTCTCACTAGTATTTCGTTTCTCTTAATTGAGCACACATCCTTGACGTCAGGAAAGGTAAAGAAGAGATTCGTCCCCGCATTTTTTCGAAGGCACTCAATCACACAACACAGTGAGAACACACTCCTTCCCGGATACTTCTTTAACAGACACACTCCTTCCCGGTTTTCCACTGATTCACTTACCCTTGGATTTCCAATTGTTCTTCTCCCCCATGTGTGCAGTTTTGAGTAGTTCCGTGAATGAGTCACTCCAAAATTTCTTTAGACTCGTTCTTTTGAGATTCTGGAAGTTTTTTCAGCACAGCCTCCCTGTTTACAGGAGAGATCCCTGTTGATTGGAATCCAGATTTAAAGTTTTTTCTATTTTTTCTCCACCAACACTTTCAACTGCTGTCTTTAATATAAGAGGAAATACTGTTTTAGGCAGCGTAACCCGGTTCTTTTTTTCCACTCATCGAGTGCCTTTCTCCATGCAACTTTTGCGAGGCGGAAAAGAGCAATGTCGAAAGATTGGGTGAGGTGTGTCGAGTTTGGGAGTATCCAATGTTGTTGCTCTCACACAGCATAATTACCTCCAGAGAAAAATGACTGGAAAGATTATCCCCGATTATGATCTTCCTTCAAGGCAATCTTCTCATGTAAGGAAGGCATAACTTCAGAAACCAATCTTCAAAAACTTAGAGCTCAAACCATCGGCTATCGTTTCTGCTATAATGCCTGTCCAGCCTGCATGTAAATTTTTTGCCTTGTACAGCACAATAAGTGTAGTTTTAGTCATTCAATGGTTTGAATTTTAAGATATACTTTGTTGGATTATTACTGTGAGCTGATTTAGCTTCTGTTCTCACCATTGAGTGATAGCTGTTCATTATTCACTTCATATTTCTAGACATTGGTCATCTTAGGGTAATCGAATGTGCGGTGCCAGGAGCACTGACTTCCTGTACTGAAGGCCAGTGTTTGAATCCTAGCAGAGTTGGATTTAACTCTTAGAATTCCAACTCCAGTTTTCTAATCATTCGTCTGTCTTTTATATTGCAATTTGGAGCAAGGTAGACTAATGTTACACCTGCATTTTCTGTGCCAATGGTTAATTTTAAAAATTTATGCCTTCATTTCGGACACAAGAAGTTGCTTTTTTAGATGGAAACTTGAATCAGCTCCTTTATTCCAATGGCTATAATTTCTGAATTGGAATTGTCTTGTCTTTGATTGACCTGAAATGTAGACATTCTGAAGATATTTAGGTATTGCTTTGGATTTAAAATTAACCAGGAGCGTAACCTTTGGTGTAGGTTTATGTTGGGGGAGGAGGGAGGGAATCTTCCTTCCTGGCTCTGTCTATCAGATTTGAAATGAAATCTTTCATTTGGGGGGGAGTTGGGGAAGGTAGATGCACCACTCTTGATCACAGGCTACGCCCATGAACTTCCTTACTCAGCGGCTCCCTTGCATCGAGAAACAACCTTCCTCTTTACTTGTCTGGAAAATGTGTATGGATTTTCCCTCTTCCCTCATTTGAATGAGTTTAGGCCTCTTGCCACCCTTAGGGTTGAGTCTTCTTCTTCTTTCTCAAATCCCCTTTTGCTCTTAAGCATCAGGGTCCCTCATTCCCTTTTACATTACTAGGGTTAAAATGTTAGTTAATATGGCAGCTTAACTAACTTGTATTTTCACGGCATTCTTTAACCCTTGTTAACATGCTGGTGGCCTCTGGTGGAGAGTCAAAAAGGTGACGTAGCCCTGAGCCCAACAAACAATGCAAGTTGCTTTTCATTAGTTTCCTGGACTGCGGGCTATCTTCTTGGAACTTGTATGGGCGAGAAAAAGGATTGAATATGCAAATGTTTTGCACAGTTAGACTTCTCATTCATTAGTAGTTAACTATGCCCTTAGCATTTTATTTCTAATCATCACTTTATGCACTGAAAGATGAAAATTGAGAGAATAAATTTCCAAAATAGAACGATTTGTTACTATGCTATGCTTTATCATCAAGATACCCCAAGAATATAACATTATTATGTTATTTGTACTCTTTTATGATAGATAAAAACAATTCAAGATGTTATCTTGACATGCAAGAATCATAAATAACTTCCATTTCGAGTCCTTGCCTCAATCTTCTTCTGAGGTTATCAGCCCTCAGGCTGGTTGGCAGCTACTACTTTCCTCCATTCCTTTCTCTTTTTTGTTAGTCCTTTCATTTCGGCATATGATTTATAACCGACGTCTTCCATTATCTGTTTGATGTAAGTCATTCTGGGTCGACCTCTACAATTTTTTCCGGGACTGTTACCCTCTATTATCGTTCTAAGCAAGTTTTTGTGTCGTAGGATATGTCCAGTCCATTCATCTCTCCTCTGTTTCAAGCTCTCCCAAAGTGTAGCATGTTCAATTATTTTCTGGAAGACTTGGTTGTTGGAGATCTTATCTGTCCAACGAATTTTCAGCATCCTTCTATAACACCATGACTGAAATGCTTTGAAGCATTGGATCCAGCCTTTTTTGCTCAACTTTCCTAAAAGTCCAGGTTTCAGAGCAGTACATTCCACACATACACTTTAAGCAATCTTTTTCTGAGGCTTAGACTAATATTGCTAGATGTTAGTTACCTCTTATTGTTGAATGTTACTTTTGCCATATTCATCCTCTTAATTATTTCTTGTCTTCTCCCGTCAGCTGTTATTTTATTGCCTAGGTATGTAAATTCTTGTACACTCTCCAGTTGTACCCCATGAATGGAAACTCTCGTAACTGCATCACAGTTTTTCCCCACTATGAGAACTTTGGTCTTCTTTTTGTTTAGTTTTGTATTATATTGACCATTGAGTATAATTTCCATTTGATTTAGCATGAGTGTAAGCTCATCTTCGTTTCTAGCAGTCATGGCTATATCATCCACAAAACGTAGCATATCCACTTCTATTCCCTGGATCTTTATGCCCCTCTCATTTCCTTGCTGGTCTTCCCAAGATGCTCTCACTTCATCTAGCCCTTTTTGAATATACAAATTGAATAGCTGCGTCGATAGACAGCAACCCTGCCTCACCCCTTTTCCGATTGGGGCCTGTCCCCTGCAGTCTCCACATCTAATCACAGATTTCTCTTCTTTGTACATTCCCCAGATAATTCATCTTTCTTTTTGGTCTATCCCCACCTCATGTAATATTCTGAAGAGTTTTTTCCATTGCACGTTGTCAAAGGCTTTCTCAATATCCACGAAGGCTATAAATGTTTCTTCACCTTTTTGTAGTCATTTTTTCCAGGGTGAGTCTCAATGCCAGTATCGCTTCTCCTGTGCCTCTTCCACATCTGAACCCAAACTGGTCTTCTGTTAATTGTTCCTCTATCTTCTTTTCTATCCTATGCATAATGATGATACTCAATATTTTTGAGGCATTAGATAAAATACTAATCATGCGATACTGCTCACATTCATTTGTTGAAGCCTTCTTGGGTAAGGGAACCAATTCACATTTCTGGAAGTCCAAGGGGAGTATACCCTTATCGTATATGGCCCAAGTCAATCTATAGTGCCTTATATAGTTCTTCACCCGATCCTTTGAAAATTTCTGCTGGAATTCCATCCACTCCCACTGTCCTTTTTTCTTTCATTTTCTGTTAGGCCACATCAAATTTCTCCCTCATTATTCTATTGTCACTCTCTACAATGCTATTTTTAAACTCTGTTTCGAACATTTGTTCGATGCTTTTGCATTCATCCACATTTCCTTTATATACCTAGTTTTCCAATGTACTCTTCCCAAACAGTTACCAGTTCTTGGTGGTCATACACATATTTTCCTTCTTTATTTTTTAGCCCATTGCATCTGGGACAATGATGATTCCCCAGTGAATTTTAATGCCTCAATATATGCAGTGAGATAAACTTTTTCTTCCTAGTTCTGCCCATGGTCTGTCCTCGCTTGCGCTTTTAAGGTAAATTTTGAACTTAAAATATGGTCCATCATTCACTCATGTATTTTAATACATTAAGCAACTTTGCACTGATGCATGGAATGGAATTAGACAAGATAAACTCTCATAATATATTGTACACTTCAAGTAAAAGCTAGAGGTGGACTGGATTACTTAACTACTATTCTAACTAACCTGCGTTCACACGAGTTAAAAATGATGGTAACCAGCACCAAACCTAGTACCTCCAGTCTGGTTAACATGTTGATTACGGTTAGCGCCAACCTGCATTTACACGGCAAACTTCTACTAGCGTTAGAGATAACCTGGTTAGAAAGCTAGTAATGTAAACAGGGCATCAGCCACTTTCTGAATTCGGTCCTGTTTTGAGCAAGACGCTTCACTTCATTCATGCTCTTTCTGTGCCTGGCTGTCAATCTCTCCACATAATATTCCCATTCTAGCCTTGGTCGTCCTCTTCCTCATCTTCCTTCTGGTCTTGCCTCCATTACTGCTCTTGGCTTTCTTTCCTCTTTCTTCCTAACCATATGTCCATACCATCTTAAAAGTTTTCTTTCCATCAATTCCACTATCGGGTCTTGCTGGAATTGGGCTCTGATTGTAGTATTCCTCACTTGATCTCTTTTATTGAGTCCTGCTGCTCATCTTAGGTATCTCATCTCACAGCTTTGGAATATACTCCTGTGCTTGTCTAGTTAGGTTAGGCTCTCTGTTCAATACAACAGTACTGGCTGGAAAATGGTTTTGTACACTTTCATCTTTGTCTTTACCAATATTTCCCTCTAGCCCACAATTGATCTGCTAAGCTGACAATGCACCTGGTTTGCTTTATGAATTCTGTGGCTAATGTCAATGTCTGACCTTCCATCACTTGTAATTTGTACCCCAGGTATACTTATATACCCCATGAACTTGTATACCTGTTCTAGATCTTCCTCTTCCCACATAATGTTCAGCCTTTCCTGCACCTCATTTTTTGACACTGCCATAGCCTTGCTTTTCCCTACATTCATTCTCATTCCATGATCTCTAATTGCATTTGTCCATTCTTCCACTGCTGGTTGCAATTCTCTCTTATTCTTAGCAATCAATACAATGTCTCTGCATATACCAGTGATTGAACATATATAGGCCTTAACCTCTAATTTTCTATCTTGCACCTTGGTGTTATTCTTTTGCTTTGTTTATGTATCTGGTCCATCAAAATGATGAATAGTAGAGGACTAAGGCTGTCTCCTTGTTAGACACCTTTCCTCTCAGCAAACTCTGTCGACATTTTCCCAGCTATTCTTACCACTCCTTTCACATTAATGTATAGAGTTGTAGCTGATGGTTAGTTAGGTCAGCTAGCAATTGAAGAGACTTGTGTTAAGTTTCACTGTTGTTTATTGTTCTGATGTCGATACAAGACTGGCTGGTAGGGCCAAGGGCTTCAGTATTTATACTGAGAGCGACCATTCTAGAATATGCAATACACTGGGAAAATGCCAGAACAATGTTCTAGAATAGTCGAAAAAGTGCAAGAAAATAGCATTAACAAATAGTAAACTCTGGGACCGGGAATCAAACCTGGGCTTGACAGGTGAGCATGCTAGCTAGCCCTGAACCACCGTGCGGGTCGGCCAGGCAGGAAGCGAGAGCACCACTTGTTTCGCTGGTGCGCGGGAGGTGTGGAGGTGCACCGGTAGACGGGGTTGCCACAGACTTTTAATTCTTTCAGTTAAGTCTGCAGATACCCCTATCTTTCGCAGTGCTTCTCATAAGCTGCATCTTGGAACTGTGTCAAAAGCTGCCTGTAAATGTAAAAAGGCCAGACAGACTGATCCTTTTCTGTTGATATATTTGTCCAAAACTTGGCATACTGTAAAATGAGTTTCTGGGTTTGGTGATTTTTCTGAAGGCACATTGTTCCTCTTCTAGGTCTTCCTCAACCTCATTTCTGAGTCTTATTTCAAGAATTCTGGTGTACATCTTCAAACGGAGGACAGTCATATGGACCTATAGTTGCTGTATTGTGTAGTATTTCCCTTGTAGATTGCTAAAATATTCAGTTCCCGATTAGTAAGGATATTTTTCACTTTCCATTCTCTTCTACATGTCTCCTACATCAATTAATCGCTGCATTTCCTCCAAACTTAATCATTTCCAGTGCCATGCCATCAGCACCTGCAGCTTTACCAAGTTTTATCCTTTTTATTGAATCCTCCACTTTGACGTGTGTTATTTCTCCCCAATATTATCTTCATATTTGTGGGTTTGGTTCAACTTCCATTATTTCTACTTGCTCCTGGTGTCCAAAAGTTACAGCAAAGTGATTATGCCATACTCTCAACACCTCTCTCATCAGTCACTATCTTCCCTGTTTCATCTGCTACACTTTTTTACTCTTTTTCTGAACTTTTCTTTTCGGCTTTTCACCTTTTGCCAAATTCGGTGTTTATGATGATAGTTTTCTTTCACTTCATTTCCAAGCTCATCCAAACATTCTGTCTTTGCTTGTCTCACTGCTTGCTTTGTCTCATTTCTCTTCTGTACGTACTCTCTCCAAGCCTCTTCTGTTTTATCTCTAATCCAAGGTTTCCAAGTAAACTTTTTATCCTTAATTTATCCTTTAGCATGATCATTCCACCACTTCATCCTTATCACCTCCATCTTTGCTATTTGTACTCCACAGAGTTCTCTGGTTTTATTTAAATGGGTTTCTTTCAATACCCTCCAGCCTAATTCAATTTGATCTCCATCACTTTCAACACTTGTTACTTCTGTTTTCTTTTGTAACTCTGCTGCTACTAGGTCTCTATATTCCATTTTTTTTGTTCATCTTTCAGCTGTCCAACCTTCAACCTCTCATAAGGCAATTCCTTTCTAGGCTTCACAGGGCACAGCCACAGCTTTATGATTATTGGTCTATGTTCTGTGCTTAGTTCAGTGCGTCTGAGTACACATACATCATTTGCAGCATACCTCATACTTCTTGTGTAGGGGAAATAATCACACTTCTTGCTCCTCTGTTCTCAGACTCAAAAGTGATTTTATGCGTTACATGCCAGCTGGTTTAATGCTGGTTCATGTTGGCTCCTGGTTTTATGCTATGAGGGAAAAAAGTGTTGCCAATCAACAGATGGTTATCTATGCAAAAATGAATCATCTTCTCCATGTTTGATAACTTGCTCTCCACCATGCTGCCCAATTGATCCATGTCCTCATTCTAGGTTTCTCCCTATTCTGGAGTTCCAATCTCCCATTATCACAGCATGTCTGGTCTGTTCTCTTTGCCTTGTCCATGGTTTCCTGCAACTGAGTGTAGAAAAGATCCTTCTCAAACAAAAAACAAACAAACAAACTTCTTCAGCATCTTGTGTTGGGGCATATACCTGAATCAATGATATTTTCTCCTGCATTTCCAGATTCACTTTTATTATTCTTGAATTCATTGGCTCCCATTCCATAACTCTGTCACTATATCTACCCTCCATTACTATGCCCACTCCTACTTTTGCTCTGCTGCAGTGTTCTACCCCAGAGTAAAACATGTGATATCCATCTTTTAACGCTACTTCTCCAAACCCTATCTGTTTTGTCTCGCTTATGCCCAGAATCCTCAGTTTTTATCTTTTCATCCTTTTTCCTTTCCAGTAAATGATGTTATGTTCTGTGTACCGAAAATTGTGTCCTTTCACTCCCTTAGTCGATTCCTGTTAATCCGGCTCTCTCTCTATTTAATTTTAAATAATTTGTTTCACTCAAGTGGGTTATTGGCTCTTCCAAGCTAGCCGGTCAGAGGTGCTGCCTCCAGAGCCTAACGGCTGGCTGTTTTCTGTCAGGGTTGTCTCCCTTAGCCTTCAAAGATCCCTCTTTAAACCACAACAATGGCCTCTGTCCTGTTACACTCCTGTCAGTCAAGTTGCCTCTTCCGCCAGTTCAGCTGTACCGAAGTCCATCTTCTCTGTCTTCAGTGCCGTTGGGGGCTTCACCATGACCCTGGCTAGGGGCCCTCATGGGGTGGTACCATTCAGGTCAGATGGACCCTGGTTTTTTTTACTAGGTTGTTACTCCTCTGACTCCTCCTTCCTATCAATTTAAAGACAAGCCCTGGGTTTGCCACCGGTATTGTGGAGTTGTGTTGTTGAGACAAGGTGAAGAACCAAGGATGGCCATGATGATAATGTACTTCACTTGGAAGTTTTGTAGAATATTAGTGTCATGCTTTATTCTTATCTTAGTGCCATGTTCTCAGCTTTCTATCCCACAGCCCTCGGAATCATTGCGATGACATTTACTGGGCAGGCTCAATTCTTCAGTACACAGCACTTAGAGCCTCAAGGCTTCTTAACAGTTCTCTGCATCAATATTCCTGGTACAAAAAAATGTTAATCTGACGTGGCCTACTATTTTTGCTTAGGAATCGAAAGTTATAAAACTTTTTTTATTATCTCCTTTGGGTATTGATATGGTGTTGATGATGGACTGAATGGGGTAAGGAGGAATAATGAGGGTGTGTGCAGGATTTTATTGGAATGTTTTTGTTATAATTCAAGTAAAGTGAGTGATTCATTATACTGCCTTCCACTGCTTCCTCTCTAACAGCAATTTGAGCATGGTATTCCTTGATGGTGGTGCTTTCAAAAATAAGAGCAACTATTTGTGTTTAAAAATATCATGTTGGTATCCTGCTAGTTGATTGGTGGTTTTTATACTTGTTTACATTGTTCAGCCATCCATCATATATGGAGAAAGTGGTTGAGATTGCTACCCTTTGTCTTGCTACTATAATGTGGTGTTCTCCATGCACTTATTTTTGTCCATCATCATCATTGGTCGTTCAATCCCAAGATTGGTTGACTGTGGCCCTACATCCTTCCCTATCTAACACTAATTACCTTACTTCCTGGTAGCTCTTCGAATGTGAATCCCCCTTTATTTCGTCCATGAACTTATTCCTGGGTCTTCCTGTGAGGACTCTTCCCTCTGTATTTCCATCAAAGTTCTTAACCTTTTAACGCCAAGAATATTTTTTTTAAAGATATGTACTTTGTTTTATTCCACACTATTTAATATAATTCAACTCGACCATGGTTTCGACACCACATGTCATCCTCAGGAGACCTAAGAAAAAGGAGACCTGAGGATAACACGCAGTGTCGAAACCATGGTAGAGTTGAATTATATTAAATAGTGTGGAATAAAACGAAGTACATATTTTTTATTATGAGTGAAATCATTAATTTCCATCAGGTGAAGCCAGAAATCATGTCTTATAAAATTTTTTTTGTCCGATCTTCTTGATTTTTATATATGACTATTTAGAGCACTTAAATATTCATATCGCAAAGTTTTAGCTAAATTGGATTCAATGGCCGAGTTTTGGGGCATGACCATATGGTCACGCTAGGCGGTTATGTGGTCAATTTATTTCCAAATGAAAAAGTTTTCTTTTATTTATTTTTTTTTATTTATCTTCACTATCCCGAATACAGCACAATTTGCCAATTTACGCCGGGTGGATAACATTAACAACGGACGAGACACCAACACCCATGTCCTGGGCAGATAATATTCTACCCAGGCGGGACTCAAACCCGCGACCCTCAGGGTAGCAGGCGAGGACTTTACCCCGCCGCCACTGGGGCCGACTTTTATTATTTGTAGGTTTATTCATCTTATACAAAAATATCTAGAGCAATATAATTTTGAATTATAAGTAATTTATTAATATTTATTAAATTGTTTTTAATCAGATGCACAGAAATTTTAATATTTCATTCAATAGGAACACTTTGAAATACAAGAGAATACCCAATAAAACTCTGTACACGTTATGAAGCAACAGAATTTGGAAAAACACTACAGAACATGGTGAAATTATAAAAGCAATTAAGCAAAATAAAAGTCAAACAATACAGTTTCCAAAAAAGTTAAACACAATACAATTTTAAAATAACATAGGAAATAAATTGAAAAAGCTTCTAAATTACTGAATGAATTATCTCTTATCGTGGTGTTATTTTGTGTGAAATTCAATAAAGCGTGACCATATGGTCAGACATGTGACAAACTACTTATAACATATCTACTATAGCAAATACATATAAAGTAATATATAAATACATTAAAATGAACCTACATATACCAATATCATTAATTAAAATACATACATTTACTAAAAGTATTTTAGTAAGACCATACTTACACAAGTCAAAAGTCCATTAGGAGTAGCTTCAATGGCACCAGAATGGTCTCACGAGCTTGGCAGCACCAAACGTTATGATAGTGGTCTGGAAACTGCCAGTAGTACTTCCAAAAACCCTTGGCGGAAACGTTAAACCGTGTACACAAAACAGCGGCTTTGCAACATTTAATTGTTTCGAGATTACAAAGTAAGTTCTTTCCATAACCATATGGTCATACTGGGCATTAAAGGGTTAACAAACACATTGTGTCTCAAGGTGTGTCCAATCTATCTTTTTCTTCTTTTCTGTATAGAGTTCCATATGGCTCCTTCCTCCTCTACTCCTCTGTAAATTTAATTATTATTTTGCCTGTCCATCTTATCTTCTGCATCCTCCTCCAGCACCAGGTTTGGAAGGCTTCTAGTCTGTTCAGGTCTGCTTCTCCACTAGTCCATGCTTCCAATCCATAGAGTGCCACACTCCACGTGATTGTTTTCACTTACTTTTTCCTACCTCATAGTCCTATCTTCTCTGAACACAGCAGATGTGTTTTTACCATGAATGCTTTCTTAGTATGGGATATTCTCCTTTTGATGTTTGTTGCACTTCTTTCATTCCATGTGATGGTACTTACTCTGATTTCTCGCCTCTTAATGTGACTTCTGATTTCAGTTTTTCTCTTCAGCGTACTTGGATTTTAATTTTTGATATATATATATGTCTTCGTGTTCTATTCTTGAAGAACTTGGTTCACAACATTTATAAACCTTTAAAGATCATCAAATTTCCCTTTTTTGACTGAGATGTCATCTGCAAAGTGGATCATGTTTATTTCTTCTCTGTTTATCTTAATTCTGTTCAGTCCAATTTCTTTTAAGTCTCAAATAGCCTCCTCCAAACATATGTTGAACTTGGTATGAGGTTGTATCCTTGTCTTGCTTCTTTGTTAATTTTAGCTACTATTCATCTTCCATCTCTTGATTGTATTGTGGAAACTTGCTTTTTGTGTGGCTTCTGTTGCTGTAATCCATTTCAAGTTAACCATCAGCTGGAACATTTCTTTCCACTCAACAATGTTGAAGGCTTTCTCCAGGTCTGTGAATGCCACCTACAGTGGCTAATTCACATGCGTTGTTTTCTCTGCCATTACCCTCAGGCAGAGTATGGCCTCTCTGGTACCTCTGTTCTTCCTAAATCCAAATTTGTTTTCCAAGAGTTTGTCTTTAATTTTCCTTTCCATCCTTTGACCTATTATACGCGTTAGCATTTTGAATGCATGTTACACTAGACTCGAGGTTCAGCGCTCCTCACATTTCTCAGTCCTTGTCTTCTTTGGTATCGTGATCATTACACTCCTTTGAATGTCCTCTGGGAGTCTTCTACTTTGGTATGCGTCTTTGATTATTTCACCTAGGTTGTCCTTGCCTTTACTTCCTAGTGCTTTGATGATTATTCTGTTAATGTCGTCTGCTCCATGGGCTTTTTCTTGAAGTCTTTTATAGCTCTATCAAATTTGATCCTCAGGCCCCAGCTTCCTCGTCAACATCCCACTCATCCTTCATCAGGTTTTTTTCCAGTGGCTTCAGCCCTTGGTAGAGTTATTCAATGAATTGTATCCATATATTCCCAGTGTCTTCATCCTATATCAATATTTTCCTATTAGCATCCCTGATGTTCTTACTTTTTGTTTTTCTCTCTTTAATGTGTTTCTTCACTAGCTTATAAATTGTTTTGGTGTTCCTCTTCTTCATGTCTTTGTTAACTTACAGCAGAATTTTATCTGATTCTCCCTGGCTTTCTTGAATTCTTGATTGACTTGGTTCCTTTGCATCTTGCAGTGGGTGGCTTTAACATCGCTTCTGGGGTTGTATTTTCTTCTTTCATCTGTCAGTTTCCTAATCTTCATCATTAGCTGTGGATTCTTTGTTTAGGCCCTCTTGCTCACCAGCTGCTCTTCTTCTACTTCTGTGATTGTCCTCTTCTGCTCATCACATTTTCTTCAGTGCCCATTCTCCTTCATTTTTTAGTTTCTCCACAATGCCTGTATCAAATATTTCTCTGAGCCCTTTGTTTACCAGTATTTTTGTGTCACATCTGGGTTCAAGTTTTATGTTCTTAATCATGACCTCATTCCTGTAAAAATCCCTGTGCTTCAAGGTATACTTTAAACCTGCAAACATATCTGTGAGGATTGAGTTTCATCTTAACTATCCATGCAGACAGAATGAATTTTCTGTCTATTGACCCATATACTGTTTCCCATGCACACATTTTTTTAACTTTTGAAATTCATCTTTCATTACTGCCCCCCGTAGCAACTGTGCTGTTCATTCTATGCTAAGGCAACAGAGTTTGGATACTGATCTCTAGATTCTCTAGATTAACGCACTAAAAAGCTCAAACAATCACAAACTTTCTTTTATCTGAGCTCAATCACTCTTCTGATGGTTGGGACTTCCTCATTTATTTTATCTCCCATGCTTTCCACCTCTCCTGAATCTCTTGTGCTAATATCAGGTAAGACAGCATCCATATCCAGTAGAATAGGAGTGGCAGAAGCTAGTGCAAGTTCTATCATCTGTGGTTCACTCTTCTTCATCAACATCAGAGATTTTGCTTGCATCAGTTTCCTCCACTGTATTCGGGTTAGGTACTGGTCATGGGCTCCTGCCATATTCCTCATGATGCCTAATGGGAATTTGGTCTCATCAAATTCATCTGTTCTTACAATTACAGACGTCCTTCAAAATGACCAGGGATGGAAGCCCCCTTAACTCCCTCAGTATCACCAAGTAATGCACATACCCCAGCTCTTGGATCTAGCCTACCTCCTCCTTCAAGTAGAGACCAAGTTTGGCATCCAAAGAATTATAGCTTCGTCAACTCCTTCCACACTTCTTGATAGGATTCCATTGATGAGCAGAGATGTCATTCATGGCTCAGCTGGGACACAGATTGTGGGTGATGCAAGCAGTGTTGACAGCATCACCCCAAAAGTATACTGGAGTCAAACTTATGGCATCTGGCTGTCTCCATTGGGGTTTTAATGAATCACTCTGCACCTCCGTTCTGCTGCTGCCATCTGGGGCTCAACTTCAAATGTTCTATACCATTCTTCCAGAAGTACTCCTAAGGCTCACTGCAGCGAAATTCTAATCCATTATCTGTCTTAAGTCTCTTAATTTTACCCTGATGCAAAGTCACAGAATTTGGATGTATAGAACTTGACAAAAGCATCACTTTTCTGCTCAAGAAATTGGATATTAACGTACCTCAAGTAGTCATCCAAGAATGTCAGGACAAACCTAGCTCCTCCCCTGGATGGAGGAATTATGGGACCCTTGATATCACTGTGTATGAGACCAGGTAGCTCATCAACCCCACTTTCACTCCTCATGGGGAATTTCATCTTGCATAACTTCCCTTACATGCGTATATTACAGACTCTATCCCCCTAGTTTGTTAACTCTTGGATGGCTAGCAAAGGTATCTTGGAAGGCTTCTTAATACATCTGCCTTCAACCATCATAATACATCTGCACAATCTTGGCGATATGTCCCATGTTGCCTCCCACTAGCTGGAGCCTCGTTTCACTTGCGAGGTGGCTATTGGACCTTGCATGAGCTGCTGGGTTGGCCTCAAAATCATGACTTCTGCTGTTCCTTGCGGAAGTGGGCAAGAGCATGGACATCCTCTTCCAACCTTTCTGATGGACTTGCCACCAGTAGGACTTACTACGTTGCAACCTTTAAGAGGGCCATTTGCTTTAAATTCTCTTTCTCTCTTCCATGCTCTGGGATATTAGTATTTTTATTTATTTTCTAGCTATATTCTTGAACAATGATCTTAGCGGATCATAGAAATTTCCTGCTATGCCTGACTTTTTGTTTGCAAAACGGATCATGTTAGTACGGAGGCTTCCGCAGTTATTTAATGACCGTATTCTCTTCGGGTTTTTGCCACATTGATCCATTTTTGGGGGACAACAGTTTCGCCTGCCTTCCAGCTGGCTTGGTCAGGTCCAATAATTTTTAATTAGCATTTGGTGGTTTGTTAGCTGTGAATTTCTGTAACTTTTGGACCTGATGAAGCCAGCTGGAAGGCAGGCGAAACTGTTGTCCCCCAAAAATGGATCAACACGGTAAAAACCCGAAGAGAGTACGGTCATTAACGGATCATGTTTATTTCTACTCTTCTAACCTGAACTACTTTCAATCCAATATCTGTACTTCTTCTATTGCCTTCTCCAAGTATATGCTTGACATTACTGCAACAGAGGTTGCATCATTGTTGAACTCCTTTTTTAAATTTCGACTTGTATTTTTCTATATTTTTATACTCACTGTAGTAACTTATTTTGTGTATAGGTGGTAGATAATTATTCCATTGATGTAATCCATTCAGTGTTTTTTATTCTGCCTGAATGTTAGTTCCATTGAACATTTTCAGAGGCTTTCTCCAAGTCTAAAAAAGCAGCATAAGCTGGCTTGTTCAATTTTACTGTTTTCTCTACTAGGCATGATCCTGCCTATGAAAGTACTGGTTTTTAACCTACAAGTATTTTTGGGCATCGATTGTTCCTTACCGTTAGTACAAACACAATATTAATGATTAATTGGTGTTTCTGACTGATTATTTTTATTTATTAGTAGTAAATTTATTTAAATATGACTTTATTAGCCTGGTATATCTGTAAACTAGGGTAAGTAGCTTCTAGCACTGTAGGCAAAGAATCATCACTTTGGTAGTACTGTTTGGCAAAAATCATCACCAATAATTTTTAATTAACATTTGGTGGTTTGTTAGCTGTGAATTTCTGTAACTTTTGAACTTGCATAATAATGATAATAACTTGTTCAATCATGGATAATATATTTAAGGTAGGTTGCATAATGCCGTATGGGTCAATTCAAATTACTCAATGATAGAAGTTCATCACTATTCATCCTGGAATGTGGGCGCTTTATTGTATTCCACAGCACCATTTAATATTTCTCAGGTTGCTGGACATAGCCACAGTTAAGAATGCAGTGAATAATCATGTGTCTGTTCGCTCTTGATATCTAATTGAAGAATTATAATGATTGGTTTCATTGAATTTTAATTATGAGCAATGTGATAGATACAGGCAATACAATGGAATAGTTCAGTTTGTATCAAACTATGGTTAAAACCTGGCACTATCTCCTACCTAGTCATACAAACATATTTCATGAAAATTATTTTGAATACTTGGTTAAAATTCATGAAGTTTTTCTATTTCGTACAGCTAATATTTGGTATACAGTGAAACCTGCCTTTAGGGGAATCTCTCGGGGCCATTATTTTATTCTGGATAAGACAAGTTTCCACTTAACTCAGGGTCGGACAATTCAAAAAAGACTTTGAAAGCCATATCATGCCCAGTGGTGTAGCTAGTGCGTGTGCCGCCCGGGGCAGTCCTTGAGTTTGGCGCCTCCAGCCCAGCGAAGAAATACATTTTGTACAGTGACACACTCTTCAAGTTTTATATACGTTAACTAGTTTGTGTACAATTATGATATTATTTTCACATGCTCATATGCATTATGCTTTAATTACACACCCAACATTCTCACACTTTAGAGGTAACAGTATTTAACAAAAAAAGCAAAAATAGCACAGAGAGGAAAGTAGTAAAAAGTTGTGCAAAATGAAGATCATCTTTAATTCCAAAATTAAAACTACAAATGTCTACAAAGAAATTTTTCTTGCCTTTTTGCAAATTCTTTTATGGCCCTGTCAAAATTTATTTTGTCTGTCAATTGTTGCTCAAAAGATAGTATGGCAAGATTTCTCAAACGCAAGGTGCTCATAGTAGATCTTAGGTAATTCTTGATCAGTTTTAGTTTTGAAAAACTCCTCTCACAGGTAGCAACACTAACAGCAATTGTGAGGAAAATCCACAGAATTATTACTACATTTCGAACCAAATTCCCAGGGTTATACCTTTGAATAAACTGCAGAAGTTCGAAGGGGCCTTCTTTCCTCATCTTTATTTCTTCTTCAATATCAGCAACAGCAATAAAATGCTGAAGTCTTTTTCTCTCAATAAGGAACTCCTCTTTATCAATTTCATTGTGATCGTGATCTATGTGACATTCGTATTCTTCATCCAAAAGATTCGACGGGGTAAGAAAGGAATATTTCTCAGCTAGTGCATGCAGCTGTTGAAATCTCGAAGTAAATTCTTGGGTCACTCAGTTCAGTGAAGAAAAATTTCTGTCCTTATTCTATGTCGTATGACAATTCAGCGTCCTGTGATCCTTCACCAAACTTGTTTTTTTTTCTTTTTGGGTCGATGCTGACGCTCCATGACTATTCCTAGATCATTGCAAATTTCTTTGGCATAGTTAAGACCATTATTCACTACCTTGTCCCTGTTTTCAGATAGAAAAATTTTTAATGCCCTGAGTTTAATGTCACATTTTTGTATGTTCAATCTTTTGGTTTGAAGATAAGTCTGTGTCTTGTTAATTTCTAGAATGACGGGATCCCCACAGGCCAAGAAAGCACAAAAAGGAAAATGATTGCAACACTCCAACAAGAACACCAGCATCTGCCCTTGTAGTTGTATTTTCTGCATCACTAGTTGACATTTCTAGGGCACTTAAGATTTTTGAGTAATGTTTCTTTACAACACTTACAGCTTCTCCCCTCGCACTCCACTGAGTTTCTATTATGCGCTTCGCACTTTGACCAGTGACTGAAGTTAGAACTTCCCAGCGATGTGTTGATGAAGAAAAGAATACAAACAAACGTTCCACGCATCCAAAAAAGGTAACAGAATTTACACCAACAGAAGCTGCATGAACGCCTGCAAAATTCAGCGAGTGATTTGTACAAGCGACAAATTCTGCTTTTTAATTAATTCCCTTGATGCATTCTGAACACCAGTATGCAGACCAGCCATCACTGCAGCATTATCATATGCTTGCCCTCTACAATTTTGGATATCAATTCCGTCTTTCTCTATTTTTTTCTAAAATCATCATTGAAATATTCTCAGCAGTTTTACCCTTTGTTTCAATGAAATTGACAAATGATTCCACAACCTTCACTTCATCTCCATCGATCACAACATAGCATAAAACTTGGCTTGTTTGATCCTTATGTGAAATATCAGCAGTGCTGTCAAATATCATGGAAAAGTACTTGGCTTTTTTTACATTATTGGTGATTTTGCTTCTTATGTTTTCTCCCAAAATGTCTATAAACTCGTCCTGAGTAGTAGGAGACAGATAGGATGTAGCAAACTTTTTTCCCAGCTGGATTCTCAGAAGATGTTCACGTAGCACTGGATCATATTTCGCCGACAAATGAGCTAGCTCTAAAAAATTTCCTCTACTTTCTGTTGCTTCAAGTTCAACATCACACTTGTTTTTCTTATGATTGACTCCTTCTCGATGGCCTCGCAAAGCCAAATTCTTTTTAGTTAGGAATCTAATAATATCAAGCAATCTTGTAAGGATTGCCTTCCACTTCTTCACCCGGCTTTCAAAAACTTCTTGTTCTTTTTTATCAATTGTTGCTCCACCAGCAATCTTAATTTCCAATTCTTTCCATTGTGTGAAATTTCTGACGTGATCTACACTGGACTCATGGTCGGACATTCTAGGATTCAGTTTCCACCATATGTTGAATCCATCCTCAGAATTAAATTTTGAGTTGATTCTTTCTGAAAACAGTTTGCAACAAAAGCAGTAAAGAGCTTCCGTGGAAGGGGAGTACACGATCCAAGATCTCAATATTTTTTTGCCATTAATCAGAGTTTTAAAAAACCACTTGCGAGTTAGTTTTCTAGTTTGTCCTTTGGTTGACACACCTTGACGAATTACTTCTCCAAATTTATTATCTAGATTTTGAACCACAGATGCGCCTTGACGTACAAGAAAGATCCGTGCGTCATTGCTAATCGTTGGCCAAAGGCCAACATCTTTCATGCCCACTCTGTCCACATCAGGTCCTGGAATGTTTTCTTCATGTTATTCATCACTCAAGGGAGTTGAATTGGATGAATCGCTTGAAGTTGAATCCATGGATTTTGACAAAGATATGGATTTGCAAACTTCTCCATCTTCAGTAGTAGTGGTTTCTATACGATTCGAGAAAATTAATTTTTAAAATATCAATATGCATCTCAAGATTGCGCATAGATCCTGAAGTTAAAAAAATACAAAAAAAATATTTTTAATGTAAAAATGTTGAGTATAAAAATTTGGTGATGTACCTATTTGTATCCAAATACTTCTTTTTTATAGAAGCACAAACGCTTCGTAAGTTTTATGTAGAATATTTATTGGATAGCCCAATAAATATTTTATGTAAAATTTACAAAGCTTTTGTTAATTCCTGAACATTATGGAAAAGTTTTACAAAGTTAATGCTGAAACTATTTAACTTATTTTAGTTCCCAAAACTAAAGAAAACTAGTCAATATTTCATTTCGGTATTTTTTTTCTACACACAAAGGGCCTAAAGTTCTCCAGAAATCCTTTTATTCAGTTTTCTTTACTTTTGAAAGCAATGTCATTATTTTGATATAAAGTAATACTCTGATGATTGCATTATAACTACTGGTGAATGACAATGTAAGGACTAGTTTATTTAGTGTCATTCTCTTTGTTGACTTTTGTATATCGACGAGATATTGTGCCATTTTGTCATGACTTTCGCTGCCCCGCCAACTGCTTTGCAGCCGATCAGGGTACTTGAATGGGCTCTTTGTCTCCGCCAAGCACCTGTTTCGGCCATGGCTAGTGTACTCTGTTGCTCAAATGGTGCAGTATATTTTTTGTTCTAATTAGGGAATATAATTTATTTTCCTCCCAAAACTTCTACAGTCTTTGTTCCTCTCTAGCAGATTGTGTGTGGGGTTAGCGTCAGCTTAGACATTTTATTACAACTGTGCCATGAGAGAGTTTATCCTGTGCTTCATGTGGGGAAATTATTTTCATGGTATGTGTATGTCCAGATGAATCAAATGCACTTATGTCTGTTGGAGATAATGGAGGTCCACTTTTTTTCTGTTCTCTGTAATTTTTTTCTACCAGGGCCGTCATTACCATGGAAGCAAGGATGGGGGAAGGAAAGTGTGTACTTTAAATTGCAGTCCAACAAAAATACTGCACTTCTCATTGACTGTTCTTTCCTCTGACTCACTGACTCTTCCTTGTGTAAGTATATGCAGTTTGTGTTGGCAATTTTTTATCGCCCTGAGTTTGTGTTTTTTTCCCGCCTTTTTGTCATTGTTCCACCTCAAGTCTGGTTTTTATGTAAGATGTCTAAGACGTAAGATGGCATAAGTTACCAACATATATCCTTTACCGCTGGTATCAGACTTTTATTTACGTAAGACTGCGTGACCAAAACTAATACCTTGCTCATCCTCCAACCTTCCCCAATCTTCATATTGTGATCCACCCACAAGCTGCCCTTAGGCCTTCCACTGATGACGTGCACTCTTGGCCCATGTGAAGGTTTATATTTCCACATCACTGCTCTCATCGGCATGGCTTCTCACACCCCATCCACCTCTGTCTCCTTTGCAAGTAAATTCATATCAGCCCTTTTCTTCCAATACACTCTTACAGTTATCACGGTGGTGGGTAGGTGAACAGAGGGTATCCAATAGAAGCAGAAAAGTGTGTCCAATTCCTGTGATCTCCATACTTAAGGTTCCCTCTGCAACACAGGAGCCCATGTGCTCCCAATTCAATTCTCTCCCACGCTCAGCTCAAGGGACTATGGTTCACTTCCTAGGAGGTTTACCTAGCCCCCTCAAATTTACTTGAGCTTCAAATGTTGCCAAGATTTCATACACAGTATGCACCTCTTACTTTCCCAGATTGGTTGCTTAATGATATTGTGTCTTTTGAAACAGGATAATGTTACATACTGTTTTGTGAGTGATCACTACAAACCATTTCATATTCATGGCTATCTGTGAATTACCTCTAAATAGTTAAAATATTGGATATTTCCGTTCTGGATTACATCCCTGATTGAAATTGATCAGGTAGGGTTGGTAGCCCTAGTGCACAAGAGTTTAATCAATTGTCTTATTCCATTCCATTATTCAATATCAAGTTTGTCGATTGAATGAAAATTTAGCATGAAAACTACCTTCAAGACCATTTCTGCTCCTATTAAAAGAGACAATGGAAATGTGCCATCCCTATGACAAATTTTAGCCACCAATTAACATTACTGATTGTAGAGAACCTTGTGATTATGAACTCAAAAAGCTTATATCTCCTGTATAAAATTAGGCATTCAGTACTCGTACTTTGGACAGAGATCCAGGAATTCAATTAGGTGCTCAATGTGCTGGTTAATGCTGGTTCCACTTGACCTAGAAGCTATTTGCTACTCATATGATTATTCAAACTACTTTTTTATTATTAATTCTGAAGCTGGATGTTGAATACTGATTCTTGAAATTAAAACTTGTGGAAATTTGCAATACATTTACTTAAGGACAGAGGCCATTAAAGTTTTTTTACAGTATCGGTAAAAATATCCATTTATTTCAACACATCCCAGTAATTAGCATTATCAAAATTCGATTTATTTTCCTTAACAGTTGAATGCTTGTATACCAGATGGTTGTGCTGTTCGAGTATTTTTACTTTCAGTACTGGTACCACAATCAATGCAGATTTCTTTTAGTACCCAGTATTAGCAAAATAGAAAAAAGTTATCTGTTTGCACCAAATATCTGTAGCTTTGCCCATCCCTATTCTCCACCATTACACTCAGGCAGCATGTGGCTTCCTGGTGCCTCTGTTCTTCATAAGTCTGAATTTGTTTACTGAAAAGTTGTCTTCAATTTTCTTTTCCATCCTTTGGCTTACAATTAGCAGGATTTTTTGATGCATGTGATATCAGTCTTAAGGTGCTCCTCACATTACCCCGTTATATGTTTTTTGATATCAAAATCACTACAATCCGCTGAAAGTTCTCTGGTAGTCTGTCTGGTCTACTTCAGAAGAAGGACGTTGTCCATCTGCCAAGGAATGGGTAACTAGGAAGAAGAGAAGAGTTAGGAGAAGAGTAACCTTGGGAATATACTCAAGATATCTTCTGAGCAATATAGTGTAACAACCAACTAAAATTTTGAGGGACTGTTTCCTTATTTTAACAGATTAGTAGCTTTTTCAACCTGAATGTCCTCATTACCTGAGCCAATCTTTGCTTGATGTCTGTCATACTTTTTCCATTCATTTTATTCAGCTTAAAAGGTGGGTGAAGGATTCCATCTCTTCAAACACTTCTAGTTGTGGAATAACTGTCTTCAGCTTCTCTCTTCCATATATGTACAAGGCTTTACTTTTTCTTCCTGCATCATGGTGGGTCCTTCTTGTATGTACTTAATCTTCTGTGTTCAAGGATGCTTGCTGGTTTACTAGCTTTTACACCATAACTGCGATGTCCTCAGGCAGCCTAAGCCCTTTGTTTTCATCTCCATCTACCTTAAATCCTTTTATTCCCATTTCTTGAGCTTAGAGGACCTATAGAGTTAGGCTTGCAATTTATAGCCTATTCGAATGTCTTTATCTCACAGTTTTTTTTTGCAAATAATCAGCTAATTCTGTGGCAAGGTTGGTTACATTTTGCAGGCTTTGGAACCCCTGCTGACTCCTGTGTTCCTTTTATTCCTTATGATTATTCTTGTCTCTCTGTCTGATTGTTTTGTTATCTGCTATTCTCCATCCTGAATGTGATGTTTTTATCATGCCCCTGAATGAAAAATCTCTTCCTCTATTTTATAAATAAACTTAAACTTGATGTGATTTTCTTCTACTGATGGAGAGCTTCAATGTTTTTCCTTAACAAGTGAACTGACTAATTTCTTTAGAAATCAGTGACTTTAGGCAACAAAACATTAATTTTCACCCAACAATTTTGACTTAACTCGGCCTACTACATCTGAATGAACCAGCATTGATGCTGTTATTGTTCTTTTCTCATCAAATCTCTCAGGAAATTTGTCATTTTTCAACTTTCCCAAAATTCAGCTGTCATTCTCCTATTTATATCCTTAGAAATTACAGAGATTTATTTAAATGCCATTCAATGTGCTATTACACACTTTCCTCTTAATGTATGTTCAAAATCTGGTTTCCATGAAAAATCTGCATTTCAAGTCTGTACATACTGTAAACCTTAAAGCCTCCTCTCTGTGCCTATCCTTTGTCATTTAATATGGTGACCTGATGGCTGTTAAAGCTGGCATGAAACATCTGATCATTCAGAGCTCTTATTAACACAGATGATATGGAAGGTCTGATCCATTTAGGACATCAGTCACTATAACAGTGGTACCTCTAAAGTATACTTTAGTTGCATCTTGAGTGTTCCGGATCCATTGACTTTTTCTGATACTCCATTTGAAACTTCAGCCTCATCTATGACCTCAATAAAATTGCCAAGCAATTTTTCTCAGGGTTACACATGATTGGTGGAAAGTGAATGAAGACACCATCACTTCCCTCTAACCCCCGCTCATCACATGTGGCATTATATAATTCTTTAACAGCACCATATTTATTTATTTGCTTTCCTTTTCTTTTCTGCTTTTGGACATCTCTTATCTTTACGCACATTCCTACGTAAATTCTCACTTTTTGGCTTACAGCTGTTTTTAGCTATGCAACATCATCCTTGACAGTTGTTTCGAGTATTCTCACTTCTTCGTTGACTTCTAAGATTATTTATCCTATTCTGATCATGTTTTAATTCATCCCTAAAGTGCTGTTGTCTCTAATACATGCTAGGATAATGATTTTTGGTCTCTGCCAACTGCTATAACTTCAATTGAACATACTATCACTGCAAATTGTTCAATATTTCACAGTCAATATTCAGAAAGGTCTGCTCTGTCTAATGGGATTAGCCATGTCTGGATTTTAACATGCCAATTCTTCTCCTTGGAGAAGAAAAAGCACCCCAAGGGTGTCTCTGGCCAGGGAGGCGAAATATTGGCATTACGTTATCCAGAAATGGGTAATACCAAAGGACAGAACAGTCTGTTACTCTATCCAATCCTCTTTTTCAGTTTTTCTGTTTCTCTTGAAGATCACATCATTACTGCATTTACACTTCACCTCTTCTTTCTTCCCAAAGCTTCTGACAAAACCCTCACTGTCATCCAGAAGCAAGATTCATAAATTGCAAAAGGAAAAAGGATTAACATTGCAAATCTTTTATTATTGTTGCTCACTCTCCCATGGATGACCACCCAGGAAATTTTTTCAATCATGCCTACTTAACTCTCTCATGGTTAAAGAAATATTTTGCCAAGATGGAGACATTATGAGAATTAGCTTGGTATGTGAGATTTCATACCTGGTGTGCAAGGTCAACTATTCCCTCTAATCTTTTGCAGTCACAGTATTTTGGACATCATCTAAATTAACTTCTCACACGATGAATGGGAAGGATGGAGCCTTCTGAACTATCTGCCGATAATTTTTGTTTAAATGTGCGAATTTCCACAGAGAAAAAATCATCTGCCTTGACCGGGATTTGAACCTGGATCCCTCGATTTCCGGCCGAGTGCTTTAGCCAGTTAAGCTACTGAGGCATCCTCTTCCCCTGTGGATTTTTGTGACCTCTACGGGACTAGATGTTCTCGACTGCCGGACATACATTGTCTGGCAGTTGAGAACATAGTCCCGGATAGCTTAAAATTTGTCAACTTTTGTTCAGTTCCTTGTCACTGCTACTTGGATCTATTGCTTCCCAGCATTGGTTTTATATTGGAGATTCCTTGGCTGTAACTGAATGGCAAAGGTAGCCATCTTCTGCTAAGTTTGGACTACAATTTGTACATCTAAACACAGTCATTTCCTTTTATACACTGTTACAATAACACTGTTTTAGTAGCATGTTAAATTCCAACATAGGGCCTCTGATCAATCTCGCATTTTAATAGTTAGCTGACCTTGCATCCATATGGCAAGAGTGTCTTATTAATTAACACTGACTGTGTTACAGCTATTTATTTCCTTTTTTCTCACTTTTCCATTTTAATTGTCATTTAAGGTTGGGATGACTTCTGTTTTTCTAATGATCTAGCCAGTGGTGTAGCTACAGTTTGAGCCCCTTAAGGCAGTCCTCGATCACTCTACCAAAATTTCTGAACATGTTAACTCATTTCAATATAAAATTTAAATGACAAGTGGTGAAAAATTGTCAATATTGGTCAGCCATGGAGAGATTATGTAGATTGTCAAGATTGTATTTCCTTTGCTGACCTCAGTTAACTGCTCTGATTATTTATGATGGTTCATGGTAAATTGTTATAATATGTAATTGATGGGGATAAGCCTTGTTTAATAATCATTTCAGTACCAATTTTTGAATTGAACTTTTAAAAATTATGCCAATTTCACAAGGGCCTTCATTTTAATATTTTTTCAGAGAGGAATGAATATGTGAAATTTTTATTTCGATGCACAAGAATCATCATTCTGTTAAATTAACCAATTAAAGTTTTATTTTGGATCACTAACAAAAGCCAAAAATTGTACCATCCAGGCCAGACTTTTCTATATTAGACAGTCCTCTGGGTAAAACTTCCTTCACTCACATTATTTTTATATTGATTTATTTTCAGATTCTCAATACTAGAGGGGACCTCACTTTAATCAGAAGATATTCCTGTCAGGATCATTGCTGGGATGAGTGCCTAGATACCTACCACATCACTCCTGCAAGATGCCTCCTCTCTATGCTGCCATAAAGTGGTGGGATTCAAGCAATCTGTTGATGCACAGACCAGAAACCAAACTGTGGACCATCCAGAATGAATTTTCTGAAAAATCTCCTAAAATGTCACCTCTACTCCATCATGTATGGCAGCTACTGGGTGTTCAGTGTAATGTGGAGTATAAGTCTCTCATAGCAGTGAGAATAGGGAAAGCCCTATTCTGTTATCAAGGAGGGACTTTTACTCCATATCACTCAGAGGACCTAGTAGCTACCATAAATGATGGAGTGCAATTTTTAAATATTTGTATTAATCAAGTACAAAAAATAAAGTTTTACTAAGACCCTACCCAAATTTTAATTACCAAAGTTTCAACGTTGAACAGAAAACCCTAAAAATTGAGTTGGACTTATAATAGTTTTTACAGCAAATTTTGGTCCAAATTTTGAAAAATTTAGCCAAATTTTGTCTCAAAATGCTAGTTTTTTTAAAATTTTATTCAATTTTTTAATTTTTCTGAAATTTTATTCAATATTTCTTTTTTCTCTAAAATTGTCATGTATCGATTTACTGGACTGAGCAAGTTGAAAAATTATTCTAAGTCCAAAGTGTAAACATCCAAAATCATTCTAAGTCCAGAATTTAAACAGTAATTTGAGGTAAAGTAAACACCTAACGGAAAAAATGCAACTGTTTGAGATCAACTAGTTTATTTGTAGAAAAAGGTCAGGTTACAATCATTATAGTAGCAAATTATTTTCCCAAAGCATTGACAAACAAAGCATTGACAAAAATCAATTTGCACAAATTTTACAAAATCAAATTATTAAATACAGCACATGAAAACGAGGCAAACATTTAGAGTCATTATCTCAAACATTTTTCAACAATTCCAAAAGATCTTTGATGATATAGAGCTTGAGCCGGCATAGATGGAGATTCAGGCTTTGATGATAATACATATACACATTATAAGCTGATTCTGCACCTGAAAATAGAAAATTATTTTTAGAGCAAATAAATATTCCAATCTAGGTTATGATTTTAATTTATTTTAATGTTAATTTTCATCAAGCACCTGAAATTTAACTAAATTGTATCTTGATAAACTAAGATACTCCCTAGACATGAATTCATGGAAAATGACTATGAAAAATATTCCATAGGCACCAGTTTGAAAAATTAACAGTAATACCCTTAATAAAAACTCATTGAAATGGCTCACTTCAAAATATTGTACTTAAATGAGATTCAATAACTTTCTGGCCTCCATTTGATTTCCAATAAACTATGGCTGGGTATAGCAATGTCGAACCCAATGACATTAGTATGCAACTTTGAACCATTCGGGGAATGTAATCTGCACCTTTGCTTAGTTTTTGGCAGAAGCCTAATAACCTCTGAAGTTAATGTTTACTTAATTATAGCATGAAAAATTTTTAATTGGAGACAAAGTAACAAAAGGTCTGCGTAAGAAGATACTATGGAATTTGGCTTCAGACCTAGTCATCTGGAAGATCTTAATTTTAACTCTAGCATCACAAGTCATTGACATTTATTGATTGATTTTCGCACATATGTTTTACAATCAACTCAAAATGTGGAGACAAATTTTAATTAATCTAAAAAAATATTGGTAACATCCAATTCAAATCCTAACTTTGACATTTATTATTTGTGGTTTGACAAAAAAATGCTATGGGTATTTAAGGGCTAATTTGGACTGACAAGACATTCTGGTTATCCATGGGAGCCTACTATACCAACTTCAACTGTGATGCATGTAATATCTATTTTGAAGCAAGGCTTAGTTAGGAGGCTGAATGTCTCCAGGCAGTGATATCAGTATCCAAAGGATGTTGGACCAAGGTGTTAGGTAGACCAAGTCAACAAGAACAATTCAAATTGATGGAATCAATGTTAAAATTTATTTCACTTCAATTAACATCCATAAAATATTTAATGTATCAAAAATGCACATGTGCATATGTTGGAACTCTGCACTAAATCTCATTGCATAATTGGGAGGATATTCCTTAATTCAGAGCAATCTTAATAATGTGGTGAATGCATGCCTTGCCCAGCATAATCCATTCAAGAGCAAATCATAGAACTGCCATGGGGCCATCAATTCCAGTAACTGAATGAAAGTACTGCTGAGTTTTCTTCAAATGTATTGAAAATTTGAATCGACTAAATAAAAAAGACGAGAGAGAGCCTTTGTATTCCTTCTTATCCTCGAGAAGTCTTCTTGCCCATTAGCCCATTTAAATACAACTCTATGTAAATGAATGGTCTAGCATGTGGGCTTTTTATGAGCTATTTGCATAAAAACAATGACTACACAAGAAGACAATGTTCAGTCTCTATACAAGTTGAAGAATTTTGAAAAGAGTTCATTCAAGCAAATTATTGACACTTTTAGCTCATTCCCCAAGATACTAAAATGAGAGAAAACAACCCAACAGATAATGTATTATGGTAAGTTAACCAGAAACCCAGAAATGAATTTTGTTTAAAATTATTCCTCAACTCCAAATAGGGCATAGAAAAGATACAAACCAACCATATCATTACAATCAGAACACCCAAGAAGAGGCTCCATAGCTTAATATACAATTGGGTTCCACACCACTCAAACCCCATAGAGAACCTTTAAGAGCAATTTTATTCCTCTAAGTATTTTCACGTGTTACCTTCACCGAAGGAAAAAGCAAGGACTGCCTCATTAGAATAGTGTTGGTGTAAACAATATGAAAAATTATAATGAATATGCTTAGCTCCTGTTAATTTTATTGAATTCTTCAAAATTTACACTGGTAAAAAGATTTATTTAGTTCACTCAAAAGAAATCATATTTTGATGTTTCCCTGAAAAAGAAATACCACACCTAGAAATTTACATCGTAGAACAAATTAGCAAAGTATGAAATTAAATTGAGTTTTTAACCTCTCCATTTATCATTCATTAAGCAATTTTTAGCTGTTAAAAAATTTAAGCAGCCAGTTTAACATGTCATTTCAAGTTATAGGGAACTAGAAATTTTAAAACCTAATATAAAGTTTATGCATAGATATGACGAACATCATGAGTAGAGACGTGATATTACACATTGTGGGTATAGGTTCCTCTGGGAATTTTTCTCCCTCCAGATCTTTCTGCAATGAAATATCGAGATATGCAAATTACAATGAAACTACACAAATTTAATACAGGGACACCAACTTGTGGACAATATTCAAATCCTGGACTCAATTGTACAGAAGTCTTTTCAGACAGACCCTCTCACAATTCAGACAGTCCCACAAAAGAACACTGCCACTGCCTATAGATTCAGACACCCTTTGAAAGATTGTTCCCTGGATGGAAATCTTTTAGGTGAGCAATATCAGACACTTTGTCTTTCCAAGTAAATTGTTTTAGGGTATTAAGATAATTCTTATCCTTTAAGAATGGGAAGCCTAGGTAGAAGATAAAGTATGGTGATCAGTGACAAGTGATAGGGATTTTCTCAATTCTTGATCCAGCAATGCACTGTTATCTTGGCACGACCTGATGGTGTATTGTCCAAGAACAAGGTAATCCAGATTCAGTTTTCGGGGTGCCAAAATCGACGGTAGCTCGGTTAATGCAGAATCAGGATAAACAGAAGAATGAAGTCTCAATGGAAAGCAAGATCCTGCCCTGAAATGCAAGCGTCAAGGTAAGGATCCAGATGTCGAGGACGCTTTAAATCTGTGGTTTTCCATTGTCAATGAATGAGGGGTTTGCGTCAGTGGTCCCAATTCAAAAAAGAAGTGAGGAACTAGCTTTGAAACTTGGTCGTGATGATTTTAAGCCAACAGATAGCCGTCTCGATGGAAGACCAGAAACAAAATTCAAGAGAGCTCATGGAGAAAAAATAGTGCTGATATTGAGTGCAGAGGAGGGGAAATCGAACTGACTGCCCACGTTACTCGTAAATTTTGGTGCGTTTTCATTCCTACGTTTGTTTATGAATTATTTAACAGGATACTTATTTCGCTTAATCAGGCCAGTCGCTTAGTTGGGGCAAAGTTCACCAGTCCCGATATGTCCCAATTAATCGGAATCTACTGTATAATACTAAACAATTATGTCAAATCTTCTACAAACAGAAATTTGGAGCTGCAATGGGTTCACCTCTTTCTCCCGTGATAGCTAGCCTATTCATGGAGGTTTTAGAACAAAAAGCGTTGCAATATTACGACAAAAAACCAAAACTATTCGTTAAGATACGTGGATGATACTTTCGCTATCTGGCCTCATGGAAGAGAAGAGCTGAAAAAGTTCCTGCAACATCTAAATAGACAAAGCAACTCAAATTCACAATGGAAATAGAAAAGGACAACCGCCTTCCATTCTTAGACCTTTTGGTCCAGAGAAGAGAAGATGAGACATTACGTCATTCTGTGTACCGGAAAAGTACCCACACTGATCGCTACCTACATGCCGCATTGCACCACCACCCTCAACAGAAAGCCTCAGTCATGAAAACGCTGTATCATCGAGCTTTTGTGATCTCTGACGCAGATTCCATCGCCGGCGAAAAGCAGCACTTAAGGGCATTTGAGAAAAATGGTTTACGACGTGACTACATCTTAAAAACTGCACGGAAAGGAGAAGGAAATTCTCTTGGGGTCCGAAATAAAATCCCACTGACCCTACAGAAAACAGAAACCAAAGGCATATGCCATTCTCCCTATGTGTCTGGAACTACGGAGAAAATCTCCCGAGTTCTATCGAGGTACAACATAGTTAGCAGATTCACATGCACGACGAAGACAGGGGACGTACTTCTGAAAGCCAAAGACTCGCTTCCACGGAACCTCTACGGAGGAATATATGAAGTTTTGTGCAGCTGTGGACAACCACATGTAGGCCAGACATGCAGAGCCCTAAAAATACGCCTCCAAGAGCATCAACGGGCAATTAAAAATAATAATTACCGCATTTCTGCAATAGCCGAACACCATCTCAGAGGCCCCACTCATAATTTCAACTTTGAGGAGGCAAGATTAATAGCTAGGGAAATACGCTATTACCGAAGATTAATCAGGGAGGCTATAGAAATTGCGAAGAGACCGGAGAACGTCAACCGAGAAGACTGTTACAAATTGAGTAGCAGTCTAAAACGATTTTTTTCAAATTTAAATTCCGGCAACAATAATGGGAGTCCAGACTCTTATATAGAGAAGACCAGCGAGATTAAGAAGTCAGTTCAGTTAACCTGATGAAGCTGGCAGGAAGACCAGCGAAATATTGTCGTTTTCTTAAAACATACATCGCGGAATGAATCCCGAAAAAAGGAACAGTCCACACTGCATCCGCGGAAGCCTAAGAGCTAAAAATCGACAATGATATTCATCGAAATAGTACCATTGAGTAGCATAGTGGAACGGCTTCCGTTTACGTTTGTTTGTGATACATATGTGGGTTTATGGAATTGACAGTTCAATCGTTCAATTATATAGTGCTGCGGATTCGGGTGAAACTTAGGGGCGAACACGCGAGTATTAGCAATACTATAAGTTTGGTTAAGATGGTGGTTTCGTGTGTTGTACATTGTGGTAAAGTGGATAGCGGGATGGCATTGCAAGTTCAATACAGTAATACCACCTTAAGCCATGTATTCCTATATTCAGTTGAAGTATACCCAGGTTTTAAGATACAATGTTTATAGAAAGTATTCCTTACAGCTCGAGCTACTACCCTGGCGGTTTTGCGGTGAGTGGGAATGGGTAATAGAGCATTTGTCGAGCGTTTCCCGAGCGTTCCGGCTATTTACAAGCGTTAGTTGAGCACTGCAAATACCTTGTGGGCGCTTTCTCGAGAAAACACCTTCTAAACGCTTTTACAATGCTCTACTTGGCGTACCTCCGGCATTTACAAGCCCTACCCAAAGGCTTGCAAGCAAGCTCTCAATAAACGCTAAACAAAAGCTTTGGAATGCTTTCCTCGGCGTTTGCTTGAGCGTTTGTAATACTGACTACGAATTCTTAGTGAGCGGGCGTTGATACGCCGATAATGAATTCTCATTGAATGCTTTTCGCGAAAGATTTTCCAAATGCATAGGGAATCCCCTACCGGGCGTTTCTACGGCATTCACGAGCTCTACAAAAGCTAATTTTTACACGTGCACGTTGAACGTGCAGTAGACCCTCGAACGGCTTGATCGGGTAAGATGCTATAGCTCATCTCGGTAAGTAGCAGTTGCCACGATCGCTCATGGCGGTATAGGTTCAGATCGGTAAGCAGTAGCCGCGATCGAGACAGTTTTAACTCACGCGCCATCATCTATTGCTAAAGTTGTGGTTTCTATACCGTCGAAGGAAGTTTTGTGCCACGACTATTTTGAAAATATCAATCACAGATGTCAGAGTAAATGTGCAGCATACCATTCTCTCTTCGGTAGGACATAGTTCCCCCAATCAAAACAAGGTTGTGGTTTACGCCTCATCATCATTCGCTATATTGTATCAATGGTTCTACATCGACGAAATAGAAATCGAGCCAACTCGAGGTTGTGTTGCAGAGGGTGATTCACGGAAACGGAGTAGTATATGACAACGAAGCATATGTCACTGTTTCGATTAATGCAATCTGTGTATTATAATCTTTGGTAGCAACTGTGGCGTACCGAGGAGATCGATCGCGCCCGGAAAGTCATGTCACTACAGTATTTTTTCTCGACAGTTATCCAGGATCAGAAACATATTTGGCGTCACATGGACGCGGCCCAAACTTTGATTTTGGGCTGTCCCCAATGAGGGCTTAACCAAACGCTTATCGGTAGGGCAGACAACACCTAGCGTGGTGAAACGCCCACAGAACGCTATATGAATCCCGGTCCCACCAAGCGTTTTCATTTCTCAACGAACGCCTAAAAACCGCTGTAAAAGCCATTTTCGAGAACACTCAACAACGCCTGAAAAAATCTCACCAAGACAATAAGTGTTCACGGAGCGCCCAGGAAACGCCTAAGAATCTTTAAGAAACTCTTACAAAATGCCTTAAGCGTTCACAATTGTGTTTATTGAACGCCTACTTGAGCAATGGTTCAGGATTTACGACGCCTTATTGAAGCTTAAAAAAATGCTTAAACAATGTCGAACGCCCTCTCAAAAACCGCCAGGGTAGTGCTTAAAGTATATAACGATGTGTGATGGCCAAATAAAAATGACCAAGATCACCATTGAAATGGCTAAATTTTCGACAGAAATGAAACAATGACATTGCAGAGCTGAATAATACACTGAAGTAGTAGTAGTAGTTGTTTTTAGGGTATACGTGATCACGTATACCCTAAAAACAACATCGCATATTACGAAAGGGAAAATAGCCAGATGACATTAAATTGGCAACGATATAAATTAACGTATGTACATTAAAGAAATTTGTTCAGTCCATGATGCTGAATCAAGATCGTTAACTTCTTGTCGCATCTCCGAAAGGATACAATGCTAGAGATGTAAATAATAATGATAAATTGTATTGGACATTAAGCAATGTACATTTGCAATAGTCTTCACTAACTAATTTAACTAATTCGACTAAAAAAATTTCGAAGTTATAAAAAAATTTCAACAACTGCAATACTATCAAAAATTGAAAAAAGTAGTTATAGAAATTTTTAACTTCAATATACTGAATAAATCTTACGTTTAACACGTCCAACTTAACTATTCGTAGAAGTTGAGTATATTTGAGCGTCGGCCATGCAAACCTTGTAACGATCCGAAATTTTCGAAACCTCAACGCATAAAGTTACTCGCAATAGCTTGGGGAGGGTAAAAATTAGTAAACAAAAAGACGGCCTAGTTTGATAGACCGACTAATATAATTACTCCCATTGAAATCTCCATTAGGGCATAGGGATGGGGTAAATGCAGACGAGCGATGAAAAAAATATCTCCACCTTGTTTTCATAATAATAGGTAAATAACTTACTTTGGCTGCTGGTCACATTTCTAGGGCGAAGATTCCGAGTGGTGTTTCCTTCTCCGTCAGCTCCGAAGAAGAGGAAGTCTCCATTCATTGAAGTCAACCTGGGGCACAGCCAGGCAGAGTTGTCACTGAAGAGGAAATATGGATAAAGTATGAATCGAGAAGCAATGAATCAATCACAGTTGTAGTTTTGAACAAAAACTTTTCGCCAGGATAGGAACTATTAAGCATTAAAGAAAAAGCGATAAATTTCAAAAAGCTCGAAAGACACCCGAATTTGATTATTCTGGAAGGCGACTGGCAACAGCTCATTCGAGCCATGAAGGATAGGAGCGTAAGATGTTTAAGATCGACTATTTAGGGAATGGAGGGGGAGTAGAGAGATACTCTTCATTTGCCTAATCCTCAGGAGATGCCAAGGTGCTCAAAGCTCAACGTTCCATTAGATAGAATTGTGGTAGCGAACTGCGGCAGTAGCCCGCGCGGTACGCGATGTTGATAAAGGAAAGGGTCGTGTGGAAGGGGTTAGTTAAACAAAGGAGACGACTGCGCATGTAAGGAAACTGCCAACATAACTACCTCTCTTTGAAGGGAGTCAATATTTCGCGGTAATTATCTTTATGTTCATCGTCAACAAACAAATCTGGATCAATACGCTGACAATGTTACAATTTCATTGGAAAAGCCCATCTGAACAATTGGATTAAGAGCCAACGAGCTAAAAAGTTCATGCGAATACTGGATTAAACATTTTGAATTAAGCAACTAAGGTCTGCTTCCTTAAGATCCCTTTAGTAAAATGTAAAGACCCGTGCAGAGTCAATTTGTAGAGAAATGGATTCCCCAGAAAATCTTCAGCGTACTTTCCACCCTGTTTCGCTACCACTGAACTACACTAGAATACCACACGGCACATGGAGGGATCCATATTTCACAAAAAATCCACCGGCAGGGATGTAACTCTGGCATTGTGAAGGGAGCTGGTACTGAAGCCTCCTTAAGATCCTAGTTTACCCTAGAAACAATATGAAAGAACAATAATTTAACTTATAGGAAATCATTTGCGCTCAGAAAGCACGGCGTGTTATTTGCTACTTACAGAATTTGACGGTCTAAAAATCTGCGAAGACATGCAATTCACGATGACTGACATCGCAGGCGCTGATCACCCCGACTAAATCGTGAATTCATCCCTCACCGCAAGCGCCGGTCGTCTTGAAGAATCTTCAAGGAGTTGAGTGCGACGCTCGTACGAAGGCTTCTGCGGTGCACGAGATGAGAATGCTCCATGCCTTCAGATTTCCACCGTGCCCGTTGCTATTCGTTGAAAGTAGTATCAGCAGCAGTCTAGTAGTTTTCAAACTTCAGTGTAGCCTTCTTTAACTTTATGGATGATTACATCGACGCTCAGCATCTGTGACCCTTAGCTGGTTAGGATTTCACTAGCTGCCAGCAGAACACTATAAACAAAAATCCAAAAAAAACTAAAAGGGTAGGATATTTCAAAATTATATTTGAGAGACATTAATGCGCGATGATTAAAACCAAATTAGTCCCAACAATTTTAAGAATTGCAGGAATAAAGTAAGATTCAGAATATTCATTCCTTCTCACAAAAAGTAGTTTTAATTACTCAATGAATTTACGTAAGAATAAAATAACCCCACGAAATGGTAAGAAATTCCGCGATTGTATCTTAACGAGATTGAAAAACAGTAACATAGGTTACAGAAATGCTCTTTGTCGGCGGGTTCGTCCCAAGAGCCAAAATACGGCTAGAGACTGCCACCACAATCCTTAGCCCCGGTATTTATACCCTGCCTGCTTCTAAATTTTTCTCCGATGTTCCCGGGTGTAGCAGGGCAATGGGGATCGCTTCGCCTGATATTTGACGCACTGAGCAGCCCGCGACAGCCACATTAAAACCAAAAACCCTAGCAGAATTTAACATCTCATTAGGTTATCGCGGTAACACGGGAAACTTATTTTTAAGAGGAGTGAAACTAATGGCAAGTTATTAAATATGGTCAGTAAAATGATAAAATCTATAATTCAACGGACTGACTCTTCAACATGAGAAGTGAAAATATTTCACCGAGTATCGGAAAACAAGTTACCACGCACAACGGCCTGAGGATTTGGAGACACAATGATAATTTCCGCGATTGAATGGCCAGCTCACTGAAATTTCTATCTCTACGTGGGACTACTCAAGACAATATTTTCCCTCGGCAACTAATCACGAACGAAAGCAGTCAAATCGGGCTAGAAGAGAATACCAAACATGACACCGCGTACTCGAAACACACGATCAGTTGAATGACCCCAGTCTTCAATAACATCATACGCCGGGATAGTATCAGATCGTTCTTCGGCGAACAAATTGACGAGTGATCTATTTAACTATCCACACATGCTAGTTCAGCTCAAGAAATATAAATATCTATATTCGCGCAGTCAACGGAAGATAAAGCGAATCCAAACTCAAGATTGAGAATTATTGTTCGTTGAAGTATTGGAGCTCGCATTGAGAATTCTATTTCCTCGCCCTCGGAAATTTGATGAGTTTCACCTAACGAGGAAAGTCATCGAATATGTGAATAGCCTGTAATTTGGTACGATTGGAAGTAAATATAGGACAGCACTCGCAATACCTCTTTATGACTGAAGACTCCGACTTCTTTTTCTCGATTGATAGAGAAACTTGCACGCCCTGGACGATTTAGTAGCTCTTCCAAACGAAACGTCCGTACTCGTTGGTCTCGTAGATTCAAGTGACCGACCACTTGTCTCATTGCTACGAGGAAGGTGAAGAAGAGAGCCTCCTTTTCAAACGGTCTCCTCCATTGGTCGGAGTCCAATTTCTAACGGAGGATACGATTGGTAGGTAGGAGTACAGCGTCGTCTGCTTCTTCTCACGTCAGCGTTGTTTAACAGGATGGGTGAATATTGGAACATGCCGAGTGGAAATGGTGTGGGCAGGTGAGGGGAATGCTGGATTTGGAGTGGGAAGGGGGAGGGGGGCAGCAGTCAAAATGTTCCAACGACCTCAACCGATCAACTGTAGTCCGATTGGATTGGGTTTTTAGGGAGGCGACCGACAGCTAAGGTCATTTGCGCCATAGGGTATAGGTAAGGGAGGAAGGGTGGAGAGAAACCCCGCGTCAGCATTAGCCTGCTCTTAACGAAAGGGGGCCATGGTTTAACGTCTCATCCGACAGACGGATTACTGTACTTAAAGTGCCCTCCACAAGACACTCAAGTAGGGATCGGGTTTCCTCAGAAAAACATCCTCCTCTGCAGGGATTAGAACCCTGGCCGCCCGTATGGTTAGTCAGTAGACCGAGAAAAGTGGCAATTCATCACAAGAATCTGGGAGCGAATTTAAAGTTCTGCCTTGGTGCATTCAAGTCAAAATAATTTTAACTATTTTTAATCAACCGTACTTTTACGTGTTCCTCTCGAATATTTCACAAATAACTTCTCGTATGACGCGCAGCAGATTTTTAAAACTTTTATTATTAGCTATTTTTGGGAACATAACGAGTGTTCTGCACGCTTAGATACGGTATATTCCGTCCGAAAAGATTTCTTGAGCTCAAGTCTCACCCTGCAAGCCACATCAAGGGTTTTGTTCCTTTTGTGTATGAAGGTAGTAGTTTGAGCAAAATATCATTTTACCTAGAAATCAATTAATTTGGTCTCATTTTAAAGAAAAATATCTCACCCTTCTAATGACACCAAAAATTCAACCCCTTACCACGTTACTTTCGGAGTAATTTTCTAAAAAATACCAGCCCTTTTCCATGGAAAATGGTACGTGCATGCACTCCAGAGAGACATTATTTACAAAATGAGGAATTTCTAACACTTAGATGTCGTAAAAAACTAAGAGCGTGTAGTTTGTTTTCTCAACTATTTTTTTAAAATTAATCATATTGTCACCGCAATAGGTTCTTGGGTATCACAGAAAACCTTCCGTTTTGGAGGAGTTTCAAACGCACCGCCCAAAAAAAAGAGTCAGATTAAAGACTTATTTAGATAATTCATTTAATTACTTACCATTTCCGTCATATAAAACTATACTATTGAACCATTAATAATGCAATATTAAATTCAAGTGTCCTACAGCTGGTGAAATTAAAACGTAAAGTTCTAATATGGTCTCTATTATGACTAGGGAACTATCTCGCTCGGACTACCTTAATTCGCCCAATATGTATTTACATTTCAATTTAATTTCAACGTCTAAGCGTCATTTTCAAAGTAACATTGACATGTAAACCAATTTCCATGTCCTTTCTATACAATGGAGGTGTCTTGAGGAGGAAAAGGTATCAAGATAGTAGGGGGAGGGAGTTTTGTTTTGGATTCAGGGTCAAGTGGTGATGTCTGTTGAAGGTAAAAGTGTTGGGAGAAAATGGGGGTGGAGGAAGAGGGAAGATTTTAAAACAGATAAAAACAACTCTGAACGTTTAAATTCAGACACATCATTTGAAATCGGCACCGAAAACAAAGTTGTATCTTTTCGCCATGCTAAATGCAAAACAAGGAAATAGAGCGGCATACACACTGGGTGCACTCAAGAAATCTCGGGAGAGGAAAACGGCCGCTGTTGATTCAATGGGTGTTTTAATGCGATAGGATTGAGCCAAGATCATCGAGATATATGACGGATTGCGGTGGCCTGGTCGGAGTCCACATTATACGCAAATCCAAGGAGGCTTACAGTTATGGCGAAAACTGTTGGCCACGTCACGTCACGGGTAATCCCGATGGAAAATGGTTGAGGTAGGGGAAGACGAGAGGTGGAAACAAATGAATCCTTATAAAAAAATTTCCGGATGTGAGTTCCTGGAACTCGGGCCAGAGACTTTCAACCTAGAATTTTCAACCAGAGACTGAGTCATTTTCCAAAGTGCAAATCATACTCTGAACAACTTCCCCCATGGCTCTATCTACTACACACTCAGCCATTCTAAACTTTCAACAGAGCTATGCCTCTGAAATCCTGATTTGTCATACACCTGGTTGTAATTGAAGACGAATTGCATGCAGGGTATAGTGAAGTAAACCAAGTCACATTCATTCATACCATTAAGGAACAGCGAATGATTTTCAGGAAATGAGTCCTTCCTTTGTGGAAAAAAAGCCCGACTTTTAGGATAAGTACGGATGAGGTTTACACCGTTTCATAAATCAACCCATTAGGCGCAAGAATTCTATATATTTCGAGGGATTTGGTAATTTCCCTGAGCATTGTGTCAGTTCTTCACTGATTATCCGCCAGGCAAGAGTTGGGACCGCCGACGTTTCGATGACTGACTCCGCCATATTACTCAGGGCGTCAATCAACACATATACATCCTTTCTGTCATCACTGAGATTCCCATGCTCATTCATCCCGCTCGCGATATCTCACATAGAAAGGACTTCTACCTTTTGATATCATCAATTATGTGCGGTTGAGGTTACTCATAAGATTCATAAATTACTCATAGGCTGCATTCTGCCCTTGGGCATTGTATTCACTAATAGTATTTTTAATGAATATAAAGTTATTTTCCTGGAGCTTTTAGGTCATTAATTCATGTTTAATCTGTTCCTCTTTTGCCAACATTTCGCATATTTATTAGTCTTCATCAGGGCTTTTATGTATACTGTAGATCTCCTGTTGAAGTCATCCATAGTTGAGTATTCTGGAATGACAGTTTTCTTTCTTGATATTTGGGTCTTCTGCTGTATGGTCGATGATTTCAGTGTAGATGAAGTTCTTGAAATAGTCGAGTTCTGGTTGTATACACTGGTTTCTCTTTCTCAAAGAGAATGAAAGGAAACTGTCATTCCAGAATACTCAACTATGGAAGACTTCAACAGGAGATCTAAAACATATATAAAAGCCCTGATGAAGCATAGTAAATATGCGAAACGTTGGCAAAAGAGGAACAGATTAAACATGAATTAATGACCTAAAAGCTCCAGCAAAATAACTTTATATTAATAAAAAAAGAGTTCACGAAAAAGAAATATCTATATTGTAACTATACAATAATACATAATACAATAAGTCGCGGATGGCCGCGTTGTTTGCTTGTTGACGCGGTTACCGGGGGAAAACGGGAGAGGGACGCGCAGAGAGGGAGACGAGAGGAAGCACGGGAGTGAAGCGTGAATGTTTTTTTATACTTGTGAAGTGAAACGACAGACGTGTGAGTTATTATTTGTGATTATTTGTGAAAAGAAATAAAGAAACAGTTACATTTTGGCGCCCAACGCGGGGCACGACTACTCGTAGCAAATAGAGACCACGGGAGACCTGAGACAGGAAGTTTCAAAGTGGCGGGCGTAATTAAAAAATTTTACGAACTGAAAAAGACAGATTAACAAAACGTATTGAGGGATCGAGGATCAACAATACAGGGTGCGAAATTCGAATTGCAGGAACGGTTGAAATTGCTGTTGGAAAAGGAAGGCTTGGATATAGAAATATATGAGTTTAAAATGCAGACAGAAATACCTGGGGAGAATGTTATGCAGGCGATGATAAATGAATTGTTAAAAAAAATGCAAGGTATGAAAAAGGGGCAGGAAGAAAGAGACGGGAAGTTAGGAGAGAGATTAGAAAAATTAAGGGAAGAACAAAAAAGAAGAGACGAGCAGTTAAGGGAAGAACAGGCGAGAAAGGATGAAGAGTTAACGGAGAGGCAGAAGAAGATACAGGAAGGTTTGGCAGCATTGCAACAAGAGTATGGTGGGAAGATCGCCGAACAAGAGAAGAAGATCGAAGAAATACGCAACCAGGTAGGAGAGGTAGTCGCTGAGGTAGGAGCAAAATTAGGCGAGACGTGCGATAAATTAGGAGAGCTAGGTTCGATCCACAGTAGTCTGAAAAGCGGTGTAAATAAAGTGAAGGAGAAGATGGAAGAAAACGAGGAGCAGATCAAGCAGATAGCATCGAGACAAAATCAACAATCCGTCAGCGGAGGGGCCGATCTCGACGAGGGCGTAATACGGGACATCACAAGGATTATGAAGGGGGCTCTATACCGGGACCGAAAAGCTCGTTTCAGTCGCTTCCCTCTGACACAATTGCGATTATACCGTGATACCTAGAGACTTGCAATATTTTTTCTTCAGAAGAAGAGTTATTTTATGCCTTAATTGCATTGCCATAAAGTGGTCATCTTTTTTATAAAAAATAGCGAAACTTTCCATTTTTTGGCAATGTTTCGGCGAACGTTGCGAAGGGTATATTCTTGAATTCGAATTTTTAATTCACTTGGGGCAAAGAATGATCCTTCATTAATAACATATATAAAAACTCTTGATGCTGTTATAGTATTAAGTATGTTAATCGCTGAAGCCTGCACTGCTTTCCTTATGCGTGATCCCAGAGTGGCCGGTGAGCAAAGATAATGCTGCCGTCATCCTTCGTCCTTCTAACCCCTCTCTTGCCTCCCGACCTCTCCACCCCTCTTGTTTATCACCGCGGAGAGGGGTCGGGGCACTCGGTCCCCCCAGTTGACTCAAATCTGCTGAACCATTGTATTCTGACAGTCGCGCTTTTTTCGAAAGGTACAGTGCGATTGAAACGTGGTGGCCCATGCGCGGAAATCGGTTCTCGGCCTGGGCGAGTCTCTTTTGAGGAAGTAGCGTTAGACGGGGGAGCAGGTGAAGTTGCCATTCTACCAGGACCTACATATACATTCGGAAGCAATTATCTCATACCTAAACTAATCACTGCAGATGATGCTTGAGACACTAAATATTTCGCTTTCATAGATAAAAGTTTTATATAGGTATGTCTCTACAGGTGACGGCGATAGCAGTGTAATGGAAAGACTTTCCAGAGTAATGCCGTACGGCATTGAGCATCCAGTCCAAAAAGTTGAGTGCACAAATCACTTGTAGCGGAATTATTGCAATCGCCTGAAAGAGACAGTGAGGAGGCCGAAATATCCGGGGGCGTGTGCCGATATCCCTCAGGAAAGCTGTAGGAGATAACTTGCTTCGACTTCGCACAGCTGTAACGTCGGCTATAAAACACCGCTCTAAAAGTGACCAAACCACCAAGGTTGCCGAGCTACATAAGGACATTAGGAATGGGCCGTACTATGTATTTGGAGAGCATAGGCAATGCGATTCCTACTTTTGTGAGGGAGCCAAGCATGGCGAAGTAAATTTGGTACCTCAATTACTTCGCTGCAGCCTTTGGGGTGAGAATATGTCTGCCAATTTCCTCCTGGCCAGACATTCATCTAGTTTGATTTACAATGTTAACCACAATCTGGCTGAATTATATAATTCGTACGTCGCAAAGCACATTGGAGGGAAAAGAGTGAACTTTGCTCTTCGAGGTTCATGTGGAATGTGATGCGAATTTGCCGCTGCGGCTTTCAACGTTGGGCATAATTTTCACTCAGTGATCTACATCTACGTCATACCCTGAAAGCCACCCAAAGGGTGTGTGGCAGGGGGTGCTTCCACACCAGTCCTGCATGAATTACACTGCAGAACACCGAAAACATTGAAACCAGCGTACCACACATGTAACGCACCAATTAAAAATCTACTAACCAAGAAACATTCCACCGTTAAATCATTCCAACATGCAACGGAATCAAAGACTACCTCTAAAGATTCAAAACATCATGCATAAATAAGAACATCAATATTTACATCATGCATAAATAAGAACGTAGAGAATATAAAGAGAAAGATCTACTGTCTAGCTATTGTCACTATTCACACTATTCATGACGATGATCACAGCTGTTATGGTCCCGAATGGTACGCGGAAAAAAATACATTTTATACCTATCGGTTCTACAATTTATCTCTCTAATTTTATTGGCGCGATCTAATCTGCTGTAGTACGAGGGGGTTAATAGTATGTTTTTCACGTTGCCAGAGAAATGTTTTTCCTGAAGCTTAGTTAAGAGGTTAAGCCTATAATTTAATCTACGCTATGGCAGCGATTCCCATCGCAATTTTTCTAAAAATCCAGACACACTAGCAAACTTATCGTAGCATCGTTTTACAAACCTAGCTCCTCTTCGCTGCACGCAATCTAATTCCGATTTCAACCCCGATTCATAAGGATCCCATACACTGGCAGCATATTCCAGATAAGACCTAACTATTGAAAAATAACGTTCTTTCACTTTCTCATCACATTTTCCGAGTACTCTCTTGATAAAGCCTAGCTTCCCGCATGCTTGACCGCATATTTCCTGAATATGTTTTCCCCCAGATATGTCGTAAGTAATTGTGACCCCTAAGTACTTAACAGACTCGGCATTGTTTATTTCCGATTAATTAATTCTGTAAGCCCTACCTGACCTATTTTTCTTTTTCCAAAAGCTGACTGCTACGCACTTTTTTATGTTTAGTTCCATCTGCCAGTTTTCTCACCAAGAATGAATAGCAAGTGGGTCGATTGTTAACGAGTCGCTATCTTCGGAATTGGAAATATCCCTATACACAACCGCGTCGTCTGCAAAGAGTCTAGTCTTACTTTAACGACGTTGCTAATATCATTTATGCATAAGAGAAATAAAAGTGGACCAAAGACACTTCCCTGAGGAAAACCCGATGTGACGCTGTGTTTGACATAATACCATCTATGACGACCCTTTGTTCCCGCCCATGAAAGAACTGATTAATCCAACTTATGATGTTTTTATCTATTCCAAATGCTTCTAGTTTTGAGAGTAACTAAATGTGAGGTACATTATCGAAAGCTTTCTTAAAATCGAGGAATATCGCGTCAACTTGAACATTATTTTCACCCGAGAGCAAGATGTCATGAACGAAGAGGGCCAATTGGGTTTCGCAAGAAACCCAATTACCCTTTCGAAATCCGTGTTGGTTATTTATTAATAATTCCTCCCTATCTACATGACTCATAATGGAGCTTACGATTATGTGTTCAAATACCTTACACGAAATGGATATGAGAGAAATAGGCCTGTGGTTACTAGGGTCTTCCCTGTCGCCGCTTTTGAATATAGGTGTGACATTTGCTACTCTCCAGTGCTAAGGCACTACGTGATGTACTAATGATTTGGTAAATATTAATTCTAAGAAAGGCGCTACATATGATGCCAATGTTTTATATACGCGAGCAGGAATTAGATTGGGACCGGGGGATTTGTTGGGGTTGATATTTTTTAGCTGACGTTCTATTCCGCGACAATTTATAATAAATTCAGGCATAAATGTTTGGGAACGAACTGGCTGCGGATCGAAAATATGTGGTGTGCAAGTAGTGAAAATCCTTTTGAAGAATGCCTTTAACGAATTGGCTTTTTGTAGACTTTTGGCTAGCTTTTCCCCTTTGGTGTTCTTAAGCGTGTGTACTGTTGATTTATTTCCTTGAGTGTCCCTAACATACGACCAAAATGCCTAGGGATTATCGTTCAAGTGTTCTCCGAGTATATTACTTTTGAAATCAGCTAACGCCCTTCGGCACGTATTTTTTGCTAAGAGTGAAGATATTTTGTCACGTTCAGTGACTGTGTATAGTTCTTCGGAGGATTTGTTTATTTTTGCCCTTTTTAACCTAGCATGACATGTTCTCTGGTGCTTTAATGTTTTCCTAACTTCCGCGCTATACCACCTAGGCTCTGCATTGCCTCTTTTCCATTTACTTGGTATGTATTTGCTTACTATTGATCGTGTGACATCGAGGAAAGTATTCCTCAAAACCTCAGTATTACTGTTGATACTTACTTATTGAAAATTAGTTAATAAATTTTGCAACTCTCGTTTCATACCTTCGCAGACAGCCTTATCAAGCAAGTAGATTTTTCTTTGGGGATTATGTTTCTTGATCATGCTCACGGAAAAATTAGCTTTAACTATCTCGTGGTCGCTTATTCCCTTATCATTACCTATGTTTACAACCATGGTTGGAATATTTGTCACTAAAAGATCAAGTGTATTTTCCCTCTGATTGGAGCAGTGACTAATTGATGCAGTGAGCGAGATGTGAATGTATACAGAAGTGACTCACAAAGGTCTTTGTCTTTTCCCCCAGTGATAAAACTGTACGTGTCCCAGTCTATGGATGGATGATAGAAATCTCCACCGATTATAATATGGCAGTCGTTTTTTTCAGTGGTTAATTTACTGAGTTGACTTTCTAGTCCTAATCTTGAGCTTACATCGGCATCTGGTGGTCTATCATATGCGCACACATAGATTGTTTTTGCTTTAGGATTTTGAATGGAGCACCATACGCTTTCTACCTGATCGTCGGAAAATGACTCCCTCCTACTAATATATCAATCCTTCACTGCAATAAATCTCCTCCCCCGGTTCATTCGACTCTATCTTTTCTATAAGCTGTGAAATTCTCCGGGAATACTTCATTATCTGCGACTTCATTACACAACCAACTTTCCGTCCCTATAATTAAGTCTGCGTCAGTTGTTTCAATTAGATGGTAGAAGTCGGCTACTTTATTTCATAAGCTACGGCAGTTTACTACCGCGACAGAAAAGGATTTATTGGAGGGGTGTATTCCCGAAAAGTGTATTCTCATTACAACTAGCTTTCTTAGGTATAATCTAAGTTGAATTACTGCTATTTTTTTTAAACTGGCCTCTTACTTATCTCCTAAGACCCATAACTTTCTTGGATATTTCTTTTATTAAATATTTCTCGCGATGGTACCCGATTCGACCCACTAGCTGACCTACTCTCTGCCCTACCCTCTATCCTAAAAAAGGTCTACAGTGATCGAATATGCTACTCGCTACACAGCTAGCTGCCTCGGCAGTGTAATGGACACAGAACGGTTTAGAGGGTTCCTCCATGATCGGATTGCCGGCCGAAGGTCGACGAAGGAGGCTCCAATGTCCGTGGAGAAGCGACGCAGCCTCTGGTTTATGCCTTCCACTTGGCTCCAAACGAGGGGTCCACGATCGATCCTCGGGACAAGAGCACAGATTGCAAGCGTCATGTCAACCCCCTCGTCGCGACATACCCGCTTCACCTCGGAGTCCAGTTCCCTGAAGGAACGCAGGATCTCCTCGGATCCGCGGTCCATGGCGTCGTTGACGCCAACATGGGCCACAATCTGCAGACTTGAGCACTTCGTGCCCCGGACCGCCGCACCGACCGCCTACGTCACCTGCGGAACACCGCCACTCGGAATGCACCATGATCCACAAAAAAATAACAGAAAAAAGCCCGAGGTTTTATACGAAGAAGTATAAATCTGAATGTCAAAAGAGGAAGATAGCCGGAAGAAAGCGCCGCTTGGTTTTCAGAAGAATTCCCCAGCTGGCGCGCAGTCATGCATGTGGGCTGGATGAGCATTATGGACGAAATACTCTAGAAAGCACAGAGAGCACCAGGGTAGCTGACTGTCATGCAAAGGAAGCGTTCATCCAAACCCTAATGCTTAGGGAGGCTGAAAAAAGAAATCTCCCTCTAACGGCACTCAAGAATTTCTGACAGGAAGATATCATCTACACGTGAAACCGTAACCTACTGCAATAACTATTTTAATCTGCGATGTATGCCAACTTACCCTCGATAATCCATGAAATGAAAATATTAATTATTGGTAGCTTTAGCAATTAGAGTTATTGGCATCCAAGGACAATGAATAAATACTCAATGGAAAAAATGAAATGGTAAAAAGGTAGGCGTGCGCATTGCATTTTTGAGCACATGAAGGGAGATAAACGCTCGTCAGAGAAGAATACATCCAGAGAGTGGTTGCTCACGACAAGAATCGATGGAAAAATTGTTCCCTCCATTTCTATATACCATTGATACCTTTCTTATTCAATTGGAACGCCGTGCCATGGTGGACAATCTCATAAAAGTAGCGTTCTGAAATCTTCCTCCATTCTCTCTTATATCCTTCCGAAAATTTCCACCAATTTTCCGTCCAACTCTCTTTCTAATTTTTCATCAAGTAACTTTCGTAATTCCTCACTACCGCCTTGCACTTCGGATAAGAAGTTCTCCGGATCTTCTCCCGCCTTTTCCAACGCTTGTATCAAGCGCTGTAATAGCACGGCTTTCGTACCAACGGTGTCTTCGTCCCGTTCTTCTGTTTCTTTAAACCCGCCAATTTTGTAGTCTTTTATTGTCACTAATTTCGTCGCCATCGTTCTTCCTCACAAATAATGACGTATTTTGCAATAAATCCCGCTTCTGACACCAATTTGTTACGGATTTGTGTGATATGGAAGAAATTACATCTCAAGTTCTGCGACAACACTAAAGAACTCCAACTTTATTTACTTATCCTGTAACCAACAACAATTATCCTAACAACAACATTCATTCATTGCATTTCATTGATTCAATTATGACTGGAAAGGACAAAGGACACAGTATTTATCCCCAGAATACCACTGATCTCTACTGAACTGCCATTCCAATTTAAAAGACTGCAATTTCTAATCAAATCAGCCTATAGTTTTACAATTAACAATGCGCAAGGACAAACTTTAAAATATTGCGGCATCAACCTCAAAGACTCCTGCTTCTCTCACGGTCAACTATACGTAGCTTGCTCTCGAGTGGGAAATTCGAAAAATTTGTTCACATTTACCCAGGATAACAAAATGAATAATGTTGATTATAAACAAGTATTGTAAATAGTTAGGATATGTTTTCAATAAAATTTTTGTACCTCTTATATTTTAAAGTTTATCCTTTTATTCCAACTACCACACAATCTCATATCAACTCCCTGAGCGAAGCAGAGTACCCCAGCTAGTATACGTATAGATGGCTTAATAAACCCACGTACTCAAATTTCTTTCACAACATGCAGCGCTAAGCAACCGCACAAACTAAGTTCTCGCACAATACCTCGGCCTCCGGCTGTTGACGTCATTGAACCGATTGAGCTGAAATTTGGCATGCAGATAGAAAATATATCTGGTCGTAAAATAGGCTATTTTAAAAAGACCTCAGGGCCCCCAAAGGACCCCTGGTGGTCCACGCTAAGCATTGGGGTCGGTGCAGTGGTTTCATTTTTGCTTTTTTAATACATATATATTCATGTTCTTGAGCACCACAGGATGGTGCTAAATAGAAGAGTACCACCAGGTGCACGTCCATGAGCATCTTTGGCGCCGATGCGTGAAAATGAATGAACCTCACTACTTCGAGCGTTGGATTTCTTTGATTAATTAAATATTCCAAATAAATAAATCCCGTTTTATGATCAAATTTGAGTTTTCATTTAATATGCAGTTCAGGGGCGGAACTGGCCCCAATTTGTCTTATTTTCGGCTAAAATGTGAGCACCTAATGGCAAGAAATACGAATATAATTGCCTTTGGGTATTCAATCAAGCATACCGTGGATAAAGGCACTATATTCAGGCTGAGATTGGACACCGGAAGACGGATTATAAGAGGAAATTAGTTAATCGAATCCTTGAGTTACTCCAGAATTTCCAGTTACTTCTTCCACTCGCAAATAGTGGGTTTAAGACTATCGAAATAACTTGCCCCAATAATTTGTGTATTCCTTGGGATTATTTCTAACGTGACCAATTGTTAAAAATAATTCACTAAATGTTGAAGATGGTGAGGGTGTAGTTGGAGGTCTCGGGAATCTCTGTTCTCATAAACGTACGAAGCTCAATGGGACTCATTCTTTCATAGCAACCGAGTCAAACAAATAAAAGGAAATTTTTACTACAGACACTTTTAATTATTAGCTTTAGCCACATCATCGTTATGATTTCCAAATACTTAATGAGTTTTTAAATGGTAATGAGTAATCAAGTTACTGAATAAGCTCGGTAAAATACTACTAATCCGATTTATTGACAAATATTGTCCTTGTCAACCTTATGTCAATATAAGAGCTCATTAATGCTTCTATTCAAAACTTTTTACTAAAACAAACTTTTCAGGTTAATTCTATTATAGAGACAAGTCATATGCAGTAATATAACTTTGTCTGAATGACCTGGAGCTGAGAAAACGTGCAGACATCCTATCAGGAGCTCAAATATTTTCCCATATTATCAGCTGGAACAGGTACTGAATCGGTGAGACTAAGTGGTAGCTTGAGCCTTATCATTTCTTTTGTGATTTTAACAGTATGATCATTAGGGCGGTTTCACACTCATGGTGTAGAGGCAATTTATAAGCTTCATTTTTTTAATTAACGTCATCACTCTTGAGTCCAAAATACATATTTAAGTCAGAACCCAGTCGCATATCTAAAGCCACTTCAAGTTTACCATGAATGAAGGCAAACAGCAGCCTTAGATAAGTGGCTCACGATTGATTGCAAACCTCTCGCATTTTTTTTTCTTTTTAAGAGTTTGATGAAAGCCAAAAACAAAGGCACACCAGCAATATTATTCAGAACGGATACGATTGAACCACTAATCGTATTTTGTAAATAACACTGGCTCTCTTTTTTCAAAATTGTAGATGTAACCCGTCAACTCGAAAATAAAATGAGTTTTGCTTTCAAGAATTCGCACACTTGTAAATTTTCTATCTTTTCTCCTTCCATCGACTAGAAACGAACAACTTTGGATATTTCAGAGAAAAACTATGGCAGCCAAAAGATATTTCACCCATCTACACGAGGTCTGCCGATTCGTAACTGATGCCATGGCCGCTGTTGGAACACCACAACTGCATGCTCACGCGATGGCAGAACTTCTTATGGCAGCAGACTATAGAGGTCACGTGAGCCATGGACTCCAGCGACTCGGTATTGCTGGTTTTCACCTACACCCACATTATACCCAGCGAGACACCTCAAGGGTGTGAGGCAGGGTTTAAATTGGTAATAAAATTGTTAATTCAGACTCTACATTCAGTTCGCTCGCGTTGGTGATTTTAGAAATGTACGTGAAGGACGTGCGAAATGGGATCACTGACCCATGTGCAACGCCCGAAATCGTCAAAGAAAAGGGGGCTGTGGCCTTAGTGGACGGAAACAATGGGCTGGGTCCGGTCATTGGCAATTACTGCATGGACCTCGCAATGGAAAAGGCCAAAAATATGGGCGTGGGATGGATCTCAGCAAAAGGTATGATATAAATGGTTCCGCTGAATTACGAAGCCTAAAAATGTTCGGTGATACAAAGTCGTCTTCCTATAAACCTTCTCAATAACCTTCCTTTCGTTAGAGGCCAGTTTACATTTTGCGCCAGAGTGCGCTTCAATTTCAACCGCAAGTTCAATGAATTGATAAGTTTACAATCGCGTGAAAGCGTAAATTTCGTAGCGAAACGTGAAGTGTAAAGGGTCGAAAGAAATTTGCGGAAGTCGGAAGTTGATGAAGGAAGTGAAGATTTACCCTAAACTAAACAAGGCTCTATTATTAAAGCTTCTCTGTTGTTATTTGGTCCATTTTTTGTTCGTCATTTTTAACTGCTTACTGTAAACCCCAACGTCTTCTCTTGTAAACCATTTCTTATGGTTGACAATCAGGAATTACCTCTCAAAGTTTTGGTGAGATCACTAAAGCCCTTTCTTTCTGGCCGAAAGTTTTTATATTCTCCAAATATCGCAGTAAGGGTTATATCTTCTACTCTCCTGTCTTGTGTTTTATCGCTGGGGAACTTTCTTCCACATGACATATCTTTTTAGACTTTTATCAAAACTAAGAGGCCAGTTTCATATTTGCGTTTCTATCGACCCTTCAATAGCAAGTTACCATTATTACTTCTGTAATTATTTCTAAGTTGAATTCTTTTCGACCAATCCAAGTTGAGTTTTCACATTTACATGGAAAAAAGTGAAATTTTCAGATCTTGGTCATCTTCTGCTATTACAGCCCTTTTATCGACCATTCAGAATATACTGATATTTTCCTGTGTTCTGTGATCTGCATCAGCTTTCCTTTTAGTCAACCACCAGCCGTATCAACTAAAAAGTTGAATATTACGATAGAACACGAGAAAGTTATAATTAGTTATTTATCGTCATTTGAACAGTTCCAGAAAACAGCGAACACATATTTTGAAATATTTTCATTATTATAAAGTGCCATACTTTTTTCGCGAATTTTTTGTTCCACCAAGCAACAATATTAGTTATTCATATAGATAATAAATTGCGTAGCATAATCATTCATATTATTTTTAAGAGAAACTAAAAAGACTTTTAAGTTACCTTTGCATACCTTGGTTTTCGTTCTTACAAAGAGCATCACCACTTGCAATATCCATATTACTTCAAATTTATGGTTGGTAATACTACACATTACACCTACGATTATATACAAAACACTCTTTAAACTTCAACACGGATCATTTTTCCAAATCATGACCCCTCAGACGGAATATTCTTATCAGTTGTGAATTTTTTCCTGCATGAGTAATCCAGTATCACTTTTTCATAAATATAATCAACTTTCACGTCGACGTAAAAGTTGAAGACTCCCTTGGAGCGTGAGCCTATTATTGGTACGTATTTTTTATTCTTCCTTTCTGCTAGTCCATCTGCCTAAAATGTTACAGAACACCATAGAAAATGTATCGCAAAACATTTTAAGTCACACACGTACTGCGAGGAAATTTTCAGTTGAATTGTGTTAGATATATGGGCGTTAAGACATTTACGCAATTTTATCAAATAAGTAATTTTCCTCCTCACATCAAGAGGGCGGTTTTAATTTACACATTTAGTTGTTCTATTTTTACACATTAAATGAAGATGAAAATTGCAGGATTATTCTATTTATATTATTAGGATATAGGAAGGATACATCTCTATTTATTCAGCAGTAGCTGTCAAAAATTCATTATCTTTTATAGTAGGTAACTCATTTTGGACTTCTTCTGACGAGTAATGACGTTGTTTACTTTTAGGGGCAAATCATTACGGAATTGCTGGATGGTATAGCATACAAGCGGCGAAGGAGGGGTTTTTGGTGAGTAATATGAGCAGTTATTACTAGTAAATAGTGTCCATTTCATTCAATCAATCATGCATGGTATCGTGGAATTACTTGATGGCCCGATGATACACGTATGTTCGACGACCCTTATAACTTTCCAATACGTGCTGTGTTTTATGATGCGCTTACAATTTTATTTTCCTCCGCCGATGATCGCCCCTCTCCATCGCCCTTCCCAGAAAATCTCATTAATTTAATAGTGGTTACTCCTCGCCTTGAAAATGGCTCAATGTGGTAAAACTGTGAGGTGCAAGTCACGTATGGAGCTAATAGCCCTCATCGGAACTGAAATACGCCCCGATAAATTCATTACATACATCTAATCAATAGCGTAAGAAAGGATATTTCCCTCGATGAAAGCTCCCCTCTCATTTTTAAAAATACTGCTTCTTGTACATGTGACCTTTTTGCTCGGCAAAGACTTCCGCCATAAAAATTAATTTACGGTGATTTCGGGAGAAAAAAATTACTCTGTGGCGATAATTTACGCAGCACTTGAAAAGAACTACTAAGAGCGCCCAAATGAGGAACTTACACTAAGATTTATTTCAAACCGTATTTAAGATGTAATTTTAGGCAAAAAAATTGGCACCTTTCGGAAAGGTTACGAAAATCAAAGCATGATCACAGAAACTTCGATCCCTTGCGAGAAGCAATCATCTCACAATGGTATCTTAACCGTCGCGATTCTAGCAAAACCTAATTTTTGATACCTAAGTAGTAATAAAAATTATCATATCCCTACTTCATTTAAATAAACTATGCAATGACAGGTGTAGTTACGAAAAAAACCTCTATTTTCTTTACCAAATAATAGAAGTCAATTCAATACTAGCAACTTTCATCAGGCCTATTCCACCTGATACTGCCATAAAAATTTCGTTGAATGCAGTGAAGTCTGGTGAGAGCTAAAACAGTTCTCCGCATCTGTTGTCCGAAACAGCAACACATAAAGTGGTTATATTCCCACCCGATCTGAATCCAAAGAACTTTCAAAATATCTGTCGAGCCGAAGAAAATCATTTAAAAGAAAAAACCAATTGCTCATAACACGAACATCTTAGTCAACCTGCAAGCAGTTAAATAAAAATAAAATATGACTCAAAGAATGAGAAACTGGTTTTTTTAATTATATTTATTACTGGAGTAAGAAGATCGATAGTAATTCTGTGACCAGTTTAGAACTAATGAATGGAATAAATTAAGCTACTCTTAACCCGCATAGTTGGCACTAAAGTGTATATATTTAATATATCATCTTAACACTCGATCACTCTAACCTATCAACATTAAATAACAACAACTCATGGGTATAAGATTGAGCAGAATTAATAATGGAATTCATATTTTTCAGGGAATAACGTGCACTAATACATCACCACTGGCTGTTCCAACTCGAAGTAAAAAGGTAAGGATCTGTATCATTATTTATTAATACATTTATAACTCTTTCCTCTCCATCGACTCATCTACGTCCTTTACAATCTTTTACCCTTAGTGTCGCGCTCTGTTTTTATCATAGTCACCAATAGAGCGAGGAAATATGTTAATTTTGTACCCTCGAGTTCAGGCAAAACTATTTTGTCAAGTCAGTCAGTTCCAGAGATGTTCCGAGGGGTAAAAATCATGCCGTACTAGTCACTTTGAAGTTCGTATGCATGAAACTCTTGAAATGTTCATGTAACATATCTTATTGCATCGTCTCTCAACGCATCATGAGGCAAATAAAATTTTGAAAGAGTAAATTCTTTCGGCAATGTAGGCAGTTTCATGAATTGCGCGAACACATAAGTGACGGAGAAAATTTAAAATAAAATTTTGAAAGAGTAAATTCTTTCGGCAATGTAGGCAGTTTCATGAATTGCGCGAACATATAAGTGACGGAGAAAATTTACAATAGGGAAATGGCTGAAAATAGAGCTTACTTATCCAAATTAAAACTTCAAAAACTAACCCTCCAATCCAGATAATTGTAATTATTGTTGTACATACATAGCACTCACTATCCTATCCGTGTCATAAGGAACAGAAGCCAGTAAAATATCAGCTGCCGTGGAGAACGCATTGCGAATTTTTGAAGGTTTGCGCGTTTATAAGTACGGATTAATGTATGGAATTTTCTCGGGATTCACAAATAGGCAGCAGCCAAAAATTTAACCCGGAGTGAATCCCGAGAAAATTTCACTCATAATATACGTCGGGAAATTACAAAATCGTTAATTTTACGGATTAATGATCCACGGAGAGAGGGAGAAAGGTGGAGGGTGAGATATCCCCAAGAAAGAGAAAGCATTATCAAAAGTGGGGACATTGTGATAAGCGCGACGTTTCTAAGACGGGAATAGTTAGGTCACCTCAAGAGGAACGATGAAAGAAGAATTTACTACATACGGTGGAGGAGGAAAAGATATAATAGGAAATACCAAACGGGCGGTCAGGGTTCAAATCCCTGCAGAGGCGGATGTTTTTCAGAGGGAACCCGATCCCTACTTGAGTGTCTTGTGGAGGGCACTTCAAGTACAGCACTCCGTCGGATGTCGGATGAGACGTTAAACCGGGGTTCCCTTGGCGCCTTTCGTTAAGAGCAGGCTAATGCCGACGCCGGGTTTCTATCCACCCTTCCTCCCTTACCTATCCCCTATGGCGCAAATGACCTTAGCCCTCGGCCGCCTCCCCAAATATCCAATCCAAGGAAATACCAAGAAAGAGATTTTTTCCCTTCCGGCGGCCAAACCCCAGGCTGTAGTGCTGGGGAAGAGATGGTGCAGATTCTAGATATTCTAGAGGCAATAGACCATCAAACTCTCCGTCTTACCAGCAGCAATGAACCCAAATTCTACCACAATCCAAATTGTAGCTTAAAACCTACAGATGACTAAAATATTTAGAAAAAAATTATCGGAACTGATTAGAAACATTACGTATGTGCGATTCCACGCCAACTTAGCCCAGGCCATGCCTCAAATAACATCGATTTTCGCCATTTTAAGCACAGCGGAGATCTCTAGTACTATAAGACACTTTCGCAAAACATTAGGTCTCAATATCAATATATATATATATATATAAATTAAGATGCTTAGAATTCTTAAAGTTAGTGCTCAATGGTGTTAGGGCTCAACTTGTCGGATTTCGAATAAACGTTAGTGATTAGGAGGCAACAAACTGAGTATTCTATTGGTTATTACCTATATATATTATTCCATTCTCAATGCCTGAACATTTTAATTTCATAACATTAAGATAATAAGTTTGATCCAGCTTCAGAAGGCGCGCCACAAAATTTGCTACATTTTTGCCTCTCTGTTTTTGTTACTCCCTCGCGCCGTAACAGCGAATGTTAAATAAAAGAGAACGCACTTCGTGTGTGATTCTATGTCATAATAGTTCTGCAAAATTAAGATTGGCTGCTTTCAAAATTATATAAAGGATATAATCACGCCCGAAACAAGGAACGAATTATAACAAATAAGATAAAATAAACTCGGAAGAGTATTGTGAACAGATTTTCATTTCACTAAGGGTAACTCATTCGATGATATTTTTATCTACCCACCACGGAATGATCATTTCATATATATATATTCGAAATCCGATTATTATCTCGAAATTTATTTGAATCAAATAGCGCAGCTACGGCGCGCCACTTTGCGCTAACTTCATAAATTCAAATCATCGTAACTTTGACATTAACCACTGTTAAGGGGTTCAAATTTTATTAAAAGGTTAAATCTTATCATAATCTTTTTTTGCGCTGAAAATAATGAGACTCGAACATGTCGAGCCACCAGTGCGTGGCTGATTGAGTTTGCAAGGAATCGCTCTTGCCCTAGCAGTACCTGGCATTTTGCTAAATGTAATCCTGACAGTTTTCTCGAGAGTTAAAATTATAATCAAAGCCAGATTTTTCTCTTAACAGGCAGCACTGGGAACCAATCCAATTAGCATTGCAGCGCCAGCAAAGGGTGACAGTTTTGTGTTGGATATGGCGACGACTGCAGCGGCTTTAGGCAAGGTAAGTCGAAGATAATAGATTAATAAAAATGAAGGTCATTCAAACTCAGATTATTATTCGCAAATAAAATCGAAATGAAAAATATCACCTCTAGATAATGGCTGGGAAAAGGCTATCATCTACTACCGGAAAAATTATAGCCTAATGAGGCCACTGCGAAGAATGCGAAAAATTTGTTTGGATACTTACTTCATTTTTACATTTTACAACTTGCAATCTTTAAATCCAATTCGGATTACTAATATCTGTGTTTAATTAGAGAATATTGAAGATAAATAGTTCTCAAATAATACTCCCAAGGTTACTACATTCGAATCGTAAAAGACGTCATCGATATCCGATTACGTGAAAGAAAAAAATTTTTGGGACTTGATATCCATAGTGAAGTGAAGATAGAGTCCATAAAGAACATAACAAAAATCATCTGGAGAGGGGGTTGTCAACTTATTAATGTGGGATAACCTGACCTCCCAGGGTCTTATCGTTATTATTGGTCGTTCAATCCTAAGACTGGTTGACTGAGGCCCTCCATCCTTCGCAATCTAATGCTAGTTTCCTTACTTCCTAGTAGCTCTTCCTTCCTTATTTCCCAATCTTAGCCACATGTTGGTGCACGAATTATTTCTCCAATTTTTGCCTGTCTGCAGGCACAATACTTTTAAAGAACGCATGTCTAAACAGATTGTGTTTAATTACCCCCTCATGTACAAAACAAGAATTAAGACTGTGGTAGTTGAGAATTATTTCAAAGCCGAATTGATTAATTTTTTTACAGATAGAGGTGAAGCGCTGGAAAAATGAGAGTATCCCCTTGGGATGGGCACAAGATCAGGAAGGAAACTTGACCACGAGTGCAGACAGGGCACTATTGGCGAACTGTCTCATGCCAGTTGGAGGAGCAGAAGAAACGTGTGGCTACAAGGGAACCGGAATTGCTTTAATGGTGGAAATTTTTTGCGGCATTCTCTCCGGTATGTGAAAGAAATGATAAAAAGGCAGTTTAGCTGACAATATGCTTTGGTATAAAGATATTCTGAGGTCACATCTTAGGGGGAATTTCAAATCGTGAGCTTATTTTATCTGAGCAGTGGTGGTGCGGCATTCTTTCATACTCTTCATATGCAGAGTTGGGCAGTATCGGAAATAAATGTATCTTAAATACGTATTTTCGATACATTTGTATTTTGTATCGAAAATACATTTTAGGTAATGTAATTGGTATTTTAATCGAAAATACATTTTACGAGTATTTTGTATTTTCCAAATACTTATAATACTTTTCACGTCTCTTGTGAATACATACTGTCGGAAATCGGTTTGGTCACATTGGTTTCATCTTTCTCATCCTACAGAAATTCTTGCCCTTGGTCGGGTTTTGGCTCCACCTTTTTTCCCAACTCATGGCGCTTGAGGGGTAAGGGTGCGTTCACACCGAATGCGCTTCGCATACCGTGTCGCGACATTCTAAATCAGCTGACTCGAATCGCCTGGTTTACCGATGCGAAATCGATTGAAATATTGATTAGAATCGGTTCATATCGATTTGAAATCTCAGACTGACAGAGAAAGTGGGCCCAGTTATCCCGCTTCTCATATCGATCCCACTAGCCCGTCGCGTTTACCATACCGAGCTGAACCGGCAAAATCGATCTGAGTTCGAGTGGTAAATGTAGTGACTGACGGCTGAAGAAAGAAGTGATCACCACGGAAGCAGTGCTATATTTGTGTCTCTAAATGCATTTTATGCTCTTGTGAAAAAAATAATTTTGGAATTAGACATAACTAGGTGATAACTAAAAAAGAAAGGTGTATTCTGCAAAAATCTCTTTCCTGACGGAAGTCGGAGACGGACTGAATCCCCCCACCCGAGCAACCTGACGGCAGCTTTTGTGGGTAGCAACAGGGGCGCGAGGGACGTCTTCACGGACCCCCACCCCTCGCTCTTAATTAATTATTATTACCCCTATTAATGATATATTACTAATTCCATCTTGCTGCAGTGGGTTTGATCATACTAATAAAATTGGGGAGATAGATTGCTGAATGGAGGTTCAAGAAGACATTCTTTCCGTATACAATTCAGAACTGCATGGAACGGTAGCAATCCAGTGGATCAGTAGAGGAAGTGGCGAAGATGGGTAGAATCAAGAGTAGATGTTTTTTTCTTGCACAGTTGATTCATTGTGTTATAAATACATCATTTATCTTTGTCCATATATTTCTTTTTTTGCATGCTTAGAACTTGTAATAGTATTAGTAGTCTTAATGGTATGTTTTCATAGTGAGGAGATGGAATCCTGCATGATTGGGACTTGGTTTAGTTGTTTTTGGTTCTTCATGATTTCATTGTCATGATGTGTGGATTGAGTGTAACTTTTGTTTGTTGAGCATGCTTGGTGTGGAGTCACACCCTTCCACAAGCCATCGTCGTGGCTTGCAGGGTATATCCTTTATGTATTTTATACTTTCAAATGTATTTTGAAAATATAATTTTGTATTTTCAGAAATTTTGGCAGAGTATTTTGTATCTAAAATACATTGAGGTAAGTATTTTGTATTTAAAATACATTTTCCATGTATTTAGCCCAACTCTATTCATATGTCATATCTTTAGGCATTTCCATGGTAATACCTCAGAAATGGACTTAGTTCACATAGAAATAATGAAAAGTATTGGATAAGCCGTAAAAATGATTTAGTGAGTCCAAGCAAAATATTATGCAGGGACTCTTAACAAATTATTTAAGTCACTTGACCAAATGAATCTTTTTTCTCACACTACTTGAGGAAATTTGGATATGTTGTAAAACCAAATTCTTCCTTTTACAACCTATACCTCAATTTTCTACTAATATCAATGAGCAAAGTTTTAGAATGCGTGAAACTTACAAGTCTTTCTTGCTTCAGTTATTGGCAATTAACAATTTTTCCCCCCGTGCCGAAGTTTCTAATGACCACTAGGAAAAAAGAGTTTTATGAGAATAATTATGTCATTTCTCACAGAATTGGTATTAATAAAATCATCTGATATTTTCATAGTGATAAATACAACATATGTTCCGATGAAATTAGTGTAATTAATTTATTGTACTAATTCAAATAGATGATTCCAAAGAACTTTGACAAATTAGGCTCCTCCACACTAGTTACTATTTTGAATAAATTAATAATGCAGTCAATACTGTATTTGTCACTGCATTACTCAAGTACATATTTTAAGAAACCTGAAGGTGCCATATTCTGGGCAGTCACTTAAGTTTTCATTGATGTTAATGTTCACTCTTAGGGGCAAAGTATGGACCTTTCATACGGACCTGGAAAAACACCACAGAGAAAGCCAACCTTGGCCAGTGCTTCATTGCATTGGACCCCTCAGCTTTTGCCCCTCTCTTTGAAGAAAGGCTCTCGCATCTCTTGAAGGTTATAAGAGCACTAGAGCCGGTAAGAGCATTTCTTTCTGTATTATAATGTAAATTATATTACACTGACTGATCAAATTTGTATTCTTATAGCATATACATCTACTTATTATGCAGAACTGCTAGATCCCTTAAATTCTTCAATTGCAGCTTTTACATAAAACTTCTAGTTAACACACAAGTTGCTGGTTTCTCTTATACTGTCACACTAAAAAAATCAGTGACATCCGTATCAGATATCACAATTAAATGCATAAAGTAGGCCAGTTACACATGAATACAGTTTTAACTGAGAATGACCCAAGTTCCCTTGGGCTAAGCTGAAAGTTAAGAAGGTTAAGTTCATATCATGGAGATGGATAATTTGTTCAGACAAAGGGTATTTTCATCAATGCATCATATATCATTGTTTCTTCAGCCCCCTTGATTCCTAAAATTCCCAATTCCCAATCACTACCCCAGCTAATAAAATGGCTAAGCGATATATTTCATCTACTCTCCATTACCCTCATTATCACAAGTAATTGAAATAAAATTAGTGTACAAATTATCTAATTGGATTGCATGATTTCCTCACAATTGCTCAGGTTGACCCAAATAAGCCTGTGTTAGTTCCTGGAGATCCAGAAAGAAAGTATATGGCCGAAGTTGATTGTCGAGGAGGACTTCTATATCATCAAAGTCTGGTTGAGGCACTGGTAAATATTGCATTCATTCTTTTTCTTTCTGTAAATCTCACATGCCTTAGTACACTCTTCCTCAGATTTGGCAGCAATCATATTCTTGTGCGCCTCTTTCCTTTCTCTTACTGCAATTTTCACTTCTTCATTCCACTAAGCATCACCTTTCATTCTTCCTACCACTCCTTTTCCACATACACTTTTAGCACATTCCACAATCACTCCTTTTAAACACTCCCATGCATCGTTTACCTTCTCGTTTCTGATATGCTCGTCCCATTCTCTCTGCTTCAACGATAGAGCATCCTCAAGTATGTAACCATACCGCATTCTTACCTCGCTGTCTAGCAACCTTTCCACTTTTACTCTCAACTGCTTACGTGCAACATTCTTCCTTGGCACCCACTTTCTGCCCAGATTCACTTTGGAGAGTACCAAATAGTAATAGAAAATCATTGATGAAATTTAAAAACAAAAGATAAACATTCCAAAATAATCGGAGAGCATACATTTGAATTAGTTCATTCCTCGCATAACCAGGACAGGGCTATGCCCATTAGAGTTATTTTTGTATCTCATTTAAGCAATATTGTAAAAAAAAAGTACCGTGCTTTCATTAATTTGCATGGTCTGAGATGACAGTTGAAAGTGAAGTGAATGAGCAGCAAAAACCTAATATGGAAATTCTTAAACTATGTAATGTTAAAAGGAAGCATTTTGCTATCTGGGCTCATTATTTTTACTACAAGGCATAATGTCAACCACGGTATTAATATATAAATGACTCTAAAATGAAGTCACAACAAAATAATTAAGATACTTGGCTATATTGTCAACATTTAATTTAATGCATGACTGTCAGGTACAGAAAAGTTATGCAATTTAGTAAGCATATTTATTTCTGGAATGGGTAGGGGGAGAGGGATTGGGATGGAGGAGGGAGATGGATGAGGGTGGGAGGGAGAAAGGGTAAGGTGCGATCTTCAAACACTTCCTCTTTCCAGAAAAGAGTAAGTATACCAAATTGCTAAGCTATTCTGTACATGATGATGTTGCCTGAAAGATTAAATGCATCATATATTACATTAATCAGTGAAAATATATGTAGTTTTTTATTTAGTGGCCATAAAGTTTTGCAAAGTTGAGTCAGAAACAATGAATTTCATATTCACACCTAGTCATCCAATAATTTCTATGGCAACTTACTTTGCAGTATCAAACATGAAGTAAGTTAGTAAGAGGTAAGAAATTGGTACACTGTACGCTTACGTAGGTACTTATATACCTATGGAGCAATGAGAAATCCCTTCAATAAAGGTCACCAATTCAGCGGTTTGACCAATATCCAAAATAGATGTCAGCTTTGAATAATCCAGGGAAAGATGAAGGTGTAAGCCATAATTTTGTAAGCAGCTCATCATAGTTTCAAAGAGCATTGGAAAAAATGTCATTTATCAATTTTTCTCTCGTTTTCCTAACAGCAGAAATTGGCTCAGGAGTTGAATATATGTCCTATGAAGACAAAACCAATAGGCCCTAGCTGAAAGTTTCCTATTATCAGTAGATTCTACATCTCTATTGTAGGTTTACAGTTGACTATTTTACATTTCTAAACTTTAAAAATTACCTCCTCTTTGGCTTATAACCACAGAAGAGACTAGGTGAAAAAATCTCAGCAAAATTGTTTTGTTTTATAACATCATTTGTAACTTACATAAGAAATTAAATGGGAACATTTAGTTGTTATGTTTAAGTTTTGGAGTAAGAGTTGTGAATAATGAAGTCATAAAAGCAAGCACATGTTTTGGTGTAAAATAACATTGTGATACATTAAACTACATGACGTTTATTTTTTACCCATGTAGCATACTGAGTTCATTATTTGTTAACTTTGTACAATTTTTCTAAATAAAGATGGCATGCTATAAGAGCAACTACGAAATCCATCATTCCTATTTCTCCCGATGGACACTCCATCTCACTTCTTTCTACTGCTGAGACTTTGTCCTATCTGGTATGCTTTATTGGAATTATTGGAGTGTGCTCTTGGTGAAACTCAGCGTGAATTGTGCTGCCATGTCTGGAATTCGCATCCTAACTGGATTATTTTTACTCTTACCATAACAAAACAAAATAGGAAAAGCAGTGAGGATTGTCAACTTGTTAACTAACAATCCTCCCTTTTTAAACAATTGCTAAAAAAGGAGAGAGTTGAAGAAACAAAGATCACTGCACTGGAATATAGTCCAAGGCCTATATATGCCAAAAAAGCACTAAATAAACAAGGTAAAATTTTTAAATTGCTATTGTTAAATTAAAAATATAAATAAAAATTAAATTATGGAAGTCACAAATTTTTATCCTGTTTATTAAAATGTCCTTCCACCAAGTGAAAGCTTCTAGTTTCCATATTATTAGCACTAAATACCTATGTACAAATCAGGCTTGTCAACAAAAGCCCAGACATTCACAACATTTTCCAATCATACTCAGATGGATTTGGCTGGTTCATCTTGTTATGGTAAATGCAATGGGCTAGAGGGATTGATATGAGAAATGGGCTAATTTGGCCTGCTTTCATTTCCAGACAGATTTCAACCCGATATAAATCGATTCAAATCAATATTTTAAACGATTTTGCATTGGTAAACCAGGCGATCCAAGTCGGCTGGCTTAGAATGTTCAGATTGGTCCAAGTTCATATTGATCTGAGTTCAATTGGTAAATGTGGTGTATAATTGGGAGCTCTTGTTTTGGAATGTCGGCAGATTTGGAGAAATCAACCAGGGGGAAGTCCAACAAGAGTTGACAATCAATATATAAGTTTAACCTACAGAGAAAATTTCAACGGATCCACTGTGCACATTTTCAAATGAAATTTCTTAATAAATAATCATTGGAACTAAATATACTCCATAGCTACCCAAATATACATATCTAGCAAGGTGACCACATGAGAGACCAGGAGGTGAGGCAGGAAAGGGTAACTGCCCACTTCCTCTGCATGAGAAACTTAATTACAAATCTGCTGTATGGAACAAGACAGGATGGTTATAGGTGGGTGTCCTACCTCCCCCCCTAAACATATAGCTCATAAAAATCCTGGCTACTCCCATGAGGGTGGCACATTATGATCTTGGAGCTGATATTTACCCTAGATGATCTTGAGGAAGGTGACTGGATGAATCTTACACAAGAAAATTATTGCCAACTTGATGGTTCTGAAACTTATGCTGCAATGAACTTTTTTAAGAAAATTCCCTTAAATGGAAAGAAGATATTGAAACATGCCCACTAGTCTTACTCATGATTTCTCTCCCAGACCATTCATAATTTCCTGTGCATTTCAAATCTTATATTTGAGTACTTTTCAGAATAAAATGTTTGAACAACTTTTATTGGTAGATGGACTAATGTTTGTGTGAATCTCAATTTTCAAATAGATATGACAATATGAAATGACCCTGTCAATTAGGGTAAAATATCAGTATCAGCAATGGCACTAGTTTGTATTTCTGTTTGAGGCTTTCGCAGCGCTGGATTGCAGTTCTCTCCATTGTTTTCGGGTTAGCTGCGTCAAGTTTTATTCAGATGATGTTTCGTGGCCTATGCTGGCCACATCTTCAGATCAGGTCTGAGTGCCGACAGATGGAAATGGCCGTGTATATGTACCATCCTCAGGTTGGCCTACCAGCGACACTGATTGGTCACGCCACTGGTAGGCCAACCTGAGGATGGCATATATACAGGTATATATGGATGGTATATATTTCCATCTGTCCGCACTCAGACTTGATCTGAAGATGTGGCCAGCATAGGCCACGAAACGTCACCAGAATAAAACTTGACGCAGCTAACTCGAAAACAATGGAGAGAACGGCACTAGTTTGTCTTTGGAATTAATGTGATGCTCATGATCCATCTTCTTCGCAGTCCATAAATGTACTCATATTAACATTACTAGATATAATGTTAGTATATGAGTTACTACATAAAGGCAAATACATTGTCACAGCAAATGTCACCTGAACTAATATTAGAATAATAGTTATCATGGTATTGGGTTGATATCGTGGCTAAAGCACTGTCATCCTAACTGTAGGCCCAGGATCAAATATAGGCCTGTATATTGTGGCCATAATGGTCACTATACAAAAGTATTTTAAGTAGAATTCCTATAATGCTTAAAATGTATTGCATTCTTCAGAATACATTATCAGAATCTTTATTTTTTCTATCCATCAGCAAATTTAGCTATTTTAATAAGATCAGAAAATGGAAACTATAAGTCTGTAAAATATAATTTCTTTTTAAATATGTAGAATGTTTTCTCTAAAAGCTAAAATCAAAAGATGCCATGTTTTAAATAAAAAGTTGCAAAGATTTTATTTAGTTTGTTTACACATGCCAAATAATCTAAAGAATATACTTCTGATGGAAAATTCTCCCAACATCACTATATTCCTAATACAGTGGAACCTCGCTTAACGAGCACCTCTCATAATGAGTAATTAGCATAACGAGCAAAATAAATTGTAAAAAAAATGATTCGCTGAACAAGGGACGTTTCGCATAACGAGTGATGAGGAGAGGGGACGTCCCAGATTATGCGCCTGAAACAGTGAGGGTCGGAAGGCAAGGGGGGTTGGACAGAGTGGCGAGGGAGGCTCTATATAGGCCTAGCACCGCAGAGCGCTGCAGACGCCTGACGTCTCGAAATCAGCCAATCCAAGGAACGGATGCGACAGCTGCAAGCTTGCAGCTGATAAGTCTGTGTTAAGCACTCGTTCCGCTTGGATCTTAGTGTCGCTTGTAGTCACACATTTTTCCAAACTTGTCTTCAGACATATTTCTTGTGATTATTTTGTGCAAAGTTTAATAACCCATTCAAAAATGTCTCCGAAGAAAAGGTCGCAAGGAGATAGCTATAAGAGAACAAAAATAACAGCAGAAATGAAACGTAAAACCATTGAAAAGCAAGAATGAGGTGTGAGCGTGGCTGATCAACATCAACGATTTTCACTAGTCTCAAGAAAAATGACAAGATTAAGGAGATAGATGCTTCAGAGGGAGTGACAAGAATGTCTACGCAACGGTTACGTATTCTAGATGATGTTGAGCGGTTGCTACTCATATAGATAAACGAAAAGAAACTGCATGGCGACACTATTAATGAGAACATCATTTGTGAGACGGCGAAAGAGATTTTCGCCGACCTCGTAAAGAAGACTCCAGGATCTCCAACATCCGAAGATGTATTTAAGAGAAGTCGTGGGTGGTTTGAGAAGTTTAAGAGAACAACCGGCATCCACAGCTTTGTGAGGAACAGTGAAGCAGCAAGCTCCGACACAAAGGCAGCAGAGAACTTCATCGGCGACTTCAAGAAGCTCGTAGATTCTGAGGGTTACCTGCCACAACAGGTTTTCAATTGTGACGAAACAGGTCTCTTCTAGAAAAAGATGCCAAAGCGAACCTATATAACAGCAGAGGAGAATGCATTACCTGGCCACAAGCCAATGCAAGACCGTTTCACGCTGCTATTTTGTGCCAATGCAAGCGGCGATTTGAAAATTAAACCGCTGCTTGCTTACCATTCAGAAACTCGTAATAAATCCTGATCATAAGTCTTTCATTTATTTAAATGTCTTAATTAAAAGCTTAAATGTCTCAAGCAACCTCGTTGCAAATAGTACGTCTGAAAGAGGCGAAGTCCGAGTACAGAAAATATATCGTTAAAAATGCATATTACGCGGAAACAAATGCATGTAAAAACAATTCATGAAATAAAATCAGTTCTTACCTTCGTGTGCTTGTCGGAAAACCTCTTCGTTTACCTCGAAATTAAACATAGTCCCCGTCGCTTCGTCGTACAGCTTAAGCTCCACCATCTTACTAGTTTGAATTTCCCTCGAGAAATGATTCGCTCCAGGGGCCATATTCTATGGCTTGAATCGGATCTAATTCACCCGCAGAAACTTAGCCCTTAAGTCCCTTTTCTGCCCTTTACCCGAATCTTATGAAAAACATGAATTTTCTTCTTCATGGAAATCCGAAATTTTGACCTTCGACATGTTGAAGGTCAAGATTTGCAAGGCATTGGTATCCTACGCGCTTCTTTCGATGTAAACACTTCGTAGATGAATAAGACATATTGGTATCCTATCCTTGCTCTCACTTTTATCTCTGCGCTATAATTAAATTTTTGAGTTTCCGCCAAAGTTCACCGCGCGAAGGACACACACCGACGATTTTTGCCGCTCTGAACAATAGCCGACTATTATCCTAGAGATAAATCCTGTAACTGTGCTCCTAAACCCACCGGAACATATACCAAGGTTGTATGCACCCATTCATTAAGCTGCCTTCGTTTCTAATATTCTTCATGATGAGATAAAGAGCTGATATCTCTCATTTTTGCAGCCGAAAATTTATTCCCAAATCGATATACCTGCGACAACTATTAGTAATATCTAAAACGTAGAGTTTGCGATAAAATGCTTTGAAAACACATTTCAACGCCTGGCTGAAACTCGGCCCTGGTAGCTTGGATTGTGTCGCGTTTTTTCCTAGTTTATTGCGCGATAATATCATCCCAAAGAGAATTTTTGGGGCGCAAATTGTCATAAGCATTAGATAACCATCGACAATTATAATCGGTAAATTGCACCGAATTGAGCATCCTCATTTCACAAAACATCGGGAAATACATTGGTTCTCCGCCTTTATTACTTCCTGAAACCTTTAGTCTAGTAATAATAATATGTTTTGTTGAAATGTTAAAAAAATAGGCCTTTCCCCAGCCAAAGTTAGCTTTTCTTAGAGTTATTATCTAGAACTCTAGAGCACTAATTAATTTTTCCACGAAATTTCAGGTCCTGTCAGCACCGTTGCTAATAGTTAAAACAAACATAGGGACGATAGGGCATGGTGATTTTGCCGAACATGGCAATCCGTTTCTAAATCGCGGAATTTTGGTGCGTGAACACATGAATAATTTGACGCCAAATTTCAATCTAATTATATTTGGGGAATTATTATTATATTATTCCAATTTTAGGGAACAAAAAACACAAATAATTTGACGATAAATTTCAATCTAATGCTTTCATTCCTAACAAATTACTGACACATTCACAACCTACTGAATCCAACCAGACATTAGGCCGATAAGAACAAATTCATTGCAGATATTTCAGAAATGCATACCTACTTATTTCAAAGCCGTTGTCAGCAGAGAAGTCCTAGTTCATGAATGGAAATCATCAGCCGCGGCCGGAAGTGCAGTAACGGTGAAATGCAGGCATGGTTTCTCCAGACCCTTTTGAGACTAATTCCTTTGTAGTGCAATGTATGACTTCGTATCCCGTTCCTCGATTTCTGAGATAACGCACTGCATTGAGGGCTGAAAATATTAATTCTCAACTTGAACAATCAATTCATCCCTCGTAACAAGGCAGGACGGATCATTACGCACGATTTCAGAATATTCAAGTCCAAAGGGCGAATAGTGACAATCATCAGTATTCCTCACTTAAAACTAATTGCATAATTTTACATCTGTACCTTGATGAAGATGTGACGTAGAAGACAGAGATAACACAAATTATCTACGCACAAGTGGAATTTTTTGGTAGAGAATGGGTTTGGTGAATGGAACAGCAGGAAACATGTTAGAAGAGAGGAATTGTGAAGGACATAAGGAAGGGGGCAGATCTTTAAGAAAAAATTGAAGATTCCCTAATATAGAGCGTGGCACTATTGGAGTCACAAATTTGGTCCTTAAGGAAACGTACTAATTCCTTAAGACTGCATTACACGGTACATTTAAACACATTTTTATTCACAAAACTTTTACAATACCACATAAATAAAAAAGTACCACCAATACCACATAAATAAAAGTATTGTGAATAAAAATTTGTTAAACATGGAATACTACCAAGTGACCAAAGACAGAGTTGCAATTTACGGTACATTTTATTGTACAAACAAATGCATGAATTCTTTCATGAGGACAATTGTACCGTGTAAAGCGGAAAATTTTATGATTGTCTGAATGACTGAACGGGAAATGGAACTTGCTCTAGTTCCATTCATTTTCTTGTACATTTGTTTGTACTAAATGTACCGTGTAAAGCGCCCTTTATAGATAATAAGAATTGAAGAAAGTTTGGAAAGAGTGAACTGGATAGCAAGGATGAAGAGTGAGGAAGTACCTATATATGGTGGAGGAGGAAAGAAAATTAGTGGCAGAGGTACGGAGATGGTGGACAGAGTCGAAAGTACTGAGGTATATAAGGTGGAATAAGAGTATAAAGAAACGGAGCATAGAGGGTTGAAGGAGTGTTTATGCATGCTGAAGAGCGTGATGGGAGAATGCGGTTCGCTAGCGTGAGAGAGCAATAAAGAGGAGAGGTATTCCGGAGGACATGAAGAGAGGAAGAGAGAATGAGGAATTTATTGGGAGCATTAAATGGCGAAATGTGCTGTGAAAATCGCGTCGTGTAAAGCGAGGACTTGGAATGACTGCGCGAATGTATGGATAAAAGAAATAATTCCTGCTCTAAGTCCGTACCCGCGCCATTACTGCTCATCAAACATTGTAGCTCCATTAATTGCCTCGTTTTAAGAAAGTGATACGATGAACTAGAAAGTGAGAAGATAGGTTTATACCATTCATTTACCTACCTATTTAGCAGGAAGAAAACTCATTTGTGATCCCACAGCGACTAGCGCACAGTCACTCCAACTCCTAACTCCGAACTCGACGGCTGCCTCAAGTACTACGATTACTATAGCCAATAAATGACGTGTTAATGGTAGTATACAATACCCCTTGTAAAGACGACGGGCGCTCGTCAGCAGAAAACTCGTCCAAAGTCATGAAGAGGTCTCTCTTTAACATCGAGGATTCTACAAGAGACCCAACTACGGAAAAATAGGCGAAGAAATCCACAAACCTGTAATGGAAACAGAAAGCATTGCACGATAAATATTGTTAAAACTACAAGGCTTTATGATGTAATGACTGGATAAATAAGACCAATGGATGAACCAAACAGGAGCGGTAGTTTGCAGAAGAGAGTCAAAATCGGCATCCGAATCCATTAGATGAGCTGGTAATGATAACTCTTCTAACTCTTCAAGTGGAAGACCGAAAAATATATTCAAAGCTTCGCAATGAAATCTTATTTTACTGGCTTCCAATCTCGCCATGAGTACCCGTCCATCAATCCTACTCTTCGGAATGGGCAGTTTTTTCAAAGCTGGGAGAGGACCGCGGGGCTGCTTCGAACTACGGCAAAACAAAAAAAATCGATGTGTCATGCAGAAGAATGGGAATTGCGAACTGTCTTCATCGGGAGAAGCGGTGAGCTTACTGTCTATTAAAAAAGTCGAGTCCGTTGAGTTTAAGACGCTGTATCTAGAAGTAGGGTCAACCGATTTTAACAAAATAAAATGCATACGATAGAATGACCATTTCTACGTTTACTGATGCGTGTAAAAAATTTCCTATTCTTGTCGGCTCTTTTACGATATTTGTTTTGAAAAAATGCCTTACTTTAGGCCTTTTTTAATAAGTAGGAAGGACTCAAGTGGGTTGTTGAAGTTGAGAAGCAAGAGGGTGAGGACTATGGAATCCGTAAGAATAACTGAGAGTGAAATGGAGCGCGGTGACAACCAAGGCCCGCTCACCCTTGGCGGTAGTAGGGGATCACACTGTTGTTTCCAGATGAATCGGGCAGGACTGCAGAAAACGATGCCAGAATAAAGAAAATTGGTGCCATTGGACTAGCAAAGAGATGCGGAGGCAAATGGCAATTAGATCGTATGCACTGAGGTGAAATAATTATAGAAGAGAATAATACTTTAAAGAGCCATGAAATGCCGCGTTTGAGGTTTTCCAACGCCATAATTAAAGCAATCGATGAATTCTTGCCATGTAGTTAACTAAATATCTGGAGAGTCACTTCATGATGACCATAAGACAGAAATTATGATTCATAATAGCTACTTGTAAAAAAATTCGGGATGCCTATTCCTTCAATATTATTATTATAAGTTACTTTTGTAACATTCCAATCCGAGTCCTCGGAAAGCATCAGGTTGAATTGCTGTAATAATGGCCGAGGACTCGAGAGGTAGGGTAGTTTTTGCAGCTCCGTCGCCCATCGGATGGGTAGCTATGCTGCGGTTGGGTCATGCTTTCGGACCAGACGGAGTGATGATGACAGCCTTCTCTTTGCGAGCTGCTAGTGATTCCGACTGTGCCAAACGTGATGAAATACACTTGTTGCTCTCTAACAGGGAGGCCTTAACTCCACCGAGCACATCTATGATGAGAACTACTAGTTTCACAATGTCTGGGGTACATTTTCCGATGCTCAAACAGCAGGTCTTGATATTTCGTACGTTTTTCCACCTCCTTTGCATCCGTGCTCGTTTCAGCCGGGGCAGAAAACTCAATCACGGACATAGATCGTGACAGAGGGCCGAGAAGAAAGATATCAGGTTTGGTCGCTTCAAACTGCCAGGTGGTGGGGAAGGTGTATTACCTCCAAATCGTATATTTATTGTTCTCCTTGAAGGACCTCATGGGGCATAGGACAGTACAGACGTATCTTCCTTTAGTATTATAATTATGTGCATTATTTTTCACGAGTGGTCAGGAGCAGGCCGCGTTGGCCAGGTCAGTAACCTTCTGAATGAAATGCAATTTTCCAGCTAAGGCACAACTCTCATCCATCCTTCCCACCTTTTCCCTAAACTCTACTCTTTTTTCTTCACATCAGTCATCTATTCGCGTCACTCTGGGGCGAGAGAGTCTCATTTCATGCAAACATACATTAAAAAGATGCGGATTCACAGTGATCGCGTATTTCTACTGCCGCCGCCGGTTTTGGACAATTCAGTTCTCCTCATGGAGTTTTCTTCATGCCTTCTGCGCAAGTATCAAGTGAATAAAGAAGAAAAAATAATGATCCTGAAATGTTACACCTTCCCACTCTATTTCATGGCAATGACTCTTGGTATTATTATTAGCATTCTCCAGAGCGGAAGATGGTTTGAAGATAGGAAGTTGATGGAATTAATTGATTCATCCTCTCTGTAATAGTTGGCAGTGATATGAAGAGTAGACGTGATCTTAGGAATTAACAAGCAGTTGCAGTTCACATAGGCTACCGCTTACAATTTTTTAGAAGCTACCCTGGTAACTGCTTCGTAAAATGTAGCGTACAAAGTAACTTTTCAACTGACCCTGAGGTAGGTATATCACATAAGGTGTATCGGCGATAACAAGTGGAATCATAGAAGTTCCACTGGATCTAGAATTTCACTCGTGGGGGCATATTTTCGAAAATAACCCAGTCGTTCCATTTGACGAATTATTTAACCCCATTCATTTTTTCTCAATTGCACAGTTATTACACCTTAATAGTGTCACTACAGTCATTTTAATTTTGTCTATTCATCACTCCGTTCGTCCTCAAAAAGTAATTCCCTCTACGTTTCCCTTGAGTTATTTCTTAGTTCATTGTGCTTAAGCAAATGATTTATCCATCTGGCTCTGCTCAGTAGTAATTCTTCATTTCCTATTTTATCCGTCCCCTTCATCTTAAATAGACGTCTCCGGGACCTGGTTCAAAAGGATTTTAGCAATGAATTAACTCATAATTAACATGCAAGGTGAACATATGCTGCATAAGGGCGTGCATTTACCCCACTTACTCAGCAGTTTGCAATTCCAGCGGCGTGTACAACATTAATAAAGGTGATTTGGAAAGGGCGTTGAGGATGTTATCTCTCTATTTGCCTTAATTCTCATGGTGAGATAAGCGATCAATCTTCGTGAAAGAGGGGGGGAGGGAAATCCGAAACTTGCTGAATCGTATTGATTGGAAGTAGTTGGATATCAATCACCCTCGAGAGGAAATCAACACGTTCAGTAGAGTGAAGTGACCGTCAAGTAAACAAGAATTGAATATGAATTTCTCGCTGTTTAAGAGGACTTCGTCCTTCATTGTGTGCACAACTGAACAGCTTTTTTTCACCTTCTGATGACGAAGTGCCTTCAACCTGAAGAACTAGCCTTTGGCTAGAGGCATGGGTGCGGAATTCAACGCAGAGAGGGAAACTATACAAAAGGGCCCTTGAAGGGTTCGATCGCATTTTTAGACAGATTTTCAATTGCCGAGGAATATACTGGTGACAACCACATTATTTTCCACCACGTGGATTTTTATGTGCACTTATTGGTTGGTCGGTCATTTTATGATGCGACCGAACACTGATGTAATTGTTGTCGTTGAGTACATGAGCATTGGGTAGTGGTAAGGGACGGACAGTTTAGGGAATGGAGGAAGGCATGAGAGAAACTCGGAGTTGGAATAAAACTACTCCTACCGAAAGGCTGCAATAGGTTTGCAGTTCAGCGTCTCATCTGAACGGCTGGGTTCTGCATTCGAAATGATCTCTACAAGCACCAAGTTAGGGATCGGGACCCCACCAAAAATCTACGCTATAGTTGGGATTCGAACGCAGGCCTTCCATGTGTGATGCATTTACTCACTCCAAACCGATCCCCACATTTCTCAGACTTTATGACCAGGTCATGATATACTTCCATCTATTGAAAGAAGTAATTATTAGCCGGATTTATTGACATGAAATGAATATTCACAAAGAGAAAAAAACAGCCAGCATGTGGTGTATTCTATATTTCTTGTTGGAAATGTTTATCTCCCCGACAATTAATATAATTCACTAATCAGAGGCATTGGTACTGTTGCCATATTATTATTGGTGCTAATGGTACTATTCATCCTTTAATTTAGGAGGGTAATTTCACGAAATAAATACTATTACTCAGGCCCGTATAATGTTTGTGTCTATTGATGATATGGGAAAAGTGATAATAGTATTCCTGTTCGCCTTATTCTCGAAAAATTTACGCGTTAGTGTTAATTACGTGAAATTATATTATTCATTGAAAAAAAAGACAAGCATGAAAAATAAAGGAGGGGTGAAGGGAGCAAGCAATTTGAGGAATTAAAGACTAGAGGTGATGCGAATATCATTATAAAAAATGAACACAGAATGACTACGTTAGTCATCAATCTAAAACTTCCTCTGCCTGATACAACTCTTGACTGGAATTGCTGCATATTATTGGGCTTTTAGTTTTTAATTCCAATTTAATTCACAATGTCAGCTTAAAATAATTGCTGTGGTCATAGATTGAAAGTACCTTGACCGATTTAAGAAAATCACCAAAAATCTCCGATTGAAAATGCACGATAAACTTATCTTTAACTGCATTGGCATGAATACTTCTTGTCTTCCACAACATCATTATAAAAAGTAAGACCATATATAGTCGATATAACTGATCCATTATCATGAGAAAATTTTTCTTCTTGTAATTCTACTTTGCTAGCGACCGATTCACCAAAAAGTTGAAATGCATCATACTTCATTTGTTTGAAAGAAGTAAACGGCATTTGGCGAAAAAGAGTTGGTATTTGTTTTCTGAAAACATGATTAGAATATGCTATAAAAGGGAACTTATCGCTTAAAAGCGAATGGTGTCAATGAGATTTGAGATGCTTCGAGCCTTGTATCTTATCCTGGAGGTGGCTAAGTATTTATTTTCATTGTGCTAACAATTTTTGCCCCTGTTTTTCTGGAGCTCCTTATGTTTTCAACGCAGTTCATGCACCACAAGTTACGTGTAGGTGCTAATGAAGCATATATTTTACCTACCCCACTAAATTAAAGGAGATAGTGTATGAGGGTAGTTCGAGTCCTAAGGAAATATAATTACCTAGATTTGGCGGTCAGTCTCTGCCGTCCATTCGGAAGGAGAAAATATTGAGCGGCTAAGATAAATCGCTAGTGGCGTTGAATTGCGTCGTTGGAGGCGGTCGGGTTGCGTCGCCGAGAGAAGACTGGCAATGGTATGACGTGATGGGGTGGGAAAGCCGCATGGATATCGTTTCGAATTACCTTCGAGATTATCTCCTACTCTAGGTTGAAAGTGGTCCCTTACCGGCACCATGGAGTAAGAACACGTAATTTATACGCATAATATGCACCACATGGCGTAAATAGAGTACCTGTCTATTACTTGATGCAGAAACCAAGACGGCGTGTATCACTTATTCACGCCGCCAAAATAAGTCTAGCTCATCGTTCGCTTTCCAATCACGTGCTTGGTTACGTGAAGCCGATCATTCTTTCCACTTTTAAGTCGACGCCATTGCTTTAGTGACGAAGTGCCATGTTTGGAACACCTGGGTCGATCTGTCAATCGTCACCCTTTCCTTGGGGAACACATAGTGCACACGAAATCCATTGATGCGAAATTTGAAAATCAAATAAAAGATAAAGTTATTTCTTTCATTTCGACGCAATTAAAATTACAAAATAGAAATAATGCATACCAAATTTTAATTGCAAAAAATAATTTCTTTCGTTTTTGCAACTTTAAATTACAAAATCAAAATGTTATATTCTTTCTGTTGTATTGCAAAATCATGGATGATATATCAAAATCTATATCACTTGTTTGTTGATATTTCAATTGGTATGATGTATATAATCCCTAAAAGCTACTTCTTATAAACAGTAATTTAACTTTAGGAAGATTTTATAGCTTTAATTTAAAAAAATAATTATTAAAAGTGTGTAAATGTTTAATACCACCCCAAAAAAAGTGCTTCCAGGGGTGGACCCTCCTCTTTGCATACTTTGGTGATATACAGAGCATTTTGGTCGAAAGCGGCCTTATGGTCTGGAACTATTTAGAAGAGAATTTCGCTTCATTATAGTCCCACGGAAAAGTAAATCCCAATGACTGGAAAGAAGTAATGACAGAAACTAAGAAAATCCTAAGGTATGTTATATGGAGCGTGGAGCTGTATTGAGGCGAAACCCTGGCGATCCCTGGATATAGAGAATTCTTTAAACGTATGTGAGATGTGGGTTAAGATGCGGGAAAAGTAACCCGAACAGTGATCATGACAAACGAGGAAAATCTTGACATAGTAGAAAAGATAGTAGCAGAGTAAAATTAGAAAAATGCGGACTCGAAGGATGAAGCAAGATTTCAGAGACGTTGGGTTTCTGAGAACCTTCACAGAGGGTAGCACACCGAGTGAGCGAATGGGAGGCATCACGAATAGAATGAAGGCAAATAGAAACTATGCTGAGATGTAAAGTGGAAGTATGTCGCAAAATAGATTATTAAAAATGATACATGAAAGTATAAACAGTCATTCTAAACATATTTTGAACGGTAGAAACTTCAATGCGTCCCAGCCTCTGTCAGTAGAGATAGAAATCTAACTCATTCTCAAGAAAACTATTTCGCCCAAAATCTGTTAATCGCTCTCCAGTCCAATCTTTGACGAATATCCAGCAGTCTTCGTCACTAGAATCCTGGATGTCATGAAGGTGCCCGTATTAGTCCTGAATTTAAGGGCACGTAGCTCGATTTTTGAGCAGGAAGGGCTTCGACTACAATCAATCCGACATTAATATTTTAGTGTAAAATGAGTGACAATACCAAAAAAATAAATCATGAATTATAATAGATGACATATGAAGGGCACAGAGCTCAATTCTCGAGTAGCGTATCCTTTAATACGACAAAAAGGGCATAGCAAACAAATTTCATCCATCAAAAGGCCTCCAAATGGCCGGAGGATTGATCAGAAACCGTCCTTCATATATAAGAAGATGGAGACCATCGTAACTGAACCCAATGAGTGCCTTCATTTGTGAGTTGACAAGTATTTTCACTCGAAGTAATACGAAGCGTATCTATCTGTGACCGGTTTCACATATCTATATGTCTTTTCGCCAGTTGAATTTCTGGCTGACGACAAAAGGTAATATCTCCATTCGTAAATGCGTGCTCCTTTCATTTTAATCACCCAGGGCGGTGCAAATTCTACTGGTTTCTTATTGGTTTGAACAAGAAACAACGACAAAAAAGCGCTATTCATGCATATATAAACGATTCGTAAAAACCTACGGAATCAACACCAAAATACAAGATGAACATTTCACAACATGGGTAATTATGGGTCAAAGGTGTCAGAATTGATATTAATATTGAAAGACGGATAATCTAAATTTTTAACTCATTACTCCACTTTAAGTGAATAAGTTTTGTGAAATGACAAGCTAATTTCTTTCTTGATATGCATCTTGGACTATTCTAAATGCATGCAATGCTTTCGCCAGTCAAATGGATGGGCATAAACATTTAATCCAATCGACGCTGTTCGGAATTGTACCAGCAAATTCATGAAGATGATTTTCCCAGGCCCCTTCAGCTTAAGCATATGATCATGAAAAGCTGATGAAACTCTGAATTTTAAAAAAATGAAATACTGAAATAACCCCATAGAGATGAACATGAATTAACTTATAGCTGTGGTACAAATAAAAGGATCGAAGATCTTACTCAATTAGGAGGAAAATATTTCCCACTAGGAGAGGGATTATCAGAGGTCCGTGGAAAAAATCAACGGCATTAATTCGAACATCTCTCTTCGAGGAGAAGAGGTCTATTCTACAACTTAGGAGGGAATTAAGTATATTTCATTCAGGATTTTTTTAATATTTTTCCAGCGTGAGAAATGTATGTGCCTGAAATACTTCGCTCGTTCTAATAATACTGGAGGAGTTCCTTTTATTATCAAAATATATCAGGATAGATGTACCAGCGATAGATATTATGGCAGAAATATGTAGAACAAAATGAAGAATAGTGGATGCATCAACGATGAAAGCACTTTCATCTTAGATTTCGACTTTTAAGGGAAGGACGCGAAAAATTAAAAATGAACACTCCCAATTCGTGGGTTTTATTTCCTTTTCATTTATCTAAATTTTGGGTTACCAGCGGTTACGCACGGTTTTCATTTTTTTTATTATTAGAAAAACAATCACAAAATATATTGTCTACTATTGCATCTAAGAGAAAGATCAAGGATGAAAAGGGAAAAACGACAGTGCTTTCTAGGCCATATTAAATTAGATTAGGACCAGATTTAATTGTTCAGAAAGCCTACCGAAATATGTTTATAGTTATTAGTGAGCAGGCATTAAAAACAAGTCCGCCAAAACCGTCCACCAAGCGTAATTTTGAGAATAGCGACGCTTCTGGCTAACTATCAAGGTGTACGAGCAACTAACAACCAAATGCTTGTGCAATCCTAAAGTTAACATTAGAGAACCCTAGGTCTTTTAAGTTTCGACTGAATTTTCAAATGCATTCACATTCTTACACCGAGTGCAATAAAATCCGTGTAATTGATTGGACGTTAACAATGAAAAGGAAAAAAGCTGAAAGCAGAAGATCGATAAATTTGTTTCGTATCCCATTTCTAGTGTAAATTGTTCATGCATCTCAAATGGAAGTGAGGAGATTATATTGGCGAGAAAAAATATGACTTGTAAATTTTTATTGATCCATCCCAGATTATTTTCCAGTCCGAATTAGCATATATATCAGATTTCGGATAAAAACTTAAAACATTTTTATTTCGGAAATTGAACAAAATTTAACTATCAGAAAAGTAGTCACAAAATGTATTTTCTCGCCTCTAAAATTTATTGAAATTAATTTAGGTAATATACGTTTCCTGCTGTCTGAACATCGAAGTACCGTAAATTGACAAACCCGACCATGATTTGAAGATCAATTGTATTCACACAAAAAGTGTCCATATGGGTATCGGTATCGTTTTTCATTAATAAAAATTCAATGTTGCATTGTTGTCGAATTTTCAACGTTGCTAGAGTCACATTTATGCACGTGTTTTATTTAGACATCATAGAAAATAATTTCCGATAAGTCCGATGATGTGAGAAAGGAAAGAAAGACTATAACCCAACTACAATCAAAGATAACTCCAATCTAGGCCGTTAATTGTGCCGCTGCCATGAATACTGCTTTTATTTATCGAAGTACCATATCCCGGCAAAGCATTTCCACCAATGCTCTTTCTTGGGAACAAAACTGGAAGACCTTCATTCTGGTAAAAGCAAAGAGAAACCGAGAGGAAACTAAGAAAGCAGTAAAATAGGTGACCGTGGCCTAAATAATCGTTTCGGAAGGACCGGAGTCCCGCGGCTATTGACCGAAGGTTTTGGTTCTCATTACTAGCTCGCTGTGGCTGTTCAAGAACTGTAATAACTACAGAAGGTACTGCGAGTTTAAAAAACTTAGAGGGAAGGAGTTAAAATATATGCAAAGTTTGATACAATGAGATTTTTACCGTGAAAAAGTCTCCATATACTTTTTGATCGCGAATTTTTCACGAAGTTATGACACGAAGATTTCATTTGCTTTTTACTAAGGCCATTTCGCAAGTTCCAAAGTTGCTCCCCATTTTAAGTTCGCGCAATATTTTTTGGATTGAAAAGATAGTATTGTTTGAAATATCTTGAAATCTATAAAGTCTTCTGCCAATTTTGCTAATGTCGGACAATTTTTTGGAGCCAGAAAAAACATATTCGACATCCTCTATCAAATAATATATTATTCATTTTGTAAACAAAGATACAACGGGTAGTTAAATGAAAAAACATTCCATTATTTCGGTTTTTTCCTCCAAAAATCCGCAGTAGTGAAAAATACCGAGCACCAAAATCGTTTACTGAGAAGTACCGGTTGGAGATGTACCTTCCTAAACAAGCTAACCAACTTATTTAGGAAGGTACATCTCCAACCCTTTTTTAAGGAATTGCTAAGGAAAAGAAATAAGCTGAAGAAACTGCTAAAGAATGTCACAAAGCTTGTACGTTGCATAATCTTCACGCATACATTTTCTTACATGGCAAATACGTGTTTTCATTATGTACTGTGGAATTTACAGAATAAATATTAGTTTCAATATGACGAAATTGTTTTCCAACTAAAGATAGAGAAATCTCAAAAGTATTTGTGAATCAACCTTCACAATTAAGTTCTCATGTAGAAGGTGCTCATTTCAATGGTTGTCACTGAACCCAGGATTTGATAAACTCCTACTTTGACCGCCTCTGCTGTGTCATTATATCCTCTGACAATACCCATCCCTTCTCAGAAGTCCCAACTTCAACACACTCATCATCCCTTGACCATGACACTTAACCAAATGCAGCGTAAGCAATATCCCTGACGCCCACAAAACGAGACTTGGGTTCAAAGTCACCTTCAACACTATCACCGATTGTGACTGCGACGGACTTTTGAATGAACACTGGAAACGACTACCAAAGCAATCAGCCACTTTTATTTAGAAGGCAAATCTTCATTTGCAAGTTTAAATCCAGCGCCTTAATTTTCCTCACCCTTATTATTTCCTTATCTTTAGGCAAGGCTTAGCATTGAGTGCGTGCGTTCATTCACTCGATTAAGCAAATGTGATTCAGCCCGATGAAAATTCCAAAATATATGCCACTCCGTAGCATCATCTGCAATACAGTTTCTTCGAGTCGTTGTTTTATACATGGGTATCATTATTCATTTACAAAAAATCAATCTGTTGCATTATTGTCGAATTTTCAACGTTGCTAGAGTCATATTTATATATGTGTTATATTTGAACATCTCTGAAAATAATTTTCAACAGGTCCTGATGAGAGCAAGGAAGGAAAAACGGCAGCACCTCTCGAAAAACATGCCAGATAACATTCAACGCATTCCTAACCATACATTAGTTTAGAAAGTTTTAGTTGTTTCGAAAGTAATCATGGTTAAATGAAATCCTCTTTTCCCTTTCCTTCCTTTGATTAAACATTCGAGTAACTCATGAGTTCCACCATAAATATTTTCTATAGGGAAGACTTGTGACAAAGTAAACCAAACATGCTATCATAAAGAAAAAGTTATAATTTGAAATCTACATGAGCTCGGCATGAAACTCCCGACCCATCAAAACATGAGAACCGCAGCCTAATTTTCTCAGGGAATATAAAAGAATCTAAATAAATTAAGATATATTAATACATTGTGGACACAGTACGCGTCATGACATCGTGTACAAACAATTGATTATCTACCCGCGAATAATCGATGATTCTCGGTTCATACATTTATTTTTCCATGGCGACGAGACGTGAAAGATAGCGTTAGAAGAGATACAGTGAGATTAGAAGAGATGTGGCGTGACTTTACAGAAAGATTTTGAAAACGGAATTCATAGGTTGAATGTCAAATGAATAAGTAAGTCCATTTAAGATTGGATAGAGAGTGAAGTCCGAGGGGAGCAGAGTCAAAAAAGAAGACAAATAATCTGGCATATTTTGAGTCACGATAGTTTTCGGAGGGCTGCAATGAAATGATTCGTAGTGGAAGAAAAGAGTAGTAATAAGAACAAATGTCGTAGGACACAAGTATGAAATGCAGGAATAAAGTGATGGGAGAACCTATCACACGAATCGAAGTACTTAAGAAATAAACAGACTTGAGCAAACAAGATATTACGTATAACTGGAAAATCTAGGAGTAATAACCTATGATGCTGATGAAGTAAAGGTTGGTTTCTTCCACACTCGTTTCATAATCATGCTGATAAACCTTGACTCCATGGACTTCAGCCCACCCATAAAAATATTTTATTCCAACTCGCCAGGCCGCACCTTTTATCAAATAATGACGGCTTCTTAATGGCCCAGTAACAATCAAGGAAATTAAAATGGCCCGCGAGGTCACTTTCTGATAGTTCCAAATTCTTTACGGAACAACAACTGCCGATTTGTGAGCGCCTAAAATAGTCTTGGTCCACTTTTAAGCAGCTTCATGAAATGTCGTCTTAGAACACGGGCATAGTTGGGAACAGGAGAGCCTTTAAGCTATACTTAACTGCCTATTTCAACTGCCAAGAACGTTTTCAGTTGGAAACTTGGGCGAGCAGACGGAAAATGTCATGGAGTAGTACGCTCTTTCATTCAATTATTCGTACAGATTTTTATGATGTTATGTCGTCTGAATGTTATGATGTCAGATATTTTCACACTGTCAGATTTTTTTTACTTTCATTTGATACCAGCAACCGGTATTAAGGTAGTTTGAGCGAAATATCATTTCACCGAGAAATCAATTAATTTTGTCTCAATTTAAAGAAAAATATCTCACCCGTTCAAAAAAAAAACAAAATATCAGCCCCTTAGCGGACTACTTTCAGAGATTTTTGACGAAAATTACCAGCAATTTTACGTAGGAAATGGTACATTTATGCACTCCATAGAGACCTTATTTAAAAAATGAGAAATTTATAATCCTCAAAGCGTCTCAAAAAATGTACAGTATGTAGTTTGTATGTTTTCTGAACAGTTTTTGAAAATTAATCATATTTTCACTGCAGTAGTTTCTGCGACATCAAGAAAATCCTTCCGTTTTAAGCATACCGCACGAAAAAAATGAGTCTAGTTAAAGACCTATATAGACATTTTCATTTAATGACTTAGAATTACTGTCATATAAATGACTACATCATTACACCATTTATAGTGTAATTCTAAATTCATGTGTACCACAGCTGGTGAAATTACATTACATACATACCCATCACGCCGTTCCCTTCCGGGGTAGGCATAGTCCAAATGTTTCACTTATTAATACATAATTGTACACCTTACTCTGCTTCAATAATTTCTTCCATACTGACCTATCCTTGCAAACCTCTTTTGCCTCATTTACCCCAATACACTGTTTCATACACGCCCTCCTGTTTTTAAAACTCCTCATATTCCTCCTCCTCAGAATTTCCTCAACCACATTCAACCACAACTTTCTCGGCCTACCTCTACCTCTCACACCATTCATTCTACTCTCATATATCTGTTTTGTTATTCAACTCTCATCCATTCTCTCAATATGGCCAAACCAACGAACCACACTCCTTTCATACACGTCCATTACTGGAACATTTAATCCACATTCATTCATGACCCACTCATTTCTGACACTATCCATCCTACTTTTGTGGTTTTGTTCAGTGTTAGAATGCTGGTGAAATTAAAATGTATAATTCAAGTATGGTCACTTATACCTATGACTAGGGAACAATCTCGCTCAAACTACCTTAAATGACTCATTGCTACGCATAATAATGAACGTCTCCTTCAAGAATGGTGCGATACATTTGCATATTCAATAATTTCATGCGCAATCAATCAAAGAAATAACTTTTTCTCTTTTTTCCCCATCTACATATTGCGATAAAAATATCTAAACCAAGGCGCAAAATTAGTAATCCCCTGGAGTAAAATAACAAACAGAAATTACAGAATCCATTGATTATTGATCCAGAAAACTGATGCTTTTTCATTTGATTCTTCCAAATTTACTGCAGATTGATCAATTATCAAATGCTCTAAATCAACGTTTATTTTATTGATTCCTTACCGCCTTGATATCCTAAAATATCCTCCAATCATCCTCCTCTCCCAACTTTTTTACTCGTCGTTAGTACTTACAGACTATTAGGTACTTTGTCTCCATGCATCCCGGAAGTCCACATACAAAACATATGCGGCACAGCACTAAAGAAGCTAGGTTTTGTTAAGGGTATAATAAGAAGGTCCTCGGATGAAAAGGTAAAAGAGGGATGCTACTTCCCTCTGTTTAGGCCACACCTCGAATACGCCCCGAGCATTTGGGATCCTGGTCATACATGTTTAACCAAAAAAATAATAAAATACAAAGAAAAGCTGCACGCTTCGTGAAAAACTGCTATGAGCGAACATATAGTATTATACAACTTTTAGAGGGATTATGGTGGGAGCCCCTAGAGGCATTGAGGCTACACGCGAGGCTTATTTTGATTAAGAAATTCAGAACTGGTGTGTTTCAGAGCTACACAGAGAATATTATCATGACGCTTCACTACATCTCAAGATCTGACAGAAGCGATGAAATGAGAAAAATACATGGCCGAACAGATAAGTACAAAAACTCGTTCTATCCGCGCACAATAAGCGACCACAATAAACATTTAGCTCCACTAAATACACTCCCATAATAAACGTCACCATTTCACCTCCCAAAACCTTATCCCTTACTTCTTTACGCGGCTGGTGTCCTAACACCCCCTGCCACACGCCCATGCGGCAGCTCGCAGGGTAGTATGTAGGTGTAGATATCTTTGAGGCAAGATATACTACTTAATATCGGATTGTTTTGGAAACTATAGCACTGGCCTACCATCTAGAAGGCCATGATACGAATCCCAGCTGTGGTGGAGAATTTCCATTGGAATCCATGATACTATTTGAATGCCAAATGAGTAGTCATATACCTAAACTTCAAGTGCAGTAATCCGCCCGTCGGACGAGGCGTTAAACTGAAGTGCCCGAGGCGCCTTGCTTTAAAAGTAGATAAGTGCCTCCGCCGGGTTTTTCTCTATCCTTTCTCTGTTTCTAAAATTATCATACACGTGCCGCTTCCCAATAACAACCAACCAACTAATCCTACTACACCAATACTTCTTAAATGGTACAATTATTTCAATTATTCATGTTACTCAGCTTAAAATAATATTTTTTTAAATATATCTATAAATCGACTCATGAGTCTAGGTTGCTACTTTTTAAATTCATCATTCACAGAAAAAAGTAGTCGAACCCCTGATTTCCTCTATGCATGATTTTCCCAAAATGACCGAGTTAGATCCAATATCTTCCCACAAGATATATCCCCGATATTTCCACGGATTCAATGAAATGTGGCAAGTTTGGCCACTATTTTGCACGAAGAAGCTAAATAAACTCTAACTGTGCATATTTAACTGCGACACGCAAGTAAAATATGCACTTATGCCACTGAAATACGTTAAAAGGGTGTTTTTCTTTCGTTCAAGCACTTTTGCCAAGAGTCTGGGCACCCATCCCCGAGTTTCAAACCTTTGTCACTGTCACAAAACTGGGCGTGGGAAGAAAGAGTTATATTTATTGCATCCCTGTGGACAGAACAAAGTCTGGGGCACTTAAATACGCACATGACTTACGAATATTTTACCATGTGAGCAATAGGAATGAGACGTGAAACTAATCTCTTTGTTACATAATGCTGCGAAGAACGTAAGCGGAGATGGGAATAACGTTAAAACTTCCATGGACTAAATTATTCATAATCTTAATTAATTTTTCTAGAAAAACCTCCAAAAATACTTTTACAAAAAAATTTGAACAAAATATTGCGAAATAGAGTAAAAGTAGCGTAGCTTTCAGCATGTGCGCCATTCAACAGAAGAAATATTTCCTACGAATTTCTGGTTTTAATGGCTTCGAAAGTAAGAAAATAATGATGAACACATCCCAATTCACTAGAACGGAAAATGTTCATTACTTATTTATGATTATCTTTTTACCATCACCTTTAATCTATATCAGGGTCGCTTATTTAATAGATCATGTTTCAGTCGGCATACTTTTCGCGCGAGTATCACTCGTATTTAGGGCAAAGAATAGATGAATTCCCCCGAGCGCTCAGTAGGAAGATGCCTGACCTGGTGCAACAAGTATTTGCTCGTCGGGGGTCGTCTGGCAGAAGACCGAAAACCTTCGCCAGAGTATCAACAGAAAACATATGAGACTTCATTTTGGTGCCTGCACATTCACTTAGCGCAGAAATATTCTACTATTGGTACCAATCTTCTAATATTCCTTCTTCACGAGTACTTTCTCGTCACCAATTTTTGAGCAAACATTATGTGCACAAGCAAATTATAACACATCGATCACATTTAAGTAGCAGGAAAGGTTTAAAAACATCCATGAGCCACGCGAGAGAAGAAAAAGGCCTACCAAAAACTTTTCCCTGGCCTGCAGGGCTAAGAAGAGACCCGTTTCCATGCCCCATGAAAATACTATTGTCCTTTATTAAACACAGTGGAGGTTACTGAGGCACTTTGACCTTGTGCAAAAACTTTTCCCTCCCCTAGAAGAGGCGTTCGCCTTGAAAGCCAAAGTTTGGGGAAGTGCCAAAATTCAGAGTCAACACAACTTGTTTAATCAGGCGAAATAATGTAACGGATTTTCGCGCTGAGATGCTGATAGCTTCCCCATGCCGCGTAATGCGTCTTCCCCCGAACATAGACTGACTTGCATGGACAGGTACTTAAATTTATACGCCGTGCACTTCAATTAAAATTTGATGAAGAGCTGTACACTTAAAATCAACGGCATCTCAGACTACTACAGAGTCATCATCAAAGGAAAGCTTCAATTAGGTCGCTCAAGGAATACTGCCAGCGTAAAGAAGTCCTAAATATACGACTCCTCGTGTACTTCCAGTGGGCGATAAATCTAGTGAATTAGAGCAATTGCTTCTGTTTCGCTCCAATAATTGAGTTGCTGAAACAACGTCCTCATTTTACCATTGCCAAGTATAACGCACATTCAGTGTGAAGACCAACACGATTTACGCCTATTTCTTTGTTGCATGATATCAAAATTGAGAGCAAAATACAGTAAAAAGTCTAGATGTTTATCTAAAGTTAGACAGTGGCTAATCTTTGCAGCATCCACATGTTTTGATTAAGTGGGGCATTCTAAAGTTGGAATGCATTCGCGTATATTTTGAGGGATGGGCTGCCAAAATTAATGGTAGTATTGGTGTGTATTGTAAATCTATCTCCGTTAATTTCGCTGCACCCTACGAATCTCCTGCACTTACTAGTCCGTAAAGTCAAAGGATCTAACAACCCGTTGAGCAGAGTAAATTTTACTAGGGCCGGAAATCATCACCCATTTCCTGATTATTTCAATTGTTTTCCTTGGGAAAATTCATTTAAGAACATTCGTATATCTTATAGCCAATATAGAGTAACAAATAGTGATACTCGAAATATTTGATAAAATATTTGAAATTTTATCCAAAATCTTAGTATCATACCGTCACCCGGAATTTTCAGCTAGTGAGAGCTTAGCTAGAGTGCGATGAATTGGGTGCAGAATTTACTTTTCTCTCACTACAGCAATGTAAAATTTAGAATCTCGGACCCATGTGAAGTCACAATACTTTGATGTTTGGAACGCTGTATTAGTCTATGAAGTGTTGTTAGATAAGCTCAAGTTGTTCTTAAATTATTCCATCCGATTCTCAATCGTAAACGCAGGTGCGAATTTTAGTATGGGTCCACAGGACATTTATCACTGCACTCATCTGTAGGAATGTGGGGGGGTTCAATAATAATAATAAAACAATATATACGTGGTAATTTTGTGGTATATTTCCATAGCCATATTTATATTTAATAGTAACTTTCGATATTGCACGGATGAAAATGTGAAGTAAATTAGTGCGATGAATATCCATTATTCGTTCCAGCAATTAAAGGACCCTTAATAAACCATTGCAGCTAACGTAGAAACCATTGCCAAAATTATCTCGCCACCTTATGATGATACAAATGTATTGAAACCCGGGTCGTATTTTATCTCTGTGGTGTAGTAAAAGTTACAATTAAATACAAATATGCCTGGGGTGTATAACCTATATATTATCTCAAGCCATAGGGAAGGAGATTCAAGCCTTTAAAATACCTACGCCTTTCTGAGGACTCCTTGGGTGGATCACGTGACAAATGAAGTCTTTCACGGAATGGGTTATCAATCCGAACTGATATGGATGATTAAGCAACGGATATTTCAGTATCGTGGACATGTATTGAAGTACGAGGATAAATATCCACTACAGAGGAAGTTTGTAGGAAGACGAGGTCCTGTTTTAAGAAGAATTTACTGCCTTGCCAATCATAGAAAGTGGTATGGGGGAACATCGGTGGAAATATTCTGAACTGAATTAAGAAAATCAGGCATCGCCACCATGATAGCCCATATACCAGCTATACAACCAAGTTGGGACATAATCGCCCACTACATGTACATTGTTCCAACAAGATTATCACAACAACTAAAAATTCTGAAAAAGATTGGAATGTGTTTCACTGAGGTGAAATTTCAGAATTCATCAAAAGTTTCGTCACTTAAATAGTTTTAAATGAAACGGATAATCCATCGAAACTTCAATGAAGTTTAGGTTCATTCATCCGTCAACTTATACAGCGAGTCTGAAAAAGTCTCATTCCTACGTGCCACAGAGGTGTGCGACGAATGTGGGAGGAATGTTTTAGTGAATTAGAATCATTATGACTAGATATTCCCGCGAGATATTTTTGGCAATGGCTTCTACGATACGGTAGCTGCAGTATTTTATTAAGGGTCCTTTCAATGCTGGAGTGAATAATGGATATCTTACTTACTTCACTTACATCCGTGCACTATCGAAATGCAACTTGAAAAAATATTGTCCCTGTCGAACCTTTCATCAACTTTTGTAATAAAGGGATGGCTATTATCCCATCAAGATCAGAGTATTAATATCCCTTCAGGTTCCGGTTTTCATTTTGGAAAGACTATTTTATTATTTGAATCCCGTTCTCTTCTTGGGTGATGCGTCGAGAGCACTAGAAGTGTAGTAATCCGTCCTTCGGATACGACTTTAATACTCTGTACTAGTCAACATCTGTTAAAGAAAAGCCCTATGCAGAACCCGGGTCATCACCGCCTTCCTGCATTACCCATATTAATCCTCCCTTAACTGTCCATCCTCTATTTGTTATGATACGAATTTTCTACGATTTCCATCTTCTATTTGTAACGGACCTCAGTTATGTGACGGTTTTCCAAATAATCAGCAAACAGAGTACCGAAAACAGAAAGAGTAGGAGAAGGGAGATGGGCAAGGAGAGTATTCTGAGAAAAGACTAAGCAAAGACCGAGGATGAACAAACAAGAGGCAAAAACAATTATCTTATCCTTTTCAACATACACGCCCATCCTAGCGGTGCGAATGACCCCGGCTTTAGGTCGCATATACGAATGACCAACTACCCTAGAATCGTTTGGCGATATAATTAATCGGTGACTTCATATCCGTACCTCCTCATTGCCAAGTGCCTCTACCACTTGTGACGGGAGGGGAAAACGGCACTTCTGATTTAAAGTGATGACTTGAAAGATATTTTCGCTTTCATGCCGGAGAAAAAGACACGTAGATTGAGATCATTTACCTCATTCTTACGTAGAGGTGGATAAAGAGAGGGAGGGGAGGTTGCCACCTGAATTACCTGGTATGATGGGAAGAATGTTGGCCTTAACGTATTCCATACTCCCTAGACCCCCAGAAAGTATCCACCCCACGCGAAACGACGACCTCAATCCGCCCCTGTTCTTAACATGTTGCTTCCGTACCTGTGCGACGACAAGCAACTTAAAAGAAAATATTTTGCAGCATCCACCCTCAACCAGAATTTACATCCTCTCAAACGAGGAACGAGAGAGCTTAAAAATACTCGGGCTCGCATCGGACCGGGAGATCAATTTCCGCTTGGTCGAAATCCGCTTGGGCGAAAGGTGACGCGCTTAACCTACCCCAGCACCGCCTCTCCGGCATCTGGACCTACGGCACTCAGTCGATGCTGCGCACAACGCGCAGCACTCTCTCCCTTCCTCCTCTCGTACCACCACTCTCCCAACAATCACTATCCCACTCCACTCCTCACATTCGCGCACTCTGCTCCTCCACTCCTCCCGCATCATACAAGGACCCCCTCGCCCCCCACGCCTCCTCTTCCCCTCGCCTCTCACAATTCGATCCCCCACTCCTCTACCCCCCCTCTCTCCTCCGTCACTCGCTCGCCCCGCTATCGTGGGACGGGACCGCGTTCGTTGGCAGCACTACTCGCGTTCCCGTCGCCACTACCCAGCGGAACACTCCTCCGAGACCATCATAGGACGAGCTCTCCACACAACACCGAAACAGCGACGCGAGTCCGGAGGACGAATCGAAGGCGCCAAGGCCGTGTGGGACGACGGGTGACCAGCAGGGCGCCGCCTCCGCGGGCCTCAGCCGACTGACAGCACTCGTGAGTGACGCCCACCCGGATTTTTTTGCATATTCATCTCGCGTGCACAGCACGACGCGCCTCCTCGTGACGTGGTCGGTGGAGACTCCTGTTGGACGTCGGCTCACCGGTCGGGCCGAGCCGAGACTGAGGTTTCGTCAATGTGGGTCGCATCTAACTCACTCACCCCGCTTTCACTTTCGATTCGCCATGGAAGGTGTACCACTAGGCGAGGTTTCTGCGATTTTAAATCGCTTTGACGGCGCTCGATTTGAAAACATTGGTCGCTTTTGATCAGTCAGGAACGGGTATGCAAGAGATGCACACCCCATCTCAAGGAATCAATAATTTTGCACCTTAAGGCCTGGTTACACGGTTCATTAACCTGTATGTGCTCATGTACAAGTTCATGTACGAATGCATGAACGAAATAGAGCACTATTTTCCTGTCTATCCGTTCGTACAAGTTGGTGTGGTTACACGGTGAATTTTCGCGTTCATTCACGGGTTTAATGTGTCATGTAACCAGGGCTTTAGATTCAGCGATAAAACTATATCAATAATGGTAAGAAAAACGTTAGGAACGGGAAGTGAGAAGTAAGAAGATGATTTGAAGGGTAAATTAAAAATTTGAATACCGATTTACTTCAGGACTCGGTTTGATTTTTATGGATTCGGTTACCAAGAGGTGAGGGCCGATCTGACAACACAAGTTAGTGGGTTCGAATTCCTCCGCGGGCAATGACGCTGAAAAGTTTTAGGATCAAGGTATTGGGTTATGTAACATAGGCAGTTGGAGCCTCAAAGGGCGGGATTTAAACCTGATACGATCAGTTTAACCGAGACGGGGTTAAGCAGAATCCCGCCAAAAAAATAATAAAAAATTCCAAGACGTGCTGAGGCCACGCCGCTGGCTTTTTTAATTTGCCCTCGTCGCGTGAAGGCCCCTCCTGTCGGAATAATAAGCACGTGTCGGGTCGGCCTTTCGTGCGCACTCAACTGTGAGACCAGGCACGGCTCCTCTGCTCTTGCTTGCAATGCGCTCTCTTATGTTTCGGTCGGTACTGGAGGTGCTTCGAAGAGGACGCGTATGTCGTATGTAATAAAGTTGGAAAGCGATCCCATTCGGAGCGCCGGTCAATTCTGGTTTTGGGAAAGAAATCCCAAAGAAAGTAATGTAATAACGCATGATATTTCCATTTTCACGACCTCCATTCCATTTCACGAAAAAGGCTCCAGTGTCATATGATGAGGTGGCCACCGTAGAGAGAAAATAAGATCCAAAATGTTTTAAAAGATACAGAACACAGTTTTATGGATTGCTTCTAAAAGTTTACTCACGAAAGTAAAAGTTGCTGTCTCGGAAATGATGATCAAAATGAGGTAAAAAAATGAATTACCAGGGAACCATGGTGTGAATTGATAACCCGAGATTATAGTATAATGATTACGCAACAATGTACGACCGCTTGCCCTTACAACGTCATTTCGCCGTCACACTTTTCACAAGGATGCACGACAGTCATATTGATTTTTTCCACGTGGTAGTGCATTTCATACGACTGACAGTGACAACCTGATCTTAGCAATTTTGTTCAGGATATTTCAAGGCTTTTCTTAACATGAGCAAAATAATCAAATGAAGGAAGCTCTCTTTCTCTTTAAAACGGTTTCATAGAGAACAGTTTCGCCCTTGGACGGAACATTTTGCTTCCCATTTAAAATACCTATGATCGCGTTCGTAAATAAACTATAGCTGTAGTTTCAAAGGAAGTTTCAAATCATCTGCGAAAGAAAAAATTATTTCGATGTTCTGCTATCTCTGAATCTACTATGCCTGATAAGATTACGTAAGACTCTCCAGAGCACATACTCAGCAGTCGCAAGAATACCTTGCCCCGCCTTATTCATGTCAACAAACCCCGCAATCTTCTAGGCGAAAGTGATCTTATGAATGAAGCAGTCTGAACACTACAGGGGATCGGCATCGCGGTAGCGTAGTGCGTTGGCATGCTAGCTAATCGATGATTCCGGCCAGAATGCAGGCCAGCGAGATGGCCTTGAAAATGGATCTAAAATGTAGGGGAAGGTCAGGCGGACCACGGTCGCCAATAGAAGATCCTAGATGCTAGGCGAGGGATTCTACGTGTTCTATTTCTGACTGTGCATGCGTTTGAGGGGTTTCCCTCGGTAATAAATGGGAGGTTCTTAGTTAAGTAGATATCCCTTTCGTTTTGAATGCGGCCACGGCGAGAACGCGTAACTCCGAGCGTGAACACGCTATCTGTTGTCCGCATGGATTGCGCAACCGGGACACCAAAAACCAGAACTTGTATCCGTCACTACTCCGACCCAAGGCTGTCATGAAATCCTAAAAATATGTTGGGCGAAAAAGTGGATGAGTTCTATGCCTGTTATGTATTTTCGCAAGTCTTTGGATCCATTTAGAAATCGAAATAGACGAGACAGGTGACTAGCACAAGGCGAAATGAGTAGACGGAGCTTCTTAAGAGCCTCGGAAGTGTCCTTGAACGCTCCGAGAGCCGGCAGAATTGCCAAGTTTTAAGCGTCGAGGATTTATATGATTCTCTTATCCAGGTTTTTTATTCAGTTCCTGAGCGTTGGGGAATTTTCCTTCCGTTTAATAGCTTTTGAAACGAACATCTTTATTTTTCAGTGATTTTCTTTAAATACGCTTCTTCTTTTACGATTTTATTCAACAGGTTTTTCGGTGAAACAATAAAGAGAAAGGGGATTGATAAAAGTTTCCAATTGTTCATCTAGGAAAGTTCAAAATATAGACTTCTTTCATCAAACTGCCGTTTACGGTTCAAGTATTTATTTATAGAAGCTATGCCAGGAAAAAACCGCAGATAGCCCAAGAAAAAAATCCGCGTATTAACAAGGAATATTCATACTTCTTTTTTTGGCCATTAATCATTCATAAATATAATAATGACAAATGAATTTAAATATTGACCTTCAAACAAAAAATTACTTTTTTATATTATAAGATAGTAATAATTTAATTCCTTTTCAGGAATTACAGAGTGGTATTACAATAGATAACCCCTAAGGAATATCCTGTTTTTAGCATTAGAATGCGGCGTAATATGAATTGTTCAAAGGTTCTTTCCCTGCAAATAATTTTCGGATATTAATGGTAACTACTAACTCCTAACGCACAACAAAGATACCACTAACAGGGTACCTGGATAAAAATTGCAAATCAAAATTAATTTATATCATATTTAATCGTTTTTATTGATCTGTTTCCTTGACTCAGTGAGATAATTGTATATTAAATGCATCTTTTTTCATGGCCCGGTACATCATTTGATCAATTAATTATGAAAACTAAGGGTACGATGTAAATTAAAAAAGGTTCACGTCTATATTTATTTCCCTATGATTCAACAGCAAAAAGAGTCGATTTCAGAAAATACTGACATTTTTATCAGAATTTTATTAAACTGTAATGACCTTTTTTCAGGTATATCGTCCTACCAGAGACTCGTAAAGATGTCTACGAAAGGGTGCCTAATACCCGTCAACGAAATCCGGCGCTTCATCACGGATTCGATGGTCAGCGCTGGAGCTCCCAAAGCCCATGCCGCCATGATGGGGGATGTCCTCTCATTAGCCGACTACAGAGGACACTTCAGCCATGGTTTAAACAGACTAGGTAAAGTACTTCCAGTTCCCCACTCGGCCACACCAAGAATCAATTCTTATACATATATTCATATTCGCACCAAAATAGTAATTCTTCTATGGTGATAATACTATTTGGAGTTTTCTTTGTCCTTTTCAAGAATTATCCACGTGGAGGCCTTGCTCAATTTCCCCAAGTATGCTTTCAAGGTTACCTGCTAAGTATCGTTATAGTACTTAAACATTTGCTGTTTCTCCACTTGCAACCACACATGAAAAATTACGAAACTGAAGTCAACATATTAAAAAATTCTACATTTGTTTTCTTTAAAATAATATCCATTCTTTTCCATCTGTTGGCTTTAGGGAGCCATATTGCGTGACAAGGAGGGCAATCTTTTCTTTCGCCAGTTGATGACGATTTCATCCAGAGACACCAGAGAAAATAGTAATTCTTCTATGGTGATAATACTATTTGGAGTTTTCTTTGTCCTTTTCAAGAATTATCCACGTGGAGGCCTTGCTCAATTTCCCCAAGTATGCTTTCAAGGTTACCTGCTAAGTATCGTTATAGTACTTAAACATTTGCTGTTTCTCCACTTGCAACCACACATGAAAAATTACGAAACTGAAGTCAACATATTAAAAAATTCTACATTTGTTTTCTTTAAAATAATATCCATTCTTTTCCATCTGTTGGCTTTAGGGAGCCATATTGCGTGACAAGGAGGGCAATCTTTTCTTTCGCCAGTTGATGACGATTTCATCCAGAGACACGGAATATGCATTAACAGAAGAGTTAAATATGGTTCAGTACATATAGAATATTCATCAGTGATAAAAAAGTGACAATTAGTCGAAAAAATTCTGTGAGACCAGAAAAAAAACGACTTTTGCTACCTCCGATCATTTTCTTCGATGAAAACTAATTTTACTCGTGAAAGATAATTTTACAGACATCGTGTTGTCTTACGATGGAGCGTACTGGATGATATTCGTTGGTATGAAAGAAAGAGGTTAGCCAACCCCTCTGAGTCAGCCAAATGTCTAATATTTCTCTTAATTTGTCGATTGTTTTAACCTTGAAAGGGCCAGCGTTTTTGAGACTGTAGCACAAGGACGCGGTGATATTTAATGCGGTTTACGACCTTTAGTAGTCGATAAATGATGCTGAATTAAGCATATAGAGATTTTTTGTGAAATTTGAACATGACGCAATACAGACTCGCGATATGGTTTGCTTTCTGACGTAAACTTTTGGTCAATGATTGCGCTAATGAACACCACAGATCATAAAATGTTTGTGCGCCGCGGTGATAAGACTGGGAAAGAATTTGGAATTTGACCCATGAAAATTATTCATTTGCAAAACCGAGTAGATTCTGGCGTTGTTCGCAATATCACCTTAAGGAAATAAATCATAATATATTTGATGGAAATGGTATTCAAATAAAGTGTCATTTGACGTCGCAAGTTGTGAATTCAACAGGAATAGAAATAAAGCTTTACCGGCGCATTTTTTCAGAAACTGAAAGAAATAAAATTCACAAATGAAAAGAGTCACTTTTTACTTGAGCCTAGTTCACTTTTCTCCATGGATTGTAAGAACGAACGGAATTCTTGAGGGCAATGAGAAGTAACTATCAATACTTATAATACTTTTTGGGGTATTGTATTGAAAATAAATGAAAGTTTTAATTTAGATGATTTCTGAATCACACTTTTGTCTTTAAATACACGACCGAATATGTAAAACAATTAGCTTATGGGTGCAAGACATGTATTATCAAGTTAAAGTGCATTAATGTAAGATATTTGCAATAATTCAAACTGAGAGCTAAACACCAATCAATCAAAGTGATATTTAAATGTTCATTTCTCGTTCTTCTCTTCTTTTTAATTTTCATTCTTTCATGATAATTTTTTCTAACGTGGAAAAATGCGAGGGTAATGTCGTTAAATATATATCTCACGGTCCAGAGAGGCCCGCGATAATTAAAGAGTATATTGGATCTATGCTCTCAGCGAGGATTCTCTCGAATTTTTCTTTCGATTCTCTCGAACCCACGGACGCTGGAGGGTTAATCCAATGAGGACATCACTCGAGCCCGAGTTCAAAACCGGAAGAGGTCATTAGCGCACGTTCAGCTGTGCCCAACTTTTTTTCGATCTAGATCTTTTATGGGAACCCTCCGGCGGCACACGGGTAGAATCTGGCCCTCCTCAACCAGATGCGTGAATTTTTAAAACAGCGCAGGGCTCGGCACCGGGTGACCTCAGCCCTTACCTTTTAAGTGACCTTCGAGTTGGAGACTTTTTTCCTTGTTTCTTTTAGAGCGCCATAAATGATTTTCCGCCAATCAATATGAGCAATCGGTGTTCTCGAAGTAGCGCAGAACATGGTTTTGTATTTATTACACATCAAATATCATCCTCAAGAGTGACCAATCCGAGGATTGGCCAGTACGTCGTGGGTGAGTCTCTCCGTTAATTTGAACTTCATCGTCCTACGACGACATTACGTAACCATCGCCTCCAGTCATCTTTATTCTACTGCTGTTCGCATCCAAGCTTTACTACCGTAATTAGGCACTTCAAATGTATGGCTATCAAATTAAGTGCAGTGTAATTAAATGTAATTAGTTTTTCTTGCATTATAAAGAATATTGTTGTACCAGATAAATAGTAAAAGACCCAACAAAAAAATCCCTCGCCAACTGTTCTTTAGATCAGGGGGATTTGTGCGGATATTGTCGTACTTTTCGTAGACCCAGTACCAAGAATATATACACAGCAAGATCGTCTATCTCATGTTCCGTAAGCGTAGTTCCGGTAAAATTTTGGAAGCCTTGAGAAATTCATGAAACTTTAACCGGCTTTCCTTAGCCCGTACCCTCTTTTTCGGAGCAGTTAATCTGGTCAGTTGCCAATGTCCTACCGGGATAAAGATGAAATCCATCATTACAGATACAAAAAGCGTCACTAACTTAAGACAAAAATAACAATTTCACGACTTCTATACAGAGCGTCTCAAGAAATTTCTTCTAATCTCTCTCTTCTAATCAACAACTTCTTCAAAATACGATATGAAATGCTACAAAGAGACGAATTTTAACAAACGCATAGGGATTCCTGTAAAAAAAATTTTAACATGAAAAGTAAACAGTTTTGTAGCTGGGTCATTGATAAAAACTTTGTTGTTTATTTCCTGCTAAAACTTTTTTTGTGATTTTGTTACAGTAGAGCACATGACAAATAAGCAGTCTAATAAAATGGAAGTGTCCATATTGTGTAGCAATGGACGTGGTTTGCATTCTCTGTAAACTTTCCACCGTAATGATTTGTGCGATTGGTTGTACTTACTTGAAGGTTGGTTTGCTAGTTCGATATCAGTGAAAATCGATCTCCTAACTTCTCAGGACTCAAAGTAGGGTCAGCACCCCAAATTTAGCGCGGTGTCCTCTGGACCTTTGACAAAGATTCGGCTAACCGTCTGCATTTTTTATATTTTTTTATCAACATATTTACTCCTCGGAAGAGGCGAGTGTAAGATGGGTGGTAGTTCATCTGTGCCTACAGTAACTATGGGGTTTCTGTTTCGTCTTTCATATTTTTAGGATTTCAGAGTATTCTAGATGTCCTTTAAATTTCTAGCTACCTAATTTTTTCGCCCGTTATCTTTCTAAATTCAGATTCTTCATCGCGCTCCTTTACCAACAAACGGTTTGCGTTTGCCTTCACAAATATGCTAGACGCAGGACATAAGACAATGAGGCCTTAAGTGTTGGATTGTTTTTTTTTATCATCACATGTCACAACGCCACTAACGTTCCATGATTTGTTTTTTCTTACCCCCGAGAAGTTATCTTTCGATCTCCAATGGTCGTTGTCAATTTAAGTATTCGCTCATCTTAATGAAACACGTGGTATTCACCGAATTGAATTGACTTCTCTTTCTCTCGATCAGAGATGTACGTGAAGGACGTGAAGACCAAGTCGACGGATGCGTTCGCGACGCCTGTGGTGGTCAACGAGAAGGCGGCTGTGGCGCTCGTGGACGGCAAGAACGGCCTGGGACCCGTCGTTGGCAACTTCTGCATGGACCTCGCCATGAAGAAGGCGACGGAGAGCGGCGTGGGATGGGTGTCCGCCCGGGGTGAGTGCACGAAGAAGCGTCGCTTTTTTATGACTGTCCCACAATTGACGGTCTAAGGTTCATCCGAAATGTGTCACATGGATATCCTCTTTATAGATTGACAGCGTCCAAAATATTTGTGGAACTGAATGGTGGAGCATGGTGCACGGGGCCATCGCTACGTCAATCAGTATTGAGTTTTAGCACTGTTAAAACTAGTTCCACCTATCCAAAAATCCTCTAACACTCAAATATGCCTTTGAAGGCTGCAGAGGAACGCCTCCAGCAAAAAATTGAGAGATTCGTGGAACTAGAGGAATTCAAAATATTTTAGTTTTTTCTTATGTAATCACAGAGTAATTCCCATCACATGAGAATCTTGCAACTTCTGATTGTATTGTGCAAGTTTCTAATTTTTTACAAGAAAATAGAATTATGTAATTGAATTAGGAATACAAAATGAAACGCTTAATACTCCAACATACTACGTGAAACCAATCCTGTTTCTCTAAAAAATGTCTTCCTAGTCAAACTTTCAAAGCGTTTATATTTACAGCTGCTATTCGGAATTCAACTCCAACTAAACATATTCTCGCAGATTACTCTGATTATCATCCAAGTGCATTCTAATATATAATTATATTTTACTTGTTTTATTTTTATTGAGGCATAGATTATGTATTGATGAAGTTTAGAGATACTAAGGACGGCAATCACATAAAAGTCACCATTGATTTTGCAGTCTTCGCACGTCCTAAATTACTCAAGCTGAAGCAAATCTTTCCATAACATTTTCCAGATCTTCAAATGAAATCCCGGTATTAGGAGTTTCTTTTTCAGTAGGCTTTTCGAATTCTTATCTTGTTAACTGAACTGAACTCTTGCCTCTTGCGTAACCCGTTAAGTCATTAAGATAGTGAAGTTTTATTTCGTATTATTAATTCAACCGAGCAGCTGGACCAGTTTACTGACTGATTAAGACCATTAAATATAGGTCAAGCTTCTTATGACTGGATGTATTTTATAAAGAACCCTTACTTAGTTCTCAGACCACATTATTGTGGTCCAGAAAACACTTTGTCAAGCATATTAAGGAGTAAGTCGTCATCTATTGATGCTGTTTTCTGATAAATGAATTTGGGGTTGAGTTTTCAGAGCTTGAAACGGATGATTTGTACATCCCGTTGCAATAGCTGGGAGATGCATTGATTTCATGACACATCCTCTTTAAATGTTTCGCCTGCATAATAATGGAAGAATAATGTATCAATCGCCGTAGAACGTTTACGCAGAAGTATTAAAGTTGAAGTAACTTCAAAAACATGATGTGTAACCTGGCTCAGTGTGTGACACGCTATTGAGTACGTTAATATTGATAATGCAGCACAAAGGACTCTTATCAGCACAGATAATTTCTTAGTGTCTACCAAATTCACTCAGAGCAAATCAAAGAGTGGACACGAAACCGCTGATCGATAGGCATTGGCTTTGTCTGTATTATTGTTAGTCAGAGATAAAAACTGGGTCGGCGTGTCACAAGGAAATTGCTAGCATACATATCAGTTTCCGTTCCTCTCAGTCCCATTCTTCCATATGGCCATATAGTGAATAAAAATACATACTAAATGATTTCATTTGACTTATTAACTTTGGCGCCGAGAATCACCGCGGAGATGGGGAAGGATGAGGGGAATAGGAGGGAAAGACGACTGTCTCCCACCCTCATAGCAGTGACTTAACAATTTTCGGTCTGTCCAGAACTTTTAACAGTGAGAAGAGCTGATGGAAATATTGACCAATTTCCAATTATTGAATAGTATTGCGTAAGATGTTTTGAGGAAACAGGATAGGCTCTTCTCACATCGTCCAACTTCGAGAGGGGGAATCTGTGATAATTTTACTTTGGTACCCGAAGAATCATTTAATATCGTTTCTCGGGATGTTCTCGAACGAAAAATGTATATTTGAGTAGCAATGCGAATAGCGTGGCAGTCATTTCACTTCCGCGAACTTTTTATAATGACGAAAAGCTCTATTACAAATATTCAACACCATATTCTCCGCGTTCCCCAAATTCCTCCTTCCTCCTTGTTTACCCAAAATAGTGCAAAGCTATCATCCATAAAAAAGTAAATTTATACACTTGCGTCCAAAAATCTAATATGTAACTGTGAGGTAAGAAATCTGTTGATGTCTCTTTTTCGGTGGAAGGAATCAAAAAGGTGTCGGATTCGCATGACCTACTGCTGTAACGGCACCTAGAAGTGTCGACCTTTTGCACTTTCAGTCAGTCCACGTCCTTGTACTCAAGATTTTGTCTTTTCATCGGGCCAATCATTACGTCCCACCTATCATGCGTCACTGTTGAGCCACGTCGGCGCCATGGGGTGGAAGATTATAGAGGGTGAAATGGTTGGTTGGTCGAGGATACCAGTTGCCATCCAAATCTCAAGGGAAACTACCGAAAGGTATTCGTATCCAAGAATAGCTACCCAGAACAAATCGATGACTCGGAGGAAGCATTTTGGCCTTCAATATTGATTGTGCCTCCGCAGTTGTGAACCCGCATGCCGGAAAGTTATGCAAACCTATGCCATTATATCCTGGGTCATCTTGAGTGAACTTGAAGGTGGTTATGAGAACTCCGTCTCCCATGAAACTATCGCCCGATACCCACAGCTCGCCATAAAGCTAAAGACCGTTGAACGTTTGGTGTCGCATTCGTATCGGACTCGAACGAAAAGGGGGTAAATCACTACTTTAAAGAAAGGTAGCCAGTATTTTTTTGGGGGGAACATAAGGAGGACATACAGTGGCAGATAATTTAAATGTACACGTCTGAGATTCTCTACGACTTAAAAGAAAAAGGCTATGTAGAATGCTAGAGATAGTCCAGGTGAAAAATCACGGGGAGAACTTAGATTAAATGGAAAATGAAAACTCAAGAAATGATCCCTTATATAAGAAGGAACTCTTGGTCATAAAAGACTCACATTTAAATAAAACTACAGTTGATTGTAGTAGTTTACTTGTAAAACTATCTGGCCTCTGCGAGTAATGTAAATATTTTCCAGAATTGGAGCAAAACATTTTTAAAATGAATACTAGATACTTTCACAGTTCCCATCATATCTTTTTCTCGTATTATTATCTGCTCACTTGAATGTCTTTGCATAGTATCACAAGTATATTACCATCAGGCATGCGGCCAAATATAGTATCTTGACAAGAATTTTAATAATCGGATATTCAAGACTAATATAACAACCCTCAGAGCACAAAGGTCTGTCGCGCGTATTCCAGCGATAACTTTCAGGAATACGCGCCCTAAGAATCCTTAATTCTGCCTTGCCCTACCGAGGGTGTAACGTAAGTTTCCAGTTCATTGTCTCCCGGTAATAAAGCGCTCGTGTCCAAGGTCTTCCCTTCGTAATGGCCAGTATTTACCCATAAATGTCATAGAAAAAAATTGAGCCGTAGCGAATCCTAAAACCTCTTTCGTCGGCATGATAAAGACACATGAGCACTATTTCATAGAATTAGGAGAATGTACGAGAATGGTTTCCCTTGGGGAAAGTTCACCCTTATCCTCAAGTAATGATATAGGAAATTACCAGTTGCGTCAGTATTAAAAATAATCATGCAATCACCATTTGATGGATGTGTTATTCATTTGCAATATAATTTTTGTCTCCCGGTTCGTTTCAATAAAATGACTTATTTTTCCTGAATTATTGATAGTTTGAAATAAACTAATTCCCCATTCATTGGGGTGTCTCATTCTTAGTTAGCAAACTAATTTACTTCTCCAGTTCAATGTATTCCTGGACGCATGCAGGTACCTTTCTGGGTAGCGGCATCTGGACCGTAAGTTGAATAACCATATTAGGAGTTTATATTTCCAATGCATCGCTAACCAAAACCTTTTACACGCGCCTAAATTTCTAATTAGAATCCGAGAAAGTTAAGCTTTAAGAAGAAGTTAAGTTCTCATGAAATCAACCATAGATCTGGACGCGTGTAAATACTCTTCACCAACTCATCACAGTAGGTAAGCTTCCACTGCAAATGTAGTGGAAACTATAAAAAGTGAATTATGGAGTGGTGGGTTATTTTAATTAGATTGTTTTAATGCCAGAGCCAAAATCCCCAAAACGGAAATGTCGCAATATAACTAGCATTCTGCATTTCTCCAATAAGATGCCAAGAGGTAACTGTCATTAACGGAAGACCTTAATAAGCAATTGCAGGTCAGCTCATTTTGTCTTTCGACGTGTTGCCTACCCGCTGCAAACTGAATAACTTGATCATGAATTGGGGTGCAACTTAAATTTCAATTAAAACCCATCACATAAATTCGAAAATCTAATTAGAAAAACTTTTTTTCACATTTTGCCCAAATTTTTGATGGTTTTAAATTATAAAATTTATGAATTACGTCCATCCATTTTCCAGGGTCGAATCACTATGGAATCGCTGGATGGTACAGTTTACGAGCAATGGCCAAAGGTTTCGTGGTAAGTTTTATAATTGTAACGCTAGAGAACAAGTTGCTACATTTTTACTACTTAAACACTAAAAAAATTAGATTAAATTTATAACCTCCAAAGAATTAGTGCATTTCATTAGTAATCGAAAAATTAATTAATACGCAGTCGTTAAATTTATCTATGAATAATATCTTGATTAGTATATCAAGTGAAGGATAACATCAATCAAATTTTTATCCATCATTGTTCATAGTTTAAAAAAGTCAAAAATAGTTTTTACTTCATTGTTAAAGTACATATTAAGTGTCTACTGATATTTATTGACATAAGCTGTCCTCTACGCTACTCATAGACGCTACTGAATTCCTTGGCATGTTTGCTTACAGGGCTTATCATTCACCAACTCCTCACCGCTTCTCAGCCCAACAAGAAGTAAAGCCGTAAGTAATATATTTATGAGTTTAATTCTTCTTTCGAACTAACTTATCATTACCCAACCTTGTGAGTAGTAATAGGGTTAAAAGTCCTCCGAATGCTGATGTAATTCATCCATTATCAAATGTCGAGGTATGCATCTCTTCTAGAGATAATATTTGCTCAGAAGGCAAAGATATGAAACTCTCATCAGCTGAAGGACACGAAGCCTACTTGAGCTTAATGGTGGGCTAATGCACATACCGATTATATCTGTGGTGAAACATGCTAATGAGCTTCGAGAATAAGAGAATAAAGGGGAAACGAAGACAAGGGGGAGACGCTGATATTTGAAAAGTAATTCCTAGAAAGATATGAAGGTTTGATGGAAAGTTCTTACAAAGAGTGCTTAAAGATACAGAGTGGGCTTCTTCCAATGTTGAATGTAGCTGGATGAGGATGACGGAGATCAACAGATACTGCAGTTCATAAAAGGAGATGGGGAAGGGGAAAGATAATAAAGGGAAATATAATGCATGAGAACAGAGAGAGGAACAAGGTGGTACGGCCATATCGATGCCAACGAATTCTTATTTGGGTAAAAGGTTTTCATTGTCACTCTTGACGCCAGCAAAAAGGGAGTTGCAAGCAGATGATGCAGTGGAGTTGGACGTGGGGGCGGGGGGTACCGTGCTGAGAGGGTGATTTATATATTGTTTTAAAAATGATGGAGTTCACAGAATGAGCAAATATCTTCAATCGAATCAAATGTGATTATTTCAAATCAAATATGATTATTTCAATCAAAGCAAATTTCCTCAAATCTACAAAGACGAAAAAAAGGACAAAGCATGAATGGACTCGCACCGGTCTGAAATCCTTTGGAGAATGAGTGAGTGAACGGTCATCCACACGGGTTTTTAAGCAAAAAAATTATAAGTAGAGCGGTATAACTTTTCAGAATTTAAAAGTTTCACTATTAAAGATTATGTCTTTCAACAGGAACAGCTTTCAGCTCTTACGTGTCGAATGAGAATGGTTGAAGAAATGTAATGCATTCCTAATAATGGATTTTGAAAAGAGTGGCGTGGGCGAGTTTAGAAAAATATTTTTTGGGAGGTAGAATGTAGGCGGTGCAGACAAAAAATTCGGTGAAATTTTGACAAATTACGTCAATTTTGGAGGAAATTTGCGGAGGTAATACGAAGATCGGGATACAATAATTGTCTCTAGTTCATTAGGAACTCAGGATGATTTCGTGCGATCTTAGTAACTTGTTTATCCAAGACGACGAGAGAAGGATTTTTTCACATCATTGAGGGTAATTATATTTTTTTGTTTTGCTGCCGGACGATTCTGTTGGCCCGTATGTCCCCGGAATCCCGATAGGCTACTGAGCCTGTCATCAGGTTTTCCAGGGACCGGACCAACAGAACTTGACATACATCCATGCCCTGGGTGGTGACAAACCCACCCAGGCGGGACTTGAACCCGCGACCCTCGGTTTAGCAGGCGAGGACAATACCCCGCCGCCACCGGGGCCGGCGGGGTAAAGTCCTCGCCTAACGGCGGGGTAAAAATAATCAGATATTATCATATCCTCCACAGATAACGTGGTGAGAGAAAAATATCCTTGCAAATCGTGCCGGAAATTAAAGTGTGTGGAAGGCCGGAGTAATCGGTATCATATACATAGTAGTTTTACATTATAAAGAAAATTAAAGCTTCATTACTGAGTAAAAATTTACGTCATGAAGGGAGAAAGAACTCCTCTCATATTATTTTACTTACATTTACAATTATTTTTATTGTTTTCTTCTTTTTGGCTTTTGGATTCAGATAACAGGACTTTTAAAATCGCCGAACTTATCAATAAAAATGGTACTAATCAATTATGTATAAAACTGAACTTAGTCATTGATGATCAATAAACATGGGTCCCGAAAGTTTTGTTCGAGGAAAATGTGCTGGTGACGCCAATCGAATAGGATTATACACAAAGCCACCGGGCTACTAATTGTTGGATCCACTCAATGTGGACAGAATGATTACTCATGGCTGGCTGTTTCTTCAAACTGGCCAAACCCACAGGAAAGTCAATCTACGGCAAAAGATGAAGAACTCAATGATTCGATTTTCACATTGATTACGGGCGTGGATAATTAACTAAAGAGCTAAACAGTGTTCCATTTCGGCAGCAATGAGAAGGAAAACAGACGATCGGAAACACCCGTTTCTGCTAATTCATCTGAGATAAGTATAGCGACGCCCGACAGGAAGTCGGATGGGTATCTTCTAAACCATCCGAGGCTACGTTTTTAAGGGCAATAGAGACAGACAAATGCAGAATGATTAAGACTGTCGAAGTACGTGGAACTGAATTAAACTAACTCACTATAAATCGTAAAGCCAGATAATATTGAAAGTTAAACTTTAACTCTTATTTTTCTTTCAACCTTATAACCCTTTAAATATCTATCACTTTCATGTTCGATAAAGCAACGATGTCTAATTTGGCCGTTCTGTCTTTTGCTCTACTAGTGCAAAATTTCCAACCGATGAGCACGTCAAAAAAACTGCAGCTAAATCTTCTTCTACTTGGCCTCCAACTTCCGTTTTCTTTTACTTTTATCTTTCTTAGCCCATATGTTCACCAACTTTTGTTATTTTATTATTTTCTCTTAGTTTTTTATAGTTATTTTTCTTTAAATAATGGTATCACAAGCAAACTTAATTGATTACATATATGCTTAGATCAGTCTCATCTCCCGAACGTTGACTGATCATTAGATTCAACGCCAAGCATGGCAACTACACAGAACTACAATTATTGACCAGTTAATCCAACTTATTATCATTTGTCACATTCTCATATATTGCTATTTGATGTATGTCACTTAAAAGGTAATCTACCGACTAATCTCTACCTTTTTGCCATGTATTTACAGGCGGCTCTTGGCACGAATCCAATAACCCTGGCAGCTCCTGGCACTAAAGGAGACTGCTTCGTGTTGGATATGGCAACTACAACAGTGGCTGTCGGAAAGGTATGTCGGCTGAGGCTTTGTTGACATGAACTTGATTCTTAGGTTGTTTTCTAAAAGCTGTAAATCTAACTGATAATCTGATATCAGACATGAACCATAAAAAGTACAAAGTTGGAGCTTAATCAAAAGTTCAACACTACCGCTAACACTGCCTTGTATTGGGTTGCTTGACGGATTAACAAGTGGAGCAAAGCAGCAAAAAGTATGTACTATTCGAGAGGGCTTAATCATCTCCTCTATTTTTAAAGAGTAATGTTCAACTCAAACTTCTCCACAGCATGAATAATATGGCCTATATTGAGTGGCGTGGTCAAGAATGCCTTAAATACAACATTTTTAAAAAAACTAATTAAATATAATCATTTTAACTGGAATCAACGTAATATTCATGTATTATATTCATTCTTTACCTCTAATTAGTCTTAAATTGATTTACACGAGTTCATCTGAGCACGTAGTAATCAAGCACAATTTTATTTTGTAAAACAAAGTGAGGTATATTCTGAACTCAAATAATGTAACCGAAATTTGTCTCAAAATATTGCTTTGAGAGTTGTTTTTTCAATGTATCCTTTAAATTAACTATTCCAAAAAAATAACACCTTTAATTAGTAAAGAAATGAATTGCATATAACGGCTCTATCAGCCATATCACTAGCATGATTTATCATCGAGTGCTTTGAGTCAAGATCTTCTTACGCGTCGTTGACTCATAGCCAATCGTTGAATAAAGAGGAAAATGCAATAAAAGTGTGTTTAAATTTTAAATTCGCAAAAATGTATCTGATTTAATTCTCATTTTCGATGACAGATAAACAATGAGGTAACTAACAAGTAGGATTTGGAAACAAAATTCACCATGAATCTTCTAAATAAAAAACCTGTTAACATAAATCCAAAACACTTCGTTGATATCAACACATGCTTTGGACCAGATTCTGCTCGTATTTCCCGCTTAGAAGATATTCCTCCCGTTCTTTTCACTTCTATGGAATCAGCGACCACAATGACGCGATCATACACATTTGTTCTCCAAATCACCGGGTTAGCAATATGTGCCCATTTAAATGAGCCGTAAAGACCATAAATCTCGTGAAAAAAATCTCGGGAAAAATTGGTCGAATTTGGGAACGTTCAAAGATTTCAAAAAGCATGTAATGTGACCAATCAACTTCATTGATTTGCTTCAGTAAATTTATTGAAGGCAAGGTAAACTCTTTGTCATTTTAATTTTGTAACTCGATCGGACTAACCTGGCAAAAGCCATAAAGGAATCACAGCCGCCGATAGAAAGTAACGGTAACGAATATTGTTCTTCAAATGCAGTGTTTACAACCATGAAAGGAGTAGTGTTCTGCGGGTGAACGGCGGCGTTTCCGGGGAGAAGTAACTCCATGCCTCCGTAATACACGCTGGATTGTAAAAGGTCAAGTTTTGCGCCGTCGCAGAGCAATGAACCCTCGCGGCGGATCAATATATTTGGGGAGTGTACCCTCCAACGGAATGCCACTCATCTATACTTGCCAATCGCATCACATGCTGACCAAGGCAATAAGCGAAACAAGTAATATTTTTGATATGATATGCATCCATCATGAAAATATATAGCTAAAACTTGTAGAATTTCTCTGTAGAATTCTAAGTAGAATCGCGTTTGTGCAATACACGAACATTAAGTTATAAAAATACCTAGAATACCTCCGTTATAATGAGATAATACTAATATAACCCTTGCTAACCTGAATATTATTTTGAGGGGACCAGGTTTGTTCTTTCATACGGTTGTGTTTCAGGTGTAAGGAAACGAAAACTATAATCCTACGCGAGAACGTAACATGACAAATAGAATTACTCTTCTCATCATGGGCTATAGCATGGAATTATCTGGTAATGAATAGTTTATATATTCTACTAAAGTGATTGTATAGGTCGCCTCATTACTTCAGGTTCTAGAATTATTTGGACGAGAACTTTTCCGTTAATATATGCATTCAAAAAATTGTATTACCTTATTGAGTCGTCATAGAGTAATAGCTTGGACTAAAAATTTCCAAATCATTTCCTCCTAGACGACTGAAAACAAAAAAAGAGGAATTTCAACGAAATATATGCTCAGACGATTGATTTTACTCTGTATACAGTTTTCTTGGATTTTACAAAGCGATGTCACCGAATTTTAAGGATACTAAGATCACCACCGTAGTACCTTCGCGGGATCATCTTTAATTACACATAAGTGCGACACTCTGTCCAGTAAATGTTGAATTTCGCCCTTATTCACATTTCGTACACAAAATAAAAAGTCTTGGGCCATCAGAACAGTAGAGGGAGGTCATCTGACCCTACTAGATGTACTACCTACGACTAGTTTACACAGGAGGCTTACTTATTAGTTGACTTCACCTCAAATTCAGAGGCGTAGGTCACACCACTTTGAGCTGGGGTTGCGACAATAATTGCAGAACTATTTTGCCATTAGAATGACTATTTTGTCCAGAAAAACTATTATTGTATTATCAATCCACGTAAGTACATTTTAAGGAGACAATTTGATCTAACGTAGAAAACTCGCCCCTTAGCTCTAAAAATAGGGAGTGGTATATTTAAAAGAGTGGTAATTACTCCATATGCCAAAATGCTTTCGAAACGCCAGCGTAACTTGAGACAAAATATTTTACCCGTGTAACGCGGGGCACGTTTACATGCGGTGCTTCAAGTAATTCGAGTAAATGAGCTGCAGAAGAGCAGGGCTAATAATTAGCCTTTTTATTGAGCTACTACGCGTTTTGGGAAAAAAATGGAAAGTTTTGAAACGGGTCCAATTTTCCATTTCATTTCGCCAGGATTGGAAGCAATCATAAATTAGTATCGATTCAAAATCGATCCTCTATTAATGAAAAGTGCAGCTCTACAAGAAAAAAACGGCCGGAAGCGAATCAGATGGTCAGTAAAGGTTTTTGGTTTGAACTTAAAATCCTTGGCAAATTTCTGCAAAAATATTCGACGCGCAGCGATCTTAGGAACGTATGGCAGCATCAGAACTAGGGCCAGCGCCGAATCATAACGTTATGATAGATCAGGAGGTGGCTCCAATTCAACTAGGGCTACTACTCTGAGTACTTCGAGGGGTGAGTATTTCCTTGCACATGAGCGGCCATGGTACTACCATATATTTTGTAGTACTTTGGTGAGCAGCCAAGGCCTCTTGAAAAGGCAGATTCAAGAAAGGAAAGTCAAAAAGGAAGAATTATAAGCAAATCAGCCTTATTATATGATACAGCAGTTAAATTAAGCTCTCTGATAAGGATAGGAAGAAGCAAAAATAGGGAAATAAAGGGACAGGAAAAATTAAAAGAAAAATTTGAACAGGCAAAAAACAGTAGCTTGTTTCTAACGATTCATAAAAAGCCTAAGGTAAAGCTCTTCAAGAAATTGAAAAGGCCGAAGAAAAGGAAAAAGAAAATTGAGGAAAAGGAGCCAGCCTCGGATGAAAAGAATGCATATACTGTTGGGGCCGTTACAGTTAGTCATTCAGAGATGTGGGTGTGTTGCGCCAAGTGTTAAGGGTGGACTCATGACTATTGTACCACAAGAGACCCTTTCTTTTTGTGTTAATAGTGAAATATACGATGAAAATGATAGTTGCTGGAACGTTCACTCTTCAAAAAGTAATTCTTTCTTATACGTAATTTCTTAAGTCCTGGGGCTTCCAACCATTTGTGTTACATCGAACCAGTTATTAATTGACTACTAGCTAATTTTACCCAGTTTTTAATAAAAACTAATGCTTTTTCTAACAAAGTAAGTAGTTAAAGATCATTTATGAATTTACATTCACCATCTTCCATTTCAGTTGTAGACTCAGCACTCGGTTATACGCGGCTTTTCAAAACTTTCACGCTAAAAAGTTAGATTCCAAGCAAGTGATGCAATCTTATTTCATATCTTGGTAAAAAACATATTTATTGTATCCTTGCTTGGTAAAACTTACTCGATATGTATTATTTAAAAGAAACTGTGGTTTATTTCCAATCGCTCCCACTATACGTCAATTAATGAGTACGCCTGCTCCACAAGCGGGACAAGTTTACACACCTGTAGTGGGCCAATATTTAATTTTATTCCACAAATAGAATGAAAATTTGACAAGATTCAATAGTGTCGATGTTAACCACAAGATTTCAGCATACTAATTGATCGCCGTTCAAAATTAAAAAGGAAAAGCGCTAAGTGCGTTCTCATGTATGTTATGATGGTTGAAACGAGACGAGGTGCTTGCGAACCCACTGTTGAACGGAATCTTGTCACAAATCTATTTTTATACAAAATAAATACGAGGGTAAGTCAATAAATAAGTCGAAAACGTCAGCATTTCATCATCAGCATCAGTCCGAAACTTTTCATCGGGAACGCTTGGAACATCCACTGTACAGTCTCGACTTAGTCCCCTGTGATTTTCATATATTCGTGCCCATAAAAATTCGTTTGGGTGGCCGACGTTTTGAAAATGATGATGCCGTCGTCCAAGAGGCTAATCGTGGGCTGCGGCAGTAAACAAAAGATACCTTTGCTGCCCGCTGTCAAGGACTTGTAAAGAGATGGGATAAGTGTCTGAATGTACAGGGCGGATACGTAGAGAAGTTAAATAAATTTCAGGAAGTTACTCTGATTATTACTGCCTCTGTCCAGTTTTGCGAGTTATTTATTGACTTACCCTCGTACATTAAGATAAATTTGAGTGAATTTTACAAGATCTTATACAAGATTTTATAAGATGACGACACCGATTCCCTCGATGCCTGATCCTGTCTAAACCGCTGATTCAAAGAGCACGCTTATCGTTCGTTCCCCACAGATCGAATTACAGCAGCGAAAGAGAGAACCTCTCCCCTTTGGATGGGCGCAGGATAAGGAAGGCCATATAACAACAGACGCAGATAAGGCGATGGAGGCGAGCTGTTTGATGCCTCTGGGAGGAGCGGAAGAGACGAGCGGCTACAAGGGCACCGGACTTGCCCTCCTGGTCGAGATCTTCTGCGGCATCCTCTCGGGTGAGTGCCCAGCGATCACTCCAGCGATCCACTCGAATGACTAATCGGAAGTCCCGAGGAAAGTATTTCGAATGAACCGCCGTTAAGTTTGAATACGTCGGGTCACTTTAAAATTACTTCTCCCATAACTAAAAAGAGTTTCACGACCACTAATATAATACACCAAAGTTACACAGAGGCAGAAAATTCACGATATTAGTTCGCTCATGATAGTGAGAAGTAATTAAAATATGCCTTGCTCTTTTACAGCGTAACCATAGTCATCAGAAGAGGGATTCTTGTTTAAGTAGATTTAGAGGAAGATAAAATTAGCTCGTTAAAAACTGCAGGCATCTCCTGTCTCACACCATTTCTTTATTTAACACGGTACTCGTCCAACCTCCCTTCTTCTTAAGACGCGTTCACACCTATAACAATTATCGCCGAATACGACACTGGGCATAAATAGTTGCGCGCTCACAGGAATTTGAGTGAATGTGGGCGGGACGATGCACGCAAGAAAGTATTCCACATTCAACGCACATCATCCGGACCGAGTCGGTTTTTTGACGAACAGCAATGGATGTGCGCTGTATTCATGTACTTGAAGTGGACGCTTCAGCTACAAGAATGCTTAGCTGTATACCCTATCTACCCGACTTGTGCGCAAACTACAATGCACCATACCATAGTGTCCGTGTAAATAAATTCCCTACGTGCAAGTGGGTCAAGAAAGACATAATCGAATGGCTAAAGGGGAAAAATGTGCCGGAATTGGAGCCGAGATTGAACAAAATGGAACTACTAGCCCTGGCAACATTTTACCAGCCTCGTTTTCCTACGTTTGAAATTGATAGAATAGCCAAGGAAAGTGGTCATCAGATTGTTAGAATCCCCCCATACCAGCGCTCTTCTTCGCCAGAATAGCTTGAAGGAGTACGTCCTTCGGAGTGATGGCCGGGATAATTAAAAATGTTTTCTATATATCAACATGGTTTTAAAATATTTTACCCTAAGGCAATAAAAGTCGAGTTAGAGCTATTCGTTGTTTTTAATTTTTATATTTATTTAATATATGTTTCGATAAATTTACTTAATTTGCTAGTTATCATAGTAATTTTTCTCGTTCTTTTCTTCTCGCTGAGTATGGAAGTATTAGTCAAGGAAGCGAAGTAAAATCAGAGAAGGTCAAAATATATTATCTCTAATTTTCGGTATGTTTTCTTGTAATAGTTTCATTGGTTATAAAGATCAAGTATCTCAAATTCCGGTAACTCGGCTCCATGCGAGGACAGTAGCCGTAGCGATGGCTCTCTCCCTAAATGACTTGGCAACGGTGCCCCCTCCTCCTCTCTCGGCCCTTCTAGCTGTCATCGGACTTCTTTCGCCGTGGCGACTGTAACGTAAATATTTGTGTGAAAATAATTTTCGATGTGCGGCGAACGCCTCCGACACAAATTTTTACAGGTGTGGACGCGACTTAATACAAAAAGCCATTTCTCTCCTACCTCCTCTCTGCTAACTCAGCACCCTCCCCTCTATCACTATATTCAGCAACATGTGTTTTGCTCCATCTATTAACTCTGCCTCATCCTGATTTACGCTGAGCTTTCAAATTCTATATATTTTCCGGTAGGATTCGGGTAGCTCCTACTGAAAAGAATAATTGTTAGCCAAAAGTACGTAGTTCGACAGAGCAATATTACACCCATCAGACTAACCGGCTCTAAACGACCCGTTGCCGTTCCGATCTGCTTGCATAGTAACAAAAGCGAACTAGTCAAATGAGAAATCCAGCGTCCTGAACATGGATTGAAAAATTATTTCGAAAACGAGTTTACGAGCTCGTCAAAAATAAAAAAGGCACCAATAATAAAAGTCTCTTATCTTATCATGCGCTAGAGAACCAACCCGGTCGATTCGAAAAGCCCTCGGTTACGCATTGCATTGTGCGGTCCAATATAGTACGTACACTTGCACATGACAAATCTAATCAATACGGAAAAAGGAATATAATTTTCTCAGCTCTATGAAAATGCCTTCATTCACAATTAAAATCTCGACATCTGTAAAAAAAATTAGGATACAATATAGCTCCACTCATGCGCTTCATAAGTGAATTAACTTCTTCAGGCCTAAGTAGCTTTAGAGTAATATTATGAGCTCTATACGTTTCCGACAATCTTATCGTAGGAAATATGATTCGCGCTGAGTCTGTGTTCCGGAACTTTCTTCCTTGAGCTCCCATTCCTTCGCTACGTGAAGTAATAATGAAGGTGAGTCGGAATGTAAAAACTAAGAGTTAATGCCAGAATAAGACAAGTAAGTAAATACGAAGCAATTCGTGGACATTAACTAAACGATCGTTTCGAAACAGGTTTTCCGGCCGCGTAAACCAGACTTCTTGATAAGTCATTAATAAAAAAACTCAGACCCAAAGAATTCCGTTGGTCATTTTTCCGTGTACTTAAATTCAAGTACGGACTTGCGTCATCCCTCCTTTAAAGGAAGTACTAAATAAGGATTAATTCTTCAGTTATGCTTTTATGGCTCATGCCGATTAATTGGGGAGGAGTCTTTGGGGCATTAGTTGCGTAATTCTTGGGATGACTCCCGACTTTCGCAACACTATCGGTCGTCATTTCTAAAAAAAATTGAGTGTGCTAAGAAGCGTGCATACCGCCACAATGACGCGAGTTACAGGATTCGAGATGTTTCCCGGATTGGATGCGATTTCCAACGCGTCAGTGCAGTCCTGAATGGAAGGGTACCAACGGCCGAGGGTTTAGAGTTAAAAAAAAGTTTTCCCACGACAAACTACCTTAGATCAATCATAGGATTGCATGTCCTTACATTCATCATCAAAGACTCGCAATGAACTGTCGATACATTTCGTAAAGTCTTCTACCTGAAAATTTGAATCCGCTTTAAAGGAGATCATTTTGCGCAACAACTATTATTGTACAGAAAAAGTTATTTAACAATATATATGCCACATATACTAGCCCACTTTAAAGCAACAGATATACATCGTGAGTAAAAAATATTCTTACTGTATATCATATGACCTCCCACGTGAAAATTTCCAAATCATAACAAAGCGCAGAAATGATATGGCTTGCAGTCAAGCACACAGGTGCAAAGATATTCACAGAGATGAAATTTGTCCTGAAAAAATCATTTGACTAAACAGGGATCTCTCACTTGCCGGCCAGGAGTCGGGCTTGTTCGTGTAACTGGCTGATACGATGGGTATTTGGGATATCCAGTTTTAAACCCAGGTCAACTCTACCAATTTTTTTCAAGGCAAATTCCATTCCACGGATAGAGGGAGGTTGGAGAAAGTGGAGGGAAAACTGGTGTATTCACTAGCCTAATCTTAACAAAAGACTCCAAGGGGTCAACAGTTTAACCACCCATCTGACAAATTGAGTACTCTACTTCCGAATACTCTTCACTGATGGGAACCAAGATTCCCCTAAATATTCTGTCACTGCATGGATTCAAATCTGTAGTTCTCAAGGTAAAAATCCCATTAAAAATCAACAAATCCATGTAATTCCTGCAAGGAATGAACAACTATGTACTCATGGTACCAAAAAAGAGACCCCAACCCTTAACTACTAAACAACTAAGGGTATGCTTGACACCCAATCAACATTCTGTGAGAAAGAAGAGCCTGATATTTTACTAATTATCTCAATTTGTTAACACCATCTAACCCTGCTGGATTGTCATAAGCCTATATCAACATCCTTACTCAGAAAGCTACATTTGATTGTTGTTGATCCTGGCAAGCAAAGTTTACATCGTTGATGAATGAGTCAAGTTCTTAACCAAATTAACATTCATGACTGCTATCTCTCTGCCACTAGTAAATCTTCACAGTAAAAGCAATTACTGAAACATATCAACTCCTTCAAAAAGGAAGGGGAAACTAGGAGGATATAAAATTTATAAATCCACATGTTGTCCAGAAACTTCCCACCTGATAGTCTAATTTCTGAATGTACATTTTCATAAAAATACCTTCATTAATCTAATATTGAATGACTACCACATTTTATTGTAGGTGCTAAGTATGGACCATTTGTAAGGAACTGGAAAAACACATCTGAGAAAGCAAATCTTGGCCAATGCTTCATTGCCCTAGATCATACAGCATTTGGTTCTGGTTTTGAAGAGAGGCTCACACATCTCCTATCAACAATCAGGGCAATGGAACCGGTGAGTCAAAAATTAAGATGAAACTCTCCAGAGGGGCTTGAATTTATAAGTTTAGAAGTACCAGACTGGGAATATGGAATAACTCGATTGATTAAATATGCTGAGGAAAGGTTTTGGAGCTTCACGGTGGTATTGTAGGAAGTACTAGATTAATGCTCCAGACTGCATAAGCAGAGATTACCCTGATGGATTCCCTATCTGATGGACACCCTAAGCTACCTAATTTTCTAGTACAATTTCAAGCTGTTCATTGAGTGATTTAGTTATGGTTGAAAAATCAATTAATGCTCGGCAATATATTAGCAAAATAATCCACCATTAAAAATTACTCTTGATACACAGTCTTACTTCAGTTTCAATAATCATTCCTTAAGGTTGCAGTAGCATTGTTATAATACCTAAAAGCAGCAGGTCTCATCTGCAAATTTACTTGTTGATTATAGATCATCATGAAGTGTAAATTATGGACAATCATAGAAATAATAATAATAATAAACTCGTTTATTATTATTATTTCTAGATAGAGACAGATGAGTATGCATGAGCAGCCAACATATATTTTTCTTACTTCATCTAGGTCAAACGTAATAAGAGAGAAAATTTCAAAAAATGTTTTAGGTACAACTATTAATAAACCACTATGATGATTAAGGAAAATGTTATCACAAGAAATATAAATTATAAATGCTAATATGAGGGATGAAAACTTTCAAATTACTATGCCATTTGATAATACCATCATAATTAAACCATACAATAGTATTCCATAGAGCAATAACATTGCTTAACTTCTTCTCGTTGAAATAATATACTGACATCATAGGCCTAATTCATTGATTCAGCACCGATCATAATAACACATATTGTTCCCAGATAGTCAATTGAGTAAAATTATACTGATTGATAGAGAGAATCTTCAAACCACTTGAAAATGCATATTTTTTGTAAGGATGAGTCAAATCCAAATGTTGATTCTCGATTCTACCGATTCTCAGGATTAGAATTGGTATCGAGAATTGATCGCCTAAAGTCGATTCTGATTCCATCAATTCCAGAGGAATAAATATTGAAATCAAATTTCATTTATCACATCATATTTCTCTCAGTAATTTTGGGCGTAGGCTATCAATTTGTACTTTTTATCTTCATCAATAAGCTGAGGATATATTTGCCATTTGTTAATAAATATACTTTTTGAGCGACTTGATTGTCTTTGTTATTTTATTTCAGCTAATACTTGAATTTAAATAATAGTCGTACGCTACTGGTATATCAATATCCCACCTGTTATTAGGAATAAGAATCGATGGAATCGGAATTGAGAATCGGGAATCGATTTGATAGAATCGGAATCGGAAAAAAGTGGAATCGACTCATCCCTAACTTTTTGTGTACTCATACATAATGGTCAGATAAATGTGGCATGAATATTGAATAAGAATTTGTAGTTCACTGTAGTAATCTTCTACATTTTTACCAGGCTGAACCTGATAAAGAAGTTATTGTACCTGGGGATCCAGAGAAATGGCACATGAAATGTGTCAATGAAGATGGAGGTATCATGTACCACAGAAACCAAATTGATGCTTTGGTGAGTAAAAATTCCAGCTTTTATTATAAATTAAGAGTTCTCGTGTGTAATGATGACCACTTCATCACGTGATTCATAATATGCTCACTGAAATTATTATATAAGTTTGAAAAGTCGATCAATTTTGGACAACACAAACAAAAAAGTAAAAATACTAATGAATGTCTAGTACACCTCATTATGCTAGCAAAATTGACTTTCTCGGATTCAAAAAGGATCATACCTCATGATATGAGGTTAGCATGGAGGTTTATATTTTTTAAACATACAGAGATAGAGTTCAGAGGGGTCTTCTCCAATCATGTAACTCTTTCAGAGCAACAATCATCCTCTTCTGCACAACCATTCCAACAATCTCTCACTCAATATTCCTTGACAACATATGCATACAATTTCAGTGAATTCTTTCTTCAATTACAGTATCTAGTGAAGTAGAAATTACTAAATACTTTGATATTTGTAAGTTTAACAGAGGAGGAAATTGTATCAATGTCATTTATAATATTAATACCTCTGATACTGTTTAAGGCTGAAATACTTTAAAGATATTGTTGCACAAATAATTTTTACATATAACTCCAATGTATTTGACAAGTTTTATTTCTTTCCAATAGATAAAACTGGCTGATGAATTGAAAATAGAACCCATGAAGGCAATTAATTGATGCTAATAAGCATTTAGGCAAGAATAATTCTGAATATTTCGCATGAAGGAGCATGTAAGTAAATATTGTATGTACCTACCATTAATTATAATTATCCACTTCTATATCTCAAAAGTAGTAGCATGAACTACTGTTCCGTTAAAACATTATAGTAATCCTTGTTTATTCTTAGCGATGAAGTTTGGTTATAACTACATACAAATCATCACCATCTGTGAAATAATTGCATATGAATTTATACCTAACCTTTTCTGCTTTTAAATAGTATTTCCAAGAATATGAATTGAAAGCATAGCATATAAAGGGTTTTTATGATTCAATTTCACATTCATGGCATAAAAAATTGAAAAGTGAGCAACACTGATTTCACACGTGCAGTACTTCATTGTATTCAGCTTACTCTAGCAGTAGAAGAGGATTTCCATCATCTCAGCTTGTAAAATCAGCATCTATTGGAAATATGCTCATTGAGATTGATATTTTTATCACTCCAACAACATCCCTTGGATTTATCAAAATATACATTTTAAGTTTATTTTTAAGGACCCATTCATGTTTAAATCAACACAGTGAAAATTTAATTTTTCATGATAACCTATCTAAAAAATTAACACTTTCCATTATGGGGGCCTAATATGCTCCTTAATCCAGTTTATAGGGCCGTAAAAAAATAGTGAACATTTGGTAACAACTGTGAGGTAACAAGGGAAAGAACTCACAAGGATGTGATATATAAATGGTAATACCACTGATTCCGGATCTCTTGAACAAATTGTAACCATGTACTTCAAGCGAAACAAGGACCCCATGAAAATACTGTCACAAAGAGGAGAGTTCTGAGATACAACTCATGAATGAGTGGTGCTCAGGCTTTGTTCACTATAGAATATATGCATTCAAGAGTGCTGCTGGGGCATAAACAGAAAAGTATTAGGACAATAAAAAATAATATTTTCACAATATGTGCTGAAGTTAAGACAGAATGTTAACCCTGAAAATAGAGTAATTAGAGTTTGAAGTCTCCTTAAACATCTCCCCATCTGAATCCCTAGCAGAGCATTTTAATTAACACCAGAGTTGAGAGAAAAATTATAGGTGGCACTGATAAAGTTACCAAACATCACTCCCTCCCACAATGAGAGTATAGCCTCATTGCAAAGTGAACTTTCACATGCCAGTACCTATCGCAGAAAGCTTCATATCACTGACCATTCCGAAGGAATGAAGTTGCAATGATTACTTTGAAAACTCGATGAAGAAAACTCAAGGGGTTACATGAGAGTGTCAAGAATGAGAATTTTATGTCACATTTGCACTTAATGAATAAAAGATGACGAATATAAATAATATAAAATAAAACATGGCGAAAAATTATTCACTGGTCACTTAATCATTCTCTCCATCAGGACACATGCATCTGTAATAGCAGATTTTAAAAGAAAAACCTTCAACACTCTTACACGTCATTCATAAGACACTTTTCACCAAAAGGCATTAAATGATCACAGTTAACCTCATGGTAGAGTTGTGCGAATTCGAAATCGATTCAAATCAACTCGAATCAGGCTGAATTTGATTTGATTCACCTGCGAATTGGGATGCTTCGAAACTGAATAATTCGAAATATTCGAATCTGATAGCTTCGCTTCGAATCGTTGCATGCATTCAAACGTGGTGTGCCGTCCGTTTATGCGATGTTTTCCTCACGCGAAACGAAAATTTAAACGACCACATGTTATTCTGTGCTATTCTTTGTGCCACTATAAATATATAAGCTAATGTAAGGCCCTGAAATATTGTGAAAATCTTTATTACTTAAACTGCGCATAAGCTTTTGCATTTTTTTTAGATTTGAATTCGATTCGAAAGCGAATTTTTTAGGGTGATTCGATTCGCTACCAAAATTAAAAGAAAGAGTTCGTTTCGATTCGATTTAAAATATCTACTGGGAGATTCGATTCGGTTCGATTCGAAATGAAAATCCCTGATTTGCACAGCACTACCTCATGGTTAGTATTCTTGTCACATATCCATTGAAAGCCATTTGTCTCAATAATTTCTTGGAATCATTAATACAAAAATACTGAGGACAGATTCCAAATGTAATAACATGTACAGAATACAGGACAACCAAATGAAAAGATGTCAATTCAAGCACTTCAGTGTAAAAAATATGTATTTATACAGAGCCAACCCATGACTTACACAACTATCAAACTGCCCAATATAAATACATTTTCACCTTAGGTTACATTAATATACTCAAGTCAGAGGAACCATGTTTTTTTTATACAAAGAAAGGCAATGTGTCAGTCATTTATAGAGAGCAGGAGATTCCCACTCTGCAGTGCTACAATATTAATGAACTACAGTCATACCCTAAAAAAATATTTAAGCTTTTAACCCTCATATCACAAATGATTTTCAATGAATGAAATTTGATTCTAGTACAGTAATTTGGATACCTACTACAAACAGCTATATTATGCATTTCCTTCGCATTTAATAAATAATAAATAGCACATGGGCTATATTTGTCTTCTGATAATGAAATTCTGGTTCACAGTGTAATCATTGAAGAATATTAAAATACATTTCTTCTGTAACAAAATTAATTTGGACTCTAAAGAGTCACTAAATACAAATTGGCTTAAAATAGTCAGGAGTAGGTATTATTAAGCACCTACTAGGATCCCGAGAAACACCTTTTCATCCAGGTTTTATATCTTTTGCTTCACATTTCATATTAGAAACCGTTCATCAATTAATCCTTTCTGAGATATATTCTTCCTACCAATGCTACTCCTTAACCATATGATAACCTGCAAGAAAAAAATTAATTACCTTTGATTGACAGTACAAAACGTATTTTGAGTATGCAAACTATGGAAAATCTCCCTTACCTCATTCACTGCAACAGTCACAATAGCAGCGATGGTATAGTCAAGGAAAAGAGCATCGATAAACATGAAAGTTAGCAGGTTAAATGCAGCCAGGGTAATTTCATTGCCATGCAGTAGAACTTGATCAAAGGAATGTCCATTATCTGAAAAAAAATCATGACAGAATAATATAAATCTATACATGAGTGCTATGTGACCAACATCTTTCTTTATTATGGCAGTTATAATAATTCAAGGTAATTATATAATGGTGTCATTTGAAAGAAGTGATACACAAAATTTTTTATATATGATACAGGCATCATTCAGCAACTTTTGAACAAGAGATATATTTCTTTCATATCTTCAATATAGAGTCTCTCATTATTACAGAATGCTCCCTGATACTAGATCTGAAAGTCAGCCTTAAAATTCTCATCATTTTTCCACCATCTGGCACAGAATATTTACATATATGATACATGCATCATTCAACCACCTTTGAATGAGATATATTCATTTTTCTTGCACAGAGGGATGAGAGTCTCTCATTTTCACAGTACTCGACCCCATTCCCAGATTATCCTTGATCAAACTTCCCTCCTCTCCTGCCTATTCTCCATGATGTACCATAATTGCCTGATTATGAGCCCTCCTCCTCCCTCCTCTTTTGACAAAATTGAGCCCTCCTTTGACAAAATTGAGCCCTGCTTTGACAAAATTGAGCCCTCTCCTTTTTTGACAAAATATCAGCCACAAAAAATGATGAGGGGGCTATTTGCGCGCACTGCAAGTGATCACAGACATTTCATCGAGTGCATGCATCCAAACAACAACAAGGAAATCAGTCAATAATACTCAAATATTCATTAAGACAATTAAAACAGTGATATTGCCTCAAACTATTTGAAACATTATTGTTATTTCATTATTTTCTCTTTTGGACAATTAGTTTGATGTTCCTAATGATATTAGGAATTAGATCTTCTTCTTCTCAGTGGCTCTACAGCCCTATGTGGGCCTTGGCCTGCTGCACTATCGTCCCCCAGTCATTCGGTCGGAGGTTCTATCTCGCCATCCATGAATTCCCATCTTATCAAGGTCGTTCTGTACTTGATTTGTCCGTCTATTTTTAGGACGTCCCTGTCTTCATCTTTTGTACAGCCTTCCTTTTAGCATGCGTTTTGGGATTTACTCCCCTGGCATTCTCTCTGTGACCCAACCAGCGTATCCTCTGGGACTTAATGTACCTTCCTATATTTTTTCCTGCAATCAACTGGTCTATTTCTTCATTATACCTTATCCTCCATTCTCCTTGGTCACATACTGGCCCATATATTCTACGAAGGATCTGTCTTTCAAAGGTGCTGAGTGTTCTCTTGTCTGCCAGAGTCATTGTCCAGGTTTCTGATCCATTTGTCACCACTGGCCGCACTAGTGTTATGTAGTTTCATCTTCAGAGTTCTACTCATTAATCTATTCCTGAATAATTTTATATTTGCAAAGTAGGCTCTGTTTCCGGCCTCAATTCAGTCCTGGATGCATCTTTTCAGGTTATTGTCACTGGTTAGTAGTGTGCCAAGGTAATTAAAGTTACTTACACCCTGGAAAGTGTCTCCGTCATTTGTTGGGTCGTGTGGTTCTCTTTGATACTCCGTTGTAGACATTACCGTACACTTGGTTTTATTTACATTAATTTTGAGACTATTTTGCCCGCTTCTCTTTTCAGTATTACGTAGGGCTGCTCTAAGTCCACTAGTCTTCTGGCTGCAATGGCAATATCATCGGCATATGCTCAGATCTGACTTGATTCTCAAAGAGTGTTCCCTTCACATCTATTTTAGTCACCACTTTGTGAAGAGCCAAGTTGAAGAGCCAAGTTGAAGAGCACGGCCGACAGTCCATCGCCCTGCTTAACACCAGCATTGAATGTGAACTCCTTACTGAGGCTATTTTCAACCTTTACCTTTGCTCTCGTATCAGCTAATGTAACTCCTACCAACCTGATCAGTTTTGGAGGGATTTTGAGCTGACTCAGGGTTCTCATGAGCTCCCAGCGATTTATACTATCAAATGCTTGCTGAAAGTCAATGAATAAAAAGTGAATGTCAATGTCATACTCATAAATCTTTTCCATCATTTGTCTTAGATTAAAAATTTGGTCAGTTGTGCTCTTATTGGGGCGAAACCCACATTGGTATCCCCCGAGTATGCCTTCCGCAAGTACTGTCAGCCTCTTATTCAGCACTACGGAGAAAATCTTGTAGGCTACATTCAGCAGCGTGATACCTCTGTAGTTTCCACAGAGGAACTTGTCACCTTTTTTTATAAATGGGACATAAAATACCAGTCTTCCATCTCTCCGGCATATCCTCATTCTGCCATATACTACAAATTAGCTCATGGATTTTGGTTAAAAGTTCTTGGCCTCCATGTTTCAGAAGTTTCCCTACTATGCTGTCTTCCCCTGGTGAATTGTTATTCTTCATTTTCCTGATGGTCTCCTCTACTTCTTCTCTGGAGGGCTCACGGACCATCCAGTTGCGGTCTTCATTTCTTGCTTCTTGCATCTCCAGATTATCATGTTCATCCTGATTTCCCTCCTCTTTATTCAGTAGCTCTCCAAAATGCTCAGCCCACCTCTCTATCACCTTCCATTCCTCATTAATAACATTCTCGGTCCTATCTTTACACCCTCCTATCTTGGGGACATATCCTGTTCTCATTTTGTTCACCGCGATAAAACACTGCCTTACTTCATTGTGTTCATGCAATTCTTCAATTTCCTCAACCTTCCTTTTTAGCATGTTTCTTTTTCTTTCTCATTAGCTTGTCAGCCTTCTTTCTTAGTTCTTTGTACTCACTAAAGTTTCTCCTTGTCCTTCTTTGGCTCAACCTTTTCCAGGCACTCATTTTCTCCTCCAAAACCACTTCACACTCCTTGTCAATCCAGACTTTATTACGTGTGTCTCTGTCATTCCCTAGTATCTTCTCTGCAGTCTCCTTAATAGGTTGCTCTATTTTTCTCCATTTCTCATCCACTTCCGTAGCGTCATTTCACCTGGTCAAGTTTCTCTTCATCTCATTTTGAAACTGGTTCCTTCCATCTTCGGTATTCAGTGAATCTAGTTTCCACTTCTTCCTTCTTGCTTTATCAGAGTTTTTTACCGCAGTGATCCTTTCTGTCACTTTAGCTTTCACCAGGAAGTGATCGGAGTCACAGTTTGGCCCTCTGCAGCTGCGAACATCTATGATCGATGATGCATGCCTGGCTTTTGTTAGCACATGATCTATTTGGGTTACAATTCCTGAGCCTGGAGCTAAGTGCCCATATGGATTTTCTTGTGTGGGAAGCAAGTACTTTTAATTACTAAGTTATTCCTGGAAGCAAACTGTGCTAATAAATACCATTTTCATTGCTAGTCTGATGTAGTGAGTAGCGACCTATGGTTTTGGAGCTGCCATTATCTTGTCCTACCTGTGCATTAAAGTCCCCAGCAATTATAATCATGTCATGGTTGTTCTTTTTCAATTTCCTCTTTGTCTTCCATGGGTGCGTGAGCTGATATTAGGGTAATATTTCTAAATTTTCCTTTAAATCTAGCCTTGCAAAGTCTTTCATTGATAGGTTCAAATTTCAAAAGACTTTTCCACATTTTGGTATTTATCATTATTCCGGTTCCATGCAGGCCAGTTCTTCTTTTTGGTCCGCTATATAGCAGGCTGAAATTAGGCTTGTCTATACACCCCTGACCCTGCCACCTTACTTCTTGGAGCCCAACCACATCAATTTGTTATTTGTCTAATTCCTGGGCAATTTCTTTCATCTTTCCAGGTTTTAGCATTGTCCTAACATTCCATGTTGCAAAATTAAGATAAGAGAAAAAGATAAGATAAGAAGAATTAGGAATTAGATATGCATTTTTTTTCAAAAATAGACTGGAAAGTTCATGGTGAGGGGGCTAAAGGGGACTATATTCAGTCAAGCATGGTAATCACATCCTGATAACATTCATCTGTTTTCACTTTCTTCCTACACCTTTCCTTCCTGCACCATTTCTCACACCCAGGCAACATTAAACCACTCCTTTCTGTGAGTCTTTCAATACTTGTTTTTATTAATACAATATATTTTTATCACTGTAATTGATATTTGAATTGATGCGTGCATCTATCTTTTCATGTGATTTATATTGTGCCACATTAAATATGTTATAATGCTGCATGTGGAAAATTCACAATATAAATAAATAAATTCATACCACAAATTATTCCACTTCAACCAGTAGCTAATTTCAAAGTCATACTTGAAGTTCACGCATATCTTAAAAATTCACCGTGTTTCAGATTCAACAGAGAATTATATGCACCAAAAATATGAGAGTAGTAATGAAATACAGGATACAGACTTAATTTAATTGATATTTTCATTTGGAGAAAAATAAATGTGTGATTCAATACTTATGAAATGGTTATTTTTTAGCATTTATAAATGATTATTTGGCATTATGAGTTCTAACTTAAATGTTTTAGAACATTAATTAATAACAAACGTAGCATACTGGGAAAAACATGAGGATAATGGTTCATATAATGCTAAATAATAATTAAAAAGTCAAAAAACAAAAAAATTATGACCGTTAAAAAACATGCAAATCCTTAATGAATTGATTTCTGTGTTTACTCTGTATGAGATTGTCCCAGCTCTGATAATGATTAAATTGTGAGGTCAGTGATATTCAAGGACCCCTGTAATTTAGCACCAAAGTGTTACAAGTAATGCATAAGTTCATGATTTGGTAATACATACACACATTATTTGAATTTGCATAAGTCTCTGTTCTATGTATTCCCTCTCTGAATTCCTAGCTTAATACAGTCATCAAAGAGCTGGTAGGGTTCCTTGAACTCATCTAGATATATGCAGGCCATGACTCTGTTTCACCTTAAACTTCACAGAAAAATAACTCTGCTCCAGGACAAAGTGAAAAGTATAGCTGTAATTTATAATGCATTAAATGATCATAACTGTCTAGAATTATGAAAACATTAAATATGTAAGGAAATGGATTCATATGCATTTTATAATCATACAACAAGGTTATGTTGACCCTAACTTCAGTTTCCTTATTTGTCCACCAGTATTTTACTTGAGAGTACCACACTGAGAAAATTCTCAGATAGAAAGAGTAGTTAGGAGTGTTTTATAAGTATTACCCATATGAAAATGCAAGCCCCTCAGATCAAAAAACCTAGGCACTTTAGAAGTACATTACGATACTAATGACTTAAACTAGTCATTATTACATAGCGCGAAGTTAGTGCCCAAGCAAAGCAAGGGCGATAACATGCTGTGAATGAGAGCCACTTAAGTCATCAGTACCATATGCTACGTAACAGCTTGTGTGACTAAAATTTGCAGTCCTCTGTGGTAAAACAAAGTACATAATGAGTGAGTATGGTAAATAAAAATTTTTAACCAGTTCTACAAAGAAACCATTGTTTATTTTTCATTTTCAGGTTTTTTGAGAGCTTTATGATTATTCTATTACTATTACTATTCCGTAGATGGGAGAATTTGAAATATCTATTCTAAGACAATCTTCCAAAAAGTTCTGGAATTGTTTTTAATAAACAAACCAAACTTACAAATGATGTTTATGACGTGGTAGAAAATAAAGTTAACCCAGATTCAACTTCATCTACATTTGATCAATTCCAATCACATGATTTGAATAAAAAGTTGCAATTACAAGGAATCCCAGGGTCAAAACTTAATTTAAATCTAGTGAAATTCTAACAGTAACAACACCGAAACATAGATTACCAGTTTTTTCAAATTCTGATATTGGTTTATACGTACAAGATACAACAGATGTTAATTCAAATAAGTCTCCTGGGTTTAATTATTATAATGCAACAATAGATGTTGGTTCACAAGAGTTAATATTTATGCATTCTAAAATTACTAATAAAACTGTGTAGTCAGCAGATAACGAATAAGTTTAAGGGTAAGAAGTTAGCAGATACTGTTTTGAAAACTGACTATAAATCAAGTTCGTTAAGATTAAATTCATATTCAGATGCATGAAAGCAACATGCACTATGCACTAAACTTTGATTTTAATAAATTATGCTTATGGTAATAAATAGTTGTCAATTACTCAAGCACGACTTATGAGTAGTCTATTGTAATAATGAAGTTGTTATCAGCACAGTATAATACATAATGGGCTACTTATGCTACAGAAAAGCATAACTTAAGTGCGAATTTAAGTCATGCAATGCAATAAAAAGATGTATATGAGCCTAAAGTTTATCATATTTCATACATAATTTATCATTTTATAATTGAATATCGTTTATGAAAACCAAATTGAATGCCAAATTTTATCTATTTCAGGGGTTGACAGCTATCACAGATGAGCAGACTGGTCTAAAACATTTCATAGAGTGGGCTTAAGTAGGATTCGAAGAAGTTCTTAGCTAATGACTGAATGATTAAGTGATAAAGTGACTTAAAGATTTCAAGTGGCCCATGAAGATTATCTTCTAAGGTAGTTCAACTCATGCAGCTTTTTGTCCTGCCAAACTATAAGGACACTTGTTCATTTCTAATAGGAAGAGTTGTTGTAATTATCCCTGAACAATTTCACACTTCTCATTGAGAAAAAACTCAGACGAAAAGTTCATGACAACAATTAGCATAAATAATTTGGTTATGCACATTTTGAATGTACATAACTATGATTACATACAGAATTTATGGAAAAAAAGATGTCAAATATACAAATCACAAGTCTTCCATAATGTTCACCAACAGCTCAACTATTATGGTGATAATACTATTTTTGCTCAAACATGAAACATCCAAGCTCAAAAATGAATCAGAAATGAAATTTCAAACCAAAAAGAGAGAGCTTAGTATTAACTGAGAAACTCAGAACCTGACAACCTAAACACTGGTCTTTGTAGAGAAATTCAATACACAGTGGGTGGGTGCCAAGATGAACTAGAGTTTATGAAAACACAAATTATCGAAAAGAATGAAACAGTAAAATTTAAACCACAAGTTATATAATTCATAAACAAAATAATTCCAAAATAAAATACCACGAGAAAAATAAGTCAAAAACTACGAAGTCTAACCACCCATAAGAAGCTGCAGTTTGAAATGGACCTCTGTTTGGGATAGATGTACTTTTTTTAGTATCTGTATCATCAATTGAAGTTTTTGGGAATGTGGCCATGTGTCAATCTATCATCATAGGTAACCTGAGATTCTCAAATGTTTCTAATCAGGTCATTGAACTTTCATCTAAAAAGAGACATTTGGTGGTCTAACCATCCCCGATATGAGAACAAAAGATTCTGCATGGGAAATCAAAGAGATTGCATCGAAAAGTCAAACTTGGATGAGTGATTCCTCATTGTGACACTTGGAATAAGTCTTTCTTCGAATTAAACCAGTTGCTTAATTGCTCCTAAATCAACCTAATTGCGATCACTATTTAATTTAATAGCCAAACAGATTAAATCCTTTGAGAGTGGCAAAAATCAAACAGTTGAACCCAGACCAGCAAGTGAAAATTCAAAATCACACACGCTCATTCATATGACACAAAATTAAGTCATTTCACCAACAAATTTTACATAAAGTAAGGAACTTCACATGATTTCATTTCCTTGTTTTATCTGTATCATACTTAGCCAAAAATGTTGAGCAAATGAACCATTGAGGGCAGAAATTACATAGAAAAATATTCACTATCTTTCATATTGTAATTAAATGGGATTTTAAGACTGTCAAGAAGTAAAATTAATTATTCCATGGGATTAGCTTCTTTTCTGTCCTTAAAGTAAAAAGGAGATGAAGCTCACACTGAGATGAAACCTGATATGCCAAATATTAGGACTCTAATCTCAGCAATCTGGGACAATCAAAGGAATGACTGATCAATCAAGCACAACTATGTAATTATTTTGTATTCTCAGGGAAACTGATTTTACATTCCTTCATTTACTGTATTTATAACAAACATGTACATTATGTATGTATGGCACAGGAATAAATAAGAAAATTCAGTTGCTAATGACCTGTGTGTTTGTACTACTCAAAGAATCAATAGTGAAATATCAAAGGATTAAGATTTTTATTTATCTCTTATCTGTGTACTTAATGAGCACTAAAATATGTCAAACAGAAACTTAAATAAAAATAAATACATAAATCAAAAGCAACAAAATATGTTAATCAGCACAATTGAAGAAAGAAAGAGGCAAAGAAAAAGCAAAGAGCAATTGATGGCGAGTATAAACTGACTATATAAAACAATCTGAAAAAAATGGCATCTATAGTGACCATAAAAAGTGGTGTATTATATGGAAGTGTGATAGTGTTCAAATAATTTAGAAAGTGGTGTGTATCTTTAATAATGAGGGCAGGACATGAACGTGAGTCTGCAGATAGTGATCAACAAATGCCGAGATGCATTCAGTAGGGGAACTGCAGGAGGAAACAATAGGACGGCCAGGGATGTTAGGTTTATGAATTTTAGGAAGGATGTAGAAATGAGGGGTTTTGGGGTGAGGAGCAGAGAGAAGGGAAAGGTCACACTTAGTCAAACCTTCTATTGGACCTTTTTGGAGGAGAAGCGATGTTAACTTATTAGCAAAATCAAGAGTGGGATCTGAGGGAACAGGACTGTAGGAGGATGTATCTGAAAGTTGTCTTAGGGCTTCGTTTACATAGTCATTGGTGTTTAGAATGACTACCGTGGAACCTTTGTCCACTTTGGTAATTACTATTTTGGGATTGTGGGTGAGTTGCTCGAGGGCCGCCATTTCTACTGCAGAGAGGTTGTGTTTGGGGTTAAGGGACTCAATGAAGAAAGGGTTGGAAATTTTAGAAAGAAGCTGGTTGGCAAAAATTTCAACTGGGTGATTAGAAGGAAGGGGTTTGGGTTCAAAAGAAGAAGGAGGTTTGAATTTGGTGAGAGCGAGTGAATTGAGTTGGAGTTGGCTGGGTTAGAGGGTTGGGAACTCCAGAAAACCTTCCATTTAAGATTACGGCAAAAATTAATAGCGTCAGAAAGAATGTTATTGGGATTTACTATGGGTGTTGGTGAGAAAGAGAGACCTTTACTTAACAATGACAGTTCAGCTGGCCTTAGAGGCGTGGAGGATAAGTTGACTACCTCTCGTTGCGGCGTGTCAAGGGGAGTTTCCTCTGAAGGGGAAGAATCCAACGTCGAGGAAGAATCTTTAAACTGGGGGGTTCGCCGCGGAAACATCCGGGTGGTAGAAGGGGCTGGTGAAGAGAGATGAAAGAGGGTGGCTAGATCTGGTTTGTAGTGATAGTTACGTGCATTGGCAAGGAGACGCCATGGTAAAGATATGAAGCAAAAGAGAGGACAACTTTTTGTATGATTTCTGGCGTCGGAGGAAAAGAGTGTCATGAGCTGATTGTAGGCATCTATTAATATATGGAAGATTTTTGGGGGATGAGAGGCTAATGATATTAATAAGTGAATGGATATTTGATAGATATTTGTGAACTAGTGATATGTATTGGGAGAGAACAAACAGACAAAGAGTGAACAATTGTGCATAAATGAATTTATGAAAGGATGGGTGAAGTGAAGGAGGCACTCCTGAAAAGGGTAATTTAATGAGAAGCCCATTGGGAATCACTCCTAAAGATAGGCAGGAAGATAAAAACTCAGAATGACAAGTAAATTTTGCTAGTTTAAAGGCTTGTTTCTTAATACTACGAAGCCAAAAAGGGGTCGGGTCAATGGGAGTCATTATAGGAAGGATGAGGGAAATAAGGAGAACGAGACAAGGATATGTCAAAGGTTAAAGGAAAGTGATACAGAAACAGTGGTGAAGGGAGGATAGGACACTGAGAAAGGTTGTAGCGACTTACTTTGAACTGAACTGAAGAAGCAGCTTGAAGAGAAAGGAATCTGCGATGCGCAGTTTTTATAAAGTTCTTGCGAAGATTCCACGAACGTGGCAAACACAATATAAAACTTCGTCACAGGGTGACACTAAATATAAAACATATAAAAAGCTTCCCACTCACGATTTTCTTTTCACTTTTCACTTCACTTTAAACTCGGGATTTTAAATATTTCGGTGGGTCGCCAGCACCTTCATCAGTAATAGAATGAGGATTGAGGAGGAAGAATTGTATAGGAGGGGCAGTGAGGGGAAGGAGCAGGTAGGAGGGGTGGGGAAGAGCGGGGAGGGAAGGAGCCAAACACCTATTCGGGAGAAGGAAACAATGTAGCAAAAAGTGGGGGGAAATTAATGGGAACGGTTGAGGCCAGGTGGACAAAGGGCATTAAAAAATCGGATGCAACTTTGTTCTAAGGTCTTCAAACTAATTATAGTGACTGAGGGCGGGAGGGATGCCCTGAATACCCTGAATCCCTTTAAATAAAAAAATCCTTAGAAAACCGTACCAACCGAAATCAACTTCTTGTCCAAAGTACAACAATATTTCTATTTGCACTACTTTCTTCCCTGGCGTACAGTCCCTAAAACATCTCCTAAAGAATTATTCCCTATACTCTCTAGCAATCCTGCCACTACTAATATATTCAATCTTGATCTTAATTCTGTAGAGCTCCCATTAATTTGGCTCTATCACGCATTCCTCCCCCCCGGCATCAATGTCTTTCACTAATTCCCCTCTCCTTCCCTTCCCCTACCATGCCCCCCCCCCGACCACTCCCTCCCTTCTATCCTTTACCCGTCACTACCTACTAATATTCTCACGAAGGCGGTTGTGTCCGCCGAAATATATAATAACAAATCTGTGAGTTTTTCTTTTTTGTGTTTTCTCTGTATGTCTGTCAATCACGCCTGTGACATTTGTTTTTTTATTATTGTGCACTACACGTGTTTTTCGTCGGTTGGATATATATATAAATATATATATATTCATGGTATAAGCATTCAAAAGATGTCACTGTCCTCTTCCACTCTTACAGCTTCAATAAACTTTCAGATGCTTTCATGAGCCAAATATTACTAGAAATTTAAACACCACATAAACTAATAACCTTTTTCAGTAATAGTGGAAGTCGGCTAAATTGTATACCACTGGGCCTTTTTAGCTCACCAGTACCTCAGTTAATTGCCATTTTTCAAATCATCAGAGCCATTCTAGTAGAGTAACAACTAAGACAACATTTGATAGAGACCTATTAGTCCAGTCTGTAGGGAAATTTGAAGGTTTTTTCGTGATACAGGTTAAGAATAGTCAAAAGTTGTAGGAAAGGGAGAGTTATATATACCTATATATTTTTAAACTTCGAACTAGACGTTATAAACAAATTACAGGGGTTCAAAGTTGGCTAAAAACGGTTTTTTAATTCTACAAGCCAAGGTATTCACTTTAGGAAGAAATGTTTCAAATGTTTTTTGTAGATAATTAAAAAACGCATAATTTGAGCTATGGTAAGTTTTTTTTCGATAATTATTTATTGCAAAAACTTTGAAAAACCCCCCAAAATGGCGTTTTTTTGCATATCAATTATTTATTGCAAAAATGACTTTTTTAATACTTTTTTGCTTTGTGATTAAGGCCCTCATTATGAAAAAAAATAGGATTTATAAAGCCAATTTGGTTAATTTACTGCTGAGTTATTCCATTTGTTTATTAAAAACATATCTAATGTTCAATGCTGTAACTTTTTATTGGACCAATATACAGGGTTGCATAAAGGCTCATTCTCTTTGTAAAGGTCCAAAATTTAATAATATTAAAGAAATATTGAAAAAAAATTATTTTCAACCCCTCAAATAACGCTTACAAAAAAAGAGCGTTTTTGTTTTATAAATAAATGAAGCTGGGGCCACCGCCATAAACTGTAGATAATGTTTTCTTCAAGATTTGAGTAGCTGAGGTCAAAACAAAGAATTTTAAAAAAAAAAGTTGTTTTTCGACCAATAGCAACCCAGATAAGAATTTTTTTTTTTAATCACTACTCCGTTGTTTATAACAATTAATAAATAAATCCGACGGCATTTGGACCTCAAAGACATATTTTCAATATCTATTGTCAGATTTACAAAATATTGACTTGTAAGTGTTAAAAAACATGAATGAAGTATAGCGAAGAAAAACAAGGCCAGCCGGCCGCGGTGGTGGGGGGAGCGCGACGTGCTCTCCCGCGCGCGAGAGAAAACTGAGTTGGCTAATTCAAATCTGCTGCGCTCCGAAAAATATCTCGTATCTCGGAAAGTTCTGAACCAATTTCGATGTTTTTTTTAAATCTAGGATAGCTTCAAATTTTATTAACAATGACATTGTTAGTTTATAAAAAATACTAATACTTCAAGCTGAAATACTATAAATGTAAAATTATAAAATAAAAAAAACTCCCTTTTTTTGTAAGCGTTATTTGAGGGGTTGAAAATAATTTTTTTTCAATTTTTCTTTAATATTATTAAATTTTGGACCTTTACGAAGAGAATGAGCCTTTATGCAACCCTGTATGTTGGTCCAATAAAAAGTTACAGCATTGAACATTAGACATGTTTTTAATAAACAAATGGAATAACTCAGCAGTAAATTAACCAAATTGGCTTTATCAATCCTTTTTTTTTTCATAATGAGGGCCTTAAACACAAAGCAAAAAAGTATTTAAAAAGTCATTTTTGCAATAAATAATTGATATGCAAAAAAACGCCATTTTGGGGGGTTTTTCAAAGTTTTTGCAATAAATAATTATCGAAAAAAAACTTACCATAGCTCAAATTATGCGTTTTTTAATTGTCTACAAAAAACATTTGAAACATTTCTTCCTAAAGTGAATACCTTGGCTTGTAGAATTAAAAAACCGTTTTTAGCCAACTTTGAACCCCTGTAATTTGTTTATAACGTCTAGTTCGAAGTTTAAAAATATATAGGGTTATATAACTCTCCCTTTCCTACAACTTTTGACTATTCTTAACCTGTATCAAGACAACGTCATAAATGACCCTTTTTTCTCTCCACAGACTGGACTATATGCACTTAGGTTAGTAGCAAGAAATTGTAGATGATTGCAGCTCAAAGAGGCTGATTGCAGAATTTGCATGAATGAGGAAATTATATCAGCAATTGGTCCATTACCCTCATGAGAAGGATGTAGACTCACTATTGCTGAAGTTATTTCCTACGTGGCTCCACAGTATTACATAAGAATGCAGAAATATTTCATACTTTATGCCACCATAAAGATAAGTACCATTGTAGAAGATTCCATGCTCCAAAGGTTCATTCATTTCAATATCAAGAAGGGATTCAATGAAGACCTTATCTCGTACTTCATAGTCAATATCTTTCAATGCCTGCAAAGGATAACAGAAATATTACAAGTAAGAACCAATATCTTGTTAATCTTTTACTTCCACATCCACAGAAACTTTAATTTGATAACTGACCAAATATTCTAAACGAGCAAAAGGTACTACGGAAATTATAAAATAAACCCTTTCGCTACAAACAAAGACTTAATTTCAGATGAAATATATATCAAGGCTGCAGCAACTATTTTTTTAGCAAAACCATTGCATAAACAAATGGTTGATCATGACTGCATGCTGTAATGGGCTACCCAAGCAGAAAGGGGCTAGGATTATCTCTGACTGGTGACCAAGAAAAGGGTCCTACACCTCGCTGGTCCCAGTCCCTAGCTGAGGAAACACATACCAGAGCAAGTCCTAGCTGAGTGAAACCTCTGTACTGGGATCTCAAAATTATAATGGCATTTGTGAGGGAGGAGGCATTTTCCAACTTGTGGCCCTGATGCAAAAGGGTTACATAATGAAAAATATAAGATAAAAAAATGATCAATTTTGAAATGCACAGCTAATTAATGAACTAGATAACAGTATGCCAGAACATAAAGGGCTGTCTCAAGTTCATTCAGCTTGTAGATACTATTAAGTGCAGCTTCAGGGTGAAATTATGTAACCAAAAATCGAAATTATAAATGGGAAGGAAGGAAGGAGATAAACCAGGACCAACATCAGCTGACCCTCAATTTTTGAGGCCATGCATTGGTATAGACCGGGAGAGGTAGGGGGGCAGCTGCCCCCTGAATGAGACATTTCATTCATTCCAAATATGCTATTCAGAGCCAGACAGGATGAGACCCCTCCCGTTCTCCACAAACATAAATCTACAGGTATGGATGATTACCCTGAACCCCCCAAAACATAAATCCCAGCTACTCCCATGAAGACCTGTGATTTATGTATTAAAAGTAAGGATGAGTAAAATCCAAATGTCGATTCTCGATTCCACCGATTCTCCGGATTAGAATCGGTATTGAGAATAGATCGCCTAGAGTCGATTCTGATTCCATCGATTCCAGATAGATAAATATTAAAATCAAATTTCTTTTATCTCATCGCATTTGTCTCAGTAATTTTGGGTGTAGGCTATCAATTTGTATTTTTATCTACCTCAATAAGCTGAGGATATATTTGCTATTTGTTAATAAATATACTTTTTGAGCGACTTAATTGTCTTTGCTATTTTATTTCAGCCAACACTTGCATTTAAATAATAGGCGTACGCTACTGGTATATCAATATCCCACCTGTTATTAGGAATAAGAATCGATGGAATCGGAATCGAGAATTGGGAATCGATTTGAATCGGAATCGAAAAAAAGTGGAATCGACTCATCCCTAATTAAAAGGTATTGTAAATGGCAACATACATGTTCCAGAAAAGCAGATAAAAACTTGTTCATTCCATCATAAGCCTGGCTACTTCCATCAATAAACCCAGAGGACGGCCCAGGGATAGGCATGCCATTACCACCAACTCTTCCTCCCCATATTCCTGAAGGAGATGCTCTTCTTCCCATAGGATGGGTCCCAGCCTATTGAAAAATTAGAAGAAATTTAGCTACATAACTACATTTTCTCGTGCTAATAGAAATTCAGTCTACAGACTCCACTAATATACGTTTAACATATAATGGAATGAGAAGATGCAAAATCTCATTGTTTATTCCAGTTAATTTGAAGCAAACTTAAAAGATTCTAGTAAAGACAAGAGAATACACATTCTTCATGGCACATAGTCATCTCACTTTGTATACAATGAATTTCTCGGAGAAAATCAATTCCAGGGATGCTACAGAATCCAGATTTTTTTTAATTTCCTGACTTTTCCAGGTTTTCTAGGCATGTGGAAACATTTACCCTGACCTCTTCAAATATTAATATGTATTATTTGTTAAACACTAACATTAGCAATAATTTACTGTGCCTCATAGGTTGTCAACTTTCTTAGAAGAATCAATCAAAAACTGAAACTAAAACAAACTACAAAGGTTTAGACAATGTTATATTGAAATCTGACAGAGATTTAACTAAGAGTAATTATGCAGTAACTTGGCAAAGGTCAGAATTTCTGCAAGAGGTTCAAAAAAGGGCTATTTCTTCATTCTAGCATGAGAAAGAGCATTTTCACAAAAAACATAACTACAACCATTCAATGGTAAATAAAACAGGCCATGTCTACATTTTGTATCATTAAAATTGTCCCACGAATTCTTTATACACTAGGCGCCTCAGAGTTGCATATTATTAGAGCAGACAGCAATCGCTTCGGCAGGATAGGTTTTTCCCAAGGTATATGGCATGCAGGAGAGGGAGTGAGGGATAAGTGATTGGCACCACAGAGAATATGAATATACATTGTGTCTTAGCTGTATTGCCATCCTGCTGATGGATTTAGTCATTATCAGGATGGCCAGATTAGGTTAATTGGAATATGTAAACAATAATTTCATGATAAGTTGAGTATTAGCATAGTTCCTTCTTTCATGAGCCATACAGCAATGCAGTTTCACTAACACATTCTTCGATTACATGGGATAAAACCATTATTCATGCTTGGTACAAGGTAATCATTGTATAATGTTTACATGATAATTTGAAAAAAATTGACTAATTACAATGTAAATCACAGGGTTTTAAAAACAATGTTGGGAAAGTGAAAACAAAAAATTTAAATGGTTTTTCCAAATCCCCTGATGACTTTTCCTAGTTCTCCTGCCTTTACAGTAGAAACCCTGAGGTCATTGATACTGCAATTATTTCCCCACTTCGGAATCATTCACCATGAATTCAAGCTTATGCTTGAATTCATGGTGAATGATTCCGAGTAAGACATCTTACGCTTGAATTCATGGTGAATGATTCCGAGTAAGACATCTTACGCTTGAATCCATGGTGAATGATTCCGAAGTGGGGAAATAATTGTAGTACATTAACAGGAACAGGAACATTAACATTTGCACATGAAAATGGTTTCAATTTCTGCCTGCGATTTCTCATAAAAAGAAACAAATGCAGAATCAAACAAATAATAGGTTTAAACTTTAAACTATAGTTTAACCAAGCCTGGTATACAAATGACAATACCCCAAGAGAAGATGAAATATTTGCAGGGCTTGACCATGAAGAACTAAAAAGCCTGTCATAACAGACTCGGAAGGAAGATGGCACAGCAATACGAAACGTCTGGCGTTCCATTCCATCGGGAACAAGCCCTCTTGTGCCACATGCATCCTCGGCTTCTTTCCTCAAGCATTCTTTCAATGAAGCCAAGTCAGTATCGGCAAATCCATGGGCTGACCTATACAACAAAGAAAAATGATAACTATAGGCTAGAATATTATAATGAAGATAATTTCATACTTAAAAATGCCCTAACATTTCTTCACTGCTCACGATCAAAAACATAAATAAGCAAAAAAATTATATATTCTAATCACAGTAAAGCAATATATATTTCAGTTAATAGTTTTTCGATGAAGAGACCATTTCTAATTCCACCCGCCTTCACCACTTTTACTAAGTTCAGCCAGTACTTCATGAACAGCGATGCTATCAAGATTGCTGAGAGACTACACCACTTTTCATTAGTTCAGCACAAGACCCATTATGTCTGGAGATCTGAACATTTTTTTACAGGGCAACATAAATATGTACAGAATGCCCAAGGAATAGGCCAAACAAAGGAATTTATTAAATGCTTCACACTCACCCAAAGTAATGGAGTTAATGGAAAATATACTCTCTGTAAATATGACAGAATTTTATTTATAGTAGAGTAAGAAAAAACTTTTAAGTACAACAACGAACATCATTGTTGCAGCTATTCAACTAGGTAAGAGGTACTGAGGAAACATTGGGTAAGTAATGAGGCCAAAGGGTTTATTTCATTGTGACTGAAAGGTAAGTAAAATAAATTGCATAACAGCCCAAGATAAATGGACAGAGCTTTTATATTCTAGCTTTCAAATGTTAAGTGATCAATGACGAAATCAATAAGGATGGTTAGCATGATACGCCACTCACTTGAAAGGACATCGAAGGCATTTGGTATCAAATAAAGAAACCATTGAAATGTTTTTGTTTATGTTTTTAAACAGGAATTACTACTCCAAATATTGATCAAAAAAAGCAACGGTGTAGAATCTGATGCAAAGCATTCCCAAGAAATAAGAGAAAGCATGAGAGTGGAAAGTAGTAAAATTAAAGGGTACATTGCAGGCATACTAAATTTAAGCTTAGATTTGAAATAATTAAAGGTATGGCCTCTAATGATATGTATTTCTCCTCAATGGCTGGTATCATATACATTCCACCCTGATAGAGGTATGCATCTCCTTCCTAAGGGCACCCTATTAATATATGAAATAGAGAGGCTATTACACAAAGAGTTCTGCTTAAAGAAAGGCAAAAATAACATTACACAGTTTTAAGAGGTATAGTGACATTAAAAGATATAATGATCTACTTCATCTTACGATGAGGAAACAAAAGTGACTGAAAAGGGATAATTAAATGAAAATCTGAGATTCCAATGAGTCCTAGGAGTGGCAAACAAGACCAGGTGTAATCCTCCCCATTTCTAAAAATAGACATGACATGCAACATCACCTAGATTGTACATGGTCAAAGCAATAGTGAATACATAAGTGAACTTAAGTTTAGGGAACAATTCTCTAAGGAGAACTAAATATCCATTTCTAGTACACAGGGTACTATTAATGAGTCAATAACAAAATATACATCTATTGAGATAGTTTGAGCGAGAAAATACTACACCTAGAATAAAATTAATTTGGTCTCATTGTAAAGAAAATATCTCACCTCTGCAAGGATAACAAATTATCTGCCACCAACCACACTAATTTTCAACATTTTGGCCAACAAATACTAGCCATTTTACTTGAGAAATGGTGAGGGGATGCACTTCAAGGAGACTTCATTTAAAATATGAGGGATTTCTAACCCATAGATTCAACAGAAATTTAAAAATAAGTACCCTGTATGTTTTCACAACAATTAAAATAAATCAACGACTCAGCATAGAAATTTTACAGAATCACAAAAAATTCTACCACCATGAAGGCTTTATCCCCTTAAAGTAAGAAAAAATGAATCAAATCAAAAACTTGTGCAAGCATATTTAGTTAATTGCTGGGAATTTCAGTCATTAAAAACAATACTCTTGCACCATCAACATCAAAGTATTGACTTCATGTTTCTCACAGCTGCTGAAAGAGAAATATAAATTCGAATATGGTCTCCATTATGACTAGGGACGAATCTTATTCAAATACCTTACGAGGTAGAATGTTACCCATTCCAAATTCAGGATAAGTGAAGAAACAAAAATTACCCACAGCAATCTTTAAGCTACCATGCTATTGTGTTTATCCCAAAGGTGAAGTGCCATTTGCATTTTGTATGTTTTACACTAATAAATTTAATGATTGAAATATCACAATGTAAAAAATAATTTTCTTGAAAAAATGTTAGCTCTTTGAACCATAGAATAATTAAATGCATGCACCCTCAAATCATATTTATCACAGAAAAAAATTCCCACAACAATTTAATATCTTTAAGTCCTTTGATTAAGTGCCAATATAGAGTGCTTAGTCATTAGGTATCATTAAGAGTGCATTTTTGCAAATATATGTACATATATATCTCATTGATATCAGCAAAACATATCACACAGTATTAAACTCCTCTGTCTATGTTATACCAAGCATTAAATTTCATTTACACTTTTTCCTTTTCATTTCCCTTACTTTAAGAAAGCATCTAATTTCTCATTAATAACTATCATACATGTATACTTACAAGTGCAGACACAACTGAAGTAAATGAAAAATCTCAGTGCCAAGTTTCATATTCAAGCTCAATGGCATGCTAACATAATGTTGAAGTTAGACGTTAAATATGGTTTTTCCTAAATATATAGAAACAGAATCCTACAAGAAGACTACTTTTTAAAAAAACCACTGATGCCTCACCTTCCATGTAGGTAAAAGCCAAAATGTAACCATGGTAAGATTATAACACTTATATTTGCCATAGAGCATAAGTCCACAAAGTCCTGAATTGAATTCTTGCCATAATGTTCATAGACCACTACAAAAAGAATCTGTTGAAGAATTAAGAATTAGGTCACCTACTGTTTCATATGGCATCAAGATAAATACACTTGCCATCACAAGCAAAGAGCCAATAGTAAAACATGTCAAGATACATAAAATACCAACATCACTCCTAAACACTGATAAGTTATAATAACAATCTACAGCTTAAAGAGAGTATATTTTTTACTGAGCACCACTCTACCAGCATGGCAGGTGGCCAACCCAAAGACTTCACATAAATTTGAAATTAGAGTCACATTCTTGCAGTACTATTAACAATCATGGGCATAGCCAAGGGGGGCAAGGGGAGAAAGCTGCCCCTCCTAAAGATGCGTTTACACTAGCAAGGGGCTCTAGGGAGTTATTCCTCAAGCTTCTCACAGAAGGGTTTACACTGACCGTGATAAATCCCCCAAGTAACTTCTGGGAAGCTCCCCGCGCAACCTTCTCTGGGGGTGCTCCCTCAATTTATCGCTAGCCAGTTTACACCACTTAGCCGCCCGCTGCGAGCTATGGGGTGCCAGCTTATCTTCTCTCCGCACTTAAGCAAGCCCAAGGTGCAAAAAGAATGGAGACTTATTGTGCAGGGTATTTGTGGTAACAAAAGAATTTGTGGGAAAGAAAATAGTCGACCTTTCGCAAAAATTAGAATTTCAAGGAAATTATAATCATAAAAACTTCTCGGAACAGAAACGTCTACAGACGTGGTTTTGCTTCAGATCTTGGCTCCCCATTTCCACTTCTGATGATCAGAGTCGTTCTCAGAGCGAGCTCCCTGAAAAGTGTTTTGCTTCAAGAATGCCATCGAGAAGGGCGATTATTACTGCAGCAGCTACTGCAGTACTTTTACTAAGGAAAAAGAAAAGGAGCAGAGTATGGGTCAAGGAATGGGTGCAGAAGAGAGTTCTTTCAGAGCATATCACTCCTGACTGTCAGAGCTACAGGTTGAAGATGCACAAAATTTCTGTGCGTTCATAGGGATGTCCGCAACAGAGTTGGAAGAAATTCTCACGCCGGTTGGTCCAAAAATTAAGAAGTTGGACACCCATCTTCGCCCTTCAATTGCAGCCAGGGAACGTCTGATTGTGACTCTGAGATTTCTTGCGCCAGGTATTTGCCATTCACATTTATTCAAATATTGAAGGTGCTTGGAGTGGTCTTTGACACCCCTTGCATTTAGTCTTTGGTGCTGGCAGGTCATCGCGTAAATTTGTGCATGAGCAATAGAATATTTGGAGTTGATGTAGAATATTTCAATGTTCAATTTAAACTGATAAATCTAAACTTTGTTGTATGTGATTCCTATCGCTCTTTAATGTACCTGTTAAGAATACCAGCATGCACTATATCAAAAATTGTTCCCGAGGTTTGCACTGCATTGTATGAAATTTTAAGGGCCGATTACGTGAAGGTAAGGATTTCTTTAGAATACAACACATGAGATTATACTAGTTCAAGAATAATTCCTTGCTGACAATATTGAATGAAAAGGTTTGCAAGAAGATAGTGCCTTCAGAATTGAACCTATGCCAAACTTAATGCTGCCTGATATGTTATTAATTCTGTCGAAGAAGGGACAGGATGCCAAGTTGCTATTCCAAAGAATTTTTCTTTTAATCTCACAAATAATTTTATGACAGTGTTTAAACTGTTGTGCAGTACTCTATTATCTTCCACGCATGCACCTTGTAATAACTGTTTTAAGTTCATATTTTTAGAACATAGTTTTTAACTCTTTTTCTCATTAGAATTTTGGAAAGAACGAGCACAAAATAATTTATTCTGTACATCACCGTTCTTCAACTAATATTAAACTTTTTTATTTGTTTCACGGAAAAAGGAGGTTTAAACTGTGGCCTTATGTAATTTTATCTCAGGCTTTTAAAATATTAGACTAGAATAATACATATAAATCAACACAGCAAAATAGCTCCACACAAATGCACGTTAAAGCAATAATCATATAATATTAGGAAAAATGGCTGAATACTTCGTGAATTCCATTTATGAATATATTAACACGACCCGGGTTTAGACACTTTGTGTCATCTTCAGGTTGAAAATACAGAGCTTGTTACAAATAAATAAATAGATTGTTTTTTTAAGTGGAGTATACTGTTTACAGAGATACGACTGTCCAACACAATACATTTGGCAAGACAGGAAGAAGTATACATAAGAGTCAATGAACACAAAAAGTGCCTTGAAAAAATGAAACAAGAGTCAATGTTTGCGAACTACCTCAGAGACAACAACCATCACTAGTTTTATGCAGAAAATCCTACATCTAGAGAAATAACACAGAAGATTAGAAACCCTTGAAATACTACAAGTACCCTAGTATTGCCAGCTCTCTATTTTTTCTTACTCTATCCCTATAAATGGCAGACTTAATGTCCCACAGTACGGGAAGACACTCAACCCTTTGTATCAGTTCCATCAACTCCTCTTTGGTCCAAACGCACTTGCCTGACATGTTTCCCCAGTGAAAACTATCCAGCGAGTGCCAAAAAACTTCCAGCATCATCGGAGGGCAGCGAGCGACTCCCTCGAGTCTTTATGGGGGTGTCTACACTGGCCTCGCTCTCACAGCAGGAAGCGCTACCTGAGATCCCTTCTGACTTACCGAGAGATAGCTTGCCTGGGTGTTTACACCGAGAGAGTAGCTATCAGGGAGCAGCTCGCTCGATTTTTCTCGCTAGAGTAAATGCACCTTAAATCAAGTAAATACATAGAAGTACTTGATAAAAAGTAGATAAATACAAGATATACGCAGGGAAAGTTAACTTTTTTCATAATTGCACAGCTGTGTGAAATTCAGTGGAAAAATCATTCACCTGGATTGATCCATCTGAGGGACCCAGATCCCTCGATTTCGCACCAAGCCCTCTAACCAATTAGCTAACTAGCTTACTTAATAGTTAACTTAGAAGTTAGAGCTGCTAACTGTTATTTTAGAGTAAGTCTGTTAGGTAAGTGTTAGCGTAGTTAATTAAGCTAGTTACTTAATTAACTAACTAGCTTCATTGGTAACAGCATTCAATACCAAATAGATGGATCTGGGTTCGGCTCCCAGTCCAGTCGAATGATTTTTCCACTGTGAATTTCACACAGTTGTGAGAATACTAGCAGGTGACTCCATTAAAGTTATTACATGGCTAGTTCCATAGTTCTTTGAAAATAGTCCATAATTAGTTTCGGAATCCCTTAAATATGGCAATACATTCCACAGTGGAATGGCTTTGTAAAGCTCTCCTCTTAAATTTGCTGGTGGGTGTCCTACTCCTCTTCCAAACCTCGACTTACATAAATCATATGCCCACATGCCCTTGTTAACAATTATCACAGAAAATAGATATCCACTAAAATGAGGTTTCCTCAATGTGATTACAAGTACATAAACTGAATACAACCACAAGTAGTTATGAATCTAGTTTTACAATTTTTCAAAAGAAACATTTGTAATATAATACCTTATTGGAGCATGGTTTCTCAGGATATCATGTCACATCAGGTCTTTTTGTTGAGACAAGATTTCAGAGGCAATGCAGCTTCCATTTTCAAGTCAGAAGTATAGAGGAAAACAAAATTACACACTAATACATGGATATCTCCTACTACATAGGGTGGGTCCCTGTCTCTCCAGCCAATCTGGTACAGCACCACAGTTTGAAATGGGACATCTTAGTGACTTTGGCATGGCCACTTTGGCATAAACCACTTTGACAAAAGCCACTCGGCATGAACTACTCAGCATGAGGCTGTGTCAGCTCCAACTACAGCACTACGGGCCACTTTGGTGCAAGCCACACTGGCATAAGCTACTTCAGCATGAGGCACAAGGGCACAAGCCATTTTAGCACCAGACATTTCATAGAGCAAATTGAGTGACTATCAGGCAAAACCACTTATTGGAATAAAGATGAAACATGAATGGATGGAATTTGGTCAGAAGAGGTGGACTGAATTTATCTACACATTACCATCCATCACAGGGCACATGCTGGGGATGTTATGACACCAGCCATTTGAGAATCCTGTTTTCGCACAATATCAAGAGATGTAGGATGGACAATATAACTTCTAAGGATACAAGAATTGCGTTTGCACTCACCACAGCAATGGTTGTGGATTGTGCATGGAAAAAAGGAGTCCTCTGATCGTGCTGTTCAACAATCTATTTCTTGCAACTTCCCACAGTGATCTCATCTACCAATAAAATACAGAGCCTAAGTAATTCTATCAGAGTCAGCATCCAACTTGCAATATGCATATGTTCCTAATAGGATGAGTTTTGTTAGTAGTCTTTGAGCTTGCAGTTTTTGAGTCAACATAAATGGCATTGACATGTTATCAGAAAGTGATAAAATCCTGCCAAAGTGGCTCATAGCAAAATGGCTCATACCAAAGTGGCCCAAGCTGAGGTGGCCATGCCTAAGTGACCATGCTGTAATATCCTTGACCACCTGCATTTTGTCCCATCAGAATTTTTTCTCTCCATCTCTCATGGAAGAGGAGAGTCCAACTGCTGGCCAAGTCGTATCCATCTTTTCAGTTGAAGCTATTAGGTTCTTTTGCCAGTCCCATAGCATTGAAATAGCAGCAAATATTGTGATTCACTCATGAGAAGCTGAGGTTCACTACAGTGAAGAAGACATGACATCTGCTCCTAAAGGTCAAGGATAGTTTCGGGGAACCCTTCACAATGGCATTTAAGATCCCTAGCATTTCTGGGAAGGAAAACAATGGGTGAACTAAAAGGGTGTTGAATGGCAAATTGAAGAGCACTAAAGATCTGTCAAGAATAAGCACTGCATCCAATAAATGCATTATCATCATGCTATACAGAGTGAAAAGGCCAAAATATTAGCCAAGGATAACCACAATTTCAATCGAGAAGATGGATAGACCTTGGTCAACAGTTTAAAACACCTCTTCCCTGAGTGATGGTTAGAGTAAACACTGATGAGATAAAATGTGGCTATGGCCCTGATTGACCAGAGAGACAGAAATACTCCATGAGCTCTCTATATATGTGAGCAGCCTTTAGACCCAGGGTATCAGAACATCCTGAGAAACCATGTTCCACAACAACGCTCAAGAGCCTACAAGAGAAATCAAACCTAATTGCTGATCACCAATTTTATAAATGATTTTTAACATTCTAGTTTATCCTCCCTTCAGGGTTAACTAGATTGCATAAATAACTTTTAACTATTTAAGTTCAATGAAAGAGAAGAAAAAGAAAAATCATCCCAACAGTCGCCCACTTTTGAAGGTTCAGTTCTAAAGAAAAATACTAACCTGACATGTATACACTGAAATGTACACAATGACCCCCACTGCAATGTGAAATAAAAGGCTGATGGGTGAGCCCAACATCAAGCTATCAGGATTAATTCTCAAGCCAGGATGAGGTAAAGCCCAGTTTTCTAATCCAATCACCTAACAAAAAAAAAGAATCATAAATTCCATAAAATTAATCAAAAAGGTCACTTTTCACCTAAATTCTCTATAAATAACTTATTTTTGGTGTATCGCAAACAAAATGGTGACCACAGCCAAAAACAATTTTAGTGATTTTTTTAAATCTATCAATAGTATTTCAAAATTAAAATGTACCTTCAATAGGGCACTGAACACAAATTACTCTCATAACGGAAGTATACTAAAGGAGACTAAAGAGTAAGGCATTCATTCAGAATGTGAATCATTATTTACACTCTCATGACAATCATTTTATGCATATTTATAGTTGATAGATATTTTTTAAACATGCATAGCTTACATTTTCAACCTGTTTTATCAACTTGTTCTTATCACAAAGGCATTTGATGATGATAAACTAGTAATATTAATATGCTCACCTTCAATAAGAAAAGTGCTCCAATGATTTGAAATAAAGTGCTTGTCCTCCTTTTGGCTTGTAATTCATTCCATTCATTAGCAATGAAACACATCCTCCAGGCACTAACAGGTTGAGATGTAACACTTGCATCACCACCACCAATTAGAGACTTTTTTCCAAAATGGTCGGAATCTTTAAGAAAACTTGTTCCCATAGGACGAGGCCTTTCCCAATCCAGGAAAAATATATCAATTGATCCTTGAATACCCAACATATGAAGAATTTCAACACACTGCAGAGTGGACAAAAGAGAGAAAATATAATAATTTCATGAAAGGCCATTGACATTTAAAAAGTTTCAACTGACTATAGGAATTGAAGAGGAATAAGATTAGCTGCCTCATTGACTGACTGCAGTGAAACACCAACACTTCTGAGGGGCAATCATTGACAAGTGACTTATATTGTAGTGAGTAACCAAAAGCATAACAGAATAATATCTGAGGCGAAGATCTAAAATTGATATTGGCTATTTCTGGAGCAATTTTTTGGTCAATCACTGATTGAAATTTTACAAGCAAGTAAATAAACCTTTTATACCTAGAAAGATAGAAAACATGGTGTGTATGGAGTTAATGCATTGAGCTATACCAGGAATCTTAAAGCTTCAAGTCACATCACTGATTCAAAAACTTTTCATTTTATGCATGATCCATAAAGTTAGGATTTTGTTCTATAAAGAGTCAATTTCAAAAGCTTACTAGTATTATTTATTATTATTACTTACTTATTTATTATTATTACTATTATTATGCTTACTAGTATTATTACATAAGGACACCTTAGGGCAGGGGCAGGCAATCTCTTTGAGAGTTCATGCTTAAGTCAAACAAATCTCAGGCACAAAACTTTTCCACTTATCAGCCAACATTTTTTAGAACATATTACTAGATATTTTGTAAATATATATTTTGTAAGTGATAATGAATATCATGTAAAACTGACAGAATGAAAAAATTATGATAATTTTTTAATGAAATTTTTTTTTACATTTGGTATTACCCTGAAAATATAACGGCAACTGTCATACATATTTACACTATTTAAAGACACTAATTCTAGCACCCACACACAAAACTCATACTTACTTTTATATTTTTCTTTTGAGCTGTGATTAATTTTTTTCCAACGTACACTTTGTAAGACTAAAACACAGTAAAGGATTATTGCAGATAGCATATTGCTACTATAAAATCTCTTAGATCTGGTTTATGAAAAACAAAATGCACACATATTAACCATCAAAACTACATTAATAGCCCTCATTCTTTGTCACTTCAAAAAATTTAGAAATAACAAGAGACAAAAAACTTGTCAACTCTTATCACATATTATCAAAGAAAGCTCTGCAGCTGCATCAGCAATGACAGAGATTTTATATCAGGTTTATAATCTTGAGAGATATGCACACACTACCAGTTTTATCCATCAGGCTCCTCCTGTTGTGAGATGTAACAAAGCTCACCACCAAAAACAAAGATTCACAAGTATAAAAGATTTAAGTTTCTCCTGGTGAATAGTACAGGGTGGGGCACAATGGACTCCCTGATTTGAAATATTATTATTTATCTCCAGGTACTAAAATCAATTTTTGCATGTCAAAAATGTGTTTTCCCAAACAAATAATAATCCTTTTTCAGACAATAGCAAATATATATTTGTTTCTTCCCACAGGAATTGCATTAAAGATGGGAAGTCATTAAAAAAAAAAGTCCATTCTGCCCCACCCTGTATTAATAAACTCTTCTCGGGCTCTGCACCAGGTGATTAGCTTCATGTTTGCCGACGTTTCAGAAAATGACTTGTTTTCCATTTTCAAGGCGTGTTACTCTGTCCGTGTCAGATTGTAATCTGTTTACAATCTGACACGGACACAGTAACACGCCTTGAAAATGGAAAACAAGTCGTTTTCCGAAACGTCGGCAAACATGAAGCCAATCACCTGGTGCAGAGCCTGAGAAGAGTTTATTAATTCACAAGTATATTTAGACAAAAATATAGCGAGAAATGCTGAAGGCAGGTTTATTTAAACAGATAGCAGTAATTTTATGGAATAGTATTCCAAGCCCTTCATACTTCATTTTCCACATTTCTCTCAGATACTCCTATCGCTAGTTGCTCCTTTCTGATATTTTCTGAGTGAACTCTGTTGCCAACAAATTTCTGCTTCAAAGTTGAGCTGCTCTGAAATTTAATCAACTATTTTTCAAAACCATCCACTTCATTTCATGAAAACATTTGCAAGTTTCATTCATCTAGTTTGATACTGTCTAAAAACAGAATGAATTTTTCCATCCCTACCAGCTCTCTTAATTTAGCAAATATAGTAACAAAGCAACAAACAATTGACTCGATTCTGTTTGAAATAGCTTTTGAAGGCATTGCAGCTCAAAGCCAACTGACCACTCCTAGTGTGCACAACCACTTTTACAGGCTAATAATAAACTGACTTTGTTCATTCACAAGGAGCCAAGCTCATGCATAATGGCACTGTCCCCACCACAGAGAGGTGTCCCAAGACAATAAAAACTTTGGTAAAACTTGTTTAGCCTGCCAGAAACAAATGCCACATTTGGCACGTGTCCTGGTAACCCACCCCTGCCTTAGCATGTCCCACAACACGACTAAATATCTAATCCAGTAAAATGTTTTATAGCAATAAAACAAGCATATACTTGCCTATATTATATGAGAGGCAAATGACGAGGTGCTTCTAGCCTCTTACCTTTAGACTGAATGACACTATTATGTAAGTCTTGATGAGCATATCCTCCTCAGGCACATCCTCCCCAGTCAAAACTGTCTCTGATGGGACAACTGGTAAAGTGACATAAGGGACAGATTGCCCTTTGTAGAAAACAAAGGTCCTGATTGATGCTGCGGCAGCAATAATCAATGCAGCATCTGCCAGCCTCCCTGCAGCATGAAGACAGAGGCACCTGAGAAACCATATGGGTGCAGCAGCTGATGTGGGCAGAGTTACAGAGTCCCGTCTGATAGATGACCATGCTTGGAGTAGAGCTATCAGCACAGCAAGAGCACCAAGGATTCCTGACCATATCTAAATGGCATAGTACAGGTAAGACAAAGAGTCCACATTAAAAAATTCTTAATCCTGGCTTACCAGACTGAGCCATTAACACATGAGATGGCTAACTACCAATTTCTCATGGAAGCCAATTGATTAACACTGATGAAACATATCATACATGTCACCAGATATATATTTCAAAAATGCTATCATGCCTTACCTCTACTGGTTTCATCAAGACCCCATCAGGTTGCTCATAATCAATGGAGAAACTGGTGGAGACAACTTGATCAAGATTTCTATCTTCCAAATCAATTTCGTCATATTTTACCTTGATCAGAGGAGGGAATATAAGGCCCAGTTCATCCCTTCCACGAAGTTTCACCCTAATAGATGGAGAAATGATGACAGAAATGAAGCTAAAACTTGACTGAAAGGTTATAAAACTAGCCGAGTTTCTAACTGATGAAGAGGGAACATGATGTGGGAAATGAAGTGCTAATGAAGGACCAAAATAAAAGGAAGGAGTTAGTAGAAGCCCTAATGCCAAGGGTACAATGGAAATGAAGAAAAATAATGTTTTTCGACTAACTATCCTGGTACAAAATTGAGAAAAGAGGGTATATTTTTTTCATTCTTCACAGGTACATCATCTTCATTGGTTGTTCAATTCTAAGATTGGTTGACTGCAGTCCTCCATCCTTCCCTGTGTAGCGCTAGTTTGCTTACTTCCTGGTAGCTTGGCTTTTTAAAAAGTGTATTACCTTTTTCTTTAATAGGTAGATCATCATCATCATAATCTCCTAAAAGATGCTTTTATATTCCCTTCCCAAAAACCGTGTACAACCATTTCAATTATCTACACAGTAAGACAATGTACTTTAGCTTGACAAAAATTACACATTAAAATTACTTACCTTATATGACACGACTTCATATACTGAATTGAGGATGGAAATTTTGAACCAGCCTTGATTCCACTAATTGTATCAATTACAAATAGCCTGCGGACAAGTTGCCACTGTGACTCTTCATGTCCCTAAAAATAAATAATTCATCAAATATTTCAAGCAATCAGTCAGAAATGACAAAAAATATTTTTCAATGCAGAATACTACTTACAAAAAATTGCTTTGGACAATTGCATTTTTTAACATAAAAGGACACCTTTATCATCATCTATATGTAGATTACAAATGAATCAGAGCATAGAGCATAACTTTCACCACGCCAATTACAACAGAAGGTATGCATATCTGGTAACATACAAATGAATGTAAACAGTTTGGGAAGCAATCTCTCCACATGATAATGATCTACACAAAATATTCATGCAAATGCATGTAGTTAAGAATAATAACTCCAATGAGTCTAAGAATATAAGTTTACATACCTGGTTAATGAGCTTTCCATCTACTCTAACAGTAAGACTTAGAATTGGCAGAGCATATAAATCCATTGAGCTGCTCTCAGCACCATTCTGGTAGCTAAGGAAGAGGTCCATGAATTCCAGTGAATGATTCATTATGTACCTTAGAGGTATTTCACAAGATAACTTATTTGGTGCACCAAATCTAAAGAAATCCTCATTATTAATCACAGCTGCCAGAGGGCACAGGCTGAGTTTTGATAAAGGAACTGGACCCAGTCCAATGAATGAGCCATCAGGAGCATATCTTGCAGCAGTTAGGTTGAGCCAAGCATTCTGGAAAGCATAAGAACAAATAGTGCTCACTTCACCACCAGCCACTGTGCAGATCATACATTTTTCTCCACAGATATATCCTCGTGTGAACTAATATAATGCTACCCATGATCTAGACCTTCAAACAAAAAGAATTCACAAGACAGGCACAAATTATGACTTCTCAGACACATTGAGGGCAACAGGCAGTACAGTTAGGCTCAGTTACTTAGGTCTCTTCAAATAAAGGATGAATATTGATCCAAGATGTGATATATGAAGAGTTGTAAAAGAATTTGAAGCTGAGCTAATAATCCACTGCATGAGGGTTCTGGTAAGACTTTACCCAGCCATGGAGAGTAAACAAGAGAGTTGAAAGAAGCGGAATACCAGGACACATAATATGCACTACAGCTATGAAGCTGATTATTCTCCGCAAATTTTAGTTTTATTTAGTAGTATTTTAGTTTAAAATGACCTAAACATTAAGTATTAGCATGAAATCACTTATTGACCATCCTAAAATGTATCATTGTTTTACCATGCCTTGCAAAAATACCTAAATGTGGTAACATCCATTACACTAAATTATACAAAGGTATTGATTGAACTAATTGACTTAATAAGGGAGCATGAAATAGATAGTCACCTGTGATTTACTTCCCATTCCATAAGCTGCACTAATTTTCTTCCTTCCCAATACAGCAGGTGCTTCTCCTTCTCCAAAAAATATCCAAGGCAAATTGTCTGGAGATGAAGAAGTTGATTGGAATGGATAACAAGGACCAGGAGAAATTGTAGATCGCTGGCCACCAAAAACTTTACGCCGAATGTCTGTGGTAGTTGTGGTAACTATTTGATATCCACTCATTGCACACATGTTTGCTAATGCTTGACAAGCTTTTTCCTCTCCTTTTATCTAAAAAAAAAGGTTTCATTTAAGCATTAAAACTGATTCTGACTAAATGCTTCTGAATTGATGAAAGTCTGATGGAATCCTTACCATACAGAGGTAGGCAGCAGGGCGAAAGTACGTCTGAAGATGATTAGATACCATAGTTCTTCCAGACGGATAATTAATTGTGTAGGATGAACTTTCATCAGGCCACTCTGAGATATCCTTAAGGGGTATACAGAGTAATCTGGATGGGCCATACAGCAGCAATTCATGACTCTCTGCAGGGCAGGTGCAGTTTAAAGACTCAATCTAAAGGAAAGTATGGTTCATAATATAAATGCAAATACATGACTCATATGCAAATAAAACTTCCAGCATCATAGTTCCTTGAACTAAACAAGTATAACAACTAGTACAGAAGTAATGGATTTTTGTGCAATGCATAAAAAAGCTTACCAATAATATTATATTTCACCTCCATACAGTTGTAAACCCCATAATATTTTATCATTTTGATAATGCTTTAATCAGTAGATGGTGATAAGTATATTTGCAACTTTAATGAGCGAAAGAGAAAAATTGTCATAAAAATAGACCACATATAGAAGAATTACAAGAAAAGAGACAGAGAAACTTCTCAAATATATTAATTCTTTCCTGTGCAGTGACATCATTCAAAAACAGAACTAGCTAAAGCCATTATGCATGACCTGATCAGTCTAAACTTTCACAATTGGGCCAGAAGATAACTCCCACCAAAATATGTTGTGTATAAAATGGAAAGTCAGAATACATATATACCCACATAGATGATGTGATTTATATTAAGATATTTTTCCCAGTAATAAAGCCAATAATAACATTACAAATGTTCCGCCATTCCATAGACTTACATCTTCATCATCACCCCCATCAAAAGGCACTTCAAATGGACATTTTACGCAGGAACTTTGGTCAGGAGAAGAAACGGTATAAGAGTTGCACTCGACACATTTTGATACATTCAACCAATCTCCATTTTCCTCTCGGTCAACTATACAAAGAAAGAAAAGAATTCCTTTAGCTAAGATATTTTTTACAAATTAACAGAATGCAAGAACATCACTCTCTTTTTCATCATCTTATTATGGCAATATTATATTTTATTTACACTTTTTATAGAAACAATTATCAGAATGTTTTCAACTTCAAACCAATATTCAATAATATTTTGATGCACTCTAGTTTATAAATAAACACATCCTATTACTATAAAATCAATATTATAAATCTGAAGACACTCGTTAGCAACTGATTTTCTTTGCAATGATGACTACCAAATTAGAATGTATTAGCAACTCATCTAACCAAAGCTTGGAGGGTCTATTGGTATACTCATGTAAAGCAATTTGTGACAAATTTTTCTAGAGCCTAAGTTGAAACTGAGATGAAATGCTCCGATTGTCTTGAATTAGCCTTGATGCACTCACATGTTTTCTTCCAAATGCAGGAGCTGGGGTTTATTTGGTAAAGGAATGACTCACGGGTGTGACTGTCATGGTCTTGGTTGAAACTCAATTGTTTCAATTCACTCAACTCAAAATTAGAAGCGAGTTCCAACAGAGACAGTGTTACATCCTGTATCAACTTTCAGCACATTTACAAGAGAGATTTGGAACTGCTTCATTACATATTGTTTTAAAAGGGACACCAACTGTAGTGCAGTGACGTAGCCAGCATATTTCATTTCATAAAGGAGAGGAGGTCGATGCAGAGAATAACTAGTGTGGAGGGAGCTGGGGTGTGAAGTGGGAAGGGAAAGGTGAAACATTTTTTTTTAATCAGGATAAAATTGTGAATTAAAGCAAATAAGAGCACAATTGTGACAGTGAAGTATCGGCTGTTTTTCTTTAATTTTGCAGAGAAATTTTCAAAGAGAATCTGTTAGGCAAGGTTTTTTGTTTGAAAATTACAAACATTAATTGGATAGGTTGTTCAAAATAAATAATAATGAAATCAACATTCTAAGTTCAAAATAATAACTTCCTCTTTAGGTGCCATTTAAAAAAATTAAATTCCAAATTTGGGGGGATCTGAACTTCTCATGACCTCTGAACCTCTCGGGAGCGGCTCATGGACACCTGTATGGACAACCCTCCCACCCCCACTCTGGGTGAGTTACCTCTGGATGGCACTCAAGTGATCGCTTTCATATAAAGTATTCTGTCAGCTTCCATCAACATTCGGGAAGAGGATACTCATGATTGGAATATTTAAGAAAAATATGCACAGATTCTGCATTTATCCAAATCATTCACAACTCGGATGTTCCTTCCAAGAACGAACCATAACTTGGACAAAACCGGGGCGCTCCCAAGCAACGTCTTCGCGGCGAGAGTGAATGCATGCGGCAATAAAAATGCAGATGAATAGGGATGCACGGGCGGTCATCTTTGAAGCCTTTAGCGGTCGCGCACCGCCGTATTACGTCATCGGAAGCGGCACCTAGACCGCTTGCAGTGATTGGCGAACTGTCGCGAGGCTGCGGGAGGAGAAAATGATTACCTACTTAAAGCCCGAACCCTTTGCGGTTCATATTCCACGCAGCCCCGTCGGGCGACCTTTGAGGATGGCCGCCACTTTGCCTAACCTGCCAATATTGGACGGATAACGAAGCGAGCAGAATAAATCAAATTATGGGGAAAGAAATGGAAAGATCCCATGCGCAAAAGCATCCCTCAATGATGCCTCAGCTAGCAGCACGTCCGTAAAAAGTACAACTCTCCGGTTTCCAACCGGGTGATATGGGTGATGCAGAGATCTTACCATCGTCTTCAGGCCTTCTTTCTCACCCCGGAAATATGCTCGGGTGAATCTCCTTGAGCTTAAGAATTTCACTCGCTGAGGCAAATGATCGTTTCTTTCTCCGAGACTTCAGTAATGACAGCTGAGGATGATTTTCGAAGTATACAGACTGCGACATAAAAAGCGGCAATTCACGAGATCTCTTCTTTCACTTGCACAGGTCCAGAATTTCGACTTTCGATCACCTCTTTTTAACTGGGTAAACGCATCGATGATATTGTCCGCGATGTACATAATGATAACTACCGTCGCGATAGAACAGTCGGATTCCGAAGACCGTGGTCGTGTCTCAGGCTGTGGTTTTCCATAGGATTAGGACCATACGTACTGATTTAAAGTTGTTTGACCTTGTGCCCCGAAAAACTAAAAAAAGTATTAATTTAATTAACAGCATTTGGACTTTTACTACCAAAGCTTATATAGCACTATCCATAAGCATAAGCGAACAATGGGAATATTACTAAGGGTTTCACCAAATAAGAACGGGACGAAGTGATGGTAAATTACGACGTTAAATCTTTCTGTGTGATTCACATAAAATATCAAAAGAGACATAATTTAATAAGAATAATTAATTAATCATACATGCCAGCTTCTAATTACAGAGAGGAAGATAGGTCATACCATCAGCTGGGGGAAATAATAGGCAACAGACCGGGAAGTAAACACTTGGTCGTAATAGGGGGCAGAAAAGCGGTGGTGGCCGGTATGAGGGGGGAGGAAAAGGAAGGGGAATGTGAGCTGGGGTGGACGAGAGATGACCACGAGGAAATATCTGTTCAGGTCTGTAAGAGAAAAGCCCACTCCACACAAATTCGTGGTTCTAACGTCATCAGAAGCATAGTTAGGCAAAAAATACATATTCACTTTTCACAGAGTTTTATTAACACCGACCAAGGTTTCGACGTAAGCTATGTCGTTTTCAAGGTGACAATGACATAGCTTACGTCGAAACACCTATTATTGTGAGATCATGTCATCTGTACTCCATTTCCACGAAATATCGCCTGATACGCTAAAATTAATTAAAAATTTCCGGTCATACCTACATAGTTTTCAGTTACATGTTGCTAAGAAACATAAATATAGATAAAAGGAGTCATCAAAACGTATAGAGTCCCAAAGGCAGATCCTGGTCAAACCTTATTGACATAGATATTTTACGTTGAATTCAAGAGTATATATGGTAGTACTACAGAAAACCCGAATTATCATTCGAAGGAGAGAGTAAGGAAGAGCACGAGCGAGATGATGCATTCCGCGGTGAGGGTGAAGGCTTGAGATTAGAGGAAGGTAGATGGTAAACCCTGGCTTCCTCAGCCGCAGAAGAATAGTGAGTGGGGTAAACTGACGGAAAGTAAACACGAAAACTGATTCGAGTGTGCAGTTAGAGGTCGAATGGTGAGATGATGTTGCATCGCCGCTGCTTCCCAACGTTTACGCCAAGAAATTGTTAAAAATCAAGTGAAAAGTTAGGCGTAGGATTTGAAATAGGAAGACAGCTGCTTAAGTCGGTTATATTATTGGACGTCCACGAATTAGCCAACCAATTATTCAAATAATTGCAGACAATGACAGCCATTAAAAAAGCAGCGCGGAAAACACGGACTTAATATCTATAGTAAAAATTACGACAGCGAGGTTTTATAAGATAAAGAATGCGAGGCTGACAATAAAAGTAGGACACAAACTAGAGCAAGTTGAACAACTTAGGTATGTACCTGGGTAGTACGTAAGAGGAAAGTGGGCATACAAGTAACGCATGGGGACAGACAGGGTTAGTGTAGGGGGAGGGGGCAGGGCATCCACCCGCAGCGGTAGATTTATGTTAGGGGGCGGGACATCATCCTGTATGGCTCCGTATAGCTGATTTGGAATGAAATATCTCGTTGAAGGGTGTGGAGAGGTGCTGTCCATGCACCAAGGATATAAGAGAGAGAATTCGTCGGCAAAAAGGCGTTCACTAAAATGAGAGAACTGACGACGGGGACCATGAGTCCGAATGTAACAAAAAGACATGAGAAGATTTCAATATTGAGCGTAGCGTTACATGATGCAGAAGCGCGAACATTGAGGAAAGAGGATAAGAATAGGCTCGAGGCGTTTGAGAAAAAGGTGCTGAGGATGATGGCGAAAGTGTGATGGATGGAATGGCAGACGAATGTGGATGCGCTAAGAATGGTGGGTGAGGAGAGGAAACTGCTAGGAGAGATTAGGAGGCAGAGTTGAAACGAGTAATGAGGCGCAAGGGGATGCTGAAGAATGTGTAAGAGGCGAGACTGTTGGGCCGGCAAGGAAGGAGAAGACGTCGTCTAAGCGTCTAATTTATGGAATTTTTCCTTAGTGAAGCAAAGAAAAATTACGCTCTGCCAATTCCACATAAAATTTTACGTGGAATTTACAAAGTGTATCTTTCCTTTGTGTCATAAGGAAGGAGAACAAAAATGATAATTTTATGGATGGGATGAAGGGAGTAGGATGTACGCCAGGCTGAAGAATGAAATCATTATAGGAGACAAGGACTGAAATGTATAAAAGAGAAGTGCAGGTATTCTTCCTTCGATTCAAACCTACATTGCCCGGCAGATCACTTCAAATTTATATAATAGTCAAGAAAAAGAAGAGCCTAAGATGAAAGACTAGCAAGATCTCGCGCTTTCCGGAGTATGCGCTGGATGAAGTATTCGTGAACTCCACCGGATCAGGGATTAAATTTCTTTCAACATTACGACGGCCACCTCGTCAATCACCCGAATTCGCTCAACAGTTATAGGATGATGAATGAGACGGCATCCGAAATGCCGTAAGAAATGGTGTGCCTGATCCGATCGAGAACCCTAAATTACTGTTTAAATAAGGGACAAGACGGGAAAGCTGGTAGTAGAATTGGTAAGGATGCAGGAGATGTGAGAGGAATATGCCGAAGAGTTTTATGGTAGGCTTATTATTTTGATAATAAAACTGGAATGAGACATTGTGAGGTATATGATGGGATCGATTCTTAAGTCTTTAGCAGTAAGGTATAGGAGTTCAAAATACGTAGAAGATTAGGGAGCAACGAGAGGTCCTCAACTTAAAAGGGGACAACAGACTGAAGGGGTAGACTCATCCGTAGCAACGGTAAAAGGACATTTACATCATTTTGAATAGGGACACCTAATTGCCATTCATAAAAACACCCTTACCTATAGAGGAGCATTCGGTCCGAAAATTCTCTGGCCAGGACTCAGAATTGTAATTGCACAGGCTATTTCAATTATAGACGAAAGATCAGAAATTCTATTGCAAATCAAAGACAATTTGCCGTGAGTATTTAATGGTTTGCATGAGTAATTGCGGTTCACGATGAACTGTCACCGATACTCAATATCGGGAAAGAAAATTAAATTCATAAAGTCCAAGTACTCGTGGATAGAATGACCTACAGAGTTCACAAGACTCAGACAGAGACATCTCGGCACAGAAGCAAAACTATCGAAGTCAATTAAGCCCACGACCTTGGAGACGCAGGGGGTAAATTAAGCCCTCGGTAGGGGTACCCACTTGGCCAGATTACATGCATACGACACAGTCTACGCCTAGGGTGGGCTACGCTGCCGCTATTCGCCACATATGGATTTCGCCATAGTTTTGACCCTGGAATAAAAAGTAAAGGAAGTTTCCTCGACTACTAGCGCTGGCTGAAAGACGACAATCCTAATATACTTTAAGAAAGAGAAGCCAAACGTAAACTATTTTGTAAACTTTGAACATGCACCGATTACTAACACTAATCTCATTAAGTAATTCCTAATTTTCTGTGATTGTGGCAAATTTCATGTCTCAATTGCCACGCTCGTAGCTCCTCTTCAAGATAAGTTTGCCCACCTCCATTCGATCTTAATCACCTTCATAATCCTAGCCTAAGTTAAATCCTAGCCTAGACTCGGGCAAACTCCGAGGTAGCCGCTGTTCTATGGGGCTGCGCAAGGTTAAAGTCTAACCGAAAAAAGCATTGTTTAAATACGTTTTCAATAAAATGACATTTATCACAGAGAGCCATACGATTTCTGACGAATAAAATGGGTAAGATTATTTTTATAAAGCCTCACAAAAATTATAGCTAGGGAGACGCAATGGGTGAAACTAACTACGCCTATTCGAATCCATATTGAAAACAATCCTTGTACTTTTCGACTATTATTACTGCCGCCACAGCGATATTAGTCGAGGAAACTTCCTTTACTTTTTATTCCGGGGTCAAAACTATGGCGATTAGCGAAATCCGCATGTGGCGATAGGCGAAATCCACATGACGATTAGCGGCGGAGTAGCCCAACAACAAGCACAAGGATTGTTTTCCATATGGATTCGAATACAAAATACTTCCACGAAGTGAAGCCTGAAGGTGTTAAGTTTAACTACACCAAGTCAAAAATTTCCGAGAGCCACCCCTGCCCATTCCTAGCCTAGGCGGGCATATTCTCGTCATTCGACCATTTTCGCGTGGTGAACGCATAAAATGGTAGAGGTGGTAAGCAGCCCGGGAAAATAAACGACATCATGAGCGACGGAGGTGTCCCGTAAATAGTCTCGATCTCGGCACTTGACGACTCCTTCACATGAGAGTGCGCCCTTTAAATCTGGAGGGGCGACGGAGACACAAATTCCTGACGGCCGAGGACATTCATCATCATCCACTCTCCCAGGCAACGATCCGCGCAGGTCCACGAGAGGTGGAGGGTACGGCGCCGCAGCGGCGACCCCCACTTCCCCCACTCGGAAGCCTCCCCACGCGACACCCGCCCCTTCTACTCCTCCTGCCCCTCATATTCCGACCCGGGGGGGAACCCCTCCACCGCAACAAAGCAGGAAGTAGTCTGATTATTAGAGCATCCCTATGCCATCCCCTATATCCCATGATGACTCCCTCTCTCTCGCGCCCGGGTTACGACTTAGTCTCGGGACATTTCGGAGATTTCCTCCCCCTCCATGGCCCGCGGTGATCGTGAAAATTAACCGCGTCCCGAGCCGGTAGCTCCCGGGCAGTCACCGCGGTCGCCGCCGAGTCACGTCACTTCAACGATCGGGCACTCGACTAGTGACCACGTCCGCTCTGAATCACGGGACGGCGAGAGGGGCAAGGGAACCCAGGGTCCCGGTGCGCCGTACAGTAAATTGCAATGCGATCCCCACGGGTGACGTCGCGCCGCTCCGAAAACTCGACTGGGAAAGTTTCCGCTTGATTTGGCATCGCAATAAACCATGAAGGAGGGAGATTAAAACCCATTTTCGACTGTCTGGTCAGCATTTTCCTTATTTCGACATGGAAATGTTGTAACCCGTAACAGCAATGGAGGAGATGACATTAATACAACATTCGTAGCTATGACAGAATATTTTGTGACATGAACTTTACTCTTTCTGCGGGGATCTTTAATTTAACGGTCAAGCAAACGGCTATTGCAAATTGGGTTATTAAAATCTAGCATTTCAAAATCAAAACAGATGGTAAATCTGAAAAATAATATATGCACACGATGCTCGATAGGAATGGCAAATTTTATCAACAAAAGGCTGTTTCTTGGTTTCTTTTACCCAACAATTTACGTTTTATTTTAGAGTATATTCTTCTCGGTTAGTATCTAATGTCATACTCTATCCATGTAAAATTTACTGAAAAGGGAAACAATACACAAAAGAAAAATAAGCTGGTAATACCAAAAAACTACATTTAGAGAACTCAAAATGAAAGACAAGAACCGAGGTTTTCACTAATTAGATGAAACAAACTTTTTCTCACACCAATGTTAGTTATTATTTACACAATAATTGTTTCCCCTGAATTACCATGGATATATTAATTTTATATATTTCTTATGACAAAAACTTTTACAGTGATACTACCACAGGGTTAGCCACATCTCAAAGTTAAGTTGTAATATTATTGATAGCCCTTCAGGTACAGGAGCCCCACTAGCTACAAAAAAATGATGCCTCCTGAAGATATCCTGGCAAAAATAACCACCACAAAATTTGTAATTTGCTAATAAATTATTAATGAAAAAATATGCATTGAAGCAAGGGATAATCGTTCACAGTGAAAGCTGAGTATAACAGATGAGACACAACAGAAACAATTGAAAATTACACCACACTTGAAAATTAGTATCCAACAATAATATAAAACTGAGAAATGGTCTGGAGGGTGACCCTCAAATCAGTTGTTCAGGCAATTGTTAGCTCAGTGCAAACATCTCAACAAAATGAAAACACTGGGGATAACATTTAAAAATTACAAACACAAATTTTCAGACTACAATTAGGAATTAAAATATTATTATAATTTATAATAAAAATAGTTATAATATTTTCAGGGTCACATTCACATTCATAGTCATGATTCATATAATCTCCAAAATATATTTAAAACCTTACTACAAGGTATTTTGAGGGCAAATTTACATGATAAATGCCTGAGGAAGGTCACAACTGACTGAGGGAAAGGATAGTGAATGATACGACTGGGGAAAGAGAGGGAGAGGGGATGGGGGAGACTCAGTGGGAGGGGGACGAAGAAGGGGGAGGGAAGAGGGGGATCAAGAGGGGTGAGAAGTCACCAGAGGAGCGAAAGCCACACGATGGAGAGTAAGCAATTCAGTGTTCTAATGCCACAGGTCATTGTGCCAACACTACACAGCCTTTACCCAGTGATTAAAAATACAGGACAGGCATTACCCTCCGAGATTGTAGTTTTTACAGATCATACAGTGTGCAACTCTCTTTAAGCTATTTCAGTGATACAACTAAGAGGAAACATCATCCAGAGGGAATTTTGCTTCGATTCCTTAAGTCACAAAATCTACTTTTCAAGGTAAGAAAGAAAATATCACCATAAGCTTCTAATAATATCAATAATGATGATAGACATGGGTAAGCATCCAAATATTCTTCCGTAAAGAGTTAGGAAATTCTCATTAGTTTTTGAGGGTGGATACAACAATGAAAAATAAGAGGGTGTAGGCTGAAGTAATAGGGAGATTGTTAAGGAGTACAAAAAGGAGAGAATAATAAATGACATTTGGGATGGCTTGCAAAACTATGGAGCTATGAAGAATGAACATAGCTTTAGGCAAAAATTTTCTGGTGTGTAAAAGCACTCAAGGGGTGCAAAATAGTTTGTGCAGTCTTCTTGAGCAATTAAAAACCAAGATAAAATGGGTTACCTGTAAAGAGGTTCTCCATTTTCATATGCAATATAAGAAGGGATTGGAACTCTTTAAGGAAAAGTTTTAAGTATTCCCCACATTTTTTGACATCACTTGCAATGTAGGCCTAGGCCAGGGTGTGGGGATTGGACAGATCTTTAAACATACTTGCATAAGTCTGATAAATATTTCATATACCTAGATCTCAATAATTGATTATGATAATGACTAATATCGACCTGGAATCCCATACACCCAATGTACCTTTTACCCGACAATTTATTCATTTCATAGCATCCTGAAAACAGCAAAGGGACCTTTTACATCAGGAACCAAAAGAGGCAACCTTATACAAATGCACAACCATAAGCCCACAGGAATAAAAACCCCACCCTGACTAGGCCCAAACCTAGTAGGCTTGTAACCATGTAGTTGACAAGCATTAACTAAACCCTATTATACACCACTTAGGCCAGTAAAGTACTGCTTGAGATATCTTTTGCATCATTGCACCATCATCATTTGAATGGTCATTTGAAGATGCTCAGTAATTTGGATGTCAATTCTTTATGATTTTTGGAGATTTTCTTAATAACCAAATGGCAACCTATAATTTTGTTACATTGCTATTCATAATTTGATTTTTTATATTCCCTATCTATATTTAAATAAAAAAAGTCCATCATTTATACCTGATACACAGTAGTTAAGATAAATGGTAGAACTTTGCCCCTTTCCTCATTACCATATTTGTGTTACTTTCATTGTATTTCCTACAGGCCACATCTCCAAAGCAAATGACGGTTATGCTTTTGAACAGACTTATGAGATGTGTCTCTTGAGCTATATCATAATTCATTAGAAAGCATATGTGAGAGATCAATCGTTAGGACCATTTTTTTATCCAATGCCATTTTCTAGCCACTGGCATGTACTGCAATTGACAGCATTTACCATAAAGCACAATTAAGGGAAGGCAAAAATAATCAGAGCAAGAAATTCGGATCAACTTTATTTAACATCTACTAAATACAAAGCACTAAAAAATCAGGTCCACATGATATGGGAATTAGAACATCTAACAAACTGCCTAATAAGCATTAGTGTATCGTCTCTAACAGTGTTTTTCAATCCATTGTAAATTCTTTTCTCCAAGAAAGACTGTACTACTTAATTAATGAATGAATAAATGGTAACTGACCTTGCTTACATATCTTTATTGTGCATTCATTTTTGGTCCCATTGTAAATAGTGTCTATTCTACAAATTTATCTTTTTAAGTGCAATGCATGAACAATGTATGTACAGTACTATGTGCCATCATGCAAATAAGTACTACATTATTAGAATGTAAAACTCTTGGGTTTCCAACCTGGTGATGGTGGTTTGTAGCACCGACGTTTCGAAGGCATAGTCTGTATTCGTCCTCATGGTGAAGTGAGTATGAGTTTCTTTGCTACCTTCCCTTTTCTTCCATAACAAATGTATAGTTTTCAAATATGTACACCTTTAAGGGAACCTGGGGTCAGCATACTAGGGTATAATGAGCTCACCTTCATAATATTCTTTATATAGGAAAAATAAAATTTGATGGGTACATATCCACGAGACATCAGTGGGATTCAGAAGCTCTACGAGGCATTGTCACATATGCTTTAATGAATTCACCATCTTAATAATTACATCCAACAATATACAATCAACTCCAGAGTTTGATATGGATTCTAGATCTAATGGTTAGATAGAGGCAAATCCCTGAGGTAAAACCACAACATGAAAATTTGGAAAATCAATGCAATCTATACACAAAATTTCTATTTAAATACATACATGCCCATTTAACTCATTTTATTTGGGTCAGGAACTTAAAGAAAATGGCAATTATTAGTTCCAGAAGAGGAATAAAACCATGTTTCACTAATTCTTCGATAAAATAACTAATCTAATAAAACTTCTTTTTCTCAGCCACATTTGTGGAGAGAACCATTACTTCTCTACCATTTCAATCGGCTCTTGTTGTGCCCTTCAAAAATTATCTCCTCTGCCTCTAACTCTACCAGTAGATTTTTTTTGTTTCTATCAATTTTGACTACAGGAACTCAAAGGCACTGACATGAATTGATAAAAAATACTAAAGACTCATAAGATTCCTGCACTCAAATCAATAGAAAAGTGTACAGACTTTAAACCTTGTTTCTCCCCCAGATTCCGTAAAGTCCCATAAGAATTATCGATCAAACCTATAGGAAATTTTCATTGGGCAACCACATTCACTCCTGGTATCGGTTGGTCTTCCCTTTCCTCTCAATCTATTTACACCACTATAATAAATTATCTTGGTGTGCTCTCTTCCATCTTATGAATTGGACCACGTCATTATTGCACACCATTCATGCTAGACCCTCGCCAGAATTACAATTTCTTATTTTCATGACACACTAATTCCTCTCTCCACACCCCTTCCTTTACCACAAACACAAGGCATGAGTCAAGTTTTAGGGGTGGATTAAGGTCGTTTTTTGGTGTGGGGGCAGATTAATACTGCCCAGGGATCTGGAGAAATGGAAACCTTGTGGCCAACATTTCGCATCATGCCAGGTAATAAAGGGGGGTGGCCACTCCCCACTCACCTCTTAATACATCTCTGCATCCAGCAAGCATTTATGCCTATTCTAAAATATTATAATAAAGACAGAAAGTTCATATAGGTATATGGCTGTTTCGGTCATAGATAGGACTGTGATTCTGATATTTTTCTTTGGGTTGTATGTACTGTACTTTTTTACTACGTTAAAATAATTTGTCCATCAGTAACAAATTAAAAGATTCTAATATGGATAGAATAGTTGTAACAAGGATTTTACGATGATAAACAGACAAGTTAACGGAAAATATCAACTCTTTTATTGTATCGGCCTTGTTGCATAACATAAATAGGCTAAATAAAAGAAACATCTTTGGTGATATCATACTCCTCCATCAGAGTTTTATCAGCAGTTGAATCATCATACTGACAGTTCTTATGGTGTATTCACCTACTCCATGTAATAAGGCTCTCGATGTACTCAGGACCTTCCACCACTCTCATAGCTAAAGAAAGGGTATAAATGTCCGTGGATCCATAGAAAAATAGGTTTTTTCAGAAAATTTCATTTTTCCCATATTTTAAAATAAAATTCATGTATATTTTACATAAAACCCAATAGTGAGAAAGGCGACGCATCAAAAAGAAGAAAAGAATGTCCAACATGGAGAGTATACAAGTAATTACTATATTAGATTTTTTTAAATGCATTGGATTATTTCAATTGCATGAGCTGTTGAATCTGCACAGTTGTTTACCCAAGGAAAACTATAAACAAAAATTATGGTACTAAAACTTAAGGTGAATTGAAATCATTAGTTTGCGAAGCTAATAAAGAATAACTATAGTAAAGTGACGTTATAGTTTACCCTGTATTTCCCCTATGTTGCACAGACCACAGGTTAACTCAGCGGACGCGTTGCTGGCACAAGGAAGACATTTTTTCTTATCTGTAGAGGGCCGGTGACTAGACGGACATAAACGGCATTTTGGGAATTCTCCATCATCAGCCACTATTATAGCGTTTTCCTCACACACACAAGCATGCCCTAAATAATAATATTCAATTAATATAGAGGCAACCCCAAATAACATAAAAATCAATACAAATGTCCTACTCCTCACCACTGTCATCGGGACGTAAATAAGCTTCCTGATCACAACTGACACATTGTAACTTGGTTATACTATAATATTCTCGTTCGTTGCATTCATTCGGATCCACATACTCCACGACTTCGCCAGTGAAGCCCGCAGTAAATGGAATATAGCAAAATATAAACAAAATTGAAATATAGCGTGACTGCTCTCTCATGATTTCAAAAACCGACACTGTTAAATCGCAACGTCGAGCTTTCGATTCACGCTGCACTTTGCGATATATCGATTTCTATCGATAGTTCCTATTCATAGACCGCGCTCTATAAACGGGAATGGTGCCATTGATAGCAATACTTACTTATGGAAAAAGTGCAAAGTCTTGATAAAAGTGGAGAGATGAAAAATATAATTGAACTCAAATAATACGCAAATAACGAATTTCCATAAACCGTCGGTTAGTTCTATCAAAAAAAATTCGAATTTAATATCTTTCTGTTGATCGTTTGAGCATTGATAATCGTGCATTATTATGAAAAATAAGGCCAGAATTTATAACAAATGCATAAAAATATATAAAATAGTTAATAAAAGCATGACGTATAATGTCCGTCTGGTTATCAAAAAGCTTTCAATGGGTGGAATGTTTTCGGCGAGGGACTAAATGAAGCTTTACGAATAAAAGTTACTTTTATGGCAGTAGCCCAACTAAGGGTGCGAATTACTAAGGCATTCAACAATAAAATAAAGCAATTTCCGAAATTTCCACATCCGTAGTTTACTTCCACCATTTAATCATTTGAGGATATCCAGAAGTAATCTTTTAGCAGAGAAGGTACACAAGAACAAGTGCAAGTAGAGATACACATCGAGATATAGCTACGCTTGCCACCTTCATACAAGTCAACTCTCAATTGTATTCAACTTCCTTGTGCTAACTCAAGAAAAATAAATCTGCATCTTGAGTTTTCATGTCGATATCTCGTTTCCATTGGTGAGTAAGAGATGAAATGTTTTCAATCCATTATGAAGCCCATTGATTTGAACCATAATCCGAACTCATGATTATAACTTACGAATAGAGACCAAAGTGGTCGATAGAAGATGTATTTTAAACCAGAAAAAAATCGCCCTTCCTTCTATTTTCACAAATCATATAGTGTTAGACTTGGAATGCGCAGTCACGGTAGACACGGAAAGATTATTTGTATTTCCACCCGAAAGTTTCGTTAAAGTAGCCTGTCCCCCCACCTCCAGTTTACCTCCTCTTCTAGAGGTTCTCAGAAGAAATCACAGGCCTAACAGCCACCAGTACTACACACTTGTAATGGGTTTGACATAATATGGCTGAGATCGACTTCCAGCATAAGTCGCCGACGCCATATATCTTCAAAACTGCATGTTTCAAGTAGACGTATATTTTGGCGTCATTTTGAATTCAGAATGTCAATCATTCAAAAGTATATTTCGATATTCGAGAGTTGTTATTGATTTCTACTAAATGAACCCCATAATGTGTGAATTTTATAGGAAAAATAGATGGAATTGGAACGCCACCGATTCTGAACTTCGATTAAATTCCACGCTTACCATAGTCACTTGATAAGTCGAAACAGAACCAAACTCGGAAACAACCCATTGAAAGATCAACAGTAGTTAGTTTTGTGGAGTATTTTCTGCTTTCATATGTTCACGGTCGGTCATGTATTTAGTCAGAACTTGAACGTCGGCTCATTTAGCCCTCATGTGTCGTAGGCTGCTCACCACTCGGCTAGGGATCGTATCGGCACGATCTGCCTGAATGGTCGGGCAATGCTATTCGTTGCTGGTTGTGAGGGAAGCGAGGCGACAGAGACGGGGAAATGAAGTGTCAAGGGTCACATCTTGGGCTTTTTAGTATTATCCTATTTGTTTGTGTGAGCAGAGCGACCTTTCACTCGAATACGTCCTTCTGGGTAGGGAAGTGGCGATTAAAAGAAAAGATGGGCGCTGTTGACGGGCGATAACCCCTTGGAGGTCGATCTCAAAGACTATAAGATGGGCATCGTCGAAGCGCGCAGTTTACTGAAGGAAAAAATTGTTTGCCATCGGCGTCACTCAATCTAGGAATTCCGACGTACATACATTCCATTAGGATTGAAAAAAAAACTGTCGCGGATGCGTACCTTTGCTTCAACGCCTTAAACATGGATACACTCTGACAGACACGACGCAGTCGAGAGGTCAAGGTTCGGAAAACGGTTAATTGAAATTTATTTTGTCTTCCTTGGCTTAGAAGACTGCGGTTAATGAGTATTACCGCTGGATGAAGAATTTTTGTTATGGAAGGGGAAAATATGCATATAATAAAACTTTTGTGAGATAAATTTACAAATAAGTCACATTCTGAGGCATAATGGCCTTTTAAAAATAATAATGGAAAGAGAATTTGACATAAAATTCTAATAACTCGCAATTCCAGGATGGCAGTATCACATATCAAAAAGACAAAATTATTTTTAGTAGATAATACTCTAAACATTGGATATTCACGATATTTTTGGGAAATGAAAGTTACTAACTTATACATCTACCCATTTGTTCTCCCTCTCTCTCTTATTTTATGCATAAAAGTTTGTAATCGGCCAATGTAGTAAAAATTACTCGTCTTTTTGGGATCCATTACTCGAGGAACCCACTGCCTGATGGTTCAAAGGTCATGATTTCAGATAATATAGTTTTAGGGAGGAATTGGATTCTTTTTAACTAAACAACTCAGTGGTTATTATCTTAAAAATATTTAGTAAGGAAACAAAATGTCATGCTTGACACATTAACTAGCGAGACGTTTTAATCAACGAAAAATATCAACCATTTGTAATAATTTATTTCGGTGATTCACTAAATTACTCTAATGATGAAAAATCTACTCACTTATTCATTAATTTACCGTTGTAAATCTATAAAGTATACAAACGCTTAATACATAAAATATTCAATAATCTTTTGGAGATAGTAATAACTTTTTAAAGAATTATTTTTTAACTGAAAGCTGTGAAGGTTAGTTATGGAAAGTACGGCTTCATTCAAGAATTACAAATACAATCAGAATTTGTACATTTTTTTAAATATAATTTTTCACGAGGATCAGTAATCTTCGCAATACACACTACGCAACAGTGGGTGAAAAATGATCAGATGCTTTGGATTCAAAGTATAAAGGCAGTCAGAATACTTTAATCTTCATTTCAACGCACATTTTGTTGATGCTGTGCGCGTCCTACGTATCCAAGGACTGTCTGAGATTGACTGAGATCGTAGTTGTTGGGCGTATTCTAGAAATACAGAATTGGTCAGAGTACTTGACGTTGAGTTGAATGCTCTTTTATAGCACTGAAGTCCAAATGAAGAGGCCATTATCCCGTGCATAAGATATCACATTATACGATGCCATTGGCGTCAGCTCAAGTATCACAAAATGTCGCCGAAGACTATCTGCTTTATCATTACCGCACGTGTGCCCACTCGGAAAGAGAGCTCTTAAATTGCAGACTGAGAGAATTTTTCAGCTGAACTGCCAAGTCGTCATCGTATAAGCCACAAGTCAAGCAAAGGGTGAATTGCTTCACCTCACCTACACTATACCTTTAATTACATATGAAAAGTAAATCTTTCTTTGTAATGCTAATTGATTTTACAAAAATCATACGCTGGCATATTCAGGCAATATGAATCAGAAAATGAGAGGATGATTTCAGTTTAAAGAATGTAACGGATAGTTATAGATTCCACTTCCCTTATTTGTTACTAGAATTTTGTCTACATTCAGCCAATAAAACAAATTGTTTACATTAAACGATCGTCATCATGCGATCATACCGCGGGAATAATTTGCCTCAGTAACTCTTAAAATGAGAGTTACATCACATCTTTACCAAGAGCGGCCACTTCAATTTTAAAGGGACATTCGTAGCAATGCAATTGCAACTTTGATAAAACTTGATTCCAAATTATTGTTGCCCTTGTGGTAAAAAGATTGAAGTGATGCCACACTTAAATCGCGAGGCAACAAAAGAGCGTGCCGAATGAAATAAACCACTGAGCATTCCTGCTTCGAGAAGAATGTCTCCGATTCCATTTTCACACGGAGAGTGAAGGCGGATAGGGCAAGGGTTAGCGTGAGAAGGGATGAAAATATAGGTCACGAGTGAAAAGAATTTACGAGAGTTTATATCCGCGATTGCAGTCTTCCCCGATGAACAGCCAAATGAGGAATTTAAAATATAAAACTCTGATGATAAGTGTTGGCACGAGATGAAAGATTCTTACTTTCATTCATTTTCAAGGAGCTAGGATCCATTTTTTATTGAAACCCGCCGTTAATGACGTTTACTCGTTCAATTTATGGATAGCATACGGTTTAGAAGTGTAGAGGGATGGCTCTAGATGGAAGAGAACGTTCAAGAAGTTGTAAGGGAAAGGAACTTATGTTATTAAATTTTTATTATAAGAATATCTAAAGCGATAAATAAGCGCAGGAATATTAAAAATGAAAAAAAAGAAAGTAGAGGGTCACAGTCACTACGGCTACCAATTGATCTCAGGTCGGTCTGACCGGATCTGTTCGGTACGCTAAACGCAACTAGCTATTGTGGTCGATCTAATTATCTGGCTGACTCCGCCCGCTTTCTCGGCCAGTCTGAGATTTCAGATCGATCTGAAACAGCGTGTCTGTAGTGATCCTAATTATTCTTTTGGTTGTCATAGGGAAACAAAATATAACTGTTGTTATTCAAGGCGTGTGTTATAACCAATTATTAAAATAGTGCAGTCATGGCGAGTGAAGTGACGTTGATGGTATTAGAGATACAATTGCACATCGCAATTGTCTCTCTAATTGGACAATTTTGTTCACTCGGAATGCGACTGAAAATTTCGAATTGCACTTTGTTTACACACCGGGTCAATTGTGCTTCAACCGACAGATTCGATTGTTCACTATCAATATGTTCAGTCCGTGTTAGTAAACCAGGCGATCTCATTCGGCTCGCTTGGAATTTTCCGAATGGTCCGAGTTCAGATCGATCTGAGATCGATTGGTAAGCGTAGTGTATGATCACCATATTGCTGTCCCGAAATAAAAAAATAACAAACTGAAATGGTTGGAGCAATGGGAGAACTACAGGGGGGGTTGTTTAGCCAGGTATGCTTACACACGACAGAATTCTGGGGATAGAAGATTGAGGTAATGAGGCTCGGTGATATTCTTGGGTGATGCATCAGGATGACCTAAAAAAAAGGAAATATTAAAATGGAGTAATCATGCTAACTACCATGAAAACTGGCTATATATTTTCCGATGTACCAAAGCCAAACAAGAGCCGTAATGATAATGTGAACGCTTGCACGCTGAAAAATTGGTGATTATTATGTAAAGGTGTGGGAAAGTGAATAATATATAATTAATTACGTGAAATTAAGGAAGGGATCTGCATAACTATCACAACTTTCCACCAAGTAAAACCATAAAATTTTTAAGCACTGGTAAATTGAGTGTAAATTCATACCTGGCACAGAACCTCAAAAAATAAGAACTCGGGAGAATACATGTTTAGTTCAACTCATAATACTGCTAATAATGATAATGGTTTGAACTCATGTTAATGAAAAGCGATCGAGCCAAAGGCATTAAATGCGACAGTATCATTGGTCAATTAACGTGATATAATGCTATTGAAATAAATGGATTGTCGAAACGGATCATAAAAAAACTACATCCCTTCATACATACATTTAACAGCGAAGAAATAAAAAGAAAACGGGAAATTATTCGAAATATAGAACTTAAGCAACTTAGTACTTACTCCTCCGGCAGTTAGGAGACCCTGGCTCAAATTCAATTGTAGCGCGTAGCCGCCATATCTCGACTGTTTAAAAGTTTAAGAGACGTCATTGTTTACTACAGCCATTAATAATCAAGTAGTGAATTTCTTCATAAGCGGCGAAGAACCAAGGAAATGCGAGATAATGACCAAAAGGCCTCCAAAGTTGAAATCAGAGCCTGGAAGTCGGGGTGCAATCTCCAAAGAGGCATGCTCTAACGCGTATTGACGCACGCGACTCACTCAGTACACAAGGAGGAGGGACGACCTTTGCGCCGGATATCCAAGATATTGCTCAAACACTCGCTCAAATCAAGGCTCAAAGGAAAGGAAACTCTTCTGCTTCACCCGCCAATCAAAATTTAGCAATAGTTGCAAATGCAGGTCCAGTTACAGATACCCCGCACACGTGTTAATAATTCTGCGCCGGATTCTGAGAAAATGTATTCCTCAAGGAAATTTTCTCACGGACACATCACCCTTCTCAATGTACCACGAGTTACGCGAAAGCACAAGAGCATAATAATATTTATCTTTCATGTAAGCAATCTTTTGGCACATTGAAGATGGAGGGAGATTGAGCAGGTGTTTTCTTTAAAATACTAGCTTACCATTCCAAGAGCCCGGGTTTGAATACCAGCCGCGACAGAGATAGCTTCAGTAAAATACCAATCCCATCTCGGATGTAGTATGGCAAGCAGTTGAAACGCAATGCATGCTTTATGCGTCGGGTGGGAGTTAGGCTGTGGTCTCCTGCCTTCTACATCTACATCTGCAAATTACCCCGCAAGCCACGAAAAGGGTGTTTCGCAGGGGGTGATATATCACCAACATGCTGTATAATGTAGGGTGGGAGGAAATTATCAGATTTTCATTTTTTTAATTCAATAGTTCTTTATGCTTAAATTTTTTTTATTTTTGATTTAAATACAATCCATACAAAATAAGGAGTCGATCAAACTCCGACAAACCGTTCCACAAGGGTGCTAAACTTTCAATTTATAAAGGTGAGAATTGTTTTATTTTCTTTCTAATCCGATACCAATAGTAAATGCTGATAGATATTCCCTGTGGTAGGCATATGCTTCCTTTGTGAACAATTTTCAAAACTAATAGGTACATTAATAAATTGCCAGTAATATGGCATAAATAATGGTTATAAAAACATTGGTAGGCCCCTGGTGGATAGGCGACGCGAATTGTACGTTAATGTTTTCATTAACTTTTTTTATTAACGTTGTTAATTATAAACGTTGTTATATATATAAAAATAACGTTGTTAAAAATAACAATTAACGTTGTGTTCATTAACTTTTGCGTCTTTCCCGAAATTAATTCTTATCCTTTCTGTAAATAAACATTAAAACTAGAGTAAATTGATTATAATACGTAAACTGAATATGTTAATTACTTATGAAATTTTCCCCACAACAAATCATCATTGGTCGTTCAATCCTAAGATTGGTAGACTGCAGCCCTCCACCCTTCCCAATCCGATGCTAGTTCCCTCACCTCCTGGTATCTCTTCTTATGTACTTTTCTCTTAATTGGTCCATGAAACATGTACAGATAGGCAATATAGAGATTTCACAGTAGATTTTTTGCATCAGGATGTTTTATTAATGCATCAGGATTTATAACTAACCGTAAATAGGCAGGGTTGTTGATTTTATTAATAATTTTTAATTACTTTGTTTGATAAGCATGAATAGAGGACGACTACTCTTTCAACTATATCATTTTCTGCGCCCAAAGGTTTGAAAACGAAATCTTTTAGCAAGTATCTCCCAGAAAGCTATTAAATCCCTACTTTTACTCCAAATCTTTCCAACATCTTCAGGAAGTATAGAGTTTCAAAATCTTTTTAAAAATCATTTTGGCCTAACAGGAAAGCCTCTTCAGGCTTAAAATGAGGACGTCAAATGGCCTCTCCGCTTGAATTAACGCAGTCTTGAAGGATAGCTTCTACTATTTTGTAATTGTACCGCCACTGATAAATCATATAGAGCTTATGTATATAATTCTTCTCTATAGTACAATTGATGACTATTGAATGTCTTCACGAGTTCAAAAACCGAATTATTGTTGTTACATTCAGAGAAAGTCCTAAGAAGTTCCAAGTCCTACGTTGGATAAATTAAATAGGCTCAGACGTTACTTGGTGAAACCAAAATGTAAACGAATATGAGATGAGTTAATTTTGTCCATGCCTGACGTTTTTAATGAAATTTGTCTACTGGTCAAGGTTTTGCAGTAATTTTCTAAGTAGGTACTAATTAATGGTCGCGACCTCATAATTTCCTCGACAATTTTACGTACTGGATGGACACTCTCTCCTATACTTTTCGAGTGCGACGCAGTTGCCGATGAAGCACTTGACCTCTTCTGGGGAAGCACTGGGACCTTTTCAGTTTCTTATCAACAGTATCAGCGAAAAACAAACTCTCCCGCTAGTAGACATACATTCCATAAATCCCAATTATACAAGTACCAATAGTTAATGCAATATATGTCGAGATCCTTACGTGAAGGCAACCCAAGGTCTAAAGGCCTGGTTACATGATACATTAACCCGTACGTGTTCATATTCAAGTTCATGTACGAATGCATGATCCAAAGAGAGCGGGTGCACTTGTACAGGTTGCTGTGGCTACACGGCGGATTTTCACATCCATTCACGCGTTCATGCATTCACACCTTAACTCGTACGGGTTAATGTATCGTGTAACCAGGTCTTAAGAGAGAGAATGCAAGAAATCAGAAAGATCTGCGGATAGTAAATTATCATACTTAGAGTTATTTTGATTTCATTAGTAATAGATCTGTGCATATCTGATGAAATCGTTTTAAAAAATTGAATTTTTCTTTCAGCAAACTTGCCTCTTTCCAAAAGGGATGTTTTTCAGATTTACTCATTTGGTTTGGAGATTCTCACAATCCCAATCTTGCAAAACCATTTTTTCGTTGCCCACTCTTAGCCCCTCGTAGTTGATTTGTGATTTTTCGTCGCAGGAAATTTATTTCTCAGCTATTTTTCAATGACACTGTACTCCATTGGCTAATGTGTTCTTGGGTTACACCAAAACAGCCAGTGAATTCATATTTACATTCAACCAGCGCACTTAAAAAACATGGGAGCTGGGGTACAATACCAGTCAGCATCCCTCCTGTTTGCCCAGACGGACTTTCAATGTGACCAGCAGGATAATATGATAAGTATAGAGGAACTTAACACACATCTATAGATGAAAACGGAGCACAACCCATAAATCTCTTAACCTCATTACGCCGAGTATTTATACCAACTCTTGGTTCACTCCTAGTTTCAAGCGAGTTACAGGACTGACTATTCCCATAAAGAATAATATATACTGTAAAACTGTAAGCATGCTTATTAAATCAGCTCGCTGAACGCTTGTAAACACATGCCAAGTATAATTTACCGTAAATTATTCTGTCCCGTTACTGTAGGAAGAATAATTGAAATAGTAGTATCAATTACGTGAAAAAAGTTTGTAAATTAGTATATAATCAAAGTTGGGATGAAGATAATCAAAAGTTCCAGGCTCTACTTCACTACAAGAAGGTTCAACGCATATGCGTCATTTTCAAGATGGCTTGAAAATGTTGCGTATGCGTCGTAGTATTCCTGCTATGTTAATATTCCTGCTATCGACCAAACCGAAAATATCGAGAGGAAATAAAAAGTGTTTTCATTCATCTCGGAAGAAGGCGCTTGTGCACAAGCTGAGAGTTTCGAGAGAAAAGAAAAATGTCATCAGATGGAAAACTTTAAACGAGAAGGAAAATAGAGAATTGTTACTTAAATATTCTCGTTTTTATTTTTGAGAAAAAGCCGTTTGTACAAACGCTTTCATGCCATCATATCTCCAATGGAGAGATTCATCAGGATATCTAGGGCTCCTTAAATGTTTAATGTATCACCGAAGTCATCCGTAGCATTATTTGTGCAACAGGATGTGAATGGTGGCAGAAATTTTCAAACAATATCTAGAGTAGGAACGACCCCTAAGACTGGGAATTTTTCAACTGAGCATTTGTCTTATAAACTTTGATGTACTTGTCATACAGCTACATTCTTTCAGCTCGTTTGAAAAGGAAAGTGGGTTGGATATAGAAAGATAAGTATTCCTGATTTATCGAAAAAATTGGTTGAGACTTATGAAGTAGTTAGTATTCCTGCTTTTTTCAAAAAAGGCGTTATTAATTAATCAAACAACGTTCACGACGATTGGCTATGGGGTCACTGACAGCTCAGAAATTAGAGGCCAATGATGGAAAAAATGTGCTTCAAAATTATCTAAATATTATATCTCCAAACTACCCATTACCTGCATTTTTATGCTCAGTTTTAAACGGCCAGGATTACGCAAAAATATGTGCAAGAAAATAATCCATTATCTCACTTTTACTTTCTTGGAGCCGCCCACAAAGTTTCACCAATCACTGTCAAAGTGATAACTTAGCTAAATTTGCTCCAACACTCTCTAGGATTTATTGTCGGATCAAATATTTTAGGACCGAATGACGATAGGCAAAACTTCTTCATTCCGACTACTCGGTTCTAACATGTAGTCCCAATATAGTCAAAAACGCATTTACTCCAAAAGATTTCCTAAGTATCAGGGATGGCAATTACCAGCTATTTGGTTACAGTGAATCACGTTCACTAAATCAGGATGGGTTTCCGAGTGGGCCACTTAGTAATCATGCGGTAGCCATCATTCTGTTCAAACTTCCTGTTTACCGTCACCTCATTTATATTTATTTCTCATTCGTAATAACTCGTCAAAGTAATGAGCAATCGTCTCGTCAAAGTAATGATAATCAAAGTAATCCTAACTCGTAAATGTAATGAGCAATTATTCGTTTCCATTCTGTCCTTATTTAGGCTCCATGAATCCCTGTTTGCATAAAATTTAATTTTTATGATAAAATTACTTTAAGTTACCTTCCTAGTAATGCACTTACTTTCTGTAGCCTTCAAATGAAAGCAAAATGATTCCTCACACTAATTTTTAATTTCATTCATTCATTCAATGGTAATTCAATCCTAAGATTGGTTGACTGTAGCCCTCCACCCTTCCCTATCTAACGCTAGCTCCTTTACTTCCTGGTATCTCTTCCTATGAACTTTCCTCTTTATTTGGTCCATGAACTAATTCTTGGGTCTTTCTCTGGGGACTTTTGCTTCTATTTACCTTCAATTATGTTCTTCACAAATCCATTGCGCGCTGGTACTTATACCAATCTAATTTGCATATTTGGTAACTAAGCCATCAGAATTCTTGAAAATCATCTCTTCTTTACTTTGAAAACAATTAACCAATCAGCGGTCACTTGATCTCTCAAGAGAATGCATTATTCGGCTTATTTTAGTCACACAATTTTACATAAGGCAGGCAATTTTTTCTAGCCCTCATGATGATATGCGAGACGCTTATTGAAGCGTTGGAAAAATGGAAATATAACCTTATTTGTTGCCCGAGACGAGTGTATGTGCATAATTCACCGTATTTTTTTCCATGGTGTATCCTTTTATCACGCAAGAAGAAAACGGACATATGTAGCAAAGACATACATAAGAGAATAACGCTAGCTAAGGAGGCATTTAGTAATAGAGGGGAGCTGATGATGGGAACATTAGGTAAGGATGTGAAAGAAGAGGATGGTGAAGAGCTTGATATGGAGCGTAGCGTTGTATGGTGTCGAAACGTGGACCCTCAGAAAGGAGGACGAGAATAGGCTGCAGGCATTTGAAATATGGGTGTGGAGAAGGATGGAGAAGGTGAAGTGGAAGGAGAGGAAGACTAACGAGGAAGTGCTTGAGATGGTGGGAGAGGAAAGGAAACTTTTGAATGAAATTCGAGATCGGAGAGTAGGTGGCAGGAGGTTGTAATAAGGGGCGAGGGGTTGCTGAAGAATGAGATAGAGGGAAGGATGTTTGGCAAGAGAGGAAGTGGATGAAGGAGAATAGGTTTCATGGACAGGATTAAGAAGGGTAGATCGTATGCTAAGGCGAAAAAGGATATACTAGAGGTAGATAGGCCCCGTAAAGTGTAGAAAACAGGGAGGAGATTTTCTGGCATTCAATAAAATCAACCTTAACCGTTATAATACTTTTTTTAAATCCCTTTGGCTCCGCAGAGCCTTGGCCATTCGGGTGGGAGTGTCTCCATTCAATCGCGTAAGTTATTCAGTTGTTCCTCGCAGTTTTACTTTAATTCTTCCCCAGCACAAGATGAGACCATCACCACTGTAGCCATTGTCCCGAAATACTCCACATCCGTTTTGCCCCTTTCTAACAATCCACGTTCCTCCTTTGGCACGAGAGTCGGGCACCATTCGTCGCCTGACCTCGCTCGCTCCGTCTCGCCGTCGTCCCTCGAGGCCCTCCACTGCGCCCCCCGCCCCCTCTCCCACTCTCATCATTCCCCCCCTCCCCACACTTGGACTCTGCACCCCAGTCCAGATTCCCGGCCACAATGACTCAATATCTTCTATACTAATACGCAATCTGCCACTGACATCAATGTTCCACGCTTTGCCTACCGGACCTCCTCCAGCGATAGTGGAGACTCAAGTCCCACGAGTTAGAACAAGAGATATTATTTCGTTTCCGTGCTTAATCGACGGAATTTTCATTCGGTTATGTCTCACAATGGGTCCTTTGGAATTCGATCAAAACATGTCCTCCTAGAAATGACGAGCAAGTTTTGATTTTTGTGCCGGAGTTATTCGAGGAATGTGTAAAAGCGTTTTTTTATAACTGTGACAGTTGACCGTCACAAAAGTACGCGGAAGGAAATTATCTCCAAGACTTCCGACCCGGAACTGAAGGGTATTAACAAGCACATCGGCGGGCTCCAAGGTCATGGTGCTGGATCTCGTCATGGATGTGATCCCCATATTTTCCCCTACATTTTTTCCCTAACTATCGAATACCGAGATATGACTTTGATCGAAAGAGCACTTCTAAAATCAATCCAGTACCTTTTTCGCCCATGAGCACCTTAGGTAAGCACCGGCCGGGTAGGTCAAAACTAATATCACTGGCTATTATGCGTGAGTATAAATGCGTATTTGTGCATCCAATCATGTCACCGGAATAGATAATAGAGGAGGAGGTCCAAATATGGGCTACGTGTTTCATTTTGTGGTCTACTGTGCTAACTTATATTATTTTTTAAGATGTTAATGTTATAATTCAACCTAAAATAAGTCGTATATAAGATAGGGTAGTAATATGCACGTAAAGCCTTCAACTTTTTTTCTCATGAGTTTATTTCAAAAAGTTGTCAGAATGAAATGATTCCAAACTGTGGTCTAAATATGGGCTAGTGGGCCATTCATAATGTTAATGTTAAAAAAAGACAAAAATAAACTCAAAAGCTGAAAAATTATCCCAAAAAATATTTAAAGTAGTAAAAACAAGGTAAAGCATATGCTCTCAAACGTTGCTAGTGATATCATTTGCAGAAATCACACACATACGCCTCTTTTTCTGCCCCCGCGCACTCTGTGTGCCCACATCTGGCACATTATACACTGAACCCACGTTTCTCCACTCGTGTCCTCAGAAAACAGTCCATCACAGAAGATGAAGGTTGCATCATTGTAGTCAGGGCGGTCATCTGAAGATAGGTCCAGGTCGCTGTCATCAAACATCGGCTCCCCATGATCTTCCCGGAGTCTGAAGAAGACTGGCTCTTCTTAACCCTCTTTGTGCTCCGCTCAGTTTTCTTTCTTGCAAGTTTAATCTTCCTGGATTTCACAACTTCGCCTTTCCCAGACCTTTGGAAGAGTTTTTTCCTGCACTTGCGTTTTTCTGATTTATCCAAGGATCTGCGCAATTCATCTCTGTAGGGTGTGTCTGTCACAAGACACGCTTTCGCAGATTTGCGACCTCGGTTGGTCTTCTTCTTCGAGACAGTAGGCTTTGGATTGACGTCAGATGGATTAATGTGTTTGGATGACCCAGCGACTCCAACCTGACCGGAATTGGGAATCTTGGAGGCTAGACGATCTGAGGCTAAGTCCAGGTGGTGAAAGAGAGGATGATGGTTGGATGGCTTGAGATTGAGAAGATGGCGGACTTGAGGGAGTTAGAGAAACTGAGCTACTTGTCTTCGCAGCATCTATTTCTTTTGCGATGAAATCTGTATCATTGAAATGTTTTTGTTTAGCGGCCTAATCCCCTTATTTTTGAAACCGTTTACGGCTATTTCTCCGGTTTGCAGTTTGAGGTAGGCCTTCCCAAAAAGCTCCATGATCTCATAAGGTGTTACAGGACCGCTAGAATGTCGCAGCCTCAGACGGATTTCCTCACTGTAGTATGATTTGAATGGACCCATGAAAGTCGTCCAGTGGTTGTAGTTTGTGTGGAATGCGGGGGCAGACACACAATGGTCACATGATTCTTCTTTGCCATGTCGATTACATCCACATTGCGTACATGAGAGTAGTGGCCATCTACAATGAGTAGAACTGGAGACACTTCACTTGGTTTGACCTCTTGAATGAAATTGAATTTTTCACGTCGTCTTCGAATTCGAAGACGACGTGACAAATTGGAAGACTTGATATTTTTAACCACCCTAATTTTCACACATAAAGAATACCTAAAAAAAAAATACTTAAATAATTAAAAATAAGCGTTTATCAAAAAGGTTCACGCAGGAATGAAAAAAAACTATAACTAAGTTATAACGACCGAAATACATTTAAAAAATTACAACATTTTATGTGAGGTTGAAAAATGGTCTAAATGTGGGCTAGCCCGTTTTTAGACCAATTTAGCTAGCCCATATTTAGACCATCCACATGTTTGAGATACACTTAACGGCAGATATTACGGATAAGCAATATACATTGTTCAACGTCTCCAAATAAATTTTTTTTTTAATCTAAACCATTTTCCTGAAAAAGTTTTCGAGTATTCAGTTATGAGGGTTATGGACAAAAAACACAACAGCTTCCAACATGGAGGTCAACGCTAGCTCAACTACTCCATTCCTTCTTTCTTATCAAATAGGAGTTACTTTATACTCCCAACGATTACTTGCTGCACCTGGTAGTACCTCATTCATCAACCAGCCCATATTTGGACCATAGCCCGTTTTTGGTCCTTCTTCTCTAGTAGAATTGTGAGAATCGCGAGACAAGTTACCAGTGGGAAATAGATCACGAGACAAGCCTCAAAAAGATGGATAGTATTATTCCAAGTTTGGAATAAACGGGCAGCAGTCTATGTATAAAGTAAGACGAAGAATAAGAACCTAGTGACTTTTGGCAATCGGAAACATATTCTGCTAATTTGTGCTCATTTTAATGCATATATCAATGAGTGACTTACAAAAACATAGTAGTTCACTGCGTTATAAATAATAATAAAATTTTTTCCATTGTGACTACTTGGCCATCGCAAAGGTCACGAAGATAACCAACTCGCCCGGAAGTAATCAGTTGTTTGAGGCTATTTTCGAATTTCTCCAACGAGAAAATCAAGTGACGCACTTAGTTTTATCGGGTTAATAGCTGCCTGGTGCCACATTCTCAGACGGAATTCGTGGAGATCGAGTCTTCTTTGGAGTGAAAAGATCAACAGCAACGAAAAGCAATCACAGGACGCTAATTTATACATGTCGGAAACGTGAAAAAAATGCACCCAACGGAAGCTCATGAACCTTTTGTGTTGTACAAGGCATTAAAAATGCATTCAGATTACATGAACAATGAGTAAAATATAATCAAGCAATGCCGCAACATACTCGAAACCCGCCATCCAGGAATTTAAATATCCAATTTCTGATCATCATTTCAATTACATAACTCGAATAAATGATTAGGCTGCCAGCAGTACCTGTGTAAATTGTACATATAACTTTGCTTCGCTGGAGTTTATTTGAAGGTGACAACGAGTGGATAACGCAAGTAATAACCGTTGTTGGCTGCGTGAGCAATCAAATGATTATTTCAGGTGGTATGGAGGTCATGCTTAGGAAGAGGAAGTGAGGGAGTACTACAAGGATGCGCTTTTCCACCATCTTTAATATAAGCACTGAAAAAGCCATAAATGAAGTAAAGGAAAATTAAAGCAGGAGCACAAATGTACGGAAAGAAAATCAACATGCTATGCTTTGTAGATAGCAATTCTTACAGAGAATAAAAGCTGATTTATACGGTAAATTTTATCGCACACGCGTATGCATGGACTCCTTGATGAGGACAATTGTACCATTTAAAGGGGCAAATTGTATGATTGCCTGAGCGACTGAACAGTAAATATAACCTACTCTAATCCATTGATTTTTTGAACGCTTCATGATACATTTGTTTGTACAATAAATATACCGTTTCAAGTGGCCTTAAGAAAGATCTGAATGTGTAGAAGATGCCAAGAAAAAAATCACTTTCAAAATTGGACAACTCAAACTTGCGCAAGCGGAAGAATTTTGTTATTTGAGAAGCAGGATCACCAGCGATAGAAAAAGCATGAAATACATCGTATTCAGAATAGCCCAAGCAAAGACGGCTCCGCCAGAAGAGAAATCTGCCGACAGCTAATGTCAGTCTGGAAGTGGTGAAGTACTTAACTAAAATACATAAGAAGCCCTTAAAAGGAAATTATCAATAGACAATAGCAGTGCAGGATCATAGGAGATTGGAAGCGATGAACAAGTGGCGTTACCAAAGAATAATGAAGTACAAATGGACTGAGACAATCACTGACGAAGAAGTCTTACGAAGAGTGGGAGGGAAAAATTTTACAATTAGCCTCGGCGAAGAAGAAGAAACAAACTTATTGGGCACATTTTTCGACACAACGGTCAGATAAATACAACACTGGAAAGAAAAATAAATTAGAAGGATTACAGAGAAAGATCAAGAATGGAATACATTTGGATAATCATGAAGGACGCCAAAGTGAATAATTACGCAATGAAGCGGTTGGCAGAAAGGAAAGTAGCGTTTAGAGCTGTTGAGAGCAAAACAATCTTCGCATTTATGACTGCTTATGATGGTATTCAGTGATGGTGGGATGAAGTTCTATGAAATGTAAAGAAGCAAAAATGAATACCTAAGTGAGGGATGAAAGACTTGAGGGTAAGAAAACAGAAATAATAGCCAACCACAAACTATCCTAACTGGCGGAAAGAAGGATGTTCTGATAATTTAACCTATCAACCTAAAAATAGTGATTCTTGAAATACCCGCAGGAGCTGAGATCTAGGATCAAATAATTGCGTCGAAAAAGTTATTTTTCTCCAATTTGAGAGACAAATCATATGGGAAAAGCTGAAAGACAATAGTTTATGCTCCATCATTGACAGTCAAATCTTTATTAATCTATTTTACAGTGGAAATTTTATAAGTACCACAGTTTTAGTCAGTTTAAGACGGTATAAAGCAGTTTGTTAATCGGAAAACGAATAAAGAGGTATTAATTATCGGGTTTTTCAGCAATCATATTAAATCCTCATTCATCAAAATCATTTCCTAAAGGGAAATAATGGTAGGACTCGGTAGCCTTCACACTAGAAACTTGCCAAGGGATTTGAAACGCAAGCCGTTATAGTATTTTTTTTATATTTACTGTAAGGAATGAGGACTACTAATTGATAATTTACTTAAAGAGAATGATTATCCGCCGTGATGAGAAGGAAGACTTTTAATGTTCAGACAGGAGCTTGAAGCGACTACCTGGATTAGAGTTGACAATCTTTTCAGAGGGTTACAAGCAAGCAAGCACACACAAAACTCAAACAACGAAAAGATCGGTATTTTCTTCGCGGGTACCTTTTATATTTGTCTCCCGTCACATTCGTCAGTCCACAGCATCTTGCTCGAGGGCATGCAACTCGAGCGCATCAATGGCAACGCTTTCCAAACTTTTCCTCTTGACGACTCCCTCATACTACTCACCATTTTATACGACACCCAATTTCAAATATCAATTATAAAACAATAAATTTAGAAAAATAAGATTTATTTAAAACAAATGTTAACTTATATAGGTTATTTTCAAGTTGTAATCTATAAAGTGCCTTGTTCAAAGGTATAATTTCACGTTCACCTATTCATAATAACACTGATAATTTGCACCGTGATACTGGGTGGCACCCCGTTAGGAAATAACAACTCCTTTGGAATAGTATCTATCTAGGATAGTTTAGTATTTTTAATCCTTTCTGGTAGAAGTTGCGGACAAATTGTAAGAAACAAGTGCCTTCAAAAGGCAAAAAAAAGACCAGGAATACAGAGACTCGTTCTATTGGTCATATTCGACCGTTAGTCGGAGACAGTTGGTTATTCATGCTCTGAAAATAACATGCTTTGGCCTCCCGCCGTGACAGCGATAATCTTAGCAAACACTTTGTCTCAAAACATATGAACCACTCGGACAAATATCAGAGCGGGAGATATTATTGTATCATGGAATCAGGTATCCTGGTATATTAGGCTTAAGAGAGAAAGGGCAAAGTGCACATTGGTTGCTAAGTCATAAAATTAAACCAATTAATAATATTTCAATAATGATTATGATCTTTTTAATTTCATCCCCATCATTTGACATCCTAATGACTTCCCTCGATGACCATGAAAACTTAACGCTAACCAAAAAATACCATAGCTCCCTTCCCCCTCTCAATTCGTCAATGTTATTTGTAGTCTTTTCATTTCAAATAATACCTGCCAGTCTAATGTATTTAGGAAACATACATTCACTAGTAATTGCTGGTAATGGCTGGTTAAAACATTCCTGACATAAATAAAATATTTATAGTAAGCATTATACGACTTATGATTCGTCTCTACGAGCAATTACTTCACCCTGATTTAAAATAAATTACATAACCTCAAGTCTTCTAATGTAATTGCATACAAGCGGTTAATTATTCGGGGAAGAAGCAAAAAATTAAATACTCACAGATATTAATGTGAATTATTTTCGAGGTGCAACACGTAACTATGCTTAACTACCCAACATGCTCCACTGAAATTCAGCAAATATTTTGTTTTATTGCCGTACTAATGTTAAAAATCTTTTAGGAATTTGTCACCAAAGGAAAATTACCTTTCATGTTATTCCTTTCCAGTTGTAGAGTCTCATATCTCAAATTTGTTTTTTTAAATGTTTTTCTCACAGCTATTAAAAGGTAAAAATATCCTGCCCATTTTATTTACCTACTGAAGGCATAACCCCATCCTGTCCTTCTTTTGATTTCACTACAGCCATTAACATCACAATTCTTCATTAACTTCGTCGGTTTACCATGGAGACCTACGCAGTTGTTCGAATCATGTTGCAAGAAGCCGGATCAAAAATCATAAGGTCACTTATTGTTCCCATTGCCATTGCAGAAACGTATCGCTATTTAAACCATATTTAACGTCTATCACGACGACTGACAAAAACGACCTTCATTGCAGTTCTCTCTAGATTGATGCCGTCAGTTAAAGAAGATTAGGTCACATTCATTTAATGCTTCTCGTCTTGCATATGAACCCACGTTCATAAATATATGTCGACATTCATGCTTGAATCCCTATTAGAAAAAAATCAGCAATCGTAATCACGTTCATCTCGAGAAGGTGTTTCGCCACTCGTTCCACATCTTACTTGCAATTAATTCTTTCAAATATTTGTTTCTCAAGGTAGGTTTTCCGTCAGAGGTTAAACGAAGACAAATTGAAGAAGCAAAGCAGAGTTTTCCACTTTATTAGCAAAAATTTCCCGTGTTATGTTTTTTTTATCATATAAATGCTCCACCATATTGCACCTCTATCTGTATTGTACACAATATTTATATTGATACACGCATATGTTCAATATTCATGATCAAACAATAATTCCTTGCCGCTAAACCTGGTTTCAGGGAAAGATTACTTAATTTCAGCGTCGTGATGCCATTTTAATTGTATAGGCTTAGAGTTACCGCTGATTTAAAAAAATGTCTTTGTGGGACCTTCTTGGCAAAGAACTGGCGTAGGGTAATTCTCGATGAGTACCCAGTCGCACCGACTCGAAAGGAGCTGGGAGTGGGCAAGGGAAGAGGCGGTCAACCCTGGGCGGCATTTTCCGCATTTAAAAAAGATTTTTTAGAACTGCTATACGGTCAAAACTATCAACTCCCCCGATATCAAGTAATCATAGTTTATTACAAATTATGATTACGAAATGATGAAATCACTTTAAATTAATTACCCGGTGTTCCACAAGGAAGCGCGGTCGCCCTCCTTTGATTCATTTATCTTACAATTGATCTAAGTCCTCGAGTAAGCAGTAAACTAAGATTATTTACAGACGTGGGCTTAGAAATTCTTTTATCGAACATAAACAACGTTCACTCGTGGTGCCAGGAATAGGGGCTAGAACTTAATCTTAGTAAATGCACCCCAGTACACTTCTTACGAAAGTAATTACACTAATTCTACATCTACCAAGTGAGTGGAGTAAACGTAAAGTCTTCAGACAAAGTCAGATATCTTGGGACTACCTTAACATCAGACATACCGGGGAACACCTACACTAATCATATGCGGCACAGCGTTAAAGAAACTAGGATTTATCAAGCGTATAATAAAAGGTCCTCGGATGGAAAAATAAAAGAGAGATGCTCTTCCGCTCTCGGTAGGCCACACCTCGAATACGCCGTGAGCATTTGAAACCATGGACAGAGAGATTTAGCCAAAAAATACAAAAGAAACTTGCGCGTCCGTTAAAAACTTCTACGAGCGAACATATAGTGTTTCTCTTTTTAAATTCATATTCGTAAATAATAATCCTTAAACGATTATTAAATGAATGCATGATTTCGCGGAGAAAAGCCTATAAAACTACATTTTGATTTTGAAATTAAATACATGCGTGACAAAAATAGGACCATTCCTTTTTCTTATGCTCCATTTTCAAATTGAGTCTGTATATGTATGATATATGCTATTATATTTTCCCAAAGGAAGAGCAGCCAATGGTGGACCGCCTCGGGCGGCTCAAAATGTCGCTACGCCACTGCTCCCTCGACCCAGTAACACCCGGACTAATGCGTGGATGCAATCTTTTGTTCGCGCAGTGATTACCCCGGCGGAGAACCCGGCGAGGGACGGCGGGAGAAGGAATCCGAATCGTCGGGAGGAAGTCGCGACGGCGCGTGCACCTCGGCGGACGAAGAGGAGGCATCGGCCGCGCGACGAGGAAGCAATCGGACGACGTCAAAGGAGTCGGGGTCCACGGCTCGTCGCGGGGCGAAGGGTCCTCCGCCGATCTAGATAGAGGGAGGACGGGGGCAGCACGTAGGGAGGTTGGGGGGAAGGGGTGACGGCGACAATGAGAGGAGAGCGCCATCTCGAGGGGCGCCCGTCTACTATATAGACACCACTAGTCGTTCATCCTCCGTCGGGGACGGGAGTGTGTTTCGTCTCGCTCGTCTCGGCTTGCTTCCACTGTGCCGTGGACCTTTCCCGTGTCACCGTGATACTATTGCACCTCGTCTGACTGGCCCCTGGTTGCCGTCGCCCGACCCCGCATTAAAATATCCTTAGCAGGGTCCGAGGGAAGAAGAAGACTGGGATGAAAGGGATCGGGTAAAAAGTGCGACGACGTTTTTTTTGTGTCCAAAAACGGATTATAGACATCAATTGTGTGAGAGACGGGCGCCGTCATGGAAGGCCCCAGGCGACCCGCGAGGGTCCGGATGTGCTTGGTGCTGGCTTTGGTTGTCGCCGTGACAGGAGCACAAGGGAGTAAGTTACTGTATATTCTTTCGCTAAATCTATTCGCATCGTCACGCAAACCTAACTGTTACCGATACATCATAAGTACGACATTTCACCAAACTACATCATATATTATGTATTCCAATTCGTTTGGAAGAAATTAAAGTATCTTTTATTTATTTTGCATTTTAAACTTGTTTTTTTTAATGCAGGAGATTTGAGATAGGGTTGAAAACTCATTCAGTAACATCTGCCGATTGTAATGCGGGTAATCACTCATCGCTGGCAGAGAAACACGTGCCAATCATCTCTGAGGAGCATATCGCGACAGTTCTCAGCGATGTAATGCATTGAGTCTTGAATTAATTCTGATAAGCGCCATTCGAATACTTCAATACTTATTCTCTGTAGAATAATATGGAAGAAAGAGATACAATGAGGCGTTTAATTTCATAACCTCGATGTTCAGTTACGGACTATACAGCCGGAAAATATACCGCGCCTTTCATTTGTCTTATTACTTCAATTATTCATCACTACCTAGTGACATAATATTTGCCTGGCATTTTATCCATAAAAAATAAGACTGGTTAATGGTTTAAGTTTAGGACAGAAATGCATTGTGAAGCACGATTACTTTATAAAGTGATTCTTAGCTACGAGATAAGCTGATTCCCTCGTACTCTGATTATAAGAAGAACACCTTATTTGATCGTGACAAAGTAAGCTGAATTAAAGGACCCTGTAGCTCTGGCGCTCTCTCAAGAGATGGATACGATATAAGTTTTACCACAAAACACCTCATAACCGTTTTCACTCGGATATAATTGTGAACTCTGAGTCACTAGGTAAATCAATCAATTTTGTAATGACATATGTGGAGAGTTTTTGGTATTTAAAAATGGTTGGCTGTAGGAGAAGAACAATTTCTTCGCTCACCTACCCTAATCTACCGCTTTTTATCCAGACTCATGAGGGAAAAAGTGATGGCATGACGCTCGCAATCACTCATAGATCATCTGCAGAATAAATTCGCCATTCATCCTTCATAACGCGATAACAAGTATTTCACTGCTAAATTACCAGAATTGTCAGGAAAATACCTTTCCATCACACAACTGCCAAAATAACATAGAATCCAAGTTGGCCAATTGCTTAAAGCGTCTCCTCCTGTTCCTCCCACACTAACGAAAAAAATGTCAACACCCTACTCCGTCAAAGTATAAAACCCAGGGGGGCCGAATTTCAGCGTTGGTAACAAGTGTGCCTCACGGGGAGTGATTTAGACTTATCACATGTTGCTCAATCTCCTACATGAAACCGAAATCATATAGGTAAATAAAACACGGTGAAATCACTAAAAAATTCTGATGACACTTAAATAATTAGAGGAGAATCGGTAATATCTGGCTAACAAATTACTTTTTCCTGGTTAACTTTCCCCCTAAAAGACCTCTTCATTCGTGATTAAGGATGTCAAAGAGTCGCATATTCACATATAATTATTAATAAAATTAAGGTTATTTTAGACAAAATAGCTCCAATCCCCACAGTACTTATAATTCATCGGAGAAAAATGCCTAAAGCTTTAAAGATTTTCAAGCTATTAATTAGAGATCTTCAACGACTTTTTAAATGCGCAAACATGATAGTATTACGGAAGATGGTCTTCCTCATCAATTCCTCTGAATAAATCCGGAGGCACACTCAGCGCCATATGTGGCTAGGTTGGAATATTCATGCGCAAAAAATATATCCCCCCACACTTATAATTAGCGTTCCTTAAATTAAAAACTCTAGAATAATTATGACCATATGTGTGGGAGTTTGACACTCAACATGTAGTAGTACTCCAAGATTTGTGAAAGCGTGCGTTTTGGAGGATTCGTATTGCATATCTAATACATCCACAATTTCAACAATCGTCATCAAAGCTATTCTTTCCCTTGTTCCATCGGTAGAAAGAGACGATAATTATAGTGCAAAGAAATTTAAATACTAAAGCACCTATATTTTTTTATATATAGATATATTTATATATAGCAAAAGAAATTTAAATACTAAAGCGTTGATCAGTCGAAGACTGCTTTTCGTTAGTATTCCAAAAACAAAAATTAATTGCTATCTCGTGATTAAGAAACTCTGAAAAACCGCCAATCATATTAATATAGGTTGTTTTAAAACTTTCCTCAACAATTTAAGATTAAAATAATTTTCCGAAATGACCGTTTTGGATGGATGTTTTCGTTGTCCAAAAATACCATAATTTCATAAACTCCTAATATTAGTACATTGCACCAGAGAAAGGGGAGATAGTGATTTAGTTTAGATTAATTGGAACAAGATACCGTGCATTTCCCTTCTATCACATTTGTAATTTTCTATAACCACAACTTTAATTTATTTATGCTAATATGCGTCAGGTTTTGTTAGAAAAACCTCGTATTCCTCGGGTTAAACTTCCACGTATTGTTACATTCGAATAGACGGAAATAACGACTCAGTAACTAATTTAGATTTTCGCTGAAAAGCATATAAGTGGAGGAAAGATAGAGAGAACCCAGCGTCAGTATTTACTATGAACTGAGGCTCACAGATTTGTATCAGATCTACAGCTTCTTACTATCCTGCGAGCCGCCGCATGGGCGTGTGGCAGGGTGTTAGGACAAGGGCTCCGGTTTTGTTATGGTCACTTATTGTGCGTGGAAATAACGAATTTTTGCACCTATCTGTTCGGCAATGTATCTCTCTTATTTTATCGCTTCTGTCGGACCTTGACATGCAGTGTGGATTCAAAGGAATGTTCTCTGTGTAGCCCGGAAAAAAACCTTTTTTGAGTTTCTCGAGAAAAATAAGTCTAGCGCGCAGCCTCCGAGTCTCTAGCGTCTCCCGACATAATCCATCTAAAACCCGAGAAACACTACATTTGCGCAGCTTTTAACGAAGCACGCAGCTTTTCTTTGTACTTAAATATTTTTTTTATTAAATCTTACCGTCCAGGGTCTCTAATGCTCGTGGCGTATTCAAGGTGTGGCCTGACCATAGCAATACGAAGCAAAACTGACCAACGAAGAGGTAGTTTCATAGTATGTTCACTATCTGGCTTTTGAACCCCTTTTCTCGGAAAATTACTCACAGTAATGCCATTTCATTTATACCCTCTTCATAAAAGAATGTCTTCGTCGTCTTTAGTTTGTTTGTGGACGAGCCTGAAGACCAAAACTTTGTGTTTCTCATATGATTAACTTTCCTTGATATGTACTTGATAATACATAAAGCACCCCAATCTGTGAGAAGAGAAATACGCTTGATGTTGCATGAGAGTCCGCAATTTGAGGAGTTTTCGACATAACACTGTGTCGGAGCTACTCTTATGTGAGTCATTCGCCTCAAGCAATCAGCAAATATAATTTAATAATGTTATAAAACCTCAATAAAAAGTCTCAAAAAGTGACCAATAAACCTGATTAAAATCAATTCCTTGATATAATATATTAATTAAAGTGGTGATTAAAGTAAGCTTTGCATAGATCCACAAGCCTTTTTTCACATATTATACTTGAAGTAAAACATTTCGATAAACAAATAATAACGGAAATGGTCCCAAGGGACAGCAAGGTATTTAGTAAGCATTCTAATGGTCATCCATAAAATGACAATTCGCTATAATTTTGCTTGATTAAATTTAATTTCAATTTATATGTTTAAAATTTTATAAGAGCAGCATGTGCAAAAGTGGTGTACTAAATTAAAATTCCAAGAGTAAACTGGGAAATATTTCTAATCATGCTGAGTCAAATCACAAATCTCAATGTAAAATCAAATATACATTCGTACATACCCATCACGCCGTTCCCTTCTGGGGTAGGCACAGTCAAAATGTTTCACTCATTAATACATAATTGTACACCTTACTCTGCTTCAATAGTTTCCTCCATACTGACCTATCCTTGCAAACCTCTTTCGCTTCGTTTACCCCATACACTGTTTCATACACGCCCTCCTGTTTTTAAGACTCCTAATATTCCTCCTCCTAAGAATTTCCTCAACCACAACTTTCTCCGCCCACCTATACCTCTCACACCATTCATTCTACTCTCATATATCTGTTTCGTTATTCGACCCTCATCCATTCTCTCAACATGGCCAAACCAACGAAGCACACTCCTTTCATACACGTCCATTACTGGAGCATTTAACCCACATTTATTCATGACCCACTCATTCCTGACCCTATCCATCCTACTTTTGCCGCAAATACTCCTCAGATAACTCGTACCCACGGCGTTTAGTCTACTCTTATGTCTATCCTGACATACCCATCTTTCACTACCATATAGCAAAGTGGGAAGAAGTACACTTTTGTACACGGCAATTTTCGCTTCCTTAGACAAGCACTCATTTCTTAATATGCTCCACATGCTACCTACCACTTTCCTTCCAGCATTCGCACGTCTCTTTATCTCCTCATTTATTCTTCGATCTTTCGCATACATCTTACCTAAGTACACAAAATCATCCACGTGTTCAATTACTTCACCATTCGCCCTCATTATACAGTTATTCTCCCCATTCTCCTTATCCAAAACTACTACTTTTGTCTTGCACGCATTTACCTTCAATTCCATTCTCTCCGCTGATTCACAAAACTTATCTAGGAGCTTCTGTAATCCCTGTTGACTGTCTGAGATCAAAACAGCATCATCCGCATATAGAAGAACTTGCAAGTTTACATTTCCAATCAAAAAACCGTCGTTTTCACTACATGCGTCTCTAACACATTTATCCATAAATACATTAAACTGCCATGGAGACATTATGCACCCTTGCTTTACACCCCGATTTATTACAAACCAATCACACAGAGCCCCGTTAACTCTTGCACTTGCCTTACTATTGTCATACATCGCCATCATAACATTCAATAACTGCCCATTCACTCCATAGTCTCTCAAAACCTTCCACAACTTCTATCTATTTACTCTGTCATATGCCTTCTCTAAATTGACAAACGCACAGTATACTTTCTTTCGGACACTCATACATTTTTCTATCACTTGCTGAAGTGCAAAAAGCTGGTCACTATATCCTCTCCCAGGCATAAACCCACACTGCACACCCCAAATTTTGTCGGAAGTAACATTCCTCACTCTTTCGATTAATATTTTACTGAACACTTTTCCCGGGATACTCAATAAACTAATGGTCCGATAATTATTTATTATTATTATTCTCCCTTCCCCTTGTACAACGGAACGATGATAGCATTATTCCAATCCGCTGGAACAACAGAAACCTGTAAGCATAAATATTAATAAAATTAAATATTAAATACGAATACTTTAAAATGTCAACTTCATAACAATAAAACAAAGTTGAAGATCAAGATAATGGGCGAGTGTTTAAGGGAGCGATAAAGAGGATCATAACACCTGGGAATAGGCCGTGGATTGGGATCACCACAATGCACATATTTCCAGAGCTCAGCCTCAAGCCTACTACGCCGCCTATTTCCAAAATAGTTGTGGGCGGCTTGATAGCCTCCTGATGCATTAAAATTCTATTTAAAATTTTATAAGAGCAGCATGTGCAAAAGTGGTGTACTAAATTAAAATTCCAAGAAGGAGACAAAGGTTTAAAGAAGACAGTTTCATTTGTTGGTTGAATTCATAAGAGTGCAATGTTGATAATTCGGAGTAAGTAGATTTGAAGCCGATTTATTGGAATCTTCTGTGAGAGGCACTATATTATTACGAAAATTAGATTTATTTATACTGAGGGCCCAAAACAGTTGTGGAATGCGAGCCCTTTTTGCCTCCGCTCTTTGGTAGACTTCACACTCGCCTTTCAGAGCTACAACGTTTCATCATTAATTGTCAAGTCCTAAAAATTGCCTTAAGTCTCACGGATCTTTTTCTCTTACCAATCTTCGAATAAAGCCTGGAATTTCCCTCACAATTTCGATAAAACGATGGATTAAATTGTTATGAAAATTCTGCACAATATTGGCCAAAAAGTAACAGTAATTATTTGATTTGTAAAAGTTCCCAACGGCGCAGAATGAACTCTGCCAGAATCAATAGATAATGCGAATGCGGAAACGGCACACAGGTCAATCGCCGCGAAGTTAATATATATCATGTTAACCTCTGACGGCTACAAAAGCAAAGATAAGAGACTAAATGGCAAATGCAAACTTTAACCCCTTCGTTTATTGTAACAAAACAAATCAAAGTTTAGTTGTTTGTTGACCTTGTTCTATTAGTCTCACTTGTGTTAAAAATTTCCCAGTAATTGATATTTCAGTGAAATAATTTATAAGTTTTAAAAAATAGATTTTCAATTTGACTGGAACTACAATTTTCCAAGGAAAACTAGACGGTGAAATTGACGTTTTTGACAACCGTCCTAATATCCCAAAAATAAGTATTTGTGTTTTACCATGGAATATTTTTCCTTTTCGACAAATGATACTTAATACTTTTCCACACTTTTACTTGCTGCGACCAGATAATTCAATTTCATTGTGTAAAATATATTTCACTTTCATGAATTGAAGCCCGGTACGGTCCCAAAAAACTAATAAATTATTAAAATTTACAATGTTATATTAGTTAAATTTAAATATAACTTTATAGCACACATAATTGGCCTTTTAATATCCTTTCCGATTAATTTATCGATTATTCCATGATAGCACAGTGTTTCTGATGACTTTTTTTCTGTCGGATCACAGAGTCAAATTTAGCAATTATGTCACACATTTACCTACTTAAGGTTTAAAGAACTTAGAGATGACAAAGGTTTAAAGAAGATAGTTTCATTTGTTGGTTGAAATCATAAGAGTGCAATTATTTAGCATGCACACATCATATCGTCTAGAGAGGCTGAATGCTGATTTGAAAGATTAAAGTCAAAGTTAATTCAAACTCTGGAGCATTTTTATTGAATTGTCAATAGTATTGGATCATATTTTAGAGCATAACAACTTAAAACACTAAGCATCACAAAGCTTAAGTTGAACGAATAGAGCCGATTGAAGCTTACTTCTCGTAACCAAAAACTACAAGTGCATCACGCAGCATGCTATCAAATACCCCGATTCTGGTTTCACATCGCCATTGAAGCTCCTTTAATAGAGACGGTTCCTGATACAGCGGGAAACATGAGAGCGTGTGGTGAAAGACTGACCCACTGAACGTAGATCCACCACTTTGGGCATTGGACCGTATTAGTGGGTATTACTTCCATCATGTGACGTACTATTCCTTTTAAAATAAAAAGTATGAAATATTATCGAGTGAGGGATCCTTTGATGGAAGACTGATGTTAAAATTGGATACTACCGTTTAATACGGGTATTTAATCGTGTTGATGAGATTATTTCTTCAGTCGTATTGATAAGCTAATTGATTCAATTGCATTGATTACTTGGGGAGGTGACCGACGGCTAAGGACATTTGCGCCGTAGGGGATAGGTAAGGGAGGAAGGGTGGATAGAAACCCGGCGTCGGCATTAGCCTACTCTTAAGGAAAGGCGCCAAGGGGACCACGGTTTAACGTCTCATCCAACAGACGGAGTACTCCACTTGAAGTGCCTTCCACAAGCCACTCAAGTAGGGATCGGGTTCATCTGAAAAACATCCTCCACTGCAGGGATTTGAACCCTGGCCGCCCGTGTGGTAGGCGAGTACTCTAGCCACCACACCAACCCTATCGCCTAATTGATTCAATGGTATTGGTTAGCTCATTGATCATTACTCATATCCTCTTTAATCGCTGCATCAAAAATCAAACCAAATAGAAAATTGGCAATATTCTCTCGCTTTAGTACGGGGAAAACATAATTGATTTCAAATTGGGTCGTCTATGCAGCAACCTACAATTGACCAGGCTGTGGTAAAAATGTCGATCGTTATTTTTTATCGATGTCGATTTTTTTAAATCTTTGTCATTCGCGCGATAATTATTCTTTAATTTCATAAATATACAGTATTTCATGTTACTTATTTGATTCTTTGAAACCCTTTTCTGGCTTACAACCAATTGATTTTGCCATTTACACGATGAGTGTTCCCTTAAATTACTGTATAAATGGTGTATCATCATACCTATATGATTCCAGAAAAGCTTCCTCTGATATACAATTACATAGCCCTTCGAACTGTATCATAAAAACTTGGAATACTTTTCAATAACATCAGTTTTTATTGCTTTTTCTGTAAAATTAACGTTTTAAAAATATAAATGTAACAATTATTGTAATATTTACAGCAGAGGAAACGTTAGAATGAAAATTTATAATGCTTGAGACCTTTCAAACATTATTTGATGCAATATTTTTCGCTCTATCCTTTAAATAACAAACTCTAACTCAAGTTTTAAAAGTCAGTGAGATAAATTAGTTTGTTTTATAAGAGAAACACAAAGTACTCTTTTTTTCTTTTATGAACATGTTGCTAGGGTTGGACAAGGTTCAAAGCAAAACTGTCTGAGTGAGAAGTTAAATTATAGATGGATATATTTCACTTCAAATTCAATTAGTTGCTGGTATGGTATTAAAGCAAAGTATTTCAATGCATAAATTATTATCTGTAATTTTGGAACACTGAATAGGGGCACAAACTAGGGCACGAATGAATATTTATTTCTTCAATTGCTTTTTCGCCTACGCAGGAGCTATCATGTGATTCTAACCGTGCAAATGTTCTTTTTATCATCGCTTTTCAAAGGGATTACCGCAAATATCGCTGCAATTAATGAATTTCTGTTTTAACGGTCTACCTGCAACATGCATGGCACTAAGGATAAATAAAATATTAGTAAGACATAAATAGTCGCGTCACATGCTTGCTTCAAGTGATCATGAAGCGTTGCTGGATAACTATATTTCATGGAAATGATTGCGTAAAGGAATTTACTCGGTAATTCAATGGAATCAGTTAGTAAAATTATTTGCCACAAATTCACGGCGTAGGCTTTGGCGTATATTTTGATAAGTGCATTGCACACTGTTCATCCCTCTTACCTATCCACTCGATGATGATGGTATTATAAAAAATGTCTATTCTTTGAGATTGTCTTAGCTATATACATTCTATCAAGAATCAAAATATAGATTCGGCAACACGATGAACAGATTAAATATCTGGTAGATCAGGGGCATATAATAAAAAATGTTAATAAATTAATGCAATTAAAGTAATTCCTTCAACTTCTTTCGACTTACTTCGACTTTCAAGATTTTCAATAACTTTTTATAAGCTTATTGCTGGTTGATATTGATTAAAAAGGTTGATATTGGTGCTTCAAAGTCTTGATGTAGTGAAGGATTTGTTGCCATTGTGTTGAAATAAATACTTTGCAAAAAACACAATGATGTCATTAAACTATCGAAAGTTTATTTATCAATTCGACTGGACAGAAAAGTATTAAAGAGGAACAAGGGAAATCTATTAAGTATACTTTGAATCCTGCAGGTGTGACCAAAGTCTCAGGTAGCGTCATGTAACGAACCTTGGATTGCGCGAAACTGCAAAATTAGTTCTCATCAAAAGAGGCGATTTCCCATACCCTGACCTGAATGGATGGAATCCAAATAATGAAACATTCAAGATTTTCGTTATTGGTGAGACACTTCATCTGGTGGACGACATAAATAAAATTTCTCGGCTGTTGGCGGCACATGAATAGGTTCAATTATTTATCATTTTATCTAGTGCCCCTTACATCGATCCATACTTCACTATGTGCTAAGGCCGTAGAGTATCTGTCAGTGGTCGAAGAGGATACCAAAGATGGAAGTCGAGTCCGAGTTTATCACACCTTTCGTGAAGGCTTCATGGGATTACTCTCCAGGAGGATGAGGAAAAAATAAAATCTCCTTTATTCTGAAGAAAATATTTCATAATATTAAAAAAATACCCATTATCGCGAAGATTTCGATCATTGGAAAAGAGCATGAAGAGGAAATGAATGAATTCGAGACAAAAAACCAGGCCATATAATTGACAGTGAGTCAGCGTAAAAAGTTAAAGATCACTTCAAATCTATCTTGGAAGAGAAATTTCACATCTGATTCTACGTTTGATGAAAAATGAGGGAACAGCAAAACTCGATGTACTAATTCCCATCTTAGAGACGCAAAGATCGAAATAGTCAATAAAACTTACTTAATTTCCTACACATGCTACACTCACACTACACATGCAACCTATAACATCTCCAAGCTTTAACACATGAGTTACTTCCACACGTTAAGGATAGCATTTTCCTAGATTGTGGAATAGCCCGACTTTAAAAAGATATTCCTTCCTATGTTCATTCATTATAATCATTGACACCTGAAGTAATTTATGCCATCAACATCTGACAAACTACATTCTTACACTTTACAATCATCCTGAGAGGAAATGTAATGAAGTCTTGGAAGAAAACCAGGCGATGTAATTGATAGTGAGTCAACGCAATAAGTTAAGGATCACTTCAAATCTATTATCTTGGAATTTCACATCTGATTCTACATTTGATAAAACTTGAGTTAAACGTGTTAAAGGTACTCAATTAAAAGATCCGCAGATTTATTTATAATTTAGAGAATTAATTTCTTCAGTCAGAGAAACGGTCGTTGCCTATTCAAGGTATACATAGCCTGCATAATATCATTGATCCAGTGACCAACTGAATCTCTCCACGAGTAACATAACGATTAAAATATTCTTTTCTTCGATAGAAACTTCGATAGAGTCCCCAGGTCATCACCTTGGTAAACACCAACTGGTTATCTCGCTCTTTAATTAAATTTTTGCTTTATTCTTAAAAATCTATTTTAAATGTCACACTGCTATGTCATTTTTTTCATAGAAAAATTTCATTTAAAAAATTGACACTTTCAGGATGAAAATGTTTGAACACTACTCTCAAAGGTTTATTTTAATTACTCTATGGTTCTATCTTAGAGTATGTAAATTTTTTGAGGGTTTTACTCATAAAATTGTTTGATTAAATTGACATCGGTATTTAATTGAGGCTTATAGTTTTCTTAATCAAACGCAACACGAGGCTGGTGGGTTATGTGTGGAATACTGTGAGAAACATGTAAAACTGTGGATAGCAAAATACGGCAATGTATTTAATTTCTGCCAACTTTGGAATTTTTTTTACGAATGCTCAACTGTTCATTACAGCACTCGTATCAATACGTAGAATTGTAATAATTACGTGTATTAATTAACCAGTAAATAACCTTGATTTGAATTAATCGTTATTACTGAAACTTTTCATTCCTGAAATTTATTTTCTGTCTCACTCCTTCTTTCTCTCAGGATACACGGTGCAAAAGGCAATGAACCAGTGCGCAGGATACTGCAAAGGTATTGTCGCATGCTTTTGTGATTCTTATAATTAAAATTTGAACACATTGTGGTGCATGTACATTTTCATCTTACATCTATCTAATTTTGAGTGTCTGAGGCATTAAGTCTGCATCAAATTCATAGCATAATCAATAACTCTTTAGATATCTGTTTTTGGGACTCGATGACGATCATCCTAGCGTTCTTATATCTAGCGTCATTTACTTTCACGTACTTATCATAAAGATAATTCGAGCGAAAAATCCAATTTCCTGTAAATCAATGAATTTTTCCTCATTTTAAAGAAAAATATCTCACCCTTCCAATGACATCAAACAATCAACCACTTACCACATAACTTTCCGAGATATTTGCCAAAAAATACCAGCCCTTTTACATGGGAAATGGTACGTGTATGCACTCCACAGAGACATTATTTACAAAATGAGGTATTTCTAAAACTTAACCTCCAGAGGGAACTCATTTAAAAATGAGGAATTTTTTACACCTAAATCTCGTTAGAAATTAAGTGAGTGGTTTTGTATGCTTACTCAATTATTTTTTAAAAATAATCATATTGTTACCGCGGTAAAGTCTTCGGTATCACAAAAAACCTTCCGTTGAAGGAGTTTTGAACGTACCACGTGAAAAAAATTAGTCAAATCAAAGGCTTATTTAGATAATTTTATTTAATTACTTACAATTTCTGTCATATTAAACTATATTATTGCACCATTAACAATGCAATATTTAATTAATGTGTCGTACAGCTGGTGACATTAAAGCGTATAATTATAATATGATCTCTATTATGATTAGTGAACTATCTCGCTCAAAGAACCTTAAATAGTACATCTAAAGGCTGACTCCTAAGAAGCGAAAGAAAAGGAGACCAAAGAAATCGGCAGCACCGTTCAACGGTGACGCCACACCCCAGTGAATCTCCCTGTGAACCACACACCTATTGAACTCCAGTGATTCCCCACCCCCAGTGATATTGTTTATTTATTTATTCATCCCTCCTTGGTTTGTTTTTAACAAACCACCAGTGATCTCCCCAGTTCCCACTGTAAGTCAAAACCAAACCAAAGACTAAAGACGTTCAGAACCGAAGGTCCAAAGACTATTTACCAAATTCTATATACATACACTTGTTAAATTTTATATATTTCATCTATGTCACTGTTTTCCTACTTATTTATTTATTTATTTGTTACCTGTTTTGGCCTGGCGACGGTTTTCGTGGGTTTCCCGTCACCCTTGGGCAAAGTCCGGGCCTAACCCTTCCCGCATGTTTTTACTCCCAATACACAGCCAAAGACAATCTCCCAGCCCTGAAACGGCAACAGCCTATAGCGGGGCCCGCCTATAATGTTATTTTATTGTTAAATCTTTTGTAATTGTTATTGCTGTTCTTCTTTATTCTGTATTTATGAGAGGGATAAACAACTTTTCAATTCAATTTTAATTCTTTTACAATATTTATTATCACTGACGTCGATCTATTGTTGTAAAATTTTCAGGAACGGCCAAGTTTAACTACAACACGGAAACTATCTATCACTACGACTACGAAGTGGACGTATCTTCCTCGATTGAAGGGGCCACTGGCCCCGGCGACCGGCCTTCCCAGATGATGATAAGAGCGAAAGCTGATTTGGCAGCGCTCGACTCACCGTGTGACCTGACTCTCACTGTGAGTGATCGCGTGTCATAAACCCCAGGCTTAAAATAGCCCAACGGTTTCCAAGTTCGCAAAGAGAGTAAACGTTTCCCTGTTTTGTTTCCCAGCTGAAAGACGTGAATCTTTTGGATCCCGAGAGTTTGGGCACCTACGGGGACACGGAGGGATTCGCGGCAGCCCTCCAGAAGAACCCTCTACGCTTCTCTCTTCAACACGGGAAAGTCGAGGAGCTGTGTTCACTTCCGGGTGAGCCGACTTGGGTTCTCAACTTCAAAAGGGGTCTCCTGTCCAGCATCCAGAATTCCATGGACGACCTAAAGGTTTCGCAAACTGTGTACGAGGTAAGTTCCACTGAGTGAAAAAAAATAAGGGGATGTGGGAAATCCTGATTTTCGTCAATTCGAAGTTATCAAAAACAATTAATCTCTCTTACTGGCCACTATGATGCTTTCGGTCTGGGCGTTTACAAGATTTTCGAAAAAAAATAACAAAAGAGGGAGTTTCGGCGAGAATGGTCTCATGGCTGAGTCGCAAGAAGGTTGAAATTTATGTGAAGATGATTCCGGTCTATGTTAGTCAAAACAAATATTTAATAACAAATTTTATTTTTGGTATATAAAATCCTGATTTCGTTGATATAATTGGATACCTTTTCAAAACCAAAATGAAGGACAAAATATGCAGATTGTTCCTTGAATATGTGTTTAATAACCACATTTGTCCAGCCACAAAAGCCAACTGCAGTGCCATTTGCAAGGAACTACCGCATTTTGACTTAAATAATAGCAGCAATTCGTAAATATATTTTTTTAAACAGTTGATAAGATACTTTTATTTTAATCAAATTTTCCAGGATTTTTCACTTCTTATAAACAGTTTTAATTAAAAGCTAAAATATTCTGTCTCGTTCAAATCGACATTTTTCTGGTGTGATCGGAGCAGTCTCCATAAGAGCCCGTGTGGAAGTATTCACTTTCAAGGATGAATCATGTAAACTAGCCAGGATATCCTATATTTTGTTCACCTCATTTTGAAAAACGTACATCAAAGATGCTGTGTTTAAGTTTTCAGAATTTCTGGAGTAAGTGACCCTGAGGCCTGTGTCACTTTAAGAGACAACCTGATTCTGATGCGCAAAGTTCGAAGTTCAAAAAGACGTTTATTTCCACAATCTAACAAATACAGGATATAATAAAAAAACAAAAACGAATGTGGACCCTGTCATAGGCTATCGCCTCTTCAGGGTTCTATTAAGTCCGTAAACTGATGCGCAGAATCATAAATATACATATACATTCGCCTATTATATTCGCAATATCATTTGCTTGCATTCGCAATAAGAATTTTGGTCATTTTTGAGAGTAATTAAAACAAAAATGACCGTCATTTTAAGATGAAAGAAATCTGCCGAAGGCTGATTTATTGGTGCCTATTATCATCTGCGTATCCTGGTAAAGTTTACCATTACCGCGACATAGATCCTGACCATTACATTCCCAGAGCCACTTTGGGGAAGTAAGATTCCAGGCGTTTTCCAGCGTGGAGCGCAAAAAAATTGTAAGAGGTCAATTACCAGTAGTACATGTAAATAAATAAAATCAGAGAAAAATTTGTTGTTAAAGGCGTTTTTTGATCAATTGGAAGACTGATATGCTAAAAAAATATTCGAAAAAAATCACATCGCCACGTTTCCTCTGAAGGGCATGCACTTTTTTCATAACTAAATTTTTAACTAAGATCCCAGTTTCCATTCAAATGAGGTTTAAGATTCACCGTTACTAATGACCAAATGAGTTCGCACAGTAGCATGGTACTCACGATAATTGTTGCGTGTCGTATTGTAATTGGTCAGTGAATTCGAAGAGAAAACTACTGATGCTGCCGAAGAAAATGTAACATACCTAATTGACTCCTTGATTTCCATTTCAGACGGACATTGCGGGCAGTTGCGAGACGCGGTATACGGCGTTTGCGGACATGTGGTGGGAGGAGGAGCTGTGGGGCGGCGGGGGGCGGGGCAAGAGGGTCAAGGGAGCGACTCCCATGACGACCATCCGCCGAACCAAGGACCTCGCATCGTGCTCCGAGAGGACCTCGTACTTCTTGTCGCTGCAGGCGAACCCCACTGGAAGGAGCAAAGCACGCCACATGCTGAGGTACTCGCGAAATCCCTGAGTCAAGGAAAGGGCGAATTCTAAAGCTAAAAACCACTTTAAGAAGCATCATCATGAATCACTTTCTGGGATAGTTCCTCAAAATTATTCTCATGAACGACCCTTAAGAACGACCTGACTTTCTAACTATCTAACACATAACTCCCCCTCCTAGGTCTAACCCCAATAATGGGAAGGAAGAAAGAAAAATTTTAAGCTCTTCCTTTAGCTACTCAATGAAACACGATGTAAATTAAATGCAAATTACAAAATGAACTATTGAATGATTTTTCAAGCGGCAGTTTCCCTTAACTTTCATGGAAATTGCAGAGAAAATGTAATATCAATTTTACTACCAGCAAATTAGCTCGCTACAAGCAAACAACACAAGTGTGGGAGCAACGAAACCATTAATTAAAGCATCAATCAAGGGTGGGACTGGATAATGTTCAAATATTTTCATTAATTAACAACAAAATATGCGTTTTAAAAAATTTCGCTGGCCATTTTGTATCTTTATCAACTCTCGCAACCGTTAAAGAGAAGTCAATGCAGTAGATTTTGCAGTTTTTCCGAGGCTGAGTTACAAAGTTCATGAAGTTGACCAAACTGCTAAGTTTAGGTTGTGCGGTGTCGATTATTGCAGTAACGTGTCTTCATTATTTGTTATAGTATATAATAAAAAATATGGATGAAATTAAAATAAAATTATCTTAAAAAAGATATAAAAATTATTGTACTAGCATTTACACAAACTAAGATATAAATTCTCAAAGTACAGCGGCACATCATTTTAACGCCGAACCTCGTGGCGAACGAGGGCGTAGTCCAATCTTTGAAGTTAAATATCTCCGTTGTTTATGCACTGCTCACAACCAAAATTATTTATGAGGTAAGACAAAAGACTAGCGTGTCAAACTAGAAAAAATTTCACATTTAAAAATGGCTCTATTTTTGCTGTTAAAATTTAAAAATTTTAAATTTAAACAATTTCAATAAAATTTAGTTAATTTACAAAAATGATAACACAATGTTTCTTTATATTCTTTTTCAAACAACATAAGATGTTAACCGTTTCTCTAGCTATTTTCGTTTAGGAGATATAGCAAAAATAAAAAAGGTCTAAGCGCAAAATGGTCGAAACTTTGATCGTCTCTAAATCTGCCAAAAATGTTTTTTTTTCAAAAACGCTTCAATGCTTTTTCATTTAACGCCAGATGGAACCCACACAAAAATTTTGGTTCGAATCGGAGATACCAAGGGCAACTCACTGCTGATCTGACGTGGAATGGCCCGAATGCATGATGAAAACTAGGAGAAGAAGAGATTTTGTAATAGGAAACATTTTGAGACAGAAGGGCCATATGAAAATGATATTGGAAGGAAAAAAAACGGGAATAGACATTGATAACGACCACGGATGGAATACATCAGGTGAAAGATGAACGACGTCAAAGTGGAGACTCATCATTATCATCATTGGTCGTTCAATCCTAAGATTGGTTGACTGCAGCCCTCTATCCTTCCCTATCTAATGCTAGATCCCTTACTTCCTGAGTGCACTACCTATGTACTTATCTCTTTATTTGGTCCATGAACTTATTCCTAGGTCTTCCTCTGAGAACTTTACCCTCTATTTTACCTTCAATTATATTTTTCACAAACCCATTGTTCTTCAGAGTGTGTCCCATTCATCTGGTTTTTATTTTCTGTATAGAGTTCCAGAGGGTCATTTCTTCTTATATTCATCTGTAAACTTCATCATTTCCATAGTCATTTTTTCCGTCCATTTGATCTTCAGAATCCTCCTCCAGCACCAGGTTTTGAAGCTTCTAGTCTGTTCTGGTCAAGTTATCCAATGATCCACGCTTCCGATCCATAGAGTACCATGCTCCACACGAATGTTTTCACATACCATTTAAACTGTAGAGACTCATAAATAAAAAACAGCTGGCTAATTTGAAAGAGGGATTGAGAGCTGCAGAAAACCAATCCTCGGATTGATAATGAAAATGACGAAGTAGCTCTAGGACTAGGATAAAAAGCTGAAGTTCACGCCTCCAGGTTTGTATAACTGATGTTTGATGACCACGAGCCTCCGTGTATCTTATCATTCAATTCGTGCTCGTCCCACACGGATTGGCGCGTCAGATGAGGAGAAATGTATTTAGCAAAGAGTAAAGACAATGAAGAGCGTTCTCCTTTGTCACACCGGCCCTATCCACTGGACTGGCGTTTCAGTGCCGCGGCTTTCTAGCTGAGATGCGAGCTGAGGCGATTACTTTGCTTTACCTTCACCCTCCGGGAGCAGGAGTGAGGCAAACTGGGACGATTAAGGTAGTTTGAGCGAAATATCATTTTACCTAGAAATCAATGAACTTTTCCTCATTTTAAAGAAAAATGTCTCACCCTTCCATTGACATAAAAAATTCAACCCCTTACCACATTACTTTCCGAGATATTTGCCAAATTATACCAACCATATTACATGGGATATGGTACGTGTATGCACTCCAGAAAGACCTCATATTTAAAATGAGGCATTTCATACAATCCAAACTCATCAAAAATCAACAGTGTGTAATTTGTGTGTTTTCTCACTTATTTCTTTTTTTTTGCTTGCCGGACGATTCTGTTGGCCCGTATGTCTCCGGAATCCCGATAGGCTGCTGAGCCTGTCATCAGGTTTTCCATGCCCTGTGTGGTGAAAAACCCACCCAGGCGGGACTCGAACCCGCGACCCTCGGTTTAGCAGGCGAGGACCTTACCCCGCCGCCACCGGGGGCACCGGGGCCGGCTTCTCAATCACCCAATCGAAAGCATTTTTATCGAAATTGTGCCATAGATATTGAACATTTAATGGAAATCAATGCATGCATGCGCTGAAGAACCGGAGTGCCGACGCAAACCACGGATTCTACAGGCCCATACGGACATGCAAGCTCTGCGGCTCATCGTCACGTCATCACCAAAAGCTTAGGGACCAGAAGGTGTCCAGGATGGCAGGAGACAGTGATTTTCCCTTCAATGCAGAGGGATTTCTAACTCCTTAATGGCAGGGTTCGATGGTGCCGAGGTTCGATGCAAGACGCAAATGATTGCTTAAAATAATAGTTAACTTTCATTTACTACATTTTGGCATAATCAGCATTACTAAAAATTAAAATTATAAACTTCACGAAATTATTTTTCAATCCTTTTTCCGAATGGAACCCAGGTTGAGCACAGCCAGGTCCCTCATGCGGGATGGCAGTATTTTCTGTGTCGCGCCATTGACGCGATGGAGGGCTCGCTGATGCTACGCTTACCTTTGTTAGCAGAGCGATTGCAGTGATATGAAATGAAACAGTTTTGATTGGCTTGTGAGCAAAAAAACCGCAGCGTACCCTAATCAACCTTTCTTTTCTCAATCTTGGTCACGGCCACTCCATCGGCAGGAGCACCCACGAATGCGAGCAAAGCGTGAGCGAGGAGCCAGAGAAGTACCAGGAGAGGCACTCCAGTTCCAGCAGCGAAGAGGACGAGGAGGACGAGGAGGACGAGGACGAGATCGAGGACAACGAGGAGTTCACGGCCACGAAGGTGGGCGGGATTCTGCTGCGCTCCGAGTGCAGGGAGCGGCACCTGTTCGAGCCGTTCTCCTATCACGGCAGCGGGGCCACCACCAACGTCACCACGCGGCTCATACTTAGGAGCAAGGAGCCGGCCTCGCCGGTGAAGGATGAGGAGAGCAAAGCCAGGGCGAGGGGTAGGTATCTGATGCTCATGACGGTAGCAATCCATTGTGGCAGTGGAGTAAATGGTCTAATGGAAGAGTCATTTCCCAGCCAACTTGCTCCGCGAGGAGGAGTAAGGTCCTCTCCGCCTTTGATAATTTGGGTATATCAAAGTCTCAAAAATTCATTGCCAACTTTGAAATCCTCAATTCCTAACTCAAATAAAAGTTATTTGGCTATTAATCCAATTGCTCAACTGGGCTACTCCAATTGGTTACAGTGAATATCGATCTTGCTTTGATTGGATCGTAAATACGGCGAAAATCGCTGACCTCTGTCCTCTCGAGTGAAATGCAATTATGTTGAAACGTACAATCAAACCCTAAATCTTGAGAGACAGCCATCGATCAGCTTTTAAAAATAACATTGAAGAGTAGCTATTTATTTACTGAGATATTCACTAATTTTATGCTTAGAGCAGTAACGCGAATGATCACACCATACAGGTTTTACGCTGGTCACCTCCACGATAGGCTACCGTGTGTCTTTCAATTCTTTTCCTAAACCAGGTAATACCGTAGGAAAGTAATAAAGTAAATTCAAATTACGCCCTTATAATAACTGAAAGCTGGATGATATACGGTCCTTGTAAACCCCCCTCTCTTGCTTCTATTTATGATTCCTCTAATTATCATCAAACTGGCGATCTTTCAGTGAAATCTGAAGTAAATTGTATTGTGAATATAAAAAAATATTTTCAACTCATTGTTAGCATATTTTTAATCTTAATTTTTCGCTGAGACTACTTTCTAATCCTTGCCAAAAGTGAAATATGTAAATGCTTCTCTAATGTTATGAAGCGGAGCGAGAGGAAAAGAAAGCTATATTTTTAAGGGTTTCTTAACTTGATATTTGCATTCTTCACCAGGAGTATATAGATAATGGGGTGATATTCCATGTTAATGGCAAGAAATGGTGAAAAGCATTCTCATGTCATGAATGGAGTAAATCATATTCTATTTGTCACACAGGTCTCTCACATAAAGGTGCCGTGGTTCCCTACGCATACTCCACGCTCCTGTACGACCACTCGGCTGACAATTTCGTGGGCACTCCTCCGGAGGACGTCGGCGGCGCAGACGCAGTGCAGGTGGCCGTGCATGCCTTGCGGAGCGTCGAGGCGGCCACCGCCGAGGGCGTCTCCGCCGAGGCACCGACGTCGTTCGCGGCCCTCATTGCCACACTACGGCGCCTCTCGCACAGCGACCTCATGAAACTTTTCGAGGTGGCTGCTACCGGGCGCTCGAGGTGAGAGGACACGATATCCACCGCTGGATATTCCCATTAAACCTGATTTACTGCGATGAAATCAATTTGTGAAACATACTGCAGCTATAAGTTCAAATAAAGATAGCCCGTGGCACAAGGATAAAATAAAATACAGTCTCTTGTTAGTTTGAATGTGATAAAATTAGCCTGAATGATTTCATCATTCGCATTCATTATAACTTGAAGGCGATTGAAACCGGAAAATATATGGAATGTAGCCACTATTTCACGCTGCAGGAAAATCCCACACAGCATATTTTCAAAACATGCACTCAATATGCGATTCTGTAAGCATTTCATTTGACGACATTGTCTTCATTGAGAGAAACTATAACATTTCGAAAACAATTTCTTTGGAACAGTCCTTTTCTCATATCTGAGATAATATCGAGCTTCATTTCAGCTAGAATACTTTTAAAACTATCTAAATACCTTTGGCCATACGTGTTATTTTCCCTTGAACATGGATGAAACCATCAGCTGAAGTTGATTTTGTCTGATTAAGGTAGTTTGAGCGAAATATTATTTCCCCTGGAACTCGATGAATTTGTTCTCGTTATAAAGAAAAACATCTTACTCTTCCCAAGATACCAAACCATCAGCCCCCTACCGAACCACTTTCCGAGATTTTTGACGAAAAATACCAGCTCTTTTACGTGGAAAGTGGTACGGTTGTGCACTCCAGAGAGACCTTATTTAATAAATGAGGAATTTCTAACACCTTGTTAGACATTTGTTTCGGTGACAGTATGTACGTTTTCTCAACTATTTTTGAAAATTAATGATATTATCACCGCAGTAATTTTCTCAGGATCGCAAAAAACCTTCCGTTTTGAATGAGTTTTAAACGTACCGCCTGAAAAAATAAGTCAAATTAAAGACTTATGAACATATTTTTATTTAATTACTTAGTGTTTCAGTCAAATGAAAGTATATTATTGCACCATTTGTAACGTAATATTTAGCTCATGCTTCCTTCAGCTGCTGAAATGAAAATGTTTTATTCGAATAAGGTGTCCATTATGACTAGGGAACTATCTCACTGAAACAACCTTAATATGAAGGATTTGAGGTTTTCCCGACGAAATATATTCGTGAATGTTTCGCGGGTTTGACAACGGGTATGATTATTGATATGCATCAACATTTCGATGGTTGACTCAGCCATCGTCATAAGGATAACATTCACGAACCTTAATATTCGTCATATGTCTCCATTATCCTCTGCAGGAAATTCATCCTGGATGCGATGCCAGTGGTTGCGACAGCCGCAAGTATGTCAGCCTTCCGAGATCTCCACCGCTCAGGAGAAGTTTCAGACACCGAGATGGACTCATGGATGGGAGGGGTGGCCTTCCTCAAAAGACCAACTCTTCCTATGATTGCTGCTGTGACGGTGAGTTGAAAGCTTCCATAAGCACGGCAAAATACTCCGGCACGCATAAAAAATACCCCACATTAAATAAAACAACAGCTTCATTTCGAATTATATAAAAACATTTTTCAATGGTACGAAATTTATATAAACAATATTTTACTTCAAATTGGTGAATGTGATAATATAAGTCACTCGTCTTTTCTTTTTTGTGTTTTCCTGAATTTGACGAGACCGTTTATTTTGGCAAGTCTACTAGAAAATTACCTTTTTATGCGACATTGTGTGACATAATTTCCAGATTTTATTTAAAACTCTGCTCATTTTTTGAATTACCGTACCATCCAAGTTCTTTTTATTTTCTCGTCAAGAAATAAAAATATCAAAAGAATTGGTATTTGAATGCACGACGGTTAACGGAACGGAAAATTGGGTGGAAAATGATTTTTTAAATCCGTTGTGTGAATTTCAAGCCACACAAAGGAGAGAAGAGAGAATAACTGAGAGAGACAACATATTCAATAAACGGCCGGAAATGATAAAAAAAATTAAAATTATAAAATTTACTTCCCTTAAATAACATATTTTGGACAATAGTATTATACCAAACCATAGTTTTGTAGTTAACGAAATAGTTTATAGGTATTATATTCCAGCATAATTATCAGCGATATTACAAGTCCCAGCTAGAAGCTCCCCTTTGGCACTCAATTCTACTTGTACTCACCAGTGTCTCTCTAAAATGACTCATCAGTACATGATCAGCATCTCTCTTAAAGGTGATGATACAACGATATCTCAATACTAGAAGTCAAAAAATAAACCATAAATGCTTGCCGTCGGTTAGGATCATCTAGTAAGTGGCAAAGTGAACGAGATTTTCTTTTGATATGCAAACCTTTGAGATTATTTCACGCATTTTTAACGCGTATAACCACAATATCAACTCTCAACAGTTGATATTTTGCTAGACTCCTGCTACCCTTTCTGTTCACAATGTGTTCACTTGAAGCAGTTGCTCGTCCCAAGCCATCATCATTGGTCGTGCAATCCAGATTGCAGTGCAAGATTGGTAGACTGCAGTCCTGCACCCTTCCCTATCTCTTGCTATTTCCCTTACCTCCTGGTATCTCTTCCTATGTACTTTCTTCCTGATTTGGCCCATGAACTTATTAATATGTCTTCCTCTGGGGAACTTTCCCTCTATTTTTCCTTCAATTATGTTTTTCACAAACCCATTGTGCCTCATGGTCTAATGTCAAATCCATCCAGTTCTTCTTTTCTGTATTATGTTCCATATGGTCATTTCCTCTTCTACTCCACGTTAAAGTTCACCATTTCTTATTTTTCCGTCCATTTTATCTTCAGCATCCACCTCCAGTACAAGATTTCGAAGAATTCTAGTCTGTTTTGGTCAGCTTATCCAAAGGTCCATGCTTCCGATCCATTGAGTGCCACGCTCTACATGAATGTTTTCACATGCTGTTTTCTAGTTTGTTGGCATATCTGCTTTGAACACAGCAGTTGCCTTTAAACCATGAAGCTTGGGATATTCTTTGCTTAATATCCGTTGTACTTCTTTCGTCCCACGTGAAGGTACTTCTGGGATAGATGAAAGAATCTGCCCTTTTGCCCTTGCATTCAGCTTCTCAGAGTATTCAAGATTATTACACGTTCTTAAACTATCTCAGTTATTACACGTCTTACTATCTCATACAGAGTATGAGAGATAATATGACCTCTTTAAACTAACGATGGATACGCCCCAGCCTTTAATATCATCAGCGCCATTGTCTTCACCCTGTTGCTCTTGCACCCCGCAGCCCCTCTTGGAGGGTGACCCCCGGCCCAACGCCGTCCTCGGGGTCACCGCTCTCGTGCACAGCTACTGCCGCTACGGCGGCGGGGACAGTGTCACCCCGCCCTCGGCCGCCTCCAACCCCGAGTCCAACAACTCGTCCGAGCAGAGCGAGTCCTCTTCGTCCGAGGAGGACAGGTCGACGTTCGGCGACGCCTCTTCGTCCGCCGCGCCCGCGTCCGCGTGCAGGGAGAAGCCCGAGGTGAACAAGGTGATCGCGAGGCTGGAGGAAATGCTCGGCAGTGAGGGTTGCCGCTTCGTTGGAAACATCGTCAAGAGGGAGAAGAGGATCGCCGAGGCGTACCTGGCGCTCAAAGGACTGGGCAATGTTGGGGTGCCGCCGTCTCCGGAAGCCAGCGAATCCATCGCCCGCTGCTACAAGGTTCGTAGGCTTGAAAATAATTTCTCTCCTTGTATACATTCTACCTTAAAAATCTCTTTTTCGTTTTTTCAATAACTTCAAAAACTCAGGAAAGGACTCATGAATACGATAGCAAATTTGGATGAAGATTGACCTGAGGTTAAATTGAAATAACACCTATAGTTCGTCAATAAGATGACTCAAGTTTGCCATGCACGATAAGTGGAACCGCCAGAATTCACATTGCGAAGATACTTAGTATTTTTCTACAATTGTTTAATTAGGACGACGCGTTTCACAGTTTTGCTGCATGATCAGGTATATGCAATTGTTTGTATACAGACAATTATACTTGAAGATTGATGCAGCAAAGCTGTGAAATGCATCGTACTAATTCAATAATTGTAGAAAATAACTAAGAAACTTTAAAATATGGTTTCCAGCATAAGATTCTTCTACAAAGTGACGCCTGATGTCATGAAGTTTAAGATGTACCCTTTGTTGACTTGTTCGGTAGTAGTAACGAATAAAGCCACACAATCCTTAAAAAAACAATGTATTTATTCCCTTTGCAGCTTCTCCAGCCTAAGTATTTCCATTGGTGGAAGCAATATCAATATGGGGCATTCATTCTAAAATTTTCATTTCGTGAAAAACTGTAGAAGAAGACTCGCAATTTTTAATGCGTGGTTCGAATAGCACTATAATTATTGACATACAGCTGTTTCTGGTTTGTTCCAGAAGCAAACAACTAATGCCATAAATTTTTAGGCATCTGAAAAAGAATGTTTGCACGAGTCTTAATCGGAATTCGATTGTTATTCTTCTTAAAAAGGACCCCGATGTCCCGAGTGATCTTCGCTTGGCTGCAGTCGATGTCCTACGGAGAGTGCCCTGTCATTCGGAAACCGTGCTCCGGGCTCAGTTCGTCGACACTTACGCCAATGTCAGCGCTGGACCAAAGGAGACTGAAATAAGAATCGCAGCATACATGGCCAGCATGAAGTGTGCATCGGTAGATGTCGTCAAACGAGTCAAAGACACACTGGAACGTGAGGAGGCCAACCAAGGTGAGGAAGCGTTCCTCGTCATTATCGAATAATTCTGTTGTAAATACACTAATGCATACATGTTTGTGGAAGACGTTTATATATTAGGAAGCTATTCACTAACATAAAGACGAAATTCCGATTTGCTATGAAGCGACAATGTTGCCAAATTTGTTTGAATTTTCTCACTCAACACCAATTCTATGTTGCCAAATTTGGTTCAAACAAACTACAGCCACATAAACTGTTGGTTTTTCCTTTTTGTAATGGTTGTCTACTGATGTCTACCTCAAAGACCGTATTCTGACATCAAATTGCCAATTATTTCAGACTGACTGGAGATGCTGACGTGTATATCTTATCCATTACTTGAACTACTGTATGTTGTAATTAAAATGAAAATATTTTTTTTTAATTCTTTAAAAACATAAAAAAATTAATGTGTTAAGTGTGTAAAATAAAATATTGCAGTACTGCCTTAAATACAGCAGGATTAAGAATACGAAGTACGTTCTGTTGTCAAGAAAAATCGATCTTTCTCACTCGAACGTCTATTAATAGGCGATTTGGTACGCTTTAATTCGCTAAAAATTGGAAAAGCCTTGGTACAATCAAAAGTTATATGAGTTCTGTGGCAATATAAATTTTCAATTATACTTATCCGTGGAAATAAAATCCATTGTAATTTAAATGAAATAGTGAAATTCGATCATCTGGGGATATTTATTTGCTATCGTCTACGATAGCGAAAATAATTTTGTGATAAATCGCGTATGGGGCTTAAATTTCTTAATTAAGAATAAGGCCGCCTCATCATATCCTTTTCAGGAATCATTTTCAATGTTCTTTCTGTTACAGCCAAAGTTGTCTGTGCCGGTCATTATAAGTTTTCGCTTTGTTATTTTCTTAAATAAAACTTCATAGTTCTAATAGCAAAGACAGAAATAACTATTTTCCACAGGTAAAATAGATTGATTGCGGCCTATGGTTCGTATTACCACACCATCATTTGGTAAATAATTTATGGACATATTCTAGTGTACCCCAATACCCAGCCCTTCCCCCTGAAACCCTCGATAGCTTATACTTAGTTTGGATTGAATTTTGGGGCGGCGACAGCTAAGGTCATTTGCGTTATAGGGGGCGGGTAAGGGAGGAAGGGTGGATAGAAACTCGGCGTCGGCATTAGCCTGCTCTTAACGAAAGGCGCCAAGGGTCCACAGTTTAAAGTCTCATCCGACTTACGGATTACTGTACTTGAAGTGCCCTCCACAAGACACCCAAGTGGGAATCGGGTTTCCTCTGAAAAATATCCTCCTCTGCATGGATTTGAACCGTATGGTTAGCCAGTACCTACTCTAGCCACCACACCAACCTGATCCCCCAAACTTACACTTTCTTCCCATACCTCGCGCCCACCCCCTACTCTTCTTATATTGACTGCTTTCCCCTTTCCCCCGATCCCTCACCATCCCTAATCCCTCACTGTTTGTGTTTTTAATCTTGTGTATATATACCACAGCCTGTTTAACTATTTATGATACGAAGTGTAATTTCTATCTTCCCTGTTTTACACCATGTTTAAATTACACCACATAGCGCAAGATACTTCTCTTTTTGATGATTACTCATAGAGCAAATGATTCTTTCACTGATTAAAAATAATTACTTGTATTCACAATTAAGCTCAATAAAATCGCAGAAAAGGCATCTCATGTTGAATATTGATCGTTTTTAGAGAGTAATTACTATCATTGTTTCGCTCATGAAACACATTTCTCCCTTCACTCTTCAGTTGGGTCCTTCGTGTGGACGCACCTGACCAACCTGCGCTCCAACCCCTCCTCATCGTCCGAGACTTATTCCATCTCGCTCTCCGAGATCATGGCCTCCAAGAAGCTGAGGAGGAAGTTCCGCTCGGACGTGCGACGCTTCTCCAGGCACTACCGTGTCTCGACCGGAGACGCCGTGGAGCCCCCGGGCGCCGGCGACTGGCACAGCGCCTTCGGCGGAGGCGGCATCTCGGCCCTCGGAGCCGGAGCCGACGCCGAGGCGAGCGTCGTCCTCTCGCCCGAGTCCTACATACCCAGGAGTGCGTCTCTAAATCTGACGGTCCGCCTTTTCGGAGCTGAAGTCGACTTGTTGGACGTTGGAGCCCGCGCCGAAGGTGAGTCATGCCGCGCGACTCCAGGCATCATCCTTCAGATCCACTCCTATCGGAGATTATAAATCATGATGGCTACTTCTTTTTTACTGGTCGCTCATCTTAAAAGTTCAGTGGAGCTGCAGCTGAGGTAGCTTGAGCAAAATATCATTTCACCAGGCAATCCATGAATCCGGACTCAATTTAAAAAAAAATCTCACCCTTCCAAAAATACCAAGATATTAGTCTCCCACCGAACTTCTTTCCGAGATGTTTGCCAAAAAATACCACCGATTCTACATGTGAAATGGTACGTGTATGCAATCCAGCGATATATTATTTAAATAATGAGGAATTAACAACGCATAGATTTCGTCAAAAAATTCACCGGAGTAGTTTGTATGTTTCCTCAACTAGTTTCAATGATAAATCGAATTGTCACCACGGTAATTTTTTCAGAATCACAAAAAGACCTTCAGATGTGAAGGAGTTTTAAACGTCTCGCGTGAAAAAAATGAGTCAAGTCTTATAGACTTACACAGATATTCTTATTTAATTACTAAGAGTGTAGTCATGTAAAAGTATATTATTGGCCCATTAATGTTACAATCTTTATTCCATGCTTCCTACAGCTGCTGACATTGAAACGTAAAATATGACTGTGGTCTATATTATGATCAGGAAAATATCTCGCTCAAACCACCAAAAATCACTTTTGTAAAGTATCCATCCAGGAAATTTTACTTTTTCTTCAGCTTTGCTTCACCTATTTTGTTCCTTCAACGGCTTTGTTACTTTATCTCTCTTATAATATGACCAGAGTACTTCAGTATTCTAATTTTGATGACTTTTGATATTAATCGTTTTTAATAGTAACTGTATTACTTCCGCATTCGTCTCTTCCGGGTTTGTATTGTCTCCAGCCTTCATATTTTTAGCACCCGCCTGAAACAACACCTTTCAAAAGCTTAAATTTTCTTTACATTATCTTTTTATTGTCCCGACTTCAGAATCGTAAAAGAGGGTGAAAAAGCACATCAGCGTATTATCACTCCCTACACGATCATTTCAAAATATAAAGGACCGTAGGCTTTTCCAGTGGATAATATGGATGAAATCTTTGCGCGTGTGACACTTGGTTATTTTTCCACGGCCGACGTTACACCGAATGACTAACTCATCTACCGCAGGAAAAACCTGAAAGCCGAGTGTGAATTTTGACAGATTTTCATAATTAAGATTAGCGATTCAGTAGGTTTTTGATTGGTCGAGATTTTTCCCATTGTATTAACATGCTTCTCATACATTCTATTACCGATCTCCAAAGTTTGTTGCTGACCGTATATTCCGTGTCCCAATCCAAGTTTTTCTCCTCTCAACTGATTTCAAAAGCCGTTTTTACCAGGCGATGCCAATATCCGTTGGAGCAACAAGTGATTAAACTAATGATGGTTAATTTTGACTGCGCCAAAAAATCCTTTGCCTCTCAAACAGTATGGGTGACTACTTGCGGGTTGCGGACCGAACCCGTTACTCATACGCTCCTTCAATGCTTTGGCAACAGCGCCCAAACTTTCACCACCTCTCAAGCGAAGAAGGCCGCCTCATCGCTAGCTCGAGCCCGCTAAAATACTCGGTTGTTTATTAACTCGTTAAAAATCGATATCAAAGAGTGGGTTTACAGTGGTAATTGCTATTAAATACTTCTGTAAAGAGCTTCATAACAAGTCCAAGATAAGATCTTGCTTTTACTACTTTTCATCACCAAGACAAAGTTGTTTCATAAACTTGATAATAACTTTAATATGGCAAATCATAAAGAACTGAACGTTTAAAGATACATTTAAATAGGTTTTTCCCACTCCTCAGGAAAATTAATATTTCAATTTTAAAGAGCTGGAGTAAATCATTCCTACAGAAAGAGAATTCAATATTAAGCGAAATAATCTAAAAAAATAAATATCAAGATAATGCAATAAGAGTCTCCATTTGAAAACTGTTAATTATTTCCTTAAAAATAGTTAATATAACAGGTCATACACTAAATTAGTTGCTTAGAATGTTTCATGATGATGCGTGGAAGTTAAAGGAATTATCACTCATCTATAATTACAATATATTTGAGCCATGCCCATACAATTTGGGAGTATAATTAATTCATGTAACGTACCAGATCGAATGGGATGACACTATTTTATTGGCTGTATTATTGTACGCTAGCACAACTCTATTTTCAAAACCTAACATTGTCGAACCTGAGGCGCATCAAGTAGATTTAGACTATTTTTACGCTCGAAATTGATCAAATTCTTGTTCTAGTGAAGCGCTGAGGAGTATTTTTTTAGTCATTTATCCCACGTTCATCCAACGATAAATGTGAAAGTCACATTTGATATAGAGATTCCGATGTGGAGAAGAATTCTTCAGATATTCATTAAGTCTCAACTCTAGAGGACTAAATGGTAATGCATTTTGAAAATGACACTCCACAATAAGTGTATAAATATTACATAGTTAACTATTCCGCATAATACTTGTTGTGTCCTAATACACTACATCATGTGCATTTCTCTCGCTATAGGACTGGAACCGCTAGTCGAATCCATGTTCGGACCAGCCGGAGGATCAAGCTCCTCCACGGGCGATAGCGTAGTGAGTCGAAGATCACAGAAGACCAAGAAACAGGAGGACTCGTCGGAGGGCACGGCGCGACGCTTCAACGAGGCCTTCCTCCACAGGAAACCGACTGACCACCCGGTGGAGCCAAGAGGGTCGGGTTACGTCCGCGTCTTCGGCAACGAGCTCTACTACGGCCGCTTCCGGGGCCTCGGCGAGATGCTCGCCTCCTTCACCTCGAGGGTTGGCACAGTGGACGCCGCCACGGGCCGCATGAGGGGAATGCTGAGGGACCCCATGGCACAACTGTCCGTCGCCCTCGCGCAGCAGAGGGAGTTGGAGTTCTCGCGGTCCCTGGCCTTCCTGGACGCGGCCCTCGTCGTGCCCACGTCCGCCGGGCTCCCTTTAACACTCGTGGCCAACGGAACGGCTTCCGTGGCGCTCTCCGTCCGCGGGCGAATGGACATGACTGGCCGAGCCGAGGGCAACTTCGACGCTGAGGGTGTCTTGGCGCCCTCTGCCGCCCTTATGGTCACAGGCACCATGTTCGTCTCGGCATCGGACGTCAGCCGAAGTGGACTCCGGCTCGACGCCTCACTTCGCACCAACACGCGTGCCGAGGGTAGGCTGAGGTACCGGAGGGGGAAGCTCGCAGAGGCCTCGTTCACTGCACCCAGGTAGGCCAATCTATATCGATACATTGATCCTCGGTCATTTCCAGAGATATCCTATTGCAGAAGGGGATATAAGCAACACTAGTGATGTTTCGTTTCCGTCACTAAGGGGCTGCCCATAATCCGCGTAGACACGAAGGGGGGGGGGGGAACGAGGGTTGTCAACGAAGGTCCACGCTGGGGTGTGAGGGGTGAGGGGGTTGGAGGGATGTCTACGTAAACAATGGTTGTGATTATCATAGCTACAGGAGTAATTTGTCTTTTACTTACCTTTCCTTAAAATCAGCCTTAAATTACAGATAGTCCGTGACAACCAATGAATAACCCGTTTTACAGCTTTTTCCGCAACAAAAATAAAGTTTACGTGGACAATGGAGGTGGACGGTGGGGGGGGGTTGGGATGAAGTCTACGAGTGTCCACGATGGAAGGTCAAAAAGTGGCCTATTTTTGTCAATGTGGATTATGGACAACCCCTAACCAAAAAGGATGACATGATTTTTATGATACTTCTCCTTCAGTGGCTCGGAGAGTAGAAAAAAGGAACTCCTGGCGAAAAGAACACATTTCGTATTTTGATCATCAATGAGTCTAAAACCATTATTACACTTCTTGGTAGCCATAGAGGATTTTTTTTATTTTTTATTGGTTTACTCTGTGGAGCAACCAGTTTACATCTGTGCAGCTCGACTTCGAACTGTACTTTCTACTCTCCTGATCAATCCCTTCGTCAACCCGATAGATAATATGAAGATATATTACGTGCTTAAAACTTATAAAAAGCTGCAGGTAAGGCATGATGATTTGTAAAATCGTAGTATTATATCTTAGTTACTCTGTCTCGGATGAAAGTTACAGTACCTTGCGGTACTTGTTACGCGAGTCTCCGTTTCTAGTCACCTTCGTTTTTTTCCTTCTTCCGACAATGAAATATTACTTATTCTTTGATAACTGAGTTTTGCAAATAGTTATGAATTTATTGCAGACGCTTACCCGGTGTTCCGAAAAAGTACATAGTAGCAGTAATATGGATTCTGCACGCCAGAGGATTATTGCATGTTTCATCGTACTTTGTCTCATAAAAGATAATAATCTAGTCCAACCCAACTGGGCTTAAAAACGACACTAAGGGAGCTATTTCATCTATCAACTGCGAGTATTCCTAAACATGATTGCATTTAATACTTCCATTCATTCATTGGTCCGCGAGAAATTTAAAAACTGCATTTGCCTTGCCTTTTGATTATAAAAATCTTGTTTTCGTTTAAAAAATGGGGTTACCCATTCAAAACTTTGTTGTCTTATAATTGATGTGATCAAACATATGCGTTACGGAAGAAGAGCTCTTACCAGTTTTCCTCTGACAAATGGTTAATGCTACTGGATTCATGTTTTATATCATCATCAAGCCGTCAAGGTTTGATCATGATTATAATGCACCGAAGAGTTCTTCTTTCGATATTGCTCATGTTAACAAGTTGATGATTTACTCTACTCCTTGTTCAGAGATGCTGGAGAGGAGGTGGTGGCCCTGCGGTCCGAACTGTTCGCCCTTGGACGTAAGGCGGGGGACATGCGCCCCCTGGAGGGACGAAGGGAGGGCCGCGAGGAGGCCGAGTCGTGCACCCCGAGGACCGTGTCCAAGGCGATCGGATGCGAGCTGTGCGCCAAGGCGTCCTACCCGAACGCCACCGGCGACGACACCTCGCCCCGCTTCCCTCTCACCGGCCCGGCCCTCGTCTCCGTCGCCCTCAAGAAGACGGACGCGTTCGCCCGCTACGAGATCAAGTACGAGTACACGGACGAGGCTAAAGAGGACGAGAGAAGCGAGGGCAGGGGTGCAATGACGGACGACGAGTACCTCGAGGAGATGAGGGCGGGCGGCAAGCGGTACAAGAGGGTCCGCAACCTCCTGCTCTACTTCGACACCCCGGGGTCGAAGGTGAATCGGAAGATTCGGGGGTCGCTGATGATGGAGGGGGGCGTGGGAGGGGCGTCGCTGGTGCAGGCGAGCGTCGAGACGCCGTGGACGCGCACGCTGGAGGTGGTGGCGGGGCTGGAGAACACGGCGTCGGCCAGGGGGGTGGGTCTGACGGCCACCCTGGGGGGCGAGGAGGTGGTGACGGCGCAGGCGGAGCTGAGGTCGGTGCTTCGGCGGCCGGGGAGCGAGGGCGTCGGGGCGCCCGCGACGCCGTCGGGGCGATACGAGCCGAGTGTGACGGTGGCGGTGCGAGGAAGGACTCTGATCGACCTGCACGGGAGGGTGGACTACGTCCACGGCAGCAAGTACAGCGGAGACCTGCTCCTGGCTGGGGAGTGGATACGAGAGCCCGTCACCATATCTGGTGACTATACTTACCATTTTTTTCGCTCGCATCCGCCCGTGCTCTATGAAAAACAACAGTTATCACAAATATATAACCCTTTCACAATGGCAAAGGATTCATGTTCCCTAGATCAACTTCATATCTTGAATGCTTCAATGTGACTTAAGCTAAACTTTGCATTTAAGTATTAATTCGGTGTATACTTTGTGGATATACTGGGCTACACACAATATTCGTGCACCAAAACTTGACACCGTCAGATAAGTGCTAAGATGGCGAACCCATTTGCTTAAGCGATTGCGAAAATCCTATTTCAAAGGTTTATTGCGTCTTCAGGATCATCAAGAGCCGAGTCGGACGGGGTAGACTATTTTTATTAATTTGCATTTTCAAGTTATTTTGTAGTATTTTTACTCTATTTCCATGCAGTTGCTTGGCTTTGAAATTATACGATTCAATTATGTAAATTATGTATTCAATTCTTTTTATTCGTAAATGACTTCACTGTAATTTACCATGGACATTTTGTTTCACAAAGTTACACCTAAATAACGAAAAGGGAAAACTTCGTAAGCACAAATAAAATTAATGGTTGAAGGCGAAACTTTGTGAAACATTGTCACAGACATGAAGAAAAAATATCTTAGTATATTCCAAAACTTTAAATGTTTATATCCTACCCAGGTTTCGACTGCACAGCAATCATTATCAACCTTCAGCAATCATTATCAAGGTTGATAATGATTGCTGTGCAGTTGAAACCTGGGTCGGCAATAAACATTTAAAGTGTGGAATATGCTAAGAATTTTTATTCATTAGAGCAGGAGGTTGGGGACCCTCTTGTAACGCTTGCCACCTGTCGTCATCTCCTTGAGGTACTCGTCGTCCGTCATTGCACAGCAATCATTATTAAGGTTGATAATGATTGCTGTGCAGTCGAAACCTGGGTTGGCAATAAACATTTAAAGTGTGGAATATACTAAGATATTTTATGGTCACGTTTGTTGGCACAACTAGGAAGTTCAATTTTAAGTTTCCATGCAATACTTGCCCCTTCAGTGACAGCGGGGTCAAATCCTCGTAAGCCAACCCAATGGTTGCGGGTTGAAGTTCAACTTAGATGGATTTTCCCCCTCTCATTGTGGGTACGGCCAATTTTATTCACTAGTGTCTAAAACTGATGTTAAACGCAATGCGTGCTGTTATAGGGTTAAATGGAAAGTACATATACACTTCAGCAACCCGCTTGGCAGAGAATGTCATGACTTCGAGAGTAAATTAATTCAGAATTAAAATTTTGGATAATCAGGATCCGAATTCAGGTACACCGAAACTACCCAAAGGGAAGCTCTTTATAATGAAGAAACTTTCCCCGGATCTTCTGATAGAACCCAGTTTCCCGTTATCAACCACTATTTGTGAAAATAATTTGCATTTGTTTATGTCATTTTACTTCCTATGACAGGGAGTTTAAAGAAGTACTTGAGCTTAAGTGTATCTTTGTAAGGGGGCACAGAACAGTATTTGCAAGGGTAAAAACTGCTAACTTATGCATAATTCAAGACCCTTTAATCACGCTCGAATAGGTTTGTATTTATATTCGCTCATACATCGAGATGTATGTAGATTTTTGAAACAAAACCTTAAAGATGTGGCTTTACTCTCTAGTAATCGAGTATTAAATATTACGTACGGCAACTCAGAGAGCAGATAGATAGTCCTAATCATTATACTCCCTGACTTCATGACTTCCATTCACAAGAAACGTATCTCGCCACATTACGTACATATAATCTAAATGCAACCTGCGAGACAAAAAAGAAAGCTACATTGCCTACCCACTAGGCTGTTGATTTAAGGGTTTTCCACGAATTAAAAAATTCTGAAATATCTTTCATTATGCAATTTTCATTGAGTATAATTATAATACGACCCATAATGCAAAATAGAACTCTTCTTTGCCACGATTAAAAAATGAGAATGACATTTTACAATCATTTTGCGATATTACGCTTGCTCAGATCACACACTCATTATCGACATACATTCCCTCTGATTCTACCGATCACAGAAAACAGTGACGAGATAGGCTGAAATACGTACTCCAATAAGTTCACACATAAGACCACCAACTGAATACCTAAAGTTGATCACCTGAAAATATTACAATTTTGCCCCACGCAATTCACTCTATGACAGTGTAATTCGATGAGTAGAGTTAGTTAATGATCGTCCTCTAGAAGACGAGCACTAAAACTCATTTACTAATTTGTTAAAATAAGGATAACAAATTCGGACATATATTAATCCTTCTTTGACCTTGGGAGCGGCTGCAACCGTCAAAAGTTGGTTGTGGCTGCGGGGTAAAGTCCTCGCCTGCTACCGCAGGTTCGCAGGGTCGCAGGTTTGAGTCCCGCCTGGGTAGAATATTATCTGCCCAAGACATGGGTTTTTGTGTCACGTCCGTTGTTGCTGTTATTCACCCAGCGTTAATTGGCCCATTGTGCTGTATTCGGGATAGTATAGATAAATAAAAAAATTATATAATAAATAAAAATAAATCTTAGCGAAGAAGACCAATGAGTAGCTGGTAAAAATGAACAATTTCGCCTTCGCCAAAATAATCGAATCGGATCGAAAATTTTGATCGATCTAAATAATCTAAATATCGAATTTAAGGTTGATATTTCCACTTATTTTTTATTTTTTATTTGTCTTTAGTTAGAAGTAAAATATCTCTTCCTGTTTTTCTTGCCGATGTATACATGTCTCAGGATACCATGTCAGCACATTTCGTTACATTTATACAATAAAAAGGAGGGAATGAATAAAGGACGTTATTTTTCCATTTTAACAGCAGCTGTAATTTGATTTCCTAGGATCTTATGCTACCATGATACCAATATCACTCCCAAGTACACGAATGACTTGTCAATCATGCGCAAAGGTACTATGCTGCACAAGAAAGGAATGGCCATCGCCGTGAAAAAATCATTTGACTTGACTGAGATTCAAGCACAGATCTTCTTTTGGTGAAAAAACAATACATTCATAGACAATCGCCTAAACCACTTGACGACCGTAACTATACGTGAAAGTTCTCGTCACACGCATTTTATACCACATAATGCTATTTTACAATTTTTAAATGCTTTTTTCAGTTACGAAAGGTGCATCTTTTTCAGTTACGAAAGGTGCTTTGGCATATTGCATAAAAAATATTAACAACCGGAACAGCAAATTGGAACTCTATTGGTCACCCGACGGTCATGCACTCCCATTGCTACATAAATTATTCGAGTAACTGGCCAACACACCTGCACAGCGACTGGGAGATCAGGGTTCGAATTTTGACAAGGCAAATAATTTCTAGGATAATTTTGTCCATTTAGTATGTACGCTTTCTACCTTGGGCGTGACTGCATACGAATTAATTTTCGCAAATTGCAGTGATATTGATTCAAAAGGTAAGTTGTTACAAAGAGGACAATGCTATGTTTCACCTCCACGGCATTGGCTTATCAAGCCAGACGTATCCAATTTTAGCTTGTGGACTAGAGAAGAGAACACCATGTACCTATGTATAAATCCCAATTCTTCAATCTTAAATTCACCTTGAACAGAGATGGCTTGGTTGTGTAAATGGCCGACACTTTATGGCAGCAACTGGGAGATATTGATTCATATCAAGTGATATGATAGTTTCATTCATCACATCATCATCGATTATCATCCATCTGGTGCATATCTAATACGCATGTCATTACTTTTTTCCTCAGGTGACCTGACCAGTGACGGAGGGCGATATGACTTGATTGGGTCCGTGAAGTCCACTCTGATTGAGGGAACGGTCCAGGGGAATTTCAAGAGAACCGTTGGAGGACCAAAGAAGAAAGGAATATCCGACGCAGACAGGGACGCCGGGAAATTCGTGAACGCCAAGGCAACTTTCAAGTACTCTATCCGTGGAGGCGAGGAGCAAACATTCGAGGTGTCGGCGCGATACTTGCGAAACGCAAAGGGAGCGCTAGCAAAAGACAGCGCCTATTTAACTGTTCTCGTGAGTGATAACTTCTTACTCTACATAAAATGAATACGACTGCTACTCACTTTACTGAACCAAACTAGAAATACTGCACTTCCTAGGTGAAGTCTTCACCGCAGGAACAAAGCAATCATCAATTCAATTCTTTCTCCCAGACTAAATGTTGCATACATATTCAATCCATAGAGAACAAAAATTCACGAGTCACTCGGGTAAAAAACTAGTTTCGCAAATTTCAGAAAAATTTACCTTTTAAAATCCAAAGCAAAATATTTCCAAAAATTTATTTTTTTGAATACTGGAGTCTTCTGAATGAGGAACACATTCTCTATCTTAAATGGAAAATATCTCCTTAGGACTAAAATGTTTGTCAATATTTCTAGAGGAATAAGCGGTTGATTAATGGATTTACCTCTGATTTCCAGTCGACGCAGTTCCCTCAGTACGAGATAGATGCAACTTGGGATTCTTCGATAAGCGAGGGTCCGTACTTCGAGGGGAGAGGGCGGCTGACACTTGGCAAGGACGGGCCTCGATGGGAAACCAGACCCTTACTAGTGCTCAGGGGAATGGATCATTTGGCTTTCCGATTCTTTTTGGCTTGTCGAGCAAAGAAACTGCATTATGACATCAGTCTCAAACATCAGGTATGATTTCCTAGCACATAGCTGTAAATACAACCTATTCAACAAATGCACTGCAAGAACGCCAAATAGAAATCTTCTCAAAGTATAATGAAAGTATTCGATTTCATCCCAATAATTAATGGCCATTTGATCTTATTATTCAGTACACCATATCTATGAGGTCTGAAGTCTCGGCGGAATACTCATCAAAAGCATGAATAGAATCGGCAAAGTTATTTTCCAGCATCTCCATAAATAGTTCACATCGATGTTTCCTGATATCAACCTTAATTTTGATATTTTTCGAGCTGTCAACAATTCGTCATACAAAAAACACTCTACCCATCAGTTAGAGCCAGTTGCGACGGTGTATCAAGATATCCCCACTCAGAAATCAGAAGCACAGAGGCCAGTTTATGCCGCTTGTTCTGTTGATCTTAGCAATTCCAGATTTGTAGTGAGGGCTTTAATACTGCCCTTCATGGAAACCTGAAATTTTAGGCCAGGCATACGATAACTGAAATATTATATCAAATGGTCATGGGCATTTAATATTAATAATTAAAAATGATTTTACATAAAACTCTCTCCATCCTACCCCGCAGATTGCCTCATAGGGTGATAGATTTTAGAACAGAAAGGTTTAAAATGTCGTTTTTCCACGCGATCGATAAGAGACTATGACGACTGCATTGAGACTTTGAAATAGGTTAGATGGCTGGTAGTGTATCTGATTTATTCATATGCCCCCTAGTGTATATTTCTAAACGTGCCGAGTAGTGCTAACACCATGTTTTTCATGTTCCCTGCATGACTCTTGTGTCACGTTTACATAGTTACATTATAGATTATTTTAGTAGTTTCTGCAGCATTTGTAGCATACTCATTATGCGGTGCATGCTGGTGAAAGTTAATTTCTTCACCATAAGTCACCCTTAAACAGCCAAACGCCCTTGTGGTGGCTTGCAGGGTAGTAAGTAGATGATATAGATGTAGATAAGCTAGTGGTTGAGCACTGCTCAACCACTAGCTTATCTACATGAGCAGTGTGGTAGGATCCCATCCTTAAAAAACGGTGGTAGTAAGGAAAAGGAAGGCTAGATGCTTCTTTATGTCCTTGTTTCTTACTCTGTTTGTGTTGTAGTCGCCATTGGTGCGTTTGAAGAAGGAAGAATCATACCTGTCGGCGAGACATGTAGGTGTATTTCCCAACTTTTGTCCCCTCTATCAGTTCCAGAGACGTAGCGCAAGGTTAAAATAATGTCAGTTCGTTCCATTACTCACTCATACCGATATTTAGTTCACAGATCAGGCGCTGGCGCAGCACGCGATCCTCCGAATGGGAACGAACCACGAGTTCGCCGCCGTCCTCAACTTTACGAAACGCAGCCACCCCACGGACAGGTACAACGCGGAGATCGAGGTTCGCCTCCCGAAGAACTTGCACGTCGGACAGAGGAGCCACACTCCCGGACAGCGCGTCCTCGCCATGCGGGTGTCAGTGGACGACGTGCGGAGGAGGACCTACGGGGTGGCCGGGGGCGTGGAGTGGTGGTGGGGCTCGATCACGGGGGCGGCGGAGGTCTCCGGCACCTACATGGACCGGGGCAACAGGAGCAACTCGGACCGGAGGCTGGACGGGAAGCTGTGGGTCGTGCACGGGAGGGAACAGATCGACAAGACGGAGCAGGAGCCCTCGTTGGACTTCGCCCTGAGGCTGACCCAGGCGGACCGGAGGGCGAGCGTCTTTGCGTCCACCGAGAAGCCCAGGAAGTACAAGACGGAGGTCCACTACGCGAAGACGGGTCAATCGGAGCACACGGTGACTGGCTGGGCGGAGCTGAGCCAGAAGAAGTACGACGGGAAAGCGGTGGTGTCGGACAACTGGCCCACAAAAGGACTCTACCTGGAGCTGGGACTGGGGCGAAGAATGTCGCTGGACACAAAGGTCAGCGGTTAAAAAAATATTTTTCGTACACAAAAACGTGAAAGTCATTACATCGGAGGGGAAAAAACTATGCAAATAGTTTCTTCCGATCGAGAAAGTTCTGTCGCTGTTAAATTGACAATACACAATTGTGTGAAATTCACAGTGGAAAAACTATTCGCCTGGGCTGGGAATCGAACCCAGATCTCTCGATTTCACACCGAGGGCTCAAACCAATTAAGTTACTCAGGCGTCCGCTTTTAATAAGAATCTCATGGGGGATTTAAAGGAGCAAGTTGTCCTCACAAGTAGCGTACATGTAATGCCAGAGGTACCAATATGCGAGCGCTAAGCGCTACAGTCCACGGGGTAAAGCCCAACTAATTTGTTACTGAGCGGCTAGATTCGTAATCCTTTGAAAAGAATTTTTTCAGGCTTAATTAGGCAATGCTTCTCCCTCGTGAATGATTTACAAAAATCTTTCGTTCAATTTGTCGATAAGAACTTCAAGTTCAATCATCGATATTTTTCAAGGTTTACACACTTCCATCGTTTTTACTCTGAAAATGACAGATTTTCTATCAAAGCGTAGTCGATGAAAACAATAAAAGAGTGGATTTGTACAGTTTAATATTGTTATCATCATTTGCTGTCTTACAATATTTATCTTTGAAATACATAATCTATTGATATCCCATAGTTCAGCCATGTCATTACGAATTGCTTATTTCTGAAAGCCTGGAAGTGAATTCAACAGCAAATTATTACATCCCTATTCACGATAAGAAAGCTGCATATTTCACGAAGTATTTCTACTTGGTCTCAGCTTAATCTATAAACTGACGCAGAATCATATCTACCAGCTCACTTTACCTACTTTGTCGGTTCAATCGTGTGATATTACCATTTTCAAGTTATACTTGAAATTGACGGCCCCCAAAAATGTTGAGTGTCTTTTAAAAAGAAACAAGCCTACGAGTGTCTAAATGTCTGTCATTTGTAATAGCTGATAACAGACTTTATTTGATGATTTAGCGATAAAATTACGTATATCATACGTAGATATCATACGTTCCTATTTTCTTTTTTTTCAAATGGCGCAGCCTAATTTGTGGATAATTGGTAATGTAAACAAATACAATGCTGTAAAGAGCAATATTCATCGCGAATATTTCACATTTCAGTTGCATCTCGGGGAGGGGCTCAATGGTTTCGAAGTAGACCTTTTCTGGGACAAGGAGTACAATCAATCATTATCAACGGGAGCCACAGTAGAATTTTTGGGAGTAACGAGCAAGCTAAAGCCAAGGGGAACAACAGATAAAGCCTATCATGGATCAATTGGCTCTGTATGGCTAGAATACCCTGGGAGAAACATCAGAGGACAAGGACGCATAAGGTAAGAACAAAATATTTTTATTATACATACTATATTCGATTGTCATAAAAGTGTTAATCAATAAAAAAATTATGTGCTACCGTTACGCTAGAAATTGTTGTGTTACGGGTATGGCTTGGCAGCTTCATTAGGAGGCAATAATTTAAAAATAGAAAAAAATTATTCTCGGGTTTCCATCTGGGTAAGGTGCTCCATTTTCTTCTTTGCCGACGTTTCGATGAAAAAATTTATCATTGTCATCAGGGCCGTTGATGCCGGGAGTCGAGGTGCCGTGTTTATATGGTGTCTCTCAGGTCGGTTTTGATTGATGGAGGCATTTTTACTTTTCCCGCCATTTTTTGGATTGGGTTCCAGGACCTACTTTAGTGAAAGTAAGACGATGACGATGAAAATCTCTAACATCGAAATGTCGGCAAAGAAGGAGATGTTGCACCTTACCCGGACGGAAATCCGAGAAGAATTTACTTCTATTATTCGTCGGGAGAATACGAAATCCTGCATATTTGAACAAAATAATTTACGATAAAGTAAAGTGGGAATTGATTCCAATTGAATGTGTTTTTAAATTTCCTAAGTTGTAAATGACAGGTGGTGAAATTGCGTTTGAGAATTTCTTACAGTTGTGCCTATTTTTCATGTAGGCCCGATGAGGTGACAGCAGACTTAACTTGGGAACCAGGGAGAGCGATCTCTATTGCTCAACATACGGAGAGGAAAGAAGGAGGAGCTAAGTTCAGCCTCAGCGTGCAGACTCCATTCCAAGGCATCGAAAGGCAATCAGCTTCAGCCGTGTACACGTGGGATGGGAAAAGATTTAACGGAATGGTAAGTCCGCCGACGTAACGTTGACCTCGAAAATTTTAGGACTATTCCTCATCGAAGAAAATAGGTTCATACACTCATTTAAGGAGTATATTTTAGCCGTCGGGATACATTTCCTAAACGGCGAAATTCAAGCCGTGTCTGCACAAACTCTTTTACGTTTGCATGTAGGGAGGTTTTGTGCTTGTCAATCGACTCTCTAAAACCACCAAAACCAAGAGTTCACATATTAAATATCACGAAATAAACCGCAAAATTATCCGTTGCTTTAAGATAACAAGCCTGGGCAACATCAATTTATTGTTTATACTACGACAAATCAAATGTAGAATTGGCATCAAATATGATTGAAATATTGATTTCTCATAGATCTTATAAACTTTACTTTTACGACGGTAGAAATCCTAAAAGTTACCTAAATTTCTTTAATATTTATTTTTAGCCTCCATATTTCATTGCTCCTTAGCATATTGTTTGTTACTTAAAAATATAAATAATTTTAAGAGGAGATTATAAGTAATGAACGTTATTCAGGGAGGCAGAAAGAAATTAAGACCAATTAGGCAATAATCTGAGGACATTCATGCATTTCACTAACTTAGGATGCAAGGAAATCGTTTACTTCAATTAAATTCATAATTATATTACCCTCTTACTACCAAAAGAATTAATTGCAAGGGCTATCTCAGTATTCATGTCTGATTTTCATTTTTAAACTTTCCATCTGAGAATTATTGTAGATATATTTTATGATAGATTTCATTGAAGTACAACTACCATAAGAAGTTTTGTAGTACCAGACGTCAGGAAACGATTTAATCGTGATCATGCGCCGTTTAATGAAAAGATGTGTTTTATAGCAGAACCACGATTTTCAGAAACTCTTATCGTGTTGAACGACAGGAATATGAGTTCATAAATCAACTTACGCCATGAACCTATCTTTTAGCTCGACGCGAACTGGAGGAAGGAGGCATCCAATCTCGCCTCCGAGTTGACGATGGTGCTGCCACCGGACGGCGCGTCGCCATGGGAGAGCAATGCCGACCTCGAACTGCATGTGACCAGCACCATGGAGTCTATACGCGATGCCCACATCGTCGTGCGGCACCGAGCGTGTCAGTCACCCCTGGGGACCAACACCACCGCACAGATCGCCTGGAACGGCGCCGAGATCCTCTTCACGAACGTCGCGTGGGACTTGGAGGAGACAGAAAGGGACCTCTCGCTGACCGGCGGGGCGCTCATCCGATCCGCCGGCCCGCACCTCCGCCACTTCGGCGCCAAGTTCGACTTCGGCCGTCGCGGGGACAGGGAAGCCGACGTGACAGCGTCGCTCTCGTGGAGGCGTCCGTACGACACGAGGAACAACGGAGTGGACCTGGGATTCTCCCTCTCCGGATTGAAATCCGGCGAGGGGTATCTCAACCTGAGCACTAACTTAGGGGAATACGAAAACTGCAGCGCCATCTTCTCCTACTCGTCCGGAGATTCGGGAGGCCGATCGGTCATCTCATCCGAGTTGTATCTGGACGGTATCAGGTCGGCCGTCGCCTCAGTATCGGGCGTATTTATGGCTGGCGGAGTGGCCAATGTGGACGTCAACCTCGAGGCGCCTTGGTTCTCTGCGATCGAGGCCTCATTGAGGCACAATTTCCAAGACAGCGAAGGACTTCGTGAGCAGCTGGAGATCAAATATGGCGACCGAATCGTGACTGAGCTGGACATCGAAGCGGCATTGCGTTCCAAGAATGATTTCGTCATAAGATTCACCGGAGGAGTCAGTGGCACGGTGGGTTCAACGAAGATCGAGCATCGGCTCGCTCCAAATACGGTTCGTAGCCTGGTCGAAGTGACTTTCAGCGGCGAGACGAGCTCTCTGCTTTTGCAAGCGCACGACGAGGAAGGCCCCGCGCCCAAGGGTCAGAACTGGCGACCGCGGGTTCTCCATGGGAGTGTCACGGCAACTAGTCCGCGTCTCAGATCAGGTCGATTGCGCTTCGTAGTCGACTTCTCTCGGACGGGAAGAGGAAACTTCGAAACAGCAGTGTTAGCTCCCGGAATAAGGGGCAAACACTCTTTTAGCATGAGAGATTTACTCAACTGGGAGAGTAGGCTGGAGTGCTACAGGGGATGGGAGGGTCATGTCCAGTTACCGGTGGTAAATGTCACGCTCATCAATGGGTTCGACGGAAATTCCTTCAGTCATTTCTCTCACATGTACATGAGGGGACTCGAACAAGCCATCACTTTTGATCTCAACTTCGCTTGGGGAGGAGAGAATCATCCGAAAGATATCGCTTTGAGCGGGAATGTCGATTTTTCACTGCCGTGGACCCATCCAATATCCGTTAATCTGGAGGTGCCCAGGAGTAAAACAAATGAAGGGGGCATAACTGTGCTCCAGCCCAAAGCTTTTATCACCTACGGCGAAGAACGGAAAAATTTGACCATAATTGCTCGCATGGAAAGGGGTGGTCCCCTGACGACTATAATTTCGGAAGTGACGATGAATGGCTGCCAACCCATGAATTTCGGAGTGAGTTATAATTTCGCCGCGGAGAAAAAGACCGTGCATCTGTTCGCGACAATGGATGATAATGAGCGGGCTGAGACTATAGTCACGTTCCAATTCCCAAATCATTTGGCGTCTAATTTATACCTCAAGGTATCCCCAGCAGGAACCAAGGAATTCACAGTGATAAGCTTGGACTTCGACTTACTAGCCATGGAGAAATACTTCAAGCTATTGACGCGCACAGAAAAGGATAATGAGATTTTGCACAAAAAACTAGACATTTTGGCAAAGATGAAAATAGATGGTTGGAAAGTTAGCGGCAGCACAGTTATTGAAGCACCTATCAAAAGGTCAATAGCGTTTGACATTGATTTAACCAACAGGGCGACGGCGAGTTTAAAAGTGACTAAAAATGGGATCGATTTCTTCTTTCTTTCTGGCTCAGGCGATAAGGGCAGGGACTCAGCCAAACTCAGCATTGACCTGACCAGTCAGTTAGAGGGAATGGAAAAGGTGTCCTTCGTAGTGGCATATGATAAAATTGACGGAGACCATCATCTCGAGGCCGTGTTTGACCGTGATGCCATTAAGGCCATACTTACCGGTAAATTACGCATGGATGAGTCTTTGACTGAAATCCAAGCAGTGATCCGGCTACCAATGGTTGGCTATGAGTACGTAAAGGCAGAAGCTATTTTCAGCAACACCCCTGGTCCCTCCTTTATTCTTGAGTACCAGAGAATGGCGTATATTTACAAAATAAGTGGAAATGCTGAAACTGGCGCGGGTTACTTTAATGCGTCTCTCAACATAAAAACGCCATTTAAAGGGTATGAAAGTTTGGACGCAAAGGCTCAATACTCCGTCGACTCAAACTCACGAAGAACGGACCTCAGTGTACTCTTAGATTTTAATGGAGCACAAACATCAATGTTAGGTGCAATGGCTTCTCCAACTCCTTCCACCATGCAGGGAAACATTGTCATCCTCACACCTCTTCGGGGATTTGAAAAAGTTGATGCGTCGTTGTACTACGATGCCAGCAGGCGGGGTCAACTGGATGCGAAAGCACATTTGATAACGATGTATGGAACGTCCTCCGTCATTTTCTCCGGTAAAATCGAAGAGGACACAAAAAGTTACGAAGGAAGACTACTGATTTCATCTCCCTATTTACCGGGGAGCATTGGTACGTTTGGCCTAGAAGCTGAATACCAAGCAAAGAAAAGAGGAGAGTTGCGCATCAACATCGGCAATCAAATACCTACTTACACGGTGACCATTGCCGCAATCGAGGGAGGAACCACTGCTATAATAACGACACCGATTCTCGGATATAGAAAACTATCGTTCACGATGGAAAGGGACTTAATCAATAAAACCGCCGCCACGGTGTTGCTGACCAGAGAAGATGATAAATACAAAGTCTCTGGTATAATCGAAAACTCAAAAAACCACTCGGCCAGTGTATCAATGAAGGTTGAGACGGCTATACCCGGTTGGGAGGATATCTCCGTCCACGTGAGCTACGACTTTCCCCCAGGTAAAGAAATGAAAGCAGGATTCGAAGCGCAGAGAAATCAAATGAGCACTTTTGTATCGGGAAGAGTCACAGGAAGGCTCTCGAGAAAGGCAGGCCGCGCATCTGCGGTCACGCGTTGGAATTTTGCCTCGCCCGAGCCATCTGAGTTTTCAGTGGATGGAATATACGACATGGCTGCGACAGAAAAGAGCTTGGAAATGAACGCAAAAACTCCGTTTCAAGGATTTGAAAACTTGCAAGCCAAGGCTCGCGTGGAAAGGGAGAACGGGTTTGCACTGTTCACGATGCCTTCCGTCTCGTATTTGATCAAGGGGAAACGTGAAGGAGATAAAAGCGGACATTTCATTTTCAGCAAAAATAGGAATACCTTATTATTTGCATCAGCCACTCTAGACCGTGGCAGAGAATTCAAGTTCCAAACGGAGGTCAATTGCTCCCTGCCAGGATATGAAGGAAGGCTGGAAACGGCTGCTCAATGGAACAGGCTGATTGGGAGGGTGTATTCTCTGAACGCAAGCGGAATATTTAATGTAGAAGGCTTTAGGATGAATGGAAGGACTTCGGTGGACGTGACTTTGAATATTAACAAACCGGACCAAGGATCGGCACTGAAAATGGATATCTCTACTCCCCTGGTCTCGTTCTTGGAAAAGTTTTACCTAAGTGCCGAGTACAGCGGAAACGGAAAATTGGCGGCAAAAGCTAACACAGTGTTTGAAGGCTATGAAGATGTCGAAGGAACAGCAACATGGGAAATGAGTAATTTGTATAGTGTAGCTATAACGGCGCGTCGAGGGGAAGAAATTTACGTTTCTCATAACGAGATGGAGAAAATCCCAGGTCTCTTCCGAGTAACAACCAACCTAACGACCCCAATTGAAGGTTTTGAAGAATTAGGATCGATCACGAGGTTCTTCTGGGAGGAAGAAAATGAAAACACATGGAACGTAGAAGTTGAAATAAAGACGTTGCTATATGACGAGGTAATGCTTGGAGTGGAAGGTCACTTGCGCACTAAGGAGAAAGCACTTGACACGGAGGTAATTCTAAACACGATAAATCCTGGATACGAAACGATAAATTCAAAATTTGAATACGATTTCGAGGGCTATAATTCTGACGGATCCTACATAAAAGCAAACGCAGAAGCCGAAGGTCGAACTTTCTTCTCTGGGTCAGGCGTTTATAAAGATGATACCTTGAGACTTAAATTAAGTGCTCCACCTATCACATCAAAGGAAATAGATGGAGTGGCAGTTTTCAATGATTGGCGTAATAGCGAAATACGAGTTAGAGTTGGAGAGGTCGAAGGAAATGTATTGGTCAACATACCTACGAATCACGAAGGGAAAATAAAGTTTGTATCCAATGTTCAAGGATATGAGCTCATAGAGGCGGCATGGAAAAAAGAGATTGTGGCGAATATAGCCAGTACTACGGAAGCAAGCGCCAAAATAGGTGAGGACAAAAGAGTTCAGTTTACTCTCAAGCACAATCCGGATCTATCCAATCTCGAGTCGGAAGTGAAAGTGAACATGCCAGGGAACAAAAACTACGGTGTTTTCGCAAGATGGGAATTACTCCCAGATACCAGAGAATTCCAAGGACGAGTGGATGCCACATGGGCAGAGTTAGGTAAAGTGTTTGAAGTTGAGATGAAGGCCGAGGCACCACAAGGAAGATTTTCTGGCGATGTGAAGGCCAAAGGTTCACAGTGGCGGAATGGCAAAGAAACCACTTTGTCGCTTGTTTTGGAATACGCGGGGTTAGACGCAAAAGCAGAGTCATTATTGAAGTGGGGGGACTCGGAAAAAGAGATGGTGCGTCTTAAAGGAAAGCTAGAAGTAGCTGCCCTACAAGCTGTCTCCAATCTAGAATTTACTACTCCTTTTACGGAGCCTTTGTTTGTGAGCCTTGATTATGACTTTGCAGATGAATCACCAAAAAGTGTTACTGCCAACTACCGTTACGGCGTCACGAGTTACTCCGTCACTGGCAAAGTCAATAAGAATGAATTTGATTTCGAGCTGGAAACACCGGTCACCGAATATAGTAAACTAAAAATAAAAGGAAGCAAGGTTTTTGACCGCTACTACAAGGAAGTTCTTTTGATGTATGAGTTAGGTCGGGAGACAAAAGGCGAAATGAAAGCATCTGCGAAGTCAGAGCTAAAAAACCCGTACGAAGTCAATCTTTTTGCGAGTGTACACGGCTCAAACAAATGGTCTGTCGAAGCAAAGTTGGCAACATCAGGACCACTGAATCTCTCTGGAAATTTAGATATGAAATGGGGAGATGATGGTAATTTGAAATTTCAAGTTGAGTGGATACCGCCCGAAAAAGTAAGATTGGAAGTTAATCTTTCAGAATGGGTGTCACCGGTGATTGCATCTTGGGAGTTGGAGGGACCAAAAGGAAACAACAAAGGTGTAAATTTAGAAGTGATCTTCCAATCGGGAATATCAGTGGATAAGAGGATAAGACTCATCGCAGCCCTTACGCCAGACGACTCTGGAAAAACTCTTTTTGAAGTGAACTTGGAAACCCCCGGGGAAAATGGCGTGTGGACAGCACGAGGTAATGTCTCGAACAAAAAAGGGAATTCCTTCGAAATGGATGCAACGCTTCTTCGAGGTGGAACTACGTTGGCAAACGTTCAAGGTACGATGCAACACCAAGCGGGATCTCACACTAAAATCTCCCTAAAAGGGGGCTCCGCTGTCTTTGAGTCCGGGTACGACGTTAGGAATGATGTCAAAGAAGCACACCTGTTGGCGATCTACGGCAACTCTCACAAGATAGACGCCAAAGCCAACGGAGTCCTGGACACGGGTGCGGCCAGGGCATCTCTCTCCGTTGAGACTAGCTTCACGGGTCTGAAGAAGCTCAAGGTTGAAGGCAAGTTAGGTGGGATGGACGACGAAAGGGATGCCGAGCTTCGAGCCGAATGGGAGAGTGGCAGAGTGGAAATCACTGCTCGAGGAGCATTTGTGGAGGAAACTGGAGCTGCAAAAGGGAGGTTTGCTGTACGCACACCTTGGAATCCTTTGAAAAACGTCGAAATGGAGGCGACGGCAAAAATCAAAGGACCTCGCTATGAAGTTAACGCCACCATGACGGCAGAAAATGACTTCGCGGCCTCATTTGATGCCATCCTAGACCTCGAGCTTTACGAAGCAGAATGCAACGCAGCAGTTTCTGGACCGCAAGGCAAATCCCCGATCCGCTTCCACGCCTCGGTGATCGTCAGGCCGAAAGAGTTGCTGAAGATCAGATTGGAGACACCGTTCATGGTGATGGTCGACGTTTCCGGAAGGAGAGTCGAGGACGCATATGACGTCATCAGCGACGCTATCTGGGGCGAGGGTCAGAAGATGAAGCTGAAGGGAAAACTGAGATCTCTGCCGGAAGACTACGGCTTCAACGGCGAGTTGGAATTGAATGGCAAAAGGATTGCCATTGATGCATTCACCAAGGGCGGATCACTGCCTCCCGACAACGGGAAGATCGAGGGAGGATTCAGCCTCGTCACGCCTTATCACCAGTTTTCCCACATGAACATGTACTTCTCTCTGCTCAAAGAGAGATCGAAACTACTTGACGGGCGTTTGAACATGACGACACCATTTGAAGCACTACCCCGCCTCAGCGCGACGCTGTCTATGAAGGAAAGTGACAGGGGGCTGACGGGAGAATTGAGAGCTAATGCAGACAGTAAGTATATTCGCGTCAGTACTGAGATCCGGAAGGATTTATTGGGAAAGAATGCGCTGAATATAGAAGTAGACCTACCGTTGCTTGGTAAATCCTCACCACTGACCTTTGAGTGCAGCTTACAGAACGATCGTCCCGACTGGAGAGAGGTCGCAGTTGAAGCAAGAGCCTCCATCTCTAACGCAACGTACGGTGCTAGCTTAGCATACGCATTCGTAAACTATCGAATTCAAGGGTCATTCAGCTTGCTATCTCCGTCCGTTGATTACAGAGGAGGAGTAAGCGGAAGTCATGGTAATAATAGCTTGATAGCGTCGGCCTATTTCAAGGAGAATGCACTGAAATTATTCTACCAACTGGACAAGTCGATAAGAGAGATCACAGGAAACGTTTCCTTTACGGCGCCGGATCTAGGAATTTCAGATGCTTCGGTGACACTAACTGCGGCTTTTCTGGAGGACATTATATTCTTTTCCTCATATAAGTTCGGAAATACATCAGGGCTCATTGACGTTGGTTACAATGGCCGAGGATTAGTGGCAAATATGCTTGTCCCACCAATGCTCAATTCAAAAGTAACCTTCAAGTTTTTATTGATCAAAGAAAGCAGGAAATACAATGTAGATTCGGAATTTTCTCATGGAGATTCAAAGCACATGTTACAACTGTCGATTGAAATGGTCGATCATCTGATAGTGAATGGAAAATTGCTATCCACCTCTTGGGGAGATCGAGACATTGACATATACTTGAGGAATAACAAGAAAATAGGAAAGCTGAGCGTAAGTGGATTCATAGGGGGCAGTTGGGACGCATCGCAACCATCAGCTGTCGCGTTTAGTTTCATGTGGAAGGGAATCGAGCACAGAGGAAAAGTTGAGCTTAAAACGGTGGGACGATACGCAGGTGGTATTGAGTTGTCTTCTCCGTGGTTGCCAACAGGGGGGGTCAACGCTTCCGCATTTTACAGCAACGAAATAGACGCCTTGAAAGCCGAAATTAAGTGCGAAACGAAACGAGGAATGCACAGCATATACCTGGAAAACGGGGAAAACGACAGAAGGAAATCTCTCAAGGTAAAAATAATGCAGTATTCCAACACTCTACTGGATGTAGATGCGTCAGTAACGTTAGGCGAGGGTCTGGCGGACGCATCAGGCAGAGTCAAATTTAAGAACTCCACTCACAGGGCTGGAATACTATTAAAAGCATACCCCATAACCATGCAAATTGAATTGGATTCAGATTTTTTGAAAAAGACGAATCCAAATCCACTGTCGATTAATTCTACGATAAATATTGACGAAATGAAAGGTCACATATGCATTCAAACACCGTATTCATTTTTGGAGCTGGCAAATTTCACAGCATCGTCGTGGTTTACCAACAATGGTCACCTCTTAGTTGAAACAGCAGCCATTGTTAGAGCAAAATATCAAGGAGCTCAAAGGCATCAAATAGCAATTGCTACAATGAAATTACCATATCCTTACGCTCAAAATAGGTCGGTGAAACAATACATGTTGGAACTGAATGTTTCTCCGGGAAATAATAAATTTTTGGGGGTTTTCGACTACGAGGTTCAGGAAAAATACGGCCACGTAAATGCTCAGTTGCAGCTGAGTCTGGATAACGATAAGAATGAAGACCCGATATTATATGACATTAAAACCTATGGAAAGATTAACAAAGAAGAATCACACGCTGAGGCCTCTGGGTTGTTGGTTTGGGCAGGAAAGAGGTACGGAGAGTTGGAATTTGAATTTGGAAAAAACAAATTCGAAGACGGATTCGTGCTGTCTAGTCTACTAACGATTTCAGAAGAAGAGAAATACCAAGGATTCATGGATATTGGGCAGCAACTAGGAAAGATAGAGATACAATGGCCAAAGGTAAAGACTGCAACGATTGATTTTGAACGTGACATCGAAGGATGGGAGGCGTTCCGCGTCGGCTTGTCCATGAAGACCCCTTTCGACGTGATAAAAGACGTGTCTCTGAAACTCAAGAGTGTGGTCACTGAAGACGGATACGAAGCTGAGCTCTTTGCCCGCAAGGAAGAGCAAGGAATAGCCATAAAAGTTGACGGTGCATTTGCGAACGACGCTTCCAACTTTTTACTAGAGGGAGGTGTAACTGTAAACGTGAACGGTGCCAGATTGTTCGAGGTATCTGGGCATGGAAGGTTTTTATGCGACGGAGTGTCACTAGGTCTGGACTGGAAATCCAAATGGGAAGATTTTCAAGATTTACATTTCCTGGGAGGCGCCGATTGGAGTCTAAAAGGAGAAAAGGGTCCGTCATTAAAGTTGGAGATATCCTATAACAGTCGTGAGCTCTTGGCTCTGGCCGCTGATTGCTCGTACAAAACCTTCTCGGGAGGAGCACACGTTCGTACATTATGGACCCTGCCCGCATCGATGCGCTACGAATTAGACTTCCACAGCATCCAAGAGATGAATGGGGTAGCTCGCATGTGCTATGGACATTGCGTCGGAATAAATTTCACTCTCAATGGAACGAAGGAAATATCGGCGAGGATGGAATTGCCAACACGAATTCTTGGAGCCGATTGGGCTTGGAAGGCATCCCCAGACAATCTGCACTGCTCCGCAAGACTCACGTGGAAGAGGGAACATTCCCTGGGCTTCAATTTAAACCTTCTAACGAAAGTTGACACCAAGATGCTCCTCGAAATAGATCTTCCCGTGAGATCCTTCCGACTAGAAGCTAAGAATGGAATCATAGGAGAAAGCAACGCATCGTATTCGAATGTGACCTTCTATTGGGACGCAGCCAGGAATACCAGCAAGTCCATCTCGGTCGGAATGACGATTCTCAAGGATAAAGAGAGTGGGAATATAGAATCGGTGGTAACCATCACCCACCCGGCCCTCAGAAGAGATATAGTCCTCCGGGTATATTGCTCTCCACTGCAGTTGCCTTTTTGGGGGAGGCTCGAGTTGGAATACTCGCCCAACGAGGCGGACCTCTTCGTCTCCAGGGTCCGATTGGAAGGTCTCAAAGTCGTGGCTGGCCAGGCTAAAACCGTGTCTCTCCTGGTCACGATGCGACACCAGAGCTCTGGGCTGGACGTGCGCATCGGAGCGCAAGGTGCGGCCGGCTCGGACAAAGCCGGCGGACAGCTCGTGGCCAAGTACGTGGACGCCCGGGGGAGGGAAAGGACGATCGTCCTATCGGCCAAGGCCCACCGAATCCGCCGCAGCCTTCAGCTGAAGGCGGACACGAACGAGAATTCCCTCTCTGTCAGGGCCACTCTGGAGGACATCGGACTTCGCCTGGAGACCAAAGTCAACCGCAAGCCTCCGCTGATGCTGAGGTTCTTGGTGGACCGGGAAATGCCGTCTGCCTCCTTCGAGGCCGATCACGGAAGGAGGAGGTACAAGGTTTACTTCGGGTCAACGGAGAAGGCGGGGTCGGGGGGTCCGATCAAATCGATCACGGCCAGACTCTCGCGTAGGGACGTCGACGACGACGCTCCGCCATCGACAATTTCGGTGGCACCCTCCGTCGAGACGGTGCTCTCCGGCACCACGGTCAGTCTGAACACCAGTCGGGTGCTGTCGACGAGGTTCCTGTGGGAGCAGAGAGGTGGTCTGAGAACACCAGACGTGCCGGCGACCTTGAGCGCGGCCTCCCTCACGATGGGTGGCTGGATTCGTGAGGCTTACTCGGACGTGGGACATGCCTGGGCCGCGGTGGCCGGAGAGGCGGCGGCCGGCTTCCTTGGTGAAGGGACGACCCATAAGCTGCGATTCTGGTATCTGTCCATCGAGGACGAAGTCGAAGGCTTTTCCACTTATTCCAGATATGAGGTGAACTCGCTGGTGGAGGACTTCAGGAGCTTAGAGGAAATGATGTCGGAGATGTATTCCAGGAATGATTTCTTCATCCAGGACATTGACCGCTTCGTGGTATCTGGATTGTAAGTATATTGGCGATTTAAATCAATTATTTTCCAATCATTTCTATAAACTAAGTAGGAAGACGTGGGAGAGTCCGAAAATTTTCCCCTCCATTAAAGAGATTTTTTCATGAAAAAAGTGACTTACCACAATTTTTAATATACCCTTCGTCCTATGCCTCTATTAATCGCTCAACTGTAAATTCAAACCAATTGGCGCTGTAAATATATTCATTGTTTCATAATAAAGCATCAACAGATCATAGCAATGGCTCTCATATTAGCATTACCATTGAAAAATGCATGCATATTTTTATGATACTCTACCCTGTGACATAGTTATCTTGTATTGAAACAGTTTTCCTGTGATCAAGAAGCTTTTTGCCTAAAAAGTTCAAGCAGTGATATGTTAATTAATGCAAAACCTAACGCCCACCTAGGACATTAAAGTTTTCCACAAAATTTCAATCTCATAGGCTGTTTAAACGTTGGACGGTTATTTTTAAAATTAGAATATTTATAATTCAAGATGTAGATATTTATAATGAAGTGTGCCTGAGACGCAAGCGCTAAGAACTCAAGCCAATCCGCAATCTAAGCAAATAGGGAAAATACCATTTTATGGCAACTTAGATGGATTAGAGTTAGTTTGACTAGCATAAATGTGAGTAAAATTATCCATAAATGGGAATCTCTCCTACCCGTGACCGCTTCATGTTTAACTTAACTTGCCCAGAGGAAAAAGTCTTGCATTATCTTAAAGTCCAAGTGAAAGCCAAGAAGTACAAAATACTTGGTACATATGTGCAAAAATAATAGTATCATTACGTTATCGCAGACGAACACGTTTAATAGGTCAACTTTGCTTCTGTACCACATTAGGTTAACCTTTGGAAGAAGTTCCTCGTTCCACTCTTCTCAATTTTGCCGTTCAGTATTAAGTGCGCAATATGGCTCGAAATTCAATAAAATCACGTTAGGATCCGAAAACATGCATTTAACACTTCTCAAAAGCAATTTATAGTCTGTCGTTGACGAAATGTGGATACCCAAAATCACTCATACGTATAAGTCATACATCTATCATCAAAACTATTAAAGTATCCAATATTTTCCTTTAACTTACGTAATTCGCTAATCTTTCACCACCACATGGTAGGATGTAGTACCTCGTTAAAAATAATTTATAATGAGATGCTATTGGTTCTCGTCAGGGATAAAGTCAACGTGGCCACGTCCTGCGTCAGCAAATTTTTCAAAGAAGCCATCAATGAGGCGTACGTTGTCCTCTGTAAGGCGACGTCCGCCATCTTGGCGTCGGCTTCCAGACTCGTGGGGGACGCCATCGAGACCACGGGATCCGCGGTGTCATCGGCGCTGCCGGACCCGGCGGAGGCGGCGAGGCGTCTGGGGGAAGCCGCGGGCAGGGTGGCCATGACGGCGAGGAGGGTGGGGGCGGCGGTCAGGGGCGCGGCGAGGCGCCTGGCGCTGTGGGCCGAGGGCGTGGTGGAGTGCGTGAAGGCCTGGGCCGAGGAGAGGCGTGCGAGGGCCAGCCAGGCTGTGTGGGACTGGGCAGCTGCCGAGGCCGAGAGGATGCGCCCCGCCATACTCATCTTCCACAGCTACGTCCTGCGGTTCAAGGAGATCGTGGAGGAGGTGCACCAAGTAGCCGATGGTGAGTAGCTTCCCTGCTTTCCACAAATCTATCAGTGAAGAGGTTGGCCCATTCAGTGAATAACTCGTAGGTGAACTAGCGTAAAAGTGGGCGGGGCATCACAGGAGAAGCTGATAGGCAATCATATTCAAATCCTGTGCATCATATCTCTTTTCATAAGTACGTAAATACCTTAATTTAGAACTAATAGAAAGCAAGGGCGATACATGTAGGTGCACAAAATACGAAAATTCCAACTTTTTACTCTCTCTAATTCGAATATAACAAGAACATACTTTTACACTCTTCTTCTCCTCAACCCAATGTTTGGTGGTCATTCAAATCTTTCTTTCCAGAGCAAGTATCTTTATTTCTGCATATCTTCTCCCTTCTCCAATCCCATTTAGGACTTCCTGCCTAAGTCTTCCTCTTCCTTAACGTCCCTCCACCATTCCTTCCATCAAGGCAGTCATCCAGTTGGGGTGACTCAAAAGATGTCCAATCCATCCATCTATCCCTCTGGTACCTCGTGAAAGCCAAGAAATACAAAATTTGTTTAAAATTGGTATTTTTATAAATCAACTTTTACACTAAAGCTGTCATTTTAAAAGTTGGATTAAATTTCAGGAGAATATTATTTAATGATGAAAATTCATTTTTAAAAACATTATATAGCTCTACAAAGAGTGATAGCAGATAATTTTATTCCGCATTGTGTTCCATCACTGACCCTTGAAAGAGAGGTAGGAAAAAAGGAACATATTTGGCCACTTAGGGGGACAAAATTTAAGTGAAGTTCCTCCACCACGTTAAAAGAACGGTATCTGAGGGTAATCTTAAATATTGAGCATAAAGTTTGGCGAAAAATTACGCATTATATACCGAGCATGTGTAAAATTAAATCCTCGAACCTTTCAATCCAGATTAAACCGATGGTATCATGCAGTTAAACCTACACTACAGCGAGTCTTACCGGGGGCATATACCGAATTGTACTGGGCTTAAAACGTAGAACTAACCCCTTTAACTGGATAATGGATATAATAACGTATTCACTTAATCTATTTACTTGCGAGCATATTATTGAGAGAATTCTCCCTCCCTCAACTAAGAGTTAATGATTACAACTTCAACCACAATTGTGAGTAGTACAATTATCTTTTCAATTTGCATGAACGTACTACGTTCGTATGTTTACGTATGCAAGTGGGAAATCTATTTCCCAGAATTCTGAACAGTTGAGGAAAGGAAGGAGTATGAGATACCTTAAAAGTCTCCACTGCATCATCTTGGTCAGTCTCTACTTTTCTTTCTCTAATTATCCACTCTCTCATGATTTATTTTACATAGTTTTAAATAATTTTGATTGCAGATATCTCCATTAGCATTGGTGAAAACTTGGCAAATGTACGGGAAATTATGGAAATTGGAGAGATGGTAGACTATTATACCTTCAAAGTAAGGCACCTCGAATGGAATGAGACGACGGCAAGAGTCAAGGCATACTTCAAAAGGTAAATTTTACTTTATTCTTTTAAATAAATATATCATCAGCAGTGTTTAGCATGGAATTATTTCAACTGTTAAAAAACTGGCTAGTAGAGACCCAATTATTAACTCTAAGTAATTCATAATCTGAATTTAGACATTATAATTCTGTATGTAATTCTAGTTTTCAAAAAATTAATTAGGGCTTTAATAGTCAAATTCTTCAAAGGAACTTTTTATTTGAAAATTTATTGAAAAATGATAATATTTATTTTTTCCAAAGCACCCCGATTACTTTTTAATAATGCTACCCGATTTTTTTCCAATGTTGCCCGATCTACCCCAGAACATGGGAAACCATCAAGGAGGATTTTCGGAATGGCCTGGGAGAATATCGAGAGATAGTCATGGAAAAGTACACGGAGTTAATCGGACGCTACGATCAATTCATGCAATTACCGCAAGTCGTAGAATTCACCGGAACAGTAAAATTCCTTCGCCGAAAGGTGGGTGCATAATTTTTTTTTTATTTTGCTTGTCCTTGGAAAAAATGAAAATGCATAATTATCAGTACATGGTGAGAAATTACTTTGTCAACAAAACTAACCAATTTTGCTCATACGATGCTGTTAATCTCGATTAATTTTTGTGAAAACGTATTAGAGTAAATCCAATCGGTGATAAGAATGTAATTAGTGCATGAGACGACGCATGATTCATAATCGTAGATATTATTGAACACTTGCGTTTTTGGAGGATTTAACACAGTCCATGACAGCTGAACATATCTTATTGATTACCTATTCACAAATTACCAGATTTCTTGGTAAGAATCCTTTTCTTCTTAGATTGCTACGATGTGTAAAATATTTTCCCCTAGAAAAAACTCTGAAAAACAGCTAAGAACTAATTCAGACACCAGACTTCTAAGTTCTCACGTCCATCCCACAGGCTGTGTGGACATGGCACTACCTCGAACTAGGGGATCACCTCCAGCGAATGATCACCAATTTCCTCATGGATGAAGTCGTGGCAAGAGTGGTAACCGAGCTCGCCAGTCAAATGATATCGGAAGCCAGTCGAGATCCCAACAGAGGTTCGGACAGCCTAGTGGACACGAATGTTGACACCCACATCCGAGGGACCGACCGCTCTTACGCCCTGGAAGCAGGCTACTTTGAGTACAACATCAAGCTGCCCTTCGACTGGGACTCCTTCGACTCCGTTCCGCACTTCAGACAGATGTGGGAGGGCCCAAAGGAAAGCGGGAAATCCCACCGATCGGAGGAGCAGTCCTCCGGACAGAACAGGCCGGGCTCGACGGCGTTCACGCGCCTCAAGACGGTCGTGGCCGACGCTCTCCTCGACGCCTCCTCGGCCAAAGCCCTCATGGACGCCACCGATGGCGAAATGAACGCTGCAGCCGCACTGGCCGCCCTCGCTCTACCTCCCTTCCCGGCATCCGCACTCGTCGCCGGCGACACGCACTTTGTGACCTTCGATGGTCGGGACTACAGCTTCTCTTCGGCTGCCAGCTGCAGCTACCTCCTAGCCGCGGACCTTGAGGGGGGAACCTTCTCACTGCTAGCCAACTACAACGACAAGGGACACAGGAGGTCCGTGAGCGTCATAGTTCCGGCGGAGACCAGCAGCAGGGTCCGGGGGACGAAGGTCGAAGAGAGACGGATAGATGTGGCGGCAGACGGCAGGGTTTCCGTCGACGGCCGCCGGGAGGAGTTGCCCATCGATCTCGGCTCGGCGACCGTGGGGAAGGAAGGCGAGAGGGTCGTAGTGGAAGTGGGCAGACCGGCCCCAGGGGCAATACCCCGGGGCGTGGCTCCGGCCCTGGACGCCCTGCAGTCATCCTCCGCGTCCATGATACTCGACTGCAATCCCTTCCACAACGTATGCACCGTGCGGATATCCGGATGGATCTTCTCCCGCACTGGAGGACTGCTGGGCACGTACAACAACGAGCCCAGCGACGACTTCGAGACTCCTGACGGACGGACGGTGTACTCCAAAGGGCAGGAGAAGGAGTTTGCGGAGTCGTGGAGGGTCGGGAACTGCACGGGGGAAGTGGGTGCGGTGGGTGCGGCGATAAGGACACCGTCGACGGGGATCAAGGAGGCCCCCTCGGCCCTCGCGACGGCCACAGGCCCATGTGATGCCTTCTTCGACCGCGAGCTGGACATCCTGTCGCCGCTGCAGCCCTGCTTCTCGAGGGTGGACCCGGCGCCTTACGGTCGCCTCTGCGAGATGGACGCCGCGGCCGCTTCGAACAGTCCGTCCAGGTGGGAGGCGGCGGCTTGCTCCGCGGCGGCGGCCTACGTAGCCCAGTGTCGAAATGCAGGCATGGACATCTGGGTGCCCCAGACATGCGGTGAGTAGTTGCCAGTCATTAGAGATATACCGGGAGTTTCGAAAGTACCATCGGGGTTTCAAGGCTTTGTAGTATTAATACAATTATAAATGATACATCAAATGAAAGCACAACTCAAACAGTTTTTGCTATGCCTATTAGTGTTAAATGTGAGCAACATTCGTCACACGACACACATCCAGTCCATAGGCGAGTTCTTCCCATACCTTGATCAATGTGTCTGGAGTAATTGATGAAACAACTGATTTAATCCTGTTTCTTAAGTCGGGTAGGTCAACTGGTAGCGGAGGCACATACACATGATCCATTATGAACCCCCAAAGATAAAAATCGCATGGGTGAACCGGGGTGAAATGGGCAGACCGGGAGAACGTGGAGGCCATGTGAAACGAGCCCAGTCATCCGACCCCTGGCGGCCAATCCTGCGGTTGGGTACAACGTCGTTTAACCAATCGCGTAATGAGTCATGCCAGTGAGGCGGTGCACCATCTTGTTGTCAAATGAAGTCGTGTGGTTCATCATCTTGCAGTCGAGGAAAGAACCATTGTTGTAGCGCATCAAGATATTAAACACCAGTTACAGCTGCTTCACCGAAATACATACTACAAAGCCTTAAAAACCCGATATTCATTTTGAAACACCCTGTTATTTATTACTCTATTACTTCTGCACCCCCCCTCCTCCCTACCCCCTCGGGATTAGCTACGAGTCTTGGGTTCGCGAGGAAAAGCGGATAATTGGGCACTATTTGATAGGTTTTTGGTCGGTCATCCAAACTTACCGATTTCTCTCTCATCTTTTTCCTTACTCGCACATTCATGGTCAGCCATATAGACTCACTATGATCCTAATACCGTCTGCCTATGCTGAAATCATCCAAAATTCTCATCATCTCCATTTCTCTTCCCTGCTTACCAACCGTCCTCTACTCAATAACCCCCTTCAAAATGCCCCCTTACCTCGTCCTCCGTCCTCCGTCTAGTGTTTCTGTCTCCTTCAAATCTCCGCGATTTACGTTGAGTTACTTTACTCTCCCAGCATATCGATAAATTCCTCGCTCTTCGTCTTCCCCAACCAACTCATCTTTTCCATTCTTCTCCAAACCCACACATATAATGAGGTAAAAAATGCAAAATTCTACAAGCGATTGGAAGAGAAGAGAGAGATAAAGTTATCACATTAAGTATCAATCACTCAATGATTTTCGTCCCAAGCATTTACACCGTGATCTGAATGGTTTTGCTGGAGAAGCAAATGAAGAGGAATAAAAAAATATGACAAAATATGCAGATTAGGTATCTCAAGACGTTCGCAACAATAAATCGGAGAAAACGAACAAAATTCCCGGATGGGACGGAGTCCATCTAGCCGCACTCCTCACTCTGACATTTCACAATCACAGCCGACAGACTATCATTGCCTTAACCCACATTGACAAGCACATTGCTCATACTGACAGAGGCTACCTCGGAAGTTGCTTATCATACAAGTTCATATAAACAAAATGACATGCAAATTCAATGGGTGTAACTGCAAGATTTGATATGCCTTATTTGCTACATAAATTTCATCGGTAATCATATTATTTTTTTAAATTACCCATTCATCTTTTTATTCTTAATTATCATTCACTTTTTGCGCCACATCACCCTAAAAAAGTGAATCTTACTATCAAAGAAAGACGTCCCTCCGTAAAGCGCCATAAGTGTTCCGCATTTTATCATAATTTATTAAAACAACATTGCCATAAGTAGCGCATGGATAATACAAACTTGAAATGTGAAATCAACGAATCAGAGACGAATATTAAGTTTGAAAATGCATCAAGAAGTAATTCAGATGGATAACTTTCCCTGGTGAAATTAAGGCAACTCGTCCCAAAGATAGTATAGGAATAAAAAGGTTGAGTACCTGAATTCCCGAATTACTTACACCCACGAATTTGCTTACACCCACCCAATTTGCTTACACCCACGAATTATATCTTTCTTATAGGAGTGTTACATATTGAAATCCTCCAAAGAATGTCATCCGCTTCAATTCATCGAAATAATCTATTTCTCTCCGCAGTAAAGTGTCACTTATCGGATGGCAGCGTGATGAGCGCCGGAGAGACCAAGATATACGGCGGAGATGACTCCGATATGGGATCTCCGGCACCCCACAATGGAGACGTCGTCTTCTTGGTCGAGCAGCGACCTTGCCTGCGCGGAACGAATATCGCGAACTTGGCGATCAAGCTAGACACCGCGATGCGCACCCGAGGTCTTCGAGACAACCGCTTCGTTCTCGTGGGCTTCAACGGAGGATACAGCAGTGCCGGAAGGAGCAGGGGAGCCGGCGGTGGCAAGATGGCATCCCGGGTATTCGGTGGTCCCCATACTCACACAGTGGACGGAAAGATTTGGAGCAACAAGAGGCACTTCGAGAAGGCATTCCACAAGTACGTAGTGCTCGACAAAAAACCAAAATTGCTGCGTTATCGATATAATGCCAGCATTTCTCATACATTTTAATGAATAGGACTAGAGGGGAGACCTATTTTTATAGTTTCCCTGGGGAAAAACGACGTGTAAAAATAACTCAGAATTTCATATTGCCGATTTTTCCAAAATCCGTTTCAGTGGAGAGACTGGGTATCACGTTTCGAATAAACCTTGAAGATTTTTTCAGCTAAAATTTAAGTTCCGCGAGAACTGCTTAGTATTTAAAATCGGATTAAATTCATTTGTGACATTTGACTCAAAATACTGTACTTGTAAATATCACCACTCAGGTATCTGATGATGACGCCTCCGTGTTATGAAAGTGGAAAGACCAAATAAAAAATCTGCGAAAATGACACCTTGGTGAATATTATTATTCAAGATGAATTTCCACGAAGTTGAGGCCAAGTCTATCAATTTTATTACACTTCTAAGCGCACTTACTCTGTCGGTGGTCGCTTTTTTTAACAGACTAGAGAAGATAGAAATTCTCTCTTTTAACCTATAAGAAGAAGGTATATGGTATGAATTTTTATGTGCACCGATTCATTTTTAGTGAGTAGAAAAAACAAACCCTACTACAGATCCGCGTATTTAAAATTGGCTACATTTCAATTTTCAGCAAAATGCTTGTTAGGGGGCTGGCAGAAAAACATTCGGAGAAATACTATTTCCTATTTTTAAAAACAGAAGAGAGGTGGAAAACGACCAAACAAAAATTACATCATTTTCGGAAACTTCTTTTGGTCACAGGAAAAATGCTAGAAAAATAACATGTAAGAGTGAATTGACCGGTATAATAAATTTACCATGCGAGCATATATTATGTGAATAATTTGTTTAATTTTTTCAGACAAAGTGCACGCTCTTAAACACTCAGTCCCAATGTTTTGTCGGATACAAATCATTTGTTTAATTTTTAGTTCTGAAAAGTGCGCGTGCATGGCGGCTTAAAATCACGATGCATCGGAAATCCGAAGGTTCGCAGAAGGGCTTCCGTTTCAACTATACAATCTATATCCAATAGCAGTTCAGTAGGCTAGCCAAATTAGCCGACTGCAATCGTTTCTATTTCCGTAATGGAAAATAGTGAACTTGTATGATTGGTTCCTTTGCGATAAATACCAGCGGTGAAGCACTACCGTGCGGTGGAGTCAGACAATTTGGATGTCGCTCCGGATCCATCAACTTTCTGAAAATATAGTTCACTTTTCAAAAGTAATTACCTATCGATGCCTGCGGTTATCGAATATATGCATGAGTTATATATTTGAGTTCGTTGCAAAATCTGCATTCGTCTTCACCTCTTAAACATAACCAGCTAATTTCATACAATATATAATACTGGCGCTCACCTCACAAATGGGACTATAATCTGTCGTAATTAATTGCTTCTCCCCAGCATGCAGTTTGACGGCAGAGAGGGAACGGGTCCTGGAGGTCGAACCACCCCCATCGAAGCCATGTGGTACGCGGCTAGACTACCATTCCGGGACGGCGTCTCCAAGACAGTCGTGCTGATCATGTGCGGTGATTGCCGGGACGCGACGGACGCCGCTTACGCCGACACCGCCGGCATGCTGGTCGAGGAGGGCATCACGCTGCACATCCTGGCGCCCACCATCCTGAGGACCCGCCGCCAACCCAGCACCGGACCCCCAGTGGCCATCGGCTTCGACTCCGGCGGTGCGTTCACCACGCGCAACGTGCGCTCACTGGTGCCCAACCGCGATCTCAAGAGGCAGCTGGCCATCCCCAAGGACCTCTGCTCGCCCCTCGCCCTCGAGACGAACGGCACCCGCTTCGACGTCGGTATCGTCCTGGGCGGTCCGCCTCCTCCGCCGGCGGCGGCGCAGATCCCGGCGCCGGAGAGGCAGGCTTCCGAGAAGGAGGTCCACGCGGAGGAGATGAGGAAGAAGAGGCAGAGGAAGTTCGCTATGGACGTTTTCGTCCGGAGAGTGGCCTTGACAGCTTCACCAACGAGCTGTCAGAAATGCGACTGCGTGGCCAACAGGGAGGGAGTCGGTAGGGTGGCCTGCCAACGATGCCTCTCCCCGACCATGGACCAGTTCATCAAGGTAATTAACTCTCATATTCCCCACATGCAGAATAAAAAGTCCCCCAGAATAAAATCTTAAATGATTTTTTCCTGATGATCTGGTACATTTGTATACAATTATATGTAATTTTACACATTTTTTATGATGATACAATAATTTTGAGCAGAAAAAGTATACAAATTACATATCTCAGTGGCACTGTCCAAAGAAGAGGTAAAAGGCAGGGAAGTTGAGAAGGGTGTAGATGACAAAGCAGGGGGGCCAAAGCTCTCCAGTCAGAATTTCCCACATGAGTGTCCTTTGTTCCACTTGTTTCAACTCATGCCATCAATTTCCTCTCCCTGACATCTCCCTCAATTCAGATGAATACCATCAATTTCTATGCAGCATATACTGCAAAATAGTGAGGAATGCCACAAGCAAAGCAGTTTTTTCTGAACAGGCAGTGGCTATGATCTAAGAAGATTGAACTCAAGAAAATAAACCAGAATATGAAAACATTTCTGATGAAAATGGCATTCGGTGGATCATAAACATGGACCGTTAGAAAAGAGGGCCAGGGAAGAATAGCCTTCAAAACCTGGCATTGTAGCCTACAATTATGCTGAGATGGTGAAACAAAATAAGAAGGTGTATACATTCACCAAAGGCAAAAAGACCTGATGATTAAAAATGGAGAACATGGAGCATGGGGCACATGAAAGAGACAGTGAATAAGTCTGATTCATTAGAGAAATGAAAATGGAAGGGAAACTACCATGAGGAAGACCAAAGGTAAATACTGGGAAAGAGAGCATGGGATAGGGGCAAATGTAGGACTTAGATTAAACAAGCATATGATTGAAAATGTACAAATACATGTACTTGGAGGAGGCCATACCAGAGGCACAAGAAAGAGGACTGAGTGGAATAAAGATGAACGGAGAAGAAATAAACATGCTCCGCTTCACAAATGATATTGTAGTCATAGCTGGGAACCGCTATGATCTTCAAAGGTCACTAAACATAATGGATCAAGTTCCCTAAGAATACAACATGAAAATTACAAAGACGAAGACTAAAATCCTAGTATGCAGAAAAGAGAAGCTGAATCCAGAAGTCACTCAGAGAGGAGAGATATTAGAATATTGGACCATGTGGATTCCTTCACCTATCCGAAGTTCCATCACATGAGACAGAAGAAGTTCAACGTACATCAAGCAGAGAATTGCCCAAGCTAAGAAGGCATTCATGGAAAAAAGGCAACTGCTGTGTTCAAAGAAGATTAAACTACAAACTATGAAACAGTTGTGAAACATTCGTGTGGATAGTAGCACTCTATGGATCGGAAACATGGACCATTGGAAAAGCTTACCAGAACAGACTAGAAGCCTTCAAAACCTGGTGCTGGAGGAGGATGAGATGGATTGGACATACCTTGAGACAGAATGGGTTTATGAGGAACTTAATTGAAGGTAAAATAGAGGGAAAAGTCCACAGAGGAAGACCCAGGAATAAGTTCAGGGACCGAATAAAGAGGAAACTACAGAGGAAAGATACCAGGAGGTAAGGGAACTAGCACTACATAGGGAAGGGAGGAGGGCTGCAATCAACCAATCTTAGGATTGAACGACCATTGATGATGATTGAAAGATTTACACTGATGAGTTGGATACACACAATACTGTCATTAGAGGTGAAAACCCACACACATGGTATCAGGGTAACAAGCAAGAACTTTACCTCTCTGCTAGCAAGACTGGCATTGAAGGCATGGTTTTGTTCACAATTTGCAACCATATCAATGCTCATAAACTTAATTAAGTTACACTAATGCACAAAATGATACTCACTGAATCATTCAGATTTGTGATCTTTGTTTCATAATATATTCAAGGATAATATTGTAGAGGATAATTGGTAAACAGCAAGGGAAAACCTCAACTATAGGAAGAGAGGATGAATTGAGATTTATCGACTACCCATGCATCAGAGAGCCTATTAATTGGACATTGTTACCAATTACCATTAATTGAACAAACAGATCTTTGCTAGGGTATTACATATTCAAATTATTTCAATTGGACAGGACATAAGGGAAGAGTACAAGGGATGCCTAAAACAGGCCCTGTGAAGTTATTAGCTTGAGAGGGAGTAAAAGAACAGCTACATCACATAAAATATGTACTTAAATAATTACCTAGTTCTTAATATGAACTTGTTTGGCAGTGAACCCAAATTATTCTGAATCAAGGCTTCATTTGGAGCACACTTCTACATTTCATTAATGTTTCCACAAGCCAACTATAAAAGCTCTTTTAGTTTTGAATAGATCATACAGTTATTAATTTGTCTGAATTTATGAATATCCCAAGTAAGCAGCCAGCAAATGCTGCTGCAGGAACTTCTAGGGTAGGTTATACTGGTGGCCTGAAATTACTTATTCATACATATTTACTTAGGGTAGACCAGAGAAATGCCAACACCTTAAGTCATTTTCATTATTCTAATGATCTACCAATTGAGCATCTGATTTTTTATTAATCCTGTATGCATGTATATGGTTTTAGAAAAATTTTTACACAATATGAGTACATTAATTTTCCTCATAACCTCTACCACCTGTCAGAATCACTCCACAAACCAGGGTGTAACTCTGGGGTAAAGTCAACATAGGCCAGTTATTACATCATAAATTGAAAAAAAATAAGCTCTTCATTAACACAAGAGGACCACCGACTTCCCTCTACATAATGATACAGAGTGATAATGGTGGTGATGCTCATGAGGAAGTAGCACTATACAGGAGCCAACATTTCAGAATTAGGAGCAACCAAGGATGTCAGTAGTTATTGTCCCGGGTGTCATAATTTCCCTGGTCTACCCTATCTGGTACTATTAAAATATGCCATATGTAAGACTAAGAAATTGATCGTTTACTTGTCAAATAGTGGATTGTACAAAATGTATTCCTTAGTAATGTAGATCATTTGGTTGATTGATTAATATGTATTGCATGTCACTCATTAATGCTCAATAAGTGAAAAAAATCTGAAAATCATTGTGAAGTTCATAATTCCCTCAGCAAAAGTTTTAATAAATGCCTCCATAGAAATAAGGCCAATTTCTGCAGGTTTACAGGATTAATAAAAAAACAGATGTTCAAACCATGACTACATGGTTTATTGAAGTTATAATTAAAATGTCTCTCCCTTATTGCCTGCTTGTAAATTAGAATTCTTTTGGTATTTATTTTATCATTAACAAGAATAAATAAATAAGTGATCAAATATTTCTAATAAATTAAATTGCCAGACAATTATATTAATCCTCAAACCCTCCACTTTCTCTTTTTCATCAGGACTGGGACAAAATGATGTCTGAGGAAATTGAAGACTCAGGAGATGACATGGAATCCATGAGAGCTCTTTCTTCTTTAGGTTGATGTTATTTTATTGTACTTTTTAATGACATTTGTGAATAATGAATACATTTTCTCACTGAATCATCGATCATTTTGAAATCATTCATTTCATGTCCACATTTTATGCCAATGAATTATTTCAGATTTGTTCCATTATTACTCATTATCACACAAGTGGAGGCATACATTACGGCTAGGTTTTTTTGATAAGTAATAAAAATTCTCGAATAAAAGAGTTCAGAAGTAATTATTTAGAGTTCAGAATTAATTATTCAATTTTTTAAAAATTTATTTTTACTTTAAATTTTTTATTAATAATAATTTTTACTAAAGTAATTTTCGCATACCATTCCTCCTATATTAGGACTATTTATTTCAAAACTGTTTGTGCTGTTTTTTTATTTGTAATAGTGATAAATAAACAATGAAAATATTAAATATATCTCAATTCTGTTGTAAAAAAAATGTTAAGAATGAAATTACTAACAAAATTACCTCTAATGGGTTCATAAGTATATCATGTATAGAACATGGATTATGTTCAGCCTGACTGGCCAGTCCAATAATAAAATATAGACTTTTAAAGGAAACACTGCATCCAGCATTTAAAAAATATTGGAGTAGTGCAGGTAATCTATTAACAGACTATTTCAGGTGAAATGGAGGTTGACATTTGACTAGGTAACTGAATGCTTCAGACACGACCTTATTACAAATTGAAGTTTGATTAAAATTGTTCATGTAAATATATTTATTAAAGTCACATAATGAGTACAGAGTGTGACTATAACATTTTCATTCATTAATACAAAAGAAAAGAAAACTGAAAATCAAGTCATGCTTCAGTGACAGTAATACAGGTCCTCATCACAAAATTTTGATTGTAATGTTTACTTCTCATTTGAAATGTATACATTTCATAACAGGAAAATTAGCATAAATGTTATTAAAGTTATCATTCTAAATTTGAAAGAATAAACTGAAAACTTTTCTATTAGACAAATATGCATCGATCGAAGCTTTATCTTTCATTGATTCTTTGCCATCAGTACTTAACTGAAATACCTCTAATTCCTTTTATTTTCTGGAAATATTGGTACATATACATGAAATTCTCACCAATGAACAAGGAAATAGCAATAGAGATTTCATACTTCAAATGCATTATCCCTCCAAGTTCATCTTATTCCACGAGACCATAATTCATTGTTTCCTACTCTAACAAAATATTGTGCTCAAGAAGAAAAGTAGAATTATAAAAGCAAGTGACAGCAGAAATAATGAGACATAGCAGCACGGATAGCTTGCATACCCACTTGCTGCACCTACTACTTTTTCACAGCATGGTCATTTGGCATTGCATAAAATAAACATTGGGACAAAGAAGTTAACTTTTGGCATAAGATTGATCAAAATGCACCACCATAAGATTGACCACCTTCTGTCCCAGTAATGATGATAGAAATTATGATCAAAACATCAACTATTTCATTTTCCACTCTTTCACTGGCTTTCTTCATATCACCCAATTTTATAACACTTTATAAGGGTAGATCTCTACCATCACCATATGGAATTAATATACTTATTTGGTAACAAAACAATCACATGTAACAGCAATCTTTCAACCTCACCAGAACATAAAAAGAATCTCCAAGATAAACCTATAGCTTGAGAAAAATAGACACCACTAGCGCTCAAATCTTGGGTCAATTCAACACCTAAGGTCTCCTTTGTCCTCTGATAATTAGTAAGCACCTGGTCAAAACATTTCTTCCATCAATCTCCTAAGGAATCAGTTTCTTGGGAAAAAATACTGCATGAAAAGTATTTCCCAGCTCATCAGATTCACTGTAACTATTTGGGTTAATTTTAGATAAAAATTGTAAAAAATCCTCGGCCCTGAAGAAATAGGCTGATTTTAGACTCCATTTTTTAATGGCAAGTGAGCATCTTGTACGCGTAGAAATATGGGACCTCAAGGAGTACCTATGAAGAGGGTAACAATTGATAAGCTGCCTAAGTACCATAACCAGAATGTTATTGAGGGAGGTGTATACCATGGCTGAAAACACTTCTGTAGATACCCACCCACTTTTATTATATGGCTCTGTTCAGTTACTTAATGCAAATGTTTGCAAAAAGCTCAAGAACAAGGATTAATATTTACAATGAGTCTCGTAACATTAAGCTGTTTTCTTTCTTCCAGCTGTTTTCATAACTATTTCGACCATGGAAGAAATTTAGATGTCGAAAATCAGGTGATCGCCATAATGCAAGCGACATATATTTCTAAAATTCTTTGGACTTATTGTACGTGGAAATCCTTCAACTCTATGGAGGATTATCAGTGTTGAAATTACATAATAACATCCCAGTGAACATTCTCATGAACCTTTGCAATGCAATTTACACTATGCCAACATGTGGTTCACGGGAGATAATGTGATGGCAAAGATCTCTCCTAGGATGCAGTAGAAGCCAGAATTGAAAGGGCATTTTCAGCTGAGGTATTCAACCCCCTTAAGTATCCAAAAATTAGAGCGGCACCAATCGCAAGACAAATTTTTTCTTCCTTCCAGTCGGGATATTATTCTTAAGTCTCTCAACCACATACGAAGGAAATTTTAATTTACAGGCAAAATGAATGGTATACTCATCCAAGGCCATGATGGGTAAACACACATTCTCAGAGCATTTGATCAGCTGAGAAATTGCATCGCAGATAAACACTTCCTTACATATCAAACATTCATGCCTGAGCTTTAGCTTTGTTTGTGCTATGGCATACATGTAGGTCACTTGAACTGAATATGGCAAGTGCAACTTTATCAGGAAGATCAAAGATAACACGTGAAATTCAAGGTTGACTACTGATTAAGAATGAAATCACAAACTTCAACGAAGAGCCCATCACCTCATCCATAGTTCTGATTTTCCTCATTACAGCCACAGCCTGAGAATAATGCACCAGCAAGAAAGAATCAAAATCTCCTCTCCAGATGGAAAATATAGCCCCACTGTACACATATCCATTCACTCTGGTATTGCAGAGTCATATCAAATTATTTTCCCAGCACTGTAATGCCCTGATTCATTTATCTTTGAAAGGTTTAGTAAATTCTTGATCAAAATAGAAGAACTTTCTTAAACATTTGCAATGATCACAAAACTCTCAATTGTTATTTTTAATGATTTTCCTTCATGTGAAACAATGAAATATTACATCTTCAAATATTAATGCCATTTCAATTTCATTGCTTTAGTAGCAATGGTAAACTATTCTGAATTTTCATTTTATTTAAAAATTTACTGTTCAGTACTAAAATAAAATGTATGATAGTCTGAATAAAAGCAAAAGGTGTTAGGTATTCACATAAAATCTACTTAGAGAAAAATATAGATAATGGTAGGCACATGACAACGTTGCTGAGAAATACCAAATGTGTACAAATTTAAGCCCTTAGCTGGATAAACTGATTGAAATTAGACTTCTCCTGCAAACATTTCTGACAAATATTTTGCCTAGAACAGGTCATTTACCTCAAAAAGAACAATATTAAATGTGGAAACCAAAGATGTAACGGTTACACTAAATGTTTCAAGTTAATACACAGATGTGCAGAGGTAACTAACACCAAATTCACCAAAGGTGATTCCAAAGGGGAATTCCAATGCTTCAAATTGCAGATCCTCAACAATATTGAACCCTTACCCTACAAGGCCTAACTTCAGACAATGCGGGAGCTGAGACCTCCTCCACCACCTCACTCTTCCCCCACCACCATTTCAGAGCTCCAGGGGTCATAAACTTGGGATTTCAGCCCTGCTGTCCTTCAACCCAAAGGTAGTCATTGATAGGAAAGGATAAGAGGTGCCCAAGCACTAAGCCAGAGGGAGCATGAAATTTTACGATTAAGGCAAGAAGTTCAGTTTCTTTCCTGCCAATGGTTCCCCAGGATATTCAGATATCCAAAAACTACAAACAACTTGAATTCACCTCACCATGACCAAAAACCTAGTTTGTACTCCAGAACCCCCATACAGCAGTAAAATTCTCAACCCACTGAACTACCTGTGATCATGTTCAATGTGAGCAAAAGCTTACATACCAACAATTCCAGTTACATAATCAAATTGGACAGAGATTAGTCAACATTCTCAGTGTAGCAGAATTACTAAACACCCACTGGCCAATTGGTAAGGCAATGAATGTTACATATTGGTGAAACTCATGCTGGCATTTAAGAGTGATGTGCTGTTTGACACAGTGAGTCAAGCAAAGATATTTGGCAGTTTCCATTTTCAAACTAAATCAATAGTCCTTGTACTCGATTATAAAGGCCAAGAATACACTCCTCTCACGTCACAACCTAATTAAGTACAGTTTTATTTTATGTAAAACTGCAAAAACAGCAAATCAATAGGACACAACTACCACGAAAATATTACTTTCAAAAATGAAACGAAAGCATAATATTATCAGGTAACAAAAAAATGTTTTTTTTTCTGAACATTAAAAGTATTGGCAGAACATAAAAGTTTGAAATATATCAGAGGAATTACAAGCAAAAGAAAGCATTGAAATCTTGAAATGTGAAACAGATCCCAAAAATTGATCATGCTTGACAAAACAAATCCAGCTGTAAGAACTTCCACCAGTTATAAAATGCAAGTCAAGCATAACTTGGATACAAAAATTGGAAATTGTTTAATACAAATACCTATACATCATTAAGGTAATACAAAAAAGTTTTAGAAATACATATTCACTCTGTAAAATTAAGAATTTTAGTAGCTCAAAAATATTCCCACATTAAAATATTACAGGGGAAACAAATACATAATACTCATCGAGTGACAGCAACTGGTATATTTTGGAAACTTCTAAAAGCATATCAGGATGAATGACTATGTTATTAAAAGTAAGCAACAAAAGTAACCAGTGGGTTGATATACTTTTTACATTGGGTTCTTATAAAGCTGTTATGTTCAGATAATGTCAAAGGAAAATAAAAAAATTTAATAATTTGAGTTATGTACACTATTTGGCAAGCAAATGGTGAAGTTAAGATGCAGGAATCTGTGGCAATCCAAATTCATCCACCAGGACACCATCCTGAAAAGAAGGAAGGCTTCAATTACTTCCATATTTGAAGGAAAATAATCAACATGAGAAATAAACTTATGGTTCCACTAGATTCGTAAAAATTCAAAGCACAAAAATTAAACTGAACAAATACTAAATGAACTTCACCATGCAAGGATGAATATAAGATACAGAATATTATTCTCCTGGCTTACACAGTACAAAGCATGGCCTTTCCGTGCAAAATATTAACTCTCATTACTCTTACACCATAGCCATGAGAGAAGCCAAAAACTTAACCAAATAATCAAAATAAAAAATTACTGTATTTCACAGATGCAAAAATACAAAAAGCACAGAATGAAAGCACTTAAGATGGTTAGGTATAAAACAAATATATTAAGTGTCTGTTCATCAAATTACTTTCTTGTGCATAGTAAATTAAACCATACATACAGCCACAGAGGCACCTAAAACCTCTCTAAATTCAAGAAAACACATGATGAAGAGCAAGAAGAAATATGGCCATGTGAATTATATGAAGATACAGTTATCTATATTAAAGTTACAATTAATATGTATGAATATTTTAATGCAAAATTTTTTCGCCCACAATGAACATCAATCTTTTGGATTCGTTACAGGACAAATGTGATCTCAGCTTATAAATGTGCATTTAGCCAACATTGGTTCTTCATGTTGTGTTCCACCTCTATTTTTTTGCTTCCTGAGACATAGAGACTTCATAAATTTGAGGTAGTACTACATATTTCAATTAGTATTTACCAACTGTGATTTCTTGCAATGTGCATAATACCATACCACAACAAATAGATACCGCTTGGCACATACCAAAATTAGGTGAAAAGTGTGGTCAGACTTACAAGACCTTTTTGGAGTAATAATATACTCATTGGTGACAAACATTTAATGAATAAACAAAATAACCAGCAGCCCAAACTTTTTCAGTAACATAAGATACTAGCAAGTAATTAGTCAAATAACATGATGGTGGATAAAAACAGGCAGTCACAAATTAGTACATGGCAGACTTCACAGTAGTAAGATCAAGAAAGTGATAACCATCAGGGAATTGAGGATGAAGCAACTATCTATTAATAGCAATTTACCAGTATGGTCTTCCCCTCTATTAACACAACTGCAGAGTATAATAGCGCCTACATATTTTCTCCACACCAAATCTTTGTGTAATTATTTAAACCACTATTGTTTTTAAGAAATTTAAGAGCAACACATCCTTATTATCATATATTGCTACTAGTTCTAGGTTGAATGAATCCATGACCTTTCAGTTTTTACCTCGTATTTCCTCATTCAGGTATGATTACTGGGGCTAGGTGATGTTTTAAACTTCTCCACCATATTGATTCTCGAATCCCTAAAATATTTTGAGTGTGACTACCAAATTTTGGATCAATGATTTAACAACAGTAGTTTAGCATACATTAAAGCTTATCAACTGCTTTTAAATCACAGGAGTTGAAATATCTTGACAAATCAAAAAACCAATGTAAGAACTATTCAACAAGGCATTGCCAACTCAGCAATGACACAAGGAAAGACTTCACCCTAAAATGGATCCTCATTTAAGACTGGGCATTACGCACCATTTAGAAACATTGGGAGTCTTAAAAACAGGAGGGCGTGTATGAAGCAGCATATGGGGGTAAATAAGGCAAAGGAGGTTTGCAAGGATAGGTCGGAATGGAGTAAGCTATTGAAGCAGAGTTAGGTGTACAAATATGTATTTGTGAGTAAAACTTGGTGACTCTGCCTACCCCGGAAGGGAACAGCATGATTGGTATGTATGTATCCCATGCAGGTTGGAAGCAAATGCAGTCCATCATTGGATATGCTAGTTTATAAGTCAGGATTATCTGCCATACTCAATTGTTTTGCTCAAAACTAGTCAAAATAATTGAAAAAACTGGGAGAAAACAAAAAATTTGGACTTTGGGACCAAATTATGACTACATATGCACAAAAACTAAATAAAACAAACTGTTTTTCACTGAAATGCCCTATACTTCCTGGCTGGACCTCACTAGCAAGATGCATAAAATTGATGTTTTACTTTAATTGGAGGTAGATGATAGCACATTAGTTTAGATAATGCAGCTTAATCCTTCAACAAAGTAAAGTAATAGAGATTCACTGAGTCACAAGTATTTGAGACCATTTTCCATTCTGTCACAGCTCTCTTTTGAGCTGGCAATACAAACGCAGGATAAAAGTTGATGCCAGTTCAGCTTTTAAATTATTTCAATAACAAAGGAGGCCATTTATTTATCAAATCTTTATCAAATGCATTACCTTATTAGTGATACTGTCACTTCCTGGTTCCTTGGTGGGAGCATTTGGTGCCTTGACTGCGTCATCTAGGTAGCTAGCATCATCATCTAGAGCTATTTCATCACCCAGAGCATCTAACTCAGCTTCAAGCTCATCATCATCTATCTCTGGCATGCCATAGGTTCTCCCCAGTGCCTCTTGGACTTCATCTGCCTGGTCAAGCATGTCTGACATATCATCTTGTATGTCCTGAAATATTGATAGGCATTAAGTCATATGTAAAAACCACAAATTATAGCACAAAGGTAGCAACATATATGAAATTGATTGAAATACCTCTATTTCATCAATGTTTATCTTCTTGAACTCTTTTTGCATTTGCTTAACTCCCAATTTCATCGCTTGAACAGTAGTGTGCGTGTCCTTAAGTGACTGGCATGCATAGTTAGCCTGCTCCATGTTGAAAGCTTGCTGCCTGAGATTTTCTCCTTGGGTTTCATACCTGCAATGCAAATCAGGATGTCTTTTCACCTTGCAGTTGAAACATCATCCACACACAAGCAGATATTCTCTCCAAGAGGCCTTCAATTATGGTAACAAAAATCAAATTTTGCATATACGCGGTGACCATAGGATTTCTCTTTGGGAATTCAAAGGCCTGAGAACACTCTAAAATTCAAAGTTTGCCATGGAAGATAGTCACATTTTCAAGAAAATTATATGGCAATGTGGGGGTACAATATTAGCATGTCCAAATACTTTTCTTAAACATTCACAATCTCCAGCACTTTTTTCTCTCAATGCCTTCTAAAATTAGCCTGTATTTTAACACATTCACTACCCACAAAACACCTGACACAGTGTTTATATGTCTATTGACCTGTGCTCACAACATTCCTCATACTTTCGCTCTAATTCATTATGGTTCATCCTTCTTTAAAGCAGGACACGCCACTACACTGTTTTTCTGTTGAAGTGACACAAAGGAGAAATATATCTGATAGGGAATGTTTTCCAAATGACTTCAATGCCACAGATATTTTGCAGTAGATATTTGATGTTGATTTTCATTTTGTTCTTCTTATATTCAACTCAAAAAAGAGCATAGTGCGTCTTCTGGCCAAGAAACTACGTCAGCTGCCAGTCTGTAACATTCAATGCAGGGAGTTTTAAGCTAATAAAAGTGGCAATGGATTGGAGATGTTTAAACAAGAGAATTGATGAGCAGTGAAAATCTGTACTACATAAATTAAAAGCTGTCACTAATAGGTCTTTTACCTGACCACTATTTGGGTTGTTGACATGGATGACTGCAAAGAAATTTCACTTAGGGAGAAGCTGAGATGCTTCAATTCAAGCACTTGCAAAAAAATAATTAGTCATTATACCAGTAAATATAGTATTAAGTAATAAATAGCCCCCATTCACCAGATTGAACAAATATTGGCCAGTAATAATTTTACAATTTGACAAGACACCAGGGGCGTCTTGATCCAAACCGATCAGTACGGGAGCCTTTTCGTCGGATGGGACATCACATCGAATACAATGGTATTCTGTATGAAACCAATCAGTGTGCCGAGGAGCTCCCGTCAGTAGATCCTACCGACATGCAAAAGCTGTCGGTACCATGGGGAATCAGTCGGTTTGCTTGAGAGACACCGTAACAAATGGACAACGTATTTAGATTTTTGTCTGAAAAAGGTTTATTTGAGGCTTGTAATAGTAATATAATTTATTCACAGGATTAAGAGAGCTATTGTAAGTAATGCAAAAGTTGAAGTTAAGGTAATAAAAGTGATGGCCTATAAGAAAAGCTTCAAAACAACTAGGATTCCCACGTGTAGCATTATACTGATCTCTAGGCTCCTCACAATGTTTTACTATTTGGTGTCATCTAGTACAGTAGGCCAATATGCTGGCTATGAAGCATGCTAGGCTACCTAAATATAGTGTCCTATAAATTGCCAGAAAATCCTCCGTGACAAATGTCAGTATTTATTGCGGCACAATATATATTCTCATATTTGAAATTTTACTCATATGGTCTAATTTTGTTAATTCAGCCACGCATGAAACCCACTTATTCACACTACAGTAGTTTATTAATGTTAGAAAATAGGCTATAACGTGCTGCTGTGAGATCTGTGCTTTTATTGACATTCTTTTGCCCTTTGGTCCCTATTTTCACCACTAAACCAAACACTTTGAATCAACTTTTAAACTGAACTGTCAATTACCAATATGCCACAATTAAATTCAGATTATTAGGTAAATACAGCTAATAGAGTAACACACTCGTACGACAAATTTTGTACTTAAACCATGAGTAACGATCCTGCACAGCGTAACATGTTAATAACTGGGCATGAGGGTTGTTAAGGAGTGAAGCAATCTTCAGCAAAACTTAAGGACTCCTAACAGGCTAACAGTAATTAACATTTGTACTTACAATGACATACATGCTACAATAGCAAAGCAAATAAGTGTTCATCGATATACTTAGCGGCACCTCCACTTCATTTTCTCTCATCATAGTTTTTAATACTACTCATTTAAGTCATTTACATTCAACTTTGTTCCACTAAGACACTAAATGAATGTTTCATGGCAAGAGCGTGCAGCAATACCATTATAATGCACACGAATAAAACATATATATGTGAACATTTCATAATCACCCCAACAAATATGGACTACATGGCCATTCTATATTCACGGTAACACTGTTAAATTAATTTCAACATTAAATTGGAGCCATCTTCCGAAGATATATACTCCACACGGAGGCCACTTCTGTGGTTAGAAAGATGAAATATATACAACTCGGTAAAATGTCTGCTTTCCATCACACACGTTAATTTGCACGTGCATACAATGAATAAATTAGTATACTTGACAAATCATATTTCTACATACATACAATCATAACACACTATTTCTCGTGTTTCACGACTTTTCCCAGATGGATGCACCAATTTCCCTGACCGATCGCCAAAAGGTCACCAATTATAGGGATATTTTTTTCTGTTGCATTAAATTTCCTATGGCAGCTTTTAAATTTTCTAAACATCGTCTTGTATTTTTAGAACTGCAAGAATGTATTTACTATAAGCTAGTGTGCTCAGATACATCTCGACCTGAGTTTTGTAAGTGAAAAAAAACGCGAGGTAAAATTTTCCAAACAACAAAGCCTCTGATTCCTTGTGATGAGTGTTATACATTGTGATCAAGATTTTTAACACAACTAGGCAAATATCGCAATAAGGCTACACAAAAGGGATACATTGTACGCCTGAATCACAACTAAATAACTAAGAGTCACGACAGAATACTCCACAAATTGATGGTGCTTATTTCATGCACATCAGCGATGGATGTTAGTTTTAGTTGCTGAAATAAAGGGCGTGAAAAACTAGCCAATAAACGTAATGGTAGAAAAATAACGAGTATTCCTATTCCAATTTCTCCCTGACTGTTACAAGAATTCCCTGACTTTTCCAGAAATTCAAAATTCCCTGACAATTCCAAGTTTTCCTGGTTTTCCCTGACGATCGCCACCCTGTAATAGCAATAGTAAGGGATAATGACATATAAACCACAACTATGGCTACATTATTGTCGGAAATTTAAAAAATGCAAAAACAAGTTAGGCAGCACACACAAAAGTTGACTTTTACTTGTCATGGTGTCGTACGCGAGGTACGTATGAATTACTGGGCGTATTCTCGATGCCTGAATCACCATGATTCACGGAGATCCTGGTGCAGGAATCACTAAGTCAAGTGACCCCTTTGGTGATATCAGTCAGGAGGGCCCAAGGCATTGACTCCAGAGCGATATCAGGATGAGTGGGAGGCGATGACGCTCCTGAGGGTGGTGTCCCTTTGCCCCCCTCACCGACTCCTACCTATATAATCACACAAAGCCAATTGCTCGGGGGATTATTTCTGTAAGACGCCGGAGGCGGATGTCCTCATAATAAATCTCGTCCGCAAGTTTACGCTGGAATTTCAATTCCTAATGCACCCACCTTATCATTAAACAGGGTTCGATCGTCTGACGATTCCAACCTCATTATAGACCGTGTCCTGCTCGTGCCGTGCCGGACTCCTAGACTGCTCTGGCACGACAATGGTAAGAGAAATTTTCGTCAAACCATTCGAACAGTAGCCCCACAAAAAATATCCACCAATGAGTTTTACATGCCTTAATTTATAATAAAGCCTGTATGAAATAAACAGAATTGGCTGAAAATAATGTGTGGAATATCAGTATGAAATATATTTGAAATTAAGTAAATTTTCCAGAAAATTACCAACAAATACAGTAATTTTCAGGGGTTGCAGTTAGAGATGGGCCATTCTGAAAATTACAGAGGTAATTTTCATGCATTAATGTTGTAATTTACATAATTTACCACAGCCCCTAAAAATTAGCGTAATTTTCAGTAAGCTCAAACATTTTTCATACGGATTTATTCCAAACAAATAGTTTTAAGGAACATTTTCACCACATTTCAAACTATTTTAATTATAAATTAAGTTACATGCAACTCATTTGTGGAATATTTTTAAGAGCGGAATGTTAGCGAGGCTAAAAAACTTCCATTCCTCCTAATCTCACACACTATGATATACTTGAGGTGTTTCAAGATGTTTTTTCAGGTAAATAAATATATCATCCTGTTCACAACTTTTTAACATCTGTATATAGACTACATTTACAAGCATTAGTCATTATGTTTACCCTATGTCATTTTGAAGGAGCATCTGAAACTACCTGTCTTGTACATTATGACATTAAGTGATAAAAATTCAAACAAAAACTTGCCACAACCCAAAGACCTCTTTGCAACCGGAAAAATTTTCACATAGTCATTAATCATCAGCCAACATGGCAGGTTGGACGGGCAGGCAGAGGGGTAACCTTACAAGAGAAAAATGAAGCCACCAGCCTTGCACATTGGCCATGTTCTGACTATGAAGACATTGCCTTCTTCCCATTAACTCAGCATATTTTAGCAGTGCAATTTTAATTGAATATGAGACCCAGGAGCTAATATAAAAGGTGAAATATATTCATATATTAATATTAACCTTTGTACGTTAAAATGATGCTTGCTTTGATTCTTCAATTCACGTCAGTTTGTAGCAATAGGGAAAATAGAATATGCCTACAACATCGTCTCCTTCAATGCCATTAGAAACATAATACTTACAGATAACCTCCCATTTCACATGAAAACTACATCCAAGTGTTGTTAGGGAAACTCCTATGTATAAATGACAGCTCCATAGCTTATATTTATCTCCATTGATCACAAATGGTCACAATGACGTATGTCAGGAATGCCTGAAATATCGTCTGCTCAGATGTCGACTTAAACCCTCATCCCAACATCCTTAAAGCTGATCTCTACAAGGCCAAAGCTAAAAGTATACAAAAATCGAACACAGTCGACTGACACAGAGGATAAATACGTTCCACACCAAGGAACTTTGGGAAAGACAATAATATTAGTTTCAACAATAAAATTAGTAGCTGTTCAGATACCTTATTTACTCTGTTTTGGCAGCCAAATGCAGAGTACGATACCATTTCTCACACAGATGGCCGCTCGCGGCACTCGCTTTATTTCCCCAATTTACAACATAAAACGGGAGACTAAGGCACTTGTGTTGATTTTGGAGGCAGCCACAAACGCGCTTATTTCGCTAAAATCCTCAATGGACTCAATACATCAACAACTGAGCCACAATAAAGCCGCGAAAGTCACCAGATTTCAATGCTTTTGCATAGGATCACCCAATGTTTTCATAGTCACAACATGACTAAATGCGCAAAAGCAATCGTCAATTCGGCTTCAATTCTCCCCCTGGAGAGAGCTTCAAGGCTACCCCTGTGCGTGCAGGTCCTGAAAATAAATGAAAAATAGATCTTTCCACCAAGTCTCCAGCGATTCCTCCAACCACGGGCTCATCCAGATGATCCTTTTGTTCACCAAGATCTCTGACAAGTTGTTCCACGAGGATAATATCTCACCAACATTGCAAAATATTTTCCTCATCGACGAATGAAATGGCAGAAACTCCACAAAATGAATGACCAATCTGAGCTATGTCCACATCAGCATTGATTGCAACACCCATGAGTTTTCTCCATTTTTCATGTCATCAGACACTTTATACAATGCTAATGCACTCGACATTTGAGTGCTGGTGACATTTTCCAGACATATTTCCCATAAGATGATTTAAAAAGCTAGTTGGGGACTATGATCCCTGAGACAGGATTTGGCAAACTGACCTCTTGATTTCAAATAAGATTAAACTAAAGTAAATGCCGACTTCCTCTTCCAATCTTAATACATAAAAAACAAACTTAACAATCTCACACCAACATTAAATGGTAGATGTGGCTTTTTTTCGGTTTCCCTAGCTACATACCATGTAACTGCAACAAAAGATATAGTGGAAGCCGACAAACTTCAATCAATTCAATAGAATGAAATGTTATGCAGCTAAATTTTAAGGCCATCCTCTTTTGGAAGTGATTCCTTCTCTGAACCATATGATGCTCCAGTCCACTAAACCGGTTGAAATAATTTCTTTTTTGCACCTCAAGCAAAACTCCTCCACATGTATTTCTTCCCCTTCATAAACGTCCAATTTCTTGAATTACGGTGGAAAAAATTAAGTCCGAGGTTAAATTTCCAATATCAGCATTAATATTACACATACAAAACAGTACCATATCTCCATACTAGCTATACCATTATAACCTTGCTATATCTTAGCAGTAGTATCATAGTCACATCACTGCAATGTTGCAAAATGTGCATTAGGGACCTTTCTGCAACACAGCAACAAATTTAGCCTTGAAAATGTAACATTGCATCAAGGCTACAACCTTTAGATTTTGTGCAATGGTGCTACAAGCTCAACGTGCAGTCTGAGGCACATATATCGATTTATAGACCACTAAGCATGAGATAAGTAAATGCAACACAAGCACAGACCAGGTTAGTATTAGAATGATACGACTAGCTTTCTCTCATTTACAGCTTTTTGAGCTTACATAACAGTAGGTTCCGCTAGATAGCACAAGCCATTTCATTCTCATTGAATGGACCTATATTTATTGACTTAAAAAAATATTATTTCTATTTGTAGGGTGCGGTAGGTAAGATGATAAAAAGCATCACAAATACAAATTATTACCTCTGCCCAATCATTTTCCTAAGCTTATTGGCAAAGACAAAATGGTGAATACAAAAAGATTTCGTTTGGTACTTATGTTGTTGTATCAACGCGCTTACATTTTCCTCTGTTTCAGGACTCTCATTGCCTTTTGCTTGACAGCGTTTTTGGCAGGACCTTCTCTCATTTTTTTCATTTGGTCTTTATACTTTTTCAGTTCTGCATCTAACCTAGCAATCTTCTTTTCGATAGATTCCGCCCGACTGTCTACCTGTAACAATGAAAGGAAATTTAGATGTAATGCATAAATACGTAATTAACCACTTAATGAACATTTCACATATTGACTTTCAATCACTTACCCCTGCAATGACATCAGTCATATTCGGAGGAGGTTCCTTCGCTTTAGCTTTCCCAAAAAGTCGATTCATTTTGGCTAATAAAACAACCGTCTAATTCAAGTTCTGCAAATCAAGCTCGTCCACCAGCTGAGGAAAAATATCACGAAATTTTATAAACGTCAAGGAACTAGCTGCAGAGAACAACAGCGAGCAAACGACCGCACCACCTACAGAATATTTCGTTAACTAGGTACTGAAAAATCACGGGACCGTGAGTCGCGTGAGGCGGTGTGGCGGGATAGTTGAAGCAGCATTAGCTGTTGACATACTCAACATTAGAATTTTCCCGGAAGAAATAGCGGATAAATCACCTCTTTTATAAATAAAATTAATAACCTATACAAAATTTTTATACTTGCCATTACGGAGTCAATATCTGGGGTCGTCCACCATGCAACCGTTCAAAATGAATTCCTACTTATCCGATGATGTGACAGGTAAAATGGGTAGATATTGAAAATCAAGTTGATTCTTTGCATTGACGAAGGAAATATTAACATTATATAATATTGAGGTCCTTAAATATCAGGAGCAAAATTGATGTGCACTACAAAACAAAGCAATGTCGATAATGTCATTCATGGCATATGTAAAGCGTGCAAATCTTCAATGTAGGTGTCAAAATAGATATTGTGAAGTTATCATCTACTCTATGATGAAAAGCTTATGTTTATAAATAATGATTTGGATCAATTCAAAAACTTTAAAGAAAACATTTGGCCATGAGCATTCAACCTAGAGCAGAATTCAACCAACCTTCAAGCCACAAAACATTTTCCCAAACACACATCATTCCATTCACCGTCATTTAAATGTGAAACATGGTCAAGCCATTGAGTGCACTGATGTGTTCCAATGGGTGCAAACTTCAACACTTTGGATGAAAAGCTCCATATAAGTCTCGAATCAATACTTAATTTTATGAGTGGCAAGAAAGATATATTAATTTGTATTGCACTTTCATGTAAGCGTAATATTGGCCATAGGGTCAACTGGCACTTAAGGCATATTGTGGGCTATGGGGGCTGTTGTTTTATAAGGTAAATCATACACATTGGCCGCTAAGGAAAATGTTGTTTGAAGAGTAATAAAAATCACAACAAAATTTAAATCAAAATAACTAAACTTATTTAAGAACCTTCCTTATATTATTTCCTTTTTTATAATTGCAATATGTAATCATAGAAATAACTTTACAAAATAATAATTTTGGACTTAGAGACAAGCATTGCTTATTGGAATGGTTAATAACCATCTCACACAACTATTGACCAGATAATTGATAGTTACATTGGCCAAGTTATTTCTTCTTTTTTAACCTATATCTTACTGGGTTTTTTCATAGCCATAAGCCTTGCTGGCTGGGGATTTTTAAATGACCATCAATGTGCCATACAAACATGCTCCGCACTCTAAGATCACAATTTTTGTGCTGGAGAGACATGCTCGGAAGATAAAGGTTAAAAGTATAAAAAAACCATTCCATTCAAACTGTAACAACTTTGATCATGATTTGTCGTATTTCTTCAATCAGTTCTTAATTGTGAGCATGATCATTTCATTTTCCTCTTCCTCATTTTGTTTCCCTGACTTCTTTTAGATTATTTTCTATGACCACTCTTATTCATGAAACATATTCTACTCGTGTAAGTGCACTTACACGAGTAGGAATTTCTTTGTTACATTATAAATGACACAGGAAGACATCACTATTTTCAATATTTGTTAAGTACTCATAGCAACATTTTAGCACAAATAATTCATTAAAGAGCTTCTGACATTTAAGTGTTAATTAATTAATAGATCTAAACTCAGTCTGATCCAGTTAGCTCATGCCATAAGTTACAGCATGAATTATCCATCATTTCACACATAACCTGGCCAAATTAGATTCCTTCCTTTTGATTTTCTTTTAACTTCATCCTTTTATGCTTCTTTTACTTTTTTGCATTCTTTCTGTCTTTTTTCTCCTAATATCATTCTCCTATGGTCATGCATTATTTCTTCACAGATATCTCCGGATATTTGTCATGCTTTTCACAAATGTTGGTTTTTGGTATTCATACCTGATGCTTTCCATTTCAATTCATAGTATCTAGCCCTATTAAAAATTTACTCATGCAAGCAGAGCCTTCACCCCTTGAAGCAGAGGAGGTTCCACTGCTCACAGCAGTTTTTTTTAAAGACCCTTCAGTGGTAGCATTTGTTTGTCCAGTAATATCCTTACAATTCCTGATTCCCATTGCAGCCATTATTCCTAGCTTCAGTTCCATCTCACCTTGTACTGCCACCTATACAGATTTCACTGGAAAAGGGAGTATGATTCCAATTATTTTCAGCACTGGAAATTCCAAAAATTTAATTACTTAAATGTGAACATGTATTACAACTTGAACAACATGCAGATTCTTCATTATTTCTCAAACCAGGGAAGATTTACATGCAAATGTTCCCCTTTTTAAAGAATAAAACACAGAATCGCTACTCATATTCCCTCACCAATCATTGAATGCATTAGGTGTAGGATGAGCAATCAAGACCTCCTGAACCTAGGAAATTACAGCCTCTGTTCTTGAGAAAACCCTTTCCAGCCATATCTTTTATCCACCTTAATAGATCAGAATGGTATATTTAAAATGGTCTTACATTCAATGTAATAAACAGTAGGTATATAGAGATAGGCCATTTTGAGTATTACCACGGTAATTTTCATAAGTTACTGTGATAGTTTGTATTGTTTTGCAGCACATTAAAATTACCATAAATTTCATCTATAGCTCGGATATTTTTCTTAACAATATATTCCAAACATATTATTTTAAGCCAAGTCTATGCATATTTCATACAGGCTTAGTTGTAAATTAAGGCAAGAACAGCTCTTAATATTTTTACTAGTGGAATATTTTTGGGGCTATCATTTTTAATGGTTTGAATGAAAATTTCTCATACCAAACAAAAGAACACCAAATGATATGAGGTCTACCACGTTATTTTAAATTGTCTTTATTTAGAATACATTAATGTAACAACAGTACTGATTTAAATGCCATTAACCCCTTTCTATTGTTAGAAAGCTACCAAATTGTGTGGGCCGCTGTTTGTTATTAAATCTTCATTTCTAGTACATTAATGTAGCAATGGTAATGGTTTAACTGCCATTAACCCCTTGTTATTGGATTTCCTATTAAATCCTCTACTAGCTGTTAACTGCAGAAAATTAAAAATTACCGGAAAGTTACGGTAATTTACCTGTCTCTAGGGAAGGGCCCTTGCTGCTCACCTCCAAATATGCAGTCATACACACATGAGGAAGAGGTGGATTTAGATAGAGCCAGCACTACTCCCTTGTAAAGTCAAGGGAATGGATGGCATAAGCTTTAGGATAATGTGAGGTCATTAGAGTAGATACAATGTAAGCAACATGGGAACATTAACTGAATCCAGCAGAGGCTCATGGGCAACTGAAATTTTCATTGCTAGTGCGATGAATCATAATAGTGCCACCTAAATAAATCAGTGGAAGATTCAAGTGTTTTATTCATCGAGAAAGCATCACCCAAAAATTTCCTGATGTCCCTTTTCAAGATACATGCAGGAGAATTCCTCCCTGTTAAAGGCAGATAGAGAATATAAAATGGAGGAGTTAATTGCACCTGTAGAAATTACACAATGAATTGACATATTCATTGACAAATAAACCAAAGACAAAATCCATGAGAAGCTTATAGTTCCAGCAAAATGCTTTGACTTTTATTCACATACAAGTACATATGTACTGCCCGAGGTTCTTTGATATTCATGAAATTTATTTTCATATATGTAGGTATATCTTACATTCACTCAAACATGAAAATTCACTCAATACATGATACAAAAATTACAATATTGTCACTTATACAAATTATCTTTATTTTGATCGATCTGCGAAATAGTCTGCTTCATATAAAAAAGTAGTACGTATCAATGCCCTTCCAATTCCCCAACCAGAAAGGATAGCAAAATAAACAGTTTAATGATCATAAAGCTATCCAAGCTTTGGTCCACATTTTGCATCCCACTTTTTTTCCTAACCATTTTACAGAAGCACGTCACCAATAACCAACCTTAACTCCCATCAATACACTGAAATAATACTACAGTTACACTTTACCTCATGGTCACATGAAAATGTTTTTGTTAAATCATTACCTAAGCTAAACCAGTTCAAATTCAAACCCTAAAATAAACAATCAAAGACAACACAATGACAAAACCATGAACATATCCTCATTGTCAGTATCACTGAATCATTTAGACTAAAACTTCACAAATGCGTGCACTCAACTTTACTTAAACTGTAAACTTAACACTGTGAATCATTCCAGATTTTCTTAAGATGCTTTTTTTAGTGGCCATACCTCTCAAAGAGTAAAAGGGGGTACATCTTCCAAAAATATAGAGAACAAAAAATGTAAATAGCAGGTTTAATTACCTCACAGACATAAATACGTCTGCAGCATGTTAAGGTTGAACTTAATGACCCTAATTAAATTAAAATAGCATTTTCTTTTCTGGTTCTACTATATAATTTTTTTTAAATTTTATTTAAGCCATATTTTAGAATATTTTGATCTCTTGAGCCCACAAACAAGTTGCACTTCTACATAAACCACGCACTTCCATAGATGGCAGAAACTGACTTACCACATTTGATGAAATTTAAGATGTATTATATACTGCCTTCATTTCAGCATTTCAAGAGGGAAAATGACTTTTGTGTACCTAGGAAAGTAAAAATTAAAGCTTGCTGACACAACAGCTAATCATACTGAACCAAAATCATCCAAATTAAGAAAAATTAACAGCCTACAGTAGTGAGCATCTGAGATAACTGAAGCCACGGGAAAGCTTCACCTCAGGTCATAAGGTCCAAAAGATATTTCATGTGTGATTTATCAAAAGTACACCTCCTTTGCCCTCACATATCATACAATATGATGAGATCTTAGCCACCTATAAACGACATGTATAACACTTTTGTGCTTGAACAGCATTTTCACGAACAACAATGATTTTTGTAATTATATACTATAAAATATTCTTCATGATATCCCATAGCCATCAGCTAGTAATACATGATTGGTATTCACGATACGTAAACCATTCGAAAGATTTTCACAGCACTTCACAACAGTTCACTAACTATAAAACCATGAACAGAAGTTCCAGCATTAACAATTTTAATATCATCATATACTTGGCACAAAGACAATTTGACATAGTAACATTGACTTTTAATATCTTATTACATCACAGCACACACTATTCCTGGAAAACTACCGTCACTCCAGATCATGATCAAAACATCATTACCATCATAGATTCTAGCAACTCTCTGCCAATTGAAACGATTATGTTTCTAAAACATCAAACATTCAATGACAATCCATTCCATTATCAAATAAGGAGGTACCTTTGCTGAATCATCAATGTAAAAGCAGGAAATCAGTTCATATTTTCAAAGATCATCAAAACTTTAGGAACATATTTAAAACAAACTCCTAGCTCTAACACCTGCCCTCTTAAAATTATTAATGAGGCAAACAGCATTGTAATGCACAATTTATAGGAGCATTCAATGTTTCACACAAGGCACAGCATCAACCTAAATGCTCATAGCATTTCTACCAACAGAATTTATCCAAACCAAAACTGAAAAAATGTACTTTCAATCAGTTAAATTCAGATATTGATTTTTGAACTGAGCAAAATGGAGATTCACAGAATCGTTTGCCACAATAGCATATACTTATACATTTTTTCTGACTGCTAGAAAGAGAGAGACCAAGGTAGGGAGGCCCACCATTTTCAAGAGTAGTTAAAAGTATATAAAAAAGAGCCTTGTCCTTACTGAAGAGTAATCACCAAGCTAAAGCGCATTCTACAGGAATTCTAATTTATCTAGAAGCACAAACAAGACCCTCACCTACATGCTGGACTCCAAAAAAAATTCCATCTTCACATGGAATGATTATTTTCATCAAGGACCTAAAGTTGAGATTACTAAGTATGGCTTGGTGTTTAACCAGAAAACACGGCTGGTGAAGGTTTCATAGGTTTTCCACAGGGTCAGGTACATGGTGTTGCCAACATTTCAATGGCTGTCTCTGCCATCATCCCAGAAGACAATGGCAGAGACATGTATTCCAGCCATCAAAATGTAGCCAGCAGCCACCTTCCTAACCTGGTGGGAATCCTTTAAAAAGCACACCACCAATTTATTGTAAGTTGGTATATATTCAAAATATCAACACCATTTTCCATTTTTGTTTAACCTGTATGGTGCTGCCCTCTGGGGACCCTTTTGTAAGTTCCTCCCACTGAATAAAGAAGGCGGCAGTTCTCGAGTAAAAGCATAACAGGTAGTACGTGTGATTTACAGCAACCCCTTCCACTGGCTTAATGGTTTGGATAGGTTAGAGAAGGATATTTATTCAATCTGACGACACAATTATCATTTTTTAACATATATCATCCCTCCAAATATAAGTCCCTCCCCCAACTTTTAATATAAATTTTTGGAAATACCCTACAATTTATCATGAGCTATCCCTTAAATACAAAACATGACTGGTACAAAAATGTAAAAAAGCATAATTTACCATGATTCAAACAAATGGTTACATTCACATTTCTTTCAATCTAGGAACTATCATTATTCAGATTACACTCAGTAAATACCAATAATATTCAAGCAGTTCTCAGAGAGATTATTAATTTAAATATTAGTAATCATTATTATTACTGATATGAGTTCAATTAGCACAGTACTATCTATTTTTATCCACTATTTTGGACCATTATTCCTCCACTTATGAGCAGTTTTTTCCTCTCTTGTAGTTTGAAAATATTTCTTCATCCCCCTTAACACTTTTGATATTTAGTTAAAGATGGTGGGGTTATATTCATGCATACATAGTTACAAACAATACATCATAATAGGGATAAAAAAGACATGCTCAAAAAAAGGCTTCACAAAATTAATGCTGACACACCGCAAATGCTTAGCTTTCAATGATTCAACAAGATGATAAAAAAGAACAAAAAATAAATGGCAAGAGAGATTCTTTTCACCCCAAGAAAACATTAACTTTTGGCTTTGATGAATTATTACTCTTCAGCAGTGAATTTTAACTCAATCTATTTCTTGAACTTTAATAAACTATGCCTAGGAAAAACTAAAATTAATCCAACAAAGTAAGTAGGTTACATCAAAGGTATTTAAGGGAAGAAATAATTACTAAAACAAACTGTAGTTGGGACAAAATAGCATTTGAGAATGAAGTACCAATCATCATCTTGAATTCTTTTCTTGTGACATTACTACAGTGAACTGCTAAAAATGACTGAAGATTCATTCAAATTTGAAAATAATCCTTTCAAAGGCAGTGGTCTTCTCTCAAATTAACAAATTTTCATTTAATACTAAGGTAGCAGAGCTATCCCAAGACATTCCAGACAAGGTAACAATAGCTTGTCATTACTTCAGCGTAATTCTTCCACTTTTACCAGTAACTAGGCAAGAGGAAATTATATATCTATTCATCACCATCAATATGAAACAAATTAATAATTTTTTAATCAGAGGAAATCTAAGATAATTGATCTATAGTGACTTCTTTTAATAAATGTTGCAAAACAGGCAAAAACCATGGGCAGA